>OY365777.1:32246800-34746800 GCA_959347405.1 Napeogenes sylphis | reverse complement strand
TCTTGGATTTCATACACACCATTATCATTTCTTACTTTTGACACCATATATTTTTCTACATCTAATAACTTTTACTTCATACTTTTTTCTAATAAACAGACCTGTCCGGATGATCTCAGAGCCAAAAGTGATAACTGGACCATTCGGTCTAGACCCAGAGCTGATCGCTAAGCTGGATGCAGCTGCTCCAGTTTTACGAAAACCTGACCTACCTGAACTAGACTTGAAGTTTCTTGATGAGCCCATACCAGCTTCTACGGTGAGGAGCGTTACTGCGCCTGTGAGGCCGAGGTAAGAATAAATTACATGTATATTTAAATAGTAAACCAGGTTTATAACAATTATTGAAGAAACTATAACGTTTTCAGATAACTTTTACTAAGTTCATTAATTTACTTGATAAAATTATGATCAGTTACTTTAATAACTAAGTTTTTATTAACAATGCCAAGGCCGACAATAATGTACCTAAAATGATATATCGTATTTACTTATAAAACTTCCAAAACGATCTGCTTATACAAAAAATACAACTTAATTGACAAATACAAATATATATTGTTGTCGTAGTATGTCGCCGCGCTCACCTCACCGGCCGGCGCCCATAATGGCGTCACAGAAACCGACCGTCGACGACACGCAGCTCGCTGACACGATACATTCTATATCCAGCCCAGATCTCAATGTGAGCAATGGTTCAAGTAATTATTAGTCTATTATTTGAAGTTCAATAACACACAGTCAAGTAAATTTGATAAAAAAGCGAGTCTCCACTATGATGAAAATGCGTGGAAGAAATTGACATATTGCGTTGACTCCAAAATATTTGTGCTAGTGATAATATTGTTATTTATTGGTAGTTAAAATGATACTTGTACTCTTAAAATATCACTATGTCATATTTTTTTCCAGGCGGCAATTCGAGCTCTCTCCCTAATATCCGGAGCCCTAGTGTCTGGTCGCGGGGCTGCGCTGGCTGCTCACGAGGCGCGCCTGGTGGCCGCCGTGGCAGCGCAATTGCGACGACTGCGAACCTCTCCTCAAACACCCAGCGTGGCTCAACAGACGCTACCTGCTTATAAATACCTGGCGCAGGCTTTGACAACCGTGAGCTTTTCAACATTTTATTTCTTTACAATAATTTTATTAAGTAAAAATGTTTATAAAATTAATTTATTGGCTGTTGGTCAGTGTCATGATCGGATATATATCAAAATATAATATAAATTAAAAAAATTAATTTAAAACTAGAGAATACCGAGTTTTCTGTATCTTATATTAATTTAGACTTCTACTTTCCTTGTTGTCCTTGCATATTAAGTAACTGACTAATAAACAAAAATAATTGTTTCTAGTTCTACGAAACAGCTGGTTGCGGCAGACAAGTGGGTGAAGCAGCACTACGATCTCTACTAGGCGAGTTATTATTGGTGCTTGGAGCATCACCCACCACGCCCGCGCCGGAAGCAGAACGGCTTGTTCGGATACTAAATAATGTTTGTGTTAAAGTGTTGGAACATTCACCACGCACTGCCTTATTATGGTTAGTATACATTAAATCAGATTGAAATCCTTTTACTATATGTATATTATTATTTTGCGTAATTCTAAACGCAGAGACAAATGTAACTACAACTTTTCACCTTATTAATATAACTTCGCAGTGCTCTAATATCGCTTCTACACGACTCGATAGTGGACTCCGACCCCGCATACCCTAGGTATCAAGACCTCCTATTGAAATGTTTCTGGAAAACTCTAAAGATGATACCCACATGGGACATCAACTCCATCGATTACGATGCCGTGCTATTTAAAATACACCTCTTCTACAAAGCCTATCCTAACAGCTATTGGAAGAAAAATCCCGAAATTAGCGACACTCCATACAGGTCTCTATAAATGATATTGAATAATTGTGAATGTTTGATTTAACTTTATTCTACCTATTTTTATATATTTTTTACTATTTTTTCAGAACTGTCAAAACTCTAGTCCATACGTTAGTTAAGATGAAAGGAGCGTCAATTATGAACCATCTCACACAAATACCTGACGTCAACGAATCTGATCTCTACCCTTATTTACATAAAGTACTCAAGGTATGGATTTAAAATTGCAAAAATTTAAAGAGCTACCTAATACTAAGAATGCAATAAACATTATCAATAAATAGTATTGATATTAAATACACAGATAAAATCTAAATTGACCTCTCTCCTCAGCAACTAAAGCTAGACGAACGTAAGGACCCTACGGAGAGCTTCACCAACGGCGTGTCGGGTGCGGGAGGGCCGGGGGGACCGACCACACTGCACGGACGACTGCCGCGCGCTCTGCACGAGGAACTAGCGGCCATACTCAAGAGAATAGGGTCCAAGGAACACAACAGAGAGGCCCTGTCGCAGTTGTACGACTTACGGGTGAGGATATGGGATAGGATAGTATATATGTTGTACGATGTCACTTAAATCCCACAACTTACTATCGGCACTCAGTGTAGTAAATTTACATGTTTTGAAAAACTTCTTTTTCATGTACATGATACAGGTAATGAATACAACTCCAAAGGTTTTGTCAAAATCATATTGGATGATATTAAGTATTTAAGTAAACCTTGTAGGTCTCTCACGTTTAGAGGCTTCTTGATATATAATAGAGTTTTCATTTTGATCTCATAAATTGTTGTTTGAATTAAAATCTTATCTATGTAATCTTCTTAAGTCTTAATTTATTTAGATATATAATGTAATTATTCAATGTAATCAGGAGCGTCATCCAGAAGTGGATATCTGGACGTTCATGCAAGGCTCGTCGTTCTACTTCCGCAACTACGTGGAACGTGGACTGCGAGAGGTCGCCGACCAACGTAAAATGGCTTCTGTGTCTATTTACAAGAGCGACTTTAAAACAGAGAATATTGGTGAGAGATTATATTTGATGTAGCCATAGTACTACTACTGAACAATATTAATATATTAATACATAATTTATTGTTGAAATATATTTATTTAAATCAATCTCTTACAGATATAAGTAATGAAAACGACGAGAAATCTCATGTTATCTTTTTGGAAAGATTGAGAGCTTTGCAGGTTTGTAATTTTTTATTTACCAAATAATGTCAAATATGACTTCTAAGATAATATTTTCTTATAAAATTATTATTAGGCTAAAGCAGGCATCAAAACGGAATCGAACCCCTCATCACAACCTCGCACGCCGAGCGACAATCGGGCGCTCGTTGACTCTATCACTGAGAACACACTATCAAGAACACATAGTCTTGATCCACAGCTAGAGGTACGTATCCTATATTTGAGTTTTAAAAATTATCATTGTACATTTCTTTAAGTATCTAAATTCTGTAATCAATTTAAAAATTCTGTATTGAAAGAGTGGTCGTTAAATAGGTTTACTAGATTTTCTCAAACTTTTCCCACTAAGCCTATTCCCAATCTTAATGTTAACTACAAATCTCTGATATTAGTGACAAATTAACTCTAAAAATATTCCTTTTATTTAAGCTTCACACAGCGCAACAAATATCACAAAAGAACGAAGCCGCGGTGGACGCGTTGCGTCTCAAACTACAGCAAATAAAGAGTTCATCGAAGAGATAAGAAAATAAACATTAGCACAATCATGACACGAACACGATTATTGCATACACATCTCACATTTTCTCGTGATATTATAAACGCCCCATATGAAAGCTTATCATCATTTAGTTCCTAGTTTATTAAATCTTAGTATTGAGTTTGTGAGTTCTGTCTTAGCCCCTTGCTTTGGATAACATGACAATAGTTTTTAACAGTATATATAAGCAGGGTAAATTGTTTTCTGTGTCTTAGTGAGGGGCGTTATTGGAGTGTGAGCTCTTGCCATTGTTTTTGAATAAAATCTGAACAATTGTTAGTAAATGTGTGTATTTTCAAGTGTTATTGTTGATTTTTGACACGCACGTGTGTAAGTACTCGTACTCGATTAGAAATTGGAAGCCCCATTAGATGTAAAAAGGTTAAATGTCTATTTTTGTTGCATGTTATAAATACTTCTCATGTTAGCAGCCAGTGATTGACAAAAAGTATAACGAAAAAAAATATTTTAATAAGCTGTGTATCTCCTAGTAAGTGATAGAAATCAAACTAAAAAAATAACATATTCAATTTTCCAGTAGTTGTATATTTTTTTAGATCAATGTAGTCTTCATTGTATTTGAAAACTACGATTGATATGTAATCCCAATGTTTTCTGTTGTATTTTAGTTTATAATTATTGTGAATATTGAACTAAAGATTGCATTTTTTTTAAATTAAATTACGTGAAACATGTTTACTGACCTTAACACTAGAACGACTTTAACAAATAAAAAAATGTTTTAGGTCAGAATGTGTCTGAGTGGAAATAAATTTGCGCACACACACACATACTTGTGAGTTCGAAATTCAAATATTTTTGCAATCTTAAGTTCTATATTTAAAATGTATTGTTTATCAGGTCTGTTTAATGAGTTCTAAGACTGTTAAGGTTGAGAGGAAACGATTTTGTGTTGTGTTTGCAGTCATCCAGTAGGTTTGTTAGAAAACTTTTATAGCTGTGATGAGGCCATATTGTTATTATTATTAAACCCCAACCCAACAACATTAACCTTTAAATTAAAACATTCCCATAGTATTGGTTTTATGTACAAATTTACAATATTTTATTGACATTACTATTCCCTATTTCGATTTACCGATGCTCATATACATGGTGTAAACTTTGTTTATGTTAAATATTATTAAATTCACATTTTAAATTCTTTTTTTTGACAAAATAAATTTTATAAAAAATATTTTTTCTGTTTATGCTTAAGTTTTTGGTATATAATACGCATATTTGTTTTAATGCTTTTGAATTGAAAATAAAAGATGTAGCTGTGTGTATGAGCAGTAACGACTGATTTTTTCTCTTTCCATTTTTTATGCTATTAACAAATGGTTAAACTTTGTTAAGAAAATTTAATTGTTACCCATTGTTACTGTGACCGGTTCTCGAATGTTAAAGCGTCGGTTATGTTGCAGAATACGAAAGATTAATGTAATTATTTATTAATAACTCATTTTTTTATTATTTTCCTTAAAATAATACACTCGAAATTAAGACTCAATAATAGGTCTAGTTTACTTGCGAATGTTCTTTAGTATTGCTTTTTATGAAACTTGACTATAACTTGAGCATTTATTTATTTTAATGTATTAAATCATGATGTAATATTGATAAATAAATTCATACAACACTTGTTTGTTTTTAATTTAATTATAAATTACTTGATTTCAATCACTACTGCTCGGGACTACTACTTAATTGGGTTCAGGTTATAAAGTAAAGTAGTTTTGATTGTATATACAAACTAGCTTTTGCCCGCGGCTTCACACGCCTTAAATTCGTAGTAAAGTTTTATACCTCTCTTGTTTTTACTTAAACGTCCATTTAACAGAATGTTTTTTAAACAATACTTAATAACCATGTATCACACTTATAGATTTTCATTGAAAATAATCAAAATATTACGATATAGACTTAAGGGATTCTAAGTTAAATAATCGTTGTGGTTTTAACCATCAAATTGCAGGTCTGGTTTTATTAAAAAAATATTATATACTCTATCTTAAATGCGGAATAATTTGTATTAAACATTTAGTTTGCTACACGCATTAACAACATTTTCAATATTGAACATTCAGAAAAGCCATTTTTGAGACGGTTTGCACGGTTCCATACCAGAGTGCCCCGGCCGACCGTACCGTCGCAAACGCGATGTCCCTATATTTTAAATCTGTAATATCTTCGAAAATATTCATTTAAATTACATTTACATTTGCTGTAAAGGGCTATATTATTCCATATTCAATTTAAAATGTATTTAAGGTACTCAATTAGATAAGGATTAATGCTCTAATGCTTAAAATCGCTTCGTAAATAAGGCATTATTTCTCGTAAAAAGTAAAGGATACACCATATACCATCGCGGACTTTCTTGTAGAACTTTTTAAGGTATACAATACTTAGTACATTATTTTGATGTATCTCGTAGAGTTCAGCCAGTGCAAAACAATGCGTTTGTTTACGAATTTGCATTTGAAATCTTGAAATTATTAGTGGTTCTCTAATATATTAAACATATAAACCTTCCTCTTAAATCATTCTGTCTAAAAAAAGCTGCACCATATCCGTTCTATAATTTTAAAGATCATACATACAGCATATGGACAGACGCGGAAAGTGACGTTGCTTTATACTATATAATGATAAGATTATAAATTTCTGAGATGAAAATATCATTAATTTGTTTCTTCAGTGAAAAAAAATGCATGGTGTCACTCGTTTTAAATACCAATTACGAGACTAGTAGTTGATTAGTCTACCAACTTCAAACGTACTCGCTTTTTAGATACAAATTTCGGCGCAAAGTTCATTAGCACATATGCAAGGGTTAATGTACGACTGTTTTTGTATGTTTTATCATATAATAAAATGTACAGTACAAAAATACAATGCTGGGTTAAATACCTAATTTTAACATTGACACTGGCCCATTATACGGTATACCACGAAAATCCTCTACTGCGGCTATTACGCATACGTCGTGTAAGCGTACTCGCTTAGCGAACCGTAACGTACCGCAAGTGTGACACCAATGTCGCGTACAATAGGGAACATGCAAAAAATTTAAAATGGTCTCAAATATTTTTTTTTCGATTACTTATTATCATCTTATTATAATAAAAACATTTTGTTTTTATTTACTAACCATTTAAGGCCGTAAAATAATTAAGGGAGCGAAATTCAAAATTCCAAAACGCGCCACCATTGGTCGAAAGGAAATGTGACGTCATTTGACACGCCATTCAAATTATCGCCGTCGAAGTTCATACTGTGGTATCAGTGTTACTGAGAAGAACAAATAATTTAAATCTATATTTACGTGCTTAAAGGTTTTATTAATTGATACAATTGTTTAGGTAATCTTAAAAACATTGTTTCAATACTCAAACAACTCTAACAAAACAAATACCTACAAACTCTTTTTCAATAGCAGTTAGCATGCTACTACACATTACATCTTGAAAATGTTTCTTCCTCTGAATCATTTTCCAATTCACTTGACTCAGATAAATAACTTAATTGATAATCAGCAGATATAGAAGATATAAGATGCTATAGAAGTATTATCAGCTGTGTTTTCAGTAAACAATTTTCTTTTTAAAACAGATAGTTTTACCAAAGTACCAATATTGAGTGTTGAATGAGGAAATGGTGACAATGCTACATTTTGTTTTTCAGCAGGTATATTTACATTGACACCTTTACTTCCATACTTTGATTTAATATTAACTTGCACAGCTTAATCACTTGATAATTTATCTTCAATATGCGAAAAGCAAGGCTCTGCCTTATGATTATCACATTCAATAAGAGAAGTACTGAGTCCTGGCTGATTAATATCACAGACATTTGTATGCCCAGTACTAGGACTTACTTAGTATATCACTTCTTTGTGAAGGTCACCATTTTTTAAACACTACTTTTGATAACTAACTCTGAAAAGGCTTCATTAACTGATGTCAATCTTTGCCTTTTGAATATGCACATTCATAAGAATGGTCTCTCAGCTGGTGTTTTTGCCACAAAAATATATGAGGCACAACTCTTTTCTTCAAACTTGGATTACATTTTTCTCCTTGTTGATTCGTTATACATATTATATTCAATACAATTGGCTGTATATATCCTGAAATAAATCGACAAAAATAAAAATTTCGTGAAACCAAAAAAAACTTTTGTAAGCTAGGTTAGGTTAATTTTAAACTCAAATTTTCTAATGTTCAATACGTCATAATAATTTTAAACTATTAGATTAATTAAACCTATTATAAATAAAGTATACTTACGTTAAATTGATCTTCACAACAATATAAACACGAATTAGGACATATTATATTATCCCTTTTATTTACCATACACCATTGTTTTTGTATTTTCGCATCTCTTGGAATACAAAAAACACTTTGTCGGTTGTTTTTCTAATACTATTTTTGCACTCCGGTACTATACAATACTTGTAAAATGGTTTTTATCTTCTTCCATACTTGTAAAGCAATTAAAACTAAAATATATGTGAATTAACTAAAAAGTTCATAGCAGTAAACATTCACTGGACATATCATTTGACCTCACGCAAAGCGCGCGCAAAATGACGGTGTTTGAACGGCTCAAATTTACTACATGTCTTAATTTTTAATTTGAAAAAAAACTAGAATTTTTTCAAACCTATTTATATTTTTTTCTACGATATAGAGAGGTAAATGATTAATTTACGTAAAAAAAAATTACATGAATGTTCCCTATTACTGGTACATATTTCCTTTAAAATACTATTATGTTATAGTCAATTATGTGTCATAGATTATCCGTAATAAAAATAATTGTGACACATTTACAAAGATGGTATTTTGAATATATGTCATATTAATTGGAAGTTACGACAAGAGTGCTCTGTTTACTAAAACCAGTGCTTGTTGTGCAAAGGTCTAATGTTTGTATTTTTGAGAGCTTCCTTTGCAATTGAACAATATAAGTAAAATTAAGAAAACTTTTTGTAAAAGTAAAGGTAGCTGTCAAAAAACTGGCTTCCTGAGAATTTGAAGAAGCAAGCTTAGCTAGACAGAAATTAAAATATTATAGATTTTCTAAGGAGCCCTTTCAACATTTATCAGTTTTTACCAAAACAAAAACTAGATCAACAATTTTTTTGTATAGTAAAATAACTATGATGATAACAATTTGTTCGAAGCATATTAAAACGAGTTTTATTTTGTACAAGTGCAGTACAAGCTATTTTTAACCGACTTCTTCAAAAAGGAGGAGATTCTCAATTTGGCCGGTATATTTTTTATGTATGTACACCGATTTCTCCGAGGTTTCTGAACCGATTTACGTAATTCTTTTTTTGTTTGAAGCGGAATAGTTTCGAATTGGTCCCATCAAAATTTGATCCAGGTAGGCCCATTTGTTTTTATTTTATGAGCATTTTAGTCCAAGTTTTGAACTAACTCCTCCGGAAAGAAATAGAAACGTGCTGTGATTAATGACATTTGTTGTTTTGTATCTTTAATAGTCTCACAAGAACGTGAAATTGGGTTTCAAAGAGATTTTTTACGGAAAAGACTATTTTTATCCGTTTCCGTTTCTCGAGATCTATATTTTTTAACCCGCGCAGTACCTTTTGTATTTCTACCCATGACTAATTGATAATGTTGCAATAAACTAAAAAGTATTAAATAAAAATAACTACGTTAGAAAAACCGACTTTAAATCTAAAAAGTAATAAATAATGAAGATTTAATATTTATTATATACTACCTATTATTTATATGTCCTATTTACTAATAGGTTTGAAGTCGGTGCCAAGCATTAAACAAATATGTAGTTATATTTAACCACTTAAATGAATACGAGCAAATTAATACAATGAAATGCCTACTTTAATTATTAAGATACGTAAATAAACATAATAAATGGCAATTAAATGTTATTATTACAAGCAGCTCAATCTTCATTATGATTACTAGCTTGAATCGATACGAAGAAGAACAAAAAAATAAATAATTACGAAAATGTATTCAACCGAATTCTAATACTAAATGGCTTGGCATCGACTTCAAACCTTTTAGTAAATAGGACATATAAATAATAGGTAGTATATAATAAATATTAAATCTTCATTATGTATTACTTTTTAGTTTTTAAGTCGGTTTTTGTAACGTAGTTATTTTTTTGAGTTTACTTACCTAAGTAAATAGTTAGAAAAAATACTAAGAATAATATACTCAGAAATAGCTTCAGATTTTAGAGGTAGATATTGACTACAAATTATTTGTATGCTTTTTGAAAATACAAAACCATGCAACACAAACCAAAAAGTACCTCCTAACCCACCAATTTTCTGTCAGTTCAATACATCGACATTCATAGACAACCATAGACAAGCAATCAACAATTTGAGTGAAATGAAATGAAAGTTCGCTTTCCGCCACATGTCCGCCATATCTACTACATTTTCTTTCTGATAGTGACGTTAATATTATTTTATTTTACATAGTGGCGTGGTGTAGACATTTGTTGTTAATTTAATTAATTTTAGTTTATCGAATACGCGGTAAGTAAAATGTGATAGCGGCTTTTTACACAGTGTAATTATGTTAAAATGTAGTTTTAACCGCGACATGCTTTACGTATTGTCAACATGAAAAATTAGTTTTGTGGCTATTTAACATTAGTTCGTAATTTATTGATGGATAGGAAGCTGTTGGATTATGTCATAAAGTTAAAGTGAAGCGTGTTGTGAAAATTCTAAATATACAATGAATTTTTCGCAGACCCCGGACAACCGAATAGCGATGGAGTCGCCTAGAAAATTTAACGATTGCTATTTTTATTATTACTCTACATGCACTAAGGTAAGAGTCCTAGCTGTGACTGTTTATAATTTATTGAAAGAAAAGCCATCCGGTTATTTTCTAACAGTAATTATTTTATATTGATCATTTCAAAGTTTTGTCAATTGTGTAACAACCCTTGAAAATCGATTGACGTAAATGAGTTAAAAGAATTAAAATTATATTTCCTTACTTTACTTTTCCAATAATGAAACTCAATTCTTTTGTTCATTTTAGAATATTATTTTTAATATTTTTTGGTACATAATGTGTATTCTGTTTTCAAGGATACTGAAGCTAGTTATGTTTTTAATTGTAATTACTGGTATAAAAATCAGTGATGCATTCATGATTAATGATAACTGGCTGTGTATTACAAATTTTTACATATTTTGTAATATAGTTTGATATTAACTTTTTTTTTAGCCAATGTCTGCATATTGATATACAATTTATATTCTAGGGTGATAACTGTGTATTCCGTCATGAGCCCTCAGCGCTGGGTTGTGAGACTATGTGTACAGCCTGGCAACAGGGCAAGTGCCTGGACAAGTGTTGCAAGCTGCGGCATATGGAGCTTAGGGTTTGTATTTGAGAAATACCAAGATCAAAGTTTTTTAATAATAATCAATGGTTTGACTTAGTGATGGATATAGTATCCACTCAGAGGTGTCATTATATTATAAATAATCAAACATGAATTGAGGATGGGTCACATTGGGGTTCCACTGTTACAACTATAAATTGATTTATAATATATTGTTATGTATATATGATTGGATGGATTCTAAATAGTTTTATTTAAATGTGCTTAACCCTTCAGTATTTTAAATGTCACACTAATTTAACACTATAATTTTAGAAAAACCGCAAGCAAATACCTTGTTACTGGGAGAACCAGCCTGGTGGGTGCAGAAAGAAGCACTGCCCCTTCATGCATAAGAATCCTGATGCACGCACTGATGGCATTGCTCCGAGCCAGCCTACACCTGTGGTTAGTGTATGTATATTGTTTCAATTATATCTAATGTAATGAGAATATAAGACTCGAAAATAGTACTTTTTGCAGGATTTTAAAAATTTGCTTACAAAATACTCAAAAATCTCTTTATCTACAGAACTTAACAAAGTAACAACATTTGTTATTATATTCTATATATGTTTTACATTATTATTGTGATATTGTAAAATGCTGCAGATATTTTCCAATAAGTATTTGTTATTTCATTATGATTTGGTTTCATACCAACATGTTATTTTTATGTTCAACTGGAATTTAAGTTACTATTATATAATTCAGATGTGTTATAAAGTTCTTATTCTCTGTATTTTTAATTAATATATTATTTTGGCTTCAATTTTGAATTTTGTGTTATTGGTAAGAAATAATTGACAATTTCTTTCCAGGCTCAAGTAGGTGTGGATACAACAGTGGAGGTGAGCGCTGGTCTGCCGGTGCTGCCGGCGCCCGCGCCCGCGCCTGCTCCCGTGTCGCTACTGTGGCAGCAACAGAGACAACAAGGTTAGTTGGCAATATACGAGGTTGGCTAAATAATCTGACTAGAATAATCTTGTTTATGTTTTGTACATTTATTTGTTGATTTTTCTTTATGTTGCTACGTCCCAACATGTTGAATTTATCAGGCATCTTGCATTTTTTATATATTTTGACAGATTTATAAGTTAGACTTTTTTAAAATATAATTTTGTTTGAAAAATACATTTAAGTGCTCCATCATACTGGAAATGTAGAGTTTAGCTTTGGACAGTCGGAGCAAATTATAATTTGTTTCAAAACTGATAATTATAGTGTTTGTTTACATAAGTGGTATTTGTACAGTGGCTGTGAATTAGTGGAGATAAGAATTATATTTTATAATTACAACCAACTGGTTTTAATTTATCATAATAACTGTAATCATTACTTTCGGGAGTGCTTCATCAATTTCAACAAATAAATATCGAAATTTAATATTAATAATCTATTTTATAATTTAGTCATTGTTTAAATTACAAGACCAATTGTATTGGGTGCACGATTGTAACTTTTTATATACAAAGCTTTCTTGCATATTATACAGGGTTATCTGTAACTAATTGGCCACCTCTTGCAGGCAGCCTCTCTACATCAATAGCAACAACATGTTCTACGACTTTTTTCAAATCTTGATAAAAAACACAAATAAAACGAAACAAAAAACAAATGGTTTCCTTATACTTCCTTTTACTTATTACTGTGTATTTTGAAAATACTTAAAAGGTCCACACCCGAGCCATACCTACGATCAGAGTTAATGCCAGTTCAGAGGCAACAAATAAATTTTGTATGGACAAATTAAATTTTTAAGACTAATAATTTAAAAAGGTCATAGAACAAATGATGTTGAGAGACTGCCTGCAAGAGGTGACCAATTAAGTACAAATAACCCTGTATACTCAGCAATGCTAGAATCAATAATGTTTATCTTACAGTGGTGCTAGACTCGACGATCCTGGGCGTGCTCCCCGGTAGCAGTGAGTTCCCCCGGCGCGTGCACGCACATGCACACGCACACGCCCACGCGCACGCACACACGCACGCGCACGACCCCGCCTACGTGCCCGTTGATCCGCTCGTCGTCAACTTCGAGGAAGGTATGCGCCTCTACTGAAACTACACCCCTTACACGTTTGAGAGACGCTTCTATCAATAGTGCTTTTATATTTATGTATATTATGTTTTTTTTTACCGGGGTAAAGGGGTTAGGCATATTGGATTATAAGGGTAGACGACAAAAATTGTCTGTGACGTTAATTGTAAAACGTTGCGTAGAAGTATTGAATGTTGATATTGTTTGTTATGAAAGTAAGATATTACCCTGGTGTTTCAATGATTTTAATTAAAAATTTTAGTACTGATGATAATAATGTTATGTTCAGAACATGAAGAATATGTTTATACAAACTTATTTGATGATTTTATTTCATATAAATGTGAGCAACTTGAAAATAAGACTTTACAGAATACAATAATATGTATACATTCATGAATTTATGAAGACATTAGCCATAAATAGCCAAAGTTGACAAAATTAAAATTGAATTGTTTTAAGAGTGTCGCACATCGACTGAATTTTAATTTAAGTCTTTATAGTTTTATGAAAAGAATATCAATTACATTTAAAATACTTTGTATAATTCCGAAATGAAATTGAATATTCAAAGTATACATATTATTGATTGTGCCTTTACATAGGTTGTTATATACAGATATGCAATAATTAAGTGGTTGTTATTAACTTTTAATTTGTTGTTCACATACAATCTTTCAATATATGAACATATAAATGTAATGTTTTGTTGAAATGGTTCTTTATAAAAGTATTTTTTTTGCCTCCTGAGCAGTGAATAATGCATACACATTATATTTATTAAAATGCATTTTGCTCAAGTTTGTTTTTTAATGCTAAAAAACTGAATAGGGAACCATTTTGAATATCATTTATATAGTATATATTTATTAAGGGCGCCTACAAAAACTCTCAAACAGTATGAAGGGGATTGAAGTTAGTTCTGCAAGCTATAGGTATTATAAGTGAACTGACACTATAGTGACTGCAGTATAGTGAGTGTGTGTGTGAGAAGACGAGTTAAATACATATTAATTAAAAGCCTTAAAGGAATAAAGGTGTAAGTTTAGTTTGAGGTTTCACCTGTATGTCATATAATACCTTTGTAATGGATTCATAAATGTGAAATGGTATACTCAAATTCCTTGTATGTGTGCGTGTTTAGCATTAACGCATTACACTATGCTTAGGTTGGCACTAATTATAGACCGCAAAGTGATTATTATAATATGTAGCAGACTATTGTCATGTGCCAATAATATCAGTTCACTGAATGTATTGGGGTCTAGCTGCTTACCCTGTACTCGAAACAAGTGGCATTAGAAATAATATTTATTTTTTTATGTACTAAGATTTTGTATTTTTTTTTCTTTGTTAGTTTAAACATACTGGATGAAATTAAATAATTATTTACCCATACTAGTTAAGGTCCAGTCTGAACGATTATTATAAAGGTTGATTTTTTATTCTTTAGTCAATTATATAGTATATATGAAATAACTCTTTTTGTAAGATTTAATACTGTTCATTAAATCTTTATTATTTAATTTAGTGCAATGTTCTGTTGCCAGAGGAGGCGACGTTTAGTTCGTTTATTTTGAGGGTAGTATATGAAGTACCCTTACAATCTGGCAGGTCATTGCCCTCGACTGGAGATGTCGATATTTTTGTATGTGCAATAATTATAGTATGTACATCTATTTCAAATTAGCTAATTAGAGTTCATTAATCGCTTTATTGTTTTGTAGTTTTACATAAATTATTATAGTTTCAAATAACCATTGACAAGACGGTCGAAAACTAAACTTTTTAATAGGTGTTGATATAATCTTTGTCTTTGATAGTACATATAAATAGGTTTTAATATGTGAAAATACAAATAAAAATATATATACACATTTATTATAATTCATTACTCTAAGTGAAAAAAAAAAAGAAAAAAAAAGCTTTATGCCTTTGAATTGTTTGTATGTTAGCATAGGTTACAGGACTGCGGTGTACACAGTGCGTGTCCTTTAGACCTTGCACCGTGTATTAGATAGATATCAAAAAATTAAAAAAAAAATAGAAATAAGCTGGAACCCGGTACTGCGAGATATTAAAAAAAAGTAGTACTCTGGTTCTGTAAAGAAATTCTTGCTTAAGAACGTATTAATGATTTAGAAGATTTATATGATACAGCAACTAATAGCTTAGCGGAAATATCTGATAATGCTTCCGGTAACAATACTGATAGCACCATAGCGTCTAGATATATCTTCGGAGAATTTTTTTTTTGTTATATTTTTCGCACTAATAAAGTTCCTATAATAATGAACTGCAATAGGACGAGAACGGTATGTTTAGGGTCCAGGTACGCCTAGTCATTGTATTATTTAGGTACGGAACTAAATGTCACTAATGGTGGGGGTAGATTTAGGTAAGCGTGAAGTTTATTTTTTTTTTTATCTAAAAATTCCTTTTTTGAATTTAATTGTTTCATATATTTTTTAAAGTCCAGTACAAAGCAGTGTGGTTTAATTTAACTGTTTCTCTATTGGTTTCACTCGTACCTGTTGATTTTATTTATAATACAGGTTTTAGTAATAAAAATATTTAAATTTTAATCATCTAGGGATGTTGTTATGTTTTCTATTTATGTGGATATTTTTGCCTATTTTGAGCCTTAGTTATTCTCGTGTAATAATGTTGCACTGTTTTTATTTTTTTTTTTTATATATTAACAAATGTTTATTTTTCTCAATGAACCTAGGTTTCTTAGATTGTCTCGAAGGCCGTCTCGATATATCTATAAAACCTCTTTTTAATAAATATATTTTATTGGTTTTATTAGATAAAGCACTCGTAAACATGTTTTGTTTACACCAAATGAACAGAGTGTGGTATTGTAGTTTAGAACAGAATTAGCACACATATATAACATTTGAAAATAAATATATAAGGAATTACCTGTTTTTATTTAATAATAATAATTTTGTTTAAATGTTAAGTGTGTGTGTGTGCTAGTACTGAATAATACATTGTTTGCATTACGGGGTTGTTGTTATGTTAATCTTAGTATTACGGTTGTATAAGAATTGGATGATGTTTATTTGAACTGAGTGTGTTTAACAGTTCATTAAGGCTAATTATATATTAACTCATATAGGAACTGGTAATGGAAAAGAATGTAGTTTGGCTTTGTTTTAATAAAATTGTGTTAATTTATCAACAAGCAAATAAATACGTTTGATAATATGATTTTTGTAATTATTTTTGGCCGTCCACCCCGGGGCGTTTTCAGGTTACTTCAGAACACACCTAGTGACCGTGGTCGTATCAAAATTAATTACGAAAATCTGATTGTTGTGATCTTTTATTAAACGGTTACTTGGTGTGTTCTTGCAGAGTCGGATAATGAAAGCGCCCCCTCCTGCACTCCCACTAAAATGTCTGAAGACGCTCAGAAAATCGCTAGAACGAAGTCGCAAGAACTGCTACTGTTAGAGAAAATTCAGGCTGAAGCTGCAGCCTTCTATAGTTATGACGCGATGCCTCAAGAAGGTCCCACGGAACGGAAGATTGTTAGAACCAACCTTAATATCAAGTACGATAAATTATCACTAGACGAAATATCCGGGAAGCAATCCACAGAACCGCGTAACTCTTTAGATTTTAAAGTATTGTCGTTAGATGAAATCAGAGCTAGAAAGAAAGGACCCGAAGCTATCATACATTCTACGCCAATAACTCTTAATTTAAATAGAAAAAGAAAGCTATCTACACACGAAACTATGACCACGTCTGGTAATAAAATAATCAAAGTAGTTCGAAGTAACTCTATAGTTTATAAGCAGGTAGATAAAAATGCGCCCGCGCAGACTTCTCAAGCGAGGGTCGAACGAAAACGAAGCGACGATAATGATAGCAGAAAGAGAACTTTATCAGAGCAAAGCGATCTTTATGAAATAGCAGATGAATTAGTTGATAATTGTTATGAATTTAAAAGAATTAAAATCGCGGAACAAATATCTAGACCTAAGTTAGTAAGAAATAGGAGCGTCACTAAGTCTATAAGCGAAGTTAGCGAAACAACGGACGATGTAAGTAGAAATGACGATTCCGATACAGAAGTACAATTTGTGAGTATTGAAATAGCAGATTATAACACGGACATAGACATTATAGATAGGACCATAGATAATGATATTATAGACGTAGATTCAACTAAAATGGCCGATCCAGTAGACATCGTAGATCTATGCGAGGAACAGGAAGATGAAGAAATAACTGCTGCAGATTTAGATTTAGACTTAGTCAAAAATGTTCCAGATGTTGTCGCTAGCTGTCGTAAAATAAGGAATGATAGTTCAGATAAAGAGATAATTAGTAATTTAGACGCACTGATTAATGATACCTTATGATCTAGACTTTTATTAGGGTTTAAGTAAACTTAATATATTTTGATAGCGATCTAGTTTGCAATAATAAGTACAAAATTTGTGTTCTAATATCTGCCGTTGCCTTAAAATGTGTCTTATGTGATGTGTTGTAACCGATTCTACCATCGCTTTTGATTGGTGGTACTGATGACATGCAAGTAGTTTAATTGTATTTTATTCATGTTAAATAATTAATTACTTATAGGTAATTAATTTTTCCATTATTTTGTTTAAAAGGCATTGTCATTCCTTTAGAAATACCGGTTATACGGCTGTTGTTTTTATAAAGAATACATGTCCAAATTACCCGTATAGCTTAGGTTTATTAGAAAATATAGGTAAAAAAATACTTATCCAAAGAAAATTACCAATTTGGTGGAATATTTTCTGTGTTGTGTATGTTGTAATTTTATTACTTTTATTTGGTTATTTAAATTTGACATTTGTAAAATAATGACAGCTTTAATTATATTGTTTAAAATATTTTTTAAATTAAATTGATAAATTTAATTCCATGCTTTTTAAAAAGATTTAAAAAATATATAATAAAGAAACATTTATTACGAGTGGATTTTTTTTCTTAAAAACATTAAAATAATTAAACACAAAAGAATATTTGATCCAAAAATTTATTATATTATATTACATTGCAATCATTGGAATGCATCACACAGTTATTCACAATTATATATTCATATACAGTTTATAACTAATATTAATAAATTCGAAACGAATACCCTAAATAATTGAAATTTAACTTTACTAATACGCTCTTAGTGTAATGGACTTGTAAGCTGATGTGGAGTTGTACTTTATACATTAGGAAGGTTATTACAAAAGATATTTGGAACCCTATAAAATCCTTATGCAGATAAACTCTAATAATTGATTGATTAGAAATTGTTATTCAGAGCATTCTTTTCTAAAGATAATTTAAAACATTTACAACAAATATACATAGGTATTGACTTATTTAACTTAACCTATGCTACAAAATGAATATTACAAAATAAATGTAACATTTATTATACATTACACTATTAAATTATTTCATTCAAAGATATACATAGCGATACATTATATATTTTCTAAATAGGGCTGGCAATCTTTTAAACCATGATTTTAACATTCAAGCGTTTCTAATGTAAATATAATACAAAAAGAATTGTTAAGAATTCAGTTTTTGTTTTATTAAATATATTTTTTATAAATGATGTTGCCAGCCCTGTGATTTCTACTTTTACATTTATTTGAATGAAATATTCTAATTTACAATTACATTTGAGCCTTTATTTGTGCTCAATTACATTTTGTGGTTCTATAGATATGTCCATTCTTTACACTATTCTATATAACATATTAAATAACATTAATATTTGTGGTAAATGTAATAGCATAGTGGCAACACAGATTTATTTCACTGAGGATTTTTGGGTCTATCAACACTTTTTGAAAAGACATAAAATAATTATAATGACAATTAGAATTTGATCAGTTTAATTATATTAGATGACAATTTGGATATATTACTGAAACAACACAAATAAAGGAAGTCTATTGGCGTGTACAGTTTATTAGATCATAATGTAAGAATGTCCACACGGCGTCTAAGTCCACCAGCGTCACTGCAGGCGCGGCCAGTACTGCTGGTCGTGTCCCGGCACCGCCAGCGGGACTGACACGCCCGCGCCAAGCAACCCGCCCAGCTCTGTGACAACATGCTCTGTGTGACAACCAACTGTCACTAGTACTTGTTTACTTACGCGTACTGGTGTGAGTACGAAGAATGGAATGGACTCTTGGATGGATTTTTATAATAAAAAAAAACTATATTCTTATATCAGCAATTTTATAATTATTATTTGATATATAGGTATATGGTCTTATTTGGCTATGGATTTGTAAATATTAGAACGAAATTTCTGAAAGATATTTAAAATGCACAAAAGTTTCTTTACTCAAGAGCAATTTCCGCTACTATATTCTAACGTTCATATAAACACTTTTTTTTATCACAAAGAGAAATTACCTGGCGGTGGAGACGCTGGTTCGTGCTGATAACCGTGGTTGTAGTGCTGTCGGTACGTCGTAGGCAGCTCGTAGCGAGGGTATCCCAGGAAACCACTCTTGCAAAGATCCTCCCCTCCCTCGCAGACAGGAGCCTCACCCACCATGCCGGCGCCGTATCCCATCGGCGTCAGGGGGCTGAAAGGATACAAGCTTTCGAACAATTGACCAACAACGACTCGAGACCTCCATTGTACATGACGACCACCGAATAGTACAAACCCAGAGATATTCACCTGTAGGCGTCGACGTTGAGCGGCTGGTACTGGTGCTGGGCGGGCGGCGCGTGCGCGTGCGGCAGCGGGGCGGGCGCGGGTGCATGCGCGTGTGCGTGTGTGTGTGCGTGCGCGTGGGAGTGTGCGTGCGCCGGCGGGCTGCTGAAGCACTCGGGGCTGCGGCGCTGGCTGCGGATCTTCTCCTCGCGACGCCACTTCGCACGGCGATTCGAGAACCACACCTTAAGGTCGGGTCAGGTTAACACACCGCGCTACGCGGTCACTACTTCTATTTCTGTATATGTTACTTTAAAAGTAACTACATTTATTTTAATGTTTTATATTTATGTGTACGTCCAAGCTAACTATAGTCGTTGATCAGACTGAATTTTTTAATCAAATTTGTTTTAATCTTATGTCACAACTCTATAATTACTCACCTGTTAATGAAATTTTACTGTTAAATTTATTTTAGTTTCATTATTTACAAATACGGTTAAGCTTACCTGTATCCTTGCTTCGGGGAGTCCAATTTTAGCTGCGAGTCTCTCCCGTGCGAATACATCGGGATAGTGGGTTCTCTCAAATTCTGAAACATAGATCGCGTTTTTTGCACATACAAAAAAAAAATATTTTGAAGCTACGAACAGCTGCCGGGAAGGAAGCAGTTCTAATTAAAGAAAAAAACGAGCCACTGTCCATATTAACTTTCAAAACGAGAGTGAAACCGAACCTAGATTAATACCAGTCACAATCTTCCAGCCACTTATTGGCATTTATAACTTAACCAACAAACTGTTATTTCAATCTTTAATTGCAAATAACAACATGTTTGCTACTAATTTCAGAGAAGCGCTCGTACCTACCAACCTCCCAGTAGGTACAACCTTCAACTTACCTCTTTCAAGGTTATCAATCTGTTCATTGGTAAAGCTGGTGCGATTGCGTTGCAATTTGCGTTTGAGTCTGAGTCTGGCGGCGTCTTCGTCTGCTCCGCTAGACCCCGCGTTGGAGTTGTCTCCAGACCCGGTCTCGTCGGAGTGCAAACCTTCCAGACCTTCTAGCTGCTCCTCACCTGGGATGACCATTTATTGGATTAGCTTAATACTGCATCAGATTGGATTATTGGATTGGATTAGTTTAATAATACATATGAGTTATGATATGGAATAAAGAGTGTATACTAATGTTCCTACACCAATATTTAGGTTTTTGTTTTTATAACAGCTCCGTCTTACTGATAAAATATTGATAATTGATTTTAATCAATCAACGTAACTAATGTACCCACACATTATTCAGTAAGCCTAATATCCTATGCCAAGTTTAAAATAGGTTTTACACCTGACTTTTTGATGAATATTAAAACAGGGTTATAATTAACAGAGGTTAGTTTTAATAATCAATTTTCTACAAAACTACAGATTCATAATACAATTAGACATGGCTATTTCTTTGACATGTCTACTATACCCGAACTTATTTTTTTGGTTAGTCTGGTTAGCTGTCTTCAGCGCAATAAGAAAATGAGCTGTGTACCGAGCGATATTTTTGGGCAGAAAACATAAATTATTACGTTTTTCGAAGCTCTTATATTATATTTAATAAGGTTACATTATTTAAGTAACTTAAATTTTAATTAATATAAGGTAAGCTTTTTTAATCTAAAAATTACCCTTAGAATTACCATATTTTACTCGAAATCAATGGCTACATGGTATGAACATGGCATCTGACTTTTTGTACCTATATAAGTATTTACTATAGCTTGGTATTTCCTCTCAAGATCTCTGGAAATCTGGTAGTCTCCTTCTGCGTAGGTATATTTGTGCTAGAAAGATACGAATTTGGGACGTTGGCGAAACAGGTTTAGCCACCTTTTAAAAACCCAAGGAAGATTGTAGCTGAGGGTTTGTCATTGCTGAGACATCTGCCGACAAACCCACTAGCCACACTTGTTGATACAAACAATGTTTTTGAGAATGTCCTATCCTCTACTCTCTCTCTCTCTCTGCAGGTAGAGTCTGACGTTTCATAAGTGCAATGTATATTTGATGTTTTGTAGCTATAGGTACCTATCACTTCTGTTATATTCGATTGACTTTATTAGAACCACCAGAATGCATGGACCTTGAAACCAATCAAGAGGAATGACTTAAAAATATTTTGTGATTAGATATTATTCTTTATTGACGCTCAAAAAAGAACCCCTTTTTCCTGTATACCGATATGTGCTATGTTTCAGAGTATACCTTTACTTTATAACATACCTAATGTTTTAGAAGAATAAAGAGTAACGGTAGAAACATTGATACTCCTTAAGGCGATGGAACCATAAGAAAGACAGACGGAACAGGAGAAGTGGATCTATGAGATAGATAATAAATACATGTGATTTTTTAAATGTGAGTGGTGTTCATTCTAATTAAGATGCATGAATGCATAATGATTCATGAACTCTATGTATCTATAGGAGCTGATTCATTTTGGATGTAGGGCGACATGTTTGGGTTTCAAAACTATTGTTGATTACGAATAGATAATATCCTTATCTTCTTCTTAGCTTAGCTTCTATTATATATAAGAGGTTAACCCTTGGACCGTCGAACCATGGAACGGATAAACAGTTTTCATTAGTTCATCTAGGTACTTGAAAAAACAATAAATGAAAAAAAACACTTGACACTTTAAATGACACTTTATGTTATTGTCTAACATATAGTTAGGTATATATTTTTTTATTCTAGATGTAATCACTATTTATTAAACAAAACTTTTATTAAGTTCTAAAAAGCTTTAAAACGTAATAAGTATTCCTTAAACGCCAGTGCATAACTAAGAATATTTTAATGTAAATTATTAAATATTATAATAATGAGTGTGTATTTATATAAAATACTGTTAGCAGTAAAAATACTTATACTTCTCTCCTTTCATATCAGTTGACAAAACACAAAAAGTTATTTCTTGTTTTTTCTGTTAATATTACGTATCAAACCTGTTTCGTCTTTGCTCAAACATGGGGTTAGAGTTAATAACAATTATTAGAAGAATGGATGTATTTAAGACTTATAAGATATTACTTATATAAGTAATAATAATAAGGTACTTAAATATTAGCACGATATTGTATAGTTAATAAATATTAAGTCTTATATTGAAACTTTTTGAAACTACACTTATGCATGTGTATGTGGGTAAATGTTTTTCTCTTTCTCCTACCCCACACACACAGATACAAATGTCTTATTCCTTAATGAAGCCCTAATAAATAATTCAAAATTCAGTATCAATTTACTCATACCTACCAACTTCCTAGTTGCCTACAATTTAGTATATTACATATTCTAAGGCGTCTAACCTGTAGGTACCTAAGCAGCTTTTGTTAAAAAAAGACGTTAATTGTCATTTTTAATAAACTTTCAATTGAACCTTCTCTTCTCTTGTTTCGAAGTCAGTTCAGAAAGAGATAGGTATAGGTATTACTTAAATCAATAAATAAAATAAAATAATTAAATCACAATTTATAAGACGATTCAATCTTAAGTTACCGAGTGGTTTATCATCATGTCTAAGAATTTTGAAACATTCAGAAACTTGCCCGCGAAGTGAACAAGTAATAATTAATTCGCCAAACAATCACGATAAGGGGGATTTATTCGAGTTGAGATTTTAATCTTCGGTTCTGTGATTTATCCAAACGCTTGGGTTTTAAGGGAGTTTAAACTTTTAATACGTATCTGTTCAAAGTATCCTCATACCCCTGAAGGTAATATAATGTATATCGTAATATATAATATCGTAATGTATATTATTATATGAATTAAATATTACTTCGGTATATATGTATATGTGCCCAAAAAACATTTTTATTTCATTTACCTTCATTCACATTTATTTGCATTTATAAATATAATCTTAATTATAGAATAAAGTAGAAAAAAATATTTTATTTAGACTTTCGAGTTATTTTGCGGCGTGTCCGCTTTCGTAATCCCGGTTCGCAGACAGGGGACGGATACTGCGACTGGATAGTCTGCGTCCATTCAATATTTAAATTATTATCTATTTATTTTGACTTACATTTATTTGTATTTTTTAAAGGAATTGTTTGGACTTAATTCTATAATATTAAATATAAAGGTGAATCTGATTTTTTTACCTTTTTTATAATTGAAATTGCACTTATATTGCAGAAGATATACTTTTAAAAAAAATTACAAAATGGTGTCTGTTTTAACTAAGTATAAAAAACTGTTCTGTAATACATTTATTTTTAGCATTGTACCTTTATAATTTATAACAATTACCGACTGAAAGAAATATAACTATACATAGAAGAGAAGAAGGTAGAAACCAACACTCAAAATATTATAATTTTAATCAAAGAGAAAAATTTGCATCGAGTTAAAGCTTTTAATACGATTTACAAATACGAGTAAATAATACAAACTGACACAAATATAGAAACATAAATATAACTAAATGTACTAAAACACGCGAATTTCATACAACCTGATAATATATTCACGTTTATTTAACATTTGAAACATTTGAAGTAAACTATCTTTGTCAAATAAATTAAATTTAAGTGTCAAGATGCGTGGTGCGAGGGGTGCGGTGGGGGGAGGACACGGGGGGGGAGAGGTAGCTGTAACGTGGGCGTTCATGCGGAAGGGGACGATAACGGGACGGCCTACCACGTAACCCTGCCTACGATAGCGTTATCGCTTAAAAATGTATGCCCAATAATGGTGTCGTTTCCAACTCGGTTTTAAGGGTTACCTAATCAGTTGTGTTTGTTTATTTTTAATAATGAGTTAGAATATAAAAAAAGTCAAATGTTACTTATTTATATTTTATATTAGCTGTATTTTGGGATGTTAATATCTGAATGATTAAAAAGATTTTTTTTTTAATAGAGTTCTCGTAGTAACGCCCGTTGACTCTGGTCGGTGTTTTCCGAGCCGAGAACCATAGAGCTTACTTTATCCGTGACATTTATACTTTTTTTTATAAAAACGTCTATATTTATCTACCATATTTTATACATAATCGTTTCATATTTAGTTTATAGACTAGTAAAATAATATTCATTATTTAGTTACTTTTTACACTTATGTAGAGATGATAGTATATTTTTCTATGATGGAATTGTTGACATTGACAAATAATTAAATTAATTCGATCTCCAAAACATTTAAAGATTAAACATTATTATAATATAACATGATGTACCTAAATACATTGCTTCTTAATTATCAGCCCACCCACAAACATCGCCACGAATATGACACTTCTAAACACGTTATCATACCAATTGTCATATCAATATATACACCCTCAAGCCAACGAAATAAAGGCGTAATTCCCTTGGCATTTCGTTTGGTAGTAGCAAATATCACTCGGTGTATCAGGAGCCCATCTGTCAAGCGTCGCGGGAAAACATTAATGTTTCATGAAGGCAGTACGAAGATCCGTATCAGATAATAGATGTGTCTCTATTTGACGGCACTCAAATTAGTCCAGACGGGGAGACAGCCTATACTGTTTTTAAATAACATTCCTACCTAATCATAATTCATAACAATATGAATAAATAATGGGAAAATATTTATATAATCTATATGTTTTTATTTTTTTTAGTTGATAAATAGTTTAAAATTTAAATAATTTTTATATTTGGATCTTATTCTTATGGATTCTTTATTTATAATAAACAATAACGTCATTGAAGAGAAGATGGCCGCTGAGTAATAAACAACGCTGCTGCCTTATCGCAAAAATGTCACAGTGACGTTCCATTCGCGAATCCCTCGTGCCTTCCCTTCAGGGAGTTGGTTTGTTCGTTATACCTATTTGTATTTATGACGATATATTAATCTGATTGAAGAATTTTGTGTTTGGGCATATTACTTTTATATGTAATGTGCTCACACTGTACTTTCATAGTATTTAGTCAAGTAATGTTTATACAACCTACTTATAATAAAAAAAATTAAATACATAAAAAAAAATATTAAAACGGCAGATATACAACGATTCTCAAATATAAATAAACATTCAAATTCATGTAAAGTAAGACAAATAACATTAAGATGTCACGATTTATTTGCGTATGAATTTCGACATCAGCAGGCCGGTCACGCGTCAGCCATTTTGTGCAAACGGCGGGAAAAGGGCCGTCGCTCGAGCGCGTCGTAGCCGATACCGATTCATTAATATTAATATTGTTTCAATAAAGGGCTTATGTTTTTATAATTTGTAATACATACTTACCTACTAACTCAAGAATTTGTGACTTTATTGTTTAGATTATTTTGGGTTTCCTATGTAGATAAATACTTAGATTATTATTTCTTAATATATACCTACTTATGGGAACCGTAGCACGTTTAATTTGTAAGAAAAATAAATAAACTGGTTTTCAATCCCTAAGCAGCTTGATATTTCTTTAATATGTCCTCCCAAGATTTCAAATCCGTTTAAATTTAATTTTCATATGAGCTCCTTATAGCATGTACCTACTACTTTGGTAAGTATTGTGTATTGGAAAATGAGAGAAGTAATCTAGAAAAAAAAATGTGTTACCTTACTTGGTTAGGTATACCTAGGTAGGTACCTACTTAAAACTTGGCGGTGAATCACGTTAATGCCTTGATAGAGTTCGTAGGCAAGGCAATAAGGTAACTACATATTTTTTTACAAAATTATATTTTAAGAACGACCAAAATATAAATATACAACCAATTAAATACTGAAAATTTATTGGAATATCTATTTTAATCCCCCATTACCTAAGATTTCATACTTTCTCTAAGATATTTATTGAAAAAGTATTTGAGCTTTTGTCAAACATCACAGAGCAAATACTAAATCCATAGAGTTTTTATTAAAACAATCAATTTATAATGTATCTTAATCTGGATATATTATAAGAAGCAATTTATTATGCTTACAATAAGTACCTACTTATAACCAATTCAAGGAAGATAAGGTTATTTCATAAACTGGATAAACTAAACCAGAGTAGATTTAGTTTAGACTTAACGCTTCAGGTGTTTTTTTTTATTAATATTTGCATTTATTGTATTAGGTAAATACGTACATATTTATTCTACCTATAAATAAACAAGGACCTACCTATGATTTAACTACCTACCTACATAGTTGTAAAACTGGCTGATAACATTTTATAGTGTAGAAACTATTGATAAATATTAAAAGAAATCTAGATCCAATATCTATCGACGAATAAAAGAACTCTAGTAAATACGTAATTCATATAAGAAATACATTTTATATCATAAGAAGATATAAAAATATAGTCGAAGAAATATTTATCGAAAAGACATGAAGTTATCTGAAATATCATCTTAAAATAGTCGAATAACATTTATTTTACATATAGATTAGTTGTCTGTGCGTTTGCGTGGAATAAAATGTTACAACATTTAAAATATTAGAACAGATAATTCTCATCAAAACCGTTGTAGGAGTTAAAAAATACCTTTAATATATTTTAAAGAATTAAATAACCTTAAAAAACATTTATATCTGTATTATACATATATAACAGATACAAATATTTTATTAAATGAATCAATCATCAAAACCAAACAATAAAGTAAAACAACAAAATTAACACTACAAGAACGTACAATCAATAAAACATGCAATGCGGTTTTATGTAAATTGTAATTAAAAAAATAACACCGAGGGCAGGTGATATACAGCATATATAGTGTATATATACAGCCACATATATCCACATACAGCCACATACAGCCATATGTGGTATAATTATACACAAGTTGTTTACTCGCGGCGCTCATCGGGGCGGCAGTAACACGCGCTCCGCCCATCGACCCTCTACCTCCTGTATTTCTATGAAATGAATGATGAAATATTAATTTATATTGAGCTCATATTAAAGTATTCGTGATATTTTCTTAGATTTTTATTAATGTCTTATAGAACAACTATTTTTTATCGTCGGATTACGAGATTATTTATTGAGTTTTATTTAATACCTAGAGATGTTCTCACATCAATATTAATTGTTTTAAATAAATTGATTGGTTATGTTTAGAATTTTATTTTGAAACTAAGACATGGTAATATCAGAAAGGAGTTCTTGCTTTTTGATTTTCTCTACAATTTAGTTTTTGAGTAAAATTTAAAATTAATATTTTATAATGTAGAGCATATGTTTTTATTTTTTTATTATTAGAATTTATAATAAACTATTGTAAGTGTTTGTTTATGGTAAGATGATAAGAATGTGCTACGATTTTACTTAATAATTTAATTAATCAACTCAATACTCAGCTGATATGTTAAAAGAGATAGGTATATAGAAAGAGATGGTTATATATAAGTCCAAATTATTACGGCACTTGGGTTATTTGTATGGAATATCGTCTTCATACATATTGTTACATTGTAAATACATACCTAAATCAGATTCCATCAAATGATTTTTTTAATACATATGTAGTAGTATCCAAGACGGATATTATTAACCCCTTAGTATGTTTTTATATTTTTAACCTACTAAAAAAATAATCTCAACAGAATCTCAATTTAACTATTTTGCATTGTTTGTATATATGCTACACTATATCTCCGCAAATAATTTATCGATTTTGAAAATTCATTTTGTATTGTGTTTAGTATAACTTCCTGGCAGTCTTAGTTAACTATCTACTAATATTATTTTGATTATAGACTTTGAAGATACAGCAAATATTAAGAATATATATATTTAAACCTGTTTTTTTTGTCTAAAATTTTTAAATAGTTTTCTGTACTAATAGATACGTTATTTGACTAATAAGTCTAGTTAAATTCATTCTCGTATTAACCATTTTAACCACCCTAATATATCTAAAACAGTCTAAGTATCTATATCTAGAAGGTAATAAGCGTACAAATTAACAGCCATAATTACACATAAGGGTTGGAAGGGGTTGAAAACCGCCCTTTAACGAACATTTTCATGTTTTATAATCCTGTTACATGCGTTATTGGCCAAAAGCCCTTTTCAAAGGCTCGCGTGAACACAGTGCGATACTGTTTGACTATTCGAATGAGTAATTTTTAGATGATTTTGTTATTAGTTTGTATTTGTAGTTGTGTCATTTAACTTACATTTAGTAAATATTAATTCACATTTAACACAAATTTAAGTTTATGTTAATTGTTATTATAATAATATTGTGAGTTCATAGCAAGAAACTATAACAAATATATTAAATTGTAATTTAATTTTTTGTTTCTTATTTCAATTGGTAATTACTATCTTGCTTCTTGTTTCAATTCTTAATTACTTTCTTGGTTCTTATTTCAAATCGTAATTACTTTCTTGCTTCTTGTTTCAATTCTTATTTACTTTCTTGCTTTCATAGACGTAAATATATATATTTAATCTCTTGTAACTTTAACATTGCCCCTTGGTCAGTCGCACGCAGCTGTAGGGTGATGCAGACGCAGATTTAATTGCTATTTTGTTTGCGAGTCCTGTTGGTTTGTCTCCGGTCCTTTGTTAGTAGAGTTGGTTGGTTCTGCCCCATTAGGTATTTGAATCCCCAGTTACTTCACTTATTTAGGCTACAGTATGATTTTTATTAAATATATTTAATTTATGTTACAATAATGAATTTACACACATATTTATTTTGGGATTTGCATCCTATTTTTATATTAAATATCTATAATTTTTTTTTGAAAATGTAATATTGTTATGAACATTTCTTAGGGAATGCTTTTATAAATAAAAAACATTGTCTTCAAACGCTTAAAGACATACCGAAATAGAAGGGCCTGGCTAACCTAACCATAGCTATTTGAGCACTTCGCAGATCAAAGGGTTAGAGACGCCCGCTTTGAGAGCGCCGACTATGTACATAGACGTCTGCACACAGGTATATATGGATTTAATTCATTGTGTGTGTGTCTATATAATCATGCATGTGTGTGTTGGGATCTGATGTTTGTTTTATGTTAATGTTTTAATAATGGTGTTAAAGTTTAATTAAATTGTATATGACGTCATGTTGTGCTATGTGTTTTTTTTTAATATATAATTGGTTTTAAAGACTATTTAATACGTATATTACGAGTAAAGATAAATGTATAGCGTTATCCAACTATTAAGTTTATCATCTAAAATTTACAAATTCATAAAATTTTATTACCTCCTAGGTACCTACTGTATAAACAGACCAAACCAATTTTTGAGTTTAAAAGTAAAAAGTGAAAAGACTACTGAAATAATGTATATATTTTTTTAATTGTCTAGTAAGTTTAGCATTATAGGCGAACAAATAAACAGATAAAAAAAGTTGGAGCTGCTGAACATGTAGCAACTATTTATTTTTTTCCTGTTATTTTTTTAGAATAATATCTATGGATTAAGAATGCATATTTTAATTAAATACCGACAGATAATTGATACACTAAATACTGTTTGCAAACTGTAAATGTATCAATATGTTAGAAACCTGTCTACTTGTTAATTTTATATATTGATGAAAATTAAATATCTATAAAATAATTATAATAAGAGTAAACCTTTATAAATGTTGATTAAATTTAATGTGATACAAATAATTAAATGAAATAGACATAACATATAAATTATAGTTTACTATTCGTAGTCACAGATGAAGTCGCAGGAAACAGCTTATAAAATATTCCAACATATTATTCCGACTCCGAATATCTTCCCCTAAATCTAAGTTCGCAAAAAATCGTGAATTATACGATACTTTATATTCAAAGAGGTGCGGACATGAGTTACAGAGTTATATAAAACATACATTCCAAGAGATAACGTTCCAATATGATAATAAGATTATATTTGCTTTTTTCTTCATACAAAATTTCTGGCAAGGAATATAAAACCTATTTTGAACAGAGTAAAAATTAAAAATAAATATTTTTGGTTCTGTCAAAACAATATAACGTTTGTCACCTGAAACTTCAGTGTCAAATGAATACAACACCCCATTTAGCTTTTAGTTGGCGGTCAACCACAATAAATATTCAACTACCAATACATCTTACTAATTTACTACTGCGGAACCCCATAATAACCATTTATTTGGACCCTAAGAATATATCTAGCGACATTTTTCTTCGCCTTATCTTAAGGAGCCAGACAATCCTCTATCCCGTTCTTTCGTTGACATGTCATATCTTCTATCTCTTTTTGTCATTTATCAAAGCCTCCCTTTATTTAGTTTTGGTTCCTTAAATGATTTCACGGTGTTGTACTTTGACCTTGTCCGTACGTTTGTGTAGCTGTTCAAGGTATTAATTTGTCAGGAAGTGTAGTCACAAAAAACTTATGACAATCAATAAAAATTTAAAAATTGTCTCAAATTAAATTAGTTTGATAAGAACATCGATAATATTTAAGAATCCATAGACAATATTATAATATAGATCGTTTATTTTGTTAAACTACTGCTACTATTAACGGCATTATTAAACGTAGTTTGAATACAATAACAGAGCGTTTAATCTTGTTACGTTGCCGAGCCTGAGGGCACTGTTGGTTTGATCTAGTTAATACTATGAACCTCATTTAAGTAATAAATGATAAAATAACGTTTATATTTAAATATAAAATAAAATACTTCTAAATTTTATTTTAAAAAAATCTGCTAAAGTTCTTTTTACTAAAGTATTTTTGTATTTCTCCAGAGGTAGAGGTGCTAATGAAGATGGCGGATATAAATCGTCTATAGATAATACAGTGTTGTAATTAAAAATTCCATAACTCAAAGTTGCAGTCATACCGAGTTCCAGAAAAATCTTCAAAGCCACCTAATTGGATACAGACTACAGACCACTACAAAGGGGATGTTTGAGATAAAAATGAAAATTAAATCTTCCAACCGGATGAACAGAGTAATGTTTTTGACGGTACCGGAGGCGCCCCTGAGGGGGGGAGCCGCAAATCGACTATCAAAATGCCGGCAAAAATGTCGGCAAAAAAGTTCTGTTTCCACGCAGACAGTGTGACCAGGATTGTTTGCCCTTTTTGTTGGTTTTTTAATTGTTCGCGTCTGCAGCCTGTTATGAGATTCTGTAGGTTTTAAGCTTATGTATATGTGTCTGAATACATGGCGATCGCTGGTAAATACATTCAAAATGTTACTTTAATTTTGATTTGATTGGTTGATTTCGTACGTACTGGATTTAAAGGAAAGTAAAAACAGCTACTAACCTTTCTTCATGGCGGGCAGTTCAGTTCCATTACACCCAATGGCTTGAGGTCCAGGACTCAAACTGTGCAGCTGATACGGCGGGGTTCGTGTATCTATTTGCGTAGGCCATGGTGTCCTGGGCCAGCTTGGGGCTGACCCAGGGGTCCCCAACAGTCTCAACCGCTCGTAGACTGGCGTCGAACAATCATTGGTAGGCTGTTGACTGCTCGATTTCTCCTTTTGTGCAGCTAAGTTTCTAAGGACCCGGTTAATTGACGAAACCTGGGATTGAGATAAAGAGAATTTTTATTATTATTATTGCAATTAATTAAGTTACAATATGACCATTTTAGTATGATTGTAATGTTATGTTAAGCTTTTATTTAGCTTAAGACTCTTTGAAAATGTTACATTTCAAGAACTGTCATTGGGTCTTCTGATCGAAACCGGGAATATAATCGGTATTATAATCGGTATTTGTGTTATTTTTGTAGAACGCATTGCTGTTATTATTGCATTTATTTAAAATTCTAATTGTATCAATAATTGTATCATATCCTTAAAAATCTAATTTATAAGGATTATTTTCCTCAATAAATAGGTTATCAAACATAAAAATATTTTTCATACCCGAAGTTTTAGAGATAGTGTATAGACACACTAACTCTTCAATTTTATTAATAAAACATTAGCATTAAACTTCATGGATATAACAAGTAGTATAAGTAAGTATTGGTAAGGAAAACCATATTACTGTTTCAGTAAATGTAGGTATATAGAGTTATTTGTAAATACATACCTACCTGTTTCAGAGAGATTTGTACTTAAAAAATATACAGGGTTATTTGTAATTAGTTGACCATCTCTTGCAAGCAGCCTCTGCATCAATCCCAGCAACATTTGTTCTAAGACTTTTTAAAAATCTTGATAAATAACACAATAAACACGAAACAAAAAAAGTTTGATCTATCTTTTACTTTTTACTCTGTATTTCGTAAGTAGTGTTTTGTATGAGAAATCTCAAATTTTAATAACTATCCATTTTAAAAAGTTGATTTAATAAATGTTGTTAGGATTGATGTAACAGTAGTAGTCTACTAATTGAAGGTTTTGCTACGTTGAAATAAAACTGATTAAACCGTTTTTCATATAACACTTGTACATATATTAATAGATAATATATTTTGTTTTTAATAAAACAATTATATATCTGTTAAAATAGTTTTATTTCAAAAATATTTTGTTACTGGCCTATGTCGTTTCATCGATGTTCTTCATAAACTGACGACACGTGCTCAGAGAGGCGTACATTCACGATAAATTTGCTTTGAAGGATCATCAATTATTTTTAGTAGTCAATAAATTATTTTAAAATTTTAGTCCATTTTGAATTTGGATATAAAAAATAATTATGGACATTTGTTTTTTAAAACTGTAGAGAGTTATCGAGTTGAGTTTTATTGTTAAGTTGGTAAGATTTAGTTGCCATCTTTTATATAGTTGAAGAATACAATAATATAATAGATAACTAACTATAAAAAAATATTTTATCAATATTACGTGTAATTTGATACACATCACAAAAATCGACTGTTAACTGATAGCCCACCCTAGTGAAAAAGGAAGGAACCCAAGTAATATCAAAAATGTCCGCGGGCTTACCAACTGTCACTGTCATGTGACAGCGCGCCAAACGGACGTAGCGCGTAACTTAGACGTAGGACAGGAAGGCAGTAAGACGATAGAACGTAACCTGATATGCAGCCGCGGTGGTCCGAACTGTCGGCTGAATGGCAGCTGACGCGATGCCCGATGGACCGAGAAAGCGCGGCACGTTCGAAAAACGAACGTATTTTTTTTACCTCTATGATTGACTTTGATAGTTGACAGTTTTGTAACACAGATAATGTTGTTTCCATTTTTTTGTTATTTTGGTTTTTACAATTTATATTTTAATTAATATTTTACCATTCTGATATAATTAACAATAAACATTCATAATAAAAAAATATTTTTAACAACGATAGAATTGTTCAATGAGAAAATTATAACAAGCTCTTTAATTAAAACTCTGTGATCTTAGTTTAGACTATTCATCTAGAAAAATGATTCTTCGAAAGGGTTATTTAAGTTAGAAAACAAAATGAAACGGAAATTTTTAACAAGCTACCGAACAAAACAGCAAAGAGTTGACAATCAATGATCTGCGCTAATTAAATGTTTCTGTCATTATATTTGATAAGAAAAAGTCTATTAAATTGACTTTGTTTATTTTATCTGCATAAAAGAAAACAGGAAAAATAATGTTGCAAAATATGGAGTATAGACAAAAAAAATAACTAAGAAATGTTAGAACATACGCAAGGTTCAGTTATAGTGAAATAAAAACAAGCATAGTAAGCGACCCAAGTGTGACCATGTGTGAAAAACGTCTGTGCAGTGGTCGTTTAAAAAAAAACTCCACACAAACCTGTAAACGGTCTTAATTCGATTTACACGCCCATTGACTTGCGTTCGCGATTGTACTTGCTTAATTCACCAATTAGTAAATAACCCTTTAATGAAATCTGTTTATATTCGTATGTACACATGAATTGATTTTCTTTTAGTTTTTTTACAATGGTTTTCATGTGATTACACTCAAATGTGGTTTTGTTTTTTTTTTATTGTGAGAGCTTTTACCAAAAAGGTTTAACATTGGCTGCAAGACGAAAGTCCTTTGAGTAAAGCTATAAAACTATGAATCAAATCCGAGAAATCAAATAAATATAAAAGTTTAACTTTTTAAATAAATATATATAAAACTACTAGATTATGGAATATTCTTCTGACAACTTTTAACATTATTTATTGTGTGTATATGTGGTGTTTATTAAGTTTTTATAACCTTTACTGTGTCTGTTTTAATTTTTAAGAAGGTTTTAAGGTACTAAATAGTTTTAAATCATACCACTAATCAGTAAAAAAAATACATATTTTTTCTGGGATAGGCTTACTCTGCCGTAGAGTCATCCTTTTTAAGTAAAAAATAAAAACGTGATTTTTTTTTAAAACTAAAAACGTGTAAAAAAAATGTATTATGTTACACACTCCATGTTTAATCACATTGAATTACTTAAAAGATAAGCTAATGATTTTGGACTTTTTGATAGAAAAAGATATAAAGTAGGTTTCTTATATTATTATGATTACAATGTAGGTTATAAAAAATGCAATCAAGAAACGATGACTTATCGTAAAACTTCTGGGTAATATAATATGAGTTTAATATTATTATTGATTGAAAGACGAGTGTTCAAGTAGTACCTATTACAAGAATATTATATATAGTTTTAATATACCTTTACATTACAAGACCAATAATATAAGTTATAAACATACATAGGGTTTGTAATTATAACCCTTATTTTAGCTTCGCTGTAGTCCAATAAAACATCTAGAAATTTAAAGCCATTAAATCGTTTCATTCAAGAAAAAAATATCAGCCACTAAAAAAAATTTAGACATGAATTATATATTATTGAAAACATTTAATAATAATTCATATTAAACGTGCGTTGAATATAAAATAAATCATATTACATGCACCTACCAAACGGTAGTAAAAATGAAAGGTGCCCCTAAATACCGAGTGAGGTGAAGCGGCTGAATTATCTTATATTTGCTCAGACTCCGTGAACGTAGGGCGCGAATACTTTTCAATAAGCTTAAAGAGCGTTTTTTTTTTTTGCGACCCATCTTGTAAAGAGCGTAAAAGGAAGCAAATAGAGGGTCCTTATCGATTTTATTTTTTAAATCTTATCGATAATTAAATTAAAGTCGTCGGGTATAAACAGGCCTTAATGAACTGCTGATTTTTATGAGTATGTGAAGAAGGTTTTACTACATATTTTTTAATATCGGGTTATATAAAGTGACGTAAATCTATTGTCTATGGATTTGAAACACTAAAAGTCTAGCATTATCTGCAAAATGTTCGTTTACGTTGAGATTATAATGCGAGTAATAAAAAGCAGTGCATTACTCCAAGTATTGTCCGGGCCAGGGGTCTTGACAATGGGCGACCTGCTGCGTATTGTGCGCTGAGTCGGCACTTTGCAAGTCAATATTTTGGGTGACTTTTACTCTCTTCAGATGTTTTCAAGCTTTGCATCGTAAGCGAACAACTGCGCACCTTCCCGCGCTTTTTGCAATTCATTGATTATGCTTTTGTTTTGTTTTTTTTTTGTTTTGATTTTTGTAATCAATCGCGAAATTGAAATGCACGTATGTTTTCGATTTCCTTTTGTGATTGGGTTTTTTATATTCTATTAATTATTTAGATTAATTGATAGGCTATTGTTTTAAATATTACTTGCTTCATAAATAATACTTTTTTGAACATTTAATTTAATTAAGAAAACGATATAATAAATGCATTCTGCCAAGCTTCCTAAGTTAATTAAGTATTTCTTCCCATAGTCGAACACAAAAGAGGCTTCATATAATTGGTACAACAACCACACCGCCCCATGTACGCCTTCCGTACAAAACACAACCCAATCTCAAGACAGTAAGTCAACACTTAATTTTAGATATTCCCACGATTCGTAAATTTAAATTTAATTGTCGATTTACTATTGTCAAGAAATGGGTCAATAAAGCTCATAAATCCATTGTTTGATTGACTTATAGGCAGTTTGTCAATACGAGACGCGACGGGGTGTGTTGAATAGCGTCTCAGTCAAGGAATGATATGCAACCATTTATTAGATTCACATGTTCTTGGATTTAATTAATTTGTTTGCAGAAGTTCTATTGACTTATTGTGTGTGTGAAAACAGTGTTTATAATAGAACACAAAATGTATTCGCATATATCAGATAATAAATAAAAATGTTTCGAAACCTTCAAGTCGACAGATTTTCCGCTAGACGGATGTTGCCAGAATAATAAATCCCGACAAATATAACACACGGCCGGCTGGCGGAAAATTGATTATTGATTTGTTTTATATTATTTTATGGCATGGATAAGGGTCTAATGGATGCGTGACGAAGTAATTGTCAAGGACATAAATGTGTGATGGAGTTGTCTTGATCTCACTTGACGGGATAATTGATTTATTTTAACAATATAATGCCTGATATTGATGGTTTGTTTTGTAATTTAATTATAACTATATTTTATGTTGTGAATTTTCAACTATTAGAAGTATTAACTTATAATTAAGTACCTTATTAGTTTTCCCGCCATTACTGACACATTAATGATTTGACATTTGATATTTCAAATGTTTCCAGTTGTTGGTCCCTTTCACTGTTTAACTATAAATGTTAATTGTCAAAATACATAACTTAAAAGGACGTATAGAATAATTGTTTTCTTCATAAAACTCAATAAAATATTGAATTCCACTCCGCATTTTATTTCTTTAAAACAGCCATAATGAAGTGAAAACAGCAAGGGTCAATACAATTAGATGCCTCCATCTTTGAAACCCAACCAAATGGCAAAAGTCAATTGTATTTATTTCTTCAACCGCTCCAGTCAATAATGATTATATTTTAATGACAATAATCTCCCATTACTATTAATAATAATATAGTATAATAGTGTATTATTTAGTTTAGTACGGGGATGAACGCTCGAGTGATTCAGAATGATAAATCCGTTGGATTTTTATTTTATGTTCAGTTTTGTTTTGTTGAAATATTCGTTACTTTGTTGAGTGCGAAATGTGTTCGGTTTGACGCGTGTTACCTACTTGCTAAATAGGTTGTTGAACTTTTGACAGGCATTTTATTTAGTGTTTGATGGACTTTTTGATCGATTTTTTCTGACAATTTTATAATATTTAAATATATATTTTAAATATTTTATGGTGTCTAAACTATTATTTACTATTTAACCTACCTATAAAAATATATATATATTGTAAGTCTTGCCTGATGTCTGGCAGAAACTGATAGTAATCATTTTCAAGATTAAAGAAATTATGCTCTATATTTTGTTTGCCAAGCATTTTTCTACAATTTAACGATAACATACTACATGTTTGAAAATATATTAAAAATTTATAAGTATATTTCTTAAGAATTATATTTGAGACTTGTTATCTAGTGGCCTGTACTTGGTCAACTGTCTGTGTGTATTCATCAACCAGACTGTTCCGAAAAAATAGCCTCATTCTGAAATAATCTTTTTAGATAGTTTCTTTTAACATCACACGGGATAATAAAAGCAAACCTTTGACAATACATATATAAATTTCTATATTTTTAACAAATTTTCTCCAAAAGTAAACGAATAACCAGAACCTATAAAAGCAAGTCTCCCCCACAACCACAAACCAAGAACAAACATCAATAATCAAACATGTTATTGAAACCTAACACTTGCTTACATAATTACAGACAACTGACACTCCGTAATCACCGAATTAAATCTCCCAATAACAAAAAAACTCATAAATATTCAACCGTTGCGATAGTGTTATTACATTTAATACCACCCTTGAACAACAAAAACCCTTAGAGGACATCGTTTAAGCACAAAGCAGCTATAGCCACTGCATAAAATTATAATAAATATCGTAAGAGCGAGAGGGATAGTTTGTTTCAATGCTAGACAGAGATAGTGGAGGTCATCCCTAAATTCAGTGTTACCACATTCGTAAATTTAGTAGGTGACAACAGTGACATGTCATTTGGGGCATTCTTTGTAGGGTTGGTAATAAGTCATAATTCATGTTATAGGAGGGTATAGTAATGATTGTGAATTCTGATTTAGATAGCTATTATTGAGATTTCGCGCTGTCAACGACTTCCTAGGGTATAGTATCATCTGTGAAATTATTGTAAAATGGCTTTAAATTTGGTTAATAGTTCTGTTTATTTTTTTTTGCACTTAATTCAATTATATATGAACTTTTTGTACATTATGTAATGTTAGTGTTATTTGTCGTTGAAGTTTGTTTGACAATACTTGAATGTATAACGAAGTGTTTGGTTTTTTTGCATAGCTAACTAAGGAAGCTAAACATTAGTATGTCTTATTAATGTGGATTTTGAAACGATATTTTATTATTAAAGATATTATACAATTCTGTTAATAGTTACTATACATTGCAAATTTATTTATTTTATTTTATAATGAAGCATAATTATTATAAATGTGACTAAATTAATAAATGTTTTAGTCGTAGATATTAGCTACGGCGTAGCAGAATCAATAAGTATATATAAAACAAATGAATACAAAACCTAAAATGAACAAATAATAAAATAAAACCAAGCATAATATCTAAATTAAAATAATACCAGAACATAATAATATAAATAAACATTATCAAAATAGCTAAATAATTTAAATACAGTAAACGTAAATTAAATTCTCTTAAAGAGGCTGATGTATCAAAGAAAGCCTAAACGGCTGATTATGATTGTAGTTTCATCGTTTGAAGTGCAGCCGAGCGAGAGGGCCTAAGAATGCCTTGAGCCCTCCAAGTGTCTTCAACTTATGTACATGCCTGAGGTAGGAAAATTAATCTAGAAGGATAGCAACGAGTAAGATCATTAAATGTTATATATATTCATACTTGATTTTACATAAGTGACAAAAAATATATTAAAAAAAAATATTGTTTAAGTAATAAATAAAAAGATATAAAAATAAAAAGACTCGAACCGGAACTGTTGGGATACCATGACATTTTTCATTCTATATTTAATGTTACTTGTTAATATTTTTTGCACACGGGTTTATTTTAATTTAAAAATAAATAAAAATAATATAATATTTATCTATTGTTCTGAGAAGTGAGAAGTCAATGCAAAATGATTGCATATTTTTTTCAAATAACATCTCATACAGACTGGGGTGGTCCCCTCGCATTCAAATATTGACATATGTTTTACGTTTTACGGAGCTTTAATTTTAATACTCACTAGTAATTGTTGAATATTTAATATTAACTTTTACATACAGGCATTAGAGTAAGTAAAGTTATATATTGATTTGCGATATTGGTTGATATTGGCCGATATTGGCAGATATTGGCCCATATTGGCTCATATTGGTCGATATTGGCCGACTTGGGCTCTAATCTGGACAATTTGATTTTAATTTTATATAGTTTCAAATGTTTGGATGAAAATTTTCTATACTGAAAAATAATTTATGTACTTTTAACGAACAAGTTACGAACGGTACGTTGCTACATAACAGAAAGGCATTAGCATTTTTAGATTTACCTATAATATAAAAAGGAATAGGATGATATTGTATTTTTTGTTCAAGCAATTTTTGACCTGTCGTTGGTATATTGATAATCAACTAAATGTTACATGAATTTACAAATACAACTTGAAAAGTGTTCAGTCTTTAAAGATATATATTTTTAAGTTGAGATATTCTTTCGGTGATATTATTCGTCTTTAAGTCTGTACATCCTCAAGGTTGACTGTTAGAGAATGCTATTTAGCATTAAGTCCGCCAATTGTAACAGTTTTTGTTAGAACAATAAAGAATAAATAAATAAATATTTTTCTTAATTTTATAGCGTTAGTTCTTGTAGTTGTATTATTTAAATACTCTCCTATATTCATTAAATACTCTTATGTTGTATATAGTAACTGTCATTAAAAGTTATTAGCAGCCTATTAATAACAAATTCAACATCATTGATATCAACATAATATATACTTAACACACACACACGCACAAAAGCCATATTTCATTAAACAGATTAATAAAATGATGACAACAGTGTGTACCAACACAATGGTATCCAGAGAATGCTAATCCTAGATTGGCTAATCAATGGCTTAGTCGTTTGAGTTGTAATAGATACGCATTAGTCGCGTACGTATATTGGATAGCTTTGATACCGCCAAAAGGCTTATCGAATCACTGTTTTCGGTATTCGAGATTAATTTTATATCGCTCGGTTTTGTATTCGTTTGTATTCGTAATTGTGTACGCTGTTCCTTTTGTTTTCTGGAACGGGACATAACGGAACGTGTTATAGATGTGTAATTAATATATCATAATGTTTGTTACAATGATATGATGTGTGATAAATGATGAAAGCCCTTATTGATCTCTTTTGAAATATTGCAATTACAAAATGATCTTGCTAGATAGGTACAAAAAAAGTATAAAAAAGAGCACACATGTATAAAACAATGGAATGGGACCTAAATACATACTGAATAAGTGTATTATAATTTGTGTTACAAATGTGATTTTGTGTGTAATGACGAAAGTCCTTACAGCCACGTACACTTACACACACATACACTCAGCATACACAATTACATCAAGACACAACGCCATATTTAAACATATTTAAAAAGAACACACATTTATTTGACTATATATTAAAATAATTGCATTATCAGTAAACAAATCCTTTTAATTTCGTTCCTCATATTGAAGTTGATGGTAATCGCTGTTTTATCTCATCAAGTATCTGTGTTGTTATTGCTTTTAGGGTACCGTCAGAAAAAACATTTTAAAATATTTTTGGTGCTTATATTTATTTATATTAGGTGAATGTTATGTATTCGGGTTTTTTTCAATAGTATTTTTATAAGGAGATCTTTTAATTGTAATTTAAAAAAATCATAATATTATCTTGGTTAAAGAAGTAAATTAATGAAATAGATAAATAATTAATAAAATTGCATGGTTAATAGTGGAAGCAAGACTTGGTACTTGTAGAGTTGATGTTCTGAAGTGGATTAGTGCCTATTGACAAATCTTGATCGTTTATAGAACTTATAAATCAACATTGCAGCAAAAAATACAGCAAAAAATGCAGCTTCAAATCTTAAGAATCAGCACATAATATCTGTGCTGATTGGAGCATAGTTTTTCCATAACCTATTAAGGTCCTTTGACTCAATTTAGATGTCAGAATATTTTTGACTCTTTCCCTCATCCAAAGGAATGGAAGGTTTTGGTTGTCGTACAATATCTAATTTTATTATAAGTTACAACGCGATTTCGAATCCTTTGATTCATTCATCCAACAATGTCATCTTTTATAATTATTTTTTACCTATCCAATTTGACGTAAATAAATGTTGTGTTTTGTTACTTATATTACCACTGAAGTAGAGATTAATCTGTCACAATGGCATTGAATTATCGTTATTTGACAATCGTTTATTTGGCTAACAGTTGAAATCAACATTTCCAAAATGCAGTCCAAATACCATTATTGCTAACCTCCCGTTATATTAATTTAAATTAAGAATTCTAAAACCATTTTTTATATCTAAGGTCTTAATAGAACTATACAAACATTCAATATTTTTTATTAATTTTAAATATGTAAAATATTTTTTTTCTGTCCATACGAGTGTAATGATCGCAGATGAGTGGACGAAGTAGTGTTAACTAATATGTAAACCCTTCTAATATAAACTTCAAAATAAATTAAAATACACCATCTAACCTGAAAGTTAGATTGTTTTGAACGATGGAGTCGCGATTTAAATATATTTTTTACATTTTGTTTTAAAGTGGAGTCGCTTAAAAAAAAGATTTTAAATATTTTTACAATTTATACAATATTGTATAACAATAACATACTTGAGAAACACTAAAATGTTCTCAAGTCAATAATAGGGGGGTATTACAAAAAATTACATGTTCCGTACGAACACGTGCCTCGATGTACTTATTTCGCATCGTTTCGTCCCCTAGCGATTATCTATCAAGAGATTTAACTAATTTAAACTCTGTCATCATTGCATTAAGGTTTATTTTAATTTAAACTGTCCTTAGTCATGGTTCTATTGCGATTGGAATAGGGTTTATTTTCAATAAAAAATATGTTATGTATTTAAAACTAAAAACTAAGCTTTAGTTTCATTTTTTATAGAACTTTAAAATTAATATTAAGTTAGTTGTATTTTTTTTTCTAAGCTAAATTAAAACTAAACCAAACTAATCAGCTAAACTAAGTGTCATGTTAGTTTAGTTTATCTAGAGTATCTTTGATATGTCATAAATATGACAGTACTTTACATAAACATGATGTAATAAATATTTTACTGAGCATATTACAATAGAGTTTGAGTTTAATAACAGATCATTGTAGAGAGTCACGTGTCGATTTCATCATCGACTTTATTACTTCATAAGTATCTAAATTAAATAATGTAGAAGATAAATTTAATTAAGAAATATTGACTGAATTATTATTTACTTGCACATAATTTTTGTTAATTAATAAAGTAAAATTTAATAATAATGTGACAACTCTTAAATTGTATAAAAAAAATAGGTGAAGAAGCATTATTTATGAATTTAAATGTATACTAATATAGGTATTATTTTTTTTATATACGAATTAATTTTAGTATGAAAATATTTTATTAATTTCTAGAATGTCCTAGAATGTTCTAGTCGTAAACGTCACAAAAGTGCAGGGTTGTCACAAATAAGTTCTTCCCCGAGGGTTGTTTGCGTGTGTCATCGCCAATGTAGCAATATATTTATTTGTTTATCTCATTACACACTCAACTCCAGAATAAGCTTCAAATCCAACGAATTGTGGTATTCATTTCCCTAACACTTCTTAGTTGTAACTAACGGTTATCACAAATTGATAAAGTAAATTAAACTTAATTACCTTCAAATAGAATATATTTTTGGATATCTCTAATTTATTAAATATTTTTGAAAATGTTCAATCGAATATTGATCTTAACGTGTCATGGTAAGGTTGTTTTTGGCAAGTCAGTGTAACGGTAGGGTAAAAGTGCCTATATAGTACACAAGGCAGTCGCGTGCTAGACACGTGTCATATACGATAATCTCCTTTCGCAGAGTCTTTGTTACAATTTGTTTCGATACCCCGTGAGATCGTCATCTCAGATAGAGTTTAATGATATTTTAAATCTACGTGATCACTGGACCATACCTAATATTACTGATAACGTTATTTCTTTTTAATATACTGATATACGATATAAATTACTTTTTATAATAAGGTTTCGTCACATTTTTTTTAATTTTTGTAACGAACCGACTTAAAAAACTAAAAGCAAGTAAAAAAAATACATGAGGTATTTTTAAAACAAAGATATTTAGATAATATCGTTAATTTTTTAGCTTGATATAAAACCTCCCAAAAAAAGATTGCAAAAATAGTGGCGCTTAAACATGCTGGGTATACGATTTAAATATTTTTTTTATAATAAATTATAAAAGTAAAACAAAAAGAAAAGTAAGGCAGAAAAATTATATGAATATTATTAAAAAATATATATTTAAATAATTTTGCAATATTATTTAGATAATATTGCTAAATTATTTAGTTTGGTATATAAAACCTTACAAAAAAAATATTGCAAAAATGAAGCTGGAATGATAGAAAAAAAAACAAATGACATTTACTAAAGTGACAAGAAAATATCGCGATATAATAAAATAAAGTTGTCATCCCCATAGGGTCGAAGCGTGCTAAACGCATTAATTTACCCTATATTTAGTGGTCCGGAAGTGATTTGCTACGGGAACAGGCGACACCATGTGACAACCCTAGCTTTTGAGCTGTCAATTAAAAAAAAACAATAACTCAATAAATTTAAAATTCATTTTTGCGTGACACAAAATGGGATATTGGTAAGCAATTAGAACTAAACCCTATATATTGGTATTAGAATAGGATTTTCAATAACGTAAAAATGTGATCATTAGAAGGATTAGTTATCTTGTTTGCAGTTAAGCTACAAAAAATCACTAAATTGTTTATAAGAAAAAAATATTTAAATATTTTCAGTAAAAGTTTTCCGTGAACAGTTTCCTGTCTTCATAAATAATATTAATATTCATATGAAAACGAATGGAACGTAGGTTGGTATAATATTAATATATTCAACCTTTAAGCACCCTTAAACAGTACCTGCATAAACATACGACTTCATATTTTATATAAAAGATAAAGTAACGTCAGCAAGAACAAAAACATTAAATTTTCTTTCGAAAAATAGAGTCAGCTAATTTCATATGCTTTTTCGTTAAATATATATGCAAAAATAGAGCTTACCATTATTTTAATAATTAAATCCCAAAGTTACCTCATAATACATTTTTCTAACGGTTACAATATATTGAGGTTTTACTGTAAGTAATTCTTTATGTTTGAAACTAAAATCTAAAATCTAGTTTAGCTCTAAAAAATTAAAAAACATTACATTAAGTTCTCTCGAGTTATTTGCAATGTACCGTCAGCGATCATTTACACTATTATTATATGTATAGACATTAAATGTAAATCAGATAGCACTTTGTTTCTGGCTGTACCTGTAGCACATAAACATAAAATACCTACCACCCTCCCTGATAACTTAAAGACTTTATCCCCTGTACTGGAATTTTTACGGCAACAAAAGCTTTCATATTTTCTTTATTCATGCCGTGTCAAAATCGCTCCCTCCGAAAAAAGAGAATACCCTCCAACTCTTTTACGCTCATTAAAAAGCAATATCCCCGTCCCTTTCTATGTCTTCTTCGGCAATGTTTTTCCCGATCTCGAAGGTATTTAAAGCGGCTTCTTTTTAACCGTCAGTAACAGGGTGATGGCGCGAATTTCTTAATTAATTTATGTTAAGCACCAGTCAACGGACATTTTTGTCGTAAATGTTAAAGAATTCTGTTGTCGTTAAAACCGTTATCAGAGTATCATTTTTATATTCATAGCTATTTCGAGTCGTTACCCAAAGAGTTGAGTCATAAAGCCTAAATAATAAAAAAGGTGTAAATGAGTTTTTGTATCTAATATTATTTTTCCGTTTTCTTGTTTGTTATCATCAAAATCTTAACTGGCTTATCTGTTTCATAGAATCAAAATTAAATTTAAATTTTATCTCTTATCTGTAATATATAAATCTAATATAAAATATAAATTTCGGAACCAACCTCTATAGTATCGGCAATGTCTAAAGGATGTCCCTGAAGGGCGGGTATTCAAAAAAGAAAAGATGGAGAAAAAAGTTATAACGTCATATTGTTTTGCCAGAGGGTGGGGGGTGGAGGGGGGCTGTATAGTGTCGGAAGATAAGGCGTTATGGGATATATATAATCGAACTATAGCTACTTTGAGACACCATTATAGGATATAGGGTGTTCTTTTTTTTGGTTAAAGCATTTGATTCGTGTATTGTGAGATTGGTGTTAATATTTTTATTTTTAACTACGCCACTTATATTTTAAATAATATATATTTTAATAATTTGATTATCTCTTGGTTTAGTGGTTGGTAGCCCTGCTTTACAAAAGGTTGTGGGTTCGATTCCCAATGGACAATTATGTGATCCCCAGATTGTTGTTTCGAGTCTGGGTATACTTTATATCCGTTATTTATATATTCGTGAAGCCTCAAAGACCCAGGGATATTAATATTTCTAAAGCGCGCGTTGTTTTTTTTAGATTTTTTTTTCGTATTATTTAAAACAAAATTAACCTGGTGTACCACATACTTTAATTCTATAATAAGATTGAAAACTTACGCTAGGTATATTATCCGAGGTGCAGACTCCCTCGCTGAGGAGACGATCTCTTATCTCCCATGCGAAGATGGAGGGACACTCTCTTTTGTACTGGGCTATCTTACTGACCACTTCCGCTGTTGCCACTCTTGGTTTTGAACCACCTATGGCTCGTGGTCTGATTGAACCAGTTTCGTAGTACCTGGGGAAAAGTAATTTATATTACTAACATTAAAAGGCAAGATATATTTAAATATAAATATTATTAAATCTGCCCGACTGTCGGTTTAAGTACTATAATTAATCTATATGAAATATAGTAATAAAATGTAAATTATTTTATTAAAAGTAAATTAAAAACGGAACCTTAAACTACGACACTAGTGGCCATTGGTATCATATTGCAAATGGTATCAGGTTCGATACCAAGTTGGCACTTTTATTCGTCTTGTTGCCCAGCTGTCGGCTATTTTATACTTTTACCTAATTAGTAATTTTATCTAACTTTGTTTATTTATCACACTGACTAAAAAGAAAAAATACAAATATGTATATATAAAAATTAATAATAACAATTATATGTATATATATGTATGTACTTTTGTTTGTATAAAAAAAGATTAAATGTAAATATTTATATTTAATTATAATATTTATTATGAAACAAAATAATTAATAACCTAATATAATTTACATTTGCCTACCAATAAACTTGACCGCAAACTTATAAAAGAAAAATCAATTGACGTCTACAGCGTGTAAAATAGTTGGTTTCAAATTACCAACCTTCACAGTCACCTTGTATAACCAGACACATTCAAAAAGGCTTTACTTGACTCTAAGTCTATTTAATGATATCTTATTTCAATTTGGGAGGGTTACTCTATTTCTAGGTGTGGTTACATTCTGTGGTTACGGCTGGTTAGAGATAGGTTTCAACTACATTTTTGGGATGGTTCAAAGTAATTTATCGTCTATGACGATTGTGGTTTTTGTCACTTCTGTTTTGTGATTCGAAACCAAACACTTGTACGTATAATTCATCATGTGTGAACTGACCCGAGATTATATTAAAAAGTAATTTGAAAGCTTTATTTTTTTATGATATCTTATTTAATATTAATACAATAATACATTTATTTTATTAGCAGTTTAGTTTTAGATTTTGTTTTAGGATTTAGAGTTCCAAATAAATAAATAATGTAGGTATTGACACCGAATAAAAGTGCTTTTATATTTTGCTTGCTAATACATTACTTTCCAAAGAGCTTACTTATTCAGTTCAATAAAAGGTTTCAGAAAGCAAAATATCACATTTAAATTAAACTATTTTAACCATACTTTTAAAGTTAAAACATAAAAAAAACAGTGCAGGGTTTCACAGGAAAGGAAGAGGAAGGAACATAACAAAAAGTTAGTATCATTTACCTGCCAAGTATCTTGGAGACGCATCCATTGCTGACTTGCAGTATCCTGCTGATGTCACACGGCCTGGCCCCGGAGTGCGCCAGCTCCACGATCTTCTGCCGCGTGGAGTCCGGGAGAGGTCTGCCTCCTACAAACACGCCGCCGAGCTGGTTAACACCGCTGTGACCTGTTCACCACAAGCCTTCTTACTCCAATTAATCACGTTACGTCTAGCTGATACTTGTGGTGCAGGTTTTATAATTAACCTCCAGTTTTATCAGAATTAATTTTGATATTAAGAATCATTGTTTTTCTTCATAAATAAAAAATAAATCACCAACAGCAGATTCGAATTCAGGACTTTTATACTTTACCGTCGCTCACGCAACTGAGCTATCGAGCCTCGCTGTTGGTGGCATTGTTATCTAAGTTACTAAATAAAATGGTGGTCACCATTACCTTTACCTTTGTGCACGAGATCGTCCATTCGATCCAGCATGCCGTCGGGAGGCCAGGGACTGATCGGCGCTAGCTGCTGCGCCGGCAGCATGGTGTACACACCGTACTCTTCTATTGTGCTGACCTGGAGGAAATATACTTATTTAATGTAATGGAAATAAACTTTTGTTAGTGTTCTTAATTTCTGAACTAATATTTGGTATTTATTTTGAGACATTTTGTATTATCCTGGCCACTTTAAAATTATGTTAGTTTGTTTTAAAAGTAAAAACGAAAAACAAATATAGGAATGAGCCAGTAGGTTGTACATGGAACGGCACTTGGAAAACGGATTTTAAAGTAAGCGGTCGAAATTAGGAAGAGAATAATAGATTGAATAAGAAGATTATAAGATTGTTTCTAGAATGTTCTAATCATATGTTTTGAACATTCTAGAAACAATAAGGATATAATACTAGTAAATATGCTTTGAAGTATTCATAATGTGTATTTCTAGGTAAATACATGTATCGTTGTATAACCTTTAATACAAGCAAATAGTTTGCTTATTCTTATTATATATAATAATATATAATTATTAAAGTTTCTTTACTATATCTAAATAATATTTATGTTGCAAAACTCTTTTCCTGTTATAAGAGTTGTAGAGCATTGGGTTTGGAATTAATTATAGAAGTTATGATTTTGGGTTATAAACTATAAATCAGGTATCTATATATCAAATAATATTTAGGAAATAATTATATATTTACTTTTCATTTTTAATAAGAGTTCCAAAAATAGAGGAAGTTCTAGAATTTTCTAATAAAATACCCTTGCATGACGTTACGTATTTAAATACTAGGGTTTGTATGTAATTAAATTGATTTATATGAATGCCATTAAGAAATAAATTAAACATATTATAATTTAAATTCGGACGGCCTGTTGGTTTAGAAGTTACTGGTTGTGCTGCTAAACCAAAATACGTGGGTTCGATTCCCACTTGGGACAGTTGTTTGTGTACTCCACAGATTGTTTGAATTTTGGATATACCTTGTGTGTGTGTTATTTTTAAAACCCCGGCGACACAGAGATTATTTCCCTAACACAGGAGTTGGTTTAAAAAAAAATACTACTCTCTGTAAAGATATAAACAAAACAAAATCATTTAAAATATTTAACAATAATAAAACTTATAAGCTAGAGATATATACAGGGTTATTTTTAATTAAACGTCCACCTCTTGCAGGCAGCCTCTCTACATCTATCCTAACCATATATGTTTCACGACTTTTTAAAATTAATTGTTTTAAAAATGTAAGTTTTCCGTTACCAAATTAATTTGTTGACATTTTAGGTTCTTCTTACAAAATACAGTATAATAAGTAAGAAAGGAAGCAAAAATTATTTTGTTTCTCTTTTTTGTGTTATTTAACAAGATTTGTAAAAAGTCGTAGAAGAATTGTTGCTGGGATTGATGTAGAGAAGTTGCCTGCAAGGGATGGCCAATTAATAACTAATAACCATGTATACATGTATCTGAAAGACTTGTACTTTTTACAACCCCTAATATAAATATAATTTAATTAAATAATTAAAATATGATGTGAATGTAAATAATTAATAATGTAATTCAATACAGTAAAACAATTAGTTATATTTAAATACATGTTTATAATAACGTTTAATTGTAACAATAAATATATTAATAACAAAAAAGGAAGCGCAAAATAAACTATAATATCTGTGTAGGTATAGCAATTATATAAGTTATATGTATATTTATGTTGTATGATTTAAGACCAAAATTATATATATTTAAAAGTTATATATGGGAAATTTATCTATAGAGTACTGTATCTAGTTTATAATGCTAGATAGAGTCCTTGTTGCTATTATTAACTTGGATATTTAATGACAGAGAGTCGTTAGAGTCACAGTAGAGTTAAGTAGTTAGTATAGTTTGAAAGTTAGTTGTTATTTGAGTTATCTATTTTATCTAGAAAGTCATGTAATTATTAATCACGAAACAGCGTGGTTTTTAAGATCAATGTTATGAATTTATAATGCTTAATATTTTATATTTTCGTACATATATACAATTTATTTATTATTACTATTAGTGACTCCGATAATGTTTAAATAAATACGATATATATTAAAAATATGTATATATTAGATGAAAACCCGGCTTCGTTCGGTTGAAATGTGACTCATAATATATATCTAGGTGTAAAATGTAGGTAGATATTTCTGTAGTTATCGGTTCTTAAGGAATATTAATGGTATAAGCAAGGCATAGATTCGTTTAGCTTAGTTCATTGTGTTTAATAAATATAGTTAATAAAAACTGCAAAAGTTTTTACACAAATAATTTATATTTTAAATCAACATTCAAAAAAAACTAACATAAATTAACAAATATTATGTTTTTCGGCATGATGTGTGTAATCCAAACAAAATAAATCACTATGCAAAACTAAATGACATTTGAACTAAAACTTCCACTTTTATAGTTATTTTTTTTTTTACCAAATCCAACCCAATCTTAGGCTTAAAAAAAACATAACCAAGAGTTTATCATAAAAAAAAGTGTCAAAAACAATATTTTCGCGAAACGTCAGGAATTGAAGAAAAGTATATGGCAACTGCGGTTTGTTTGTCAGTGACATTAGAATTTAACGAAATTCTCTATAATCTGAATTTTGCGGATATAATATGTTGTCGACACAAAATCAATATTTTTTAATATTTTGTTATTCATATACGGTTTCGATGGATTCTACCATTTGACGAAATTATATATTATATAATTATAGACGATTGGCTAAACATACAGATTTTCGTTATTTCAACATTATGTAATTTCATATGCTTTAGTTTTTGTTATTATGTTATTATGAACGAATATAATTTGTATGTTTAGAGATTTTTGTCGTAGAGACAGATTGATATTATCATATTGAGTGGAGCAAAATAGCAAAAGTATGAAGTTTACTTATTACAAAATAGGTTGTAGGTACTTTATGTAAGTAATTTAGTTAGTCTATGGAAGAATTAAAATATATTTTGTTATTTACTTTATATAGCTTACAAGGATAAATAATACTAGCAAAGACCCGCAGTCTTACTCGTTATGGGAAATGGTCAAATACATTAAATATTTTCCATTATATCTCCATTTAAACCAGCATCTATCTAAAATTACAATATGTATAATTATTCTCTTTGGGATTCAAGTTATCTGAATAACAAATTTGTTCAAAATTGTTGCTACGGAGTAGTTGAAAACGAACCGATATACCTACCTTCGCATTTATATATAAAAAAAATATATAGAGATTCGGACTGATTTGTCAATATTCAAATAAATAAAGTTTATTTTTTTTTATTAATTTATTCCAATTATGAATACCTAATTAGTAAAATATCTATATTTTAGTATATTTTATAATATCCGCATAAAATTACTAATTGTCCTTCTTGACAGTTTAAATGGTATATTTTTGTTATGTTAAATCCAACTATATAAATCTTAACTCTTCAGTAAATGACGGTACTTTAGAAATCTGAAAAACTAGTTTTTTGTGTTAAAAACAATAATATCAAAATTAAAACAAATTTTAATTGAAAAATATCAAACAGCTGGAGGCTTTTAGATATTTTTAATTCAATGTGTATAAAGTTATAATTCTTGTAAAATTAAAAATCTAATAATTTATTAGTCTATGCAGCCACTGAGCAGCAACAGCAACAATATAACTTTTGTTCAAACAATGTTAAAACTAGTACCTTAAAATATTGTTAAAACCCATAAAATGAACATTTTTATGTAAAGGGTGATTCAAAAACGATTAATTTGTATTATTGTACGTTTATTCTATTTCATAAAAAAATATATTTAATATTAACAATTAGAACTAGTATTTATTAGAATATAAATGAAGAATTAAATATATATACACGGAAGTAGAGAAGACATTATCATATAAAATTGTTGAGATACTATTAATAACAAATATATTTTTTTTTAAAGATAAGAGCTTATCATACAATTTTATTTGATTTAATTCTAAATGTAAGTATTAATAAGGCTTGTCCTGAAACAATTCAAGATAGGTAATTCAGATAGAGATCTAAGAACCTTAAAAAAATTTGATTAATTTAGCTTTATGTACAGTTACGTTATAACATAATTATATAGTTTTTTTTGTGATAAACAATAAATATGAGTGGGATTTGTAGAGTCCATCCATTCATGTTTCTACTCCATAATTTAATTTACTTGAATGTATTTTTTTTTCCAATATCAAACCGCTTGAAAATGCGACTAAAATACATATATATTCTGTATTATTATCAATTTATGTAATCTTCAATAAGATAACTAGTTTTGGTTCTCTTCTCCGCTTCTCTTATCTTATCTATATTAAGTATCTTTTATATAATATATCTATACAATAAAAAATAGAACAGGTAAAAACATCATCCTGTATCATTTTTTTCAACTTGTTTAGATTAAATCTTAGTGAAGCGTTCGAGCATTCGTTTGTTTAATTTTTCTCTCATTTTAATGAAATTATTCAACAATAATGTTTGTTTCTGGGAATATATTTATTTGTTTATTATTGTTAGTTTTGTGTGAACAGTCATTATCATTCGTGACTGATGATTTAATCGTTGAGTTGTATTCAAAGTATATTAGTGCTGTTTCTAATGGTAAGTATATTGATTGATTGATTGATTGCAAATTGATTATATACTAACTGTCGCTATGTCGATAACTATCTTCACCTGCTCTACCAAACACATTTCTTGTTAAGTTCTTATTATTTAAAAAAAAACGTTTAAAATAAAAAAGACAAAATTTTCATTACATTAAAAATCAGATTTAATATACATGGGCTCTGTTTTATTAAATATATTTATTTATTATTTAAGATAATTTTACGGTCTCCACGCGAAGACTTTTAAAGAGAAACAAAGAGTATGAGATACATGTAAAGAAACTAAAAGAAGTTAATGGTTACAAAAGACATAACCTTCTTGTTAAGGAGAAATTGAGAATTGGTGGAAGAGATACATACATCTATATAAATAATCCAGTAGAATCCAAAATACCGAAAGCATATCTGACTCTGGAGGAATTCAAAAATGCATTAATGGATCGAGTATTAGCTCAGAAGAAAGAATTTAGGTTTACACAGCCAAAAAAGGGAACAACATATTCTTACAACAATATTTTAAGACACAATATTGTTAAAGATACACAACAAAATAAAAATACAACGGCGAAAGATAGAACTTTGAATATATCAGGAATAGTAAGTTTAAAAGCAAATACAGTTACAATGAAAAACAATAATATAGCAACAAAAAATTTAAGAAAAATCAACAAAGATTTGAATAAGGAAAAAATAACAATGAGAGCTAAAACAATTTCAGCGGAAAATAATAAAGTTCATGAAAATGTTACAAATTCGAAAAGAAATTCTGAAAATAACGTTACATCACATTTAGTTATGAATGTCACTGAAGCTTACAAAAATGTTGATACTAAAAAAACTAAAAGTCAAAATATTATAATAGATACTACTGAACCTATAACCAATGATACTACCATAAAAGCTACTATTTCTCATTCTGATACTAATTTTGAAGTAAGTAAACTACTTACTGATAATACGACGGTATTTGAAACTACAGTAAAAATTCAAACCAAAAAAACTGAATTTTTAACTAATACAGAAGTTGAGAGTTTTAAGATTAAAGATAAACCTAGAAGGAAGAAGACAACGAAATCGTTTTCTGTTTCTCATAAAAAGAGAAGAAGTACCCTCGGAGTAAGTTTTCATATGATTTATTAAGTAAGTTATTGAATTTACACAAAGTTTTAGATTAAAATGTAAAGTTATTATTTTTATTTAAGGTCAATAGATATTCTTATTAAAATTAATGTAAAAAATTGAATTTACCTTGTCTTACAAGAAATACTTATTTTTAATACTTATTTTATTAATAATATAATGATAGTATTATTATAATACTCACAGAATATTTATTTCAAATTTGTTTTTTCAGAGACCGCTTGTTTTTTTTGGAAGCCGTTAAAAATATATATATTTTTTATAATCTTACCTTAACTTACTTAACAAAAGGAATCCTAGTTATTGCAGAAGCAATAACTATAACAATCTTCAACTGGCATCTAACATCACTATAACAATTATTATCTAAGAAGTTCACAAAACAATCTTTGGCCGAATAATTCTGGGCCTTTGACTGTAAACATGAAACGCTGTTCCCGCCAAACGAAATGTCAAACTGTCAAACGCGCGAACATTGTGCGCTTCAGAATAAAGGCGCCACTTCACTGATTACAAAACACAATCTCACGTGGAACTGTGACTACTAGCCGCTTATACCTTTATAGCTATGGGGCCCTTATCGAGATAGCTCTATTTGAGCGAGCCAAAACAGAGGGAGATGGAGATACCGCCTGTGTCAACTCCCATTGTAAGCCGCTTACACCTCCTAAGGACTGCTCATTTGCTGGAAAGAGATATCTAGCTTTTTATGCGCGTATCTGTTTTAATTTTCGCCCCGCCCACCCCTCTTTTTTCTCCGAGTGGTGGGGTGAAGTTGGACAGTTTTAAATTATCTATTGTAATAAAATTATTTTGCGAAATAAGGAGTTGGTTTTGGTAATGACGTGTTTCATTTGTCGATATTTTAAACTGTCGAGGAGATTCTATATTTTGTGGAACATTAACTTTTCCTTTGTTTTATTTTCCACAGCAGAATTTAAAAAAGAAAAATCGATATATTTAAAAATGGTAATAAGATGCAAAAATCTACATTATGATAACAAATATATTCAATATGGAGGCTTAATATATGCAAACATTAACATAATATTTAACTTGTAAAGAGAGTAATTCAACCCTTTATACTTGGTACAAGAGTCTTGCCTACAAAAATATCCGCTCTTGATATTCCATCTCACTTCTTTAAACATCCTGACTATAACTCGACCTTCAAGCTGTGCATTCAATTTTCAACTTTATGGCATTTCAATAGAGCAGAATTTCTTTTAATGTAATAAAAAAGTGTCTGTCAACATTTGCGGTTCAGTTTTGGTTTATCTTTCCTACAAAACTGATAGTACTTTGAATATTATCTTTGACCAATAGCACGACAGCGTCAAACATTTTCAGCCAATCGTGTACTTGAAATGTTTTGTTGCTGTACCTTCCTTTTGGTGTTCTTTGTTTTAAAATTTGAAGTGTCTAGTAGGAAGTAACGAGTTTTTATCACTATATCTTTAGCGTTTCCGTATTATTTATTAAAGTATAAAGAACACTTACAATGTATAAATTACCATATTTAAAAAAATCCGTTTATTCTTTAAAAAAATATATAAGGACTGAATGTAAAATTAAATAAAATATATAAAAGGTGCTTCTCCTTGAAGCAATTATACATTAATAGCTTAAAAGGTTACAGCTTGACTCTGTAACATTATAAGAGCTATGCAATAGAGAAGCTACTATTTTTAAATTAGCTAATTATATGATATTTTGAAACTTATCTATTATACGTAGTGTAATGTTTGATAGTCTCTAAATTGAAGTAGGTATAGAGGAAAAAATAAATTAAAAAAAATATCCTACTATGAATGTCTGTTTATGAGAAACAAATTCTCCTCAACTGTCATTAGATATAACGACTATTAAAACAAACAGAATAATATAAATAAGGAAGCCATACACCCAAATTTCTTGAATTCTTCTTTTCTTAATATTATAATTTTTAATTCAAGTGAATTGTAGTAATGGAATCCTTTGTTATTCTGTAACAATATTGCAATATGTGTTAGTCTGCTTACATTGCACTTATAAATTGTCAGATTTTACGTTTATAAGAACTGAGTTCCGTGAAAAATAGCAGTCACGAAGGTCTTAAGGTTGTCTAGCAGAAATCGCTTTTCAGCGATAAGGTCGTCTTTTTGTGTCACCAGAATGTTTTTTTTTATTTTGTTGTCATTGTTTTATATTTCCATTGGTATGCAATAAAGAATATCTATTATTATTATTGTCTATGGATACTTTTTAAAATCGTTTATATTTTTTTCTTTAATAGATTGTTAGAACAAATAAAACTGTATCTACTCACAAACTTCGTAAGCGAAAGTATAATTACAGTGACAGATATTACTATATAATATTTATATACTTAGTTTATAGCTCTCACTGGAGCCGGAGCCTTACTGAATAGTTAGCTCTGTCTAGTGAACTGTGTTTAAGCACTATTTGTTGTCTGAGGGCTAGGTTATGGACACGTTTGACATTTATTACAGATACAACGATTATATATTACATCGTCTATATTAATATTGACAACTATCGACTAACACAAATATACATACATCTATACATGCATACATTATAACATACATAGGTACCTACGCATGTACGTGTATAATTAATATGTATTAAAAACGCACATGTTTTAAAAAAATAACAGAGTTTTAAATAAATAAAACTAGCTTATACTCGACATATTTATTAAAAATGTAGAGATGACATTTCACAATATATTCATATCCAAATTTTTTTATCTGTATTTTTTATACTAATATATATTACTAAATGATTCCTAATTAGTGATGGATGGATTTACTTTAACGGAATAGTATTTTTCTATCCTTATCCTGTTTCTATTCTTATCCTGTCGATCTGGGATGGCTCATCTGTAATCTATTTTGTACTGAACTAGTAATCGCATGCAATAACTATCTAAAATACCTGAAATGGTGACTTAACCATATAATGATTATACATGGAATAGGGAAGCCATAGACAAGCCTATGAGTGTCAGTGTCTGCCAAATAATATTAAAAACAATAATAACACAAGATGACAGATGGATACTTATCTTTGTCTATTCACACGTGCAGGAAAGAGAGGCAGATAGGTATCCTCATTTGCTTTCTCTTTTTTCGATGGACACATTTTAGGCTGTCTTTCCTACTCTGTGAATAATAACTTTATGAACTAAATATATCAAAATAACCGGAAATATTACATATAACGAGAAGTTTGTCTAGGTATAGTAAATCTTTTTGCTTTTGCTTTCAGAAATTACAATAATAATACTAATATCACAGGACAATTACACACATTGATATAACCCCTAAGTACCTAAGCAAATAATTTGCTTGTGTTAAGGGTGTTAGACAACGATACAAATACATAGAAATACACATATAAATACTGAGAATATATATAATAAACGAACAAACCCAGAAACACAGACATCTATGCTCATCACATAAATGCCTGTCTCCGCCGGGAATCGAACCCGAGCCCCATTGCGCCGTGACACGTTAGGCGTCTGCGCTAACCATTCGACGAACAGGGCGGTTAAACATTTAAACGTAAATACGGTTAAACATAACAGCACTGTTTAATATATTTTTTAAATGTTACAGTAAATTTGTGTTTTTTGTAATAAATAAAAGTAGCTTATGCTCTACATATTTATTATATTAGCCCTTTCAATTTATATTTTTCTAGCTGTTGCCCGCGACTCCATCCACGTATTTATTGACAAACAATATTTTTATCTTAATTTTTTTTTAATTCCCACTAAAAAAATATTTTTTTATATAAGAATGTTACTATGTTATTTCTAAAGCCTTCAAAAGTATTTGTACAAAGTTTCATAATGATCAGTTGAGTAGTTTTCGCGTGAAAGCGTAGCAAACAAACTTACATTCGCATTTATAATATTAGTAGGATATAATAATACTACATTTGTATAAACTAACCCTTATCACTTAGACAAAGTAAGGAAAATTATTAGTCATAAATAATGTAACTAAGAATGTTGAGATCACACTAGTATGGAACTAAAGTCTTTAAAAAAACTAATTGTAATTTAGTTTAGTTTTACCTAAACAAATTATAAAACACGGATACTAGATAGAAGGCTAGATAAATTAATAACTGCTAATAATGATAACAAAGGGCCTACTGGCTGCACTTCCTACATGATGCTCGTAAAGTGCATACACTTGATATTGTCTTGTTCACGTGACTTTGTCTAATAATTTCTTGAAATAATAAATATCTATACCAAAAAAATATAAATCTAGTATATTATAAAAATATAAATCTAGTATCTATATAATTTTAATGTATCATCCCTTTTCCATCAAAGTTCAAGAATATGTGGTTATATATTTGTTTAGTAGTATTCCAGGGACTATTTAATACTTAATTATACACTATATAAATATTTTTATTCTATTTAGTAATTACTTAGTTTATTATAAGTGTATATATGTTAGACTTATCTTATCCATTTTATGTGATAAATGTACAATATAATACATTTTATGGTATAAAAAATAAATACATTTTCAAATGGTCATATTGTGTTAAAATTTCAAAGTATAGAGTCATAAAATAATTTAAAACGAACTACATACTTCACTTCAAATATTTCCTGTAGGTACACTAGCTTTAGTATATTATCTAGTATTATATAGTTTCGTAATTATTAACATTGACTCTTAAACTATCAAATTTATATTAATAAAAATGTCTCTACAATTATTGAAAGTCGAAAGTGATTTTGCGTTTGGTACGATGACGCAATGAAAAACACGTACCTAATAAGTGAAATAGTTTTTTAATTACAGGATTTTAAATAGATTACAATAATAAAAGAAAAACTAATTCAGATAGTGCCAACCCTAACGTCCATATTTATAGGTTTGTCCTTCATAAACACAGGTACAATATTTGTACCTACTGTCTTATATGAATTGTACCTGATAATTATAGTGTACCAGTAATTATTTTATTGTGATTATATCTTATCTGTCAATCGATGTTAATACAACATGGCTCTAAACAATGGTGTCAGATGCAAATTAAAATGATTTCATCATTGTAACAACTTGTAAGTAGGTATATAATAATGTGTGTTGGCTTGTTCTTAGTACAACTTTATTATTTATTAATACTTTATTACAGTTTTTATTCAATAAAATGAAACATATATGCATACCCTTAAAACGAGAGAGTTTATGATTTAATACGTACACTGAAATTATTATGCTTAGGGTAATTTTTAATTGCACTCGTAAAAGGTTTATGTTATTGTACTACAAAGAAACTATCACAACTCTTACTTAACTTATGTATGTTTTTTAAATCGATAATAATTTTCTTTTTCCGAAGGTTTCGAGCATTTAATATGTGTAACTTGACCTAATGCTTCCATTAAATTAAAAGTACTGTCAATGTTATTGTTATTGTACTATTTTAAAGTAATTATTCAAATAAATAAATATTAATTTTCAATTGCTTAAGTTAACAATGTGTTAACAATTAAAATAACCGGTGTCGATTATCAGTATTTAAATTTTGCATAAACATCAAAGAATTTTTGTTGTTAATTATAATAAAGAGATTTCTTTAACAAATTATTATTTTTACTGTTATTTACATACATTAACTTAACAATTATTAACTAAACATACAGAAACATACATATATAAAATAACTAAACACTGACTGGAAGTATTCAGTTGATGTTTAAGTTAATTTTATACAAAGTTTATTAACATTGAATAGATACTAATTTCAAAACACATTTTGTATGGTTGTTATAAAAGATACAATATAAAAAAACTAGAACGTTTCTAACGCCATCTATATTACAGCTCTACTAAATAATCTTTACTGCCACCCGCTAGATGGCGTTTCTTTTAGTTTTCAGTGTATTAAAGAAGTTAAATTCTGTAACGTTAGATGGTAGTTTCCATTTTGGAAATGTAGTTAGCTTTAACACTACAAGACTTCATAATGTGCTTTAGAAGCGATAGATGGCGTTAAATGAAAATTTATATTTAAACATTTTTGTGAAACATAGTTTAACTAGTCTCTTTACATGAAAATTGATGAGTGTTAAGCCGTTTACTTTTTCTACATTTTTTAATTTAGTTATAAATAGTAACTCTATTTAATCGAAACAGTTATTATTGTTACTTTACGTTACTTTACTAGCGTATGTAATCGTTCCAGCAGACATACGCTGCAGCTAGGGTTGCCAACCATACTTTATAACAAAGTATTATACTTTGATAATTATACTTTATACTTTTGCATAGAAATAAAGTATGTGAAAATACTTTATTTCCAAGCTTTACTGCGATGCATAGAACAAAACACTCATGGGATTTATGGGTATTTAACATATAAGTTAGAACAGATGATGGAAACGATTTATAATTACTGAACCAAATGTATCTAACATTTAATTCAGTCAGTCTGATGTAATGTGATTGTATCATCACCCGAAATATTTAATAAAGTTAAAAGTATTTTTTCACTTTTTAAAAAAAGCAGCTTAAGTTATATGACAAAATGGTTTGATTTTAGCGAATATAACTGGCTTTCCATTCATCCTAATATGTCTTTGAATGATTATGGTGATGTATTTATATGAGATTATATGAACATTTTGAAATGGTATCAAATTTAAATAGAAACGAATTCTTTATCTATTTAAATTTCAATGTTGATTGTCAATCAAGCTTTGAAACATTAAAAAAAGTAAAAAAACTTGTGTGGTTTTATGAAACCACAGTAAAAGTGAAACTTTTTTTCACATTATAGACATTTAACTAAAAATTTTCGGAATAATATTCCATTAAGGGTATAAAAATTGCTTCATCAATCTTAATTTTATACTTAGAAAATGGGAATGATAATGGGAAATGATAAAAGTAGACTAGGTCTCCAACTAATATTTTTATTGAACTCTGTGTCTTAGAGTACGACATACATAATACTTAACAATTATTTAGATGATATACACATATTAAAACACTGAAAACAATATTTTATAATCGTTGAGTCATTTTGATCCGTTTTTCAATTATTTTCAATCATTCTATTATCAATTCCATCTTCATCATGAATTTCACAGTTTATAAATGTAACCAATATTTTATGGTAACTAAAATACGTGAACAGTGACTTACATTCGATTTTTTCAATGTATCTAGTAAAAACCGCATCGATACGAGCGCCTTTCACTTTATCCCTACGCGGCCGACCGTCACGCGACATGCAACACACAGACGAAAAAGTTTGAGACGATGTAATAAAAGTTTTACTTTAAAAATGTTAGGTTGGGCACACAAAAAATAGTTTTTTAAGGCTAAATTGCCTTAAAAACGTATTTTAAGTATAAAATTTGAAAAATACTTTTTTTTTCTTACAAATACTTTATTTTTTCATGTTCAAACAATTTTATACGTTTTTTTCGACAAAAAAAATTGGCAACCCTAGCTGCAGTCCATGGAAAAAGCATCGGAATATTATGTTTGTATTTCCAACGTCATCACAACCTTGGACCCTTGATTGACTGAAGAATGATTACAGATAGCTTTATTGAAAATGTTGATGGCAGACTTATTAATTTGCCTTATGTCTATATTAAGCATCGAATAATACTTCGCAGGTTGACCACGTAGACCTCAGTAGTGGCTTAATTGATATATCAGCTATAACGGGTTCTTACATAACCTAAATGTGTTTTAAAATAATGACATATCCACTTACATAACATAAAGAATAAACTCATATGACCTCCAAGACAAGTATCTCAAAAATCTAAACAACTCAATGTGTCAACAAGGCTGCAAAGTCTCTATTTTCGCCAAGATCAGCAGGACATATATGTGTCAGTATAGATCACTACATCCTACGTGTTACCAAATGTCTTTCGTCACCGTCACACTACAAAAGGCGGACTCATCTGAAAATAGAGCAAATCATTATTATACACTATCAGGTATTAGAACAATATCACCGGTTTCACAGTCATCTCCAACGTCATCTCCAGCGCTTACAGCATCCATTTGAACGAGTTTTCTGTAAATGTGGAGGTGGTTATACAACAAGTATTCCATATGAAGGCTGAGTAAGACCATAGTCTGCAATACAATTTCTAAATGCATAACACCATTTTTTTTTTCATTCATTCATTCATTCACCGCAAACACACTTTTAGCCATTCTGAAAATACCAACTGTTGACTTTTATGTAATAGAAAGGTTGGTTTTGATTAAAAATAAATATATCAGTAGTTGGTTTGACTAAAGCTAATGTAATGTAAAGCTAATGTAATAGAAATTTAATTGACTAAATTAATAAATGTAATATTGGATACTGATTTGACTGAAAGTAGTAAATATAATATATTTATATATCGTCTACCAGCAAAGAGAAGGTAGTATGTGATTGAGAGACTAGGTTGTGTAACAGAACTAGTATAATAATCATATCACTGTTACACTGATAGTAAAAAGTTTAAATGGTAATCAGTTTAGTGCTTATCAGTAGTGTCAGTGCCTGGACGACCACGCGACAGCCGACTGCTCGCGGAAGGGACCGGTCCCTGAGGATCCTCCCAGCTGCGTCCAGTGCGGACAGAAGGGCCATCCCGCGAATTATCGCGGGTGCCCCAAAGCGCCAGGCAGGACACAGCCGGCAAGGCATCCTCCTCGGTTCGCCCAGCCTCCATGGGCTCCTCTAGCCCCTAGGAGGCCCGCGGCCCCTCAGGCATCCCAGGCCCCTCAGGCACCCGCGAACGCGATCGCGAACGCATGGGTGAAGCCTCCGAGGATTATCCCACAGCCCGTCCCCCAGTCGTTGCCGCCGCCGCCGGTTCGTAACTCCACCGACGGAGTTGCGAGTTCGCTCGCGTGCGTCACGAGCCTCTTCGGTGTAATAGACATCGAAGAGCTCCTAGTCTTTTCGAATGAAATGAGGGATTCCGCGCGGAACCCTCCCCCGAGGATGGAAGTGCTCCTCAAGCACGCCGTCCTAATCAAATCGATATACGAACACACGATGTCAACATGATGACATCGCGTGGAAGGGTAAAACCTCGCTGACTGACTGTTCAACGCGAACGGGCTACTTAAGCAGATAGATCTAGTGCGCGACTTCGTGGTCACGTACCAGATAGACGTCCTGTTAGTACAAGAGACCTTTCTGAAGCCGTGTAATCGTGATCCGCGCATCGCGATTTACCGTCTCGTTAGGAACGATAGGGCAACCGCGAAGGGGGGAACCATCATCTACTACAGAAGGTCTCTTCATTGCACTCCGCTCGATCCGCCCCAACTAGTCAACGTAGAAGCGTCATTATGTCAGGTGGGTATGACCGGCCATCAGTCGATCGTACTAGCATCCGTCTATCTTTCTCCCAATAAAGCCTTAGTTGAGAGGGACCTTAAGTCCTTACTCCAATTAGGTAACGCAACCATTCTGGCCGGCGACCTAAATTGCAAACATCCCCGCTGGAACTCTACTGTCGCAAACAGTAGAGGAAATCTCCTTGATAGGCTAAGTTACAAGGTTGGTCTCGACTTCGAGATCACCGCGCCTTTGAGTCCCACGCGACACAGACTTCCGACATGACAGACCCGACGTGCTCGACATAGTACTCTTGAAGGGCGTGACACTCCAGTTACGTTCTATCGAGACGCTATCCGAGCTAGACTCTGACCATCGACCGGTCCTATTTCAGCTAGGACTTCCTCCCCTTAGGGAACCCGCGACAAAAATAATTATTAACTGGACGAAGCTTCGAGAGCAACTGCATTCCCCCGTATCAGCGCACCTCGACAAAATTCCTGATCAGCTTACATCGGTCGAGGACGCTGTCTCAGCCGCGACTAACTTCACAGAACATTTGGTAGACAGCATAGGAAAGTCCTCGAGGGAGGTCCGAGTGAACTTCGAAGGTTACCGAGCACTCCCTCCGGACATTAGACTTCTCATCACCCGGAAAAACGCCGCGATTAGAGCCCATGACCGATACCCGACAGATGACAACCGACGGAGGCTGCGCCGTCTCCAGAGGGAGTCGAGACAAGCTCTCGACGACTTCAGAGATAGCGGCTGGGATAGGACGCTTGCGACGCTCTCTCCAACACACCAGGCATTCTGGAGGTTGCAGAGAGCGTTGAAGGCGGACACTGTCTCAGATATGCCTCCCTTGGTTGGACCTAACTCCGCCATCGCGTTTGACGACCCTGACAAAGCTGAGTGCTTAGCCGACAGTCTAGAGAGCCAGTGCCGTCTGTCTGCTCAATCGGTTGATCGCGATCATGTCGAAATAGTCGACAAATCGGTCAATATAATGTGTTCTCAGCCACCGGTCGGTCCGCCAATCAAGGAAACGAACCTAGACGAGGTGACGTCCATAGTTAGGGCGCTTCACGCCAAGAAATCGCCAGGTCCCGATAGGATCACTAACAAAGTGATAAAGCTTCTTCCGCCTCCTTTAATTTACCTATTGGTTACCATTTTTAACGCTCTACTGGCCGGTTGCTCGTTTCCGACCCAGTGGAAAGAGGCCATAGAGATAGGGTTCCATAAGCCGGGCAAACCCCGGCATCTACCTAGTAGTTACCGTCCTATTAGTCTTCTTAGTTCCTTAGGGAAAGTATATGAGAGAATCATCCTCTGTAGACTTAGATCGGAAGTCGAGAGACTCAAAGTCATTCCAAATGAGCAGTTTGGCTTTAGAGCCAACCATTCATGTTCCCATCAGGTGCAACCTCACGGAGCACATACTGATAGGGGCCACTGTGAGGGCCAAGAAGCATAGGACAGGAGCGCTCTTCCTCGATGTAGCTAAGGCGTTCGACAGGGTCTGGCACAATGGACTGGTGTACAAGTTATACCAGTTCAAGGTGTCGGACAGACTCGTACTCATCATACGGGACTACCTGACGAATCGCTCCTTTCGCTACAGAGTGGAAGGCGTCTTGTCAACCCCCCGCCCCATCAGGGCGGGTGTTCCCCAGGGTTCAGTTCTCTCGCCCATCCTCTATTCCATCTACGCTAGCGATATTCCTAGACCGCGATCTAAAGTGCACCTTGCCATGTACGCGGACGATACCGCGCTTTACACGTCCTCTAAGGATCACTGGGAGATATACCAACGTCTCCAATCCGCAGTCTACTCCCTCGAGAGTTGGCTGCGGAAATGGCGGATCGAGGTAAACCCTGAGAAGAGCGTTTCGGTGCTCTTCGAACGGGGCCCCCCAAGGATCCTCCCGCGAATCAAACTCTTTGATAAACCGATACCTTGGAAAGACGAGGCAAAATACCTAGGAGTAACGTTAGATAGAAAGTTAGTTTTCACTGCGCATATTAGGACCGTTCGTAGCAGAGCGGCCTACATATTAGGTCGTTTATATCCGCTGTTAGGCAAGCGGAGTAAAATGTCCCTTCGCAATAAGGTGACACTTTACAAAGCTTGCATACGTTCCGTCATGTCCTATGCGAGTCCCGCTTTTGCGCACGCTAATCTGAAACCCCTTCAGGTGATTCAGAACAGGTTTACACGGATTGCAACCGGGGCGCCGTGGTTCGTACGCAACATCGATCTCCATAGAGATTTAGACCTTCCGACCATCGCTCAGTACTTCAAGGGGCTTTCCCAAAAGTACTTTGAACGTGCTGAGCGACACCCGAACCCACTGGTGGCTGACGCCGCAGAATATAGATCACGTAAGACTACTTTAGTCAGAAAAAGAAGACCCAAGTCGGTACTCGTTGACCCCGACGACGCGTTCACAGTAGGTAATAACGTGTACGCGTAGGCATAATTGACACCACACAACATACAGACACACACCGTCTATACCGGTATAGACGAGGTCCCAACTGAGTAAGTGCTCCGTTGCTCCGGCGTTCTGCCGTCGGAGGACGCTAGTGTCCAAATGTCCTTAGCTTCCCTCCTGACTAACGACGACCCGAGCCGAGGTCCGTGTCTCAATCTGAGACGCCCTCGGGACGTCGTTCCCCATGGGGGCCCATCTGGCCCCCCCTTGTTAAGGGTCACTTATTAATGATTTTACCTTATTTATGTATTTACTATCAAGATTGCATAAGAATCTTTCACCATCACCAATAAAGCTCAATATCTTGGAGACGACTGCTTCTATTTCGACCAAACATAGCTAAGAAATATCTCGATTAACCAGACTTTCGATAAAAAAAAGAAGCAATCAAATCCGTGCACGCATTTGGCTGCTACGATGTCACAGACAGACACATAGACTCACAGATACACAGGTCAAACTTATAACAACCCTCATTTTCGGTCGGGGGTTAAAAAGAAATATAATTTATGAAAATAAAAATTATATTTTTTTATTATAGTATAATTATATTACTTTATATCCCATCATTTTAATAGCACTTCCATTTTTAAGTTAATGTAAAGAAATTTATAAACCGGTAAAACTTATTTATTGAAAGCACTAACTTACTTATTAGCACTAAGATTACGGAATACTAATATATGTATAATGTATGGCAGTATTGATAATAGACGCTGGCGTCTCACTAACGACTTCACTTACCTGCCAGTTCTTTTAATTAACTTGTAACATACACAAGCATACATACATACTACCTCCATAGTTATATAAATAAATACTACATTTGTACTATATCTATAGATCTCTCCAGATTTTTGGCATTTCCTTTTTTAGTATTCCATTCATTAGCAAATTTGGCAAACACATTTTTTATATAATCGTCTTTATTGGGAAGTAGCGGGTTTAAATCTCCGCTTGTGTCGGTTTATTTTTCATTTTATATTTATTAAAAAATTTAAAGGCATGTATTAAGGGCAGGCAATTAAAGGCATGTATAATAATATTTTTTAATGGTTCCATCTATGTTACTACTATATATCAAAAATAATGCATGAAATTAATTAAATTAAAATTATCTAATTCGCTTAAATTAGCATAAATATATAATAGCAATAAATATATAAAATGTAAGCACGTTCAAGCTGGAAAGAAGATAACATAGTAAATCGTGATAGTTAGATAATTGAATATGTGCCTCTTGTGGCTATATAGAGCAAATCTGAATATATTTGGGATGAAATGAATATAAATTTTGGTAGATCTGTTAACACACCACGCGCCGTGTGTAGCCACTCGCTCTCAATTTGTGTAAACGTGACTCTTTCAAATAATCTAGACACACGAACTACTTATATAATATAGTATATGATGTTAATTCTGTGTTATATTTTTTATATTATATAACTCGGGGGAACGTTGTACGTATGTTGACAATGGTGTCTATTTTACGAAGTTACGAGGGCTTAGACTATAGGATTCGATATCGCATTTTTTATTCGCCTTGGTAACTTACTTGCATTTTAATTTGTTCCTTATTGAACGGTTCCCCCGACGCAACTTCAATAAGTACATAATAATATTATTTTTATTCTTTTTAGAGGTCTTTTTGTATCGGGGGTTTTAAATTTTTTTTTCTGCTTTTTAAAGTTATGTCACTGGTTTCGTTATTGTACTAAATGAACCTACGGACACACAAATCTTCACTTGCGTAAATATTTCTATCTATATTGCATTGCATAAACAAAGGTTCACCAATAAAACCTCAATATCTTGGAGATGACTGTTTCTATTTCGTCGAAACACAGCTAAGAACCATCTCGATAAACTAGGCTTTCGATTCGAAAAAAACCGCAATCTAATCCGTCCACGAGTCTGGCTGCTACATACACACAGATACACAGACACACGGATACACAGATACACATATCGACAGGTCAAACTTATAACACCCCTCTATTTGAGTCGGGGGTTAATAAAACAACAACTGCTACGGGCAACGAAATCTTGCATTGTGACAGGTCAAAAATAGAAGGATTCAGGTTAACATAATAAAAATATGACACATATTTGTCTGAATATTTGTTTGTTTAGGAATCGGTTTTTTTTTATTTCTACGTTTGTAGATACTGGAGGGCAATGAAGATTGTATGGGACTTGTCGGCGAGAAACCGCCAGGATATTCATTTAAACAAAAATCCATCCTTTATTTAAAATTCTAATCGTATTTTTAAAGAACTTACGACAGCAAATACGAAAATGTGCATTTCCTTAATAACTCCATTTATAGCTTTTTAGGAAGTGTTATTAAGAGCTTTATTAAAAAAACTAGCTGTTGCCCGCTACTCCGTCCACGTGTTTATTGACTTTTTATCTTTCAAAATTTTTTTTAACTACCCGCTAATAACAATATTTTTTTTAAATTATAAGTACCCTATGTTACTTCACCAAAAGAATGTGTACTAAGTTTCATAATGATCAGTTGTGTAGTTTTCGCGTGAAAGCGTAACAAACAAACTTACATTCGCGTATATACAGTAGGATGGAATATCCAAACAATAGCTATTTTATTTGTTGTATAAAAATTTCACGACTATTATTGAGCTTTAAAACGATATCATCTTAGTTTATACTAGTGTTATCAATTGTCTCGTAATTTTCGATAAAATGATGTATAAAATCGTTAAATCTTGTCACACAATGATGTAAGGTTTATTAAATACTTAATACTTAAGGAAGAGATGGGTTTGATGACGTCACGGACCCCGGGTAATATTTGTATATTTAATTTTAATACTCGTCCGTTTTAGCCCGGGAGGGTAAATTAATATTAGATACCTTAATTTCCTTAAGTTCTTTTTAATCTTGGAAATATTTTTATACACCAGTATTTTATGTCATTAGATTTTCGAGGACATTTTGATAGATTATATCAATCTTGAAATAAACTAGCTATTGCTAGCTACTTCACCTGCAATGTCTAAACTAAATGCCTTGTTATGTCAGACGTCTAAAATATGTCTGTCTATCTTTCTAGGACAATAATTTTTATTTACGATATGAGGTACCCTATCCTTTTCTGTGTCCTTAGCATATCTATAAAATAAATAAATAAATAAAAATATTTATTTCATTAATATCCAACGCATTACAAGGAAACTTTAAGATTGACTTCTTCTTTTGAGTGCTCCCGTGCCAAAAGAAGTCGATCTTCCTTAACACATTCATACATTAAAACAAGTTATAAGATGAAAAAGCCTTCAGTGTGTGAAAATTATTATTAAATGCAAATATGCAAAAATTACTAGCAACACATGTAGAGTGTGTGTGTGTACGTGCGGGCATGTGTGTCTGAGTATGTGTGTGTGTATGTGCGTGCATGTGTGAGTGAGTGTGAGTGTGTGTAGTTTTCGTGTATAAGTATATAGATATCCAAATCAAATCTACAGAAGACACTTAAATAAATGTCCTGTTTCTTCATAATTTTGACTTTTCAGCTACGCAGTTACTTTTGGTTTCCTTTCGCGCAGAGTTAAAGAATATACTTGTAGAATATTATTACATTTATTGTACAGATTCGATGCAATATATTGAAATTGTCATTGTGCAAATTTGTATAACTCTGGATTATCTTAGCAACACTATTGTTTCTACGCTTATTTATATTTTTGGGTTATAGTTTAATTTTGTGTGTGTGTTTTTATTATGATGTGTAAAATTAATGATGCTTTCTAATGGAGAGTGCACCAGAATCAGTGCAACGGTTCTGTGTCCAAGATGTCTCGTCAAAAATCTATCTCCAAAATGTCTCGTTGATTAGTAGAGTAATTAAGGCGTTAAGGCGTAACAAATAAAAAAAATATCATTCTCATAAATCATACAGTTGTCTACAGCTTCATCGAAGCGATAAGCGATTTTCCTTAACCATAGCAAAGATTAGGAAAGAGAACTTAAAGATAGAGCTTTTAAAGTTTATTTTAGAAGGTAGCCTATCTAACAGCTGAAAGTATAATTATTTAAATCGTACCCAGCGAAAACCCTGCAAAAGTTCAAAAGATAAAGATAAGTATCAGTTTATTAAAAAAACTTCTAATAAGAGGTGACGTTAAGATTTCATAGTCTTCTAATATAATAGAAATATGTCTTGCAGCATCATCAAAGAACAAATTAGCAAATATTAACCCGGAATAATTAATTTCGCCTTTGCTTATAAAGTCGCCCACTAGCTATTAATTTGATTTGAATATTAAATAGTTTGTGACAAATTTTCTAACAGTTAATAATTGCAAATATAAGGTCTGGAAACAATTACGTCGAGCAAACATAGTTTAATGTAGCCCTTACTATTGTTAGCTAATTCGATCTCAAATTATATTTATGTTTGAAAATAAAAAAAATGTATCGCTGCGTTGAGCTTTTTTAAATTATAAATAAAAAAAGTTCACAGAAATATTAGGTTCCAATCCTTGTTCTAGTTTAATTTTATTTTCTTTATTATTTTTTTGTTTCTATACTTATTTAAAATATATGGCATATTTGTGTAGGATGGTAAATTTATAAAATGATTGGCATTCCTTGAAAGCCTTACCTTGATTGAGTGATTTTATCTCCTGGGATTCTTTGCGACAAACGAATGTACGACACATTTTTATTAATATTACTTATTTGATTATTTAATATAGAAACAACATTTGTTTTAATACCAACGAAAACTTGTTTGATTATTATGTTGTTGTTTTATGTATTGTGTGAACTTGCTAGATTTAGGTTTCTTTAATATTAATTTGCTGTAATGTACACTTTCGATTTATTAACAATAGGAAACTTTGTTAGCATAAAGTTAACATTATGTAATATTATATTACATAATGTAAACTTATTATATTACATAATGTAACTTATTACATATGGAACATTCCATGAGGAACTTTGTAAATAAATAAAATTTATTATTTTTAATATCTATAAATTTTATTATCGAGTTCGTAGTAGTGGTAACTGTTGGACATTACACGAAGTTAACTGAAAGCTTAATACGCAATAAGTTAGTTTAGTTTTATACATTTATTAATTTAAACATATTGTTTCTATAGAAGTTGTTTTCATATTTTTTTGTCTTAATATTTCGTCTGATATAAAGAATATGTTTGTTTCTTATTTAATTATTTAAATAATTTGGACGTTTCAATAGAGGTATAAAAATATAACAAGGTCTAACGCAACATTTAATCAGTTTGGTTTACATTTAATCAAGAGGTCGTTTTAAGGATTCCGTAACCAAAATGTAACAACGAAACCCTATTACAGTAACCCGTCCGTTTGTCCATCACCATGCTGTATCTCTTGAAATCTTCACAGATTACCTATGTATTTTTATTGTATTACTATAACAACAAATAAAACAGGGCAAAATAATCATTAAATTTATATAAAATAAATAATGTTATCTTTCATACAACAAATGTTTTTTTTCCTCGATATTAATAAATGCAACAAATAGACGTTTGAAATATTCACAGAATATTTAGTTATAAATTAACTTTAAAAATAAATGATTAAATTGATTTTAAAAAACTTTTATTTATACAACAACCGTGTTTTTTTTTGGCGTGTTTTAAGGTAATGGTACGGAACTCTCGGTTCGAGAACCGACATCTTTTCGTTATTATTATTATTATTATCAGTACTAATTGGAATGTATCCACATTATTAGTACATAGTCGAATAAACAAAAGAGTGTAGTCGTGGTATTAAAGTAAAGAGTAAAGTTTTATACGGTTTTTCTATAAAGTTATAATGTAATTCTAATTTTATTTATATTTTTTCTTAACATTACAAATTTGGAATCGATTCAGAAAAGTATGATTTCATATTTCGTAAACATATTATTTAATAATATATTGAATGTAAATTATAATGTTTTTGCCTAAATTAAATAATTAAAATTTGCTTAATAAATTAAAAAAAAAACTCAACGCACTCGTTTGTAGTCCTGACCATCCTAGCACGCACACATACATAGCGTATTTCGTTGGGTGACGTTTTCTTCAAAATTGCTTCCCCGCAAGTAGCGTTAAGAACTTGCGGAATAATGTATTCCAAAAACATAAGTGTAAGCATTTTACATCGACTTAATTAGTTTAATAACTAACTTTAATTATTAATGAGTTTGTATCTTTTTTAACCAAAATAAACCAGGTATAATAAATAATATAATTTGAAGGCTTTTTTTCAAAATTTTGTTTTTTTTGTTGCTTAACAAGAGCCGATATCATTTGCAGTCCTCATTTTGCACCACATGATGCATCATCGTCATTACATCACAGATGCATCTTCTTCATCTTTAGGGTCTGCGTCATCATAATCATCTCGCATATTTTTTTCTTCCTGATCGAGTTTAAAATTTCCTCTATGAGAATCATTACACCTGGAAAGCTTACCTGATTTATATTATTATATATAAGAAAGGAATAAAAATGATAACATCTAAAAAGAATGTTAATTTTTAAAAATCGTCCACTTATCATATTTATTTTAGTTCTTGTTTAATATACCCATATTTTAAAGTAATATTATTACCAAGTATAATATTATTAAATGACAAGAAAGATCAGTATTTTACGTAGTATTTATATAGTAGTGTATCAAATAAATAAATAAATACGTGGAACCATACTTTCATAAGTAATATTTACATAGTGATATGTCAAATATGTAATGCACGTAAAAACATAGTCTTAGTGGGATGCTGAGATCTTTTATGATTGAAAATTTCTAAATATAGTAAAGTTTTTGAAATTCAAATTTGCAAGAAAATTAGCATGGCCATAATACAAAAGTTTTATATCTATTACATATATTTAATAGCTATATGATTATTACTATTTTTTTTAAACTGCAAAAATTGTTTGATCAACACTCACAATAATATACTATAACAATATGTGATGACAAACATCATATAATTAGATACAATTAACATAATTAAGAAATTTTTTTTTGAAAGAAACATCATAAGTCGCTAACAGGAAATATCTTCCTATTGTCAAAAAAAAATCCTAATGAACTCGCATATAAATAACAAATACAAAGTAACCAAATACACAATGTAAATAACTAGTTAATCGCGTTAATCATAACTGGAATGGTTTAACGTTGGTCAGGTCATAGCTTTTCATGTCCTGAAAATAGCAAACTGGCGGACGTAAATGAATTATCTGTGAGCACTGCTACGTGATTCTCCACCACAGTCGCCAGTGCTTCCCAAATATTTTACGATATTATTGACGAAAATTCTATTTTTTTTTTCTAAGTATATTTGTATTTCTAAGTATATTTGTACAATTAATAGAAAATGTTTATATAGTTATGCTTAATGTTTGTGTTATATACATATGAAATAATAATTATAAAATATATTAACATTTATTATTTTTTTATTTATCAGAGATATATTTAATATGTTTAAGATGAAATCTGTGAGTAAAGTTTGAGAAGCTCTGAGACTCTGTCGGTGAATACTATATAAAGCTCGACGAGACATCCTTACTTCATTCCAGCAACAGGTGTTTACTCAGTAAGTATTACTTGACAGTTAATAAATAAACGATCGTGAATATTAAAATTAATGTGTGAATAAAATATATTTTGATTTAAAAAATATACAAAATGTTATTCAAAGTGTTTTACAACAACTTTTGTTACAACTTGATTCTATGTAAGTATTTTGTTAAATATGAAATAAAAAATAATCAATAAAGAACTTTTGTAAAATTTTGAAAATATTTGTTATTTTCTAAAAATGTAAACTGAATTAATAATAAATAAAATAAATTATATTTACATAAAATATATGCAAAATTTAAGTTTCTTCCAAGAAAAAAAAAGATTAATAATTATATCTGATTTTTAAAAAAGTTATCATATTTTTAATCCGCAAACTTAATGCTTAAAAACAAATATTAACAAATTTAAATTAAAAAAAAAAAAAACTTTATATTTTTTAGATGTATTAATTAAAACCTCATAATTACCTTAAACTGTAAACAAAGGTTTATCTCAGACGGTTGTAGAGTCTAGCGATTTAAATCAAAAGAGACAGTCTCTTTGTGTTAATACAAAACTTTGATAATTATCTGACACCAAGGGTAAATATAAATAAGTCTTAATTATTTACAGGAAGTGAAACTTTTTAAACACACTTTTACCGCAATTTTGTGTCTTTAATTTTCCTCTAATATTACCGCAAGACTATGTACATTTTATTGTTTTATGAACTGAAAACATATGTATAAAAAAAAACATTTTAATATACCATAAAATTTTAGTAAATTTTGAATCAATAAATCCGAATGTTTTGATGTCTAACTATTTAATAATAAGTCCAAGGTAAAAAAAAATACAAGTACATAAATTGATAAAAAAAAATTACTTAACAATTAAAAAAAAATACCGATTTTTTTAGCAAATAAAAAAACAATACATAAAAATAGGATTCTTAATTACGATTATATTACTACTAAGACAATATTTTTTAGGTGTTTGAATGTTAGTTTCGTAATATTTATATTAAGAACCTATTTTTTCTTTTCATTTTCTTGTAGATAAATAAAACCTTATCTTTCAACAGTAAAGATGCAGTCGGTGGTGGTATTTTCTCTGAGCGTCATTTTGATTTCATCTGTAGTCTCTACTTCTTATCGTAAGTAAATTAACGCATAATATAACAATATATTAAACCACTTTCACCTCACTAAATTTATTAAACGAAATAGAAGTCAACAATGTCGAATTTGTAATATTTATATATTATCCATTAGACATAGCTTTAGATATTTGTTTGTGATATTAATAGTGATTTCAAGTTCAGAATATTTAATTTATTTCAATACTTAATATTCCAGTTTTGGCAACACTTGAAAACTTGTACTATGTTAATTTGAATTTAATCAATTATTTGATCAATTTATGGTTTAATCATTTGGTAATATTAATCAACTTTAACTAAGTGTCTTCCAATAATAAGTATAGCATTTAATATTTCAAAGACAAACATACATTTCTAAATAAACAGAAACTTTCTCGATAAGTCAAAGTTTAAGTTATAACTTATATTGAAATGGATGGGGACTCCGTGAATGTGTCCATAGATTTGAATTTACATTCCAGGTGTTAAGTTTTATATGACTTCTGATATATATGTTAATATTTCTATTTATTTCCAATATTACTCGGAATATGAAATATTTTCGTGGAGATACCTTTTATAATATAATTGATTAGTTTGTTCAGTCAACTATCTTTTATATACTTTCCACCCAAAGAGTAAGTAGTGTCTGGTGTTAAACCCAATACGCTATTGCTTTATGGATGGGTGGGCCATATATTAATGTACTTTTCAGGATTTTATTATTTTTTAATACTTCTGTATACTTATTCTTTTTTAATACTCCTGTATACAGTAACGTTGTAGGTACTTCTGTGAACCGCTTGGTACATAGGTAAATGTAACGTATAGCGACGCAATGGTGCTCGGGTTCAATCCCCGGCAGGGACAGGCATGTATGTGATGAGAGATGTCTATATTTCTGGGTTTGGTCATTTATTAAATATATTATCAGTATTTATAATGTGTATTAATTTACTTACTTAGGGGTTAGATCAATGTGTGTAACTTATCCTGTATTATTATTATGGTATTACCAAAATCTATAACAGTAATATATCTAACAGATAGCAGTGCCAAGCTACGTCGTGATGGGGTTCTTAACCTATACCCCTTCCCAAGAGTCGGACGAGCCTCAAGTCACACTTGGCAGATCCCAATAAATGAAAAGATGATAAGTATGTTCTATACCTTCATGCTTTAAAAACATTAGCAAAATGTGTACAACATTAAAAAAAAATCCCAAACCTATTACATACTCCAATAAGTTTGGTTATATTTAAATGTTTTGATTAATAAAATATCTTTATTCAAGCAGGTGCTTACAAGAAGGTTTGTATCAATTATTACAATAAAACAGTCAGTATAGTTTGTAAGCTACCACCAGCCAGGAATACTACTCTGTTGAAAGAGTTGGTTAAAACATTTTCTTTTTTTTTAAATGGAAGATTTTTTTTTTACTTTAACAATATTAAGACCAGTATTCTCAATCTCGTAAAACCTTCTTAGATCCAGTGGCTTTTAAACGTCAACTCTACGCTTTCCCACGAGTGGGTCGAGCACCATCCCTTGATCAGTACCATTACGTAAAAAGCCAGAGCTTTGAACCTCAAGCTTTTGACACCGTTGGTCTGTGGTTCGGTCCCCGGCTAGGCAGGACCTACCCTGCTGACGATGTGGGTAAGTAGTCTGGTATTAATACGTTTCATTACATTTATTTTAATCCTACCGAAATCCTAAGAAAAACGATATATGTAATAAGGTTTTATGACTAAGAAGCTTTTCTACATAACCTTAGTATAGTAAATTAAAGTGATATAAATAATGAATAGTCTATTAGGTTTTTTTTTAATAGAATATTTTATATTTACTAAGGTCGATTTATTTCTTAAGGGGTTAAATAGGGATGTAGTTACTTATATTTGAAATGTGGATTATTTATTCCTTTATTTATTTATTTATTTATTTATTTATTTATTTATGACTTACATATAGGGTATCTAACAGAAAACTAGGTAGTTTGCATTAATTAGTGTTTCCTGTTTCTCATATAATGTTTCGAACCTAAACCTTTTACTCCTCTTATCAAATTATAACTACGTTTCCGGCTTAAAAGGGGAAGGTGCTTTATCAAAGCAGGCTCTATAAATACGGCACTAATTGTTTTAGTGATTGATAAATATATTATGTGTGGTCAGAAGGCTGTATTTATCCTTATATTAAATCTATAATGCAATATAGAACCAACATTTTTTTCTACGCGAAAAAAAACATGTCATTCTCTTTGTACATTAAATTATTAAACAATAAATTCATTAATTCCTCCTTACATTAAGTCTATAATGCAGAACAGAACATTTTATTTGTACATTAAATTAATTTATTAAATAATAAAATCATAAATTCAATCATTCATCCTTATATTAAATCTACAATGCAGAACACAACCAACATTTACTACTCGAAAAAAGATAAATGTCATTCTTTTTGCTCGTTTAATTAACTTATTAAATAATAAATTCATTCTTTCATTCCTCCTTGTATTAAATCTACAATGCAGAACAGAACCAACAATTACTACTCCAAAAAAAGATATATGTAATTCTTTTTCTATATTTAATTAAATTGTTAAACAATAAATTAATTCATTCTTCAGATATTCCTCAAAATGAAGCAGAAGGGGGTGAGCCCGAACAATTGGAGCCTTACTCAGATCGCGAGAAGAGAAACTCCAAGCCAACATAATTAAGTAATAAGGACTCGCATTCTTTATTTAATAGTCTCAATTTGTAATGGTTGAGCTAAAACGAGTATTTTATAGCATAGCCAGTGGTTCTTTATATATATTTAATATTCTTTGATATTAAACTGCACTTAATGTAACTGATAGTAACTGTCATGGTTATGATATTAATATTTACTTGAAAATCTTTTCTGAATTTTATTACAATACAATTATGAACGGGATGATTAAATATTGGAAGTAAAAATCTATTATGTATAAAGAACTCGTTTAAGCTCAATTTAATTTAACGGTTACACTTACCAAATATCTTTTATATTGTGCTAAGATTAAATTAAAAATTAAATTTTATTAATATATAAATCACCGTATTTTTGTGGAACTACCGCCATAGTACGCAATAATTAAGATTTAGAAATACGATTAGATTTTGAAATGTTAGAATTATTCTGTGGCTGGGTGGATTAATTATTTTAATTCAAAGAATAATTCCAACATTATAAATGATATTATAAAATTAGTATTGTAATTTATTATAGATTTATCTAAATAAAACTTGTGCAACGATTTTGGGTTCTTTTTTTCTTGTTGATCTCCAAAAAACAAAAAAAATGGTTACTGTTCAAAACTTCGTCTCTACAAAGGAGCAATTTATTGTTTTACAACGGTTATTGTTGTGAATAAACAATAACCGTTGTTTATTAACCTAACCTAAATAATATTTTTATGTGGTAAATTTACGTCCATTATTATTTATTTATTTATTTATTCATGTGTTTTTATTTATTTTATTGACTCTCAAGAGTACTCAAGGGAGTACCAAAAGGGGAAAATTAAGTTAGTTATAAAATCAGTACATAATACAACAACTTCCGTTGGATTTTATTTCATATATGTAAATGGGGTCTAACTCTATATGTGTAATAAATGATATATATTTTTTATAATGGACTTCATTTCCAGTAGTATTGTTTTCTTGGTATCAGTGCGATTTTATTATTCTCTTCCTTGTCCCACACTGGGCGCCACAAATTAAATAACATGTCAAATGCGAGTCACACTCGGGCACGAAGAGTTCCGTGCCATTATTTATAAAAAACGAAAAAATATAAATGTTTGTTCAATGAAAGCCCCCCTTTAATACTTATTTTATTTTCATTTATCCCATTTTTTAAAAGTAAATATACAAATTAATATTCTATGAATAATATTTCATCGTCTACGGTCTACCTGTTGTCGTTATTTAAAATCAAGCAGAAAAATAACGTTTGTTGTATGGATGCCTCTTTATATATTTATTTTTTTTATTTTTTAGTATTTGTTTTTATAGCACCAACAGAAATTTATCAGATTAAAAAACCTCAATGGTTTTAATATTGTTAAGTTACACATTTATAAGTAAATGTTAGATAGAGAAATAGTTTCCGAGCAGTACGATTCAGGCTTTGTATTAAATGAAACGTCTCAACGTAATCCTGCCAGAGGGTAGTCGACCAATTACCCTGAAAACAAATTACGTGACGAGAAAATTACCATTATACACAGAAGATAGAATTTGCCTGAATGCAATTTTAGGATTGTATTATTTCTGTTTGAAAATATCTTTAAACATGTGTAACCATGTTCCACTTATATAATCTAAAATAAATATAGAAAGTAATATAAACTGACACTAGCAGGGATTCAAACTCGCGACCTCTTGGAAACCGGTTTCTCAAAGGTCGCAGCTTTATTTTTTATTATAGATCTAGATAGGCGGTTTATTTTTATTCTATATTTAGGTATTCATAATTAATATTTCTATATACTTCTAAATAATTTGTTACTTTTACATAAACAACTGTTAAAAAAAATTCAAAACCTCCGATTCAAAAAGATGTCTAAAAAGGATAAAAATAACATGATTATATACTTTACGATTACTATACGATTACTATACGATACTATACGATTTCATATTGTTATTTCGTTATTTGCCTTGGTAACTAACTTGCATTTTGAATTCTTCCTTTATTCAGCGGTCCCCCGACACAAGCACTTTAATAAGTTCATAATGTTATTTTTATCCTTTTTAAACGTCTTTTTGGATCAGGGGTTTTTTCAATTTTTTTTTTCTGCTTTTATTTTTTTTTTCTATATTGTACTAAATCAACCTACGAACACACTTATTTCACTTGTTTAGGTTTTTACTATCAATATTCTCAGAACTTTTTACCAGAACCAATAAAAGCTCCATATCTTGGAGACGAATGCTTCTATTTATATCAAACATAGCGAAGAACTATCTCGACGAACCAAGTTTAAAAAAAAAACGCATTTGAATCCGTCCACACGTTTGGCTGCTACGTTGCCACAGACAGACACACAGATAGACAGATACACAGATATACAGGTCAAACTTATAACACCCCTCTGTTTTGGTCTAAATAGAAACTGTGTACTTAAATTGTTCAATTAAACATAATTGAATTATTATCACATTTTCCGTGGAAGCTTAATTTAAATTCGATCTGAAATCGACTGATCATAGCGGTACTCATAAAGTGAACTTCCGAAAGAACCTGATAAACAGACAGTAAAGCTGGTTTTATTTACTTAACAGCAGTGAGGATCGAATATAATCACATTTCACTGCTACAGACGAGACATACATACATGTAACCTTCCATGAAAGATATACAATAGTGTAACATACAATATTACAATATCAAGAAATACCAATCTTGGAGATGTCATTATTGGCACTTCGCTTCTTAACAGATCCTTTTGATCATTATTATTTATTAGAAGCTACATTTAATCGACTTCTGTACTTAAAACAATATTTTTTGTTTCTATCTTTTATCAATATAACAAACCAACAGAATTTAAATGAAATTTGATGTTGTATTATCTAGGTCAAAATATTTTATAGACGACATTTACTCCGGAAAATTTGAAGGAAACCCCCAAAAATCGGTTATATTTACAACAAAATTAAAAATTTATAAATATTAATGTAAAAAGAATAAATAATAGATGCTTATTATTTGTGTCAAAGAAGAGAACTCAGGTTAATTGGTTGGCAACAGTAACACATAGGTATATTTAATATTACTTTTTTCTTGTATTCTCGATTCTACGTTGAGTCAGTGACCACAATGCGATGTTCAGACACAGTGACGTATTAGTGGCAACTACAATGTTCATCGCAGAGACGACGAATCGACTCGGGACCCATCACATCAAATGGAAGTTTGAGTATCACTACCCCAGACGGTATGACGCTACTGATATACATACCTCCATTAAATTGGGGGCTATTAGGCGATTAGTACAATTCATAAGCGTTCGCTATTGTGACTTTTATAAAGGTAATTAAATGTAGGTGGCAGCGGTAGTAACATAAACGGAAATTAAGATTCATATTTAAACAGTATGTTTGTGTCATGTGATAAAATATCATAAGGAAAATAAATATATATATATTTTTTTATATTATTAAATGTTGAAGATTAAACTACAAAATTTGATAAATCCTCCTTAACGTAGGCACACAGTTTTTATATTCATTGCATTATTTTTCTACATTTGTGTGGTTTCTCTAAAAGCGATTTTTATTTGAAATTTATTGACTTTTCATTTTTAAGCCTTTTATTGCTCCTTAATAAATTATCGTTGAGTTTTTTGTGTTAAGAAACAATATTGAATAAACATCTTATCTTTATATCTTTTAAAGCTTAATCTCTATCATACTCTATCATAGCTCTATCATACTCTATCATAGCTCTATCATACAATACTATTTTCTCTTACTAACCTTATTTTTTTAATATGGTTTTAAATATAACCATTGTATAATAGTGTAAAATAAATTACCATTCTAACAAATAAATAAGACAATCATAAATGCTAATCTATTTCATAATTTAATTAGATTTTTTAATCAATTATAAAGTTTTTAAAATGTTCAAAATTGGTATCTGTTATTAGGTTGAAGTTGTTACATAATATAATTGTCTAACAGATAAAATATCAAATCAAAAACCTGAGCCCAGGTTTTCATAAGCTTAAGATTGAACTGGAAAAGACTGAAATTTAAATACCAAAGATACAAAGTATTTTCATTTCATTAAAAAAATATTTTATGAATTAAATATTTCTTGCAGATTTTTTTTCTACAACTTGTTCACACCAAAAACTTTTCAAATTAATTTCGTAAAAAAAGGTTTTATATTTATTTAGTATAAAAGAATGTTCATACAATTTCCGCCGTCACTTGCACTACACCGTACGCTTAATTAAATAAGCAAAGTACAAATACACTGCCGTGTGCGCGAGACCCTAAAAGGGCTTTCCCGGACCACTTACCCTACTAACATCATCTAGGTATACATAGGGCTTTGGTACACGTGGAACAAAATGTTTATTTTTTTTAACTGTTCATCGGTCGAATAAAAAAATATTTTATATTCAACATATTAATCAAAATACTTTAATTCAACGCCAAAAATACAAACAGGTAGAAAACGCTAAGAACAAGACTGTAATGCTAAGAGGGTCCACTGTTTCTCCGCTGTTGCAGAGGTCCTGGAAGCACTGGCAGGCTGTTCCAAGATGGTCGCTGTTGTCGTCTTTATAGCAGTCCTTGTGGTGAGGCACCCAGCCGCAGCCCCGGGTAATACGTACCTCTGAGTCACGATGAGGGTGGAAAACTGAAAAAAAGATAAACATATATTAACCATCGATCTCTCGATTAGGGTTATTAGAAGCCATCCTTAGGTTACTATAAAATTGGAATTAAATATATGACTTTTCCAAAAAAAAGTTTAAGGTAGGACATATAAAACATTTTTTTGACAGGCTTACTGAGTCTCCTAGTATTAAAAAAATATATACTTAAAATTGCACAGCATCTTTAGACCTGTGAAATTACACTTTGTCATTTGGCTAGTTATGGGCTGTGCTCTCGATAGTTAGAACTACTCTAAAGCCGTGGCTACTCTATGGTGAGAGAAGGCATTCTGTGAACCCTATCTCTGTAACTGCCGATAGCATATGTCGTATAGTGCAAGCTTTACCTTTTATTTTATTATACGCAACAAAGTCCTTACGGAAATCTTAAAATTTTAAGAGTCTTAAAGCTCAATTGAAGAGTTTATAAAACAAATGTGTTCCAAAGTCTAAAAAAAAATAAATACTAGTCTGAATTATCTTCCTGCAAAAGAAGTTGGTCGCCACGGGACTAGGTATCGCGCTCTCGCAGCGAACTATTGGTACGATGCGCGAGCGCACCTCGTCTTCATACTTGTTGACATCAAGACATGCTGTGTTATTGGCACTGTTGCAATAATAACACTGGATGGCACTCGCTGGAATAATAAGTATTATCTAGTAATATCTAGTAATATCTAGTAATGTAAAACGAATTTTTCAATAATTTATGTCTAATATGAATAAATTAATAATTTTATAAATATTATAATATTCAAAATAATTAACTTGTGTTTAATTTCCACATATTTAATACATTTATAATATATAAATAAGTGTTAATTATCATTAAATAGTAGTAATATATTTTAATTACAATACTTACATTTGTAAACTAATGAAAACAATATCAAGGAACAAAGAAATCTACGTAGCAGTGACATCTTGAAACTACAAAAAACACTGAAATATACAACAAAACTTTATTTTTGTTATTATATAATTATTTCTTTAATACATTATATTCTATATTTTAACACAGATGTATGTTTCTTTAAGCGATCAGTACACAAATAAATCAAAGCTAATTATAGATAATTTACGAAACTGTAGATAATACTTGTTAATAAATAAATAATATGTGAAACGTGTGTCGTCAGTTTTAAGTTAACAATAATGTGTAGAAAGATGGGCCCGTTAATGATATTAAAATGTACTGCGACTGGGAAGTCTTGATACTTGAATAATTTATTATTAGTTTAATTTTTGATTCAAATTTGCATAGCATAGATGTAACGTTATAATTTTCATCACGGCTACCATCATAATTCATCATCAGGTCAGAACAGCACGCCTTCTTGTCATACATCTCTATCAGCCTGCATACTAATATCCAAATAAACCATAACACAATTTAGATAGTTCATCCATCTTTTCTTCAAACGTAATTTGTCCACATGTTCCATATTGTTTTAGACCGGATACGCGTGGGTGTTCAAATCGAGTATAGATATAGGTACAACTACACTAGCATATCAGTTGACCACAATGACCTTTAAACACGGGACTATCTCAATAGAGCAACTTGTAAAACATTTAAATATGTTACATATTTAAAATAATAATATAACAGGACCAATTACACAAATTGATCTAACCCCTAAGTAAGCAAATTATTTGATCTGTTAAGAGTGGTAGACAATGATACAAATGAATAGAAATACACATTACAAATACTGAGAATATATTTAATAAACCACCAAATTTAGAAATACAAACATCTATGCTCATCACATACTTGCCTGTCCCTGTCCGGATTCGAACCAGAGGCCTTTTATTTTTTTTTGACGTAAGTAATCCTCATGGATACACATCTCCATTCAGAGGATGATGGAGGTGGTTATGTGAGACTCCTACTCACTAAACCTGACGGTTGCCGCCGCCGTCATAATGGGACACCACGGGATCGCTTTCGCACTCACCGCGATGCCCCGACGTGATCCACGGAGAGGGCACCCCGCAACGAAGAGCACCCATCCTTTTTACGCAGGCTTCGTCGTCGACCATCATCGACCTTGTCCAGCCCCACCGCGGTAGTCTCCCCGAGAGGAGACCACCCACCATTCAGGCCCCCTAGGAGAGCAAACTCTAGATACGACCCAGCGGGCTCAGCGGCTCTGGTCAAACCGCGAGCCACGCGCCGGACCGCACTACACTAAAGCCCGCTCGAGGCAGAGGACCCTACGTCGAACTCTACAAGCCTTAACCGCCGGTTACGATGATCAGCCGAGACCAGCAAGAAACAGGCATAAGTCGGGAACCCACCACGCCCAGACTGACCAACACCAAGTGCAACCGTGGCGTCGCACTCGACAACGATTGGTCCAGGCAACGTCCTGGACCGTCTCCCCCCCCACCAAGCACTGCCCTCGCAGTGCTTGGTTGAAAGAAGTCCGGACCCTAAACGCCGCAGACGACCTCTCCCTCAGAAAGAGGCCGCCCAGCAACCATCCCGAAAGTTTACCCGCCCTGGCTAGCCATGGACCGGGCACGAACCCCCAACCAAACCTGTGCCAACCAAATTTTTATAGAAAAAAAAAATATTTTATTTTAAATTTTACTTTCTGATTATTCTTTTAAAATTATAGTAGGTTTATACTTTTAAATACATCAGGATGTTTGTATTATTATTTATATGTAGTGACAAAACAATTCCAGTAAATTCGACTTGACCTTGATTTAATATGTTATGATTTATTCATAAGTTTTCTTTCATTAAAATTACTTAAAAAAACGACTTAATATCAAAATGTCCTCACGATTGTTGTTCTTTAATTTATATTAATTTTTAAAACAAAAAGCTAAAAAATATTTATCTGTATTAAGTTGAAAAATTATACAACATTAAAAATTCGTTGGTTTTCTTACATTAATTGGCCTAATTCTCATATATTTTTGTGCAAGAAAAAATATGACTTAAGGCTAGACATTAAAGTTGATTATAGAATAACAGTCTCTATATAAAAAGCATACGAGTACCTCATATCCGGCCTTTGCTCCCGTAAATTGGAATTCGATACCTCATTCGTGTATGGCTTCAGGAAACGGGTTGAATACTTTTGAGACTTGCAGTAAAAGAAACCTCTCTCGCTAATTATTATTTTTTTATTTAAAAGATAAGGTTTTTGTTTTTATATACGTACTAGCATATCCAGCCAGCTTCGCCGGGCTTAATTTAAAAATGTATTAACTGAAAATACAGAATAAAAAAATATATTAAATGTAAGAATTAACTTATTTAGAATTAACCACAGCGATAATAATTATGATTCAACTTAAATTAAATTTTCTTCTACTCGTTTCTCTAGTTTGTACATGGAGTATCCATGTACAAACGTTATAACTGACGTTAAATAGTTTGATGTAAAAAACAATATCAGTAGTAAATAACTGTCACTGACAGTTCAATAAAAAATGTTCCAATCGTCACCAAGCTTTACAGGATTACCCGCTGGGTCAATCTAAACACCCTCTGAAAATTTGGTTAAAATCAGTCAAACCGTTTCGGAGTTTATCCGGAACATACATAGATAGAGATTAGCCGAAAATAATTTTAGTTTACTTCTAATATTGAAATTTTGACTCCTGACCTTAAAACCGTTATTTAAATTCTTAATTGTGTGATTTGTCTCATTATGACCTAAAAAAAAAACCTATACATAAATTTTAACCATTGGACAAAAACAATAACCGTAATAACTGATTGTCTCAAGATTTACGAAAAAAATATATTTTTTTTAAATCATCATATTTTTATACATCTGAGACAAAACGTCTTCGACTCGCACGACGCACCTAACCCAGAATTTAAGTGAGTGTATCTTTCTATTTGTGTATTTTTTTTATAGACTTACATAAAAAATCAGACTAAGTAGACCATTAATAATATTTTTAGGTAGTTGCATTGGATATGTGTGATTCGGATGCCCAACCTACTCCCAGTAATTCCTGATTTCCTGTTTTCATTCATCTCCAAGTATATTTTCTTAAAATGCAGGAGCGATACAAGATTTGGGGAGCTGCATTTATCGGTCCAATTGTTAATGTAGTCTGTATGTATGTATACTTAGATCCTTAAAACTTCACAATGGATTTTTTTTAATAGATAGAGTGATTCAAGAGGAAGGTTTATATGTATAATAACATGCTTAATATCTTAGAGAACCACTGATAATTGCAAGATTTCTAATGCGAAGACGTAAACAAACACGCTGTTTTGCGCTTACATTGCAAACGCTGGCTGAACTCTATGAGATAGATCAAAATAATGTACTAAGTATTGTTTACCTTAAACTTTTCTACAAGAAAGTCCGCGATAGTATATGTTTATCTCTTAGCGATAACCCACAATAGTAAATTTTTATCCTTTACTTTTTAAGAGAATTTTTAATTAAGTACTATTTTTTATTATGTAATTTTTAATCAAGTACCTTAAATACATTTTACCTTTAATATGGAACAATATAGCCTTGTACAGCATGTAATTTAAATAATATTTTCGAAGATATTATAGATTGAAGATATAGGGACATCGCGTTTGCGGCGGCGCGGCGGTTCGGTCGGCCGGCGCCCATAGTGCGCCCATGGAACCATGCAAACCGTTTTAAAAATGGCTGTTGTTAATGTTCAGTATTGAAAATGTTGTTAATGCATATAGCTAACTGAATGTCTAATACATATTATTTAATACTTAAAATAGTTTTTTTTTTAATAAAACCAGACCTGCAAGTTGATGGTCAAAATAAAGTCGATTGTGTAGCTCAGAATTCCTCTAGTCTATATGGTCATATTTTGATTGTTTTCAATGAGAATCCTATAAGTGTAGTATATGATTAGAATGGTTCTTAAGTACTCTGTTTAAATGGACGTTTAAGTAAAAACAAGAGAGGTAAAAAAAAAATACAGTATCTAATATTGTATCCTTATTAAAAACTTTAAATAGATTTTTGACAGTGAGCGATGTCTGCTGATGTCGTAATTTTGATTGTATCACTTGAAACTTAAAGCCAATATAAAAAAGGGAAAGGGGGAATTGTTTCACAACGAATTTAAGGCGTGCCAAGCCGCGGGAAAAAGCTAGTTCTAAAATAGTTTTATTTAACTATGTCGAATACTAATATGGTGCGAAACAAATATTTTGATTTATTTTTGATGGGTATTAAATATTCAGGAACTTTTCGAGTCAGAAAAAAAAAGAGGGACATTGCACGTAGGGTTGCCAAATGTACTGTTACAAACAGTGTTATACTGTTTTTTCACTACTTAAATATTTTTTTCAGCATCAGAATGCTTCAGCAATTACTTAAAGAGTTTTTATTTAGTTTTAATTGTGGTGAGGCGTATGATTTTTTTTAACTGGACATTAAAAATGTATAAGTTGTGCGAAAAATTCTAAAAAAATATGTATTAAAAAAAATATTATAATGTTCATTTTTCTAAAATACTGTTAAATGTTCTTCTCAGACCTAAATATACTTTATTCTTGTAAAGATAGTTGGCAACCCTAATTGCACCCCTCTTTTTCTTATCATATTTGCAAATACCCAAGGATGATCATACCATTCATAACATCACGTTAACAATATGCTAATTGGCTTATTTAAAATGGTTTTATAAGGTACTCACACATAATAGATTAATGGTTAGTATAATTTGTCTCTTGTCACTCCTGGGACAGAGTAGGTTTTATAATTACATGCTATTTAGCCATTAAGTATAATCTTTCCATGCTGTTGAGTGCATAATGCATTTAATATTTTTCACTAACTTAATCTTTTAAGTATTTACCTCTCTACCTGTCTCTGTCTCTCCCTCTCTCTGTCTCTTTTTCTCAAACTTTAAATAGATATGCATATGTTTATATAAGAAAAGCTTAACAAAATGTATAGTTATCTGCAGATAAATTTTATTTTAACTGATTTTTTTATATGTTTTTAATTACAAATTGTACTTATACATTTTTACCTAAACCTTATTACCCATACAAATTACTAAATAACAGGGTTGAATAACTAGTAGTTGTTTAAACGTTTAATTAAGATAAAAAGTACAAAGAGAAATGTACTAATTAGATCGATTGAATTACCAACAATTAGCAAAAGTGCTCTGTATTCAGTTCCATTGTGAACGCGTTGATGATACACCATTTTCATCCTTATAAAACATATTGCTTATGAAAATCAAATAAAAATGCAAAATCTCAAAAACAAATCTAAGGAAACGAAGGATATATCAGATAAATACTTCGGTGATTATTACATAAAAGACTTTAAATATATCAGTCCCGAAGTTCTTAAAAGGAAAAATATCAATAGGGTGAATAATGTTGGGTGTACATTGTTCGTCAAACTGTGGCTTCAACAAGTGTTGAAGGGATTCAAACAATTCCTTTACCAAGGCTCCCTTCACGGCGTCAAGTAAGTTACTTATTAAGAAAGTCAACCAAGCGTTGTCGGTTTTATGCATCAAAGATTTCATATGTTCTTCAATTTAAAGTATAAGTTAAATTTAAATGTTCTATTTTGGATAAAATATATTATCTTGGTATGGATTTTCATTCTTAACCACGGATTAACTTTTAATAAAGATATTGTCTGGAAACTATCATAAAACCTTTATTCCTTGGATAAAAGTTATCAGAGGGTTAGAATGTTAACACAAAAATAATCTAAGAATTAATAATCCGGTCATAAAAAAACATTATATATTTTTAGATACATTTTCGAGCCGTCATTTAGTCGCAAGGAACGTCTGACATGGATCATCATCGTCGTACTCAGCATCAGCATCTGTGCTGTGAACATCATCCAGCTGTTTTCAAAGTGGACCTCTACTCCCTTCGTAAATGTCATTGACTCCTTGCCTACTCCTATTTGGGCTGTTCCGTTCCCTAGCGTGGTCCTCTGCCCTCATTTACATGTTAAGTTGTCTTTTGCGAACGTTTCTGAATTGAACAAGTTAGTACATCGTTTTATTTTGCTTGTTTCTTCTTGAATCTCGCTTAGGATTTTTTCTACTTATTGTACAAAATCTGGTTAGAGTCACAACGTAAATGGAGAAAAACAAAAAACTTACTCATTTGATTTGAAAGTGATATACAATTAATATACAATATACAAATAAAAATTTATTTTAGTACTGATCGTTTCTTCGCATCGCTGGTTTGTCCCCAAATGTATTCCGAACACAGAAGATTTGAGTTCAATCGACGGTTGAGTGTCTCAGAAAATGTAGATCTGCAAAATTTTATAGTAAAGGTAACGTTATTTCTAATAATACTTCTATAGCTTTCGCCTGTAATTTCATTCGTTCTTCGTTGGTAGAAATGAGAAGGACAAACGAATGATTAAAGTAATTGAAAGAGGCACTGTCGTGATGCTCAACTGTAAGGACAGTTAAAATAAAGGTATAAAGTAAATAATAGTATATTACACACTTGGGAGGAAAAATAAGAAATGTCTCAGATCACATGTAATTGTCGACCGAGGTGGAACGGAGGTCGACTAACATGTGATCTGAGGCTTTCTTATTTTACTTTCCAAGGTGTGTATGCTATTTTTTTGTCCGACGACGCGACGGCGGAAAGCGGCAACTTCGTTTTGCGCAGCGGGACGAAAGTTGTCACTTTCCGCCCGGCGAGCAGAAAGGTATTTACTTTACTAAATCTATACATATAATAAAATTGTCACTGACCCATTTCTGTACATTGTAAATATTTTTATAAAATCATAGGGGGCCTTTATAAGAGCAAGTGAACCCAAAACAATGTTTTTCCAGTTTGTCTGTTTGTCTGTGTGTTTGTGCACGCTAATCTCAGAAACTGCTTAACAAATTTGAATGCAGTTTTCGGGAATATATTGTCATGGAATACACTTTATATTTTGTTTTTTTTTTTAACAATCGGTTAACAAATAAATAAGTTAATAATCCCTTTTTGCTATACCATTGTTGCTTACCAGTTTTAAGGTTTATAATTTCTACATATGTGGATAAGTACAAAGGGTACGTTTATCAAAATCGAAATCAAAGCGTACGAAGTCGCAAGCACAGCTAGTTAAAAATAAAGTCTGACAGTACAAAACTCAACATGAAACATATACATATACATATACATATACATATACATATACATATACATATACATATACATATACATATACATATACATATACATATACATATACATATACATATACATATACATATACATATACATATACATATACATATACATATACATATACATATACATATACATATACATATACATATACATATACATATACATATACATATACATATACATATACATATACATATACATATACATATACATATACATATACATATACATATACATATACATATACATATACATATACATATACATATACATATACATACACATATACATATACATATACATATACATATACATATACATATACATATACATATACATATACATATACATATACATATACATATACATATACATATACATATACATATACATATACATATACATATACATATACATATACATATACATATACATATACATATACATATACATATACATATACATATACATATACATATACATATACATATACATATACATATACATATACATATACATATACATATACATATACATATACATATACATATACATATACATATACATATACATATACATATACATATACATTAATACATATGCATGTACGTTCACTAGGTAAATTTATTTTTTTTGTTATGAAATAAATCTTCGTGGCTTACCTAATGTTAAGTAATTAAGAGATACCAATAATAAAAAATATATATCTTTATTACAGTTTTGTGGTATTTCAGTTAAAAAACTAAAAAGTATAATTTCGTTGGGCTGGCAATATCAACATTGGTTATTTATTTCTGTAAAAGACAAATACAGCCAAATTAGCAAAGTGCTCATTGTAACTTTATACGTAAAATGACAGACTTATTAACAAATATGCGAATACGAACGAATAGAATACGAACGAATATCGGCTCGTAGGCATTTGCTACGCTGAATGATTAATTCGGCTTTGCAAAAATCACACTGCATTTGACATCGTCGGATGTAAAATTGATTTAATATATTAGATCCTTAACTTCAAAAAGAAATAGCAGTTTGCACAATTTCCTCTGAAGATGTGGACATCAAGTGGAGAAACCCTCCATAAAAATAAATCTCTCATTGCCTGAACCAGATGTCCTAGTTTAAGCTTTAAAATTTTAAGATAAAATCACCAAGACACCATTAATTCAGTGTAAAGAAGAATAAATTGTCGGTGGATCTTATTTAAGAAATAGGAAACTACTAACTACTAAAATTTTCGATATTTTCTAAAGCTTTCAGTATCGCCGTGAATAATTATTAAATTAAATACTTATCTTTTAGGGTTCTCCAAAATGCTCAGAGATAGTAAAGATGTGTCATTGGCGTTCGGAATATGAGACGGAACGATTCAAAATAGACTGTTGTGAAAAACTATTGAAACCTATTTTCACGGATTATGGACTCTGTTACACCTTCAACGGTTTGCCGTTAAATGGAATGTAAGTTGACTCTTGATATCTAGATTTTTTAAATTTAATTTTACTCTCATCGTAATTTCCACCAACAGGACTAATAGAACATTGGAATGGCAGAGGTCTTTTAACAATTCCGAATCAATGGTTCCCTTAGAGTGGGACCTGGATGCGGGGTACCCGAAGGTTTTTCCTCCGAAACCTGGTATGCTTCCATTTAGAGTCATGGCTTCTGGTGAGGTTAATGGGCTTGGTATTGAGCTGTTTCTTAATACAAGTGAACATCAGTTTGAATGCGATGGAAATAATATTGGATTTAATGTGAGACTCTATTTTTGTTTATTTTAATGTTATTGATATGTCAATAAAGTTAGCATATATAAGGAGACTTTAATTCCTTAGTTCTAAAATTTTAATATTTTTTTTTACTAATGATAAAAAAACAGGACCAACAATTTAATATACCTTTACAACACTGAGAGACGATCTGTTTTTATATTGTTTGAACCTCCTTCGCTATACATGAGGTTCTAGAATGTGGTGTTTGATATATTCAGCTGTTTCAGATTATAATAAGTTCTCCAACAGACCATGCCTACAAGAGTACTATTCTTCGTCTACCAATGGACAGGATGACTACAGTGGAGGTTTCCGCAATAACCTACAAAACTGACAGCTCTCTACGAAATTTATCCCCAGAACAAAGACAATGTTTCTTCCAGAATGAAAGGAATCTAAAATATTTTCAGTTTTATACAGACACCAACTGTAAACTAGATTTAAAGATTCAGGAAACATTGAAACAATGTAATTGTGTACCATTTAACTGGCCACGTGAGTGCATTACACTTTCTTGAACGACGATGCATGTTTAGTATAAATTTTTCGGCTGTATTCACTAAAGTTAGTCGGAATTTGTCCGACTAATATACTAACCCCGACATGCTAAGAGCTCAGGAATAGGAAGCCCGAATGGATTCGAAACTAGTCGGGCAAATCTCAATTAATTTACGTGAATACAGCCGGGTAAATAAATATTTGGTAATGAGATCAATAATTCTTTTTTTTTATAGGAAAACATATTTCGAACTTAATCTGTTCGACTAAGGCAGATTACAAATGTGTTTCCGATGTCAGGGGTAAGTAAACGGGGTATTTTTTTTATTGCTAAAATAACGGTTGATTTTATTTATTAATTTCCAGCAAGGGTAGGCGAACAGCTGATCTTCGCATATTACGCAGACAGTGAAGAACAACGGCAACCTCATGCGGCTGCTACTTCCTGTTACCCAGCTTGTAACGATGTCCTTTACTCCACACAGGTGTACTACTCAGATCTGATCAAAAATCCAAAAAACCATAAGTTTAATTGGGGAAATCCTAAAAAGTGAGTACATAAAAAATTACTGGTTATAAAAATATGATAAGTAAAAAAAAGATTTACCTTACATCATCCCACCCACTTCGATTCAGTCAACTATTGTTATCTATATCTGCCAAATGTCATTTCAGTTCTTACACACAATCTAATACATATTTCAAATTTTCGATCTGTTTAGATTTTTTTTTTTTATTAATTTCTCTTCATGATATGTCATTTCAGAGAAGAACTAACTAGCATCAATGTACATTTCTACACGGATATGTTTTTGGGTCAGCATCGACACGCTCAATATGATGATTACTATTTCGCAGGTACCCACAAAATATTTATATTGTAATTATACTTCGTCCACTTATAACAGGTTTTTATCAAAGAGGTTTTTATCAAAGAGTTATTATTTTACATAGAGTGGGAAAGCCACCCAAAATGTGTACGTACATTGATAAAAAAGAGGAAGCAAATCAGGCTACCTATCTATTTCTCTTTCTTGCATGTGTGATTATACAAAGTCAAATGTCGGTCTGTCATCTTGCCTCCTTTATTATTTGTCAGAATAAAAACATATTTTATAATTATCTAACTTTTTCAGGTGCCATCGGGGGTTTGCTGAGCCTATTTTTGGGTTTTAGTATCATCAGTGTTGCGGAATTGGTGTATTTTATCATATTAAAACCTGTTCACATCGCTCTCAAAAACATTTACTACGGAAACTATTAACAAAAATATAAGTTATATATACATATTAGGATAGTGTAATTCATATTTACCTAAAGTTATTTTCGTGTATTCCTGATCAGTATAGTTACAAAAACGAAACACAACAACGAAATTAAAATATAAGAATTATAAACATGTACTAATGTATCACAAGAAATGTTTTTATTAACAAATCACAATAAACCTTATTTGTGTGCATTTATATTTATTGACTATGACGATTTGAATTAATATACTTTATCAATGCCTCTGACAGCTAAATAACCCAAAAGTATTTCTCTTTTATATTAATTTTCGATTTAATAAAATGTTTTGTGAGGACGTCTGTCTTGGTACCACATGTGGGATAGATAAGTTGAGAGCCATCAGCGATGCTCTGAACTCCAAAGTGGTGGACCAATTAAATATAAACCAAGAATTGGTAATGCTTACAGATTTTGCGCGTGAATCTAATGAATATCAGTACAAGAAATGTCTACAAGATCGGTAAGATGATAACTCAGATTGGTAGTAATAATTTATTATTGAGCATGCGGCCCAAATATAGATTTATTTAGTTTAGTAGTCGGTTTTTATCTTTCTTTTCCTTTTAAGTATATCCGACATAACATCCTGGCATTGGGTGTTAGAAGATTTATCAAAACGCTTACAAGAATCAATCGATTCTTTGAAATACGAACATAATGCTTTGAGGGTAGTTGTTGATCGAGTACAAAGTGAGATGCACGGTCTCTCGAACGATAGTTCTCGACGAGGTGCTATTTGCCCTTTAAGTGATGCTGTTGAAGAAGCAATCATGGAGGTTAATATTTTAATTTTTAGACTTTTATTAGAATAATATTCTTATACATTATACTATATATTTGTAATAATTGGCCACCTCTTGCAGGCAGCCTCTCTACATCAATCCCGACAACATTTGTTCTACGACTTTTTAAAATTAATAGTTTTAAATTTTTTAGATTTCCGATACAAAATGAGACTGCATACAAGAGGTTGCCAATTTATTACAAATAACCCTGTATATGTTAAATCAAAAACGTAACATGTTTTTGATTTAGGTATAAGAAATTACTGATCTCATTTTAATATCATCGATTTTATCTTCCTTATCTTAGTTACATTTAGATAAAGAGTCAATTTCGATGTTTCATCAATTACTTGCACATGTAATGTGTTAGACAATAAAGTATTTTTTCAAAGGAGTTCAACTTTCTACGCGACCAGAAAAAGTATTTTGAAAATTTAACTGAGGAATTAGATAAAAAAACGGCTGGACTGGAAGAAACTAAGAGAAGAATAAATAGTGATATTCTCAATAAGAAACAGGCTTTAACAATAGAAGAGACGAGTCTAAATAATAATTATGAAAACTTGATAGCTATAGATCAAAATACGAACCGAAAAAAGTAAACAAATTGATTATGTACCTACCTAATACCAATCTTTCTATCATGATTATTAAATTTAGCTATCTATGTTAATACTCTTGTCAGATTAGTTCTTTTTATTCTTAAATAATCTGGTCTTACATATTTCCATAGAGGCTTACCCATGGCAAGATGGGTGAAAAGATGTTCTGATCTGAAAAAATCTGGGTTGAAGGCACTTTGCAATGCTGTTATAACTCGGAAACAAGTTAGTTTTTATAGGGAAGTTATAAAAAAATATAAAAATATATAAAACGGTATTTTAATAAATTGTTAATATCTTAAATACGTTAAGATAACTTAAGGGTTTCTTCAAGGTTCGTGGAGCGAGGATACAACTATCTTTTTCAGCTCAAGCCTATTCAGTAAAAGTAGAAGCTGCCCTAAGAAGAAGACTACATACCAATAAAATTAAACTTCAAGATCTTAATTGGCAGAGAGAAGAGGTCATTATAATACTGCCCTCGTTTCTTAAATAAAGGTTTTTATAATACCTACATTCATCATTTAACAGAGCCATTTCTTATTATTTAATAACCATTATCATACCTTCATAAGGAAAAGCTTTGTTAAGTGGTACAAAAAACATGTAATATATACTAATAACACTAAAATTTAATAAAAAAAAATGGTTTTCATGGTCTAAAAAATTTGTGTCTCATATGTCATTTGTATAATTTTCCAAAGGCTGTACGAGATTATAATGCCCTTCAAGAAGAACTTACATCTGCAGAAATGACCATAATGGATACCATGAATCAAGAAAGAGTGGTGGAGTCAAGGTTAGCCGACCGTTTACGAAGACCACTCCAAGAAATGACCAAAGATGACGTAAATAGAACATTGAGGGAAGAACAAGATCAACTGCGAAGATTTTTAAAAGAATTGAGAAATAATATTGATAAAATTGTGTAAGTTTTCTTAGCTGTATGTCATAGTATAACGTAAAGTCAGATAAACATTCAAACATTCTTTAGGTTTGACTGGAATGAATAATTTAGTGATGACATGTGATGACATTGTTTTCCTTTTTCAGTGGGCTACAGAACAAAATAGATAAAACCATAACCAACATAGACTGTTGTGCAGCAGATTTGATTCAAGTAATAAATTTAGATGAGGAAAGAATACTCTGTCGTCAAGGTGATCCAAGGAGGTCGAATTCTGGGACCACGACGACAGCAACCACATTGACAACTGACTCTACACAAGAATTCCAAGGTCGTGAGTATTCAGACCAGTTAACTGTCATCCAAGAAGAGGATGAAGATAATTATTCCTTTGATATCTGAGTACTTTTATTTTTGGTAGTATTTTAAACCTTAAATGCATATTATGGTAACATATGCACATATACCATCCGGATCTACAACAGTAGTTATTTTTTCTTATGTTAAATATTGTGTGAATTTACATTAATAAGAACTTTATTATTTATTAAATAAAAATTATAAAAAGCATTAAATAGTATTTATTTTAATACCATAATTTTTGAACAATTCCAATAGTAATATTTGTTTGACAGAACCTGCAAAAAAATAATTATTTTTGAGATATATAAATATAATTTTACTATCTATGTTATATACATTTCAATTATTAGTTTCTGCAATATTCAATAAGCCATATATTTTTTGCAGGTTCCATCTTTATTATAGGCAATAACAGCTTGTTATACATAAATACATATTGTTTCTTTTGTAACAACAGTTTCAATTTAATCTTTTTTATATACATACAATTTTTTTTAAACTGGGAACAGTAATTTGAAGGCAAAAGTCCATTCATTTTTTTTCAGATAAATTGGTGTCATTAATAAAATTTCGGAAAATCTATTTTTTGGTTATAGCGAATCAGATCATTCATTTTAATATATGCATTCAAGTCTTGCTGTTGATATTTATGAAAGAAATGATTATAAGTTGATATAGCATATTAAATTAGATACAACCGAACACAAGTTGGTGCGAATTAAGGAATGTATTAAAAAAATATTAACAATCAACTAAATTATGCTAATACCTTACATACAATGGTGTTGACAAATTTTCCAAAAAAGACACATTATTCTATTAAACATTGAAACTTATTTTGGTATGTACTGTTTTGCAAAAAAGCAAATTGGCATAAAATTATGCAAAAGATTTATAAATAGATTATAAATTAAATCCAATGAAAAATAGTGTTATCTGTAAGTAATACATATTTGGATGAAATAAAAAAAGGTCTACAAATAAACTTGAAGCTAATAAACAAAACGGTTGTCTAAATTATATCAATGTTCACCATTTGCAATGTGATCTTCAATACTTTGAATATTACACGGTATTTCTACTTGACATCTATTACAATAGGCATTTTGTTCATCTTTACATTTAAGGTAATCCTGCACCGATATCTCATGACTTTCAATTAAGTCTTGCATTTCCAGCAGCCACGTAACATGTAAGAAATTATCATCAATATGTGAGAGGAGGCTTCTTGCGGTATTCTCTATGGGTTCATTGCATACCTTACACCACAGCTCATCATCTTTGTCGGTAGGAAAAATTCCATTTGAAGGCTTTAGTTTTTCCGCGACATTACTGCGGTGAAGGATATCATTGACATGTTCTTCAATGTTGTGAAGCACACAGGCAATTTTACAATTGCAAGCCTCGCAGTAAACATCTTCACTTTCGCCTGCCAAATAGGCATCGACATTTATGAACTCACCCTCTATTAAGTCGTCCATAGCAGCCATCCAATTTGCGTGGGTGTCACATTCAAGGTGAGAAGGTATAGACTCCTCCTCCCCCAAATGAATATTACAAGGCCTGCAGTATAATTGATCTTCGTCGTGGTTGAAACTCATTCCATTTTCGGCCATTTGTTCTATGTTTTCTTTGTGTTTCGTACCATTTGTGTGCTCCTCGATACATTTGTTGGCCTTCGGAATATAAACCCCACAAAATACACAACGCACTCGAGTTTTTGAATTTACAACGATGCCATAAAGAAGACCGGTTTTCATTTTAAACTTCTAATGTTACTTATCCTTTATAATGTTTTGATTTAACTACCTACGCAAAATTTCGTAATTTCTATCAATTAATTGTTTGCTTGACAGAACTTGAACTTGATTGTTGAAAGGTTTGTTTATCTTTGACAGATCATATTGTCAATTTGTCAAGAGTTTTAGTTTGTACATACTTTGTAATAACATTTCGAGTTCACTTAGGTTAGCATTGCGCTAGATTACAGAGTAGCCACAAACAGTAATATTTAGCCATTTATGGTTTACTTAGCTTTTTATTGTAAATTACATTGTGTAAAACATTCCGCTTTTTAATAAATTATACAAATAATTAAAATATCTTTTTATGTCCATGTAAATGTTTTAAAAAATATGGCTTTGAAAGATTAGGAAGAAGTTTTACAGAATGATAAACTCTCTAGATTTTAGATTCAATAATGTACATAATAGAAAAAACAAGATGTTGGTGATGTTTCAATTCGTATTTTCCTTGTTTCTATTCATTTTTACCTCAGAATAATAACTAAAACTTAAAGCCGTGTTCCGAAATACATACCAGTAAACTGGCCAGTGCTGTTTATAGTTCTCTGTGCTGATGACGTCCAAAATCGACGCCATACTGGTAAAACGTCCCGAAATATGATGGCTCATGGCCAGTGCTGAATACTTTGACAGCTCACAGCATAAATTGACACTATTGACAGAGTACTACATGAACCAAGTATTACAAATTACTTATTAGCTATGACTATATATTTATCTCTAATGTGTCTGAATTAGATAGTAATATATTTTATTACATAATATAATAAAGTTCAAAAAAGAATGGAATTACAAAGCAATTATAGCAAAAAGTGATGTTAATCAGATATTATAGTCTAAAAAAGTACAAAAATTATTTAGTATGACTATAATTTATATGATTATCATTTATTAATAGTAAATGGTAAGACGAAAGAAATGAAATATCTTTAAACCTAAAAAGAACGAACATGAAAAAACAATTATCTATTTACTTAAAATAAAATTTACTGCTAAGATACTGTGCATTTATGTAATTGTAACTGTAATAATAATTTATAAAACTTACAAATATAAACAATATACATTTGTCTAATATAAAAATGAAGAAAATTAAATTGTCCTTTATTTACTTGACCACTAAATATGTATTTTTTCAAAAGCAAAAAAGGTAGCAACTCTAGTTACTGTTGTAATATTACTCTGCATTATCCTATATCTCCACAGATTACTATAAAGTTACCTTTCCAGTACAATATGGCCGACACCAGTGCAATATAGCGTCGGTGTCATGACGTCATTAGCCCTGGCCAGTATACTGGTATGTATTTCGGAACACGGGCTAAAGTGCTCTCACTTGTCAAGCGACGGACGACAGCTGAGTGACATTGTCATTTTTTTAGTTTCCGGATACCGAAAGAAAGGGTTGAAAACTTAGTATTTGTTAAAATGATTTTGTCTACAATGTAAACTATGTTTTAATAATAAATTTCACTAATTACCGAGTATAAAAAATAAACATGTCGATCGATAAAGAAGAATCAGTTGAGATACTGGAGGATGTTTCGGAACTGATGGATAATTTTTCGGTATGTATTTAAATATATTTTTTTTGTATTTTTTTTAATAAGTACTTATTTCGATTGAGGCGATTATTGTTAGTTGGATAAAATTATTGATTTTGAATTGTTGTTTGCAGAAAGAGTTACAAGAGCTATACTCCTATAGAGATTTATTTTTTGAAAAACATTCCTTTGAAATGGCTCCAGAAAAAAATAAATGTGTGGAAGATAAAAAAAACAAGCTAATTGAGAAATTTGAAAGTATTGATGGTACGTATTTCTAAACACTAGTTCTTTTTTTAGAATACCCAGCAAAATTAATAATGTACTTTTTGTGTGATGCAGAAATTTACAAAGAAAACTTTTGTATGTAGTGACTAATGTACCCATCTATAATGTACTTAACTTATAACGTAAAAATGCATGTACTGATTTAAACTAATTTATTATTTTAAATCTTTTGTCATCAGTAATATTTAAAAATGTTACAGTCTGTAGTTATTTATAGGACTTATATATTACAGTGGACACACAGATTCCATTTTCTCACAGAGCACAATTTTTATACATGAAAGGGCGATGCTACAATATAAGCCAAGTCTATGACCCCCATGCGTCGCAATGTTTAAGCAAGGCAATAAAGTTAAATCCTAATTTGGTCTGTGCTTGGAATGAACTCGGAGAATGTTATTTAAAGAACATGAATGTTAAAGAAGCTAAGAATAGCTTTGAAGGTGCTCTTAAACATGTAAGACAAAATATAATATATAGAGTAGTTAAAATAGTTCATATATATATTGTTTACCCCAATTCTATATCTATTTTGGATTTTTATCTATTTGTTTGGTTAAAACTACCTACATAAAGCTTATCTATTTACTTTGAAAGGAAAATGTTTAAGGGACTTAAAGTTTATCAGTTTTGTATATAATTATTATTATTTTTTAAAATATATGATATAATTATTATTATTTTTTAAAATTCTTGTGTGCTAAAATATTCCAATATAATTGATCAATACAGATGTAAAATGCACAATATATTTTAATGATAAATATATGTTTATCAAACTAAAAACAATTTTTTCAAGTTTTTTTATGTTACATAAATTGATTAACAGAAAAAAAACACTAGAAACAAACCAAATATTGAACCACTTATCCTTTATTCTTTTTAATTTATGTTTTTCTTGTACTCCGATGTGCTGAAATCTAATAAAATAACAAAAAAAAACATTACCAGGAGCGTAATCGAGTGTCACTTCGATGTCTTTCAATAATTCTCCGACAAGAAAGCACAGGAATTGGCAATGAGGCCTCATCAGCTATTTTGGCTAGTGTTGTTCTGGCCAAGGAGGCGGTGGCTCAGGATATCAAGGATGGAATATCTTGGACCGTACTTGGGAATGCATACTTATGCCAGTTCTTCATGGTTAATCAAGACCCCGCTACATTAAAGTTGTGCATGAGTGCATATAAGCAAGCTTGGACAGACCCTATTGCTAAGGGTCAGCCCGACTTATACTATAACAAAGGAGTGGTAAGTAATTGAATAAATCTTGCTATTTCAGAATTATTTCTTATTGTATTCTATGTGCAATGTGCAAAATGCTCCGAATAGTGGTTTCACCTAATAACCGAATACTATTCGGGTTTACTTTTACCGAACCGAATATTCGGCGGAACTGGTTAGATGAACAAATATGTTGATTTATAGTTTAAAAATATTGTTTTGAGGCTTAATAAAAACTGATTTAAGTTTCAAAATAAATGTTGACTATACTATATACTAATTGTAGATTATCAATAATAAAATAAATACATTTGTTAATTTCAAGCTAAATTGCTTTATTCAACACATTATTTATAAGATTTCTTTGACCTCTAATATGTATTTTTACCGTTTCGTATACCCAAAAAAAAAGAAATACTCGAACCGAATATATTCGGCACCAAAACCGAATAATTCAGCCGAATACGAATAGTAAAAAAGATGCCGAATACACCTAATACCGATACTTACCGAATATTCGACGCATCTCTAGCAACGTAAATTAATTGATTTTGATGAACTTTGATGTGTTGCTAGCTTTTTATCTAGTTGATACATATAAATTATGCATTTGTAACCAAATTTATTAAATTAGACGGGTTTATACTGTACATTAAAATGGTTTTGTACAAATTATTTTATATTTTGCTTTGTAATTTTCATTACGGAAACTAAATACATACTAAGTATGAAAATACATACACATATCTAAATCTCAAACAGGCTCTGAAATACGAGGAGCAGTTCGGTGAGGCCCTAGAAATGTTCAGCACAGCCATGCAGCTGGACCCCGGTTGGGCGCCGGCGGCGCGCGAGCTGTCCGCGCTGCGGGCGCACCTGGCCGCGGCCAGCGACCTCGTGCGTACGAGAGGGAGAGTCAAAGCCAAGCGACTTATGAATATGGTGCGGGTAAGTGTTCTTAAGATCCAAGAGTATTATGTTCAGCTGGATCACACCAGAGCCGGTTAATTTAAAGTAAATTAAATGGATGATCCAGAAACTGCCAATAATTGGTAGTGGAATGGTCTATTAGCATACTGCTATCAGAAGGTAGTAATGATGAAGTTGGACTAGTTCAGATCTAGTGAATTTGTTAATAAAAATAAACATATTTTGAATTTGTTCATTTGTACGTTTTATTTTTTTTTCCAGTCCATAGACAAGAAAATGCTAGGGGACTATCTTCCACAAAACTTCCAAACGTTTGGTAATCGTAAGGATGTACTCTTAGCACATGTGGCCATTGACACCTTACAAGAAGGTTCCAATGAAAACAAAGTGATCCTTGGAAGAGTGGTTGGTTCTATACATAACGAGAATTCCGTACCATTGTAAGTATACCAACTTATATATACAGGGTTATTTTTAATTAGTTGGCCACCTGTTACAGGCAGCCTCTCTACATCAATCCTAACAATTTATAGTTTTTAAAATTCAAGTTTTCCCATACAAAAATTATTTGTTGCCTCTGAACTGGCATTAACTCTGAGCGTCGGTATGGCCGCCCGGGCGTTGACCTTTAAGCACTTCTTACAAAATACAGAGTAATAAGTAAAAGAGGGAGCAAAAATTTTTTTGTTTCGTGTTTATTGTGTTGTTTATCAAGGTTTTAAAAAGTCATAAAACAAATGTTGTTGAAATTGATGCAGAGAGACTGCCTGTAAAAGGTGGTCAACTAATTGCAAATAACCCTGTAAATATCTATACCCTTCTACGAGATTTGACATTTAAAAAAAAACGGTCAATAGATTTGGATTCATAGAGTGTATAATAATTCTATGTTTTGATTTTAGAATTTTCTACTGTCATAGTTCTCTTTTTTTTTTTTTTTTTTATACAAAACTAGGTTAATGCTTGACTACATTCCACCTGATGGTAAGTGAAATGTAGTCTTAGGTGGTAAAGCGCATTAACCTAGCAGCCTATTCACTCTCCTCTTGAAGACACCCACATTATATTTTGCCGGAAATACCGACGCAGGCAGATTGTTCCAGTCCTTCACTGTACGCACTAAAAAAGATGAAGCATAGCGCTTCGTTCGGACAGGCGGAGTGTCCACAACGTAGTGATGGATACCCGCCGTGCGTCGGGACGTCCGGCAAAGGAACGGGGATGGGGAAATTAGGTCGTGCAATTCCTGCGCACACTCACCAAAATGTATCCTATAGAATACTGAGAGGCTAGCAATTCTACGCCTGTGTTCAAGGCTGTGGAGTTTGGCGTCAACCAATTTAGGGTCGCCAATAAGCCTCTTTGCTCGCCTCTCAATTGAGTCCAGAACCGCAAGATGAGTCTTTGCGGCACCAGCAAATATGTGGCCACAGTACTCTACACACGACAGGATCTGTGCTTTGTATAATACAAGAAGCTGTCCCGGTGTAAAGTACTGTCGCACCTTCGCAAGTACGGCAAGCTTTCCTGCAGCTGCTCTTCTCTGGACTCAATGTACCGACCAAAGTTGAGGTTCGAGGAGATCTCTAAGCCTAACAACTGAAGCCAGTCACTGTATTCCAAGGATACATTCTGGAAAGTAGGAGCCAAGGTGAAGGGGCTCCTTTTGGCGGTGAACAAACACGTCTGCGTTTTGGTGGCGTTGAATTTGACAAGATTGGCATTGCCCCATGCGGAGGCTGCCTGAAGTTTTTCATTCAAACGTTGCACCATGGCTTCTCTTTCAGATTGTACTTCATCTTTACTAGCCCGAGAACTTGGCAGATATCTTTCTACAACTGTGCTGTCGTCTGCATACCCATAGATACCGGGCTTCAGCAGATCGTTAATGTGCAGCAAAAAGAGTTGCAGAAAGAACGGACCCCTGAGGTACACCGGCATTTATTGTCAAGGGTTCCGAAGAACACCCGTCGACAACAACACGGAGAGATCTCTGGCTCAAAAAGTCCGTTATCCAGCCAATCAGACCAGGAGATATACCGTACGCTGAAAGCTTGCTTAAAAGGCTCACATGCCAGACCCTGTCAAAAGCCTTCGAGACGTCCAGAGAGACGGCGACCGCTTCTCCGTTACTCTCGATGGCTTCGCCTAAAATGTGTGTTGCGTACGCTAGAAGGTCCCCAGTGGACCTATTTCGGCGGAATCCGTACTGTCGGGTCACTGAGGAGATCGTTACATTCTACGTACGCTAGAAGCCGCGAGTTCAATACACGTTCCATAATCTTGCAGAGTATGGAGGTGATTGAAATTGGCCTATAATTGGCAGGATCGGCACGGCTGCCTTTTTTGGGCACGGGTTGCACGTTGGCAAGCTTCCAGGATTCCGGCACTTTTCCAGTCTTGAAAGAGAGGCGATACAGACGTGTCAATACAGGAGACAACTCGCCTGCGCATGTCTTGAGCAGAATGGCTGGTATACCATCAGGACCACTGGCTTTATTCACATCTAAACGACACAATGTTCTCCATACCTCTTTGTTCGTGATGCGGATTTCAGGCATCGAAATACCGCAGTGATAAAAAGATGTTCTGGAGAAGCATTGCTAGTGTCTAGATGCGAATTCTCAGCAAACAGAGAAGCAAATACATTCGCTTTCTCTGTTGCAGTGTGGGCCAGGGATCCATCAGGCTTCAGCAGAGCAGGCAGTGAGGGTTGGCAGAAGTTTGACTCGATCGCTTTGGCAAGAGACCAGAAAGCTCGACTGCCAGTTGGTCTGACAGAGAGCTTTTCGCCATTCTTAACGATCCGATCAAGACGAGCCTTCCGCAATGCCTTTTTAAAGGACTTGGCAGCTTGGTTAAAGTCTCTCTTCTTTGTACTTACATCCGGAGTTTTGCGGCTTCGAGCATCAGCCCAAATGAGGTATGCCGAATGTTTTCGGTCATGTGCATGACGACATTCGGCATTAAACCATGGGCGAGCTTTGCCACCAATGGGTACGTCAGCAAAAGGAATAAAATACTCCATTGCCTGATGCACCACATCGGTTATAGCATCCGCGCAACTCGACGGATCCAAAGAAGAGAAGCAGACCTGCCGCCAAGGATAAGACGCAAAAAAGTGCCGCATCTCATCCCAATCTGCTGACTTGTATTTCCATACTCGCCTAACACCATGTGGTTCGAAAGCTGGTAGGGAATATGTAAATACAGATTTCACCAGACAGTGATCGGAGGTTCCCAAGGGGGACGTGACCTCTAAACGATACCTGTCCGGATCAGTTGTCAGCAGAAGGTCCAGGCAATTGGCTGTATGGCCTACCACATCTGGTACCCTTGTCGCTTGCCTCACCAGCTGAAAGAGGTCCAAGGACAACGCAAAGTTCCGCGCTTCTCTTCCAGCATGGTCGGTCTTCTGGTACGGGAACAGCCAGTCCTGATGACAGGCATTAAAGTCCCCCAGAAAGACGAGCTGCGCCGAAGGGTACTGATACAGAGCCATATCTGCAGCCTCACTGAGATACTCAAATAAACGAGTTGTCTCCTGGTCACCGCTGTGCGAACGGTAGACACAGGAATACAGGATTTTCGTTTCCTGTGTCCACTAAAACCCATAGGGAAGAAAAAGTGGGGTCTTCAAGGTGACGGAGACGCTGGACACAGAGGTCGTTCCGCGCGTACACACTGACTCCGGCCCGTGAGCGAAAGTTGTGCTCTAACGAGTAACCGAGATAATCCAAGTATGCAGCGCTCAAAGGACATTGTATCTGCGTCTCCGTCAAAAAGAGCAAGTGCGGCTGCTCTGTCTCCAGGTGGTGGTGGACAGCTAAAAGATTTGAGTGCAAACCCCTGATATTAGTGAGGTGCACTTTATATGAGGAGGAGTGCAACCGCTGTGTAACCTTGTTCCTTTTTCTTAACTTTTTCAAAATAAAAAAATATAAAAGTGAATAGGGATGGGAAATGGCAGTTGAACGAGACGGTACGTATCGAACCCGACGTCGAAATTGGTGATTTCTTGCCACTGGGAGGCTAGTCCGTAGACTGCGGGGACGCCCGAACCCCCCCAGGGATCGCCATCGGGCCTCCTCGTCTGGTCGCCAACCAGCACGATGGAGCCACCCTGGAATTTTTCACAGCTGGCGGGGCAGCCTTTCGTGGTTGGCTATCCCACTAATTGGGTCCCCAACTATCTGCCGGCGGCCAGCGGAAAGCCGTCGCTTCGGATCCCGCTACCCTCCTCGACTAGACACCCGACAAAACAAACACCAACCCGACGTCAGACCGGTTCGCCAACGCACCGCAACTGTTCAGACCCATTTCCCATAAACGGCTTCATCGAGCAACGTGCCGGAACACGACTAGGTCGCTTTGCGGCACGACTCTGCCCGATGGGTGGTAACTTTGCCGGCGACCGGATGTTATGGTCTACCACCAAGAAAATCTCGTAATTTCAATACTCATTCTCGGGCTACTGTACTTAATATATTCGTTCCCACATTTCGTTTTGTTAAATTTTGTGATTAATATTCGTTACATGACTCACAAACAGAAGGTTTACTAATTTTCTTTATAGTCTGTCTGTACGTACTATCTGGCTGTATATAATATCGGCTAATATTATGTCCGGTCCAAGCCGCTAGCTAAAGAAAAAAAAAAATATCCCAGTAAGGTTTAAAATTTAAATCATTAGGTTAATTCCCGTTAATATTGCTTAAAAGTATCAACATAATTTTGGAAACTGATATTTTTTTGTATTATTAACAAATATCGTTGATATATCATGAATCATATATCATTTGTTACAACTCATGGGTTGGTCTAATCGTCTTTATAGGGACGAAGAGTATTTTTTAGGGTTATCATATTTAATTTTGCGGTAGATACTATTTTTAAATATAGTTTTAAAGGTACTTAACACATTTTTTATTTTGTAGTACCAAGAATTTCTCTATTCACTCATATTTCAGCTCATTCGCGCTCACAGACGAAAGCATGTCATGTGTGTTAGTGTCTGTTTATAACTGGGCGGAAGGACGCGGGCCGGTGGTAGGGGACGTGGTTGCGCTACCAGAGCCTCTACTTTCGCACCACGCGGGAAAACATGGTGATGTGGTGAGTATAAAACATAACAGCAGCGTAAAATTATTTCGACACGACTTGTTCTATACAGTTTCGTGTAAATATATTATATGTTTAAGACAGACAGCCATTATTATACTATAATAAATTCCTTATAATTATTATATGGACGATTAATATAGTCAAACATAGTACTTTGAATTTAGTTTGAGATGAGTAAGAAAAGATTAACTACTCATCAGAAGATCGTGGTGAGGACGTAGTTACTCTGATAGAATAATAGTAGATTATGATACTGTTGCATAATAAGGGTTCTTATAACACGAGTGTGCTTTAAAAAAACGAGCCGCAGGCAGTTTTATAATTTTTGAATTATAGTATCAGAGTAGATAAAAACCAGTAGCGGATTTAGACTTAGGCTCGTGAGGCCCGGGCCTAGGGCGGCAAATTTTGAGGGGCGTCAAAATTTTCAAGATGACTAAAATTTAAAATCGATTGGGTTTTCTGTAAACTGCAATTATATTTAATTATTTTATACACACACACATATATGTACATATATGTTTATATATATATATATATATATATATATATATATATATATATATATATATATATACTGTTACAAAAGATAAAGGGCGCCATATCGTCTCGGGCCTGGGGCGTCCTCAAACCTAAATCCGCTACTGATAAAACTATTTCACTTCTAACATGATCTATTATTTATAAAATATATATATATTAATACACTTATAATAATATATATTATAAATGTAAGAAATTATTACTTTGCTTATTTAACAACTCGTGTGAAGATCTTGGTAGGGGACACGGTTGCTTTGATAAAATAAAAAAAACATTAACCTTCTACCATGATGTTAAACAAGAAAAAAAAGTATATATAAGTAATCTATATAATATTTCCAGGAATACGACTTTAAAAGCATTCGAGTGAACAATCCTCTTTACTTGCTCATCAATGGTAAGAGAGTGGGCCGCAGTCAGTTCGCTTGCACCAGAGTGACTAGTACGTACGAAATACACTGACGCCGGGTTCGACGCTTTATGCGTTTGTAATAGACCTATGTGTGTGTCTGATTTAGGCAAATGTTGGCCAATTGGTCCATATGACTCATGTTTGGCCAGAATTTGCCTGTTTTGGGAACATATTTGGCAGATTTGCCGCTAGTTGGAACATGTTTGTCTAACTTGGTTTATGCTTGGTCCATGTTTGTCAAGTTATCGTGAATATGATACTAATTTTGTCACCCAGTATTTGTATATTATATTGTATCCAATGTAAAACTGGGTGATGCTTTTAACATTATTTTGCAAGATATATTTTCTAAAATACTAATTGTTGTCAATTATAAATATTTGTATGGATGACTTATAGAAGAAGGGTACTCAATGAAATCAAAGATTTCTTAGACTTGAATAATGAATTTAGATAAATATAAGAAGGCATTGATAAAAATGGTAAAGATGCTTCGTTCGCCTAAATATAGACTGTTGTTTGAAACAATTTATGAAAATAAAACTATCGTTATCACCTTCTATTAAACTTAGAATAATCAATAATTGCGACGGGAACAGGAATTGATCTTAAACGATTTGATGGCCAAATGTTTGATAGACGTTTATTAAAATATCTAATGTTGTATACTGCTTGTACAGTTAAAAATAACTTTTTGCATTATAATATATAACTTGGTAAGTAAATAAGAAGTTTGTATAATAACATTGGCATAATACACTATGCAATAATTTTGTTACGTCAAATGCAGGCGCCATGACATCTAAAAGTTGGCGCGAAAATAAAAAAATATTTAATATACGCAAATTTGCATTTAAACTTAGGAATAAAACGATATGCTTGATGAAGTGTTTATCGCTAATATTAAACATATTGGATTTTGACAACAGTACTAGGTTAATTGAAAATATATTTTATCATGTATATACATGGTTATTTTTAATTCGTTGACCACCTCCTGCAGGCAGCTTTTCTGCATCAATCTCAACATCGTTTTTTCTACGACTTTTTAAAAATCTTAATAAATAACACAAAACACGAAACAAAAAAAAAGTGCTCCCTTTTTTACTTATTACTGTGTATTTTGTAAGAATTACTTAAAAGGTCAACGCCCGGGCGCCATACCTACGCTCAGAGTTAAAGTCAGTTTAGAGGCAACAAATAAATTTTGAATGGGAAAATTAAATTTTTAAAAAGTCGTAAAACAAATGATGTTAGGATTGATGTAGAGAAGCTGCTTGCAAGAGGTGATAAACTAATTAAAAGAAACCCTGTAAATTCTCTATCAGATATATACATATTAACTTTTTAAATATTTCCTAACACTTAAAATTAAAAAAGTTAAATTTAAACGCCATTTATAAGTACTGGGTCACTGATTACATTTTCCTAATAAATACTGTTTAAGCTACAGCATGTGTTTTTATTTAAAAATATATTATTTTGTGTACGTTTAAAATATTAAATATATTTGATTGAATGTTTGTTTGCCTTATTAAGAGATTATTATCAGTAGCGTTATTTTCGCCACATATTATTGAAAAAAAAATAAAATAAAAGTAACCATGTCTATTTTGTATACTTATTACTTTGTAAATAAATCAATAATGCAGTTTTGTTCTCATAGCAAGTATTATGATAAGTCCTATTTCAACTAATATTAATTGTCATATCTTTAAATGTATAAATATATGGGACGGACACAGGGTGATGTTATTTGTATAACCTGAGGCCTAGAGATTTTCTATAAAGATAATATTTTTTTCAAATTATATTAATTTAAGATCTCATTATTATATAAATAATATATAATTTTCTTTATTTATATCTTTGTATAAATTATATAACTGATATGAATCAAACTTTGAATTAATTTGTTGTATCCTAACATAAGTCACTATGTATTAATAACAGAAATAAAACAATAAAATTACCTAGTTTTATTTAAAAATACTGGTTTATAATTATGAGGTGATTTGTAAATAAACTTGTAACAAACGCTATAACATCATTCTTAAGTTTCTCTGTTTACAATATTCAAGTAATTCTATTCTTAATAATAAAACATATTTTTTCCCCTCTTAATAATATTATTTATAATATATAAAGTAAAATTGTACAACATTAGCTGGAGTCACACCTGTTTAAAGAGGTTTATATATGGAATGTTAAATTTATCAAGGATAACAAACCGATAGCTCAGTCCACAGTCGACGGAAACACTCCCAGTGGACGTCAGTTCGACATGCTCTTGATGAGGTATCATTGATTATTCTATATTTGATCAAAATTTCAAATATATTTGGTTCTTTTAACAATGTTTAAAATATTAAATTAATAATTATCGAATATATTCCTAAAAATTCTTTCTAAAAACAAAAAAACAGCAAAACTTGGTAACAAAAAAGTTTGAAAAGTGAAAAAATAAACGATTTCTCCTTTTTTTTTACAAAAAATACCAGGTCTCCCTAAGTTTCGTAAAAAAAAGTTACAAGGTAAGATGTAAGGTTTATCTATTTTAAACTCATTTCGTTATTTAACTAAGAATTCACTTCCCACAGTTTCATGTCGTTTTCAACGATTTCACCATATTTGTCCATTTTGAATTTGTTTTTAAAAATAGGTTTTAACATTTTTAATTCTAGACCTAATAGTGCTCCGTTATCTAGCATACCATTGAGCTTAAACGCTAATATAGGGTTGTAGTGAAGTCTTAACAGACTAGGTCTTGAAAAAAGATATTGACTATCTCGTAAATTAGTCCGCGCCCAATCTTTTACATATTTATTACCACTGGCAATCTGTAAAAACAAGAAATTCGTTTATAAATAAATTCTATTAAAGTAATATTTGTTAGTATAACTAATAAATGAATATTGATAATTGATTAGTCATCTCTTGCAGGCAGCCTCTCTATATCAAAACATTTGTTCTACGACTTTTTAAAGTTAAATTTAAATCTTCCCTTATAAGATTTATTCGATGCCTCTGAAGTGGTATTAACTCTGAGCGTAGGTACAGCGCTGGGGCGTTGACCTTTTAAGTACTTCGTACAAAACACAGAGTAATAAGCAAAAGAGGGAGCAAACATTTTTTGTTTCCTTTTTTTTCTGTTGTTTATCAAGATTTGTAAAAAAATATAGTACAAATGTTGTTGGTATTGATGTAGAGAGGCTGTCTGCAAGAGTTGTCCAGTTAATGACAAATAACCCTGTATAGGTAGGTACATTACAAATTACTTAGTCTTGCCATAGATATTGTAACAAAGAAAAAAAAATTAATTGCAAATAACATTTATTACTTTTACAGTATGTTAGTTTAATACACAAATATATAAACAATTAAAAACATAAAAAGCTTATTCGAAGTGGTGTCCATTGGCTATAATACAGTCCTTTAAACGTTGAGGCCAGTTATCAATAGAAGCACACGCTTTTTTCATGGGGAAATACTTCACTGCCAATCGTATGGATTGTTTTAGGGACTCCAAATTATCATAGCGTTTAGAGCAAGCTTAACTCTCTAAAACTGACCATAAATCATAATCCAGCGGATTAAGATCGGGTCTAGACGACGGCCAGTCTTCAGCACTGATGAAGTCGGAGACGTTCGCTTCCAACCAAGACTGCGTTGACCGAGCTTTATGACCCGGCGCCGAGTCTTGCTGGTAGGACCATACTTGGATATTGAACATGGTGTAATTAAGGGGCTTAACTACCTTTTCAAGAATGGTGTCTTGATACACTTGTGCCAATGTTTTGATACCTTTTTCACCCACAAAACCATCACTGAAGTCGGATAATGCCCACGTTGCCGACTCTGCCGCTATGTCGACTAATTGGGAAGCTTCCTTAGAGCTTTGAGCATAAATACGGTCATTTTGTTCGTTAAATTGTTGCTTAAATGTAAAAAATCCTCATCCTTAAGTAACATTTTTCTGTGACCTTTGCGTACCGTTTCAGTAGTCGTTTCGACAGAGGAAGTCTCATTGTATCTATAGCCCGGTACACAAACTTGACTAATACCAAGTGTATGGAGAGTTTTAAAAATTGCATTTGGCTCCATACCTACTTTGTGTACCTAATGCAATCACAGCGATTCTGTTCTCTTTATCACCCCACTCTATTTTATCCACATTGTACAACGTATTGGCGCCAAAATGAGGAACCACAAATCACAATGAACAATCATATAAAAATGACAGATTCCAAATTCAATTGTAGTATTTTTTATTTTTAATTGTAACAGTATTTATGGCGAGACTAAGTGTAATAGTTTTATATCTAGTTTCGAAGCAATTGCCTTCCGTCTCTCAACATTTTCATATAACAATCAATACATTTTAGATTAAAAATAATTGTATATATTATAGTATAATAAATCTATACTTACTTTAATATCCCCGACTTGCTTGAGAAAATAAGACGAGAAATAGAACCTCAAACTATCTGAATTCGATTTACGTCGATCGCGAAGCCTTATGTACGACCTTAATAGATTGTAGCCTGTCGGTTTGTATTTAAACACCTGTAATTGCACGATAAGTTCTCATTAAGAATTCAATATGGTTAAACGTTAGTACTCGAATTTTAAATTTCCTCAGATACTTCTAAACTCTATAGGATATTGTATTGAGAATAGTCAAACATTGGCATTGATCTGTGGATTAATTAATCAGCCTATAACCATATATTCAAAGAAAAACTTATTGTTTTTTTTTCTCCGGTAAGGAATCTATCATAAATGCACGTATATTCCAAAAAAAATAATTCGTACTTGATAAATAAAGTTTCCGGTCACGTAGGAATCAATGTAATGAGTTCCATAACTCTTCATGAATCGTCGTACTTCGGCCGTGTCGGTAACGTTCAGATGATCGACAGCCCCTTGGATGTATTCTTTAACACGAATATCCTTAGATTTGTCCAATCGCACTGTTTTGTGTACTTTGGTAAGTTTGACTAAGACGTAGCAACAGTTTTCCGGTTCTAAATCAAAATCAATGCCAAACGTCCTCATGATTTCGTCATATATCCAGTCGCCCAGAAAGGCTTTCCATGGTTTTTCTGTACTGAAAACAATAGCGTCGTTAAGTACAATAATTACCAAAATTAGGATTCGTATTTGAATAATAACCTTCCACAATAAAACTTGAATCATTATGGATTACCCAAATTAGTTCTTACCCCTCTATTTTAAAGTTCTGGAAGTATGTAGACAGTAAATCCTCGTAAGTGTCACACAAATATATGTTCAAGTTGATCATAGAGTCGCTGGCTTCCTCCACGCTGCTGATGTTCTCGAAAACTCTGATGTTCTTCTCTCTGAACGGCTCTGTGGGGTCTGAGCTGTCATCTTCGTAGTCTGATGACACCACTTGAGTCACTTGAGATAGGTCTCCGTAGCTGTTTGGTTTTAGTTTAGTTATGTGGTTTTTATGATTATACTTTAATATAGAAAATCGTTTCATTTATGTATTTGCATATAATTGTATCTATGTATAATTAAGATTACCTAAGAGAATAAATATTATTATATGATCTTAAAATAACTTTGTTAAAAACACTATAAATGTATTTGATAAATAGACTTCAACTTTTAAAGTACAGAACTTAATAAACTTAATAAACAGTTATTTTTGTTACAATGATATGATAAAGATTATAAACTAGACTATAGACATATTCCTAAAGATATATCTTTATACTACAAACCAGATAAAGAGATGAAATATTAAAGAAATACATTTTATAACTTACTTTGCGAAGACGTCAATAGCGTTTCCTATGTTTAAACTGTATCCTAGGTCTCCTTCCTCGCTCTGACAGAGTCCACAACTGAAGAAAACAGCGAAAAACAACAGAAACATGATTCTTTACATAGATATATAGAATGATTACATATTAAGGCATACACACACGCCGCGCGCTGGCGCCGTTTGAACTGAGATTTTTTCATATTTTGCTAATCGAGCCATAATGAACTTGACCTAACATTAGTTGCGTATCGGGTTTTTATTTATATTTTTAGGGTGAGGTATTTTTACGAATAAGGATTTGGCGGTCCTAAAACACTTACTCCAAATAAATTTACTTGGGGATATAGTTTTATCGATGTTGTTCATTTTCAAAATGTTCTGACTATTTTTAATAAAGAAGTAAGTTTAAGAATACAAAATACGCAACACTAGAACGTCAAATAAAACTATCATTAAATAGTTTATTAGGTCAAATCTAACTGATAAGATTGATGTCATTATTCAACCAAGAAATCTCTACTTGTTCAAAATTATTTGTATTTATAATGTCTAAAGGTTTTATTATTTGATATTTATATTATATTTTATTCACTTTAGTAATCGCCCACAAAGTACAAAATTATTACTTAGTATATAGATAAAAAAGGTCATTGACGTTTTCATCATAACATGACTAAGATTTTGTACATAATACATATAAATAGTAAACCTATCCTATTTATTTACATTTAACATATAACATTTAAAACCACTAAGTGACAAGTTTATTTATCTTTATAACCTATTTTTACATATAACGGCATCTAATAATTTGTTCTATTTTAGTAATTATTAAAATCCTCGTACAAAAACCAAGGTTGTTGATTGTCAGCCACGTTCCGCGATAACCTCTGAACTTTCTTGTGAATTACACTTATCTGAGGTTTGTATCTGTTTATTGTAAAGTAATATATTATTTATTTTGCCCTATTCAATCAATTATTTTTATCTATTATACCGACAAAATATTATTCAGCGAACACTTTCGAAAACCTGTAATCATAGGAAAATCATTTTAATTCAAGAATTTAAAATTTGATTGTAACTGGGGGATTAAGAGAAATCACCGAAGCCATAAGCAAAAAATAAGGCACAATTTGATAAATTAAAAGTTGAATGACACATTATCAGGCAGCAGGGTTTATTCTTGATAAAGATTGAGACAACATACCGTTTCGTCACTCCGGAAGCTGCGGGTAGTGGGACAGATTATCTCTCGGGATTAGTATAAGAAATAAAATACATGTATAATTATAGCGAATATTCATCCACAAACATTAATTGATTGAAAGCTTAACAAGCTTTTGAATTAGTGAATGTATGGTTATTGTTTTATTGAAAGAATAATGTAAGAAAAATATTTATTATCCATTAACGACCAAATAACATTTTAAATGACTTTAAAAAGATATTTACAGTTTAAACTTCAAGGTCAACGTATAGCTAACGTCATTGATAACAAAAAGGTTTTTAGCTAAAAGTTACTTTGTTGAATGATTTGTTCAAATCTGCACCTTTCTTGCTTAGATCATACGGACCTATATGTTAAGTTTTAGCTTTTTCGAGCCAAGGTTTTTGTTAATCCCTAAGTCACTGAATAAATAATTCTTTAACATATAATGATTATTAAGAATCATTGCAAAAGAAAATATTTTAAGGACGCGTTTAGAGTTATGCTGAAAATATAGAAGTTTTCAGTACATATTGCTAGAGAATCAAACTTAACGTAATAAAACCAATAATTGTAACAAATATAATGGTCCGGTCTCTTTCATTCTTCGAATATTTTTTTTAAAAATTCTAATTGTATTTTTTTAATATGGGTCACAGATGGGTGGTTTTCTAGTATGTCGGTAAAATCTTATAACTTACTAAAACTACATCAAATCTGATGAGATCTTGTCTAAATTATTAAAACTAAACTAAACTCTGAACATACATCTTAATTCGTCTAGGAGATCCAGGATCGGCTACTAAGTGTAAGCTAAGTGTACCTTTAGGTAAGTTCACCATGTCTTTAGGTTAATATATAGATATAACACAATGGATGGCCTATTATTTTTCGTCTGGTAGATCAAGTAACAGTCACTAAAGTGTGCATTCAGGGCACAGTATAAATAAAACTTATATGCTATAATAATCATATCTTTCATATAACGTGTAATATATACGTAGTTATACAAAAATAACATAAAAATAATTGAAGTATTAAAATAAAAAAAATATATCAACATTGTTTCATCATTATTCCCGCACTATACATGCGTGTGTGTATTCCAGCTTTGTCAGTGTAGTGAGTGAGAATGATGAAAAGTTTACATGGCGGTTAAAATTTATAAAACTATGTCTTTGTAAAGAAATAACTTATGCGATTCTTGAGAATCAGGACAACAATAAACACTAACTATACTTCTCATAATAAAACACGTAAAATCAGTCACAATCCTTTTTATTTCATAACTTATTTTCCATATTTACATAAGATTGTGATTCATAAATGCATTCACATATGATCCCGCATTATTTGTACGTATATTTATAATTAATATTATTGCACATAATAATTATACATATGTTATTAGTTCTGTAAATTGATCTAGATGGCGCTGTATATAATGTATAGTATATAATCTTCAAGTATTTCAATTTTATATAAAAATGTAAATCTTAACCATCAAAATTTATTAAATACTATAAATACTTATAAAAATATTTTTTCGTATCAATTAACGATTTATTTTGTAAAATTCGTTTTTCATTTTTATTTTTTATCACATTTTATATTTCAGATTTTCAGTAATTGTAATATAAAAAGAGTTTTATTAAATTCGAATAATTTTCAACACTCATAGATAGATGGCGCTGATCAATAATTAATTAATTCCTAATTCAACTAAATTCTTTATCACCATTATCACATATTACTTTCCCATAACTTTAAATAATTGTCTATAACTTCTTCGAACCATTTCTTTTTCTTCACATCTTTGAACGCAGGCGACAGTGTTTTTAGTTCTAACTGTAGTAAAGCCTCGTTGCCTAGCAACGTGTCTAGATTTCTTAATAAGGCTGGTTCTCCGTGTAATTTTAATAAACTAGGGTAAGAAAAGATATAATAATGTACCCTGAGTTTCTTCATGGCCCAACTTTCAACTGTTTTGTTCCCGCTGGCAACCTGTAATATAATGTTTGAATAATTAAAAACAATATTTTAATCATAAAAATCTTTAGAAAAAAAATAGAAGAATGGAATGCGTGCATTATTATAGACATGAATGAATGAAGTTTGAATAAATGAATGAACCGTAAATGGACTGGTTAGTATAATCCTTTACCTTAATCTGGCCTATATGTTTTGCCTGCCAGGGTGAGAAATAACCTTCCAACTCCTTAGCGGTTATATCAGCGACGCCTTTGCTTTTAAGTCTTTCTTTGATCATAGAGTATGCGGTTCTAGAGAACACAAACACCTGGAGTGAGAGCATAGACAAGATTCACGATTTTATTACATTCATTTGCTGTTTTATATCTCGAGGCGTGTACTCTTTTTGTCTCTAGCGTTCAAGGTTCGAAACAAATGATTCTTTAAAGAATCAATTTCATTATTAATTTTGACAGATATTTGGCAGATATTTTTTTTTTTGCGATTTATTTTTCAAGCAAAGGAGTTGAAGTTTAAAATATGACACGTCTCTATTGAATTGAATTATTACCAAGTTTTCTGTAAGTGAAAATGATATAAATGGCAATGATACAATAATCAATTCATGATGTTATTATAACCATGACTGTATGTACCCATCTGATTTATGACATGAAGTAGGTGACATGTTAACGAAGCATTGTATGATCCAAGACGTAGAATCAACCAAAAATGGGTTTTTGAGAATGATTGTAAAAAGATAATGAAAGATTTTTCCAAAATCTAAAAATACGATTTTGCCAAAATCTTTAAAAAATAAAAGATTTTCGAAAAATCTTTACAAGAAAATCATTTGGTGCGAACCTTGACGGTGCCGATGTGTTCCGTAAATACCGGTGAGAAGTAGTTGTGCAAGTCCGCGGGGGCCGTAGTGACCCCTGGGGACTTCACGCGCTCCCGGATACGAGAGTACACACCCCGAGAGAACACGAATACCTTAGTGGATCTTTGTTTCATTATATAGTAAAGAATATCATATAGTTAAAAATATATTAACCACTAGCACAAGAGAAAACATTGACAGTATTTTAGATTTATTTGTCTAAGTGTGAAAACTGAATTTTTAATTTCACGCAGATTTTATATATGTATATATTTAACCAATTCTCGAAAGCTAGAATGAGATTTTATTGCCGACTTTCAGTGGCATTCAGTAACGTCTTATGTATCAGCTTTATATATCAGTCTTATGTATCTGATCGACTGATACTAACTCCGGAGATGAGACGATTCTGCTACCATTGAGACTTGCATAGTCTTCATTGTTATTGACTTTTGTTCGTAAAACGTGACTGAGAGTTATAATATCCAAAAGGGAATCTATTGATAAAAGGCACCAGACTTTTATTAACTTAACTTTTAACTTTTTTCTATTCAAAGAAACAGCGAATTCCAGGAACAATCCAACAAATTAAAACATTATTTGAATGTTGTCTGGATATTAGTAATAAGATATTATTAGCTCTTGTAGGAAGGCAACGTGAGATATCTATTGTAGGTATTAATAAAATAAAATAATAAGTCAAGGAAACATTGATATTCTTATGACATAGACACTGACAGACAGATTAATTTACCTACAGTCATCTCGTAATAATTATCTATTGTAAATATCAATTGCACGGATAAATCTCTTATAAAGTAAAAATATATTTATGTTAGAAGCACTTAAAGAAAAATATATGGCAACTACTATAAGTAAATAAAACAGTCAGTTATAAATACAATAAACTGAAATTTATAAATATTAAACATTTCAGTTAAATGAACAATCACTGAAATTTAATATTTTGATTTCAAGAATATGTTAAAAAGAATCCATTAATATTATTTATCTGTATTTAATCTCAAAACTTAGATATGAAACGGATAAACCGATTTTGATTCAACTTTTCTCATATTAAAAATCAATTACCTGCATATTTTGTTTAAAACATCATAATTTATATAAAAAACCTGATTTAAAATATGGTTTCGATTGAAAACAAACACACAGACTGTTTAATATTATAGATAGTATTGCAGTATCAAAACGGTGAGTCAATAGCTACCGTTATCAAGTAAACGAGGGAATGCTTTGCAAAATAACCGTCGAGTTTGAAAACAACCTCACGTTCCCACAACATTGTTAACATTAAAGACCACTGTTAGGGCTTCAATATATCTATAGTCGTGGCTTTATATTTTACTATCAATTCTCTATCAATATTTATGTTATTTATAGTCATGACTTTATATTTTATAGTTAAATATTTATGTTAATATATTTTAGATTAAATTTCTAGTACTACCCTCATTATTTTAAAACGTATAAGTATAAGTAATTGTTATACATTTTGTAATATTTTGATGATTTTTTTCAATTAAATATATATTTTACAAACACAACTATTATTTTATTATGCATTTGTTTTTAAGACGTAAATAAGAAAATAAATGCTGATTTACAAATTATATTATTTATTAATTTTTATTATTATATTATTTATTAATTTTATGTATCTTGATCATGGCCTATACGTAAACTAACTATCGCAAAGAAATAAATAAAAAAATATTTAAATAAAACAGACATGCAACCATACATGTAAAATCAATAACCTCCATTTTCGAAGGCGGTTAATCTCACCTGATACAAGGAGTTTCCTGTGACGTAGGACGCTATATAATGGGATCCGTATTTACGTATAAAGTCCGCTACTGAGACAGTATCTCCGATAGAGGTCTCCTCTATCGCTTCATGTACTACGTCTTCTACAGATATGTCCGAGGGTAAGTCTTTTAGTTTCGCTGTTTCACGGAATCTATAATACACACATATAGCGTCATTTATATCAATAATTACATAATATATAGATATTTCTATAATTTGAAAAATTATATTTTACTCTAATATAAGTAAACCAGTTTTATATATGTATTTGAAAGTGGTTAGCAGCTTAACACGGGTAGACAATCTTCAAAATGAATTTTAATTGTAACTAAAATGAATTTAGTGATTTTGTAGTATTTTCCCTAATTCTTACCTGGACACCCTGACAAGCACATAGCAGTGATCACCAGTGATGAATGAGGAGTTGATACCCAAGTTCCTCGCCATGATATCTGTAGGCCAACCTGCAGTGAACGCACGCCAAGGTCTCTCCAACCTGGAAATTAAAACATTATGAGCCAATGTTTGCTCCATCATTGGCCAACAGTTTAGTTTAACAGAACAATTATTAACACAAGCACAAAATTAGAATTTCAAAGGATTCATAATTTAAAAGCTATGTATCTAAAAATAAGATGGGAACAATAATAATAAATAATAATATTTTAACATAATTTTTACTAAGTTGATTAAGGCACTATAGCTCAATTGACAAAATAGTGTTATCTAAGAAGTCGTGGGTTCGATTGTTATGAACGATTTTAAATATATTACCTTTCAAAGCTGAAATCTCTGAAATAAGCCTGCAGGAGTTGTTTCAAGTTATCGCAGAATTCCATATGAAAGTCACCGTCGAACAGAGTTTTCGGGGTTCGTGGTTTTGGCGCCAACACGAACCGATCCACGTCCTTGAACACGCTGACCGTTGGTTCCCTGAACACCCAGCCATCTGTGTCGTTACGTGGTACCACTCGCATGCATATGCTGAGGTAGCCATATCTGAAAAGAAAACATAGATTTTTTTTCTACCATAGATAAGATGTATAATTTATAAATATATTTGGTATTTAAAGTGTTTTATGTTTTTTAAGTGTTGATCTTATAGGTCATAGATTTTTTTTTTGAAAAGACAAAATGTTCTAACAAGGGCTAGCCTTGTAATTGACCTGTGTTCAGAAAAATAAATATTTTAAGCCAGTAGCTACAAGTAGTAGGTACTGTTTACTATTAATTTTTTGTTCTGTGAAAATTGATTATTGTGCTAAACCTTTGCCAACATAACAAAATTAGGTTCTTATAAAAAACAATGTAAGAATATTGGCAATAAAATAAAATAAACGATGCATAACATAACAAACTAGACATTCTAACCTTTTGCCTCCATTTATAAAACTAATGTTTTGTCATTTAACTGATTATTGCATACAAATAAAGAACAATAATAATTGCTCTTCAATATTAATAACATTCTTTGAATAATATAAAAAAAATATGTCTGACACATTTTTTTACCTTATGTGGATAGAATATTTATTGATGCAATGTCATTGTATATATTTTATAATAAAACAATTATCTAATACATAAATTACGTATATTATTAATAATACGTGTTCATATTATATGTAAATCATACCTACTTAAGGTAATTTAGATTGACATAACAAAGAGTTGAATTTCAAGTGACTCAGGTTCAATTGTTTGATTTTCTTTACTACGAGATAATTTAGCAGTTTTGTTGTAGTTCGAAAATAATATGAATTCTCAGGTGTGCTCAGTTGCAATATTTAATTAGATTTTTCCTCATTGGTTTAGCATTATATTTTCGTTGCATTTTCTCTTAACTTAAAAAGATATGCTAGATTTAAAGGCATTTTCATAATTTTTAACTTTGGAATTACGAAATCCATTACGTCTAAGAGTCGTGGCAATTTGTTGATCTACAATGGGATTCTTAAAAATATGGAAATATTATGAAGACCTATTTGCAATGTCATTCTAACAGTATACCTTACCTCATAAATATGTTGATGGACTTGCCGACACCCAGCTCTGAGTCCAGCGTGGCAGCGCGGCACACTGCAGCCGCCAGCAGCACCAGCGCCGCCCGCACCATCACCTCGCACACCTGTACAAAACATACATACATACATACCACTGGAGAAAAATCTCTAGACTACCGTATATAACAGTAAAACATTCTATATTATTCAAGTTTTAAATTATTCAAAAAAAGAAATATAGTTCCGGATTTCGATAACAGATGGCGCTAGTAGAACTAATTGAGTGATTCGTTCAATCTCTAAAAGTAACAAATTAATTAAAAAATGACTCAAGATAACAATAAGAAAATAACATTTTATTCAAATAATTTGATCTATCCGTGACTGTATAATTAGCAAAGCCATTAGACGCAATTTAGGAAGATGAAAGATAACTAAGATGAAATGAAATAAAAAAAGTAATCGTTCACACTCCAACTAAACCCTTGACCCCGTTATGACCCCGTTATAACCAAATTAAACCAATTGTATTCTACAAGTTGCATTTGACCGTAATTCATAGAACTTCACGCCTCTGAGAACACGATAACTTCAATCCGATTATAAGTATATTTATTTAATATCTATATTAAAATTAATTTTATATTACTAGATTTACATTAATATTATATTACTAGATTATCTGTGCTATAATATAGAGGTCAATTTGTTGGATTATCACATCTTGAGGTCATCAAAATCATGAAGATAGATTTTCATAATTAATATTTTAATGTAGTTGCGTGGAACAGCAAATTAAACCTTGTTCTTTTATCACAGAAGTAAGTAAGTCTAGTTTTTATTCGTCGGATAAAGAAGAGAGGTAAATCGATAAAGACTATATAACGAATATATAGAATGTTAGATTCATCAAGGCTAGCGGCTAGTAACTCAATGTGTAGAACAACGAAACGTTTTCCTAGAGTTCGTAGTATCGATTCCTGCTTGTGTCGATTTTTCAATCTATATTTAATTTAAAATTTAAATAAGCATGATATAACTTAACATGATTATCGACCATTTGTAAAAAATATAATGATTTATATATAAGATATATTTTACGTCGATATATTTTTTCACGCGAAACTTTAATACCTCGTTTGGGATAAAATAACGATTAAACTATAAATGTGTACGGTTTTTACATAATTTTATGTCTTTTTATTTGGAATGGTACTTAATGCTTTTGAAACCGAAAACCTAATTTGAAACATATCAGCTAAATTATGATCTCTTGATCCAGATCGGGCATTCACTTTCAATAATTATAATTGAATACTAATTAATCTCAAGAGCACTTCACTAAACTTCAAATGATGCAACACATACCGAAATAATCAAGCATTATTGGCTTTATTTTAACATATTAATTTGAATTGATTTGAAAATATCTTTAAACATGTATGACTATACATTTTAAAAGACATTTTCAGTTAAAGATATGTTAAGCTTATTTAAATGTTATAAATTTAGAATGAAAAAAAAAACAGGCAGGGATTCGAACACGCGACCTCTTTGAAACAGTCCCATTCTATATTTATTTACATTTAACTTACTTAATACTTATAAAAAAAAATTGTTGAATCTAGTTTCAAAGTAATATAATTTAAAACTATTTATACAAAACATCAAACAACACAAGTTTCAGAAACATCCCCTCAGTTAATTCTTTACGTAAACACAGAGAGTATTTATAGCCGGCTATGACAACACTGCATCTTGAGTAACGTCAGCAGAAAAATAATTATAGGTTTTATTTTAATTAAATATTTTTTTTTTTACATGAATGTTTTATCGAATATATATATTTTTGTTGCTTTTATATTATTTCTTACATAAAAATAGAATATGCATTGATTTATTGGTTTTCTAAGCATAATTTGTATACGAAATAACAGTGATTTATTATAATGTCAACATGATGATACAACAATGAAATCATTGCAGATAAATCATCTAAACATCAACAGCTGGCCTACAAATGGAAAATCTGTCTGAAATCAAGCGTGAATAATTGTAATGTATATGACAATCTAAAGAAATTAGTATATTAGGTTTCATTATCATTTACAAGTATCAAGATCATTTGTTATAATACGGTTTTAATAACTGGATACTAGATAACTAAAATAGTCGTAATTTATTTTATGTCAGTTTATGTAGATTAAACTTAATCGTTTTTCTACAATTGCTAAATGACTAATTATTCGTTGTTTCCATTGCGTTAGGTTCCGCAATGGTAGCTAGAATCTAGATGTGTTATGTCACAGTACTCCGTACCTACAGTGTTTACGACAAAGCTATTTGGTAATAATTATAAAATATAAGAGATGATAAAAAAAATTTTTTTTCGTCACCTGTACTAAATGATACACACATTAGCGTTGAACTTCTAATTGAATCTTGGTTAAATATTACCAGTAACTAAAAAAACACAACTTATAATTTGTTTTATCATTATTTGCTTAGGAAATATCAGATAGTATGTTACAGTTATAAAAGGCTAACTAAAGGTTATTTTGTATGGCAATAAAGATATAAACATTTATATAATTACAAACCAATATCAATAAATTCAAAGAAAACCAATAAAACAATTTACACTTCATATTATGTGCAATAAATAATCATTAATAATATATATTAGAAAATACTTAATGACATATTGGCACAGAATTTAGTAATAAACCATTAGCTTGAAAATACATTGATGCTTTAGACAATAATTTCAATACAATGCAAATACATTCAAGCATTTAAAATTAGTTTTATTGTAAGGAAGATTAGTTAATAAGCAATTTACCAGATGGCATAAGTTTGGTACAAATTAAAATTATATATCCAAAATATTTAGGGTTATTTGGGTAATTTAGGATACGCCTCCTGTCTGATGTGAAACACTCCTTGGGAATTCCTTTAGGTAGGATTATCGATATCTTTCTGAGACGAGGGGAAAGATCCACTTATATGTAGTTTCTTAGCCGGCTCTTACGACTCCCTCGGGAAGATATGGGCTCATCCTATTTTAAGCCAGTACCTAGCGCCAATTTGGTAGTAAAATGTATAGATTATAAATGTATAATACTTCTTATATAAGCACATTTAATGACCAAAGAGTTATACGTAAAATAAGTTTTACTTACACATGGAGTAAGCCAGCAAAAGAACTGGAAGAAAAATTTATAGAATCTATATGTCTCGAAATCTATGCTTATGACTTACTGGTATTGAGAATAAATTGAATTCAATCAAATGAAAACCAAAAAAAAAGATATAATAATAAAGTTTAAACTTAACATGGCTTAATATAACTTAATATGGCTTTAAACGTTTTTTTCTATTTCATTTCGTTTAAAATTATTCAAGTTTAATTTAATTAAGCTTACCAAGGCTTTATATGGCCAAACATGGTTTAATATGACTTAACATAACATAATTATATTTCATTTCATTTAATATAGAATACTAATAAATAATTATTCTTGTGAATTATTAGTTTTAAGTATGTAGTTCATTTATTAATCTGCATATGTGATATTTATGCAATAATAGTAGATCAATTAATATGCCTACAGTTTATAAATATGCGGAAATACTAGATGTAAATACAATAATTATTATATACCTATATATAGACCAGTTTATGATTATTTTTGAGGTATTTTTATTGTTTGTGTTTCTATCATTATGAGACATATTCTTGAGACTTGTAATACAAAGAGTATTACAAAATAAATAAAAACAAAATTAGGAATAAAAAACATATGAGCGTACATATTTTAATTGTTTTTTGAGTTAATTTATTTAGACTTTTTATTTTCCAGATAGGTGAAATAATTCAATTGCCTTGTGAACGTAACATGAAAGTCTTGAGTTTTGAGCTTAAACTATATAATATTATAGGTACAGATGTATGTATGGTTTCTGAGTCAAAACTGATCATATAAAAACAAAAAAAAAAAAAAGAGCTAGTGTTTCAATTTCTTAGATCTGATAATAACAATAATTTTAGTATTTACGTCACAGACGTTCTTTTAAACTTTGAACTCTAAAAATATTTTTGAGATAGTAATTTTTCGTGAATATATATTTTTAAATCGTTAATATATTTTGAACCAAAACATTTAAAAGTTGTTTCGGTGATAGTAAACATTTAAAAAAATCTTTAATTTATTGATACCGGTAATAAACAACACTATTCAGGGTTATCTTAAAATTGTTCTGAATATTATAAAAAATACTAAATTAAAGATTATTTCAAGAAACTTATCAGAATATTAAACAAGGATATAGTATGTAATCCACAGAAAGGTATTTTTTCATAGTAACTGAAGAACATTTAGAAAAAGGTAAATTTGATTATAAATGTATTTTCTACACTGTGACTAAGGTTCCGTAGAATAAATTTACCAAGAAATAAAAATGTTTTTGTAGGTTAAAAAATATATAAATTTAATGTTATGTATCACGGCCTTATATTCACTAAATTCTATTATAATTTAATATATTTTGTCATTATTGTAACCAAAAGACATTAAAAGCAAAGATAGAGTTAATTAATATTTGTAAAGAAAATTAATAATTCGTTGATATTTGTAAAGAAATATGTAAAAAAGGATTCTGACTACTTTTTTAAATTGAACCCTACATTATTGAAAACCCATATCTTCACCAGAAATAACATTATAAATAGTAAATCATAATAGCATATTATCTTTATATTAATAAAAATATTAGTATTAGTATTCCCTGAATGTTTAAAAAAATATTTCTTTGAAATGATATCTTCCTGGCTATTTTATATTAGGTACCTAACGCTAAAATAAATATTTTATTTTACCTAACGCTAAAATGCTAACGTATATTACAACTTTTTAATATTGATAATTGATAACTACTTAAGTACCAATAAATAAAGAGTACTTAAATATTTAAGTACCAATAAAGAGTATCAATATCTAGACTGTCCATAGGGTCCATAAATGTTAGACCCTAACGGTTGACCCTACATAATACAGCTACATAACAGTACATAAGGTCAATGGCCAGCTAGATGACCAATATCCTGCATGGCCTAATACGGTAAGCGGGATAACGTTGGATATAGAGTCGTATCCGTAGGCTATACCTAGGTATACTAAAACATTTAAGAAGTCGAAGTAGGTATATATCTAATGCATTTAAATTTATTTTATTTTTAACCAATTTAAATATACTTAGAAAAAATAAGCAAAGAAATATGTACGAAACAAAACGGTAGTCAAAAATACATTATGATTGAGTTCCAAATATAAGAGATAATATTAATATGAGAGTATGTTGGATCTGATGTCTGAATTTTCGAGTTGTTTTTTGATAATCTTTTTAACTTTTTTAAACAAATATAATGAATAAATAATTAAATATAATAAATAAATAAATAAATATAATGAATAAATGAATATAATAAATAAACAAATTTAAAAACTCGAGACTCTGAAATATACTTAGGTACCTGTAGGTATAACAGATATTACCTAAAACTTAAATATTGCTAGTTAAAGCTTAAAAAATATGTTTTATATTTTGGGTTATGTATATTGGTTGTATTTAGAAATAGGTATAGCAAACCGATATGTATTAGCAAGGTATGTGTATAGATAGATTTTAAAGTAAATATTGAATTAACTGATAGTTACTTAAATGTTATTTATCTTTTGTTATCAGCGGAATAGTGTCCTAAATTCTGAGACTAGTTTTAATATAAATACTATCAAACCATCTCACATCTCTATGTAAATATTATTCTATAATAATAGAATACGACTTTTATATTTGATGTATTCGTAATACATCATAATGTATTCGATATGTATTCTATATTTCTGTCGGCATATAAGAAAGGATTATTAAACGATACAAGAAACTGTCTTATGATTATCATTAATCTCATCTAGAATAAAATAAATATTAACATAATGTTTTTACACGTGTCTTAGTTATAAGGAATGAAAATTTATGTACAATTTACATATATATTATAATAAATTAACAACTCATAACTTGAGGGTTGGTTAAGCGTGTCAAGAACAATCTGATGCGACTTTTGAAGAAGACATTCATGGATATATGTATGTATAAATATATGAATCTGTTTATAAATGCTATGGAAAAGTTAAGAAATATATTTTGTACTTAGTGGTCACTATGGCCTGTACAGATCGTATGCGGGCTGGATCGACCGAGGAGTACCACCCTCTTACGATGGTCGGCGTAAAATAGTTTTTATTTTTAACAAATACGGTAAGATGAGCAAGAGAGATGATCAAACCTTCTCTCTTCATCTTCGTGGATCCTGACTCCCTAAGAGAGCAGGTAAAACATTTTTCCAAATAGGAAATTTCCATTTACAACATATACCATAAAAATCTTCCTATATGTTATAGGAAGATATTGTGCTTTAAAAATAGTACAAGACAAAGCGTAACAAACGCCATTTTTAATTGAGCCCGCATAGTATAACAAAGGAGACCTTTACCTGCGCGTGCGCTTATCTCTGACATTTAACTTGTACTACATTAGATTTAGACAGTGGAATTTGGCTGGTATATTTAATGGGTCATTGTGATATTTTGATAAAAACAATGATATGTTTACACAATGTAGTTATTTAATATAATAAGAACTGTAATAATATTGGAATTAGTTCTTCAAATAATAGGAATACTTTATTGAAGGAAGATTTTTTTTTTTGCTCCACACGATGTTTTTTTTAAAGCATATTGAGATTTTAAAGTTTTTTAGTTATAAAAAAAATAATAGTAATTCAATTAGAAATGCAATATCGTATTCAATTACTGTTAAATTAGTTTATTTCTCAACGTGCTTGAAAGTAAATAGTTATTACCGATCGTGTTATTATTATTTAGGCTGTCACTGTTATAAAATTCGAAGATACATTTTGTTAACATTTGGATGTAAAGGTGAATGACCTGAGATACATATAATGTTGGGTTATATTAGGATGCTATTACCATAAGAGACTCAAAATTAATAAAATATATTTTTTTCAAAACACATTAAATAGCAAAATAAGATAAGTAAAATAAAACATCGTATATAAGTTTTTACCTTTTACTGGCGGAAACATATTAGTCCCTCCACTTCCTGGTAAACATTGAACTACAGCGTGTGTTTATTTTTATATTTTACAATATTATTTTGTGATTAAAATGACGGAATTATTTGTTTAAATGTTTGTTTGTGTATTATAAACAACATTAGGAGTCTGAGGTTTCATTTATTGTTATGCATGTATGTATCTATTATCATTTAGAAACAGATAACTTCCTGTAGGTACTTCCTAGTTCACAGTCAGAGCTACAGCAGGTGTTTATTTTTAAATATTTTATAATATATTTAGAATAGCCAATAAACATGTATTCTCATGTTAAGCTTTTTTTTTTACTTTAAATAAATATAAATCATTATCGGTTGAAACACGGGCAGGATACGTACCTGTGTTCTCTGGGAGCTTATATAATATTTTTACAAATTATTTTCAGTTTGATTATGTTTTTTTTTAAATTATACTATTGTTTACTATGCTATTGGTTTTTAAAGTATTTTTTTTTAAATTATTCTTTAAAATTCATTGTAAAGTATGTGATATTTTTTATATTATTAAATATTCTATATTATTAAATATTCTATATTATTAAATATTCTATATTATTAAATATATAATATTATTAAATTTACTTCCTCGAATAAAACTAAGTATAATGAAATAATAGGATCTTGTATAAAATTTTAGACTAAAATATTGCAACATCAAATTTCTATGTTCGTTTACGGAAACATAATTACAAAACCAGTTTCCATAGACAAGGTTATGGTAACCTTTTCATTTCGTATCTTTTGTGTAATAAAATATTTTATTTAAAAAATATTATTTTATCTATGATGGCCTCAGTGAATCATATTATTATATAAATAATAGTTAATTAAATAAACGTGTATGTTTTTCGAAACAAATCCTTACCTCAAAACATAACCTTTTTTTAATATAATTATTATATTTACTAATAAAATGTAAGTCGATGTTATAATCTGTCAAAAAAACATTCTGTAGTTACTTATTAATTATTAAAAATGATCTTCGAAGAGAAGTACCTATTATAAAAATGTCAACATAAAAAAAAACAAAACAGCGCGAAGTTTATGCTTTATTTAGAAACAAACCTATAGGTTTTGTCATCAATAAATAAAAAAAAACGAAAATTAATTTGTGTACGTGTATCTGTTTTCTTCCAAGACAAGTCCTGCAGGCAGTTCACTCCGGGAGTTATCTTCGAGCTCATGAGTAAGAAACCGAATGAGATTGAACTAGCCGAGATAAATTCCGATACATACAGCTGTGAAAATATATATAGTTTAAATACCAAAAAATCGATTATCAAATCATATGGATAATCTTAGTTTAAATATAAAAATCGATAATGAAATCCATACATCGAACTATTTATTGTCCTTGTAGAGTTGCATCAAAATAGTGAAAGGCCGGTGTGGTTTACAAGTGACTGTTACCAATGTGTCTGTGGTTTGGTTTTTGGTACAATTTAAATTACCATTTGTAATTTGAATGTTTATATAAAATTTTGGAATGAGTGTGTGTTAGTAAATGTATGAATATGCTTTTTGTATGTGTGAAACCGTGAAATTGTAAAAGTTGTTAGATATAACAAATCTACGTAGCTTTCAGTGCTTGGGTACAAAATTAGAAAATATTGAATACAATACAAGACTGCAGTTTTTATTTAGAAAATGTCTACTTCATGTTAATAATACTTCAAATATAGTTTTAAATAGTATTATGATTGTTATAATTTTCTCATCTAAACTGTTTAGTAATACGTATCGTGGGTAAATTGTTTATTCTACGAGAACTACTTCACTATATATGTTATGTAGCAGGTCGCTGTAAATCTTTTGAAATTAGATAAATATTGTAATATATTTTCGATAAATGTACGCCAATTCTGTAAGTAATTGGACCACTGATTGGCATATAGATTAAACCTCAGTTGATTGAGGTCGTGAATTCAATACCAATGCTAGAAAAAAAATATTATAAAATGTATTTTTCTAGGGTCTGCGTGTTAGGTATATGTATGACATGTATGTATTTACGAAAAGAATATATATATATATATTTTTCAGTTGTCTATTAGCCATAAGTACAAGCTTTGGTTAGGTTAGGGCTTGGAGCTAGATTGTGTTGTGTCTAAATGTCTAAAATTTATAATTAGGTATAATGTTGTATACCTAATGTTGTGAGGATGTGGTCGTGACAGACTGATGAATAATACAACAGATAATGCAATGCCAGGACAAGACAGGAGTGCTAATGGTAATTTATTCAGTATTAACTGTTACCTGCGACTTCGTGTGTGTGAATTTTTATACACACCGATATTATTCTATTAATTTCACGACTTTTTTTCTGCAATAAAAGTAGCGTAAGTTACTTATAACATTAGCCGGGAAAAACAACAGACAGACAGCTAGAAAGACAAACATTTTTTTTATGTTTTCTTTATGTATGTATTCTTGATTTGTATTTTTTTACCTTATATACTTTCATATGCATTTAATAAAAAGCTGTTAATTTGAAATTACAAACAGACAGTTCAACTTTACTTATTCGAATAAATGTATCTGATATTATCGTGACCATTATTGATTATTATTAACATGAACCTTTCTTTTAATTACGACAGATTTTTTATAATTAGGAATTTCACAAAATACATTATGAATGCAGTGACTGCAACATATAAACAATGATTATGGAATTAGTGCAGTCGTCTGAGAACTTACGGTATGTTCACATTACAATAGCTTAGATATAACATATTCTAGATACAGATAATTGAGACGGTGAATTACATTATTAGGTATAAAGATATACCTAATAACTCATAATTCAGCTGCCTTTATCCCAATTATTTATAATAGTGCAGATTTGTTTCTTTATCATATTATTTTTCACTATCCTGTTCTCTTATAACTATTCCCATTCATTTAACTCTTCTCGTTAAACCTTTTTCCTCCCTTTACATTCGCATCATCCATAACAAACGATTACTGTACTACATTATCACTATTAATAAAATAATTGACATTGCTGGCTAATGTGACCACCAATCACTGCTCTTGACAGTGTTTTGAAATCATTTTTACTTTGTTTGTTGCTAGCTACTTCCTTTGTCTTATCTGTTTAGCAGTTTTGTTGTAATTGTTATTAGGTTAATTAAGACAATTAGGCAACATCTCACCGAATTTTATTATATTAGTCATTTAGATTGTTTTTTTTAATTTTTAAAATGTTGAACGCTGATAACTATATTGCTTCTGACAGCGCTAAGACAAGTAAAAAAAATCCAACCTGAAACCGAGAGTAGTTTTGTTATTTCGTAATTCTAACCTAAGTTTTTGTGTTTTCAGATGCAAATGAAAATTATTGGGCGTAAAAAAATCATGTAGGGTAACAATCTATATAAATTTTAATCTTAACTCTTCCTATATATTTTTACGAATAAAGAGCCAATTTTAGAAACGATTATATTATTTTTTGTACTTAGCAGCAGTTAATTCTTTTTAAACACTAAATGCACACATTTTTCTTTCTTACTATTTTATTACAGGTACCTATAGATCATTCTTCGAAAATCTGGTAGTTATTTTTATTTTAAAACGCTTTTATTAGTTTCACGTGTATGTTTACTTGTTTGTCTGTGACCGACTTTTTCGAATGCGATTTTGTCTCATTTCCCACGGACCGATTTTGCTCAAACTTTGAACACATGTCAAAAACCGATAGTAAATTGATAATTCGATGAAATAATCTCATTATCCTGATTAGGATCTCCAAGATTAATAATTATATTTAACTAATTTGGCGTGTTTTTTATTTTTTTTAACTATATTTAAATTATTTATTATAAAATCTGTAATATAATTAATTCGAAAGATATAAGTTATTATTATAATGAACTCATGTTTATCGCATTGAAGTGGTTTTAAAGCATAATATATTTAACAGGGCATATAAAACTTAAATCAAGGTGAGTGGAGGTATCTTCATCAGATTGAATGATGATTTGCCATTCAGTGCCATTGACAAGGTTGGCATTACTGTAATAGACATTTAGTTTACCTCTTAAGCTTTATGCTTTGTGATTTGTTTATTATGAAGGTAGCATTGGATATGTTATTCGTTATCGCTAGTGTAGTAAGGTTTAGGGGTTTCTTCTTCTGTTTGAATGGGAAACCTTTTTGACTAGTAGCAGATTTTTAAGTATAATATTATGTGTTATTTAAGCTATGGAGTAACATCACTACGACTTTTACAATTAGTATATGTATTTGAATAAAATATGTATCTGCAAGATTTTGCAGTTCCTTATGATACAAATGTGTTTCTTGAGTTTGGATTTAAACCTCAACTAGAGAACAAGAATTTTCTTTTTAACCCCCGACTAAAAAGAGGGGTGTTATAAGTTTAACCTGTCTATCTGTGTATCTGTCTGTGGCAAATTTGCGCCAAACGCGTGGACGGATTTGAATGCGGTTTTTTATAATCTAAAGTTATGCTCGTCGAGATGGTTCTTATCCATGTTTGATTGAATAAAAATAGTCATCTCCAAGATATTGACGTTTTATTTTCAATATTGTAACAAAAACAAAAGATATATAAATATTTTTTTAGACAAAACCTAATATATTGTGTTAAAGTTTAAAAAAATAATAGTTATTACGGAAAATTACTTTAAAAAGAATAATAAAAAATGTACAGCTTATGAAAATGACTAACGATTGCATCAATACTAAATCTATTTCTCAAAACTGAAGATAAGTTCTTACAAAACAAAGCATTACACGGTTCATTTAGATTTTTTTTAACAAAAGAACAAAGGCAATCGCAACGTGTTGAATCGTGGTTTCTTTTACAAGAATCTTAATGATTTTTTTATAAATATTCATATTACAAATAAATAAATCATGTTTTTTTTTTAATTTTAATGGTACGAAAGCATTCATATATTTCCGGCTTATGAAGTAAGTATTGATAAATTTTTGGCTTTCCCCACTTATCAACAAAACTTTTTGATCTTGTCTAAGTCTTTTGCGTTTCACCCCATTCCAAAGGGTGTTAATATATCTCCTAATTTGTGTAAGATGATCATGGGCGATTGCACCACCTACCATCAGAAGTACCATGCTTATTTTCCATCCAATATCATCTCAAGAATATTTAAAAATATATAGACACCATTTACACAAGTAAATGACAGAACAACTCGAAAATGCAGCATTATAGATTAAATCCATCCATAATCAGGTCTATTCTAGGTGTGAGATTTTTAAAAACACAAGGTGACATTTCTAAAAACTCATGCAAATATCACCGTTAAAAAAAACACACGTTTTCTCCTTTTAAATCTTGCTAAAATAAGTTGTGAAAAAAGAGCCTTGTTCCTCTTTGACTTTAGAGATGCATGTTTTTGCATCTTAATATAATTCCAAACCGAATGAGCACACAGTATTATGTCACTGTGACATGCGCCTGCGCAATTTTGTCAATGTCGTACCTTTTGTAATATTATCCGGTTTAGGAAATAATAAACTTACTATCGGCTTTTACTTATATCTTTCATTGTGTGTTTTGTAATATTTCATTACATATTTTTGCATAATTATAATCTTGCGTATATAGTAGGCAAAGGAAATTAGAGATAACCTCAATCCTTTGTAAGGTTTTTATCAGTTTATTATGCGCAAGCGCAACTATTGTTGTATTTATGAATATTCGGTGGACATTGAATGATTAAATAAAAATATTAATGATATTTAAGTTCTTCTGTTTAATAAATAAGCAAAATTAAATATTTAATATTAATTATAATTAATGATTAGTCATCAACTAAAATTCACGAACGTCACTCTCCAGACGAAACCTAACAGCCGAATCAAGTTGCGAAAATCGTCCAATTAAATCAAAGCTGGTAACTATGAGACATTGACCGACTTGTAGTTACATAACTATGTAGTAAATACTACTTGTGTTTCACAACTTTATCTCTTATCTATGAAAGTGTTTGTCTTTGGACCTTGTAAAGTAAAACGTTGTGTTCGACGTATTCATATAAATATAATTCGTATTAATATAGTTATTTGTATCATATGGTGTATTTGTTTATTTAACTTCAATTGAATTGCGTTCAGTCATCGGTGTGATTGGGGAAATACCTGTGGAAGGTTTATCGTGAATGTATGTTTATCTGTTCCCACATATCTTATAAAGTTATTTATATAATTATTTTCCATATGTAGTATAGTTAAGCGTGTATTATAACCAACATAAATATATGTTTTATATTCTGTAAAAATACATACTTTATATTTTTTTCGCAAAATGATTCTTAAAACAACCACTTAAGGTATATAATTTAATATAATTTAACAATTACAAAAAATATCATCCAAATTGCTTCCATATTCGTGATAAAGCTGACGTCATCAGAATACGGATGAGAAAAAAAATAAAAAAGCAATTATGAATAACCTTGATCCATGATTTTAGATAAAGGCTGATGTTTTTTTAAAAATATAAAAAATTTACTCACGTTTTCTTTGCTTTAAACTGCGTGTTTGTTTTTGTTTTATATATTGATTGTATGGTCACGTAATTTACATTTGTTCTATACAAATGATTTATTTGTTAGAACAATAGTTATGAAGCGTATTTGCTTTTATAATATAGGTACTTGGTGGTAGGAAAAGTATAGGTACACTTCGCTTATAAATTATATAATTGGTTACTGGAAACTAATTTTTAGCCGATCTAGCGTTCTCTCTAGTGCTAAGGATTATTATTATTATTACTAACATTGGCTGTCTGGTTCAAATGCATATATTTATATTTAACTGGGTCTCTGTTATAGTTTAGTAGGACAAGGTTACTGACTTACTGATCAGGTGTAACGGAATGTTTTAGAATTCAGTAAGAAATAAACTCATATATAACCTTCTTAACCTATTTTTTTTTAAATACCAATACAACTAGAAATAATTAAATTTAAAAATATAATATTTAAGTTTCGATAATTTATTAAACTACTTCATAGAAATATTTTTTATGTAATAAAATATAAATGAAGAAAAATTTTTTAAGGCTATATTTATATGTAATTTCTCTAAAAATAATAAGATGAGAAGATAAATAAAAACCCCTACTTTAAAACTAATATAAAATTTTAATAATACAGAAAACGTATACCAAATAAAGAAATAAACATTCTCAATTTATATTCAAAAGGCGTGTTAAGGTTTCAAGCAAATTTAATACTTGAATCAATAAAAATAAAGGTTATTTTAGTATAACTTATAATCAGGTAACGTCATCACACCCAAATATAAGGTTTAATTCAAATTTCAAGGTACCCTAACATCCCATACTGAGAATTCATTCCACGTACATCCTAATAGGTTCTTGTAAACCAAACATCATTGGTTGGTTGCCATGGAGATATTAAACCCTCTCAACTTATAATATTCAAATACGTTTAGAGCAAGATCTTTAAAATCTTATATTTTACAAACCTCCTCTTTAAAAATAATAAAGTTCAAACACAAACATACAATTTTAGTTACATTGTAATAATTATTCAATTTATAAAAGGGCAACTATAAACAATGGACATCTGTCCATCTCTAATATCCGAGACAGTGTAGGCCAAGATAAACTGGTAATGTAAACAGCTGTTAACACAACAATTACAGTCAGTTATTAGCTATAAGTCAAGGACGAGTCAGTAAGACTACGATAGGTTAATTATTCTTTGGAAAATTAATTATCACTTAACAGGTAATACTACTCTAGGTATGCATAAATACAGTGTGTGGAAACAAAAGAGTGGGAAAAATAAACCAGGTGGGTCCAACTATTAACAGCTGATCTAGATTTTGAATGGACTAAACGAGAAAGGTCTAAGCCAGTTATGTTTTCTTATTATGGGTGATATACAACACAATAAGTCCCATTAGAACCTATAAAGTGTAAAAAACGGAGGTCCGAAGTAACTACCCATCCCCCTCTTTTTGAATGGTGTAAGAGAGAGAATTCCAATTTTTCTTCCAAGGGTTTTATGCATGACTATTACGTGTAATTTACAACTAGAATCCTATTATAAGTTATAAAGTGTAGGGAACGCAGGTTCAAAGACAGTTGGCCTTCCCCCTCTCCTCATTTTGTAATTTATAAGTCAATTAGATCTCTCATTAATTCCACTAATCACCACTTATTATTAGGACCATCTTGCCTTCAGACAAATATAAAAAAAAAGTATCAGACAAGGTGATATCGTGATTTATGACTATAAAATGTTAATATTAGGATGATTACGGTTTTGTAATCCGACCTTTAGAACCGTCTTGTTAAATTTAATGTAATATTTTATGTATTATACTTGTATCATAATTTAACGGAACTAATTAAATTTCATACAATTAAGAACATATTATGTTATTTTTAGTTCAATGCTTATGTAACATACCAATAATACATAGTTATTATTTTGGTGCTGGACCGATTTTGATAAAATTATGAGAATATTTGTTTACGAGCTGAATTGAGGGGCTTTTACAGAAGATGTACGTCACTACTTAATCTGTATTTCGCAGTATGTGGTACAGCACCAAGATTTTTTCCTACCTTTTTCCTTTGTCCTATCTTTCACCTCTGATTCTCAAGACAGTCAATATTGCGACTTCCTCATTATGTCCATAGACGACGGTTATTATGTTATTTCATTACATGTACCTACCTACCTCGCTTGCTCTCTTCTAATGTAAGTATGAATAGAAAAATATTTACAGTTTTGCTGTAATTCTCTCACAATAATAAAGCAATTAGGTATGTTCACATCAGTGGTAAGAAAATTTAAGACTTATTGTTAGTATTATTTACTATCATGTAATATTACTAACTTATTTACAAACTAACTGTTTTTGCACTTAACTTGAGACCAATGGTGGGATGGAACTGGCAAAACGAGATAAGGTTCATCTGATGTTAAGTAGGGTCTTCGTCTTTGGATATCTGCAAATATGGAAGGTTGCAGATGCCACTGAAAAGGGATGACGGACACTAAGATACAGAGGAAGGGAGAAGGTTGGCATCCGGTTCACTCACTCTTCGTAGGACACAGCAATTTATGCTGAACGCCTATGAGACTTGTTATCTCATTTTGTTATTTAATCTATGGAAATACATTAACTGACCAATTGTTACTATAAATAACCTATAAATAACAATATTAAGACTAATAATAGTAACTATTTTAGTTCGATAAGGAAGTAAAATCCTAGCGGAGTACACTAGCGTAGTATAAGCATAAAAAGTGACCCCAACGACGCCCGGACAATTGACCTCAGATCCCCTGAATTGGGTCCATCCCGTCCACATTGGTAGTTGATCCTTTAACCTACATATAAGAGATGAAATGATTGCGTTAAGTAAGGGTTAGTGCGGACGAATTAATATTTTATATCCCTTTAAATTGAATCATATTATAGCGGATGTTTCGATAAAGAAAATATAACATTAATATCCCAATGACACATCTACAGACAGAGATTTATTCTATTTAAATTAGACATTGGATAAAGTATAGCAGAATCCTCGGGTATAAACTATAAATCATCCGTTCAATAAATATTTGCATTAGTAAATTCAGTCTGTAAACACCTTTATGTTATAAAGAAACGTTAACAAAAAACCTGTTCGGATGTGCAAGCATTTATACTCAACCTTACCTATCACCTTGAAATTTTTATGCGATTTATTCATATTTTTATGTTGACCATACAATATTTATACGAAGAAATAGTACCCGTAAATAATTAGCGTAAATTGATACAATGATAAACATTTCAATTAGCTTCCAATCTGCATTAACTACGCATTATTAAAAATACATTTAATTTAGTATTTATTTTGCTTGTATTATTATTTGATAAATGATCAAGATTTTTATTTTAATTTGTTTACAAACATGTTATGTACACACATATATGATTTTTAGATATTGTTGGAAGGCATCGTTATTTTAGTTATTATCGAAATTTAATATATTTGACAATTTACATGAATTATACAGGGTTATTTGCAATTAATTTGCCACCTCTTACAGGGTGCCTCTCTACACGAATCCCAACAACATTTGTTCTAAGATTTTTAACAAATACACTTGATGTAGGTACAACAAAAAATACACGAAACAGAAAATGTTTGCTCTCTCTTTTACTTATTACAATGTATTCTGTAAAAAGTCAACGCCCGAGCGCCTTACGCTTAGATTTAATGCTAGTTCAGAGGCAACGAATGACATTTGTATGAGAAAATTAAAATTTTGAAAACTATTAATTTTAACGAGTCGTAGAGCAAATGTTGTTGGGATTGATGTAGAGAGGCTGCCTGCAAGAGGTGGTCAATTAATTGCAAGCAACCCTGTATAAAAGACCAAGACGAATAATAAAACAAGAAAGCAATCACAGATTTACTAAAACACTAAAAACAACGTAAATACAATAAAAATCGGTCCAGTGATAGTTCAGGGACAAACATATAGAAAAACATATATAAAGATATATTTTTTTACTTTTGTAATCATTCAATATCTGTTCGATTTAATCCCGATTTTATTGAAATTATATCAGTTTTGTAAATTAAATTTCAAACAATCGAATTCGTGATTCCGATGAACAGATTACAAAACAAAATGGACTTGAAACGACTTACTATTCAATAAATTAGTTAAGCACGAATTGTTTTTACTTTTGTTTAATTTTCTGTTGTTGCCGGTTTACTACTGAGTTACCTTGTAGTTAACTGACTTTATTATAAATCCATCATTTTATAGATTACCTACCTAGTCAATATTTTTATTTATTTAATATATCTTCACAGTAGATCAGTTTTTTATTGGTAGGTATATTATATTGTTGTTTTTTTAATAAATATACAACTGAAACTAGAGTCTGACTGAGTTAAGTTTGAGTTTCATAAGCGAGGTATTGCATTGTACATTTGAAATAAAAACTCTTTAATAAAACTTAACATTGGCTAAACATTCCATGAATAATGAATAAATACATAATAAAAATAAAATCTTTGACAAAAACAACATATTAGACAGTATGTATCTTAAGAAATCCATCTCCTCACATTTTAATAATGTCGAAATAATACCTACCTATCATTAACGTTAAATTATATTAAGAATAGACAGTTTGATTTTACGCAATCAAAATTCAAACACAAATACTTTTAAAAATTACAACGTATGCGAAATATTGCTAAGTTTTCATCCGGACTTCTTTTGCTACAAAAATTCCTATACTTATTATTACTAAGATATATTTATACAACTCAACAAAAATAACACAAACATGACAGTTGTCAAGTGACATTTTGCCCACACGTTGGCGCCTAAACTAAAGTGTTTCCCGGTAATAGTAGAAAAAAGGTCGTGTATAAATTGAAGACAAAAAATCTTTTTAGAGAACATTGCTCGCGTCCTGCACATGTTATTAAGGTTAATTCTATATTGACGCAAGATATAAGATAGTCAATGTGTAAACTCGTATTACTTTTATAAATGTTTTGTAATGTGTATAATAAAATGGTACTTAAATAATTTAAATGTGTGCTGTACTCAATGGAGCTACATTAATCACACAAACAAACAGTCATAGTTAGGAACACATGTCTTTGAATAATTATTTTCTATATTAAAACAATTTGGATACAAACATTTTGAAAAATTAAAAGGAGTGTACACATATCACACACTAAAAAAAATAAAGAAAGAAGTTCTAGCATTGTATATTTTATAAAATATTATATTCTGAATATTATAATATTGTAACAAATATTAGTATTATAATCGCCATGTCTGTATGACATTTTGCTCAAGGCTGCCTCAAAGGTGTTGACGTCGAGCAGACTCGGATATTGAAGTTATAAATATTTGTTTTATTTATTTTATTCTAATATACCGGGAAAAATATAATATTAGATTAAATACACTTATAGATACAATAAGTATTTTGTTTCTTTGTTATTCTGATACATTTAAGTTAACCGGTGTTAATAAAACAAGATGACAAACTTCTATTTATCCAGGTAAGATTGGCAAGAATATACTACGAATATTATTAGTGTAGGTATGACGTAGAGTTAAACTCTGCATTTTTCCATAATCTTGTCGAAATAGTACGTCCAGCTGTGGGACAGATACAGATACATATATAATGTTATATATTGTCCCAGAAAGCAGAATTAGGTAATCTCTAAACTTTTCATTACATAATTCTAAGTAACACAACGATACTTATTTTGGTTTACAAATAATAATACCTAACTTATAGTCATGGAACAATAAGTTAGTGTAATAATATAATTTATTTCAAGATAGGTATGTTTTCTTGTTACGACACGAACTGAATTCTGGACCTGTCAAAACCAATGAAATATCAAATAATATCGGTACCTATTGGTAAGCAATAGCTTAGCCAAACTTTTGTTGTTCAATTGACACAGTTCTGGACATTTATTATCAAATTAAAATATACGAAATTATTAGCAATTGCTGTTTTGTAAAATTAATTAAACGCAGATCTATCATCATCACGAGGACATATTTAATCAGTATACCTAGATGAGATGATTAAATGGTGATTATAACTGACAAAAAAAATCTCAATTAGGTATATCAAATTCGTGATAGAAAAGAAGTATATATAATTTATGTAAATTATTATTTATTCATTTTAGATAGATGGACAGACAATGCAAGTAAAGAACTAACTTGAGAATTGATACCTATTTGTTAAGTAAGGACAGAAGCTGGGTTCCTCTTAGGCCAGAGACTGTACTAAAAACGTCTTGCTTTAAATTACATCCATAAAATGTTAAAAGATTAAATTATACTTTAAAATGATTTTTTTTATTTAATTCAAATATTTACGTAAAAGATATTAAGTAAAAAAACTATTGGTCAACGTTAAAACTAGTAATAAATAATGTAAATCGTCTACCTAACATGTACCTAATATAATTATAAAAAAGGTACCTGACGTAATTCTTTGATGCTAAGTTGATTTCACGATAATATTTTACGTTATCATTACACACTCGAGAATAAACTGGGCATGTTAAGATTTCTATACTTGATACCACTTTTATTTTAATATTTCAATATTAATAATTAATATAAAATTAACATATGTTATTAAACGAGAGGCCAATCAAACTTTTCAAGGCCGTACAGAGTTAAAAGTTGCAAAGCAGTATCGAAAGATTTAGTTACGAGAGCAACTGTCCGGTTCCTCTTTAATATTAACCTTCGAAGGAGTTTTTGTTCGTATACCAATTACGTATTGTTATTACAATTTAAGACCTCCTTGTAGGTGACCTTGATCGTTATTACCATATTTATCGTTATTGATTGGATGATTATTTTTCCCAAAAAAAAATAAATAAGGAAAAGCAATTTATACTTTAAATAATAATAATAATTATTATTATGTATTGAATAATAAAGGAAGTAGTTCTATAGTTATATTTTTGTTTTTATATTAAGGAAGGTAAAATTATATCAAAAAAAAAAAAAAACTGAATGCAATTCAAATAAGTTATCAATTACATGCAAGGTAAGCTGGACGCTTCACTTTAATAAAAAAAAACTTACCCGTGCAATTCTGTCCAATATTAAACGTCAGTGAATAGGCCTATTTTATGGTTAATTTTTAACATCCTTTCATAGCTTCAACACTAACTTATCCATTCACAAACAATGGGACACCAATACCGCGAAATCACTGAACTTTTAATTTTCAAACTCGAACATTATTTTATAATGCCAAGCCTCTTACTACGCCTTTTATCTCAAAGTTTCATACTTAACAAGAATTTCAAGTAAGTTGCTTGTTTTTTTTTTTGAACGCGATGGTTTCGGTACAAGTATTTTTAGCGCAATGGCACCGCTCCCACGATTCGATTCGGTCACTGACTGTGACTGAATGAACTTAAATCTCAAACAACCTACTTGGTAAGACTTTTTTGGAGTGAATAGGAACTAATACTGTGTCAATGAATGGTAAATACTAAGAACTGATAACATTATTATAATTTATAACAGTTCAGTATTTTTTATAATCTACGTATGTTATATATTAATTATATAAATAAATACGATATATTCATATGCCATCTGTATGTTAACAAAATTATTTGATACTAGAGCGATCAGAGCTATCTAGTAGATTTATTCGACACCTGATTGAGAATTATAGACAATGAAAATGTTGATCATTTCAGTACTTCTAATAGGTGGCGCTGCAAAAGTTTTTGAAATCTTAAACTAGTTTAAGCACTAGTTAAGAGATGGCGCTGAAGTGTAAACATATTTAATAATGCTTCACAATATTTACAGGTTTATAAGATGTATTTTAAAAGCAAATACCTATCAATAATATTCAAGTTAATGTCATTCAAAAACATACAAACACTTTGGTAAAAACGAAGTTTTGTTCATCTTAACGACGCGCTTCCACAACTGGTATGTACTAGGTAGGAAACCGCATTATTACATAAACAAATCTTGACTAGGTACCTACTCAAAATACGCATGTATAGTGGGAGCGTAATGTGTAAATAAAATAAAAATGATAGTTTCGATATATATATTTTTTTTATATTTTAATTTTTTATTTCCTTTACTGATAATTTTTTATATTATTATATAATTTTATAATACTAGTAGCAACGAAAGGATCTTATCAAAGATAACGAAACAAGCCAATACTCGGGGCACCCAGCTTTATTCGTCCAGGAGGTTCAGTAGCATCCGTCTACCAATGTAAATTCGGTAATAATAGTTAAATAAAACTAAAAAAGCTTTAGTTAATTTAACAAAAAAGGTATTTTTTATAAAAAAAAGATTTCTAGTTCTTTTTTTTATAATATTGCATAGTCATCGGTTTTTGATAGGTATGCACAAATAAAAATAATTCAAAGTTGTTCAAAAGTTCAAAACTATCATGAATCTAATAAAAGCGTAATAAAAAGAGTAAATGAATGATTCTTTATTATTTTATTTAAAGAGGAATATTTATAAACATGTATTATTATTTGGATAAAAAGTATTCTGATTGTCTGTGTCCTGATCTGCCTTTGCTACTGACCGGTGTTCCGCTACCAGTAGCTGGATTACCGCCAATTATTCTAATATCCAGTACGTCTTCATCGTCAGAATTCTGATCCTTTTCATCGTCCTCTTTATCCCCTATACGAGTTCCAATAACGTCGTTATGGTTAAGATTTTTTATTACTTCATGTTGGCCAACTGTATTAAATTGAGAATAATGTTGCCTGTCATGAACTCCTTCGTCAGAAATTGGAGCCAAATTCAGTTTTGATGGATGTTTCGGGTTCCTTGAGACATGTTTGTGTTTCCTTGAGGAACACCGTCTATGGGTGCATTTACTTCGCCTACATCCCGATAAAGAAGACATTTTTAATGGTATCAAACCTAAAACCTTGGGTGGATGGACCAGGCTGACGAAAATCGCTTCCAAATAAGGAATTTCAAGAGGTGTTACACATTTACGTCCTAAAAGTTTCTTATATGAAACAGGATCGCTGATTAAAACTCTCCGGAGGCTGAGGTTTGTAACTTTAAATATATGACCATGAATATCAATTAAATAACCGTTTCCTGAGAACTGCAAACCATTCTGAGCGAGAATTTGTAGCAGGCGGATTTTAATTTCTTTTAAATCTACTGTAAGAAGCGGCAATGTACCTGGCCCAGAATTTATAATATTGTTAATTTCTCCAATCAACCACTTTTCAACTACAGGGTTATTTACTGGTTGTAGATTTATGGATGAAGGCAATACATTTTGAGATAACAGTTCTTGGACTCTGTTAATGAAATTATAACCTGTTACCGGTGAATATATCGTATTATCTAATGTTTTATGCTCCCCGTCTTTTTGTACTGATGCAGAAGATTCTTGTTTATTCGGTAGTTCAGATATAATTTCAATTTCCTTTATACTATCTCTGTGAATATTTTTCGGGTTTTGGTTCAAATTGCTTAAATCTAGAGGACTGGCGGTTTTATCGTAAAGATCTAGAACTACAATATTACGTCCCGATTCAACAAGAGTACTATCTTTAGGATTATCATAAAGGTTAATATTTTCTATATATTGCACATATTGATCGTTACCAGATCCCGTAGTGGGTTTTACAGTAATTACACCATCTTTTTTTTGTCCATTTACATAATCTATAACTATTTTTTCCAGTCCCGGTACTAAAGGTACAGAATTTGCGGTATGTTCATGTTCTCCTACATTTGGGTGAACATTACTAGGTTGGTTTTTTACATTATCCATAACAACGTACCCCGGTTCTCCATGATGTAGACCTGTGGAATCTACTTTTATTTCATTCACACTTGGTTTGGGATGCTGTTCGTGATCGTGATCGTGTTCCGGAATGAGATTTAAAGTATCTGCACTAGGTTTTCCATGTGGATTTAGAAGATCTACAACAATATTTTCATATCCCGGGACTAAAGTTACAGAGTTTGCACTATGGTCATGAAATGTAAGTGGATTTTTTTTATCTCCTGTATTTGATTGAACATTACTAGGAAGATTGTTTCCATTATCTATAATAACATATCCAGGTTCTCCATGATGTAGACCTGCAGAATCTACTTTTATTTCATTCACAACTTGTTTTGGATGCAGTTCGCGATCGTGACCGTGTTCTGGAATGAGATTTAAAGTATCTGCACTAGGTTTTTCTTGTGGATTTAGATGATTTACAACAATATTTTCATATCCCGGTACTAAAGTTACAGAATTTGCATTATCTTCATGAAGTGGTAATGGCAATTTATTATCTCCTGTATTTGGGTGAACATTACTAGGTTGATTTTTTCCATTATCTATAATAACATATCCAGGTTCTCCATGATGTAGGCCTGTAGAATCTACTTTAATTTCATTCACAATTTGTTTTGGAAGCTTTTCGTGATCGTGAACGTGTTCCGGAATGAGATTTAAAGTATTTGCACTAGGTTTTTCTTGTGGATTTAGATGATTTAAAACAATATTTTCATATCCCGGTATTAAATTTACAGAATTTGCATTAGGTTCATGAAGTGTCAATGGCAATTTTTTACTTCCTGTATTTGGGTGAACATTACTAGGTTGATTTTTTTCATTATCCATAACAACGTATTCAGGTTCTCCATCATGTAGATCTGTGGAATCTACTTTTGTTTCATTCACAATTTGTTTTGGATGCAGTTCGTGATCGTGAACGTTTTCCGGAATGAGATTTAAAGTATCTGCACTAGGTTTTCCATGTGGATTTAGAAGATCTACAACTATTTTTTCATATCCCGGGGCTAAAGTTACAGAATTTGCATTATCTTCAGGAAGTGGTAATGGCAATTTATTATCTCCTGTATTCGGGTGAACATTACTAGGTAGATTTTTTCCATTATCTATAATAACATATCCAGGTTCTCCGTGATGTAGACCTGTAAAATCTACTTTTATTTCATTCACATTTGGTTTGACGGTGGGATGTTGATATATGAATCGTTCGTTATCCTTATCATTGGTGACTACATAATTAAGGTGCTCTCCTACAGTTACCATAGTCGATGGGTTGTCGAAGATGTAGTAAAGATGTGGTTCTGTGTGTAAATCGTAGGATTCAACACTGTTAACCATTAAATCTGGGAAATTTGATTGTTTTTCTTCATTTGGGACGTAGATAGATATTTTTTGTGAATCCAGATGTCTGAATAGGTAAATTACTTTTCTCTCATGTTTTCCATACGTTTCAGCTAATTGCGATATGCGTATATTATTCTTGTCTGTCGGGAAGCAAGCACAATCTTTTGTAGAATCTCTGAGGGCATGGGATTGGGATTGTCTGAAAAAAAGAAGCAATATATTTTTTAAGCCTTTTAAAATATCTAAATATATCAACGAAACATTTGAGTAATATTTCTTGTTTGCAAGATAAAATAAATATCGTATAATTATAATTTATTTTCTGTCTTAAATAATGGTTTCTATAAACCAAATTATTTTTTACCTTGTGTTCAAAGCAACGACAGCCAGAAAAATTAATAATATCTGAAATAATAAAAAATATTAAACTTTTTTGGATAAGAACTTTTTTTTAGATTTTTATAAGAATAATGTTATAACAATAATATTATATAATACCTTGCAGACTACCATCCTGACACACAAGCAAGATTTTTATTCATAAGAACCAATAGTCGAATATTCTTTATATTTATAATAACAAAATAATTAACTAAAATTAGCGAAAAACAATTAACTGTAACAAATGTTATTAAAATACGAATTTATGGAGCTACATACGTTAATTAAGACAAATTATTGTTATAGTTATTAAATTATTTTTTTAATTGCAGTTTCGAGCTAATCTTATGGTTTAAGTAAATGTTTATAGTTGTGTATTTTCATATTTATTATTTAATATAATAGTTTTATTAACTAAATAATTATTGATAAAATGATTAAATATTCTTTTCAATTTTTGTTTAGTTGAATGTAAGTACTTTGATCCTTAATATATATATATATATATACATATATATATATATATATATATATAAGTATATATATAATATAATATAAACACCTATGCAAATGAATCATTATAAAGATCTACATGAACAACTCAAGCAGTCAAAATAACAGCCCAACTTGTAAATGTAAACTAATGCTGCAAGAAGCTGGTTACATAATAATTGATAAAATATGTAGGTAATGAATATTGTACACGGAAGACCAGACACTCATTGAGCATTTTAGATCATGTATGTTCAAATAGTATCAAGACTACTTTTCATATGTCAGTTATAGATTTGCCATTGACAGACCACAAACAAATATATTTTGAACTGAAAAAAGTAAAACAAGACATTTGAAAAAAAATAAAAAACAAAGCCTAGAACTACAACCTATTTCACAAGTTTATTGAAGATAATTTAACACAAAATATTATCACCATTATATAGTATAAAGCAAAGTCGCTTTCCGCGTCTGTCCTTATGTCTGTATGTATGCTTAGCTCTTTAAAACTACACAAAGGATTTTGAAGCAGTTTTTTTTTAATAGATAGAGTGATTCAAGAGGAAGATTTATATTGCTACGCTTACATTGCAAACGCTGGGTGAAATCTACGAGATAAATCAAAATAATGTACTTTAAGTAAGTATTGTATACCTTAAAAAGTTCTACAAGAAAGTCCATGATGGTATACGTTTATCACTTAGGGATAACCCAAGAGATAAACGTCTAATACATATTATTTAGCCTTTAAAATGGAATATATATATATTTTTTAATAAACCAGACTTGCAAGTTGATGGTCAAAATAAAGTCGATTGTGTAGTTCAGAATTCCTCAAGTTTACATGGTCATATTATGATTATGTTCAATGAAAATCTATAAGTGTTATAAATGGTTAGAATGATTTTAAAAGTATTTCAAGGGACGTTTAAGTAAAAACAAGAGGGGTATAAAAAAAATTAGTATCTAAAATTGTATCCTTATAAAAAACTTCAAATAGATTTTTGACAAAGAGCGATGTCTGCCGATGTCGTAATTGTGATTGTATCACTTAAAATAAGTCATATAGAAGCCAATTCAAAAAAAGGAAAAGAGGAATTGTTTTTGTATTTAAGGCGTGCAAAGTCGCGGGCAAAAGCTAGTTCATAAATATGAAACATTTGAGACAATCATTAAGCAATGAATAGATAAACACACAATCATAAAATACAATATTCAAAATCCTCCGCAACGAGATTGGATTAACAAACATTATTAACCAAATTAGTGAGCGTAATAAGTTATGGATTACCTATAAGTAAAAGTGATCCTAGAAATAAACACGAAAAAAAACGAAATAGAAAAAAAAAAGTAATTAAACTAATTAGGTATAATATGAATAAATATTTTCACAAGGAGTTTTCTAAATATAAAAGCAACCCGAAGAAAATGTGAAAACTAATAAATGATTTAGCATGTAATGAAATAAAACTAAATTCAGCTCCTTCAAAATTAATTATTAATAATATATAAATTACAAACAATTACAAAATTTGTCAGGCTTTCAATATGTGGCCCGGACTTAGCTAAAAACATAACACACAAAACTAATAATATAGATAACTTAAATACACAATTTCACAATAATTATTTAACCAGTTTAAAACCATGTACAAAAACTAAATTACTGAACATAATTAACACTCTAGACATAATATACCAGCTCGGGAATGGATTGTATAACTACAAAAAGCATAAAACGGTGTAAAACGGAATTAGTGAAAAATTTAACTAAATGTTTAAATAATTGTTTAGAGAAGGGCATATTTCTTAGCTCGCTTAAAATTGCAAGAGTAACTCAGGTCTTTAAAAGCGGTAGTCAAAATTATCCAAGTAATTACGGACCAATATCGGTACTGCCTGTACTTTCAAAAATCTTCAAACATGTCTTATACAGTCGATTATTAAATTACATAAATAATATCAACTTTTTATATGAACATCAATACGGCTTTCGTCCAAAATCCAGTACATTAAATACAATTATTGACCTAGTAACCAAATTTACCTATAATATTGACAATAAACAAATTGGGCTAGGAGTTTTTATCGACATTAAGAAATCGTTTGACACTGTAAGTCATTTACATTTTATGCTCTTGAAAAAGTTACAAAGTATTGGTAAGTGGTCTACTTTACAAAATATTTGAGTCTGATGTTAGTGACAGATATTAAGTTGTCAAAATTGGAAATTATGAGAGTAATCTAGCTAAAATAGTGTGCGGAGTTCCTCAAGGTTTTATTTTAGGTCCACTACTTTTTCTAATTTATATTAATGATATCAGTCAACTGGAACTTTCAGGCCATATTACGTTACATGCAGAGGACACCTCTTTCTTTTACTTCGGATGTTATAAGGGACGAAGCTCAAAGGGAATTAGATGTTTTATCGGAGTGATTTAAGACAAATTTTTTAACCGTATATAAGTAAAACCCTTACATATTTTTCTTGGCAAAGAATAAAAAAGTACAAGTTTCAGCCCATTATTATTGGTAAGGAACCGCTGAAGAGATCCACGCATGAGAGCTATCTTGGTCTTATATTAGTTAACAGACTAACTTGGATTGTATTATATGATTGTATATCCCTTGGTTGGATTGGTGCGAAGAATCTCCAGGTACATTCCATATTCCATCCGAAAATTAAAATATAATGCTCTTGTGAAGCCATATTTGGAATATCTCATTCAAATATGGGGAAATGCGGCTAAGTCTACTCTTAAAGACCTTTGCGTAATACAGAATGAAATAATAAAGTCACTCTTTAATTTTCACAGACTTACATCTACACAAAAAATATATAAAGGCACATAAAATATTTAACTTAACACAACTATACACTTATCACACATGCGTACTTATAAAAAAAATATTACTAACACTACCCATGCTCAGATAACATTTGAAAATAAAACACATATACATCACAAATACTATAAAGAGATATTGACGAAATTTGAGATATTGAGTGAATTAGACATATTATTGATAGGTAGGCTAATTATAAAGTTAACACGAAAGAGAAACTCTTCACTTAGGACATTTCTCTCATTTTCAGATGAAAAAACAAATAAGTTTTATGTGATAAATAAGTAAAAATGTATGAATAAATATAAATGTATGTATATTATTTATATTATAAGTGATGAGAGTTATTGAATCCGAAGACGGACAGCGAAGTCGTGGGCAACAGCAAGTAATCTATAACAATACTTTTTTGTCAAATATAACCATCGATACAGTTATTGGCTCAAGTAATTTAAAAATAAAATACCTGTCAAATGTAAAGTCAAATATAAATATCTGTCAAATGTAAAGTCAAATATATAACATAAAAAAAATGTCCATCCCTAACTTCCTGAACCTAACAAAATGCCTTAGAAGGAATATTCTTATACATGTAGACAAAAACCGTTCTTATTCTATACGAAAATGGAATGAAAATAGTTTGTCTATTGTGAAGAAGAAAGAAGAAAAAACGCCAGAGGTGTTTTTTTCTCTGGTAAGGCATGTAGGATATTCTAGTCCTTCTGGAAATCCTGGTTGTGGGGCAGGTAAAGGTGGGGGAGCTGGTGGAACTATCAGAGAATCGGGGGGCGGTCTCGGCCAATATGGAACTGCGCAAGAAGAACGGTTCTTCTTCGATAAACAGAAGGAACAACTGAAAGAGATGAAAAAGAAAATGCTAGAAAATAAAAAATTAAACCAGAAGAAGGACAAATAAAAAATGAACATGTTATAATAAAAATTTGATTAATACGGAATTCAATTTGTAATTATTTATTTTTATTCCCAAATATATAACAGAGCATAAATCTAATCTTAATTTGGAAAGTGTTAGCCAAGGCAGCAACTTAGAACCTGTGCCGTTTGTCTTTTTAATATACGGCTTTCTCATAGTAGTTAAGGATACCAAAGGACTGGTAGTTACAGACAGATTTAAGATTTATCTAGAAGCCAAAATGAACCTCATGAGAAAAGATTATAGGTACTGGTGAAATGCAGTAAGTATAGACAAACAGTTTTATGAAACTGAATTATGTTTTTTTTTATAAAATGAATTTAATACACATCCATAATAAAGTGATATACTCTACTATTTGTATTAGAATAATAGACGATGGTTTAAAGATGTGAAGAGATGTAAATAATTCAAAAAGTTCCCATCACATATATAATTATGAGATTAGTAGAGGAGTTTTTGTCGGAGGCAATTTTAGATATCCCAAATAATAATTAATTATTCTTCTTGTTGTCTTAGTGTATACATAAGATAAAATATCGGTAATCTTTTTTATTTGGTAAAAATATTTTATTCATTGTAAAAAATATATATATATATATTTTAATATTTATTCATAGTGCTATTTTTACACAATGCATATATGCCTTATAATATGTTAAGACTAGAAGTATTTCTATTCTGTTTTGCAAACTGTCATAACAAAAAATTAACATGTCTGAAATTGAAAGATATTTTTAATTATATCCCTATTGGAATATCAGATATAGCACATCAATTATGATGTCAAATAACATAATTACATTAAGTAAATAAATATGATTCAAAGAGAGATGGTCAAGTTCTTCACGCAAATATACCCAGCCCGGTCTTTACCATATTCTCCTTGCAGGCTACAGAGACCATCTTACAACCAGGTAATTTCATCAAACAAACCCAGATTTTACGCTAAAAGTTCAGGAGCGAAAGGACCTTCTAAAGAGGAACAAATTGAGCGAATAAAAATGCCAGGTTTTGTTCATCCAGAATCCAAAAATGATGAAGGTTACTTCACACAGAAGGCAAAACAGCAATTGGAAGAATTGAAAAAGAGATTGGAAAAACCGAAAGTAGATAATTCAGAGAAACAAGAATAAAAGAACAAAATGCTTTACACTTTATGTACAACAAATATATGTTAAGAAATAAATCTCTCACAGTATAACAAGGCACTGATATAATAATAATAAACTTTATAATCATTTACGGTGTTTAAAATAATGTTTTCCCTTAATTACTCTTCTATAATAATATGCAACAAATCCCAAGCAAACCATGGTAGGTTGATAGGTTAAATAAAAAATAGTTGTTATCATGTATACGTATGATCTGGGAGGCTGTATCAGATTATCTCACAGATTGGCGTCACGCTGCGTCCGTCGTACACGGCTTCTGGGCACTTGCGCCTGCGCATGTACTGTCAGCATACAAAGTAATCCTACAAATTTATTAGTTACTTTGCAATATTTTAATCATTTTATGACTTAAAATTAATCACCGCCTTTGATTGATCTGCAATCGATTTATAATACTTCGATTTTTATGATTTTTTTTTGGCATAATAATTAAAATATGAGAATAATACCGCTTTTACTTAAGATTTCAAATAAGGTAATAAGTACTAATGAATTTAATTATTATGTATAGTTTTTTTTGCTCTCCGTACATCCATGATAGTGACAGTGAGGTCCCAACGTGATGGTTCAACTCGCTGTCACGAGTGTCTGTCTGTCTGTTCCGAAGAATGTCAGAAATAAATCATCAAAAACTTTGTAGCAAGCTAATATCTTATTCGTTTGATTTTAAGGTAATATGATGTGTTTGAATATCAGCTTGTCTCGAAATAAAATACAATAAGAACATAAGAAACATTTGTTTTTATTGTTATTTTAAAGATAATTATAAGATATATATAATATATTTGAGAGTAAAAATAAACATTTCTTACATATATTTATCTACCAGTAAATCTTCGTATGGTAAGAAATTGGGGTCGACAAGGAAAATAGAAAGGAGAAGTCCAACACCAAATAACCAAGTAAATTTAACTTAGTATTAATTACTAATATACTATATATAAATCAATTAAATATACTTACAATATAACGTGTAAATGTAAATGGAATTGTTTCAGGATTTTATTGCTGAAAGATTGGAATTATTCAACTACTAGCTTCTAGTGTTACGGTTTTTCAGAAATATGGAGGCAAATATTTTTGTTTTTTTTTGCAAATATCTTGTGAGGACAGGCGTTATCTTTCAGAAAATCTACCACTCGATTTTCTACCTACATATATTTTATTTATCACCCAAAAACGGATGACATTGATGAAGATACTTAAAATTACAGTTTATTGAAATATTAATACAAATATGTTTTTTAGTGGTCTAACCTAAAGTAGTATTTTGATTTCAGATTCCTAGACATCTTGGCCTCTTCCATGTAGTATATACAAATAATTTACTCAAAACAAATGTAATAGGTAATAAATAAATACTCTCTATTTGTTCGTTTTAAAAGTAAAAGCACCCTCTGTGTCAATTTAAATGAATTTCGAATTACACATTCTAAATTCAAACAAGAAGTATCAGTTATCATTAAAAGGCGCCGCTTCTTTGAAGTGTGCGCTACCGTCGCGTTGCTTTCATTACGATATCAATTGATAATTAGCTTTAACTTCTTACTGAAAGATATTTCTTATAAAAGGAGCGAAGCAGCCTTTGTAACAGTCGCTGGCTTTGATTTATGCCGATGCAAGTTATTTATTAAAAAAACAATAAATAATAAAAAAATCAACAAAGTTGCTAATGATTTCCAAATATTATTAATACGATATGCGAACAGAATCTCAATATAAAAGTTTTTTTTTTGATATTGCATTCATTGCAAGCAAGGTAACATTGATTTTATAAATGTGAGTATGTTTGTTTGTTTCGCTTTCACGTCTAAATAATCAACCGACAATCATGAAACTTCGCACACAAGCAAGAGCTATGGAAAAGCATACGGTACATTTTATTAGGAAAAAGGCTGTTAGAAAAATTACTATTAGACGACTGTCAGATGTACCAAGACTTTTTATTTTCCTATAAAACGCAAGCCGCTGGCAAAAACTTGGACATTACATACAAGAATGGTTATATTATTTGAAGTCTACAAAATAATAGTTTTTTTAAAGAAGATCGGCACCACAAAGTAGTTTGCTTTAGTATAACTCTTGGATCATCCGACAAAGACCCCGAACCTCCCAAGTCGAATCTATTGTAGTTTGGATGGTTTTCAATCCAGACGTAATCCATCCAGAGGTTTACAGCCAATAATCTTACATATATATAAAAATTGTTTGTTTGTTAAATTATATATAAAAATTTTATATTTATATCAAAGTTTCTATAGATTTACATAAATAAATATGTTAATTAATATTGTTACTAGATTTCATACGTATTTTTAATTTGGCTGCAGATATAATTATGCAAAATTTGCATTCAAAATGGTTTATTAATTTGTATACTATAGAGATATTTTTGGTTGTCGTGAAATGTGCATCTTTCATCCGATTATAAAAAAGAGTTTGTCAGTTGTTCTTAAAAACTTTTTACATTAGTTAATAAAAACATAAGTATATAAAGTGGAATTAGCTGTCCTGCTCTTTTAAATTTTATGTGTAAACCTAACCATTGTTAAACTACAGCTGAAACTTAATAAAAAAACCTAAAAACTGTGAAAATAAATACTTATGTATGTAAAGATAATCGCGTTTTACTCTTCACCGCTTTAGTAGTAAGCGTAAGTTTTATTGAAACCAACTCTCAACACATTCACAACAATAATAAAAGATCCTTACAAGATATTGACCACAAGAAATTGATTCAGATCCATCCAACGGTATCTAAGATTAAAAATGATATGCACCACGCATTTCGTTTAAAATTACTTGATAAGCCAATATATTCTGTAAATCTAATGTATAAAAGTTATAATTGCCTGCAATATTCTGACATTTCAGTAAGTACCCAGTGTTCAAAATTTGAATGCGCCAAAGTGACAGAAGAATTCGGCGCCATTTTTTTTCATAAAGCATGACTTTCAACAGCCGAGACGAGGTTTTAGGCGGGATTATTATTTTGTTACGTGTAATGGATATGCACTAGAGCATAAGGATCTGTTTGTTTGTTGGGTTTAAAGTTTATTGTAATTGCTGACCACCGTCCAACGCCGCTTTCATCTCTAGTGTGTATTAGTTTTTGTAAGTTTAAGACTACTGGATAAGTGCCGACAAGGATGCCACTTACGAAAAGAATTTACTTTTTTTCACAGATAATGTAGTGATATGGTAATGTTATGGATACAAGATATAATATTCAAAAATAAAAAAAAAATACGAGTATACACATATAATGATAAAAAACGTTATACTCCATATTTTTTTTCTGGTATGATTTTTTTAAAAATGAAACGTGAACGAATAGTTGCGTAATACAGAGTCCAAATATCAAGTCACGGGTCATTGCACTAAATTCTGTATAACTAAATAAGGCATGGCTTCTGTTTGCTTGTAAATGATAAATCGTTGGTGCTGTCAATTTCAAATTATGAATAGATTGATTTTTAATCGAATTCATATGATATATGTTTTATTTGTCCTCATTTTATGTAAAGATAATTAAAGTTTTTAACTTCTTTGTAACTGTTATCTGAACAGATAAATAATTTATGTACTTTAATATTTGACAGACGAAAAAGTATTAAACAAAAACGAAACAAATCAAAAACAATAATCCGGGAAATTATTTTTCTTACAACAGATTTCTTATTTTATATGTTTAAAGTATCGTATTTTTTTTTCATAAATAAAATAAACGTTAAAATTTGTCTCGTCTCATCTAAATCCATTTTTAACCCGCGACTCAACAGAGGGGTGTTATAAGTTTGACCTGTCGATCTGTATATCTGTGTGTCTGTGTGTGGCAATGTAGCAGATAAACGCGTGGACGGATTTGATTGCAGTTTTTTTAATTGAAAGCCTGGTTGGTCGAGATGGTTCTTAGCTATGTTTGGTCGAAATAGAAACAGTGGTCTCCAAGATATTGAGGTTTTATTGGTGCGGGTGAAATGTTCTTATGAAATATGAAAAATTGATAGTAATACTTAAGCAAGTGAAAATTTGTGTGTAAGTAGGTTCATTTATAACAATAATGAAACAACTAATATAACTTTAAAAAGTAGAAAAAAATTAATTAAAAATTAAAAAACCCCGATACAAAAATATCTCTAAAAAGAATAAAAATAATATTGTTATATATTTATTGAAATCGTTGTTTCGTGGGACCGCTAATTAAAGAAATTACGATACCGAATCACATAGTCTAAGCCCTCGTAACTTCGTAAAATAGACAACATTGTCAACATACGTACAACGGTCCTCCGACGCAACGACTACAATAATTACATAATAATATTATTTTTATTCTTTTTAGGGGTATCGGGGGTTTTTTAAATTTTAAATTTAATTATTTATCTTTCAGTTACGGAACCCTAAAAATAATATAATGAGACATATCAGCTAATAATTTTATCATAATTCAATCTAATCTAATATTTTTGGCCTAGATTCTGAATAAGAACTAGATAAGCTTTTCATAGTCTAGCCTAGTTTTATATATATATAGTCGAAATGTTGTAGCTTTATACTTACATAATATTATATAAATCCAAGCCCATACCAATTTCAAATGTATAATAACTTTTTCTGTTATCAATCAATGCCACTTGAAGTAATGAAAAATGGATGCGGTAAATAAAAATATACGAATAAATCAAATAATTCCTTGTATTAAAATTATAATTGTTGTTAGTTTAGCTTGGTTATAAAAGTGAGGATAACTCCTAACATACCTTTCAAATAGCGGCATCGATTTTCATTAAACTTTCAATTTTAGTTTATTTTTTAGATTTTGATGAAGTAGTTTATCAATTAGTACCTAAGACCAACGATTGCTTCAGTGATTTTTAACTTGATTCAAATAATCTTTAATAGCTTAAGATAATTTGAAAACTTTCTTAAAGGTGTTAAGATATTTTAGAAATAATAAATATTTTCAAACAAATACCTTCATGGCTGATTGTTAAAGCAAAAAGCCTAGGAGTAGATTTATTAAATTACAATTTGACCTATGCTACCAGTCCGCGGGATGCTGGATCATCTTGTTAACTAGAAGATGAAGTAATCTGTACACAGATACAGATAATATATATGCTACTATTACAGGTATTTTAATATGTTGCCTAACAAATAGGTATTTTAGTACTTGTATCAGAATCTAGTTTTCAGCAAATTTAGTTTTGTTTTCGATAATAATGTGTAATAATATTTGTCTCCATGATTTTATTTATTTGTGTTGAAAAAATATATATTTTAAAGTAATTCAGAATACAATGGTTAATCCAAAGCTAGTGTTTTTATTTTTTTTATTATTATAATTAATTAAGAAAGCTATACATTGTAGGAGCAACATGTATCTGTAAGATTAATAGTGTACCAGTCACTCGTGTCAATAGGTTTCTTGTGAGGTGTAAATCGTTTTACCTTAGAGGTCATTGACCTGGTTTTTAATACTTAACTAATTAAAATGTGTAAATTTGAATGTTATTATGATCATATTTTTTTTTAATAAAATTGTTTGTTAGAACATGTAAGTCTTAACTTATTTTTTTTTTTAATAAGGGGCGCCTAAATGCTTAAGAATTATTTATTGTGTTTAAGTTATTGTTAGTTTTAAAAACAATATTCAATTTAATATTAGTAAGCTAGTAGTTAATCTGTTAGTTTTTTAAGATTTCTAAGAAATAGGACTCCGAATTTTATACAAACAAACGGATCAACCCAAAAGGATTATTATAATGATTTTTCTTTGTCAAATAAGCTTTAACTTATTATTGAAGAGTTAGGAAGCTTGATTCTTATCTCACATTATTTAAAAAGATTTTCAATTTGTTTCTTGCTTTTTAAGGGTTTTAAAATTGTTACCGTTTTAAAAAAGGCTGGTAGTAAAAAATATTAACATAGAAATGTTTATATGTATGTATAGATATTATTAACACACACAGGTAATAACTAACTAGTACATATACACGAAATAATCTTGTCATAGATATTATTAAATTAATTAAATTTTAAATTAACTTCTGCCCAATATTTTTTGACAATAGGAGGCTAATTCGCCATACAATTGTAGCTACTGGGCGGTCCGGGAACAACAATATTGACAAGGATAGAAATGCTGACGTATATTGAAAACATAGAAATAATTGTATTTTTTTTATTTTCTCTGTATGAAAAATTTGATTTGATTGCAAATCAGTTTCCGGTGAATTTCAAACTGAGCTTCTAGTCTTCGTATATTTTGAGATAAATGAATTTAAACTTAATTATACCTAGTATTTATTAGTATATATGTAAAGAAAATACGAAATTAATTATTTTTATATATTTATAGGAACTAAGCCGTGGGGGGTAAGATGAAGTGGTTTAAAGCTATGTATTAGTAAAATATAACGGTCTTAAAAATTATTATACAATGACTAATTGAAGAGAGGAGAATATATTTTAATACTGTCAGCTATTATACTACCCAACAAACAAACAAACCTTATAAGATTAAGTTTATAAGATCTAAACTCTTATACTTGTTATAAAAGAGCATTCATTATGTCAACGTACCTTGTTATGGCACATTAATAGAAGATTTGGCTAATATTACCTTTAGTCTTATAATTTGGCTGGGAAAACGCTAATGAATCCAATTAATACGGCTACAATAAGGGTTAGAAATATGTTCTTCTTATAGAGGTTAGTTACTTTGCTTTTGAACCGTATAATATTCAAAGTTATATACAGGCGTTTAATATGGTCAATTACTCTTAGAAAAGTAATTCAGGAGATAATTATAATGCTTTTTAACTTATAGAAACATTTAATAAGACGTCTATCCAACAAATGAATTCTAACAGTTTATATGACCTTTACAACGATGAAAGCAATCCATTTGTCCTTATACAGTGCTTATAATGATATTATTCTTTATATGGTTACGTTAAAATGTTTATATAGCTAGATTCGCCATTTTGAAAGTACAGCAGATAATGTGGATTTCTTACGTAGCGGAATTTGCATTAAATAAATGGATTCTAAATATTGGAAGAACTTTAAAAGGAGCGGTGGTTACAGAAGAAAAGTAAAAAAAAGTCTTCGAAAACATGGTTATGAGCATCACACCCACCACCTTTACTCCTATGATGTTACAAAATGACCAACCCTATGCCAACGATTCAGCCAGTGGTTCCGCAGAGAATTATTATATAGAAAATGAGAATGAAAAGGAAACCAGTGAGGAAGAATATAATTGTAGCGATACTGATAGTGATACACACATATTCTTAAATGAAAAGATGAAGAAAATTTATTTACTAGGTGATATCAGAGAATGGGCAGTGAAGTTTAATATTTCGCATATCGCTTTAAGTAACTTATTCAAAATATTAAACCACCTGCTCAAAACATTGCTCAAAACAAATAAAGTAGAAATATGCATAACTGAAATTGGGACTGGACATTATTGGCATAATGTATTAACTACACAATTAAAAAAAACTTTACAAAACTATGAAGTGCTCAAGAAAAATTAAATACCCATCTGTAAAACTGTGCAACAGCAAATGGATCTATGTTGGTACTACATTTTGAATCTTTTATTTTATCTTTCCAAAAACACGATAAATGGTTTTTAACAACAGACGAACAAGTTATAGAAATAAAGGCTATATACAGTAGTGATACGAAAAGATACAACCAAAAGGATCCCTCATGGAAAATTTAGTTGACGCCTTTGACTATCCATTGAAGTCTTCATTAATTTATATTTATAGATGTGAAGATTATATCTCTAGCAATTCAAAAAATATACATGACTTTTCAAGTGCTGCAATGAAATATAAATTATTAAATGTAGAATATTATTCTGTGTTGTATTTTACACCATTAATCCATACTTTGTAAAATAAAATAACTAATTTGTAAATCACGTATTTTTATTAAAGTCATATTTTTTTAAGAAGCCCAGAGGAGAGTGACTCTTACATCTGGAATTCAAAGGAAGAAGAAGGAAGGAAGGAACCGTTTGAACAACTTGTGGAAGATATGATGTGTTTGTTTGCTAAATTTGGGTGCTACCGAAATTAGTCCACATCGCATCAAAATAGTTATCTTAGCAATGAACATAATCGAACAATCAAAGTCGCGGGAAACAGCTAGTTTTATGATATAACAGTAGAGTAACTTACAATGTTTTTACATGATAATTAAAATATAGTTTTACTTATGTATTAGTAGGAACATGACCAATCATCATCAATGACGTTGATTTAGTGTTTACAAGTAAATTCCCTTTTTTTTAATGTTTTGAACACAATAGTATTTAAATAAATAGTATATAATCAGACTCTTTAATAAATCTAGTAACTTATCAATCTATTAAACACATCTTAATTAATCATTAATCAGTGAATAAGAAACATTTTTCGTATATTCGAACATCGATGGTTGCAGGTATTAAGAATATCAGTATGAAGTCAAAAATATTATTTTAATATTTATGGGAATAATACGAGGCTAGGGACAGGATTTAGTTCATGATAAAGGAACCCTAATGATTTGTAAAATGGCGATAGCGTAAGCAAAAAATGTTGCCATTATAAAGTCTTCTCTCTTATAGAGTTCTTGTAGATGATGTGTTAACCGTTTTACCCTTATAATAGCACTGTTTATAACATGACTAAATAATTATTAACGTTTGTAGCGTAAAAACAGCTTCAATTCAAGGGCGCGTGGATTCTGAAACACACAACGTACCAAATTTTACCATGCATTTAAATTCCCATACACTTTTCACTATAAACAAGTACATAAAATCAGATAAATAAAGTACGTAAAATAATAACTTACCGTTCACTTTTCAGTAAAATGGTTGACGTTTCTCTTTCTTTTGTAAATCACTAACAAAAAGACTTATTGCAGAATCATAAACAGACGGCTACAATGGCCTAAGGATATTAAGGAGTCTTTGACTTGACGCAATGAGTTCAACTTCCTTGTGAATTAATAAAATAAAGCACGTATAAGGGTGATCGCCCTTATTAACGATTTCCATATGTTTCTTATAAGTGTATCATGGCTGTCTAGGAGCTTTTTTCTTGCCATTATAAGCTTAACTTCCTTATTCCTTGCAATAATATAATAGGTATAAGAAAAATAAAGCGGACTATAAAGCAACTATAAGGGGCGTATAAGATCATTGTCTTTATAAAGTGTGCCCAAACGCACTCTTATTAGCGTTAATGCGGCTACTATAAGAACATATTTTTTGGCAATATAAGCTACTACAAGAGCAATTTTTGTTAGTTGGGTAGAACCTATATATTGTGGAGAAAAAATATATACTGAGTTTTTTTAAGGAATTTTGCCTTTTTAATTAATTTATAACATTATATTGATTGCTATATCTTTATTGAGATACAATGGGGATCAGAAAGAAGTTTGTGACACGATTAAATTCTTTTTTCGAATATCCACTTGTTTTGTGTATAGTTTATTTTCATAATTGATTTAAAAAGTCATTTTAAGTTTAATTATACATATATAGTAAGATTGAGATTATTTTGATTCCAAAATATTAATTCTTATAGTTTCATAATTACCTGACTACAATACTTGAATTTTGCTGCATTATTCGACATGATAAATATCTCCTGTTTTTAAATTATTCAGTAAACGAGGAAAAAGGACAAGAAATGAAAAGAAGAAGAAAGAAAAAGAAAAGTACAAACAATGACAAATGAAACGTTTTATATGTTTTTTTTTAAACATACAAATATAAAGATATGGCAACACTCAGGATATAGTTTATAGCCTAATGTTATCGACTTTTGTTAGTAGAACCTTTTTGTTTTTCAAGCTTCACCTGAACTAGTTACGGGAGTAAATATTCTCCAAAAAGGCTAGTATTAGGATAAACACAAATAACGTATGCCTGTCTGTCCTTACAATTAAGTTAACAGTATGAGCTTTTATAAATAATTTACTGGTTTCTTATTAAGCTCAACACAAGACATAAAAAATGTCCCCTGGAAGTATGTATAAATGCATTAATATTTAAATCTATTTGAGTTAATGAACTCAGTATTATGATTTGGAGATAAAAAAACTTACAAGGGATACCAGAACGCAATATGTGATATATATGTTCTGGTATAGTGATATCACACTATTAAATACTACTTTTGTTTTTCAACCTTTTTAAAATATGTATGTTATGTATGACTCTGCAATAATGAGTATAAATATATACATAATAAGAAGTTATACAATTCTCTATATGTATGGTTACGATAACCCAATTAAGTCCACGAGCTGAATTGGGAGAGAGACGATCAAGAGATACGTTTATAGATGCTGCGGTTTCGAACCCATGCTTATTATGTATTTGAATAATATATTTATATAGTATATAAGATGTTTATATAATATATATTGTAAGTGGTAAGCTAACCGGCTCCGTAAGTGTTTTGAAGCATTCATTGAACATCTAGGTTAGCGCGTCTCAGTCAACAGCGTTTCTTAAACTACTGTTTTATTTTATTTATATTTTATTTATTTATTTTTCTGTTTAGACAAACCCAAGGTTCTGACATACATTGCATTTATAAAACGTCAGAATAGTTGTCTAAATAGTCTAATGGTCTATAGAGAGAAAACGACAAAACACTCAGAATACAAAGGAAGTCCATGGATACTTTTTTAATTTATTTATAAAATTTGTAAGATTATTTAAGTAACGTTACGTATTATCTTATAATTGATAATCGAATGAATTAGAATAAAAGTAAAGTTTGGTACTGAAAATAATCTTTATATTAATATATAATTACATTTTTTTAAATACCTCATAGCTTTTTATATATATATAAGGTGAGATACCTCATCGTATTCGTGGAATGGATTTTAGTATCTTAGGACTTTACTTTAGTTCATTTTTAGACAAAGGAATAGTGTGTGTGTGTGTGTGTGTGTGATTTTGTGTATGTGTATGTGTGTGTTTGTGCGTGTGTATATATTTGTATGTGTGTACAGAATAAGTCTATAAAGTAAGAAAAAAGAGGAGTAGGTGTGTTCAGTTGTAGAATGCGTAAGAATATTTTTTGGGGACAAATGATTTGTTCTGATTTATTCAGATTGTTAGTGTAAGATAATAATATATAATAAATAAATATAAGTACCGACATACTCTTTTATAATTATAATATTCTTACAATGTTTTTTCAGTGACCCTCTCCGCCTGTTCCTGGATTTTAGTAATATTTGCAAGTTACCAAGATTAATAATATATAGATGTTTAAAGCATATATTAGTGGTATAGTTTACTCAAAATATTATTTTCTTCATATCACTCTAATATTAATAATTTGGTTCATTCTAAAAACAAATAATTAAAATTAATGTTTTTTTTTTCAATACGAACAATTTTAACACATTTCAGAAATAAAATGTCAGTTTCTCTGTTCGATTATTTCCAAACGATATATCCTCGTGATAACAACAGTTTGATTACAGCATCCCGCTCTGACGCCTCGATCCATCATTTATGATCTTAGCTTTCTTTTTTAATTATTTAATATTTGCAATATAAAAATATTATATAACATATTTGACGATTTATGACAAATAAAGCCATTAAATTTACAAAAACTAAGTTATTAAATGTCTAAAAAAATAAGTGTTTAAATTCCCAAAAAATAAGTAAATAAATTCACAATAAAATAAAAAAAAAAAACCAAAATATCAATTAATTCGTCGTATCCATAAATTCAAATTTAGAATTCATTTTAAAAATACTATAATAATATCTAATAAATAAGTGTAATATTAAAACAAAACAGTTTGAGAACGTGTCGGCGCGGGCGGGCGCGTCTCTGACGATTATGGATAGATGACTACACGCGATTATTACGAGTAATTAGTTTGACCCCACCTTGTGGATACACTGCTTTAATGGATAATAGAATTATGGGTATTTATATATATATTTTTTTTTTTCAATTTTTGTTTCAAGTTTATACGAATTCTAAAGTATAATTAGATTTTTTTTAATATATAAATAAAGGCAATAAATGATGCGTGTAATTACGTCATGATTACGTCACCGAGCCGATTTTTCTATTCTTAGATAAGATTTATGCAGCGAATAAATTTGCTGCTGACAATATTACAATACACATTTCAATGATAATTTAAACTTTATTCTATAGTGAAAAGTTATCGGAAGAATTAAAAATTCTTCCTAAACATGTGAAGGTAAAACAGTAAATGATTTTATTTTTTAACATAAATCACTAAATATATATTTATCAATAATTAAAAAAACTATTGTCATCCAAAATTTCACCAAACGTTGAGTTAAAATGCTTTATAAATCCTTATCACTACATCTCCGTACTTTTTGTAACTCATCTCCAACAACATTTACTTTTAATGACACTTAACCCAACGACTTAAAGTTGATCATCGCTTAACAAATACACTGCAAAAAAAAATAGAAAAACAAAACAAAAATTCACTTCAACTATCTGTTATTTTGTACGACATAAAGTCGAAAATAGTTTGTTTATCTACAAGTACAGGTTGGTGAAGTTGTCGTGATGGCTGGACATTTTGAGAATTTTGTACCCTACAAAGTGTCACGTCGTTTGAGGACCACCATGACATATGATGGAGTATGAGATAAAAATAGTTTAAATTACAATTAGTGAGAAATATTCTTAACATTTTAACTAACAGTTCATTTGGAAGTACCACATTTTGCTTTGACAATATATAGGTCGTTAAGAAATGAACAAATACTGAGGTATTCATAATTACTATACTATACTATACTATTTTTGTATATACTGTATATTGTATATACTATACTATACTTAAATTTGTTTCTTATTTTCTTTACAATTTGCCGAGAATAATACTTTGAAACTAGAAAACATATTCATTAAAACATATTATCGAAGTAAAACATATAAGTATACAAAAAAATTAATATTCTAATAACGACCAATGGCTTAACCTCATCAGTAGCTTTAAATAATAAAATCAAACAAACTACATATAACTTTTTCTATTATTCACCTGTCGATAGGAATACATAAAATAACCTTGAAATCAATAGATGGTTTATATTTAGCCGACAATTCTTAGGCGGGTTTTAAACACAACAAATACCAAAGAGATGCCGACACTGTGAGGAATCTATTAAAAAAAGTAATCCGCTCCGAGTATCAAATAATAAACTTGGTAGCAAGTGAATTTTGAGGATCGGGTTGCATTGGACTGAGTTTAAAAAAAGAATTCCTCATGTGTTTGAATTTGGAACGTGTACTTCCAGTATTTAAATTTTGTTTCACTTTCATACGGACTAAGAACTTTTTAGTTTTATTCATAATATAGATAGGCATATTAACATAATTCAAAATCTGATAATATTGTGTATAGTTAAGTATAGATTTATTTCTTATCATTAGTCGTATATTAATAATTTTTACAAAATTAAAGTATGTAATTAGCTTAATATTAATACGGTAGTTACTAGGATGCAAAATCATAACTCCGATGTAGCGCTTCATAATACGTCATTTTCAAATTACCAAATTAAAAAAAAGGCTTCCACTTAATTATGCATTCATCGCGTCCGATGAACGAAACGAAACGAAATCCCCAACAGGTTATCCAGATAAAGGCCGATTAAAAATTATATCCCATATGTTTTAACATTATTTAACCGATAAACAACCTTTTTGCATTAAATTAAGGTGTGAATTTTAAAAAACGCTGGCCATCAGATCGAGATCGAGATAAAGAAATAAAATAAAAAGCGGGCTGTTTGAATAAAGTACGCGTCACGTCAAGTGAAACGTCAAATTGTGACAGTTTCCGCGCGGGCAGTCGGTATGCGTGCGTTGCTCCCGCCTTCTTGGAAGTATCGTCTTGATGCATAATTGAATGTTGTTTTGCAATTAATTTGGGTTATTAAAAACAATTTAAAGTTATAACATTCATCCATTGTAACAGCCACTTAATATTATATTAGAATTATTAGGTCCTTACATATGAAATTGGCGTTTTTCGTACTGGCCACTTTAATTACAAATTTCTCCTCTTTGGTAAGGAATTCCAAATTCATTTGTTTACAGCTATTTACAGATGTATTTTTGTTTCGTTGACCGTCATGCATTTGTTTTTTTTCATTGGTTTTTTTTCAGTTTGCGTTACTCAGTTTACAAGATGGAAAAATTAAAATATCGCATTATTTACGAGTCCGAATGCCAACGTGATACTAGTGCTGCGGCTCGAAGGGTTAATGATATGTATGGCGGTCGTGTTACAAAAGAAAACACAGTTCGTTTTTGGTTCCGAAGTTCTAGAAAGTTCGACCTGCAGAACTGTTTTAATTCACCTCAAGCAAATTGGGAAGATTAAAAGGCTTGAAAGGTGGTTACCTCATGAATTGACTGAAGTAAACCGGCAAACGGATCCTGGTCAGCCAGCCAAAACCTGACCCAAGTGAAAATGTACCCAAAACCAATTATTTGTAACCGTTTGGTGTACTAGTGCCGATATTATTCATTATAGTTTTCTCAAATCTGGCCAGACTATTAGATATCTATTGTCAGCAATTGCAAGCCATGATGGAAAAGCTAGCTGCTAAATAACCTTGGCTGGTCAATCACTCCACATCACTCCTGCTTCACAACAACGCTAGAAAACGAAGTGCACTACAGACGGCTACCAAATTAGAAGAACTTCAATTAGAGTGTCTAAGATATCTACCGTACTCCCCGAACCTTGCTTCAACAGATTACCATTCTTTTCGAAATTCAGATAACTTCTTGCAAGAGAAAATATTCATCTCCGATAAGGCAGTCCAAATCGCCTTCAAATATTTTATTGATTCCTGTCCGAATTTTTTTTTAGTAAAGAGATCAATGAAAACAATGGTTCATACTTTAATTACTTAAATACATTATATTAAAAAATATTTAACTTTTTTTTTTTCCTCCCATACAAAACGCCAATTTAACATGTAAGGATCTAATATAATAAATGTTATGTTAATTCTTAATTCATGCTTCGATAAAATAGTAGGGAAGAAGAGAGAGCTAGTGATAAAATCTGTTGATATGTTTGATAATGTTTTTTAAGTGTTTTTTGTATTATTTATAATAAGGCTTGTGTAGTTTGAAAATCACAGGGAAATAGATGTCTATGAAAATAGTCGCTTCCCGTTTTGATAATACATACGATAATGGAACTGAGGTCAGGTTAGTGTTGGGCCATAAAGGTGATAATTGATAAGGCACAGAAAAATATATACTTACTAATATGTAATTATGAGAATAAATAAAAAATGTATATAAATGAGGATCATGAAGGTCCGTGAGAAAAGATTCGTTTTTAGCCCCCGACTAATAAGAGGGGGGTGTTATAAGTTTGACCTGTCGATCTGTGTATCTGTGTATCTGTCTGTGGCAAATTAGCGGCCAAACGCGTGGACGGATTTGAATGCGGTTTTTTTATCGAAAGTTATGCTCGTCGAGATGGTTCTTATCCGTGTTTGATTGAAATAGAAATAGTCTTCTCCAAGATATTGACGTTTTATACGTGGGGGGGAGAGGTTCTTATGCAATAATTAGCTGTTCCCAGTAATTAGTAATATTCGTATATATGAAACCTACCTACCTACTCATATGAAAAAGTCTTCATGTTACTTAATACATTTATAATTTATTACATTGTCGAAACTTTCATTTGGATCCATATTTTATTAAATACAATATATATATTTCTCGTATTAAATATGTATAACCTTTGTACATCATAGGTAATGTAGCATTCTCATGCTAAAAGATTTTTTTTATAAATCGGTCAAGTAGTTTCGAAGCCTATTTAATTCAAACAAACAAACAAATCTTTCCTACTTAAACAATTTTATTTATTTTTATTTATTTATTTATATCTTTTCCACTTAGAATCATAATCAGTGATCACTTGTGTACGTCAACATGGAAGTGTCAGGAGGGCCTATTACGATACTAGATTTATCGTAATAAGCCCTTCTGAGAAAGCACTTTCCATCTTAATGTTAAAGCTATGAGGGTTCCAAACGCGTCCTGGTCTGAGAAGAACCACACAACAAACTCAGCCGGATATATTTTTTGTTATTGTGATCACTGTTTCACAAACGTCAAACTTAAATGCAAATTTGGAACAACTAGAACCTTCGCAATTAATAGGAAAAGAAGCCTAATGATTTCAGGCAACGAAAATTAAATAATAATAACAGAAAATAAATCTTCGGCCTGCCACACAACCAGTCACCGCAAGCAGCACCCGTTCACGAGCATAACACAAGAGCCAGCCATCACCCCCTTCGCACATATTTGAGGGAGGGAGGCAACCCGACTCCCGATGCTACCGCAAGTAGTGACTTCTAAGGAATCGGTGTGATGCAGAAGGTCGATAAAGCAAAATTAATTTACAACAAAAAACAAATTGCGGAGATTACTAGCTATTCGCAATACAATACAGATTCATTCCCAGGCCATACCGTCATCGATGTAATCCTTTACACTATAGTAGGATTTTTTTATTAAATTATTTTTAACATATAATTTAAATTTATTTAATGATAGGCTTAAGGCTTCATTTGGGAGCTTATTATAAAAACGTATACAATTACCCTTAAAGGATTTACCTATTTTATGGAGCCTAGTGCCGAGCATAGCGAGTTTATTTTTTTGTCTTGTATTAATTTTATGTAAATCACAATTTTTCTTGAATTTTGAAATATTTTTATGAACGTAAATTAAATTTTCATAAATATATTGATTGTAAACAGTCATAATTTTAAATTCTTTAAATTTGTTTCTTAAAGAGTCTCTTGGTCTTATATTATATATTGCGCGAACAGCCCTCTTCTGCAATGTAAATATGGTATCAATGTCAGTCGCATTGCCCCATAAGAGTATACCGTATGACATTAAGCTATGAAAGTAACTAAAGTAAACTAATCGAGCAGTTTCCATATTTGTTAATAGACGTATTTTTTTAACCGCGTATGCAGCAGAACTTAGTCTGCTTGACAAATCAAATATATGAGGACCCCATTGCAATTTTTCATCTAAAGTAATGCCCAAGAAAGTAGTAGATTTGACCATGTCCAAATCCTCATTATTTAATTGTACATTGGTTCTAACATTTTTAACATTTGGTAAACTAAATTTGACACATTTCGTCTTTTTTTTATTGAGCAACAAATTATTGGCGTTAAACCATTGTACAACATCTGAGAGAGCATTGTTTACATCGTCAATAACAGATTGCCGTCTATTAACTTTAAAAGTAAGAGAAGTATCATCAGCAAACAATATTATCCCATGTTTTTCCCTCACTAGGTGAGGTAAGTCATTTATGTAAACGAGGAACAAGAAAGGCCCTAAGATAGAGCCCTGTGGCACACCTATTTTTACCAAAGAACCAGGGGAACGTTTTCCATTTACATCAACTTTTTGGATTCTATCATTAAGATATGAACTAATTAAATCTAGGGACTTATTTTTAACTCCATAATGTTCTAACTTTTTTATAAGGATTTCATGTTGAACGCAGTCAAACGCCTTAGATAGATCACAGAAAATGCCAAGTGCATCCTGTGATCCTTCCCAGGCTTCAAATATGTTTAGTAATAGCTCAACACCAGCATCTGTTGTAGAGCGACCGGCAGTGAAACCGAACTGGTTTTTGTGTAAGAGATTGTTTTTACTAAAATATGCCACAAGTTGATTAAGAATTATTTTCTCAAAAATCTTACTAAAAGTGGGTAAGACTGAAATAGGTCTATAGTTACTAGGATCTAATGAACAGCCGGATTTGAATAATGGAGTTATTTTACTTTGTTTCATTAGATCAGGAAATATACCATATTCTAAACAATTATTAAATATTAATGCTAAGTCTGGCGCTACAATGTCAATTATGGACTTAAGTATGTCAACAGAAAACCCCCAAAGATCACTAGTCTTTTTAACGCAAATTGATCTAAATACTTTGATTACTTCTTGAGCATTAACTTTTTCAAACTTAAAAGTGCTAACACATTGATCTACATTCTCTCTAAGTAAACCCATAGCTGCAGCGGTAGAAGAATTTAAAGATAACGTTGTAGTCACTGGAATATTAGTAAAAAAGGTTTCAAAAGCAGTAGCAACCTCGAGGTCAGACGTGACATATTTATTATCTATATTTAATTTAAAGTCGATCCTCTGGGATTTAGCTCTTCCAGTTTCCTCATTAATTATTTTCCAAGTTGTTTTTATTTTATTAATGCTATTTCCTATTTTATTTTGAATATGTTGATTTTTTGCTATTTTACATTGTTTTTTAAAAGATTTGGAAAATAATTTTACCTCATCCCTAAACTCATTACTAGTATTAAACATCAATTCCGCATACATATTATATAATTTTTCTCTATTTTTGTGTAACTCAGCAGATGCCCAATCACTAAACACTAATTTATCATTAACAACCACTGTTTTAGGAGTAAATATAAAGTTAAATAATTTAGTGAAAGTACTAAAAAAGTCATTATACATAATATTGGGGTTTGAATTTTTCATCAAAGGCAAATAGCGTACTAACCCATTTTTAATTTGTTCGATACGTTCTACAGTCACTGGTATAAAACTTATTTTCTGTTTTGATTTTTCTCTCTTGCTACAACTGAATTTAATAAATTGGCCATAGTGGTCAGAATCTAATGTATTGAATAAACATTTAAATTTTGGAATAACACTTGTAAAAATGTTATCAATACAAGTGGCACTAGTGGTTGTGACTCTAGTAGGCTCCATAAATATGTGTGAAAGATTATAAGATTTGAACAAATTTAAAAACTTTATACTTATTGAATTTTGTTCAAGAATATTAATATTGAAGTCTCCACAAATGATTACCTTTTTACTAGAATGTGATAGTTTATACAATACCTCATCCATAATCTTTTCAAAATGTTCAAAGTTAGATGACGGTGGCCTATAAACATTTACAATTATGAACTCTTCTAATTCAACTGAAGCAAGTTCAGTTGTCCGCTCAACAGAGTGGCTCACTATGTCCTTGCGTTCTTTGAATTTTAGCTGTTTATTTAAAATAATTAAAGAGCCACCATGTATGGAATTAACTCTGTTGAACGAACTACCAACCTGGTGGTTATTGAAATTAAATATTAATTCATCATTCTTAAGCCAATGCTCAGTGACACAAAAAACACTAATATTAAAAGTATTTAAAAACAATTCAATTTCTAATTCCTTATTTCTAATACATTGAATGTTCTGATGCACCAGGTTGATACAGTTTATATTATGTTTTTTATTATTTATTTTAACAATTTTTGTATTTCTATAATGATCATTAATATCATTATTTGATATCTTAATTATTTGGCTAGAGGATATCTCTACTGTCTTAATGACTAGTTTAAACTACTACTAATACTACTATTACTAGTTGGATTTATTTCCAAGCTGTTTTTACTTATACAAGTAATTGAATGTTGTTCAATAGAAACAATTTTAGCCAAATTATTGGCTGTCATAGTAAAATAATATAATAGCGATGAAGCTACCTGTCTTTTAATATATGGAGATAGGTAATACCTACCATTAGTCAAATTATAAAAGTTACTAACATTAGTGTTAGTGTCAATCACATGAAATTTGTCATTATACAAACATAAATTATATATCAGTAAATTTATCTTATATCTAATTTTATTTTCGGCCTGTGGCAAACCTTGATTATAGGGTAATGAAAACCAGACAATTTTATTGACATCTAAGTTACTTATAGTTTCAAAACATTTTTTAAATTCCAAATAATTTACATTATCTCTATTTCCTATAAAAATTATTATATTTGTTGACTTAGTAAATTGTTGACTTGAATTTTTTATTTGTCTAGTAATATTCATTAAATTATTGTCAGGTGAACAGCTGTTGAATACTTTTTGTTTTACAAAATAAGAATTTAGTACAGATCCCATTCCTTTTCCAATATTATCGCTAAACATATAAGTATCATATACAGGAGTTAATTTGAGGGAGCCACTATTATTAGAAACAGGGATATCAACCTTGTCACACAATATTTTAGCGGGGGAGGACAATGTTGGTTTTACAGAAAATAACTTATTATTACACTCACATGAACAACTGTTAGTCTGTGAGTTCATACATTCCAAACTATTTTGTGATTTTTTTTTTTTTTTTTTTTTTTTTTTTTTTGTTTGTCTGTAGGTTCATCTAGTACAATTCAGAAACCAGTAACATAACTTTACAAAGTCACCGTTTAATAAAAGAAGAAATTAAAATGCAAGTAAGTTAACAAGGCAAATAAAGAAATTACGATATCGAATCGTATAGTCTAAAGTCCTCAATGATTAACTTCGTAAAATAGACACCATCGTCAACCTACGTACAAAGGTCCCCCGACGCAACGAATTCAATAAGTACATATCAATATTATTTTAATTCTTTTTAGAGGTCTTTTAATATCGGGGGTATTTTTAATTTTTAATTTAATTTATTATACTATTAATGAATTATTATATTTTATGGATACCGTTTGTATTTTTTGTTTTTTTTTGTTCATTCCATGACTATATATATATGTATATATATATCGTAAAACGAAGAAATATTATATTATATTTCTTCGTTTTACGGTTTTAATGATATAGGTACTATGGTTTTAAAGACTACCTACATGTAGGTATCCAAGTAGGTACATGTTGTGTTCTTAAAATTTAAGAACACAACATTTAATTTTTTGGTCCTTTCGAAAGAAAGCTAAGTATCATATAATTTTTCCAAGATAATTATAATAAAATTATTAGTAAACAGATAAACATACATACCCTTAATAAACTCATGTTTACTCATTTTTAAGAGTTACATTTAAATTCTATGGCGTGTGACTTACTTATTCTCAGATAACAATACTCAGATTATCAAAGAAGACTATAAACAATTTAAAATAAATAAATATACATTTTAGTACATACTTATTCTCTTATATAGAAGCATTTATAAGTATAGCTTCATTTTAAATTACATAGAGTAGTATATAGTAATATTATAACAGAATTTACCTCATTTGTCTTAGCTATAAGATAATGGATGGAAAATCGGATTAGAAGTTACGAGGTATGACAGTTATATTAGAGAAAATATATTTATTAAAACCTTTACAGTATAAATTGCATTGTGTAATCAATATTTACTGAATATGTATAATATATCTTAAATAAATATTAATATATGTCGCCGATAACAAGTAACAATTTGTATTGAAGAAAGAAAACCCATAGCAGTAGATACTTATGAAAGCTGTCCTATTGCCTAAGTTAGGCCAAGTTGGGCCAAGTTGGGCCAAATTGGGAAAAAATCAGCCAAACATGCACCATTTTATTATTTCGGGCAAGCAATTAGTGTTTCCGAACACTGTTACAGAAGTTATAGGTATATATAAAATATATTTTATCCACATGTTAACCATAAAATTTCTAGGAAATAATAGCAAATGTATTGGCATTTATGGTATATTATTATAGATTTGCCGGTCGGATGAATAAACGACAATTGAGGCCGCGACTCAAGCTATTGTAAAATAACGACAAATGGAAGCTTGAATTATATTTTCAAAACAATTATTCAAGCCTAATTGAATTTGTCATTATCTGATGATCGGCCATGGGAACTTAAATGATAAGTATTTAGAACGAGTAGTGGAGATATTCGAATTGTTTAAGTCTATTAATATTATATATTGCAAATTTGTAACTAATTGCAAAGAAAATAATATTCCGGATATTAAGAAACAGCTTATAAATGCAAATATATATTCATCAATATATTTCTAGTAAAGCCTATAATAATGATAAATATAATAAGAAAATATCCTGTAACAGAATGGTAGAACCTAGCTACAGTCAGATCAAATAGCTATATATAGACCATACGAAAGGTCTCGACCATACAAAAGAAATGCTACCTTCTTTCAAAAGATCAAATATTAAACTATCTGACTTAAAACCACTAATATATATGTATGTATGTCTGTCTGTTACTATCTATAACTAAAAGACGTAGGTGAAAACAGAAGGCGGTGTGTATACATTCCCACACTTGTCTACGAATTTAAAATATGAAATAACTTGGTAAACATTCAACCAATTGCTACGACGACTCACCAATCTTGATACTTGTATTTATAAATATTTAATCATTACTTTAAGTGTTACGCTTTTTTTTTTACAAAACTAGGTAATATCGGAAATAATATTTTTATTCCTACAATGGTTTTGAACTAATTATGACTTTAATGGTTCAATACTATTTTAAAACTTATATTATGTTGTTGCCTTGGTACTCGTAATTTGGGGCTTATGATATGAAATGAAGAATATGTGATATAAAGGAGTATTAACTGAAAAAAATACTGGAAAAAATGACGAAAGAAGGATACATGTATTTACTTTATTATGAAGATAATAAAATAAAATGGGTACAATATAAATAATGACTGTTAGAGATATATAAAAGAAAATAGCATTGAATCCAAGTGAATTGTGACAAGAACACGGTGATGTTTATGATTGTGATGATGGTGATCTCTCAAAAATCATCCCCAACAAAAAAACCATCTAAATACTGATGCTGTAGAGATGGTATTTTATAAGTTATTCTACCACTAAAAGAAGCACTAGCTTTAGTGCATTAACTATTTAAGAAATTTAAATCTATTAATGTTATAATAGGATTATAATATAATATTCAAGTATGTAGAATTTCAATCCTGATAATCAAAACGGGAGCCCAATGCAGCGATGCGTGCTAACCAAATTACGGCGGTTGGTGAAGTGAACTATGAAAACAGTATTTCTTTGTCCCCCCCCCCACTGCCTCCCCCCTGCAACCCCCAGGTAAGAAGGATTATGATGGTAAGACCCGATATGCAAGACAGATGGTTAATTACTAGTCCCATCCATATTTTGGTTGGGATATTATTAAGAACCTAATCTTAATACGTTAATTTTAATTTGGATTTATTTTTTTAATAGGAATTTTATATTCTTAATAGTTTAATATAAAAAATTTCATTTGTTTTTCATTTTCTGGAACGGGAAAAACGACAATTATCATATAAGTTTAGATGAAAGGATATTTTTTATTTAAATTTAAATGAAAATTGTAGTTCTATTAAGCTTGTAATCCTGTGAGCAAGATCGTTTATATTTTAAAGAATATTGATTTAGTGCGAGTTGATTTTAAAATACATCTATATATTGTTGATTGGCGGCTTGTAAAATAACAAAAAATAAAAAAAATCTATAAACCCTAAAATTATATGTTTACAAACCGTACACTTGTTTGTTCAACACACAATGGTTAAGATTAGCTCTATCATTATTGTTGCGCAAGCGCATACAATCGTGGTAAACGCGCCGATAAAAGTGCCGACATGTTTGAAACTTATCCGACAATGGCGTATGAAAAAATCATGTTTTTGGTGTGAATTTGACGGAACATTTTAATAAATAGGTTGTTTTTATTAAAACATATAAAAAACACGCTAAGGCAACTGCAAATCTTGCAATAATTCAGTATATTTTTGGTATTATACCATATTTTTGCAAAATTTCTATTTTTTTAAATCTTGACGTTGTTTATTACTTAATAATTACAAAAATATCTTTTTGCATTTATTTTTCCGATGCTTTAGGAAAGAAGGACACGGAGAACTATTTTAAAAAAATAATCAAAAATAGAACAATGTCAACTAGCAGCCAGGTCATAGTCTATATGTGTGCGAAAGCCCACACACACATAAACTATCATATTTATAATACATGTAACTTGGATTAGCTGTTGCCTACCACACCACGCACTTAGAACGAGACCTGGAAAAAACAAGTCGGTACCAGCATTTGCAGAAGAAGAAGTCTACTTTGTAGAAAACTTTCAAAGCGTCTATGTTTTCTTAAGACAGCTTCTTCTAATTGTAAGTTTGATGTAAAATATAATTATTATGTTATTTATTATTGTACATTTATTAATGCCAATTGATAATAATGTAAGATTGAAAGTATTTTTTATTCCAAATATGCATACATTTCTCTTATGAATTATCAAATACATTATGCAGTTGCAATGGGTAATGTAAACTCTGGAGAAAAACCCGCAAAAAGCTGTTTGGATACTCTTTAAACTTATTAATAAAAATAAATATTATTATAGTATTGACTATTTGAGTCCTAGTCATAATGTGGAAACTAAGTAGGATTCAAGTAAAAAAAAAAACGTCAAAAGTTCATTATCTATTTTAATATTTCCAATATCCTAAATTAAACATCATATTTTCAGAAGATGTTAATATTTTATTACAGTTAATAAAAGCGTCATCTGGTGGAGGGTTGCGAAATCATGTGACCCTCTGCCCTCACATCCCTCTTTATGAGGGTGATATTTTCTAAAACCCCCGCATTTCCCATTTTCATATTTCGCTTATAAAATCAACAGATGTCGTTAGCAGTGTCGTTTAGTATTATTAATTAATTTAATTTCTTCTTTTTAATATTTTTTTTAATAATCTTTATTCATAAATACATATTTGTACAAAATATTTAATAAACTTAGAGTTAGATGTTACTACAGCAGTATTTCTGTTTAGTAAATCATTTTAATGTTCAATAAATACTTCTCTAACCAAATAAACAGATAACATTTTAAACGCCTACTTTAATAACATGTATTAATTATAAATATTGAAAATGATATTACTATTTTTCATAATCCACTAGAATATACCTGAAATTATAAATTTCTTTGTATTCTTACTTTATCACCTGTAAGTTATTGCTAAGAAAATAATTATAAAAAATGTAGAACAAGACGAAAACCCTTTAAATTAAAAAGAATACGAAGTATTTGAATAGATTTGAAAAAAAACGAAGTTAGGTAAAATGAAGAAACAATAAGCAAAGTCAGATCAAGATCCTAAAGCAATATTAAGTAACTATCAATAATATTCAATTGTACCTACCTACGGGAATAATTGATACTGAGACATCAAATGTTATATGACTACTGAAAACCAACACTAGAGACAAACATTCGAGCAACAGCTGAGCGGTCTTCCATTTTGGATAGCGCAGTAATTATTTGTTTTCATTTCATTTCCTTTGTTTATTTATAATAATGTATGTGATGTCCAAATAAAGTTTATTTAATTTAATTTATTATACAATCTTCTCAGCAGAACAGCATTCCGAGCTGGTGGTAGCTTACTCACGGATTGAGTATATCGACCAATTTAATGTAATTGACGATTCAAAAGTGAGTGTAAATGCCTACTTGAATAAAAATATTTTGAATTTGAATTTGAATTTATCTTGAATATTTAGAAAGCTCCCATTTGACAATCTTTATAACTAAATAAAGTAAACTTTGTTTTTTGACTAGCCTAGTACTTCATCTAAAGAACCTATCTCTTATCTAGTATTCATGTCATTAAAGCAGTTTTTGTGATTTTCAGTGGCAATAAGAAACTTTCCATACTACATAAATTAAAATATCTGACCTAACTATAGGTAATCTAATATTGATGATCTCACTATATTTTATCAAAATCTGTCTAGGTTAGCAAAAAAATACTATTATTTTAATACAGATTGTATGTACTTTTAAATAATCGTTTTTAGTTCCATTTTTATTGAGTATATAAATGCGGGGTAAATAAATATATTAATAGACATATCGACAGTAAATGAGGTCAAACTAACGGAGCGATCACTGAACACCAAACAGCAATTATAACAAAGGAACAAATAAAAATAAAACGAATACAAATAAATAACCGCTCGCCCTTGGCTTACCGGGACGGACCCCTTGTAGTATAGTGATGGGAGGCCTTGCTATTATTAACTTGTCGATAAAAATAGCGCACGCGAATATGAACTTTATGATCTAAATGTCAAACTGTTATAATATTATAACAGCTTGACATTTATAACATATCATCATATTTATTCGATTGTCAATTACAAAAATTACAATACTTTTTATAAAAAAATATTTACAACTATTACTAGTTTTCTTTAGATATGGAGCCATCATGAAATGAACTGCTAATTCATTTTACGTGCTCAGTAACTCAGCAATCTGGTATTCGTATGAAAAAAGTATTACAGGGTCCAACAATATAACCATCGCAAGGTATATAGAAAATCCATGACTTCAACAATGAACTGATTACTTTATCTTCTTCATCTGCAACTGATTAAAACACACATTCAAACTTACACACATACAGATTTACACACACATTTACACTTACTTTCAGTGAGACATTTGAAAATACTGTCAAATTACTTATTTCCTTAGGTTGACCAGAGGGTGTTTTCTTAGAAGCCACTGTAGCCACTTTAAAATTTTGCTGTAGTAAATTTCTGGTATATCCGATTACTGAAAATATCTTTGACATCCGCACTCACGCGAAAACTACCATGGCAATTAAATATATAATGTAAATAGTAGTATTTGAAGCATCTCTTAAGGTTATCGCAACCAATTTTCTGACGACTTTCAAATCAATACTATCCCATATGCCTTTTCATTTCTAGAACATAAATTGGGATACATTAGAAATGAAAAGACTTAACCTTTACATATCTTAAGCAATAATAAGTAAATGTTTTATTCACTAATGTAAGATATATATAAAAAAAAAATCATAAGGGTGATTTTAGCGTACACTCTCTTGGTGTTTTATCGATAGGGACAATGTCAATGAGTGAGACAAGCAATCACTAGCTCGTAGGTCGATTCTGATCCACGATACAATTACACCCTGTGTGTAGACTCGTTGCTGCACCATCTTCTCTCCCACAGCCAGACGATAATAACCCCTAAAACCAACCAAGAGAGTTCACAACACATTAATAAAACCACCCTAAAACTTTCACCTCTTTCAATGGGAGTTTAAACCTAAATACCTTGCGTAGGAAAGCTTTCACTTTTCAGGAATTATATTAAGTGTGCACTCGATCGAATTTAAACTTAATTATGATAACTATAAAGTCGGTTTTGGGTTTTTGGGTAAGTTTTTCGGAAGGCGATAGGCTTAAAACTCCCGAAACCAATTCTCGAGGGTTCGAAGGTTTAAACCCAAACAATAGGCACAATTCGATATTTAGCCGATTATAAATGTTCCCAAGGCTCTTAGGGAAGTGTTATTTTTGTCTTCGTTCAGATCTTAACAAAGATTTCAGAATAACTGAAAATAATGTAATTTCAACGTTTCAGCAAAAATAGGTATAAATTATTGCACGAACTCTACATGGATTTAAACAAACGATAGAGTCATTAAAATGCATAAATACGTCCTCAAGTGAATATCAAAAGAGAATATTATATTTTAAATATCAAACAAATATTTCGTTATCAAATACACATTATAATATTATAAAACAAACTGGGAATATCTAAACAATGCGCCAACTTTAGCACTGCCTTGTCGACGTCATGTTGCGAATTCAACTCCTAAGTGATATTAGAGCAGTGCTTTTTAAAATATGAATAAAAGCAAAGCAAAGGATAATTTGTTTCTTTCAATATAAATAAAACATTGTTAAGAATACTGACACTTATAACAAGTATCAAGCATAACAAAACTTTACAATACTGTCACTTATAGTCATTTTATAATAAACAGCATTACAATTGTATTTGCAACACTATTAAAATTATATTAACAATAACTATTACGTACTTAAACCTCTACAATACTTTGACTTGTATAGCATATTGAACTTTGACTTGTACATCATATAAATGGTATTTTGTACACTATTTTACATGCATAATAATACAATTTATACTGAAAATTCTACAATTCATAAACTCTACAATACCATATAAATTTAAATATAAACATAATTTCGTTATAGTTTTACGATATTAAATTTATTTTAAGCTATAAAATAAATTAACTATTGTAGTATAAAATACCATACATATTAGTAGACTATCTATGCGCATACGCAGCTCGCTCAGTCGTGTAACAAAGCAATCGAGCGCACCGAGACCAACCAGCCTTACAAGTATGTAATTTATACCACTAGTATAGAAACTTAGAAGTTATTGATATGTTAATAAAACAGTAATCAATAAAAAAATATATATAAAATTATTACTCTATGAAAATATAGTTTTGTAAAATATTTTAAACGATGAAATAAGATGAAAAATACAGTTAAGGTAAGTTAAGTTTTAGACAAGATCGTGGTATTATTTTGTGTTTGAGGTAAATTAATATATATGAATGATTAGGAATAATGTAATGTGTGAACAATAATTATTTGCATATATGTGACTTAGAGAATAGGATTTCTTAAATAATGTTCAAAATATAATGAAGCTAAATATACTATAGTTATATATCATTAATCACAATATTGTAGAGTTTTATTTGTATGTAAATTAGTAAGAAAATTGTATTTGAATGTGTATTAAATATTATTAAAAATATGTTAGGTATTTATAAGTGGAAATGATAATATTTATCATCAAATATCAACACCTAGATATGTTAAGTAAAATTATCATACCTATTATTAGTACCTACCACCTACCTATAAATTAATTTATTTTTCATGTAATATTTTTAATTGGTTTAGGTGTCCAACTTTTCAATTATGAACAGTTCAGATTTCAAAGAGGAGTAGAGTCATGTTAAAAAATGATAATTTATTAGTTAGATAAATTATATTTATTTAATATCACATTTAAAATGAATATCACAATTAAATTTAAAATAAATATCACATAAAAAACATTTAAAATCACATTAATTTAATAATTCAACGATTTAATTATATAATGACAGGTTACTTAAGAATAATCTATTCTAATGTTCTATATTAACTCTAGTGAAAATTAAGAAACTATTTTATCATAAAGTGAGACTGTATGAAACAATTTTCGTCTCTCTGAAATATATCTCAACAAATTATCTAGAGATACCTATCTTGAATACCTAGTCATTCAAATTAAATTGTTATTTTCCTATCACTAAATCTTTAAATTCTAAGATACAGATTAATAAAGCTTTTCCAATAATTTATAATTATCAACTATATTATTTATTAAAATAAATCTCAAAACAATAATTTTATATCTTTTAATACAAAATGGAAGAAAACGCGTTTGTAATAAACACAAAGAATTCTGTAAAGTCAGTGTTCGATTTTCAAACACCTACCGTCGGGAAAACGCCGTCGGGAGGATGCCGACGCCATTCTCCCCTCCACCAATCAGAGAACAGAACACGCCCCGCGAGCTATGAGATGGGTAGATCGAGAAAAACCAAGCGTTAGAGCGAGATAGCAAACATGCGTGTGTATAGTATACATCGACGGGGGAAATATGATGCATCGTGTTGTTTTAATATCGGTTACTGTTCGATTATTTATGTTTTTTTACTGAAAGGTAAGGAGTTCAGAAATTATGGCCACTAATAGAATTGTATATATATTAATAATAAAGTAATCAAAGTAGTAATAAAATATTTTTATAGAATACATAATGTAATGAAAAATAATGTTAGGTAATGTACTTAAAGTTTCATGCTTGCAACAAAGTATTAAAAGTGCGTTGGTGTGCGTTTCCACGGAAGGGGAAAGCGTTGTCGGCGCATTTTGAAAATGGAATCTTTTTCAACTTTTTAAAATATTTGAAAGCCTTTTTTAAGGGTCCATTACACGATATTCTTTTTAAAACTCCAAAAGTTAGGTATTCTGCGTACTTATATTAGTTTTAGTACGTAGGTATATGAAAATATATAATATTTATTAAAACTTTTAATAATTGTTTGAATACCTACCTACTTTAATGATAAATTCATATTTTATATATTTTTTATTTCAGATAGTAATTTATTTATTCCTTATATTTATAAACTAAACATAATTCCTCTTTCCACGACTGTTGCTCTATAATTTCAGAATTTATAATTTTGGCGGTAAAATCGTGTTCCCCTCGCAATCATCAGATGCAACGATTATATATTCAAGTCTTTGTTTACGAATTCATCGCAATAGCGAAGGGTCCATCTCATTAATGATAATATTAATACCATTGTTTACATCCTTTAAATATATGTATACTTATTATTTAAATCATTTTGAAACTGTATTAAAAAACAACCTAAAAATTTCGCAAACTAAAATACCAATGCAATATAAAATGACAGATATAAAAAAAAGATTCTTTATCATAGCTGCCATTAAATATATTATACTCATAATTTAATACATTTTAAAACTGTACTTAAAAAGAACCTAAAAATTTTGCGAACTAAAATACCAAGGCAATATGAAATGATACATAAAAAAAAAGGTTCTTTATATGCAACAATACGTATCAACTATAAAGCCTGGTTTGCGGAAGACACCATATCACGCGGAATTGTATCTAATCTGTAATCTATCGGTGAAAAGATTCTCATCCTTTTTTAATTGTGTGGTCTAAATGACATACTGAAGCGATATACTATTAAAATCATAAAAATTATAAAAAAATACAATACAATTTTGTTAAACAATAACATTGTAAATTATATTTATTATATATCATTGTACTTAAATGTGCTGAAGATTCTTATTTAGTTAGAATAAATCAGATCTATCTCTCGTCATCTCGCACCCAGCACTGATCGGCGGCACAAAGCGCTACTTACGGATGCTGGATCACTGATGCGTGTGAGATGATGCAGCTGCCTTGGAATTTTAAACACTGTTTACTAGATTTTAGAATTAATACTAATCTTCTAGGTTCTTAGACTTAGTCTTTTTTCGTTCAGTTGAACAATATTTTACATGCATTTTCTTCTAACTGTATTTTTAGACTTAGTCTTGTTTTGTTTAATTTAACAAGAATAATTTACATGCGTTTTATTCTTTACTGTATTTTTAGACTTAGTCTTGTTTTGTTTAATTTAACAAGAATAATTTACATGCGTTTTATTCTTTAGGTACTGTATTTTTAGACTTAGTCTTGTTTTGTTTAATTTAACAAGAATAATTTACATGCGTTTTATTCTTTACTGTATTTTTAGACTAAGTCTTGTTTAATTTAATTTACCAAGAAATTTTTACATACTTTTTATTCCAAACTGTACCTATTTTTAGACTTAAAATTGTTTCGTTTCAATTAAGATGACTAAACATCGAATTTCTTTAGCTATGTCAAAACCTTTGTCAAAATCATTTTGTATTTAAATCCCAGAGTAATAAAGTCTTTAGAATAAGCTCCTAAGTCTAAATAAAGCTTGCACAATAGTTGCAAAACCCAAGAACAATCCCAACAAAGTACAGAATACATGTACCGATGCGTAAATTAAGAATCCAAGCTGTTCATAATAAAGAATATATAAAGAAAATACCCGCTATCTAGATTCCCCGCTGCGGTATCCCATATTGTTCTTTACAAACACTTTCGTTGTTATTTTTTTAACGATTTTTGATGGTTGACTTAATCTGAGTTTTGAGTTAACAACTGTTTGGGGGTTGACCTTAAAATGACGACTCAATCAAAGCGAGATAACCAGACGTGACGAATACCGTGACATGGTATCGCGAAATCTCACAATAACTAAGTAAGAGCGTGAAATTAGTTCTGTATAAATGAGGGCCAGCGCGTGTTATGGCCGCGTGGCCGCCATTGTTGAACAAATGCGTTTTTGTTGATTTTAGGTTATACATTTTGGCGGGAGTCGTATTAGTGAATTAATTGTCTGTGACGTTAGTTTTTTATTGTAAGCCATATTTTATTGTCAGACAGCTATAATAATATTAATATACACAACATATTTATTTTTTACTTAAATAGCTTTGCAAGTGAAATATTTAGAAAAAACTAATAAACTAATAAGTAGGTAGGTAGGTTTAATTGACAACAACTACATAAATCTTGTTAAATCTATTTTTATACCATATTTAAGTATCCATTTAAAGGGTAATATAACATTGTGGAAGTAAACTGTGGTGTAAAATTTTTACATCTTTTTCTGCTTAGCCACGTAATGTGGTAGCAGGGGTTGTAAAACTTAACGTTTACGATCCAAATAGAGAATTTTATTTTAAAACTTGCTTTTCCTACCATTTTTGTGTCATGTAGCGGTCAAAGGATACATATCTTTATATTTTATATTCTGTTTTATAGAAATACGACCGGTCTGAATTTTGATATAGTATCTTGACAAAAGATAACTTTTTCTATGTTTGTTAGTTTTTATAAATGTTTATCTATAGGTAGATAGGTAGGTATATTATTTTATATTTGTTTATAAAACATAAAAATGATTGCAGTATGCAAGTAATAATAAAATTATCATTGAAACGTAAATTCAAAACGATGAACATATATAAAACAAATTCAAGAAAAAAAAAATCAAACCAAAAAAAAATATCGATGACCTATAACCAAATAAAAAAAAACAAAAAAAATAAGAACATTAAAGTTTCTGAATTCTATAACCGCATCGAAGTTTTGTATACTAAAACTTGAAATGCTGGTGTGGGTGTGTGCGTGCCCCCCGGGGCCCGGGGGCCGAGGCCCCGCCCCTCGCTGCTCACACGGCTGACTTGGAATCAGATCGCCAGTCGCTAGCGAGCCGTGATAACGCCAACGGTTCGCAACCCCTGTTTTATAATATTACGCGATTTTATATAAAAATTGATTTTATTTTTTGTGTATGTGTTGTGTTACGGACTGCTCCATTTAATTGGTATGTTTGGATTTGGTGATTTTTTTTATATATTCTATGATTCATCAGTGATCTATTTGTATTTTTTGTTGGAACGGTTTTTATAGTAATTCATGGTTTAATTTTTATGAAATTTTCTATTACTTGATCTAAATGTTTAAGTCAGTTTCAATTTTATTAAAGACGGTTTTGTTTTTAAATTTATAAAATCTTTGTCACTTACAGTAAAATAACTTACTACCTCTTTAAAGTATAAAGGACTAATATTTTACCAAAAAGAAAATATCCCTCAATGAAAAGAAAAATCAATTTAATATAAATATCTTTATTCATGAACATGGTATTTATTAATTTGTACAAACATTTAAATACTATTTAGATAGTCAACAAAAACATATAATAAAAAAAGGTAAAAGAACTTTACAAAAACTACCTGTCAGCTATTAAAGTCTATCATGTAATTTGATATTTTGTTTGGTTCCAATATCTAATGCGGGATTTTGAATTGAAATCGAATCTTGGACCTTTTGTAAAAATAATTTGTAATAGTAAACATTTACCCTCATTGTAAATTTGTGGAGTACAATTTGTAATGGAATAGTTTTGTTGCCAAAAATGTTTTTTTATTTTTTGTTGAAAATTATTTATATTAGTAGGTAGCGTTAGAGAAAATTGATAGTTAAAATATATTAGATATTTCTTTTGTACATCATTTATATTATATTCAAATATCACAAATGAAATCAGAGTTTAGAAAAAAAAAATAAAACACCAAAAAAATAAATTTTTAGTAATGTTAAAAAGTAATAGATTATTTACTTATCATATTCAAAAACAAAATCAGTTCCAAAAAAAAAATTATATCTCAACAAATAAAACCGTTCTCAAATGCATTACATTTTAATTTCAAAAGTAGCTACCGTCATATTAAAAAAACATCTTTGATCCACCGACCGTTTCTTACTCTATTGTAGACTGAAATATTGTAATTTTGTTAAATAGATCTGTGTATTGTAGAGCAAATTATTTTTGCGGTAAACGATACTTGGTAACAATAGTTGACAGTGACGCGGGTACAGTTTAAAAAATATTTCTTACGTTTTTAAATTTTGAAGTTGTGTAGAATACTTATATAAATTATACATACAAAAAATATTATATTTAATAGGTTTTATATAATTATATGTTTTGTACATTTAAATACTGACAGTTTATATTTTAAATAAAAAACGTTAAAAAATGCCGTTATCTTCAGTAGACATCATCTATAATTATTTATTTGTTTTTGAAGAAATAGTTATTAATATTATATAACAATAAATATTTTTTATCCTGAACAAAAAATCAAAAGCCATAATTTCTAAAAGTTCCTCCGTCACAAACATTTGTTAACATAATAATCATGTTTCTGTATTTTTTCATGTTAAGTACCGCGTCATCCAGATGTAAAGTAAAATCAATAAATCCAATGCACAAGCCAATTCAAGCTTGCCGACAAAGTAGCCATTCTATTATTTGTACTCCAGTATTCGAGTGTTGACATCGCTATTATAAAAGCCAGGGGAGTCCATGACAATTTTTTCACCTATTAATGACATACTTCTGACAAAAGAGACATAACCATTGACACTTCGTTCTCACATACTGTCATTACACGGTACTAAATGCGATTCGGCATCTAGCAAATGTCAAGGGAGCGTTTATGATCGCTTGTTCCATATTTAAAAAATGGTTGACATTATATTCTTTTTTTTAAAACGGCTCTAGGTTGTCTTGTCAATTGTTTTACTAAAATGCTGGCAGCTTACAAAATGTAAAAAACTAGACTGTGCTGTTGTATTTTTTTAGTGGCCAGTGTTCTAATAAATAAAACAAATCTAAAATTAAACTCCTTACTGTCCCACTAAAGAGGTTTAACTCGCACAAATATATGTACATACGTAGTGTATTTAATACGTGGTTCATAAACGAAATTTAGTCATATAGATTATAATCTTCTTAAATTTTATATAAAAACCGCCTCCAGTGTTACTCCAAAGTTTGAGAGGAAAAAATATTAAATAATCCTTTATGGGTTCAAAATAACACCTCCTTGGTTTCAATGGCCGTCTCACTCTTGACGATGAGGCTTAATAAGGATTAAGATAGAGCCTTTTTAAAGTAAAAAGCTTTCGATGTATCTTGGTTATGATATTTTTTTATGTCGGCGAAGTGTCTGTTTTAATTCATTGTCTTCTTTATATTTTAAAGACGTCTGAAGAGGAAAAAAATATTATTTGTAATGTGATATTAAAACGTTATATTATCTGGCATATTAAGCTGTTTAAAAATCATTCAACCGTTCAAAAACCAATTTAAATTCAAACACCGTTTTATTTTTACATTATAATGTAAAATGAATAAGTTAATTGAAATATAATATTAGGTATATGATATATTGTATTTTAAAAAATACCGTTAAATTATAAATAATAAAATACCTTCCAACCTTGGACTGAAGTAAAAAAAAAACAAAATACTAATTCTTGAGCAATGATATCATTACACTTCATCAGCACTCCTTTTTTATTTGTAAAGTAGCTCAAAGGCTGTGAATACAATAAAAGATTGATTTATGAAGAACCAGATTTATCATGTAGAGACAGCAACATCAAAAAAAAGATATATCATAAAGAATATATTCAATTAAGAGACTAACAAATGTTTTTTTTTATATTTAGGCAAAAATATTTAGGTTTGTTGCAGTAGGTATTTTTTTATGTTTTTGCATAAAAACAGACCTATGGAAATGTTTGTGAAAAAATATCAAACACCTGAGAAATATTGAAAAAAAATGCAAATAGAAACCTCCTAAATATATAAAATATACCTGAAAAAATGCTAGAAATCGAAGTAAAATTATAAAAAAAGCTAATTATAACCTCCAGATAAAAGGGCTAATAATATAGAAATAACCAATTGTAATACTGTTTCAATAAAAAATAAAATAGATGTGTTAAACTAATAATTCCCGATAATTAATAGCAATGGATCATTACTTGAAATATATTAAGTTGTAATTTTGTCTAAACTATTTTCGAAACACTATTAGCATTTATGACTGGTTGGAAAGGATAACAAAATCTAACGCTTTATTACAACAAAAAGGATATATATGATTTTTATAATGACGTTTTATTTATGACTGGCTGGAAAATAAAAAAAACAAATGTTGGCACATGTAGCTTTTACTCATAGAGTTTGTATAGCCGTTGTATTCATTTACTGCTTATTTAATAACAATTACATAAAAGATTTATATGATTTTGACAATGACGTTTCTTTATATTTTAATGACAATGACGTTTCTTTTTAAATGATCAAGTGGTTTCATAATAGTATACAAAAATAAAAACATCAAAGCGCGACACTCCACAATTCAAAGCCTAAACCTCACATCGCTGTTAATTATGTTGCGTACATTTCTGTTTTTTTAAATGCAGTGAAAAGGAAGAGGCTTTGAGGTTTTGCAACTTAAACTGAGTGCTCTCGACGGAATATGTATATGTTTTGTGCTGTACCGAACGCACGTGCGTGGCTTTGATGGCTTTTTGTACACTGGTACAGATAAGAGTACAGACTTGACAAGTTTGATTCAATTTGACAGCGAAAATTATAAAGCTTTATTAAACTTGTATAAAGTTTGTAATGTAACTTCTGAATCATATAATATAGTTATTATAGGACTTCTTGGTTTTGTATTTCAATAATAAAGTCTGTATTGAGTATTGATTCAAATAAGTCAAACCGAGAAAAATAATCGCAAATAAATAAAGACGCGGTAAATTAAACTATATTGAAACATTCAAATGTAAGAAAAATGTGGAATCTAAGCTGGTTGCATAAAATCTTACAGAATCTTAGGGTTTACTGTAATAGAAAACAATTAAAAGTACGCTAAATTAAAAAGAAATTTCATTTACTACTCTATGCTAGCTTTAGCTAGCAAAATTTGATAACTATATCATATTGATATAAACATTATTTGCATGTTCTTTTCTAAATAAAACATACATACATATAAATTTACCTAAGTATATACAGGCTTAAACTCATACTTATCGAAAACATTATCTTGAGAGAGAATTTTAAATTCCTGACTCTAGCCTTTGACGTGCTCAGACCACTTACAGCGACTTCTCCAACATTTCAAATCTACTATTAGTTCTACATCTAGTAAATGTTTAGCTAATTATGGTAACCATAGCAACAATTTTGTATTTACAAATAAATGTATTATTTGTTTTGGAGATACAAGAAAGTTAAACACACATAAAGCACTTACAAAAAATTTACTAAATTTCACCTCGCTGTCATAATCAATCAAGTTTCTGATCTACATGAGAACAAAACGTCGAACACGTTTTAAAATATCACCTCTATATAATTGTCTGTCTGGTTGATTGAACTAATCTGTAACATTATTATAATTAATTATTTTAGATCTTATTTTTATAGATAATGTAATTAATGTTTAAAAAAAAAAAACAAACAAAATATAATCGACTATAATATAAACACAGACAGAGAAAGAAATAAAATATGAATGTTTAGAGCATTTTAATAATATTCTAGATACTAGGTACTACTAAAGAACCTAGGTACTTAATAAACCTATCGCGCTAACGTTAAAACTTAAACTGTAAACTAAAATTTAACTAATTCAATATCCCAAAGGACAAACGTAACTTACGTCAAGTAAACATTGTCTTGGGAACTGAAAATTAAAATTTTCAGACTCAACCTCTTTCTGAAACTTTGCCTTTGACATTCCACTTTACTGATTTATTATTTTTAAGCCATTCCTTTAGCAATTATTCTGCGAATTACAGACATGTTAAAATATCTATAATAATATAATAAAACTGAAATTTTGTTTTCTTTTAAAAAATTTATTAAATAAATGTAAATATTTTAACTTCTCGCTTATAAAAGAAAAATTTTAAACTTTATAAACATACACAATACACAAATATACTAAAATATATTTATTACAAATACTCAAACACACATACGTATAGCACAATGTAATCCATAAAACCAATGTTAAATAATTCTTCAAATTATTCATATTTTCTACAAATATATTACAAATTTAGATAAATCTTCTTTTTTAGTATATATGTAGTAGTTTTTGCAACTCTCTCATTTAACTTAAGCGGACGGAGTCGCTAGTAACCGCTAGTATAATATGTAATCTACATTGGTAGAGTCTAAGTTTTCAAAAGTGTAATGCTTATTTAAAATAAAGAAGTGGCTTTACCAATATTCAAAATATTTATCGAAAGATATTTGTTTTATACAGACAAAGATAAAATTATGCCTCTAGAGGAAAAGTTGAATAAGAAAGCTCTACTTTTATAACGACTTCCAAGTCACTATAAACGCAAACAAAGTTATAGATAAATTCTAGATATAGCTACATGAAGTTGTTTTTTCGACCCAGTTACTTGTTGAGGAAATGGAATACTTTACCGTATCTTAAATATTATATAGAGTTTATGAAATTTTATCCAAGCTTTTATAATGGCTGACTTTGCAAAATATTTTCACGGGCAATAATTATTTATTGATAAGTTAACATTAAAAGTAGTTAAGACTTTCTCTGGCAGGTGATTCTATAAATATATAATATTTCAATTGATTATTTAATACTGTAATGAAATATTATTTACAGAGAACGCATATTTTATAGAGTAGTTTATATATTTTATTTATTACCAAATGTTTGTCAATATTTATTGTATAAATACTAAATATGAAATAACTATAAATAATAGAATATAACCACTATTCAGTTCGTGAAATAATAATTAAATTAAACTTATCTTTAATATTTATGTTTCAATTAGATTCGATACAATATGTCAATATACGTGATGTCAAGATGGCCTCTTAAAAACCAATATCCTACAAAATAAAATAACAATTAAAATAAACAAATTAATGAAATACTTTTCGCATGCCTCTATACATACATTGCTCTACACCCACCTAATTATACTAATTAGAAACAAGTTTTTATACATTCTGTAACCCGATCCAAGATAACTTGTAAAGGGGCCGCGATCATCAGATAAGAGTGATCCGTGATGCATTATATTTGTTGACGGTACGCCATTGATGTGCTCTATACTTTAATATTTGAAGTTTTTGCTGTTGACCGTACTTTTAGAATTTAAATCATTAAATAAAACTTACGAATTTGTTAGAAACTAGTCAAAAGAATCTGAATACCATTTGAACTTCATGGTATTACAAGACACAGACAGAACACCAATATATATGTAATTAGGTATACGTAATAAGACAGAAGTAAATACATATTTACTTTTATTATATATAATATCATTAACACATTAGAAGTAATTGCTATCAATATTTTGTTAAAAACCTATTTAACAAAGTTTTTATAACAAAAACTTATAATTACGATATAAATGAAATACTAGAGATAAATAATGACAGTAAATGTAACTAACTTAATATAAAAAACAAAACAAAACAAAAATCTAGATCTAGGTATATACCTAGATCTAGACTATTACATTATCTAGATCGCGTGAGCCAAGCATTCATAGTCAGTTATAATACTCATTACATCCCACAGAGCTTAGATACAGACTCATTATAGTCAGTTAGTTGTTAGAAAAAATATCTTATCGTAGGCACTGAATAGCTTCATAAAATTACAGACTCAATTATTCAAATCCTTCATTCAATGACCATTGGTTAAAAGGAAATAGACTTTAATACCTTGGTCATAAATAACATTATTTTCTGTACGATATTCCTATTAAAATCGCAATCTTATTCTACCTTCCTATCGGCTGTTGCAGACTAAATGCTATAGATATAAAGCGATATGAGCTATACTTTATTTTATTTGATTAAAATAATATAAAAAATTGTGGGTATGTTTAAAAAGTGTGATACAATCTTTAGGTAATTTTATAAAGCATAAAAAATCCTACAAGCAGCGAGGTTTTCTTTGCTTTAAAAAATCACCTCCCTCATAAATTAATAATCAATATAATATATTCTATCTTTCCATATAATTATTTTTAAATACTAGGAACTATTACCAAATCATTCCCCAAACCTTACTCTCAAGTTATACACTTCTCTTTGACTAGACTCGACTTTGACTTTCGACTGTCGACCCTCAGTCGGACAATGGTAGGGGAAATATCAAAGTGAACTTGAAAAGATCAAATAACTGTAAGTACCTGACTTTTATAATACGATTGACATTCACTTCGTAACTCCTGGGAAATAGATTAACGATATATTTGATATATTCTACTATCTCAGCTATTTACCTGATTTTTGTACCAATTCGTGACTTCCTTTGAGAAACTAAAGATAGAAATCCACATTATTTTTATTCCTTTGGGATTAAAGCAATATAAACTTTTTCATTATTATTATTAAAATTTTATATATGCTGATACGGGCATTGCTTCAAACCCGCGACCTCTGTCAAACCGTCCCGTCGCTCTACCAATTGAACTATCGTACCGCTTCGGTGAATTAAGCATTCTATACATGATTATCTATATCAAAGCTGTGGTGACAGTTATTAGGCTTCTCCCAAAAACCTTAAACATATTGATACGAAAATATAATTTATATTAACCTCGAGTGCGGCATCTCAATCAAAACTCACAAGTTTAAATCATAACGGGGTCTGGTAACAAAAACACGACTACCGTTCAGTTGCACTCTATGGGTGGTACCTATCTACCATCTCACTTCATTACTCCATCGATCATTATCATCACGAGAACTATTTGTACTATCCAACAATAGCAACATTCAGCAACATCATCCACCAATTAGTGTCCCTCCCCTTCACTCTTATAACATCCCAGCATCGATGAACAGAGACAAAATATATTATATCTCAAAGCAACCGGCTCTTGATTGTAATTGATGATTGTCTGTGAGGTCAGTAAATATTAAATTATGACTATTTCTTTGCAGGTTCATGTGTAACGAGTTGGCGTATTGAATATAAGACAAAAACGAAATATCCTTAATTATACAGTGAAATACTTAAAAGTTAAAATAATACTAAGGGGGTAGTGAGGGAGTGTGAGGTGGTGTGTAAGGGCGGCGGGGTGGCGCTGCACGGGGGGTGGGGGCGGGCCGCGCCGGCGCCCGCGCACGCCGCCACCACGCTGGTCGGCGGGCTGGTTGCGCCGCCGCGGGAACCAACCACGGCGGCAGAAGCCTTCTGGAAAATGCCGCATAAAGGTAATACATATTGTGTTTTTAAACTTATACATATTTTATTTATTAATATAATGTAGATAACATGAAGATAAAAGAAATAAATTATCACATTTGGAAATTATAAGTATCTTTTTAATTATTTTTCAAAGATTAAAAAATTAAATAATATTTCCAAGATATTAGAAAGTCCTAATAATGAAAAATCATTCAGGTAAGTTGATAACAGTTTCAGCTCTATTAATTAAGTCTTAAATCTTGAAATGAAGTAACAGATATCGTAATAAATATTTAAATTTTGAAAGAAAACTTAAATCTTACTAATAGTATTAAAAATTTAATTTTGTGTGTAGGTAACTGACACACAAAAAGTACTGGATGGATTCTAACGGAAATTTAAAACTAAATCATGGCTTAGAGACTACATTTCAAGATTTCTTTGGAAACATTTTATTACCATCACTGACCATTCCAATATCATACCACTACCATCACCACCATCACCAGAGGAAGATAGAGCTCTTAAGATTAGTTTAAATATTTAAACAGTCCCATCCTTATCCATCTTCCAAGCGAAACCGCGTGCAAATATAAATATAAATTTCTCATAATATAATTAAGACGATGTAGACTATTATAAAATAGGTAAATAAGTCTGTCTCACCGTCTGTTACGTTAACAAGACAAGTCAAAAGTTTTCGTCTGCGGTCCTTAGGTCCCATTCTATTGTACATATATTTAAATTCCTAAGTAATTCATCTTTGAGACGATCTGTATGGTTTACAAAGCTCAGTTAAACTCACTATTAAATTATATAGTTAAGTTAGTCGGTTAGTTTAGTTAAATTCTTTTCATTATAAGAGAAATGTCATCAAAATCGAATTAGTAATTTCGAAACATTTATGTGGCATTTTTAACCAGTTATTTCGGGTTATAAAATTTTGAAAAAAATTGTATTTTCATTTTATATATGTATATGTCGTAAGTTATCCTTTTTAGTATAATCAGATAATTCATTTCGTAACGAAATAAGGATAATTAAAATCGAATCAGTAATTTCGTTTTACAAGCAAAAGACAGATAGATATTTTAATATGGTATATGACTTAAAACAAGTAAAAGTGTTTATAAAAACACATTTTAACTGAATTTTTAATTGAAGTAAATCTCTGCGTCTAGTATTTGCTAACCGTTCTGAATTTCTTTGAAACTTAAGGATCATCTTGTTTAGTTTAAATTATCACTCGTGTTGCGAATTAAAATAATCTTATTTATAAAGGAATCTTTTTCTATATAAATAATGATGTTAGTAATTATGAAGCTGAAATTTAAAATGTTTTTCAGAATTTAAAAGATACATTAATATAAGTTAATAACAATTTTTAATGAGATCTACAATCCAATTTTTGTCTATTGCTTGAGATTTCTTGAAATATCTAAGGATTTACTATATCTTGGATAAAGGATATTTTGAATAAAAATACCATATTTGGGCTAAAATTTCAATCTCTAGTTGGCAAGAAATATAATTATGCCCATAGAGCACACTAAACGGAGCATGCGACAATCTTGTCACATTAAACGCTAGATAGAGACAAATAGACCGGAAAATCGACGGTTAGAGGGAGATAAACAGCTGTTTCTTTGTCACCCTGCTAAAGGAATTTTAATGATTGAGTACCCAGTCTTTGTTTTGTATTGAAAGTGTGAATAAAGATCATCGGATGAAGTGAATTTAAATGTTCTCACAGCGTTCAGATGCATTTAAACATATTTATACGTATTTTCGAAATATACTCTACAATATTATTCAATGTTCATATAGTAATAACTAATTTTATAGCTGAAAAGATTTAATAGGTTAAAAAAAAACAAAATCGTTATTCGAAAAAAATCCTAACCTAAGTACTTTACGTCTTATATTTTTATCTCTTTACTAATATATATCTAATGTCATTATCGTCAAAATCAGTTCTTTATTTATCTCTTAGAAATGGCCGAATATTTAGCAAAATAAATCATACATCCAAACTCTAGGTTTCTTAAAAGTCCTAGCTGTGATGTACGAAAATCTAGTTCATCCAGACAGTACGTACTGTTAGTACAGAATGTATGTATCTAAAAACAAAAATACTACCAAGGTATATATTTATAGGTAATATAGACTCTTTTAAAGCCAGTTTAAAAGTCGTATACAATTAAAAATACCGTTAAATATATCCTAAGCTACTTAACTTAAGCTACTCTTACTGTGTATTGATTTTACTTTTAAAGTTACCAAAAACATTTTAATAACGGAAAAAATATACTTATAATAAAGATACAAAAAAGTTTTGCAAAACTTATTACATAAAAAATATTTTATAGTATCAATGGCGAGAGAAAGGGCGTGGTAGTAATAAATTATGTCATAGTATTGTGAATGAGATAAAAAAAAACTTTACAAATAACACTCATAGGATGATTTTTTTTCCTTGACATGAATGAATTTCGTTTTATTTGGAGAATTGATATTACTATACATATTTTTTAATTATCTATCGACAATTCTACACACACAAACAAGTATGTAAACATTGTTATTAGGTACTATACCTACATAGTTTTTAATTATCATAGAAAATAATACAACATACACACACACTCACAAAAATATTTAAAAAGATTATACATACTTATTCAATCTAACAAAAGGTGCTAAACTGTTTAATTCAAAATTCAAAAACGGGATTGATGCATCCAAAATGGCGTCCGAACAATTAAACTCCCTCAGTAATTCAGAAACAGATACAAAATAATAATAAGAAGGGCATTAAGTGGGGGCTGTCTGTCTGTGACACCAGGTGTACGAACCACCCTTATATACTTATTTACTTTCATTTGATTAATGTTAATACTTTTTATTTAAACTCTCTATTAACAAAGGGGATGTTCCTGTGACGTTTACGACACGATACTACATAACGACACGATAATAATATTCAATAATTTATACTCTTTGGTACAAAATTGATACCATAGATTATAAATTATAATAGATAATAACTGTATGTATATTTACGAAAGCCCTAGTACCTTCATATAACATCAAGCATTGTGGGCTTAATTTATAAAAATAACTACAACTACACATAAATTTATAGAGTCGCGGCCATAAAAACGGGGATTAAAAATAAATCGCTCGAATAAATTGCACCTCTGAAATTAAAACTCCCTCACGACACGCGCACTTGCGCCCGCGTGTGGTCTTAGTCGTGAGCGGTAGCGGATTAACGAATGTATAGACAATTGAGTTATAATATAATATTATTTTAATAAAAATATCTATAAAAATAATAGTAAGATATGAAAATTCAAGAGTAGGTACGGATAATATGATCTATAAATCTGATGTCCAAGTCGAACATCAGATTTATATGTGTATTATTCAAACTATAAATGTATAACTTTAAATGTGTATTATTCAAAACTGACCATATTTATTAAAAAAAACTTTTATACATATATACGATCAACATATTTTTTTCTGGTTATAATAATAATCAATACTAATATGTAATATTATAAAGGTATGTAACCCGCCTCCTCTCATAGTTCCTGTTATCGCTACCTCTCACCCCTCACCCCCTACATATAGGAGGGTTGTACATTGTCCATTGTTCTTTTAACAGCTCCGCTTGTTACGGCCAGCCTGAGCTAAGAGGTATTAATAATGTTTTGGCGCGAAAATACGTCACTTAATTGGAGAACGGTGAAATTAATTTGCAGTTTTTTTTTTCATCTGTAAGGCTCATGTTGGCGCTATTTTTTTTTATATTTATCTAAGTTCTTATACTTATTTATTTAAATTTAATTTAATTTAATTAATAAATAACTTACTTAGTTAAATTAAGTCAAAATAATGTTTACATTTTTATGAATTATTATTAGATGCAAGACATTTCTTTTAATAACCTTTTATATAATATAAAAAGTATTGATAGTGTATAAATTCTTTAGAATTGTGACAACAAAAAGGTGTAGGTATTTAAAAAAGGATCTAAAACTATGCGACCACAAAAAAAGGGCCAAAACAATTCACCCTTCTAATCACTGCCCTCTATCCGCAAATTGCATCCAATTGTTCATTTTTTACCACAAGGGGGTGGATGCAAGTTTAGCATCTGATAGCAGCATTGAAGACTATTGGTGCGAGAAAATAAGGAATCCCAAAAACCGTCATGGAATGGAATCGGTTTTTTAATTATTTTGCCGGTTTTTTTTTTCAAATGTTTTACTCACACTATGTAACGACAACGACTAAAATGTCAAATGTGTATGTAGGTTGTATGATTTAAAAATATATTTGAAATTTAAATTTTGTTATTTTAACAGTATCTAATTCTAAAACATACATGTATACTATTCTTTTCTCTACAATATCAAATTTTACTCTCTTAAATATGTTTTTATTTTTAGATTAAAACAACTGTTTTTTTTATTTTAGAATTAAGTTAAAGTTCTCCATCTTTTATAACCGAATATTAAAAAAAACTTTCAACGGTTATTTATCATAAAAGATGTTCAAGTATCTCGGATTAGATAATAATTTGGTGGTTTCATTCTTGCCGCAAAAGCCTTTTTTGTTATCACTTTTTAGTTTAAGCGGATTATTTTTTTAAACGGGTTAGTTTTTTACATTTTTGCAATATAGGAGATATTGGCAGGTATTAAGAGAATTCATTTGTTAAGGTTTAAGAATAAACTTGAGTTGATTTTTTATGATACATAATATATTCGATAAAAAAACCGGATAACCGCCGTTACTGTCATAAAAGTTTAAAAAAAAATCACAAATTTGTATCCTGATTTTCAGTATCTTAAATGTATTGTATACAGTATCTTAAATTTGTTGTTAGATATTGCTAAGTTTCTAATAGAACTTCTAATAACTAATAGAACGTTAAAAATAGAACAGAATATTGAAAATATAAACAAACATTAATAATAATAGGCGTTTATGCTCTAGACGAGCTGATGCACAGTGCGGCGATGGGGGGCGGAGCCCTATTCGGGTGCTCCTCAGCTGGACACAGCGGCATCAACCAGCTCGGGGGGGTCTATGTCAACGGCAGACCCCTTCCAGACTCCACGCGGCAGAAGATCGTGGAGCTGGCGCACTCCGGGGCCAGGCCGTGTGATATCAGCAGGATACTGCAAGTCAGCAATGGCTGCGTCTCCAAGATACTTGGCAGGTCAGTTCCAATGTCATTATGTGGCACATATAATAATATTCACACGTTTTGAATATATACTCGTATTACTAATCCCATTTACTAATATCGTGTCAATACCAAAAACCGAATACCATGGGTCCTAATGAAAAGAATCACAAAACTAATCCAATAACCAAAGGCACCCAACCCACCAATAACAATTAAAACTAATACACGAATAAATGAATTATTTAACACAAAACCATTGTTAAATAACAATGCACTAAGAATCAAATACGATTGTCCAAGATGAGGTCAAATTCTTAGCCACGCGAGTAAATTGACGAAATTCCCATAATACCTCCCGAGGTGCGACAATGGGGTGAACAATACTTAAGGAATCAAGCAAGGAATCAAACAAGGAAACAAGGAATATTTCAATAACTTAATCAATACAAAACGTTCGCATTCTCATACAGTTGTATTGTTTTTATGTGAATGAAGCACGCGGCGGGAGGTGGGAATCGACATGCTGGAGGGTGCACTAATTTTCTGATTGCGATTTTATCGGATATCACCGGATTTAGGCCCTTCATACTCAACTTGGGCCCTTCATACCTACTTCAGTCAATCCTATTGCAGTTTAATCTAAATTTGTTTTTCGAGTAAAAAGGATTACTGTTTTTTTTTTTAATATGTAATATTTTGTCATATTTATCCAAATTGTTTTTAATGCCAAATATTTAATTGAAATCAACAAATGTTTAATTTGGTTAATTATAATTATGCCATTAAAATGTCAAAAGTCGATTCATAACAATAAATAAATTTGTAAGACTTCAATCAAAAGAACTAGATTTTAATGCAGGGTGTGCGTTTCAGGGTTGTCCCACGACCGCCCCTAAATAAACGCGATAAAGGGAAAATAATAATATTTGCCGGTAATTGGCACCCCTGGCGTGTGGACTTCAAGAGATCTTGTAGAAGCAATTTTGTTTGGGGTTCAGTTATTATTTTGTAATGTTTGTTCTTGAGTTATTGATTGAAATATAACTCGAGTGGAACTCAAGTATTTTTATACAAATGACTTTATAATTGTTTTAGGGAATCAATACTATTTATTTGATTGTATATTTATTTAAAAATATATATATACACTATTCATTAAATTCATAGAATAACAAAGCTTACAAAAAATAACTTAAATAAATGATGATGACAATATGACCAAATGGCGGTAATAGGCTGTAAGTGTTATAGTTTTTTTCTCACATACCCCTTATCGTGGCAATTACCTAAAGGGTTTTATTCCTTACTATTTATAAAAAACCGCAGGGTTCCTAATTAGAAGACTCCCGCCAAGCTTAAGATATGCTATGATATGTTTCTTGCTTTTTCTATAACTTCAAATATAATGAAAAAGAATTGCTTACAATAAAACTAATTATTCCATAGTAATGTGGGTTAAAAGTAAGATAACTGATGCATTCTCTCTTTTGTCCCAGATTATCATGGAATATGCAGTAAGTAAATTTATTATTAAAACTTACTAATATATTAAAATAGTGCAAATAACAAACCGCTTGGTATTTGATAAGGGTCAATTATTTTTTGCCCCGTCGAGTGATCGTATCTTGGTACAGGGGTTATAGATTATCGTGGTATAGGGTAGTCATTAGCTATGCATAATACATTCAATGTATAATTATATATGTATAGAAGATATATATTAAATTTATATATATATAGTAACTGTTTTAACTCTACGTAATAAATATTTCTTTACAACAAATATTACTTTAAATGAGTTCTAAAATATCAAAACTAATTTGTGGTCATAAAATACACCTAACATCAGATGCGCAACGCGTGTCATTTAAAAAAGTATAAATTTGTTCCAAATTCAAAAGTAATCTCGGTCTTTTCACTCAAGCATCCCTATTCTGTAGCCCGAAGCAAAAACGATTACAAATCGCCGTCAGCCATCTACGATAATAACAGTAATGGCACTCCAAAATAAACATCTATCGACAGATGACATCTCGTTGATAGTTTTGGGGTAACGGTTCTTGTTATAAAAATTAAACTAACATTTTTTAATACTTAAGGAATATTGCAAATAACAAATAAACTTTTCTTTGATATAATTTTAGCAAAACACTTAACAAAACAAGATAACTACCATTGTCATCAATAAATCAACTTTTGATACAACTAACATTTCTTAAATATCTCACCGACAATCGTATCTTCGTCATCGATTCCCAAATATCGACACATGTCGATCGCAACAATACACATCTTTTACCAGAATAAGGCAATATTTTGAAAATTTAAAGCTCCTTATTATCTAAGACATAAAGTTTATATTGGCGTGTCAATTGGTTAAGTAAGTTGGTGATGTTTGTATGGGTACTCGAAATAAGGGGATAGTTGGGGATTATATTAGTAATTGTGAGCTAATGCGGTTGGAGTGGGTCGGAAGCTTAATTTCAATGGTAAATGTAACATACGTGAATAGAAATCTTAAGTACTGCAGGGGCAATATTTGTAAGTGTAAATATTATTATAAAACAGGGGTGTATATTTTTATTTAATATAGAATATTAAAAAAAAATACAGACATTACCTACCAGTCGTATTTTGTCCCCAGATATTACGAGACCGGGTCCATCAAGCCCCGTGCTATTGGAGGTTCCAAGCCCCGGGTCGCAACTACCCCAGTAGTCCAGAAGATCGCGGACTACAAGCGGGAGTGCCCTTCAATCTTCGCCTGGGAGATCAGAGATCGTCTTCTCAGCGAGAACGTGTGCAATAATGATAACATACCAAGTGTAAGTATATACTAATTTTTTTGGTGATCATTTAGACTTTAAGGCCAGCAAATACACTAAAAATTTAATTTATTAATATCGACTATAAATTTAAATGTTATTTATTAAGAGATAAGGAATATCAATATAAAGTGAGTCTGGTCCATTCACTTTTATATCCAAAACTGGTCAAAATAATTAGAATTCTTAAGAATTTATAATATATACCTAGTTAAACTGAAATAGCAGACATTTAATAGTAAATTCTCAGAAACTACAAACAGACGGATTTTTGAAGCCTAGGTCCTGGGATAGCCTGCTTAAAACTTCCATCCCGAAAATCTATACATATTTAAATTTAAATATTACTTTTGTCATTGTAAGCAAAATACGTACTAAAATTTGATTAAAAAATAATGCAATTAAAATCAGCTGCACAGAATAATAACAAAAAATTAAGTACATCTTTTCATATTCTATTCTTATCTTTAATGCAGAGCCAATCAACTGTCAACGTCAGACATTCAAAATTGTCACAACATACAAACAGACAAATTCCATTTGCAATAAGCTGTATTCGTATTAATCCAATTTCTGAATTTATAAGGACCACATGTTCGGACCCGCTGGTTCATTGTCTGGTTTGGACCTTCAAGGTCCGATCTATAGATGAGTTCATAAAAGAGTACCTTTAAAATGTTTTGTGTTATTATCAATACAAATCGGTCGCTTTTATTGACTGTGCGTCATAAATTTTGTGTATTTTATTAGCGATATAGTGGGTGGGTATGTGTGAGTAGAATTAGTAAGGGTATAGGATGTTTATTTATAGTGTATGTAAAAAATAAGACTAAACTTAGATTAAAACTTAAACTATCAAAAACCTAGTGTTTTTGATAGTTTAAGTTTACACTGAAAAATTTACCAAAAGAAAAACATATAAAATGTAGTAGACATTTCAGAGGTCACAGGTTTGAGTCCTAGCCGTGTGGGGATCACTAAATTAAAAAAAATATATAAGTAATATACCAGAGGTTGCAGGGTCTAGTTCATTTAGTGTTGATAAAATTTTCATTTTATGTCTAATTAAAATATAATTAAATGTACCTACCATACATTCGCAAAATAAACGACCAAACGTTACTAAAAATATGCTAAATATATCTTCTTCAAGCTCTTGCTTATATTTTTTAGTTATGACTATTAACTAATTCCACACACACACACACACACACGCCATAATATAAGTAATTACGGCAGACTTTTATCAAGAGACTTTCAAACACAAACACACACTCACAAAATTAAACCACATTTTATCGTTAAAACTAATCAACTCAATAAAAAGTATTTAACAAAACAGTTTATATATAGCTTAAAATTAATATATAAAGATGTAGGTAAGTGACACGGATAGTAATCGCTCCTGACGTATGCGTTGTGACATCTGCCGCAAAAAATAATCAAAGGATTTTTTTCCCTCCAATTTTTCTGTTAATGTCAAAACTCGATAATGTAAACATTTATTACAATAGTTCGTATTGTGGTGTATTTGTGAAACATTTCAGCGAGCGATTTTTTTTTAATTTTGATATATAAATTTAATCAAATCTTGTCTGTTAACAAAATATTTTTTTTTATTTAATAACAACAATTTATTGAACCGCACTTTTATTGAAAATATATCTACATTAAATAAAAAAAATATTACAGGAACACCTTTATTTTTGATCTCATAACATAAATGATTCGATTTTTGCGGATAAAATAAACTATTTATTAAATTCAAAAAAATGCAAATTATTATTATTGACTATAAATAAGGACAGAATATAAATAACAATATATCAATCCATAATTAAAACCTTATATACTAACTTCAAATAGCCTACGTAGAAAGTAATAAGAACATAAATCAGTCGTACATAGCCCTCCATAACAAGAGGGAAAATTGGAATGCCTTCATCCCTTACCTAGAAGACTCGTAAAGGGGCTATTTTTATGACTGTCACCGGCCAAATAGAAAGATGCAAACACACGTGTGTTAGAAAGGGATAGGTATTTATTGTGGGTTGCGTAGTCTAGTCATAACGGTCGAATGGGCGTGATACTTCTTACCGCCTGTGAGCAGACAAAAATACGTGGAACAATCGATTATGGCTCCGCGGTAGAGTGGCGTAAGTACGTACTATGGACTTATTTTATCGTATTTTATAGTACTACTATACTATCCTGATGAAATTGAGAGTTGTTCAAACTAGCAAGAAATAATATATTTATTGAAAGGTAAAATAAAACAGAATCGACTACTAGAAACAATATATTAAATGATATCGAATGATACAAGAAATTTAACAAAAATATATCTTTTATTATAAATAAAATTAAAAAAAAAATCGAATCAAACCATTCGTATTTAATCTGTGACTTACGTCACTTGTCTTTCGCGCAACTATAATGCCGCGTTTCACGCATGGGTGAACAAATATTCGTTGTCTCTTTCACTTACATTATAACACGCATCTGCTGTCCTTTTCAGCAACTGCTTATGATGGCATAGGAATTGACGGTTAAATCAAGATATGTATGGAAATGAATTAATGGAATTTTCAGTTATGTTAAATTATTAAGCAAAACGGACTGAGCATCATTTTGAGCATCTGTTTACTTATCTATGTAATTAATATATTATAAAGATATAAAAGTGCCTTAGTAAGTGACAATTAAGTGGTAGTTATCGCAGATATATTGAAAGCGTCAAGTCAATAACTTAACGTCAATTTTGAATTAAGTGAAAATTTTTACAAAGACCTGTCAAAAAAACTTTTATGCTAATAAAGTTTTTCTTATATTAAAATTATTTATTTTATGAAAATAAATCCATAGAGTTTAGTGCTTGATTTGGCATAGAGTTACTATTTAAAATAACAAAAAAAAATCAAATAAGTAAATATATATTTTTTTCATACTAACATTATGTTCAACAATAATTATAAATTAAATATTCCTGTCATAAATTAATAATATAAATTTTTGGGTCGTATGTAACCGTACACCGCCAAAACGCTACTGAGGAGCAGTTTGGAGGCTTCGTGTCACGTATTATGTAGCCTTACGGAGTTTCGTTTTCGTTTACACGCACCATTGTAACTTGATCTCTCAAATTACAACGCAATTAAGATGTTTAAGGGTCTTTTAAATCTGTTTTCTTTTTATTCATGAATTCACTTAGATTAAACTATTTTTAAACGATTTTAATTGGGTAAATTATTATTTTTTTTAATTCATCCATAGCTCAGTGACTAAGTCAGTTAATTAGTTATCTACTTCCAATGGTTTCTATTCTTTCATTTGTCATTCGTTTGTCCAGGATGCATAGGTACAAAACGCACAAACAGTATCTTGAGGTCTTCCAAAGCGCTCTGACCGCTTGATATGGGATTTTATTTATGTATGTTCTTTTAATTTCATCCTTCAAAATGTAAATTTACTTACACCCCAAGTAATTCCTTCAGAAATAGTTTTATTTATCAAATTGTACCTGCGGTCTCTTGTATGTGGCTCTCCAAAATCGAAAAAATATGAATTGTGTAAGTTGAATTTTCCTAAATATCAAATTAGCAAATTAATTACATAAATGAAAACGTCAAATGTAATATTCAATATTAATTATTTTAAATGAGTAACCACAATATTAAAGTTATTTAGAACTGTAATAATTATCACTGACCGCAAAACAATTGTCATTGTGGATAATTACATGTTCATTTGTTTGTTTGCTAATAACTTGTAAAATGACAAGCTTTATTTCAAATAAAACATACAAACATACATACAAACAACAAATCAATACCATCATGGGATTACCGAATAGCACGCATCCTGAGAGAATTGCCAAAAACCGCACCCCAACTTTTCACCGGGGAATCAAACCTTGGTTTAAGCGTGTACGTTAAAATGTTTATAGATAATGCCAATGTAGGTAATAGTAATTTTAACTCCCGGGGGTCGGGACCCCTCACCGAATACTTCGTTCGTCTGCATCGCGATGTTAGTTGCGCAACGGTAACGCGCCTCTCGATTTCGTTTTGCCCAATGAATAGCTTTTTAACCGCATCTTGGTATAGGGTGTTATTTTTTATGTGCCATCAATAAATTTAATTAGATCCTTATAGTCAATTTAATTAACAAACATCGATAACAACCAGATCGACTGATAGCTTTTGTTCTAACGCGTCACTCGAGACCACCTACACTCTAGCCTCGAATGATCTATCACCGAGCCCCGACGCATCGACGTGCGTACGCGCATCCCCAGTGACACCTGTCAATGTTAAAATGACGCAAGAACGCCCGTGCGCCATATTAAAATGATCTATGATAAAATTTTCCGCGACCATCTCAAATTATACGTCAACCAATGAGCGCCTGTTAAGGATATCGTCTATAATGATTTTATTAATAGGGCAATGGATAGTACCGTGTTATAGGTATATTGTTGTGAGAATGGCTGCGCGTGCGCATGTCATGTAGCATGGCGAAACTTGATACGTTCTCTCACACTAAGATTTTATCTTTGCTCTTATTTTACAATCTCCTTTTATGACACCAGATGAAAATTACCAACTTCCTTGTTATTTATTATAGTTAAGTAAATAATTTATTATGGGTTTAATATTATAATAAACATATAAAACTGATACCTTAAGTATATGTTATGAGATTTTTTTTCTTTCTCTTGTTTTTTTTAGTAACGTTAGGTGCGTTACAGTAGGCATTATGATAAATAGAATATCTTCCTAAAATATAACGTGTTTTTTTATTATCACAAAATTATAATATATTCAACAATAAAATCTTTATAATTCAGCTTAACAAGTAACAGATAAGTTTTCAGGTGATATATTTCAGTTACAATTAGATTTCAGCAACTATGAACTGCACTGAAGTCACTTGAAGCTTCTTTAATTGCCTAACTTGTGTTGAACTCGCAACTTGTATAACAATTATCCTACAAAGTTTCCTTGAATGGTCTTCACTAAATTGGAGTTTAATTTGGAACTTATTAGGATGCATGATCTCTATTGGATTTTAGATTTTATCCCACCAAGAGAAGACCAGAGTTGAGGAACCCTAAATGTTTCGTAAGCTGTTAATTATTATTTTTGTTACAAAAAAAATCTCTTAAAAAGCATTTAAACAGTTTCAACAAGTGTTATCTTTTTTTTTATATTTACATAATTCAGGTGTGGAATTGATTATAAACACGAGACTTATAATCCAATTAAATCTCTTTTTTATTATATTTATGTGATTTTTATATTGTAAATTATTTTTAATAGAATAGTGTTGTATCATCATCTCTGTATGCATCAAAAGTTATTTTTATACGATTTTTTTAGACAAAAGAAAATATATCAAAATATAAAAAAAATATTCAAATATGTTCCAAAACTTATAAATATTTTTTGCATCATCAACAGCGTCAGACTCTTGTATCGTGGTAGTGTTTGACCTTCGCTTAATTTAATATTAAGTTATAATTAGGCTCTATAAGGCTCTATAAGGCGGGACGGTAGAGATCCTTATGTCATTTAGTGATGTGAAAGTCGATAACCTTGTTAGGCAAGTTATTGCATGATTATGCTTTTGTTATATACAATTATTAATAATAACCACACGCAGCCAATCAGACTCAACTTTTTTTATTTTTGTCACTGAATGTAAATGTATGATTCTTTTCCATCCCATTGGACCATTGACATACCAGTCTTGACAAAAATAATGTGTAACTTGAACATAAAGTTAAAAGCTACGAGTTCTCATGTACTTCATAAGACTCCATAACACCATTTAACAATTAAATTAAATAAACGTTTATTTCAAACCTATCAATTGTTATAATAATAACACCATATTTATTTTAAAATCTATTCCGGACCCTTCATAAACTGGACCTTTTTAAAAATCCCGTTTGAGCCCCTGTGCCCCTGGAACAGAGTCCCTTTACACACTCCAACGATCACTAATTCGTGAGCGGTGGTACCAAAAGGGTGTATGTAAAAAGTAACTATTATACAAATACCCACTTAAAAACTTTTTAGAGACAATATTTATTAAAACGTAGATTATGAATAAATAAAATTGTTACCATTAATAAATTAATTAGTTTATTTCTACTAAATATATTTTAAAACAAAATAATATTTTTCCTTTAAAATTCTGATAGGAACACGCCAACCGATTTAATCTCTTATCTGATTGGCCGGTGAGCTGTCACTTACAGAATGTATTTTGAATGCAATTCTCTTATTTGCTGTTAAAATATGAAATTTTAATTGGAAAATAAATAAGTTCCAATATTTACCTATTGGTATTTAGTTAATAAATAGTCTTATAAGATTATTTTCTACTAAAGTAATTTCCAATATAAATATATATCTATCCAAGTACCTATTATAGAACTGTTTTCACTCAAGATGCGTCAAAAATTTCAAATCTTTTATAATCGTATTAACGAATATACGAGATAATTATCTAAGACAAGTAAAAATTAAAAGCAGGTGATCGACTTCCCTTAGATTGAATTATGTCATAATCATATAAATCCTATATTAGAATTATCTTAAATATATACCTATGTTATTAAAGTTTAAAAGCTATAATAGTGATTTAAGCCGTACCTGCAGTACATTACCTTCCATTAACGGCACAGAGGATTAAACACGTGGTACAGCGTCCATTTTGTAAAATACATTTCCTATTTTAGGAAGCTATTGAAATTGTTGATTGAAATATGAAATGTTAATATTGTATAAGTTAATTACGTTGTTATTTTATGAGGTTGTTTCGGTAATTGATTTATTATTAATATATATTAATATGTATCGGATTAAACAGTTTTCTATTTTAAAAGACGAATAGAAATCGACAGATCAAAATATAGCACAAAACTGCCCAATGGAAATGACGCAGTATCTCGGGAAAACCATTGAATTGCAGCCCCACGGGCCGTAACAGGGAAAAATATATTTCCCCGTTGCCAATAGCAACGAGAAAACAGACAGATATTATCTAGGGACGCCCCGCGGCGCTGCCTATATACATACAACAAAGATGTGTTAAAATGGGCATACATAGAACACATTTGTGTGAGTTAGGTTTTTACGCATGCGTGCTTTTTCGCCGAAAGTAGATAGATATTGGGGTTTTTAGGCCCTGAAGGGGTGAGGGTGGGGGCGAGCCCTAATCTCTGTCCCTTTGAGGATCCCGATTGGAATTTAGTAATCATATTAAATTTTAAATTACACGTGCTTGGAAGTTAAAAGGGCGGGGAGCGTTTTGCAATTTGTTTCCCATTAGATAGTTATTTAGTTTCACTGAGATTGGGATAGCTATTACGATTTAGATGTGTGCGTGAACCTTTTTGCATACAATTATATTTTGTATGTATGTGCGATAGCTATAGCCATATACAAAAATAAATACAATTCGATTCGTCTTCTGCAAACAAAGATAAAAACTTTTTTACTACTTACTAAAATTGAATTAATTTTTTGATCTTAAATTCTTACTTACTATATGTAAGGCCCCAATGGGTACTGGTATACTTAACCAAGATGTTAAAAAATAAAACAATTAATCAAAACTAATGTTTTAAAAGGTATCATCAATAAACCGCGTGCTAAGAAACCTGGCATCCCAGAAAGAACAGGCTGCCTCTGCGCAGAACGACAGCGTGTATGAGAAGCTTAGGATGTTCAACGGCCAAGCTGCGACTGGCTGGTGGTATCCAGGGCTGCCAACCGCGCCAGCTGCACCAGCCATCCCTGCTCCAATACCTCAACAGCTGAACAGGCCTGAGGAACATAAAAGAGGTATTTTTTTAAATGTTTATATAGAATTATATTTTGTAGGGCTTAATAAAATGTTAAAAAAGTATATAACTAGGAACACATGGCAAGCGTTTCTATTACTATTTAAATATATGGATTTAAGCGATAATAGTTATGTCAAAGGAATTAATAATTCTATTCTATAGCGTCAATATCACTTGTCTAGGCCCTCTGATGTAACATGTGCATGTAGCATGTAATAATGTCAGGCGCCTAATAGAGACCCTCACGACGTCAGTGATGTCCTTTTTCCCATTTGCTTTGAGCTACGACTGGTCTGAATGCCTGAGTTAACTAGGGCTGTCACTATCGTTTAACTAGTTATTTATTTTTAAATTGAAAATTTGGTTTTATAAGCTATGTTAAATGGTTAATTGTGTATAATTTTTACAATGAAAAATAATTGGGTCACACATTCTGAATAAATATATATCTTTTCGTTTATTTATCTGATGATGTCAAAAAAAATTGTGTCAACCCTAGGTAATCTTGAATGAAATGGGATAGCTCGGTTGTTTCTTAGTCTTTGTGGTTGCTAGATTACGTTCTTTGTTGGCTGTGTGATGTTCGTTTTACGAGAAGTAATATTTAATCCCGATTTCAAAGTGATTTCAAACATTAGGTAAATAACAAAACCTTATTTATGTCTCGTTTCTGTAAATATATATTTTTACTAAAACTATTACAGTTACCATCAAATTAATTTCATTATGATATAAATAGCATAACAAATAATAATACTGTAATTAAAAAAAGCAAACAATTTCTCGGGTATATATAAAAAATAAAGAAATTTATTCTCGAAAGTGTCTCGTTTACAAATTGAGACACGTTCTGCTCTATGCACTTTGACGTTCTCGCACGTGACCTGAAACATCGTCTCGGATTATGTGTAAGATGTACCTACGGTTTTATTTTATATTTTACTTGTAATACTGCTTGTTTGTTTATCGACCGATTATAATATGTTACAGTAAGGAAATATATTCTCGAATATTAAAAATGAATTTGAAAAAAACAATGATATTTTGAATTCTCTGGACTTACAAGGCGTGGTAGAGATCATTTACAAATGGACATTAAGCTTGTTTGAACCCTTATAACATAAATATGTAATCTGTACCAATTACTGGTAAACTATTTATTTTTATAAAAACTTTAATATATTCAGAGTTAATGATAAAACAACCTTTGATATTAAATTATTCAATATCAGTTAATTAATTACATCGAAATTCATTTTGTTGTGTTTTGCTGCTAACCACATATTTTGTTTGGCTAAATATTGTACCGCTTCAATGTCGAACAGACTTCAGAACTGGTGCTAAGTTTTGTCCACTTTCAGTAGTTTTGACCAGGACACTTAAGACATAAGATACTTTTTAAATTGTCTCTATTACTTAACACTAAATTAATTAAGTTAAATTTACCGTGAAATTAAGTTTTTAGTATAATATTTAAAGGTCATTATACAAATATATTATAATAGTTTTACTGTATAAGTGGTTGACATATCAGCGTCACTTGTGAAGGCGGACTTAATTAACTTTACGAATTCGATCAGACTTGGAGCTCGGACTCATTGGATATTAAATGAATATTGCTTTTATAATTTTATATTTTGTACTTGGTTTTATTTATATTTATAGCTACCATCTATGGTGGTTCCTTAGTATATGTTCGCATCAGCTTATTAAAACATTTCGGTTCTGAAGAAATATCATGTGAAAATGTCTAATTCGTAAGTCTAAGTAGTTTGGTATATGTATTAATTACAATAATAAACCATTTCCAAGTCAAATATTTTTTTTTGGATAAGCAACATTGGTAATAACAAAACTATTATAAAAATTACATAAAATGCGTTTACTTATAACAAAAAACAATTTTACATTGCAACCTACATCGAGAAGTCAAAGTACAAATGAATTCAGAGTTGACCAATGATTCTTTTGTCGTGTGCAATGGCCTATATATTTTTAATATTCCATAGTGTTGTCTGTTCACGGGTCGCTGATGTCACTGTATACAGAGACAATAAAGAGAAATAAAATGGCCGATATTCTGCTTTACAAAAACACATAACTATTTTTTAAATTTCACTAAAATACGAGACCATTACGATTATCGAGATTATATTTCTAATAAGTTTTATCAAATCCCTAACCAAAATAATTTAGTCTCGAAAGTTTTGATACATCACAATTATGTACTTAAAAAAGCGATGAATCATAAACGACAAATAACCACAACAAATATGTATACTAAATTATATAATATTATTTGTATTGATGAACAAATAATTGCACAATAATTGTAAGCGTGTTTAGACTATGGCCGGCGCGGTCACAGCGGCGAGACAATTGCCCGGTAAATTAACTGTATTGACAAACAAATCAACTAATTTGGATTAATTTACTGTTTTGTTATATATAAATAAAGTATCAGGAATATTACATATAGATATATAATTATATTCATATAATCTTTATTTACTTTTTAAACATCGCGTTTAGTACTTTAAGTCAACTGTACCGCCATATCTGATTAAAACATTACAATGTTGGTTGGAAAATCTGTTTAGGTCGTTATAAATAAACTTTGGGATAATTCTAATCACGTATATGTATATATCCTATAAGATATAACACAGAAATCAGAATCCTATACCGAATTCTAACAAGAACAGTCTTCAGACAAAAATTTTAGTAAAAATCTTTCGAAGGTAGAATCGTAACTATTTGAATCGTAACACCAGGTGTCATAAACATTTTCCGATTCACAAACAACACTATCGGTTACAAGCACGCTTGAGTCAAGTGCTGTTGGAACAATGTCGTTTTAATTGGACTGGCAATGTACTTGACTTAAAATTCAAAACCTCTTGAAAGCACGTGTTTAATAGCTTACATTTTTCGCTTCATTTGTTGCGTTTGAAATCGAGCTGCTAGAGGTGATTGGTTATTTATTTGTTAGTTATTTTCATTATTACCTCTGAAACTATCCAGATATAAAGAAATAGCCAATCAGAAAACAAATTTATTGAGACGTTTACAATAATGAGAAAACTAAATGTTACCGTGTAATTACCACAAACATACCTACACTATTGAACCCCACAGACATCAATTGACACACTTGAGCTCACAATAATAAAAACTAAACCTTATCTACCCCTACTAAGTAATTTAGATGACCCCGTAGGGGACAAATGTTGATTACAAACAACCAATTAATTTGAACTCTCCCTTCTCCCTTGATGCTCATAAATGTACCGCAGTTGAACGCTGTCAGAGGCCAAGTAACAGTGGTCGTTGCTCAATAATAATGGTTTATTAGGATGCCCGGAAAAGAACATTAATTTGATACAAATTACAAGTAAACTAGATGGGCGAAATACTTGTACTAGTTATTCCCGTTAAATTTATTTACTAATAAGTATTATGACAATGTTAATCTAATTAGAATAATATTCTAAATATGAAATAGCTTAAATTAATATATCAGAATCTTCTAAAACTTTACAACAAAAGTCAAAATACTTAAATCAAAACTTTTACTTTATACATCACAAATTTTATTTTATAAAGCTTATTTGTTAAATATATGTTTAAATATATGAGCTCTCCGTATTATTCGTATCTACAAAAGAACAGCGTGCAAATTCGTCTAAGTATGTATCATTGGTAGACGGAGAGCGTGTCGAATCAAGACGCGTCTTGTCCAGCCGTAATACTGGAGCCGCGGGTGATACAGTACAAGACATGAGCGGTAGCGATTATTGTATCCTCATAAAAAAACTGTAATTGTAACAGATAAGCCACGTATAATATTAATAGAAAGTCTGGTTTTCTTATTAAATAATTGTTACTAATACAAAGTGGCATTAAATAATTGTATGTGAAAATATGACCTAAAAGTGTTGTATTTCTTTTGTTAACGGCTTTTACAACCAAAGGTGTATCTTAGGTTTATTCTTGCTTTATTAATCTAAACTCATTTCAGTTTTAAAAATATCAATGGTCGTAGATGATTTATTAACCCGCTCCCGCTCGCGCCTGTCCCAGACGCCGCCGCTCGCTTGAGTGACAGTATCGATCTCACATAATCGCGCCGGCAATCGCCCCCACCTACGCTCGGCCCGATAACTTCAATTCGCTTTATCTCTCCGACTTTCTTCGCTCCCCTTTGTGCTTATTTTCTTCAATTTTTTTCACCGCCCCCACTTTTATTTCTACTATTATTTTCTCTTAGGTATTTTTTCGTGTTTCGCCGTCTCGCCTGTCTGTGGAAATCGCTTCGATCATTTGTAGGTCGTTATTGGTGGGATTGTGGTTAAGTGCTGCCTCTCTCCAATGTTTTTTTAATGAATTCCTCCTTTATGTTCCGGTTTGTAAATAAAAAGGAGCGGTAATATTCATTTTTATAGCTCTTTAGACAAAAGTATTGCTTAGTTCTGCCAGTGGTAATCAAACGTTTCTTAGGTTTTACTGGCAAAGTTTGGTGAAACGTGTGTTTAAGTTTAAAGTCTTATTTACAGCTTCGCTTGAATAATAAACAGACGGAAGTTACTGGCTTAGAGTTGAGATATTGCTATCTTAAGGTTTTATTGTAATTTCCGTGATAAAATATAACAAATGTAGCAGAAGTATACGTACAATAATATTATTTTGATTATATGTTCGTCACAAGATGACATAAGTATTCGTATGTCAGACCCTTATGTAACGATAATATTAAATCAAAATGCATGCCGTGGATCTCATTAGAGGCGATAAGGCCGCGCTCACACTGCGATCCATCAAAATTGTCAATCGCACTGTTTCGGTGAATGTCGGCTATTAATCATACTGGGTTCGACTGGGATGAGAAAGTGTGATGTGAGATTTGGAATATGAGTTTTGAAATCTTTTATATAAGGCTTGAAAAGCGTTTCATTTAAATTTAGTATCAGAACCAAAGTGCTAACCTACTGCACTTTTCTACCATATTAATTAAAATGCAGTAGGTAAGTAAATTTAACTAATGTGTCTTGTGTACAACACCTTTGTTCACTCAACTGTACACTTGTATCTTGACTTTCATCCATTACTAAAATTACCTCCCGCCCATTACGTATTTGAAAAATGTGACAGATTGGGTAACAGCCAACTGAATAGATTCAGCAACCCATACTACCATTACCGACTCGGGACTCGAACGATCCAAGTATTCGACCATAAAGCAAATTAATCAATTAGCTGAGGGCATGTCGACATTACTAACGTTTAATTTTGACGTTCCCCTTCGAGAAAAACGACTAGTTTAAACCGACCCTTAGGGCAGTGGAGGGGTTGGGATTTCATAGATCATGATGACTGGTTTTTTGTTACAATTGTGCAATTCTGCTGATGCATTCTGATAGTCATATCGAGTGCTGTGTTGATAGTTTGTGATGAAGAGCCCCTTGTATTTGTTAATAGCAATCTTTAAAGTTGTTTACAACTGCTGCGTTTTGTGACGAGTGGAAACTATTATTATATTATTATAATTTAAAACGCATTGAGTTGGAAAACATTATTTTGTACAGACATAAAAAATAGAGTTTAATGCCATTATTAACCTATTTATCTTTTAGCAGATACCTTGCAATCTGAAGCCGGATCAGATGGGAATAGTGAACACGCATCATCAGGGGATGAAGACTCGCAGATGAGATTGCGGCTGAAGAGGAAGCTGCAAAGAAACCGAACCTCCTTCACCAATGACCAAATAGATAGCCTTGAAAAAGGTAAAATTTTACAATTTAATCAACAAAATATAAACCAAACATGTCAACCCACATTTAATTATAACTTATTTATTTAGGGATGTCATTGAACTTCATTCAAATCTAAAACAATGTCCAAATCCCTGCTACCCACAAACATGAACAAGAGTTGTATAAGTGTTCCCTTGAGCCTTCATAAACCAATTTGGAAACGTCCCTTTCATCTTATTTATTGTTTGCAATAACAAGTTATTAGCAAATAAATAAATATTGTCCCTCATATTTGTTCAGCTCTCGGCATCGCACCAATTATTGATAGAGTCGTGTTAATCTCAGTTTTTGTTAGTTTTGCTATTCGAGATGTTATTGCTTCTGTTATTGCTTTCTTCATATGTGTTATTGTTTTCTTGTCAAGATTTTTGACATATTTATGAGGTAGCCACCGTCCCGATAAAGACGATTATATATAGAATGCTTAATCTAACCAGATGGGTAGCGATATGGTAGCTCTATTGGTAGAGCGACGGGAAGGTTTCCCAGAGATGGCAGGTTCGATGCCCGTATCGGTTTATTTTTGATTACATATTTATTTTAAATTTATAAGGTTATTTTTAGTTTCTATTGTAAATATTGTTTTTTTTTATTGGAATACTTAAATTTTCGTTATCCACAGAGTTCGAGCGCACGCACTACCCGGACGTTTTTGCGCGGGAACGACTCGCGGAAAAGATTGGATTACCTGAGGCACGTATCCAGGTAAAATAAACATTTACACCGGTTTGATGTCTAGGCCGTGACCGGTGGTTGTCTATGATAACTTAATGAGAGCGCTGTTATCTATGGCTTGATAACCAAATCATAGTCTATGCCTTACTGACACTTAATACCCGCGATTTTCTGAGCAATACTAACGACTCTATATGGCGCCTACTAATACTAACACATAATTGAATTAAATTTTCTATTGTTTATAAAAAACCAAAGCATGTTAGATAAAATAAAGGAAAAAACATGATAAGGGTGCTTTATTAGAAGCGGACCGTGGATGCGTTCATAAGGGCCTGTTTACACTGTCTGTTTACATAGGCGCGGGCCGCATGTAGATGCGTCTTTAGCAAACATACTAAAAAAACAAGGGTATTATATAACCCCACCAAGCTTATACGTATATATATTCAACAAATATGGCGGCAATATGTTTAACATGTTTTATTGTTTGATTTTTTATGACTGTTTATCTTTCTATATTTACTTATTTTCAGTCATGTATGTAATTAAAATAGGGTGGTTAAAAGTATAATTGGTAATACAAACACATCGGGGAATACATTCCAAAACTTGTTTACACAAAGTTTATATTATAATTTTCACTGTAAGTTAAATATTGGTATGAACTGAAATTCTCTATAGCAGTGGTGCCAATATTAAAATTTAAAAACCTATGAAGTTCTTGTTTCACTTAGCAAATCGCCACAGTGTTGCCAACAGTTTAAAACATCATTTATCACGAGAGGAAACTTGCCAACTTTTATAACGGTTTAATGCAATTTTGACTGCAACCTTTTAACTATTTTAGAGCACTTAGCAGGAGATAAATCGAATTAGTTTTAAAGGAACGTCACTGACTACAATTTATTTTTGTAACACCGTCCCGCCATTTTGAGTCGTTTTATTTAAAATGTCTGACGGGATAATGTTAATCGTTTAAATGATTGGAACTTTGATGGTTTGACAATTTAAACAGTGTGTACAGATCAAATATAAAAATATATATTTTACTTGTGGTTATATGAAACGATTGAAAGGTAGTTTATATTTTCTGTCTTTTACGAGTTTATAGTTCGTCAGTTAAATTTCAAACTTTTCTGTGAGTTTTCTTGTTGGTAAAAAAACTAAAAAAGGGAATGCCGACGACAATGTTTTCAACGAGCGGGGCTAAGCTTCCACATTAACCTCTCGTCGGCTGTTAGTTAACATTCGTGAGAGCACAGCATCTCGTACAGCCAACAAGTACAATGTAGGGTTGGCAACCAAATATTTTTGTGAGTTAATTTTAAATTATTTCATGTATTTTTGACATGTAGGTATATTTAAGTCATAGAAAATTTAATTTTTGTATATAAGAGCTTAACAAGCCAACATTTTAAGAAAGCCTCAATTTACCTACAGATATAAGAGTCCAAACAAGATTAGAAAAATCCAATTTTAAATTAACCAACCCTGAATGAAAATTGGGTATCGCGAATAGGACTTAAACAACTGAAGGGAAAGTTGAATTTTGTTTTGAGAGGCTTTCAAGGAGCATCGTTTTGTATTCGGTCGCCACCACGTGCTGAGGTTCAAGGCTGTATAGGGTCTCCAGCTGATAATGATATTTTTTTTTAAATGTAAAAAAATCTTATAATATCTTGATATAGTATATAAAAACCTTAATAAATTCGCTTGTATATAAAAAAGTACGAGTGTACTAATATATAAATAAAAATGTTGGTACATTTGTCCTAGATGCTTAATAACATTATTTACAGAAAGGACAAAAACAAAAACATATAACATATATGTAACTATAAAAGTCCTTACTAACAATCATATAAATATATTTTTATCCTTAATAATTTTCACAAAATCATAGCCAGCACAGCAGGGGTTGGTATCGACCCGACCTATAGGAGGGGCTGTGGGGGATGTTTTGAAAAATTGGCACCCAACGAACAAAGCCTTTTTACTTACAAACAAGCTAAACTTACCCTTATGTCTAATGCCATAAAGACCATCTTGAGAACTGCGGTACGTTTGGATTTACTGAACTTATATAGAAATTCCTTTATATACTTGTAAATATATCTTATGTGGTAATTTTAGGGCTGCGTTACTTAATTTTATAAGGACTGATAAAAATGTATGTTATGTATAGTAACATACATATACCTATTAGAATATAAACACATTTAATAAACTATAAAAAAGCATTGAAATCTAATTCAGTCAATATGGCAGAAAATAAATCAAAAACTTATTATTACATTTTCATTAAGACAGTTATTAAGTAAAACGTTGCCTGTTGGCAAAATAACAGAATTATGGTAAATCCTATTTAGTGGAGAACCCCTCGTGAGGGTAGCTACAATTTATAAAGGAATGACAGAGGCGGGAAACGGTCTGTCATCACTGTCAAGAAATGTCTATGAAATGAAAAAAAGTAAAATGTCATAATATTTTACTGTAGCATTGGGCCGCGTTCACATGCGAGAGGTTTCACTAATGTATTAGAATGGAGATGGGTATGAAAAGTATTTTTGTATATAATACAATATTTATAATACTATTGAAATTTATAATACTCTTGTGCCTCCCGCGAATATTTTAAAAGCTTTTGAAATTTTACTTTCTATATAAACTTAGGTATATAACATTGCACAAAAATGTTTACATATAGAAAAATATATCCATATATCTACTATAATTTCTTTATAAACTTAATACTGACGTTAATACATTTGGCCATCAGTAAATTTATGCACATACTGAGTACTTCAAACTTTGTCGATGATAGTGTGTATTCAGCTTAAGCGGACCCTTTTTAGGTTTTTGCGAGGGTTCAAATAAAATATGGTACAGAATATGGCGATTTCGGAGGGCAGAGCAATAATATTATGACATATTACCTAGCACGACCTCTTTGACTGCCATTTCTTATTTTCCTATTTCAATACAAAAGAACTAAAATATTCTTTTCATCTTTTGCTTACGCCTACTTCTTATTGATGAAAAAAGAGTACGTATTTAAGTATTGATGAATATATTTTAACAAAATTATTTTTATGTAGGTATATACATAACGATAATTAAAATCTAGAAGTTCAGCTTGAAAATAGATGAATAAAAACTAATTTAAATTAAATTATGATTTTACACACAATATCAACAATAGTATAAAGCGTTGAGAAGTTTTTTAATAAATAATAACAATGACTTATTCGGCAACTCCTTCGCAAGTGCGCCATATTGCCGCCGCCATGTCGGAACTGACGCGCACGTGAGCGACGCTTCCGGGAATCGTTCCGTTCCACGCAGTTCAATGTCACGATATTGTTTACGGTTCAATTAATTGCTTTTCCAATATACTCCTATCAGGCATTTATAAGTCTTAATTACACTACGTGTTTATCTTAAATCTAGAGGATTATAACGATTTTACAATTTATACCTACATACACAGAATGTTTGAAAATAAAGTATACTTATATTATTTCACCTGGCTGAAAAGTTTATAAAGAAAACAATCTTACCTGTATGAAAACAATATTATTTCTATGTTACATCTTAACAAATTCCTTTGCTTAATTTAAGAAGATGTAGGTAACTTGAATGACTAACTATTTTTAGGTCATTATAACAAAGAGATAAAATATATACATACTTAAAACTTAAATGTACCTTGACAAACATTTATTTGGAACTTCTTGTCTAGGTATAATTGTATTATATTAATTGCGTTCATTATATTTAACAAATTTCAATTTTATACGTTTCTTTCTTCGGATAAGCAAGCTGTCACACACGAATCAAACCCACCAGACGCCTTGATTCACAACAACCAATAACAACCATCTTAAAACAGGTATGGTTCTCCAACCGTCGCGCAAAATGGCGTCGTGAAGAAAAGCTTCGCAGTCAGCGACGAGACGCACCCGCGTCACCAGCGCCACCAGCAAGATTACCACTGAATGGCGGGTTCAACTCCATGTATAGTCCCATACCACAACCCATTGCTACCATGAGTGATACCTATAGGTGAGTTTCATTAAAACGATTACTCAAGATTTAAAGCTATTAAAGTTAAGTTAAGATTTAAAGTTAAACTTAGGTAAATTGGATCCACAACGTTAAAATCAACAAAACATGTTTCCTAACAATTTCTCAACTTACCTTTAACTTCTTAATTTCTGAACCAACCAAAGACAATAATCTCTAACGCCATCTATTGTCTAAAGGCGGCACTAATTAAATTGCGCGATAAATCGGGCGGCAAAAGATCGCGTCTTCCCGCCACTGCACCGAGACGGAACGAAGTTCACGCCGAAGGTCGGCTTTCCACTCGGATTGATTTTTAATAGTGAATCTTCGGTCTTTGTAGAAGCAAATTAAGTTAGTGAGACGCGAAGTTGCCAATAGTTCGGAGATAATAATCACTCTGAATAGTTCGAAATACTAGATTAAAGACGAATCTTTTTTGTTTTCAATTCAATTTCCTTTTTTGATTTTAAAATGATGAAATAATTTTTTTAAATATATTTTTAATGGAAAGTTTCGACTTCTCAGATTAATGTCTGGCAGTTGTGTCCGTGTTCATTCTACACATCATAATATTTACTATGTATACAGTATATACCTACATTAAAACAATTTTTAATAAGATTGTAACCTACTATTGAATATTACACGTCACACCTTTCTACCTAAATAATAATACCAAATTTTTATTTTATTATAAAGATTGCAACAAATTTATTTCAACGGTTTAAGTAAACGTTATGTCGTGGTAACCATGAAATCTTGATACAGCTGTTCTGTAGTAATGAACCATCTATCATCACAGAGTGTTGGTATAAATACCTCAATTTATTATTTTATCGTAAATATAACCTAAATCAGTTGATATATGTATTTTCCTCGAAACATCTCCGAAAATAATCTTATCCTATATATTGTTTCGTACCATAAGCTATTAACACATCAATTTTCAGCCAATAGATCTGGTAGTAACTGGCGATAAAATAAACATGAATACATTATTAAGAATTAATAATTAGTTTTCTGGTTTCTTTTCATATGAATATTAAATGTAAAGACCGTCATTACACTTTAATTATGACGTATGTATCTAAATTCCTAGTTTGCTAATCCTGTTTGTTTCCAGCTCGATGTCCACGGGTCTCTCATCGTCCTGCCTGCAGCAGCGGGACGGCGGCTACCCCTACATGTTCGGTGACGTGCTTTCGGGTGGTGGGTACCGCGCGCCTGCCGCTCACCAGCAGCACGCCGCCTACTCACAGCCGCAGAGCGCCGGCGGCACTGGTGAGTAGACTTGGAAGGAGATCGTGGAACCACTTCCGAACTAGAGAATAATCACTATTTGACGGCCGATTTCTGGATTACTGATACAAAATACTCAACAAGAAACTGTTCCGTTTGAAAATCGAACCTTTGTCACATCCATTGACTACTTTTATCTTCCCGACATTCCACATGTAGATTATTAATAAAATTACTTATTCTTATATAAAAGTTAGGATATAATTTCCATTTAGGCAATAGTTTTTATTAAATAGAACGTATCTCATAATGTCTCGTATAACCCACGCTTGCTTGAAATAAATCCAATTTAGAACCACTAGTAAAATGTATACGGTTTGACTGAAAACGTTACAAAATCGGCGAAATCAAGCCTTGGAAAATATTTACCAACTTCGTAATAAAATGTAAAAAACGCTGACTCAAGAGCAAGGGGCGTCTGGCTCACAAGACCGCGACATGACGGGGAAACAAAAAATAGAGGAAAAAGTGGAAAAAATAGGAGCCCGAGCCTCGATTGGATTTGCCGTTGTCTGTTCCTTACAAATGGCTTTTAAATTGATTTTGAATATCGAATTCTTTTGTTAACAAACATTGGAATTGAAAGAACGAACCTATATAATTGTCTATGGCTCTCGTGGAAATTAAAACGGAACGATAACTAGATCTCGTAAAATATTTCTTGGATTTCTGCTCCGAAAACATTCAAAAGTAACATAAACATTGTAGATTTATTAGTATTCAGAAAAAGAACAAACTGCGGGGCGCTGGCGTTTCCATTGTTTTAAAAAGCTATAACTTTTCCACTTGATATTATATATCATGCGGCGGACATTTTTAGCCGTAGGTGGCGGAAAGCGGTATGAATTATTGTTGTTTGGGGCGTTTCGCATTGTTCCACTGCAGAGTTTTCAGCAGTAGTTGCGAACAAAAGCATTTTTCACAATTCAAAATGCACGCTCTCGTTTCATTTACTCTTTTGCGCTCTTTCGGCGCATTTCCAGCTTCGTATATTAAATAATACAAATTTGTTCTACTTCCTGTCAGCATCGATCCTTATGAATATCACTGTCATACTTGTCTTGTTTGTCCAAATGGATTATCGAAAGAACGGGTTATTTACCAATTTTTATACGTTATATAAATATAATAAGTTACCATGGTACATCATTTATCATAAACAAGGAGGCAGTCATAGACACGGACCATTGACTAAACGAGTCTCAGCGGGGCTGTTTTGAGGCGATAATATCGTGTAATGAATGTAAGCGTACCCCCTTCGCGACGGAACGGAAAATGTTATCGCAGGCTCACACGCGGTAGGGGCACGATCTAGAATTATGTAGCTTGAAGGCAGACGTTTATAAATATGGTGCGATTGCTTACCCATGTTCACGTAAATAGTAATAAATTATTTAACACAATTCTTTTGGTTTTGTATTAAAATTTGTGAACATTTAGTTAATACGGCTTTTTGATTGAAATTCATAATATCTACTTTGGAGTAGTAATTTTTATTATTTAAATATTTATATCTTTTTCTTAATATAGGCAACTAAAACATTCAAACATTAAGTTGAGATATTTAGTTATGATAAGTCTTTTTAGATTATACATTTATTCGTATAATTCAATTTAATCAACTCCTAAAATTATCTATGCACATATCCACCCCTATTTTTAAAATTGTATATGTGTCAGAAACATAAACAAAATACTTATTAACATTAAACTTAATACCAATGCAACATAGCATCCTTATTTGATTTAAACACAAACAGCATATATTAGTTATAAGCTTCAATCAAATTTCATCATACATATGCTACATAATCTAATACGAAACCTATTAACGTCATGTATCAGTATCAGCTCAGCCATATGTCTAATAGGATTCCAATTGCATTCAGTTTATTACACACAATCGCGTTATCTGGACACAGTATGCCTGCAATATACCACCACTAGTCATGAAGCTATTCACATCTCGATAAACTGAATGCCATATCTTAAATAGGCAGCCTTATTAATGCCAGGTTCATATATTTGAAAACGTGAATAGTCTAATAAGAATCACGTAACAATGGAATAGTTTTCCATTAATATATCTAGTTTCTTTTGAATTGAAGATTTATTTTGAAGGTTTTTCTTAATATTCCACAATTTTTTTCATATTCTAATTGTTGTTTAATTTCATATTATATTTGACAAATTAAGATCAACATAAACTTAATACTTTGATCATTTTTGTTCGTCATATCTAAAGTGTATCTTAAATAACTTTATAATAACCCACCCTTCCCTTTCTAGGTGTGATATCAGCGGGTGTGAGCGTTCCCGTGCAAATACCTTCGCAGGGGCCGGACCTCGCGTCAAATTATTGGGGACGGCTTCAGTGATCTCAGCTATTCGGGTTCCCGCATCGACTGCTCTCGATGCCTGAGAACCCGAACGTATCTGAGTCGCCATCTAGCGAGCTAGCGCACAACTACGCCGACTCACACTTGTCTATGAACGCTCTCAACATGACAGCCGGCCATGATAGTGCCGTTTTGGCGGGAGATATGACGGAAAACAATTCTGTGTCGTAAAATAGTTTAGTGTATAGTGTTTATCTAACGCAATAACCGGTGATTTTTAGTGTTTCAATGGTGCAACGTGTTATTTTTGTATAATATTTATTCGAACGACTAAGCAACTGATGATGTTCAAACGTAGTGGTAAGTTGGGTCGTACACTTTGAGCTATGTTGCACTGCTATGAATTTGATATATATTATACCTTCATTCTACTCGTTTGCTTATCTAGTGTACATTATAAATGCAGCATGTTTCATCGTGTATGATCGTTTATTAAGCTAGGAAACAATAGCATGCATTGTAAATATAGGTAAGCGCCATCTATTGTTCAGTCGGGGAAGCTTTCTCCAAGAGAGTTCGTTAACGTCTCTACGAGAAATTAAATGTAAATTGTTTGTGCCAACGTTTGTAATAATTGAGTGTTACGCGCCCTTTGCGTGTACAACCCTTTTATTTCTTTGATGTATGCATGGGGGGAGAAAAATATTAATGCCATAGAGAAAAACGTGGCAATAAGCTTCGTTACAGCGATTTGTTTATCACCCCCGCCTCGGGACTACAAATTGTCATACAACTTGAAACTAAGTATGTTTGTATAATTGTATAATAGTTACATTAGTAGATGTTGTAATGTGTTGAAGTCGCAAATTTACAATAGCACACCACGAAACGAATTAATTTATTTTATTTATTAATAATTAAGGAGAAGTTGCTGTGATTAAAATGTAGTTAGATTTATTTTGTCGCTATTCGGAAGACTTTGGGAACATAAAAAATAACGAAATTCAAAATATTAAATTTGTATACATAAATAGTGCTAAGATTTTGTTATCGGTAAAGCACAATTTCTCATTTTATATTAAAATCATGTAAAAATGCTAATATATTTTCAATAAAATGCAATACGATGGTGTAGGCGTTGTAATGTATTAGTTTGAACATAAGTGTAAAATAAATTATTATTACTATAAGTGCATATAGATTGAGGAGGTTACAGTGAAATTTAATAAATATCGCATTAACCATTACTTCTTTGTTTTACTTACCCTCTAATACATCAATGAGAACGAAATATGAACATTCTTAAATAGAAGCATACAACATACGCCCTTCCTGCGCCAGTGGCGCTCCGGGTGGGGCGTTAAAGAAATTATGACGTTAACTACATTTGGGCGGTAAGTATTAATTTTGCGTGTTGGCACTTCATGGGGTTTACATGTTCCCCTTACAGGGGTTGGACAAAAGGATGGTATTAAATGTAGGTATTATTCTGATCTCAACATTGTAACGCCTTATTGTATAAAACTAAGTTCTTAACATAGTCAAATAACAATACATTTTGTTTCAAATTACATAAATGTCTCAAGAATTCGTGTTGAAATACGTTTTATATAATTATACATACATTTAAAACTAGGGGTGTCAACGAAATCAATAGTAATAGAATAAAATGTTATAATCAAATCGAGATTGTGTAAATCGATTTACATTTTCTCTCTTACACACGCAGTTACAGATTATATAATACAATTGTAGATTATCAACGGTTATAATTGGCTTACATTTTGTCTGTCTGTCCCCTCATTGATTATACGGGATGGGCAACTGCGTTTGATTTCAATGGCTTCTTAATCTCCATTAACTTCGACATGTGTGATTTTGAATAAAAACCCTAAATCGGCGGTATGTTGCGTTTCGGGTCTTAAATCCGTTGACAATGAAATAAATTTTAAGTACATTTAATTTCCATATATTAAAGTTACTTAAAAGTCTTATATCTATCGTGAGTGTTATATAATAAATTAAAACTATATTACTGTTATAACATTTATTAATTAAAATAGAACTAAAGATCACAATTCAAGCAGTCTTACATACGTGATATTTGATTACACTGATCGCATTTAATGCTTATTTAAAATTAACGATATAAATGATTTTATCTTATAGCAGAGTATCCATTTTTGATAAACTAGAACATGAAGTTAAAACTATTAACATTTGAAAATTTAAGAGCTATGCTGGAGAATATATTGAAGAATAGTTGATAAGCAGTTGAAATAGCAAGTTCAAGCCATTATAGAACATTTTTGAGAATAATTATTATATTGATAGTTTATAGTTTTTATATATTTATAGCTATTTTTATACTAAATATAATGTGTTTAATATGATTTAATATACACAAAAAACCTAAGATCTTTAATAGTTTTCATTTTTTTTTATTTAGTATCATTTGAAATTATTTCCTATAACCACATCAGCTAGTAACGGAATCTTATACTTCATTAGGACATTCTTCTTATTCTTTCTTGGCTTCTTGGCTTGATAGTATCATAAAATATTATAATATTTATAGATATTTAAGCCAATAAAGGTGTCCTCTCTGACGCCAATACAACCACAGGAAGAACCGGTGAAATTAGCGGGCCGTAACTGTAAAGTATAAAAACAAGAATTAAGTATAAAAACAAACAAAATATTGAAGGAATAGATAATAATAATCATTAACCAATCCAGTGATATTGGCAATCCTTCCATAGTTGGCAAGATAAAAGCAAATCTGACTCAAATCGTCAAAGCTTTATTCACTTAAGAGAAAATTTAAATCAATCAGTAGCTCAGTTTCAAATGTCAAGAATTGGTCGAATCGGATTTTCTATATCAAGTAATCTAGTGACGTAATGAGTAATAACGTAATGTATCAAGGACAATTTGTCGCGTTTATTTATTACTGACATATTTCGAATTACCAAGACTTCTCAAATTTGTTAACAACTCTGAGTCGCTTATTCTTTTTTGAGGGAAATTTGATAGAATAGCAGTTTGCAGCGGTCTATTAAAAACTTACTTTTTTTTTACATGCCAGAAGTGGGTTGGATTTTAAGTAACAGTAGTGTTGAATAAATGTATAAGGTTGCTTATATTAAAAAAAACTCACCGTCGCCGTGGTTCGTACACCTGTCTCACGCTTCTTGGCGGCGGAGGGAAGGGTGGTCTGCCGCGGTTGTGGTAGTGTTGGAACAGGAACCCCGTCACCGTCAGAGCCACCCACATGAGGGAGAGCGATGCATCTAGAGGGGGAACAATAAATAAATGAACGAATGAATAAATATATGAACACAAGATAATATGCTTTAATCTGTAACACATACCTTCCCATTGAAAGGGTGGAGAAAGGACAGCCTTATTGAATTCAGGTACAACCGCACGTCGTACAGTGTTGATGATTATATATCTCAAATTGGAGCCTACGTAATAGTCCAGTGGGAAAACAGCAGCGTACGCGCCGAGGATCGCACAGCATAGGATATTGGAGAGAAAGGTCATTGACACTAGCATTAGGGAAGTCAGCAGCATGATGAGAATAAACAGACTCCAGAAGTTCAAATCCACTTCCAAAACGGTTAAACCACCTAAAAATATATGTTTTAGTACATATTTATATATACGAAAGTATAGATTAATACTATTAGGAAATTTATTTTACCTGGTAGACCGTGATAAATAATCGCCGCGAATAAGAAACCTACGTTCATTGTTGACAAAAACACTGCGAATATTGGTATCCCATAGAACCACCAGAAAAGTAACCAAATTGCTCCAAAACATACACCGGATAGGATAGACGCGCTCAAAAGTGCTGAAATATTATATACTCAATATTTTTTTATCCAACATTAGAACTATTAATTTATATAAAGTTGTAATATTGATTATAAACGATTATAAGAAACTATATACCTTACCTGCCCGATTCATATCTGCCATTAACGAGATCAGAATATAAGTAAGTGTAACTCCACTAACGAATCCAATAAGAAACATTTCAGTCTTAAAAAATCTGTGTCCGAAAAAACACATGAACAATCCGACAAACATTAGAGACGCACAGAACACTTTTAAAAAAAAATCATCTGAAATAAAAAAAAATAATTGTAAAAACTTTTTTTTTTATTTTTATAATCTCATTTGATAAACCTACCCTGTATATGACAATCACCATCCACTAACGGATCACACGCATACGAATACGTCGGAACGTAAACAGAATACGCACTTATATTCTTCGTACTAAATGCTATAGCTACATACACGGCTCCAGTGTCAGGATAAGCACTCAACATACGACGCATACCAAGTCCAGTGTCAGGAATCTAAAAGTTATAATTCTTTGGGTATTGACATACTTGATCTATATTGCTGAGGCTACGAGGCCCTACAGGTTCTCGGGCCCCCTGAGCATATATTATAGAAATGTTTTACGTAAACATTATACTATTTTTATATCTAATCACTATGTAATAAGTTTAATTGCACAGATGAAGAATGTTTTTGGTCTACGCTTTACAATAAAATACAAAGATGATTGCTTTTACAAAACCTGTACCCCTTAGTGTCTAGTTAGGTGCCGCAGCCACGCCTCTTTCCCAAGTTTTAATCTTATTTACCATACGAGTGAGGTAACTTGTGATAACTATAATAATGATCAGGATATACATTTTATCATTCCCTAATGACAGTGAATTATATATATTTTTAGTGAGATTGAACGGTCTTGAATAAAAATACATAATATTAAGAGCGGAAATTTAACAATATTGTTATTATTAAAGTTATTGATCAAAATTTGATTCAAGAGGTTAATGTAGAAGATTACTTTTAATAAGGATCAGTTTTTTGTAAATGTATTACCATCTAATGTGTTTATATTCGTGAAACTTTGTAACCGAACATAAAATCATAACAAACAACATGTGCCTCAGATAAGCACCATGAGTAAGCACATTGCGCTTGCGCATATTTTATTTCGAATTCACTGTATTACATTACATTATGTTTTGCAAACGAATTTGCCTTCAGAATCAAAGTTAAATTTTATGTCAACAAATACCTATTATGACAGTATTCATTGATCAAAATTGTGTTATATTTTTATTTCCAATAAATATTCTTGTACTTGTTTTATTTTTATCAGTGTAATAATAATTAATAATTATATTAGCAATAATTATATTATAATAGTCATAATATTAATTTAATAATTATAGGACAAAATAAAATATCTATTTTATTTATAATCTACCTAGCAGATGTTGTCTTTCCATGAAACAAAAAAAAACCTAGAATTGGAATTATCTACACTAGACATCAGGGATGACATAATGAGGGGTCAATAGCGGATTTATAGAAAACCAAGAACCTGACTGCATCAGCTATCAGATACCGGGTCATATTGTAAATCTAAACAATACAAGACACTCAAAGACCGAACCATTTATCAAAGCTAGACACTCATACAGAATAGTGATACAAAGATAAGAAATAAGTATTAAGGTATGAAATGTTAAAATAACATTACGGCAGATATCTTATGTATATAGTTATTGCAGTTGCCGTGAACACTGACTCATTAGGTCATATTGAAAAAGAAACATATTGTAGAAAGAGTTAACGAGTTAGCTGTAATCTTACATTATACTATTATGTATGGCATTAAAATAGGATAATAGTATGGAGAGGACATTTTAATTATTTAAATACCGTCTCAAGGGGAATTTTCTATTATGTTACTTACATAATTAAAAAAATTATTACCTTGTTTTACAGAACATCACGATTTGGAACTTATAAAAATGCCAAAATTGTATGAAAATATGATAAAAGAATAAAAAGGTGTATAAAAATTTACTATATTTTAAAACAATTAATTTTAAAAATCACTTATACATCAATTAATTAAAAAATAATTACTTACATATTTACCAAACTCTTGAATACGGTCCATGATTAACATATTCTGTACACCTTTAAAATATGTATCTGCATCCAAGCTTCTCTCTGGTAAGTACATTTTGTAGAAATTTACGAATGATGTTTCCTTCATATTACAGTTTTTATCCAAAGGATCTTTCGCTGGTGTGGCATCAACTAGTATTAAGTCTTTGTTATATGTGGATTTCATGAATGGTGATATTGGGAGCTGAAACTCCATGTTACATCCACCGGGAATAGGGTCTGAAAAGGTTTTCTCTTATTTCATAATTTAAGTATCATAAAGTAAATGTTATATACTTCTTTATTAGAATAATAAATAATTAAGTTAGTTAATGTTTAATAACATACCTCATTATCTAAATACAATTTTATAAACTCCCTTAATAAAATACATGAAATAGATGTGTGTGCAGCTAATAATAACATAAAGTAAAAATATTTGATACCTGTCGCTGCATACCCATGAATAGACACAAGGATTTTCAAATCAATTATGTTAGGATTGATAATGAAAAATGTATCTAGCTTTGGTTTAACATTGCTGTACATCCCAACATTCGTACCAGTTACATATGAACCTCTAACATAGGTGTTGTTATATAATGTCACATTAAACAAATGACTGTGGACTTGAAATATTATAAAGGAGACATTTGGATAGATATTTTCAAGGTCAACTTGTAAAGTTGAAGATGCAGTGAGATTAAAAAAACCATTAAAGACTTCCTTGTCCCCCCATGATGTTGTTTGATTAAGTGGGATTGTTACACTGATATCTGTAAAAAATATATTTGTTATTGACAGTTATAACTTTTAAATATATTTATTTGAGTTAAAATATTAAGTGTAAGATTATTACACATAAGTTTGTCATCATTGCAGTGTACATTTAAAATACATACAGAACCTTATTTAAGATACTCACTTTGTGTGCTTACTTTATCGGCCAGAAAAATTAAAATAAAAACAAGTAAAATCGTTTTCTTTAACATGATTATTACGAGCACGTACACAATAATGTAAGTTATATGGTTTAACGTAATCACAACATCTTTATTAACGATATCAGTACGAAGATAAATAAACAGATTTTCCTATTCAGTATGGTCGATTGCCGACAATTGTCAATATTCTCGTATGTCAATTATCAGCTGATATTTTGACAGCTTTAAAATCAATGAACAACACAAACACTCAACATTTGAGAATTATATATGAAAATATCAAAAATATGTAAACAATGGTTGTATTATTAGAAAACAATTAAACAGTTTAGTTTAACAAACAGAGCACAGTGAGTTTAAAGAGATTAAAAACATAAACAAATGTAGAAACATTTACTCGAATATCCTTAAATAACATGAATGAATGACTGAGTTCGAATGAAATGAGGCCAGTCGATCTGAGATTGTGAACGAATGGATGCGAAAAGGAGATGGACGCATAAGATAAACCAGCGTGTGTAAGCGGGACAGACTTCGACGTATTAAACCGAAGTAGGTGGCATACTTCTTTCTTGGCATTTTAAGGCCATATTAGACTGATATTTTTTTTGATTCAAGGCTCATGTTTTACCATATTTGTACTTTTACTAAAACAGAATTGTTGAGTTCTATGGTAGTTGCTTACAAGATGTTATAATGAATGAAAATTCGCAGTAGGTCGAGTGCAAGAAGGTTCAAACTCGATATCGATTCCTTCGCCGGCCGCTAGGGCGCACTCACGTCTAATCTAAATATGGCGGCGCGATCAATGAAGTTGTAGTGAGTAGTGAATTCTAGTGTAAAAAATTGAAATGATTGAACTCTGTGTTTTATTAATTGTGAGTGGTATTTACGATTAAATGGGCCATGGGAAGAGGCCAGGATTTATTGGACGCAGCGCGTAAGGGCGATGAGCGAAGTGTTGAGAAAATATTAATACAAATAACTAAAAGGAGTGGTCCTTTTACAAGGTGGGTCTTTTTCAAGTTTAATAGGATGTTTTATTCGAATTTTATTTTGTAAGAGTAGTAACTTTATCACTATGTTTTATATTGTCGGTTATCATTCTCAACTTTAAAACACCTATGTCTATTAGCAAGTTTTTTTCAATGTTTACGTATATATAATGTGTCTTATCTCTCATAAGAGGCTGAATTTTATATACTAAGACAATTCCTTGGTGCATAGACAGAAAAACTAGTCGGAATAAGATAAAACTAATTAGAATAATTACAATAATTACCAATTAAATTGTGAGAAAGGTCTCTGTCAAATACCTATTTGTCTAAAGATTTTTTACGTTGATAACTATTAGTTTATATACCTAAATGTTTCCAGTGCATTATTGTATTTTTTATTTGTAAATTATTTATACATGAACCTGCCACAAAATGCCAATGTCACACATAAGTAAGTATGAAATACATGATTTAATGCATCTTTTTCCTCAAATTACGAATTTGTTCTCTAAACGCTATTTGTTTGTAACACTTATTTGCTTCTACAATAAAATGATCCAAAGTTTATGAATAATATGTATTATTATTATAAATAAATAATTGTCACCTTCTTTGACATACAATAATTGTATATATATGAACTTAATTTATTGTATTTTCCATACTTGTCAAGGAAACATTTGCTTTAATAATAGCTGAACAAAAAATATGCAAAACAACAAATATGGTCGCACATAGATACTCACGAACAATTATCAATCAAAGACAATTATCTAAAACAATACTACAATAATTATCAAACAACAAAAACAATACATTTGTTTTGCGATAGAAGAAACGCGGCAAGGCGGTAAATTAATCGTTATCTATTTAAGGAAGTCGGGATACCTTGGCCATTAAAGTTGAGTGTTTGGCTCCGAGCCAGAGGCAATCGATGTTGAGAAAGTGCACTGAACCCACCATCCATTATATCTTATTATCCTACATAAAACACCTTTGTATTCAACATGCACTTGACTTAGCATAACAATGAAGGATAGAATCGGATAATCGGATAAATAGGTAATTCATTTTCGTAATCTTCCTGGTATGATTTAACATTTTTAATATTCACGTATACATTATTTTCTGATAACCTTGTACGAGATACATTTATTTTATAAAAAAAATGACTGTGTATATTTTTTAAATCCAGACTGAGAAAATTATGCAGCCATTATGGCTACAGCAATCTCAAGTTCATACCCGTGTTCTAACCGGTTTATAATAAATACCTACACCTAAATGCTTTCTAGAGGTCATTATGATACTCTTTATTTTTAATCTAGATCACTTCTAATACGTTTTAGTAATTTGGGGGGAAAGTGGAAAATACTTTCGATTTTTATTATCTATTTTTAAAAACTAAAACTAGTGTTGTACTGTTATTATAAATGTGCTTCCTACTTTCGAGAGATATTACATTTTTTATTATCTGTATTATAAAAATGTACCGGTTTAAGTCACGTGGGCTTCAATTTGATTTGTTGCTTAAGTTTTCTAGGTTAAGTGGCGCTGGTCTAGGTATTACAGCGGATGCAACATCCTATGCACATTGGTTAGATCATATTTTTATCGACATGAATATTAATATTTTATGTTGTATATATTAAAATTAAAATTTATATTACGATATTCCTGATAATAACTTTGTCTAGAAGTTCATTTGTGTTATTGTAATTAATGTTAAGTTATGCACTGAATATGGCAGTGCAAGACTGCTCACAGCCTGTATATTGTTTATTGTACTTGTATTGTGTCCCTGTTGATATTTAAACAATCAATATTTACGGTACGTTTTCATATTCTCCTGAGAAAAGTTAAATAATATTATTGATTGAATTATTTTGGTTACTTTTAAACTTTTGCTTCATATATGATTTTAGCTGTCAAAATGTAGGAAGTATTTTTATCCATAAATTAAAATACTATTTATTATATTATATTATACTAAGGCGGATTTACTTATCTATAAACGTAATGTAAAAGTGGTTGAAAAAAAGGAAGAGGCAGGTTGAAGAAAGTGTGGATGGATGTCAAAATTATTAAGAAAAAAATCTAAAAAAACTAATGACCGATATGAGTGGAGGAGGCCTACGTGCTGTACTGGACTCATATAGCGAGAAAATGGTCTGAAGAAGAACTATCTGTTGCCAACGACTCAAAAATACATACATTTTAGTTATTATGGTATTATTTTAAAAACAATCTAAAATGAGTTCTTAAATTCAAGTCGAAATCCTTGCAAACGATTCGTATTGTATTATAGTACCCAATCAAAAGTGTCAGAACAACTCTGATCAAAATCACATAGGAATCACAATTTATATTATTAATTATTAAAACAAAATCACAAATATTTATTCATATAACTCATTTTCTTTTTAATTTGGCTTAGTGGTTATTGGTCCTGCTGCTAAGCCAAGTGTCGTGGGATCGATTGCCACTCGGGAGAGTTGTTTGTGTGATCGACAAACTGTTCTTTCGATTCTGGATGATTTTTGTGTCCGTTATTTCTGTGTGTAAAACCTCCCTCAACACAGTGATTTTTTTTAATGAAGTTTGTCTTTATTCTTATCAATATTCTTTTTCCTTCTTTAAAGTTAAATAGGACCAAAAGCAAACTATTGTTGAATTACTTAGCTATAAGGAACTTTGGCTTAAATATTTAGTGCATAGAATTAAATGTGGGTATTGCAATTAAATTAACTAGGTTAGTATCTTTTTTCTTTTATCTTCTTTATCCGTTAGTTAGCCTGAAATGGTACTGTGTCAAATTAATAGGTGGTACACATAAGTAACCATCTTGAAGAAAGAGTTGTTTATTCTTATTATTAGCATAACAAAAGTATCGTGAGTTACTGCGCAGGCGCAACCTACTTAGATTAAATAGTGATCCGCTATGGGCGAAAAAGATTCTAATGATAGTATTTTTTGCGCGCATGCTAACGTATTCTTTACGTCCTAAGATTGGCTGGTAGATGATTTCTTTAAAAATTCCGGCCATTAATTCCGAGAAATTATTGGCATTAACCCCTCTTTTTGTGCATTAAGTATATAGTGTTATAAATAAATAAATAAGTAACCTATACTGTATATAGAACGATCTCGCTCTTTTAATTGATTGTGTAGTTGGAATTTTATAATTTGTTCATTTTTAATTCATTAAATAATGATTTGAACAACAATAATAATAATGGACAATTTAAACCAGTGATTAAACTATTGTCTACTCAACGATTGTGTTTGATAATTACTCATTGTAATGCCTATATCAATTAACGGAGTTGGCTGGGAATTATTCTTTTAAAATTTTACGAAAAGTAATTTAGTAATTTTATATCTACTAAACAATTTTATAATCATTCCACACTTCACTAGGTCATGAGTTGACTGAGAAAATAGTTTAAAGTTCTAATTAAATGTTAACAAAAAATGAAAATAACTGTTATACAAGCAAAAATACCGCAATGAAAAAGTTTTAACCGACCTGTTGTATGAATCATCCAAGTTAGTCACTAGTGGTCGCTAGCCCGCAACGCTCTTGTTAATATTTTAAATCAATATTTGACTAAGAATTCGTTAAGCTGATAGCGTCTTATCAATGGCAAACAAATCTACGGTGTGATATTGAAGTGTTCAAAATGAAGTTCTGGATACCCTATCTGGATAGTGACTTCTTCAAGCTTAAAAAGTTCAGGAGACATGTGTATGATTTTTTAATTAATATTACAATAATTTGTATATTTATAAGCTAAAGCAGAGGTGGCCAACCGGTCAATCGCGGCTGTTGTCGAGTCAATATTTAAATCTTTAAAGTTGAAGTTAAGATTACAAGAAGTATGTTATTGCTAAAAATAAGGTATATCACACTGAGATTCGTCGGTCAATAGTCCATATTAGTTTTGATCAAGTTGGCCACCTCTGATCTGATACAGCTAAAATCCGAGTTTGTACGTATTGTTTATAGATTGTAGGTAGTTGAACCGATTTTACAACACTGTTCAAAGCTTTTGTTTAGTAACTGTAAATATACTGCCCTATACTTGTATTTTGTATATACATTTAGTATATCAAATATGTTAACTACTGATTCACCAATAAATCATTGGTATAGAATAAATCTTAATTAAAAAGTAGGTATTATTAATTATTATTATTAGATCATGATATTTTTCATTGCTAAGAGAAAAACCCCATTGATTCCAACCTACGCTCAATTGTGACTAATAATTTTATGAGATTTACTGGAAAGCTCAACTAATTTAACCACAAGAATTCTGTTTAACATTTGCTTAATAAATACTCAGATTTTTAACTTTACATCAGAAAATTCTTAACTAATACCTATTTGTAGGTATATTTTTGATATGATTTAATGTTTTTTTAATGCTGATTGCTGTGACTGGTCGTTTTATTTGACACTGTTTAAATATATGTATATGTATATTTTATTTTTATGCCAATTTTTAATAGTCAACTCATTACTCAGTAACTATTAACCTTCCCATCGTATTGATTGCGATGGTTCTAATTGTTCGTAAATTGATTACTAAATATTGACGTTTGTGGAACATTTATCATAATAAAAGAAATATATATAATGCCCTTAAAAAAAGTTTTTATTCGGGTGAACCTTCTTAAAATATATTTTTGTGTAGAATATTTTTTGTAGAGAATAAAACTTCATTCTAGTCAATGTTATCTCTATTCTTTCTTATCGACTTCAGATGATATAAAGGACTCGATAAAAATAAAAAACAAAATAATTCTAATTCATGAAATAACTATTGTAATTATAACGCGTAGATTATATATATTTGCGATAATTCCTTGAACTAATTCGTTATCTTATCACCAATTATCACTTTGCATCACAATCGCTATTATTAAAAGTACCTTCCTCTGTGGTTTTGTTCAAGTCAAACCTGTTTCTGTCCCTCGTGAGTCATTCCCAAGTCATCCAGTGACTATGTCGTGTTTACCAAAATCCTCTATTTGAATATTTGTAATGGGTGATTCTAAAAAGAATGTTCATTGTTTTGGTGTTGTTGATATATGTTGTAACGTGTGTCATGCTAGGGACAGTGTTTATAAAAAATGTTTTAGGGCTAAAGTGAAAATTAAAAAGAAATTACGTTCTGAAGGGTGAGTTGCTTGGATCTTATTAAAAACTGATCTAGAAGTATAAAGCTGACCCTATCCTAGAAGTATAAAGCTGACTGATCCCTGGTTAATTGATTTTTCCATGAATACAGCAAAAAAATAATTGTTTATCAATATTTATTATGATAATTGTTTATCAATATTTCTAATTATAGGTATAGAAGTATCTAGAATATGTCTGATATTCTATATGAACTTCTTTGAGAGTTCTAATAATTTAATTTAGTGTATGATAGAACATGATATTATTGACAGTAAAACCCAGATATAAAACACTGCCAAGTGAAAAGTTGGGTTTTGCCATGCGTTTAATACTTATAGCTTTCATCTACGTCATTAACTACGTAAAACCCAAATCAGTCGGGTTATAATTATACACGGAACACAAATAGTTTAATTTTCTATTATGATAACGGTTTTATTATGAACCTTGTTTATTTGGTATATAAAATATATTTGACATCATAATATTTTTGTTTTTAAACAGCTGTTTCGGTGAATGTTCACAAGGCAGTCGTGGCCGAGCGGTTAAGGCGTCTGACTAGAAATCAGATTCCCTCTGGGAGCGTAGGTTCGAATCCTACCGACTGCGGGATTATTTTTATATTTTTTTTAATGTTTTATTTTGTTGCAGTTTAAGTTTGAGGAGAGGGGCCGGCGTCAACGTCCAAGACGATAATGGGTACACTCCGCTTCACCACGCATGTCTTCAAGGACATAAGTAAGTATACTAACATACTTATTTAAGTTATTTAAAAAACTTTAGTATTCGTATGATAAATATCACAAAATTAATATTATATTAGGGGAAAAAAGTATCCAAGCAATTAGGTCTTTTCAAATATGGTTCAGTCCAAAATTAAAATAGTCTGGATTAAGATGTCTCTCTCTGTTTTTTAGACCTTAACTTGAATATATGTGTAAATATATTTTTTATCTATAAAATCAGTAATTAAACAAAAAAATCTATGATCCGGAAGATTGATTTTGTGTTTCGACTAATACGAAAATACCTTTGAAGATAGTCTTATTCAACAAGCTATAAATATAATACATATTTATTGTATCAGTTCATTTTTAAACTTTAGAAAATGTTGAATTTAAAATAGAAATAATAAATAAATATTTCTTTACGAAAACAAATAACATGTTGTATAATAATAGTAAAACATTGTTTTTCTTTACCGTGGAATTATAGTAGTAAGTCCATGGATATAAAATAAAAACTGAAACTTTATATAAAACGCGATAAAAAAAATTAATTACTAGTTGAAACTCACTTTATAGTTTGTCGAATAAATTCATGTATTTGTATGTACTAATGTTGATTATGGTTTAAATTTTAACATCATATTTGATTATTTACCTTAAATTTAATACTGTCCTAAGTTTTAAACACTACTGAATATTATACTCTTCTCATATCAGAAATTTGAAATATCCCCAATTTTCCATTTTTATATACTATTACATTATGAATATGTTTAAAAATTATCAAAGTAATTTTCAACCTTGCAGCTGAACCATTACCTTCCAAAAATACGTTAAGTTTGTTTGTCTGTTTGTTGACTTTAAAATTTAGTCGTTCAACCTTTATTGATTTCTATGGTGTAAACAATACCGTGATTCAAAACACTACTAGCGCCATCTTGTTTGCTTGATCTAAGTTAGCGTCAGTAACACCTGTGACGCATTGATTTTGTTTATATTGTGTTTTGAATTTAACATATTGAATAAAAAATTTTAATGAACTCATTTTTTCAATTTCGTTTCATTTTTAATTACATAAAACATTTCTTTGGTATTCATGTTTTTTTATGTAAATTCTTATAAATATTGAATTTTGTTATATTATTAAATCGTAGAATTATTATATTTGTAAAACGAAGGTGAACATGTTTTTCCCTTTAATGGTCTGAAATTATTTTTTTATAATAAGTTAACAAAAACACTTAACGTTGTTATAGACCCCTTTAAGATTGGTGTGGCTTTTAATTTGATTATATACTTTGAGAATTCGTATATTCTCATAGATAGGTACATACTTTCTTTTTAAAACATATTAGAAACTTTAACAAATTAATTTCAAGAGACTACAGCTATTAAAATAAGTAATAAATAGTGGAAAGGATAAAAAATATACCTATTATTTTATTTTTATTTGTTAGAGTGTGTTGACGTCAGTATGTGTGTACGATTTAATTACATTACATCATATATCATAAATACCTTCAAAACACGATGCCAAAACCATCATATTTTAGTGATACCTCCCTTTAACGTTTAAGAATGTTCTGGAGCTGTTAAATTATCATACAATTTCTGATCCTAGTCCTAGGTTCGAATCCTGCTTCGTTGATAAATTTTTCATCAGATCAAAAATTAATGTTCTCATCCTTGTTACAGACAGATAGTAAGCCTCCTTCTCAACGTGGATGCAAATCCATGTGTGATAGACAAGATGGGGGCTACAGCCCTCCACCTGGCCTCGTGGAAGGGAGACGCCGAGATCGTTGCTATGCTATTGACACACACCAACCCAGCGGTCGACGTAAACCAACTGGTGAGCTGGTTATCATATTTTGGGTTATAAGAATCATCGTCACCAGTGGGGGGTGGGGGTGTTGTTGGGACACATTTACGAAGCCAGTTTGATGGTTCGGGGATCTTTTGAAGGCACGTAATTACGACATCACTTTGAGGGGTGAGGATATTGAAGGGACATATTTACGTAACTTATTTAATTTTTTTATCTATTTAAGTGCGTTGTAAATGTTCGTTTTATGTTTACTATTTTATTACAAATGTGATTAATTTAAGTAGACATTAATTCTAACATTCCAAATAGCAGTCTTAATAACTCAAGCAATCAATTAAACATTGTTATAAATAGATTTAACTGGTGAAGTGGACGGTTTTTATAACATGTGTAAATTTAATGTGGAATAAATCTGTTTGATAAATAATAATAATAAATAAAGTTGACTTGATAGACGACTTGTTAGTCTCGATATTTTATTATTATATTTATTATTTATACATTGAAATCTTATAAGAAGGAAAAATAAAATACACACATGGGTTAAATTTTATTAATTTATATCGAATGTTGGATTTCATGACAAATATTAATTCGTATCCAGCTAATCAAAATTTTTTTCATTAAATATAATATTTATTTATCCATTGTGATTCCTCTAATTGTCAATAAAAACATTTTTAAATAATATGATATCATTTTATTCAATAGTTATTTAGAAGTGTGAGTGATAACAAGTTAATATATTTAAAACACACCCACATACAAATCAAATATAATCTTTATTACCAGACCCTGGATCAAGAAACAGCACTAATAATGGCCGCCCAGTATGGCTTCGTAAGTGTTGTGGCTCAGCTGTTAGCGAGAGGTGCTGATGTGTCCATAAGAAACGTGAAGGGAGACAGTGCTCTGGACTTGGCGGCTCAGTATGGCAGGTTGGTAGACCTGGGAAGATTACTAATAAACTATTATTAAAAATATATTTAAGATCGAGTCTTTAGAGTTAAATAACAAGACAAACAACAAACAAGAAATAAAAATAAACACGCAACGCCTAGATTTGATATTTGTAAAATGTTATTAAATCTTTCATAGGTTTGGGTTTAAAATATCTTAGATCTTTCTTTTCTTAGACTGAAATCCAAAATTAAAAGTGTAAGTACTAATAATTAAATCAAACATTGCTTAATTTTATTTAAAAAGAGCAACTGTTGAGTTTCTAGCCAGCTCTTCTCAGCAGAACAGCATTCTGAGCTGGTTGTAGCTTACTCACAGACTGAGAATACTCACCTTTTAAATGTAATAATTGATGATTAAAAGTTGCGTATAATTGCCTCTTGAATAAAGATACATATTTTAAATTTGAATTAGAAAAATATATTTTAATTGAATTGATAATAAAAGTTGTACTTTTACTGATTGTTGAGAGAAAACCATTTCGTTCATTTAGGACACAACCAGTCCCTGTGTCCTAATCTAAATAAGTTTTTGGACATTCTTGATTACGATTATATGGACTTGGATGTTACCAAGTTAGCGGGGTGGAAGTGTCTAACGATTGAAATCAATAATCCTTCTACATTTGATTGAAATCAAATTTGTATGGCTTTTAAAAACTCGACCAACACGTTATCGACAACACTGAATCGGATTAATAATAATAATAAAATTCTGGCTATTAATCGATTTTAGACTTAAAATATTTAAATTTGTTAACTAAGATTGTTATGTTTAATTCGATTCCTAATTTTAATTAAAAATGTGTGGTTAGGACCCATATGAATACTATTTCTAACTTTATATGACTTCAATGGCGTCTTAAGTTAGATGCAGACTACCACACAAAATATGTCAAGTGTCAAGAAATTATGTACGAACTTGTGTTTCAAAACTATCTTTTGAGTTTGTTGTTTATAAATTAGCTTTTACTTTAAGAGCTTTGGATGTTACCTTTACTTTAACTTGCGGTTTAAGTTTTACTAAGCTTATTAGAGTTTCTAGTATGTGTTGAAATTTAGTTTTCATATTTAGGTAGAGTTATGGCAACTTTGAAAAGACACCAGTTTATTATAAAGATAATATATATATTTTTTATTAACAGATTATCGACTGTCAAGCATTTGATACAAGTGGAACCTTCGTTGATACATCCCTATAAATATCCGAACTGGAGAAATCACAAGTTTTGCACAACGCCATTGCACAGAGCAAGCAAGAATGGACATAAGTGAGTATTTTAGTATCAGTCTATATGTATCTTATTACTTTTTAAACAAAGCATAGATTAAAAAAAGAACAGCCTAATTATGTGTGTGGTAGTTTAGGATCTTTTTAATTATTTATAACTTTACCAGTTTCAATCAATACCAGTCAATGTTCAATGGTCAATGATTGATTGTTAAGTGTCAAGGGGGTATTTTAATACCATACTTATTTAAATAAACCCTTCTGTAAAATTATAGTTGAAGGTTGCCCTGGTTTGTGAAAAAACACACAACTTATCTATCCGAGTATTCCTTTGTTGTTACTTAAAAAATACTGCTATCATAATTATTTAATGATTTATTCATATTATTTGTCCGTCAGCCCATCTAAAAATAATAATAACATGAAGAAAATTGGTCCTACGAGCCAGTTTCAACCTGTCTTTATCTTCACGTTACAATATAGATAGTTTAACTTTAAAATAAATAAAACACCCTAACATTTACGAAATACGTAACTATTTATTGTTGAATATTAATGTATGCTAATATAAAGGCGGGTACACATCATATTCATATTCATTCGTTCGTTATAACGCTTCAATTGTCGTGAATTTACCTTACATTGTATGGGGTGTCAGTGAGTGAATGAATTGACTGTAATTCGTGGTTTTACTCGTTAAACCATTAATCTAATTGGGTTTCTATACATAATATATTTCAATATTTTTACACCACAAGCAAAATTTATTTTTTTATTATTATATCGTTATTTAATATAAAATCTTATAAAAATATAAGAAATTATTTTGATCAAAGGAGATGAGTTTGATTGGTAGAAAATATAATCAAATCAGTGGAAACCCTTCTGATTGGTTGAATTAGCCCTTCTAACAGTCACGATTAGTCTTATAGTCATCTTAGCCATTAGATTGATATTTGGTATACATTTTGATGGTACGTAAATTTCTTCACACAGAGATGTGGTCCAAGTCCTCCTAAGAGCGGGTATAGACCCAAATATTCGCACAAATTCTGGTACTCCCCTCCACGAAGCCGCCTGTTTCGGTAAGGCGGGTGTGGTTGAGGTCCTGTTACGAGCGGGGGCTGACCTCAGAGCCACCGACAGCAGGGACAAGACTGTAGAGGACCTCTTGGCTGATTACTCGGAAGAGGTCACCAGACAAGTTAGATGTGCTATACAGGGTGAGTTATTATCCATTTAAATTTTTTTAGATAAAACTAATCCTTTATCAAAGTAATTAAATCGATCAAAAAATGTTTTATTCGTAGTACATAAAAACAAGGGAAGAAATAATTACGAGAGTGAAGACGAGGTCCCGCCCTTCCCGGTCGACTACAGCCCCACGAGCTACCACGTGTAAGTTGAATTTTTAAAAATACTGATTTTATAAAATTATTGAAATAATTGATAAACCAACTAAACACGCTTACGGTTATTGTAAAATGTTTTGTATATCTAGTTTAAATGTTTGTATGTTTGCTTCTAACCCACTAACACTGCATACGCTTTGATATTTAAGCGTATTCAAACTCGTGGTTTTACTAAACGTCCGTTAGCAAAGGAATTCTTGTAATTACTCAAAGATGCTCAGAAAGGTTCGTTCGTTAATTGAAGTGCGAGTCTCAATTATGACACACGAGGTGTCTCCTTTGAACTCTGATTGCTGTCTTAGGAACTCCCTTTTTATATTTTCAAGTGAACTTTAATGATATCTTACGGCTTACATTTTTGGTGCTATTAAAATTATTTAAAAAATTATCGGTTATTAATTTAGAAAATGTCTCTGTAAAGTTTCTCGAATATCATTATTTTATAAAACATAAGTAACTAACTATATTAGCATGGTATCTTTTAATTTAATATTGTGTACGTTAAATTTGTATCCGAATTGTAGAAAAAGCACAATCGACAAAAAATTGCGCAAAAGAAAAAAAATCAACGACAACTCTCTTAACAGAGGGATGCAAAACAAAAAACTGTCAATGCGAGTCTCATTAAAATTTTCCGTTTCTTTGATTTTGTCTAGAAACGACCTGACCGTTTTTAGACAAAATCAAAGAAGGTTTGTAGGAGACGAGAAAAATACTGTCCTTTGAGGGCAAAGGACAGGATGGGCACATTCAGATGAAATTAAATGATATACCTCTGGGGCGTTTTTTTAAAACTTATTTTTGCTTTTGCTACCGTTTAACTAAGCTTGTCAGAAACAAGGCTACGATATAAATAATAGATGATTTTAATTACAGGTTGTATGACAATGTTCAGGATTCTATAATATCTAATGCTAGTAATATTGCAATAACTAATACAAATATTGTATCTAACGCTGTATTAACTGTCGATGATAAAGCTAATATACCAGACGTAAATGTATACGAAGGTCACAGAATGCGTAGTTTTACGTATACTAACGCTCGTACGTCTGAAGTCGAAAGGGTCACACGTTTGGTAAAATATAGTTTATTTCGAAATGTAGATAAAAAAAACACGGACTCTAAAATTTATGAGAACCTCTCATACCCGGAACTGATGCCTTTCAAATACAACTCTTCACCGAATTCTCCAAATTTAAATGTTTTTCGAAAAAAAAAACCTAAACCATCACCGAAACCATTTTTACATAATAATAAGAAAGTTAATAATTTTAATAGCGATTTTATTTACGGACATACTGAATATCCGATTTACAATGATGCAGATGTCAATACAAATGAAAATGTCATATATGAGAACATTTCAGACGATGATAAAGCTACTATAAATGGCTATGAAAAAACAGAGGAGGAATTCTATGTTGACATTAACACATCTAATCAACATCTAAAACCTGTTCTGAATGTGCTATCAAGTGATCCCACACAAATTTCCACTCCAGATTTATATATTGATATGGGTGGGCCGAGTAAAGAAAGTTGCGCACAAAAAAATGTATCGACCTATGTTTCGTTTCATTTAAGAGGAGATATCGGTTGTAAATATGCGAAGGAAGACCCTTATTTTTCAATCTATAGTCTAAATTCTGATATAAGAACGGATACTGACGCATATCCATTTGAAGAAACGAAACAAAAATATGAACGCTTGCCTTGTTATTGTCAAGAAGTCGTGAGTGAAGAAAAGATATCGGAAGAGATTTTCTATAGCTGTGAGAATCTGGATATAGGTAATGAGGAAGGACAGAGGCAACGTTCTAATAGTGAACATAGAGTTAGAGATCTTTTGAGAAAGAAATTTTACAAACTAACCCAACGTCTAACGGACTACGTTTAAATAATATGGTTAAATGTTTGCTTTCGGTGGTGGTAGGATAAATTGTTTTTTTATTTTATTTAAGTGTATTTTTATAATTTATTTTTAGTTGCTTTATGTGTTTTACAGGAAACACCCAGAGATCCAGAAACCCATTAACCTAAGTGATAGCCTAATAACACCATCTTCATCCTTTCTTACAAAAAATCCACCTCAAAGTTTTGTTCAAAAGCTTGCTTCTAAATGCTTGGGCCTCAAAGCAAAATTTAACTCTGCTCCTAACATATCTAACCCTGGATTGGAGTCAAATGTCGATGGGAAATTAAAACATTCGGATTCTAAGAATAGTACGACTGCATTACACATAGGGAATAGTAAATTTTTCAAAATATTGTCGAAAAAGGAGGAATCTGGTATTATTGATTGTACCGATGAGTTCGACACTATATCTTTAGATAGATTAGGTACATTAAACAGAGATTCTACTGTAAACAGAAGCAATAGAAGTTGTCCAGGTTTTAAAACTTCTTTGCCTAATATATCAGAAACTATTGAAATAGACAATCCACAATTAGATGACTCGCTCACTTCAAGTAATCTTAATGATAAACCGACTTGTGATTATAATAAGAATAAAGTGCCATTGATAGAAGCTGTAAATATTGATACCAAATATAAAGTTTTTGAACCAAGAACTAATAGTTACAGGAAATCAACAACATCGAATATTACCTTAGAATCAGCCATTTCAGTGAATGAATGCTATGAATCTTATGAATTCTCATCTAAAAAGTCAAACGAAGCAGTATCTAAAGTTGAACATAAAGTCATACCGAAACCGCCTCCGAGATCGAATCTAAGTTCAGCAGTCGATAATGAAAATGCGATTTATGAAAATATAGTATCAGCTAAATCTACACTAAATCGCCCGACACCTGCAGCTAGAACTCACATTACAACTCAGGTAGTAAGTGATGTGGAAAAGAGATCTCTTTATGAGAATGTTTCAATAAAGACAGAGAGAAAGGCTCCCGATCCACCTAAAAGATCTTTTGTTCCGTTAAATATAGCTTCTAATCAAGTTAATAGTGTAATTAGATCGGATAGTGTCTCTAGTTCCTCCACTTCATCCTCTGACTCTATGATTGATGAAACTAATTTAGAAGATATATTATTATCTGAAAAATCTAAGTCGTTTCGACACGGACATAAATTAGTTATTCATCGAGAATCTAGTAAAACTAGCATTGATAGATCGCAATCGAACGCGTCTGACATTTCTTATCTTACCGAAGCTAGTGCGATGGAAAATGTTGATTGTAGCATTGAAGATGACAAGTCTATTTATCTTTCGATGACTGGGACCCTACCAAATAAAAAAACAGAAAAATCTAAAAAAAAAGTTTTGTTCAGACATAAAACATTTACTAATATTGAAGTAGATAGAAACTCAATTGGTACAAAAAGTTTTCCAAAACGGAACGCGTCATTTTTAAAAGAAACTTTACCAAACTATCACATTCGTGGTACCGGTCATTGTATCTACACCGCTCCAACTGTTGAAGAATTTATGTATGTATTTAATAGAGACACTCTGTATAAGGACGTTGAGCCATTTATTAAGGTGCCTAATGATAAAAGGGAAAGTTACTTTGAAACTGCTATTTGTTTTTGTAAACCACGGCCTCGAAAACATCATAACAGTGCAGAAGATTTACTAGATATTCCGAGCAACGAACTAGAAGAAAAAGTATCTATAGATATGGAATCCCTTAAAAATAGTGCAGAATACGCTTCTTCGTCTTTCCGATGCTTTTGTGATTCTGGAAACTGTTCTTTACATGCCAGTAAAGATGGCAAAAGAGAGTTTGTTGTGAAATTTTCAGCCATCAAAAAAAGTATATCTACTCCCGACATAACTTTAGATTTTTCTCCTTCTTCGACAATACAAAAAAATGTGATGGTTAAAAATAAATCTGTTCCTTCTAATTTAGAAGATCCTTACGCTGTCGTTAACATTCAAGACGTGTTCAAAGGAAATGAGTCTTCTGGAGTAAAAACCAACAGTGTAGGTTCAGAGAGCCCTTCATATGTTCCAATGTCTGGCCATTCTTCCTTGTCTTCAACTGCCAGACCGTACTCTATAAAAGATATAGCTGAAGTTATTTCTCTAGGGTCAAATTCCTCATCGACTGACGCCAACAATTCTATCACTGATGCGCGTTCTATCCGGAAATCTTCTTCCTCAGAAAACTCTGGCCACTGGTCTTTACAATCTTGCAATTCAAATATAACAGTAGTATCGGATGCCTCATTCAAAACCTGCTTTGAGGAATCGTCTGAGGAATCAGACGGTACTTTGCATTCAGACGAGGAAAGTTCAGAAGCGGAAACTATAAAATCCGATGTCAGTACAACAAAACGTCCGTGGGTCGAAAGCGGTTCGTTTAGATTCAACAGACGTTCGCAAGACGACGTTATCACTGAGGAAGATTCCGTTAAATCTTCTAAGTCTGAGAGTGGTGTTAGTGTATCGGGTAGTTCCTCGTCTGATTGTGAAGCTGATGTGGCTTGTGTGCTTGCTTTGCTTGAGCGGGGCGGGGCGGGGGGTGTTCGCAGTGGGGCTCGTCGGCGGTGGGAGGAGGGGGAGGGGGGGAGTGAGGGAGACGCACTCAGCGTTTCAAGCGCTGCATCCAGCTGTGCTCCGCATCTGACACATCATCACGAACATAGCAAGGTTTCGGTGAGTTGACTATAATAATAATTTTAGGTTTTTTATTTCCGACAATCATATTATTTATTATAATTTTTATAAAACATAGTATTTATTCAGAGTTAAAACAATAAAATAAGAGCCTTGAAGAGTCACGATGTTAACGCTGGCATTACATTTTTTATAAATATTACAATGAATTAAGATTGTTCCATTTATGTGATTATTTATTGTCACGTCCGAAAACCCACCCATGACCTGTTGCTTGACTTGTCACGCAGACTACTATAATTACCTTTGAAATAATTTCGTTTGTCACGGAATGTTTCGTGACTAAATTATAAAGACCTTAACAAATGTAAGAAACATTCTTTGGTAATTATAATTAATCTGTCGTGAGAAATATAATATACACATCTGTCACCAGCATCTGTTGCTCTTAAACGGATGTAATACAATGATCTGTCCTAACTAGTGTGGTTGAGATGAATCTGCTCTCATCACTTTGTTATCAACAAGCCATCGGTATAATTAAGTACGCCTATTATATGTATTTATAATAGGCTGTCTGTGTGTTGTACACGTACAGAGTAAGAGTAATAATATTGCGAACACATATTCGTATATGTAGTCATTTTTTCAATATGAAATTCATAAAAGTTTGATATGTTATTAAATATAAATAATAATTGTTTACAAAACTACATTTATGTGTAATAAATATGGTATAATAATTATTGTTACATAGTCTTTATTATATTTTTATAAATTGTAAAATAATCTATAATTTTTCTCAAACAAAACCATAATCATATCCAAAGTTTGGTACTTTCTGAACCAAAAATCATCTCAAAGCCGTCTTGTAAACGAAAACATAATGTTCAATTTGTAAAACTATGAATAAAATGAATTTCTATAATTATTTTGATTCTTAAAACAATAGATTTTTGGCTAAATATCTATAATCTGTAATCGTAAACCCACGTTGGAATTTAGCGTCGCTAAGAAATCAGAATTAGGAAGTCAGTCTCGCCGCGTATATCGAAGCATGACTTCGTTTACTGCGTAGTGTTTAGGTATTGTGTGTTTTTTTTTGTGGTTGTGTGATTTTGTGGTTGTGTGTGTGTTTTTGTGGTTGTGTGTGTATGAATCGGTGTGTTAATTTATGTAAGTTTTTTTTATGTATTTTAAAATTAAAGATGTAATTTGGTAATTATAATTTGTTACGTTGGTTATCTTGTTTGTTAGGTCTAGTACAGACAAAAAATATAAATAGATACTCTCATTAGTACGCTGTTATAAAATGTAACTAATAATGTATGTATAATAAACGAATAGAAAAATAATTATGTCAAGGACCCGACAACCTAAATATAGAGTTTCGTAATATCCCATATGGATACGTACCGTGATATTAAAATTTAAAAAATATTTTAAAATAATGTTAAACAATATATTTTCCATAAAGTCTTTGTTTTTTTTCAAATATATTTAAAATGAATTTTATGTTTTAAACTAAGACCTTGTTTTAATAACAATTATATTTACTACATTTAAATATATTAGAAATAATTAGGAACAAAAATACAAAAAAGCTCGTCTTTTATCAGTGGGCTGTTTTTGAACTACTGTTAGTCTTATCGTTGAATTCTACTGAAATAGTGTTTCATGAACTCTTTGGCGTTTGGCCAGCGATATTGAGGTAGCCAATAGTAACGTATAATTAGTTGGTCTTGTAGACGCCGTTTGCCTTTTTTAAAAACATAAAAAAAATAAGCCTTATTTCGAAATTATATACAAACAATTAATAAAATTGATTTTATACCTCTTGGCGCGATTAATTTTAGCGTAAACAATTTAAGTTTTTATCCAAATAATATAATATATTTATCTATATGATTGTTTTTTTATAATAATTATTATAAAGTATTATATGAAAGTTCAATATTAGTCGTATAATGAAATGACATCTCTATCTGGACATTTAGCAAATTTGTAAAAATTCAGTTTACATCCGCGCTGTACCTATCGGTAAAAAAATCTCCGAATGTCGGACGAACATTTTAATTATTTTTAAATGATTTTATTTAGGGTTATGTAAACCATATTAAGAAAACCCTATTCAAAAATTCATTACGATCGGTTAAGTGGTTTAGATTTTTCACACAATATTACATTTTTTTTAAAGAGTTACCTATGTTTTGACCTTTAACTATTTTCAACTATTTTGACTGTTTGGGTCTTTAACTATTTTCATTTTCAATTCCATCCCAAGCCACTAGTTTTACGGACAGTCAGACAGATTCACTTACGCATTATAAAAAATAAATTATAATATATAAGTATAGATATTTCAAGAAAAGTGTTATAAATATATAATTATGTAAAATAAAGCCATGCATTTGGCAGTTAGTCAGCTTACAATTCTGGAACAAGATTCGTATTTTAAGGTTTGTTTATCTTGAATGCAGTCCTAAAGTATTCATCATACCTAGTATTATACTAAATACTATTTTCAGTATATGTACACTTGGAGTTGTACAAACTTGCAAAAGTTAAAAAAACATAACCATTTTACCAAATACACCGCGAAAGTATTGAAATAAATACAGAAAGACAGTGCTACATTTCTATCTTTAGTACATAATAAAACAAATTACCTCATACTTTATTCTAATCGATAATAAATTTTTAAATGCCGCCGTGAATTACTTCATCGACAGTTCCGTGGAGCAGATGTTCCGTGGATAGCGTTACATGCTAATGTTTATGACTGGATCATTTCAATATATTTAGGTCACTGGGACACGAAATATTTACAATACTATGAGATATGTTATGATTTTGAAATTGTTTTCGTAATATTATTCGATATACTCGAGTTAAACTGACTTTTTTATAAAGATTTATACATTATCAAAAGATTTTATTTCGTCTTTATTTTAATAGTATATTAAAATGTTATATATGTTGTAAATATTTATATAATATAAATATTAATATAATGTTAATATAATATAAATATATTAAATCACATTTATTTATGTGTAAACATTAAGAATTGCCAGATAATTACCAAATAAGCTATGGTAATAGTTATTTAATAAAAATGCTGAAACTGCATTCTAATAAAGGTTACTTGTCATAATCTACAACCAATCGTTTAATTACAAACTTTTTAAACTCTCTGAACCTTATCGGTCACGCCCAATGTTACTGTTTACACAAATCATCGACTTGTGCGTGTGTGTTCATGTCGGCGCCGTATTAATGCGCACGACGGAACCGTGACGTGCGCACGCGCATCCGATTTATATACGACTCTTTGATGTACCTACTTTGTTCTCTAAAATAAGACATTCACAGAAACATTAAATCACACTGTTTGTTTAGTTGTTATTTACTCTATACTATTATAGCCATATTATTTATGTATGAGTATATTATATCTTCAAGCCATACAAAAAGGAGATTGATCAAAATTCTTCCATACGTAATAAAGCTATCAGATGGGTATCAAGAGAAATTTGTCGGGAAGTATGATGGCTAACAGGCTATTATATAGAAAATTGTCCACTCAGTGACCGGCTGCTGCCAATTTAGCCTGTCCTCAGCTCGATATTAAATTACTTGTACTGTTTAGACCTATCTTATGCGGTGTAAGGTTGAAGCGGAAGCGGGGATTAGAATAAAAGTAGGAATAGGGCGTTTTGAAGAGTTGTTTTGACGTTTAGAAAGATAAAATCAAATGTTTTTAAATCAAATTCAGCTTGGTAAAGTTATTGTTAATTTAGACAATATCATTTATGATACATAAATTTCATTTTTAATCTGAAGGGATTAATTTATAATCTTGGACCAAACAAAACTGTTCTCCCACAATCGTTCAAATTCACAATTACGCAATTGCAAGCACTTATCTCGGTTCTGTGACGACAATGAGGCTGCTAAAAATAGGCGAACGGTTTTACTCAATTTCCCAGAACGCGCTGTTTTCAACTTGAATAACTTAACATTTTTTTAAAGCTTTTTTAGTTGTTTAAAAAATTTTGAAGTATTTCTTGTTCTATTCCTTTAATTGCTCATGGTTGGGTTTTTGGATTCTATCATTACATCCTTGCCTTTTATATCCGACCATCTTCAATATATGTGTTTCACAGCCCACCCCTCCCAAGAAGCCTCCTCGAAGGAACTTGTCTGTGTCCCCTACTCACGTTAACTCTCCATCATCCGGCTACAGTTATGAGCTGAGGGCTCATGCGCGGAGTCAGGATGATTTGGACGAGATACAGGTGAGTCCTAGCCGAGAATGTGTGGTAGGACTCTCTGTTGAGTCCAGTAGTTTAGTTTTCGTAGATCCCTTTTTCGATTGTATTTATCGTTCGTGTTTTAGAAAAATACCCGTCAATATCTCAGTCATGTGACTAAGAAATATTTCAGTACAAGTGTACTGAGATAAATATGTCTTATGCAGGAAGTTAAAATATCTACATACATTATATTTGACATAGTTTTTTGTTTGTTACAGGGTGCTAAGCATTATCTCAAACACGGTAGATCGGTCGATCAGTACGTCGACAGCAAACTATCCTATTCGGAATACGAAGCGAATCACAACTCCCCAAGAGCAATACCTGTGCCAAATCCTCGTACGAGCATTAAAAACAGGACTCAACCAGTCGCCATAACGGCGATGTATGAAAATGTCGTCATAAAAGAACAAAATCCTAGAAGAAAGCTGAGAAGAAACACATTCGGTCCACAATACGAGAACAGCGAGTTGAGAATGGCAGACAAGAGAGTCAGAAAATACTCAAATCAAGAAAGATCTTCATTGGAGAGTCTTTTGGATGACCAATCCATGGTCAGTCCAAGCGATTGTGAGCGGTCTTCCGATAGTAATAGAAGAGATATGCCCATGTCTCCAACGCATTACCAACAGCCCCCCACCCCAGACCATCCCCCTCCTTCAGCAAAGCAGGCGGAAAATAGCATTCACGAGAGAATACGGCCATTGAGTCAGGTTAGTCCGGACTGAAGATATAATCACTCTGTAGTGCTCTTCATTCATCGCATGACTTGTTCACGGTTAGTGCTACGCTAGTCAATGTTAACTGCCATTTACAATGACTAATATTTTATCTCCATACCTACTATTTTTTTAATTCTTTCTATTATTTTTTTTTACTCATTTTGTTGTCCTATGAACTTTTGCCTTATAATTTTAAAGCTCTATGTGACTAATACGAGCTTCTATAACTACATTGAATAAAAGCTCACTAATGTAAATCTTTCTATTTTACAACTGAGATAGAATTTACAAATGAAGGATTTCTAAAGGTAGTGCAAATCTTGATCCTTGCTAACTGGAAAAGGAATCAAACATTTTTATAACTTAAATTTTATTTATATGTTAATAGGATTAAAAATATCTTGACAATGAAATAAGATGCACCCTCTCCTCTGGCATGCTAAGCAAACATTTTATGTAGTTCAAGGTAGATTTAAACATTCATATGATTTTTTTGAAACTTTCAGCTTATAATGGAGGTTGTAGAAGAAATAAGAATTAGAAAGAAATCGCAAGGCGATGTAACTTCTAGTTGATATTATTTATATTAAGCCCATATACTAATATACAAATGTGATTTAGTCCGTATGTATGGTGCTATGTTGAACTATTTGGCTCTTAGATTATTCTTATATAATTGTTTTATCTTTATAGTATTATTATACTTAAAATATTTAGCAATAAGATTATACTAGTTTAAAATTAAGAAAATATGCACTTCATGGTTTAAAATTATTTATATATTCTATTAATTTAATTTTGTTTTACAACCGACATGACAGTATAGTATTTATGTAGGGTAGATTAACAAAGACAATACTTTTTAATCAGACACTTCACAAGATAATAATATTGTAAATAACATGGTGCAGAAATAATAATAATAAATAAATTACAAAAACATCGTGAAAGATTTGCAACTGTCTTGTCTTGTGTCTGCGGTCATCCTTAACGAGTGATTACCAATTCGAGTATTAGAATTATTATGACAAACCTAAGTAATGTTAAATATGATTTTTTTTTATAACGTCATATATTATTTTAAGATTTTTTTTTGTATTATTTTCAAGTTTATTCCGTTTATATAATAAATATGTTTACCTTCATTTTGATTTGTTGTTTTTTATTTTATTTTACCTCCTTTATTTTTCTCGTTTTTTTATTTTATTGTGCTATATTTTTTTTTGCTAAATTCCATTAATTTTAACATGTGTCTGGTTTTATAATACCGGATAATCGAGGTTTTAATGTAAATTTAAACATGTAATTACTAAAATATTGAAATATAGTAAATTGACAAAAGTTTTATATCATTTTTAGCAATTTCGAAGACGCATATTTAAAGTTTTTATCAAATATTGAATTGACTTGCAATATATCTAAAGTATTGTTTGTACATTCACTTTATTTTTGCATCAAATATTGTACCGCCTGTTGAAATATGTGGAGCAACTTGATGTTTTAACGTTTTTAAGTCATTGTTTTAAATTTTAGTCGTAATGCAATTTTTTTCTTAAAAATTTTATTTTTTAACGTTCAATAAATTAAATGATGATATAGTTCTTTACTTTTAAATTTAAATACCTAATAAACTAGTTACAAGGTAAGTAACTGGTAAGTTCTTAAACTTTTTTCTTATTTTTTTGTAAAAATATATATTTTCTTCATAAATTTTAAATATGCGAAAAGTTTCTTCGTGTTTGTTTAAAATAACAGACATTTTATATTTACACGCACCCTTCATAACAATTTACGAAGAGTTGACAATCCTTTTTTTTTGTTTCATCCTATATGATTTGTGATGAAATGAACCAAATACAAATCTCAAAATCACCAAATCAAGACTACATGGTAGATGCTCTAACATTTCGCTTCCAAACTCTAAACATCATTCTGATGTCACGATGATAAACACCTTTTATTGATATACACCCTGAAACCGAGTTTAGTAAAACTGTGGAGTCTTACTTTGATCATCTTTCCTCACTTTCTTGTGAGTGTTACCATCAATTATTCATCACCCAATCTCTTCGAAACGGTTAGGTTTTATCTCATTACGCTTCATAGAAGCGCAAATGAGAACCCTGTTCAAGGGTTTCGTTCAATGAGCCTCTGTGGCGCCCAAATATAGTTTTTTTTTATACCTAGATTCTCAAATGCGTCGAATTTTTATAGCAAATGAACTCCTTTTCGACAAAATAAAATAACACTTATATCGGTTTAAGATCCGATCTGATTTCACTTTTTAATTAAAATATGTCTAGTTAAATTTTCGAGTACGGGAAACATAGTAAGTACTATTCAGTAGATAAAATTAATTAAACATTTTTGATCATGAGTAAAGAGATTTACTAATCTTCAAAAAAAATATTGAAGCAAGATCTGGTGAAGGTGAAGGTAGACGGTTGAAGGAGTGAACTCTAGTAAAAGTTTTATCTGTGTGACTTCTGTTATTCCAGATTTAAAAAATAACTATGTAATAATAATGCAAAACCTGCTTTTGTGACACAAATTTATCCCAGAAAATGGTTTTAGTTTTATTGTATTCGTATATTTGTGACTATTCGCTATGATTTTAACCTGATTTCGTTGTTGATTTAAGTAAAGTATGTCCACGTATGGGCACATAATCTCCTCTTTCCACTTATCAAGTATCACGAGTTTGAAGGAAAATAATCAGTTTTAAGATTTACTATATAAGGTAATGTGCTAGCTCTTACGTGTTTTTGAATTTGCTATAACTATTGCAATTAATTTAATCTTTGGTAGTCACAGGTCTGATTATTGATATATCCAGACCTGATGCGGTTGATCACACAAAAATACGTCCCTACTTTTCTTATCACGGAAAGAGAAATTAAATAAAAATCAGTTAAGAGAAAAGTTTTGGATAGGAAAGCAGAAGTAACTTTTTTTTGTAGAATTTTTAACAATGTTTTTTCTTAGGACGCAATTTCAAAACATAAAGTATGATTTATTTAATGGAATACTAAGACAGTATGTGATTTCAGTTAATTGATAATTCTTGATTCAAATGTATTCAAATCAAATTGATTTTACATTGTTTTAAAGGAAAACGATCTATGGCGTGCTCTTTCTCATCCATGGGATTTTCGTTTTATCATCATTAATATTTCCTTCAAAAATCAACTCAAATCGTTATGTTCCATCCAGGAGTACAAGCGACGGTCTATCCTGCGTGATAGTCAGACCGAGACTGAGGCCAGTCTGCTTCGTGTGTCGTCAGCTGTGTCCGTGGCTAGCGGCGCCACAGACCGCAGTGCTGACTATGTTGAGGAGTTCGTCTGTGATGTGCCGTTCGCTGGTGAGTATATTTTGTTATCCGTATCCTGTAGCTGTGTGTGTATGTATGTGTGTGTGTGTGTGTGTTTGTTTGTAATTAGATAAAAACCATTACCGACATTCCTGTCAATAACATTAATTGAATTGTGGAAGAAACGAAAGAGATTTGATCTGGTGTTGAACTATCTTTCGCTTCTTGATTGAAAGCTATGTATCGAAAAAACACTTCTACGTAAAATTACTTTTTGATTTTAAAATTTGTTTTATAATAATATGAGTCAAATAAAATATGACATAAAATAGTAGATAAACATGACCAAATCTAATATATTTAGATAATAATATATAGCAATATCAGAGTTTATCCAGCGTGAAATATCAAAGTTCAAATGTTATACAGTATAGTGCAGGGAAGGCGTGAATTCCCAATTTTCCAGATTTTTCTCTGTTTACTTCGCAAACACGGACTGCGAACTGCCAGACTGTAAACAGAAAACATTTTCAACCGAAATTTCCCCAGCCAAATATTTTACCAATATTTGACGAATTCGGCGCGCGGTTTCATTTTCATTTTCACAAAGCTTTTTGTTCGTTGGATTGTTTTTTGTTTTACATTACTGATTTTATGTTTGTTTAGTCAAATAATGTAAAAATGGATGCAGGACATTATGATTTGAATTGGGTGTGTATTTCATCTCAAATTTGACTTATATTTTAACTAATTTAAATGCGAATTTGAGTGCAAGCTTTGCAAATGTGTGGAAATAAGTAACTAAGTCACTTACTTATATTTTTAAGTAAATAAAAAAGCTCAAACTATATCTGGAATATCGTCCCTTGTAAATTTAAAGCTTAATGGCTGAACATGTTTATATAAAACTTTAAATATTTAAATTAAAGAATTTTTTCGACTCCTTTTTAATGAGGATCGTAGGAAAAGATTAAAAAAAATTACTTGACCAGTATGTTCATAACAAAAATATTTAAAATTTACAAGAGACATACCATACCTTACATTGTAAGTATTGTATACTCTATCCTTCAGCGGGGTCAATGACCGGCCCTTAGAAAATTGCTATTTAAATCCCATCGAGAAGGCAATTACTTTTTTATTGGCAATCAATCTATTGGTCATATTTACCGCTATTAGCAATATACGTGTAATGAAGGGAATTACGACATTTGTATCTAATCACATATCTACCTAAGTAAATACTTAGGTATTGACTTAGGCATTGTACTTAGGCATTGTAAATGCACTAGGGAATGTAACTTTCCATACTTAATTGCTATTCCAATGAAGTCTAAGACGTGCTTAAAATGTGGTTGTTATACCAGTAATTAAAGATATTAATCTTATCTTACACTATAGCAACATTATGAGGTAAAAGTTTGTTACTTTGTTCGACATACAAACTTACAATATTTCTCTTATTTTTTTTAATATATTATTTATATTATCCCGTTCATATTTATGAAATAAAGCCCAATTTAAAAAATATATTAAATGTTAGTTTAGTGCTAGTAATACCATAATATAATTACAAAATAATTAAAATTAAACTAGTTTTATAACTATAATAAAACGCTTAATAATAATGACTGGAAGTGGTCTGTCTATCTTAAATGGAAAATTGCTACAATCGTTACAATGATGTTGAAGGACAAAGTACTATTTTAATGTTACTGTAATATGTCAGCCAATAACTATGTCATCATATTTTAATGTATAGGTACCCAAGTTTTATATGTAGAACAATATATTTACATACATTTTGGTTGAAAATTATTTTTAAAGGGAACTTAACCGGAGCTAAAGGTGTTATAAAATGTTTAGTATAAATTTTTATTTTATTGAAGTTACTTGTTATATATATAACTTGAGATTGGGTCTACATTACTCTTCTAACTGAGCTATCGTGTCTTATTATTTTTTTGTAGGTTCACCCATTATGATTAAGTTTCTTCAACTTAACATTTTTTTTTAAAGATTTTATAAAACGTTAACAGGGTTATTCAATAAGGTTTTATTCAATATATCGGTATTTAAAGAGAACCCCACAAGATACTATAACTGCAACCTAAAACCACTTCCTCATAGCTGTGATTTAACCATTGAGAGTAATTAGCCATTGACCGCACAAACATATCTAATGACTATAATATATTGTCATATTTGATAATATTATTTTTATTATTTTAAACTAAACTATCTATAGAATAGTAAATATACACTCTAAGTTTGATGATTGATAACTTCAGACACAGCGCGACAGACAGACAGACAGTAAACTAATATAAATAGATAGGAAGCGCTCATAAGCGTGTGATTTCAATTGGAGACTAAAAAGCGCAAACCGATGCGCAGGCGCCGCTGCGTCGCATTCGCTCTTTTTGTTTTTTGACACTTGCGTATTGCCATTGCGCACGTGGGGTTTGATATTATTGTTATAAGAATTGTAATTATGGAATAACGTTGAAAATAGATTTTACTCCTAAAATAATTTTGGTTACAATTTTTTATTATTTATTTAACTTTTTTATACCTATGTGAATGGAAATTGGAAGTATTAAGATAAGTAGGTAAAATTCATTCATTTGTAATATCAACATATAAGTTTATATATTTATATACAGTATACCAATAACATATTTTAATTATGAACTATGTTTGCACTAACATGACCTGACTGGTTATTTTACATCTTTAGTAAAGGTCGGACATTTTAAAATTAATCTGATGTAATATCAGATTACTGTTTTACGCAAACAATAATAAAACGAAAAGTAACATAATGCAAGTTTTATTTTTTTATATATATATAATGTTATTCTTAAATGTAATGAAAATATTATTCATATTAAAATTTTGGTATTTAGTTTTTTTTTTAACATATATTTTAAGTTAAGTGTTATTTATCTTTGATCAGTATCTATTTGGATTTATGAAATAAATATTATTAATTGTCCTTAAATGTATAAACGAAGTCGACGGCTAGTGAATGTTAAGTTCGAGACACTAAAATATTGCAGTATTTAGCGTAATCTTGATACTTTTTGCGCAAAACTTAGCAAATGTAAGTTAAAATGTTAACCGTGTACAGATAGCTATCAATGATCACGAATGAAATTTATATTCCGCTCGTGAATTTTCACAGAACTATTCTATTTTAACTGTTTTAAGAAACATAATATCCATATATTTATTTGTTTTAAGAACTTATTGTTCTTAAAAATATGACCAGTTTTTTAATGAATACTTTCGTTAACATAACAATGTAGCAATTGCTTTTTAATTACGGAAATTGTTGAACTGTAATTATTTAATGATCTGGCTCGAAGGACCAAAAAATTGCTAATTGAAAATTACCTTTTTAGTGGAGAGGTTAAGTGTAAAATATTTAATGTAATTAAAATATATTGTTTCCTTATTAAGTATAGGTACGGTGTAGTTAGTATTTAGATAAACTCATATATATGTTTACGGGTAATATTAATAATTAGTATTCAAAGGTTAAATTTCACATATTTTAATATTTTTTCTTCAAAACTGTATTACTGGCATTGATCTTTTATCAATAGTTAATAAACATAAACAGGTTAATATAATGTTTATTTATAATATTATTATTTTAACAAATTCTTAAGCATCTACTCTCTAAAGGATTTTTTATTTTATCTACTTCGATATCTATATGAGAGCAAAATATTCTATTTAATAGAAGATAACACCCGCATTAGGAATTATATTATTCCTGTGTCGCGGTTTCACAATAAAAATAACAGTCACAAAGAGCACACAGACTCAACAATCTGTAGATCACACAAAGAATTGTCCCGTGTGAAAATCGAACCCACACCCTTTGTTCAGCAGTCAAAGTTACTAACCTTACTGTGTACGTACATTAGTGTACTTTACATTTAATTTTAGTTATTTTAACAAGGTTTTGGACTTGTCTTCAGACCTTTTTTCCCCTGCGTACCCTTAGGAATGATATTTGGAACCACTCAATGAGTGCTTGGGTACGTCATAGTAGGATTATACCAAAATTTCATCCCAATGTAGATGATGCGTTAATAGATCAGTCACTCAGAAAAAAAATGTCTATCTATATATATAAAGAAAAGATTGATTGCATTATTATCTATTTATATTACTTTTATAATACCTTAAGATATTTATTAAAGTAAGTTTTCATATCACCACTGTATAGTTAGAATTATGACCATGTAAAATCTCGCAAGAATTTACTTTTAAACAGACATATAGACAGACTATGACGACTTTTATATAGTTTGCAGTTTACGGAATATTACTGTATCTTTCATATTAATAAACGTAATTATTATTATTAAAGTATTTTAATTAAGTTGTTTTATTTATTTATTATAGCATTAGTTAAAATTTTATTGGGTGATAAAGAAAGTGAACTTTCTCTAATGATAAGTAAGATTAATATTTTATTACATAGTTAATAGTTTGATAGCACTTCTCAGTTGTTTATTTGATAATAAATTAAGCAAGTATTTATAGATACAGTATGTTTATTAAGTTAATGAAGTATAAAAGCTTTAGGTTATTTTTTTTTTTTTGTCGTATACTAATCGTGGACGCATCGGAGCCGTGTCGTTGACGCATCGTCTCGTCAATTTCTCAGACTTAGTCGCCAAATGTTAGTAGCCCATTTCCTTATATAAAACAATGGATGAAATGAAATCATTGTATTAAAATAAAAACTTTTATGGTATTAAAGGTATTATTTATTATCTGTTACTTTTTTACATACATCGAAACAAATCTTCCTTTTTCTTATTATATTTATTATAATTTACCTCAAAACAGATTGAAATAATCCAAGAATAATATTTTTATTTTATCTATAAACTTTCATGATCCAAAAACCCTAGGTCACTCAATAAAGTTAGGTCAATTACTTTGACACATTTTACGTGCGCGGGCGCAGGACATTGACACCGGTTTCCGTGTTATTGATCTGAACGATCTATCAAAATAGAACTTTTGATTTGGTTTTAATAGTCCAATTGCTCTTCTATAAAGGTTACGTGAAAAATGTTTTATTAGATCTGGCTGATGAAACAATTTATTACGTTTGAGTTAAACTGCACTTAATACAATTCTATGATATGTTACCCACCAAGTCGCATTGAAACAGCATGGCTTAGCTTAGTATCCAGTATCTATATACCTACTCTTGCTCTCATTTTATATATGTTACCTGACATAAATATATACTTATAAATATCTCTAATCGCCTTATGCTCACTTAAATGCTCAACAATTCCAGAATTAAAATTTTGTCAACACACGTTGAACTCGAACCTTAAGGAATTTCCGCTGTTTCGAAAATTGAACTATCGTGTCAGCATTCTATATGTAAAACTTGTTTAGTAATTTGAACCAAATTTAATAATATCTAGCAAACGAATGCTGTGTTAATTAATTTATCAGATAAATTATGAAAGCATTTGTAGATTGAACATTAATAGCTCATTATTTATAAAGGTTAATAAAACGATATAACAGTCGCATTAATTTTAATAATAAAATTAAGTGTGATTTTAATTTACCTAATTAAAAACGTGATGAAAAAGATAACGAAATGAGGTCTCATATATATTTTTATTACTAAACAAACTAAAACGATTGGTGTTCAAGGTAATCTACAAAATTAGAATTATTAACACAGTCTTATTACATGATATATAGTTTATAAGTTTTATTATATGAATACACCGATTAACTATAAAAAATAAATCATACAAACTCAAACCACCATAGTAAAGTCTTCTTTCATTCGTACGTAAATAGACACTTTTGCTGTTCTAAATATAAATAGAGCACAAAAAATCTTCACATAATTGAAGCCCTTGGCCCTAGACGTTACCTGCCCCTGTATTTACTAAAAATACTCGGTTACACGGTGAATAAACAGAGTATAACCCGACTTATTAAAATAAAACATTTTGTTATAATTTGTCAAAGACATGGTGTATTTTCAAATTGGTCGACGAACGTGCGCCGGCGCATGGCTTGATGATTCTCTCTGTCAGTTGCTCTCGCGCATCGATCGATGTTACACGTCTGGTTTATCGATTATCTATAATCCGAATTGTGATTAGGTGTAGTGTTATCAGTATTGTTTGACAAGTCTAAACGCCATCTTTATTTATGTTAATAGTTAAAATTATTTGTTATCAGCGAAGATAAGACTGATAGTGGTTGTAGTTAACATTCCTAACCTAAGGGTAACCCACGGAATAAAATTACGTACCTACACTAAATACGGTTTTTTGGTGTATATAGTAAGTAAATGGTTTATTATTTATATTATTATATATTTATATTTTAGATGCTAAAATTGTTATCATAATAATGTTGTAAATTTTGGATTGATTAGTGTATTATTATCATGTTCGTAGTAAATACTTGTATAGATAAATATTATGGATAGATACAGTATGTTTTTATTTCAAATATAAAAACAATGCGCTAGACAAATTCTCTTTAACTATTAAAATAAGATAGTTTTATCTTAAATGTCGTAATAATTCCATTTTTTTGAGCTTTGCCTGGACAGTTTCATATTCGGAAATAATCCTCAAAACGGCTTAACCAATTTTGATGGTACTTAATAGATATTTAATAGCAAGTTGTTTTCAATAATTCAAAGACAGCGTACAGGGAAATCAATATAATAATGATTGCAATAACTAAAGCAGTTTTACCTTACCTTTTTTATGTAAAGCTAAATTACCTTACCTATCTTAACTCTTTAACATTACCTTACGTAATGTACTAAGACTGCTCTGTTATAATATAGCTCTGAAATACATTGTACAATTTCATTCATAATTAGTATTAATGAGTAGACAGTATTCGTGAGTCACTATTTGTCTAAGCCGTGATATCTCAGCTAATATTTGGTTAACCGAAGCTGACCGTCGGTCATGACCTCGAATTAAAATAACACTGGTATTACTAATATAACAAATGATATTATGGAATATATTTGAGTATTTTTTGTAGATTGGATGGACTTGTAATTTTAAAATTTCAAATTACAAAAATAAAAAAATATATATTTTTTCCTTATAAATACATAATGGGTTTTATTTAACAAAATATGTACGATATGCCTATTTCATTGTTTTTTGAATTATCTATAAACACTCTATCGATTTAGATTATAAGTTATCGGTAAGTATTTTAATTACAATTTATGTAATGTTTTAAAACCAGAAACATTTTATATGAAAAGTAAATGAACAATACAAAACATTAGAAACATACGACACAAACAAACATATAAACGACCCGCATGTCGATAACTTATGAATGTATTTGCAATATCTCAAGGGAATAACTGTTTAATTTCACAAACGATACCTCGAGAGCTCCTTTATCTAAGTGCTTCCGCCCTGTAGGATGGTAACCATTAATTTCGAAATTCTCGAGTTCCGTCCAAGCAAAAAACTTCAGCGATTTATGTAATGACTTCAATAAGGACTTGTATATGTATCTATTTTAAGATAATGCGTGGGGTTATAGGAATACTGGCTACCTTCTATGAATGTACTAAAGTAACATGTATTTCTCTGATTTTTGTCTTATTATAAGCAAGTAACGTGAGTGTACATTGATAACTCGATCAAGGTTTTTTAATAATTATATGTGAAGAAATGCGATTACAAAGTCTTTTATTCGATTTAATTGAATAACTTTTATCCATTAATAATTTTATGAAATCCTACTGCTCGTGCGTTAAAGAATTAAGTATTGAGAAATAATTCGTCGAATATTACAAGAGTTTCCTATAAAGTCATGACAAGTTAATCTTGCGCTTGCGCAACCCCGTTATTGATTGGTTATGATCTTTAACATTTTGCTACTTATAAGGCAGATATTACGATGGTCAATATAATATGATCCTATCTTAAAACAATATTTGTTATCTTCGATTTTTTTAGTTTTTATCCTTAATAATCCTTAAAGTTAATTGATATTTCTTTCTTTAATTACTTATCAAATAAAGTTTTATTTTCTTTGTGTTGTACTTGAAAGATGTACAATTGCATTAGTGTGGGTATTGTGCATTTATATTATTTATATCGTCCATGGTCACGCCCACATTAAAAACCACGTGTTCTTTATCTGTTATGTGTAGCCTCCTATCAATGTTATGCTTTTTTGTTTTTGTTTTAAATATGATATCTATAATCTTTATTATATCTGAAACTGTTTGTTTATTATTGGATATATTTTCAAAATGTGTGTTTTTTTGTCACAAAACTGACATATTTTGGGTTGTTTAAACAGTCATATGATCAGTTGACCTCTATTTCTATATATTCATATGCTTTCTTGTTTACTTTATGTAGAAATCTAGTTCAGCTTGGTTTGAATAAGTCAAGCCGTATTTCTTAATCGTTACGCCATTTTTACATTATATCTAGCCATGAAGCAATTTCTTTATCAGTTTCACCGACGGATGCTAACTATCGCCAGGTAGTGAACAAACACCCGAACTTGCTAATTCTACCGTATCTTCCGTTACGTGTATCCCATTACCACACTTCCGTCTATCATGTTACAGTTGGTTTTCCTGTAAATGATTTCTAATTTCTTCACCTAAACATTTGCTTTGGGTTTCGCTTTTATTTAAATAACGCCATGAATCATGATAATTGTGTAATTTTTTGCATGTATCTGATATTTATATAGCCTTATCAATGTATATACAAAACCCGAGTTTTTTTAGGCAAAAAAAAAATACACTGACACATTTAGGAACGTCATGAGATATGTCATTTCACTGAATACAAGAATAGTTTGAATAATGCCCTCGTTATTATCCAGCATTGTATGATTCATCTCGTGTACCAACTTGTATGACCTTTAAACACAACACTGAGTAGCTATGATGTTTTGAAATGTAGATTAAACAAAATCACATGATTTTTCACTTTTAATACAAGGATACGGTAGCTCAATTATTAGAGCAACGGGACTGTTTCCCGGTCACAGGTTCGATTCGTAGATATTTTTGAATTAATTTTAATTAAAAAAAAATCTTAATACGGTTAAAAAATATTATATTGTCTATTATTATTCAATTCCTGTAAACATTTTATTCTTAAAAAGAGTTTCCAATTGTTTGTAAGTTGTCAAGTCATGACCTTCAGGACGTCAATACTTAATTATAGGTCACGTGGATAATTTCGTGAAATTGTATCAGTCACAACACGTTTTGATGAACTTGTCGTTTTTGATGACTCATTGAATTATATTGAATTCTGTTCATTTATTTATAAATAGTTGTCTTCAGTATTTTCTACAAATTAATTTTCATATTCCTGTGATGTTATTCATGCAATGTTACGGTTTTTATAAAGTTCTGACGCGTTAAGTTACGTCAAGAGAATACGGTTTTTCTTAACCTTAATTCCATATTTCTTAGTATAATGTAAGTACTATATTTATCATTTTATATTTACTTGTAGTTGTATAAGGTATAATGTTTTGAATTTCATTATTTCTATGAATATGCAGATGTTTGTTTTCTCATTTTTATGTTCCGGTTGAAATAAAACATTGTTTTACTTTTCAAAATGGCTGCCACGGCCTATTGTTTGTAAAATGGACGTTCATGTTATTTCTTTCGTTATCTCAGTTTAGTTATTTTAAACATTATTTCTTTAGTATTTAAGTTCAAGTTTCACTGTAATACATAATGATAGTTAATAGCAATGTAATCCTGCTGACAATTGCTTGATTAAAACAATTAATGACAATTGAAAGGAATGCGTGTTCTATGGGAGGTACTTTACTGCACGTAATCGTTTTTAAAAGCAGATAGGCAATCGCAGCTAAGATTAACAGAATTTAGCAAAACTAAAAATTTGCTAAGACTTTTTAAATATACGATTAGAAATTAATCAATATCGAATTCGAATCTGCTACATCTAGAACGGGAAAGGAGGAGTCCCGACTATACATTTTTGTTTTGTTGTACATTTATTAAATGTTTAAACATAGTGAAAATCTCTAGACATTTATATATATGTCTATACTTAGTCTAGCCATAAATATTGTAACAAAGAAAAAAAATATTTTTTCAATTGCAAATAACATTTATAACTTTTACAGTGTGTTAGTTTAATACAAAAATATAAATGAATTAAAAATATAAAAAGCTTATTCGAAGTGGTGTCGTTGAGGCCGTCGAAGTTGAGGCCAGTTATCAATAGAAGCACGCACTCTTTCCATGGTGTAATTCTTTACTGCCAATCGTATGGATTGTTTTAGGGACTCCAAATTATCATGGCGTTTAGAGCAAGCTGTACTCTCTAAAACTGACCATAAATCATAATCCAGCGGATTAAGATCGGGTCTAGACGACGGCCAGTCTTCAGCTCTGATGAAGTTCGAGACGTTCGCTTCCAACCAAGACTGCGTGAACCGAGCTTTATGACCCGGCGCCGAGTCTTGCTGGAAGGACCATACTTGGATATTGAACATGGTGCTACTAAGCGGCTTTACTACGTTCTCAAGAATGTTATCTTGATACACTTGTGCCGATGTTTTGACACCTTTTTCAGAAAAATATGGCTCAGTCACACCTTCATAGCTAAAACTCCACTTAACCATCACTGAAGTCGGATAATGCCCACGTTGCACTCTGTCGACTAATTGGGAAGCTTTCTTAGAGCTTTGAGCATAAATACGGTCAAATTGTTCGTTAAAATGTTGCTCAATTGTAATTTTTTTCTCATCCGTAAACAAAATATTTATGGACCTTCCTTTGCGTACCGCTTCAGTAATTATTTCTATTTTACCACCCTTTTCATCTTTAATTTATCAGTTAAGAAGTGACCAGTGCTTGCGTCTCTTATAAGCTGCAAGTCCTAAGTCATCTCTTAAAATACGCGACATGGTTCTAGGTGCTATCTTCATTACCTGAGATAAAATCATTTGGTTTCGGACAGGATTTCTTCCAATTGTTTCCCTCGCTGCTTTGACCACCTTTTTTATACGAACACTACGTGGACGGTCAGATCTTTCTCTCACAAACAGAGGAAGTCTCATTGTACCTATTAATAGTCTGGTACACAAACATTTTAGTAATACCAAGTATATGGAGAGTTTTAAAAAATGCATTTGGCTCCATACTTACTTCGTGCAATCACAGTGATTCTGTTCTCTTTATCACCTTACTTTATTTTAATATCGCAAAATATTGTACGATGTATTGGCGCCAAAATGAGCTAACACAGTGAACAAAAAAAAAAGACAGAATCCAAATTCAACTGTAATATTTTTTTATTTTAATTGTAACAGTATTTATGGCCAGACTAAGTATATAAAAATAGATGATGATAATTTATGACCTAAAACCTAAACTCCAGGTCACGTATAGATAACTGGTAAATATGTCTATAACTGAAGTCTAGGCGATGTAGTCATAAAACAAATATACTAATTAAGTACTGATCATTTGTAATTACTGTCAAGATGAAGACAATGACTGACCTTGTACAATTACAAGAATTAAAATTATATGAATTATTTTATGTCATTCTTATGCTTAATTGTCATATTTATAATAAAGCTTAGAATTAAAATAAAAGGAGTTTATTCTAAGATAGAAAATACGGAGTTGTTTTTTGTTTCAATATTTTTGTTTGTCGAAATAACTAAATTTTAAAATAAACACTCAACTGTTAACTTCAAAAGATCTTGACCTTTATGTCTGTATGTTTTATGTAATGGTGACGTACATCTCGTCTATAGATAATGACTAGATGGTCTTCTATGGTAATACTTGATAATAAATAGCCTTTGACCTATGAAGTAATAAATCTTAAGCTTTTTCCGGAAGCGTATTTATTCGTGAAGTTTGTTAACATTTTAAAGTAACCAAAAGTAAAAACTCAAAACCAAAGATTCTGAGAAATTAGTGATGACTTAAAAGAAAGTCGAGACAAAGAATTATCAGTAACACCTAAGGTAAACTTTATTTTATGGTAACTGCACGAAAAGGATTGTAAATCTTTTAGGCGGCAATCGACATTACGCAGAATTTAAGTAAATAGGGATCAAGAGTGGCGCCTGCGCAGGCGATATGACGACACGGTTACTGTTAGATCGTGATTTATCTGAAAACTTACTTTAGTATAAGGTAATAAGATAATTATATTGTTTATAAATGAATGTTTACTATTTATATTTAAATAGATGATTTTATCTTACGTTAAATAATAACCAATTATTTATTATCTAAATAAATTTAGATTATGCAAATTATAGTTTTTAATAAGAATATTTAATTCCATATGTTTCATCATATTGATGTTTTATCTCTTTTTAAATGAAAGTATATTTAGATTTGTACAACACAGTGTGCTCTCTGTCCGGTTTACGTAACATGCTAATAAGAATCGTGCGCAGGCGCATGCGTCCCGTTAATAGGTCCTGACCAATTAAACGTTCAGATAGTAATATCATATGATGTAGGTATTTTGTACTTTTGCTCAGCAATTTAATAAGTAGTAAGTAGTCAAAAATCTTTTTTATAGTTAAATGTTGCTTGTGAGATTTTTTTCCTCTTAACATATTTTTAACTGTGTTAATAAATAACTTAATAATATGTAGATACTACAAACTGTTTAATGTTCGTGAATAAAATCAATTAAATTATGTTTAATGATGACATATAAAAACAAATAATGAGTTTTTAATTTCATATCTCAAATTGCTATTTATGGAAAGGAAGTTGATCAACCAAGCTTGATGCTTTAAAAACATCACGAGCCTAATAAGTGCTTGGTTGACGCCCACACAGTAATTATTTGTTTTTATTCAGAATAATTATGATGTTAATTATTTTTATAATAAATATTTTATGATCTTCAACTGTGTTGAAATTCAACGAATTATTTAATTAAGTTTGTTTATACGTGTGCGTCTTGTTTTTGTGTTTATAAAGTATATAGGTACATAAAGGTAAGAAAAAAATACTGACCTGCATGCGGGTGAGATTAATTTATTTGACAGAGAGCAGCTGTTATAATTTTGTTAACAAAAAGGTCACACGTGTCTGTCCTTTTTTAATTTAATGGTCTGTTTTGTTTCCAAATGTCACGGAGAACAATATCCTTGTTATGGACAAAAAATGTTTACTGAGAAAAAAATAGAAATTGTCGTCAGTATTAATAACCATATAAATTTAGTTTAAATTTTTTTTAATTAGTTCAGTGAAACTTGACTTTATCTTTTCAACCTTATCTGTATCTTAATCCCGCCTTTGTTATAATCTGTGGTATCGGTCACACTCATTACACGGTTTTATTCTTGGTTCCTTTGTAATACTTTCCAATTTATCCTTTGAAGAATTTATCTGATCGTAACTCAGTTTCGCGCTAAAATTATTTTTTAATTTGACATATACTGTCATTTAACTGTCACTGTCATTTTTAAACTCACAAATTTTGTTTAATCTCAAATATTTCTCCAAACTGCGGTGGTTCGATCTATAATGGACGCAACTATTTTCGTCAGGAATGCAGAAAACTAATTTGTCGGTCTGTCATTATGGTAGATATATTTGGATTGTATTAGGTGTTGACTTAGGAAGATTTATTAAGAGATAGTTATTTAAATCGTATACTCTTCTTCTTTAAATAAATTCTTCTTTTACTCTTTAAATAAATTCAAGTTTTAAAGATTCAGGAAAAAATCTGATAAATTATGATTGTGTGGGTCAAAAACTACTAGTTTACAAATAAACGGTAGTAACTATTAAATTAGTTTTTAGCCGCGTACTACAATGGAAGCGATTATAATCCATTTAGCAACAATCATCGCTATTATTTAATTTAGACTCCCACGTATGTCTCTATTAGTCCAAGGTTGACTTAGTTCACAACCACAACAAATTAAACTACCTATATGACCGTTTCTGACATTTAAGTTACCATTATAGAAACAATTTTCGATTTTATAGTCAACAAATCGTAACAAAACTTATGGCCCCATGTATTCAAGCCAGATGTTGCTTAAAAAAAACAAAAGCGTTCGTATTTTAAAACTTCTAGCTTAATACATTTGTTGACGGAGACCCGACCTTGAACGTGACTACTGGGATTTGAAATTTAAAAATAAATTCGAATTTAGCCAGCCAGTTACCGCGCATCACTAACGGCCGGTTTAAATTTAGAACGGGTTCTATTCTCGAACAGTGAACTCCAGGGCGATGGCTTCGTTATTGTTTTTGCTGGTCTAAGGACCAGGATTTGCTTCTTTTGCTGAGTTTTAGGACAATTTATTATGGTATTTTCATTTCCCGTTACGAATATAATATAGAAAGTGTTTCTTGCGAACTGTATGCATTGGTTACACAGACTAAAGACCTATGTGTGTGTAATTTGTGCATACCATACCATTCGTAGAATAAATCTGATTCTGAAATACGAATCTTCTTAATTCTTAGTTAGAATCTAAACTTAGAAAGTATTGTATGGATATTTTATTACGTGGGTTACTCTAACCATTCTGTCATTTACTTTTTTTAGATTCATAATATGTGTTGGTGAATTGTGTGTATTAAATAAAAAAAAAATGTGTATCGAATTTATGTGAAAGTGTACAACGGCTTGAAAATTCCGGACTACGTAGCTACCGAGGGACAAATGGGTAAGGATTTATATTAATATGAATAAAAATGGAAGTGGTAATTTTAAATGTCATAAAACATATCAGATAAAAGAATGAACTTGATTATGCATTGTCCTTTTTAAACATATATAAATCAAACCATAAAAAGAATAATAAATTGTACATAAAAGGACTTATAATAAAAGTTGTGTCAAAAATTTAAATTTGTATGAAGATTGTGTTCCATAAGTCTTATTTACCTATAAAGTATTTTTTCTCTTTATTCCTATTTACCTCTTGGCCTATTTACCTTACATAGTTTAAAGTTATAAAAGGGCAGGGATATAATGAATATCCGTTAATGGAGTTGAATTGACCGGAACCAGGATACCTGTATCCGCTCTTTTATTGATGATATAGTCTGTGATTTTATTGTTTCTGTGTAAATTGTTTTAGTTTTTATTTACATACTATTGTTTTCTCGACTGTGTGGGCTGAATGATGGAATACTAGAATGTTCAAAAATGTTCTAATAATTGTTATAATAGTGGTTTAAGGGTAGTATCATGCAAGTGGTCTGTTTATAAAAATCTGATAATAACTAATAAAGATCATCGCGTTCGAACAGATCTATTTATTGCAAAAACATATATAATATATAGTATTAATATATACATATAATGATAACATAAACATTTCGAATAACATACGTTTCTACACATTTCATGAGGGTTTGTTATAATTGCAAGAATTGCAAAATGTTGCAATAAATTGCAATTTATTGCAACATTACTTGAATTTATTGAAATTGTCATTTGAGTAACATTTGATTATGATTATTAGGATAGGAATAGTCTTTTTATTGTCATTTTTTTAACAATGTCTGCTAAAATAATATTTGTTATTTAGTAAAACCTATATATTGATTTAACATGAATTATATATAATAAATTTTATTCTATTTATTAATTTTATTAATTTTATTATTCTATTTATAAATTCTATGTATACTTATTAGTTATCTAAGTTCTATCTAACTGTATACTCTTCAAAAAATATAATTTGTTACAACATAATAATAAACTTCATATAAATGTCAAAACATTGAAATGTTTTAATTTAACGGATCTTTTGAATCTTTTTCTCACGAATTGAAAAACATCCAATTATTTAGAATTAACGGTGAATTAACATAAGCTATACAAGGGAAAGTACGTCTTATTGTATTGGTTTAAGTGTGAAAGTAGGTTGCAACTTAGTTTACATATAGGCATAGTGCATACATATTCTAATTTTTTTTTTGAAATAATTATAAAAGTACTAAAGTTTTTATATTATTCAAGCAATAAATATTTTTTTCAATACTATAATAAAAATATTGTAAAAAAGGCAATTTTCATACTAATTGTAATTTAAATTACAAGTATGAAGATTTCAACCTACATATTAACCGTCATCTAGGTATAATACGTAATAATTATGGCACGTAACTTTTTAATTTATACGTAAATTTGAAGTATTATTATATTCTAACAAATGTGTGTCTCCCCCCTTAACCTGTAGTGAACCTTTTGATTTCTCTTGATTATACCACAGGCCCTTTATGAGTACGAGGTCACGATTAGAAATTTTTACATTACCTTTACATGTGTTTGTGAGTACATTACGTAAGTGTGTGCGTGTGTGTTAGTAAGTAAATTACGTGTGTACATGTGTGTATGTCTGTGTGTGTGTATGTGAGTTATGATTTAGTGTCTCTAATATTTTAATTTTAATTTGTTTCTCACGCTTTTTGAGTTATTGAATGTAAATTAGTAATAAAATTAAAAAACATGACAAGTGTCTTCTTTAGTAGGTATGGAATTTTGAGACCTATTTTACGATTCTTATATAGGTTGCAGGAATCTTATATAATAATAAAAACTTAAATATTCATATAAATTATATTAATAATTATTATTATTATTTTTTTAAAAACAACATTATTATTAGAGAAGTATTCAATGTTTATTTTAAAAATATATAACAGCCCCAGACTCGGTACATTTTCCTGTGGGCCACAAATAGAAATATACGTGTGATTCGAACCCACAACTTTTGGTTCAAACTCTGACCCAAAAAAGGTCGTTTGTTACCAAAAAAATTGATAGCTACTTTGGTCAGGAATCTAATCTGAGACCTTAAGAACGCTGTTACTAGAGATGCGCCGAATATTTGGTAATTATTTTTTTTTGGTGTATTCAGCATCTTTTTCGCTATTCGCATTCGGCCGAATTATTCGGCTTTGGTGCCAAATATATTCAGTTCAAGTTTTTTTTGTCTACACGACACGGTTAATAAGTACAAGACTAAACTAAGATTTATGTCATATTAGAAGCCATAGAACTCTTATAAATAATGTGTTGATTATTCAATCTTCAATCAGCTTAATAGTATAAACTAATTTTCAAATCAACATTTATTTCGAAACATTAACAAGAATTTATTATTAATTTTTTAAACAATATGTTTAAACCATTAATCATCTTTGTTCGTCTAGCCAGCAGCCACACTTAGGTATCTGATAGTAGAACCTGTTTATGACAAACAAACAATGAAATGGTAAACCGAATAGTTCGGCCGAATATTCGGTTCGGTAAAGGTTAAACCGATTAGTATTCGGTTATTCGGAGAAACCACTATTCGGCGCATCTCTCGCTGTAACCTTCTAAGCTAAAATATTCGAGTTTTTCAAAAACTACGAACACACATGATGATGATAAGATGAGAAAATATATTTATACAAAACTAATATGTTTCTCTAATATATTATTTATACGTAAAATAAAGTAATACAGAACGTGACTTTATTAACCTAGTTAATATATTTAAATACGTGCTTCGAGATCACAGTATAATAACAAGAATATGGCTTATATTATTATTTATTTTCAATATAAATAAAAACATTTCTATACACATATTTTATTTTTGATCTTAGATAAATAAAAACATTTCTATGTATTACAAAAAATCTTTGAGGTATTTTACAAATTATATTTAAATACAATATTTATTAACTTAAAAGTTAAGAACAATGAATTTACAATTTTAAATAATATTGTTAACAATAGATCTAAAGTACTTTCAGATGAAGATAAAATAATACAATCACAATGGACCAATATTTCGTAACAAAAGATGGTCCAAGGACTTAAGTTCTGATAAAAATCTTTTCCCAATTGTTTGAAGTACAAGGGATGTAATACTTTACTTTAAAAGTAACTTAAGCTTTTAAAAATCTGATATTCAATCCAAAGTTAAATCTTACCTATGTATTTTTTATATTTTGACAAATATTATTAAAACCAATAGAGTATTAAAATATTTGCGTTGAAGTTCTGCTTAAATCTTATATTCAAAAAGATTCATTAAAAAACAATCTAAAATTTAATATGTAATAAATAATATGATACCTACCATAAGAAGTACAAGTAAAAATAAACAATATATGAGTGTATATTTTGATAGATATAATAGAGAAACAGAAAAAAAACAGGTGCAATAATTATAACTAAAATGTGCAATAACTTAAAAAAACAAAATATATATATTTTTTTATTATTTCTCATATAGACAACCTCAACCTCGAATAAGAAATATGAATACAAACCTCGTTTTTAATATAAAAAAAGATAGAAATGTTTGCGCATGCGCTAACTGCAACTACTATGGCCGCGCAAGGTTAGCAGGTGGCGCGAGATCGGAGCAACGACATTATTGATAGTTTCCATTGTTTGACGTTATCATGAATGCATTATCTAACTATTTAAGTGATATTAATAACGTTTGAAATAATTGTACTCCTTTTTAACTAGAATATGTTTTATTCAGATGTTTTCTTTCTACTTTCGGCAATTTTTTTCTTAAAAATACCTATTTAGTTTTTGTAAATGTGTGGATTGTTTTAAGTGGAATCTTCACTACTACTGTTCTGCTGATTCATTCATTATCACCGTGTAGAAACAAATAATACTATAACAATAAATGTTTTCTCATGTAAAAGAAGTTATGTAACTAACAAGAACGTCTCTATCTTACGAGGAACAAGTAAAATAAATAACATTTATGACATTTATTCCGTAGTAAATAAACCTTTATAACAGGTCATAAAACGTATTTTCTTTGTATTTACGGTTTGTTTATAGTGTCGTGTTTTAAAATGGAGACGGGTACTCGTAATGTCATCGAACCTCTTTGTCCATTCTTTATGGTGAACATGATATTATTGCTAGCATACAACATTAAAAAATATTTAATATGAAACAGATTCGAACCTGCGACCCTTTAATAAATAAAAAAAAATCGTGGACAGCATACGAACTGGAGATACTAAAATGTATTGATAATCAAATCTGAAGGTCATGTGGTATCATATCAGTTACCGCGTATGAGTAATAAGTTGAGTCATTGAGTTCTGAGTCAGTGATCCCATGGTTCACTTATTCCTATGGTACCATGGTCATGTTGTCATCAGACTGAAGAGTACACTGTTAGGATTCTTATAGTGAAATGGTATTCAGTTTATCTCGCAGTTATTTCTTAGCAGCTAACTTTTTTTTCTAATGATTATGAATTTTAATAGCTTTTAGTATAGTCCATATTAAAAAAATTACGATGACGACGACAATTGCATTTTTTAAAATAAATAATTTATTCTTTATTGCATTTTAGAATACATACATAAGTATAAATATATTATTGCATAGTATTTCATCAAATTCCCCGTTTCCTTATCTGATTCTGTTTTATCAAATGTACTGCGAAATAACTTACAATGCATTTACCTCTAAAACTGTTAAGTATTTATGACGTATAAGGTAAATATGAAAAATATTAATAATTATTTTGGTACAACAATAAATTATAAAAAAGGATATATTCCTGATATAAAAGTAAAAGTCGCTTAAGATTTTTGTTTATATATGAAAGTTAAGAACACGATAACTATTGAGTTACAGTTTCGGTTACTGGCTCAATTATCATCTAAATTCCCCAACTTAAAATAAACCATAAAATCAAAGGAATAAGGAACGATATACCTTATTAAGTGAAATCACGAATTTCCTCAAATTAAAATATACTATAACGTTGAATAAATAAGGATCAAAATTCGTTAATGAGTAGTAAATGTTGTTGTATGTCAACAAAAATTGAGTTTTTATAAAAAAGCCAGTGTTATGTTACCGTATCTCGAGGGATGAGTTTTTTATTGGCATTTCCTTCGTTGTGGTTTTAACAGTCGTTTTATTGTGACCGTAACATTTGGTTTTACTTTCACTGAATGCATGAATGTGTTTTAATTTTTTTGATATTGTTTTTTTTTAATATAGCACTGAATCCCAAGTACTAGTTTTGACGTTCCGATAACTATGACAGTTTACCAAAGCGTAAAATAAAAACAAAGAATTACTCCATATAATTCAAAATATATTGTTATAGTTAAAAAAAAATCTTAAATATTATATTATTTAGGTTGATTTATAAAGTGATCCTAAATAATTAAGACAAACATGTTTTTTAACAGTTTTTTTTTAATATTTAGATACATTCTGAATAATAGAGTGTATAATAAATCTTTTCTTAACTCAAAAAGGAGGGTTTTATGAGTTTGACCTGCCGGCCTGTGTATCTGTGTGTCTGTCTGTGGCATTCTAGCAGCCATTGATTGTCGGATTTGATTGCGGTTTTTTTAATCGAAAGCTTGGTTCGTCAAGATGGTTCCTAGCTATGTTTGACTGAAATAAAACAGTCCTCTCAAAGATATTGAGCTTTTATTGGTGCAGGTGAAAGGTTCTCATGCAATATTGATAGAAATACTTAGACAAGTGAAAAATTGTGTGTCCATAGGTTCATTTAGTACAATAATGAAACCAGTAACATAACCTTAAAAAGCAGAAAAAAAATAATTAAAATTGGTCTTGAGTGAGGTCTTTTTGTATCGGGGGTTTTTATTATTTTTTTTTTATTTTGTGATTTGGTAAACTGTCATACTTTTCGTAATGTCAAAAGTCATAATAAGGGCACTGTGTTGCTTACTGTACTATAGGGTTTGTTACAAGCTCATCTGTGACAAATAAAAGGTTGAACAATGGCATACTTAATCAATTTACAATACACACGTGTAAATATATTTGTGTGTGTAAGTGATGAATGTCACTGTCAAAAGACAAATTATGATACACTAAAGTAGACCTATAAAATAACAATGACTTTATTGCATCGTTGTATTTAGACAGTCAACAATGACAGTGACAGTTATGTTTAGAAATATAAAAATATATGCTAATTCCGTAAGAAGAGCAACACGGTGAAAGTAAATATTGTTTCATATTAAAAAATAAACTGAAGATAGTTTATGTCTGTTCTGTCTAAATATTTAAATTGTAACCAGCGTAAGTGTTGGCAAGTATGTTAATAAATTCATAGAGAACGCATGTTAGGTCTTTCTTGTGTGCGTCTATGTATCTTTGTGTGAGTGACTATGTGTGCGTGTGTATGAGTACGTGCATGCGTTTGCCTGTGTGAAAGTTACAAATGATATGGAAAGTTGCGTATCCAAAGTAACTTTTAAGATAATCTTATTCGTTTACTTGATTAATAGTTGTAATAAAATTATCTTAACTATTTAGTTTTCCATATGCTAATAAGTAAGTAGTTTTAACAGTTTTGGGCTTTATGACTAAGCAATAAAGTATACTTTTCCTCAAATTTGATTCTCGGTTGTAGATATAACTTACAAAACTTGTGACGAACGGGTTTATTTTATTATTAGATGTATGTGTTCTCACATACGTAATATCGGTATAAAATTACTATAAAAACGTTCATACAAATGAGTCATAGTGTTATAGCTTCCTAATTAAATTAACTAAATATTCATACATAATGCATACATGTTGAGAATTTAACTATACATATAAACTATTTAGGCGAAGTTAATTTTAAATTAACCACACTTAAAATAGTAAGCAATTGCTGGAAATAATAAAATATATACAAAAAATATAGTTACAGCCTTAACAACAGACAGACAGACATACAGAAAGTGTTTGAACAATTGCCTCCATGAATAAATTGATTTAGATTATTAAAGTGGTCGATAAGTGACGTTGAGTCTTATCAATATTGTTTCTTGCTATTTACCGTCAGTCACCCCGCTAGTGCGATACAGAACACACCGTTTTGATAAATAATATAATACAAGTGTTAATGTGTGAGGTTATCATATTATCAATTCATAATCATTATCAAAATATATCAATTATTATATAATCATTATCAAAATAAATCAATTATCAGAATTATATTATGTTTCTGTCAAGGTCAACTTATACATGCGCAAGCGCATTGATTTAAAGGATGTGTACCGTATATAGGCGTTTCTTGAAATAAAATTGACTAATGTAGCGATGACGGCTATAAAACATCGCGGAGTATTTAATGATTGTCGTACTGATGGGAAACTGTAAGTATTTTTGTTTTAGTTTAATTTAACATGTTCATAACTCAACGGACAGTTCGGCACCTGTTCAAACATGTAAAATGCTTGTTCTAGATCCTGAATCGGGTTCGATTTTTTATAACATACACATATTGTATTGTATTGTATTGTATGTAATATATTATGTGTATATTATAAAATGTGTATGTGTAATTATACCTATGTGTAATTTTGCCGACTATTTTCGAATTCATTTGGGTTTCCTGTTCATAAGCTCGAAGCATGGGGAACTTACACAGCGGAAAAATTCCGATTAATTTACGTGAACCTAGCCGGGTCAATATATATTTAATAATTATCATAGTTCAGGAAAGTTTAGTTGAAAAATATATTTGTAAATGATGATAACATTTTAATTATAGCTTAGGTTAAAAAAAAACTCATATTATTTCGAAATGCAATATACTTGCAGTGTTATAAGTATAAAATTCTCAGTAATTTTGACTTACTCAATAATTATACGTTTGCTGTCGCAAAATTAACCTAATTCTTTGAAATTTAACATTCATTATAAATAACTCCAATTACGAATTTTTTAACAGTATGTCCTTTTATGAACATACTAGAATATAGGTAAGATATATATATCATCTTTATGCCCTTATAAAGATTGATTTTATTAAAAGTTTCGTCATTATTAGCTTATTATCTATTCACTCATCGTTGGTAACGGAATTCCAGATAAATGACTCATATCCATTATATAACGGTGTACGTTATTTCCCATATTAGGTATTGTTTAAATAAAAAATAGCTTTATATGTTCTATGTATTAATTTTATCTTTTTGAAGAGTATCCATGTAGTTTATTTCCGGTTCTTTCTAAGACCGTATTTGGAATCATGCGTCTACTGTCAATTTGACGTTTCATAATCTAAAATATGATGTATTTAAAATCAAAACATAGATAATAAAAATAAAAATATTTGTAATTTTTATCCACCGAAATCCTCATTGTTAATGTTTTTTGTTCTTAGAATTATATGTTAAATACATATATTTTATATGAATACTGTCTATACCATAGATTTAATATAATAATAACAAGGTTAAATGTTTCTCAATCCTAAACGCTACTTACTTCTGATTAAAAAAAAACATTTCAACTTGACCTTTATCTACAATAGACTTTAGCTTTACTAAAGTATGGAATATATAATATATATTATATAAATTATAGATACAATCTTGTTGCAATTTATAAAATAATTCTGATCAAAAAAAACCAATTTCACTACAGGATACTGCTTATATACAAATTATGTTATTTACATAGAAGGTAGCCTGAAATGTAAATTGGATGTATATTTAGTATCTATGCTTGTGACCGGTATACATATAGTGTTATCGTGACTGGTAGCATCAGCCATGGCTGATCACAATGGTCCATTGTTTGAACAAACGATAACTTAAAATACTTTAAATATAGGTACTTACAATATTTTTTTGTTTTTTTTTGTTTATATCCAAATTTATTATAAAGCTGTAATTGTCGGAATAATAAAAGAAAAATATATTCCGAGTAATAGGTACACAAAATTTCAAAAAAAAAAAAAATTACCTGTTTAGGTAAAGTGACGCATTTCGTTTGATTACTTCTTTAGTATTATCTTACAAAACTTATATACATTGATGTTAATAATAATGAATATTTTTTTCACAACAACAGTCTTTTTTTGTATAAAAAAGTATTTTTTTAATTGTTTCTTAAACCTTGATCTAAAACCTAGTTTTAAGAATCCTTTCAGTTAAAGATCGTGTAAAATTTCTGTAACGGTACATTCTGATCTAAATTGGCCTAAATTGTTTGGCATCTGGCTGCAACGGATGCGAGCGGGTTCGTATTCCGTATTATTAGAACGATTTGCATCTCAGATACTTAATTAAGAAGAATCTCCCAATTATATTATATTATAAGGAAAATCCGCATAAAATTTATATTTTTAGGGTTCCGTATGCAAAGGGTAAAAGCGGAACCCTATTATTAAGACTTTCTGTCCGTCTGCCTGTCTCCAGTTAAAGAGTTAAAATTTTACACAGATGATGTAATTCTGTGAAAATAAAATAAAATAAATATTTTAATGGGTGTCGAAAACGAACTAAATTTTTTTCAATAACAGCTAGAAGCTTGAAATAAAATTTTAGTTCTATATACCTTTTAAAAATAAATAATTAAATTAGAATAAAATAAACATTTAAATATTTAAGGCTCGTATACAAGAAACTTGTTTTTTTTTACCGTTTTTTTTTATTTATGAGATCGCACTTGGCAGGTTTTTGTTGATATATACTTATTATATAAAAAAACATTAGGTACCTATATAAAATACATTGATTATATACCGTGATCTAAAAATATTCGCACCAATGATTGATCAAACAATGTCAGTGAAGTTGGTTCTCATGGTTTATTGAGTACAAATTGGATCAAATAGTGGCCATTTCCGTTTAGACGGAACAAACCGTTGGACAAATCGTTGGACAAATAATTTGGTTTAATATGGATATACCCTTTCATAATTATATATTTTTCAAATATATGGCATAACGAGAAGTTAGTCCATCTTATACCTACAAGTAGGTAGTAGTAAATGCGGTTTCCACCCTTGAGAATGAGGGATGAAGGGGCTAGGATAGGGGAAGGGGTGCTTAGGGTTGGAATAAATAGTTTAGGTATATAAGGCAAAAATAAAGGAATATCTTCGATAAATCTTAGAAAAGAGTTTATATATAGAGTACCTTGAGTGTGTCTTAAAAAATATACATGCATTAGTCACATAAATTATACACGTCAGAAATTGATTACAAAATAATTAATCAAATTATATTGTTTTAGATACGCTACTTGTGTTACGTTATTCTGGTATTTGAATAAAATATTATGTAAAAGTGTATCTTATGAGAATAAAAATAAAGTGCTTTTTTATTTAAAAGTACTTTATACGCACATGATATTTAATCTAATGATTTCTTTATTCTCAGATGTATAAAACAGTTTGTTTATGTACATATTTCGAAATGTATCTTTCATAAAAGATTTATCTCGTGTAAATCACCTTACTTACTGGTGGTCTATTTTCATGTTAAAATAAAAAGTAATACCCATTATTAGACTATTAAATGACTGACCATGGCCTGCCTTATGGAAAGTTATAAGTTTCACTTTTGTTAACCGCATACAAATGAAACCGTAAACCTTAAAATAAAAAACTCTCAATGCCTTGTTACGTCATACCTAGTCTAAGACATAGTCGTAATTCGCTGGTAAATGAAACATTACATATCTAGATATATATAGTTAAAAATATTGGCTTATGGTTTATGAGAAATTAAAGTTACATCTTTATCAGATGGAATTATTAATCAGAAGAGCTGATACCATTTACATATTTTTTTTCTTACTTTTCCTATCTTTTATAAAACAACTCCCGCATCAGAGATTATATTATCCCTGTATAGCGAGTGGCTTCTCAAACATATATGAAACAAAGTACACCAAAATTCGTAACAGCACAGAACAGAATCTGTAGATCACACAAAAAATGTTGAAGTGCGGGATTCGAACCCACAACCTTTAGTTTATTAGTCAGAGTCATTAACCACTACACCAACAGATCATAAAACAAACAGATAATATTATTATATTTTGTCCACAGGCCTATTCAAAGGCTCCACTACAACCCTCGACGGCATAGGACTACGCCCCATGCCCGCCGAGAGGCCGAAGACGTTAAGAAAACTGAAATCAGTATACGATGCCTCACCCACCGATACACCGATTGTAAACATAAACTCAACCAGCAATGGACAGGGAACTGACAAAACTAATGGCGTGGAAGACGAGGTTAGGAGACGAAGTAATACCACGAGCTCTACGCATAGTGGGGACAAGTCGCTATCTATACTTAGTCCCTTTGACGAACAGGTAAGAAGTACAGCAATGTTAGTTGAGTTACAGGTAACACGGTTTAATCTAAGGTAATAATTAGGTAAATGTTTCCTAAAACTTATAGATAGTTTTTTACAGACACAAAATAGGACATAAATATTAATGTGTACAGAACCGTCATTTAATGTGTACAGTAGGTTGCAATAATTTTTTGGATACGTTTATTTATTTATTTAGCACTGAATGATGGAACAAAGATTTTTATTGCAGTTCTTCCTCATACCACATTATTATGCAAATGTGCAATTGCCATGTCCATGAAACATAGCTGTTACCACAAAGGCAGGAAACAATGAAATTAGTGGTTATGTTTAGAACACCTGCGATACCATAAAGCTTGCCTTACACAACGCGATGTGTATAGAATAAAAAACAGCGCATCTTTATAAACACATACATCATGACAGATATATAACAGATTAACAACTGAAATAATATTTAAATTCTTTATCAAAGATTGATTTTTTACGAGTGTTATCTTTATTTTTATCTCTGTGACATGATATTTATCATGTTATCTAAATATTCTAACGTGTGTAGACATTTTAACAGTTTTGAATTCAAGGTCTCATAGTGATAATACGATATCGGCCGTGACACAGAAAAAGAATGCCTTGTCTATTCGTTGATAAAAAACAATTTATGCAAACCGATTATTCAATTGATCTGTCCTTCATAAAATAAAAACACTTTCAAACTATAAATATAGAGTTTTAAAATCTTGTTCTCTATGGTCTGGCGTAGTAAATGCTTGCCTTTAGATTATTGAGTCCCGGTTTCATTCCCCGGCTTTAAGATTTATTATTTTTCTTTTTCTTTTCTTTTTCAGTGAGGCAAATCATAGTAATGATACCTACATGTTTTAAATAATTTTTAATATGTAATCTACCAAAAAACAGTGAAGAAACTAGCTTGTTTAGAAAACTGTCGCTTTTGAAAAGGTTCTATCACACATTACACATATACTTGAGCTTCTAGAAAGTTCAAACTAAAAAGGCTACATAACGACATGTTAAAATAAACATCAGATTTTAAATTATAGCCAGAGACTTAACAAAGGTGAAATATAAACAAACATACAGAGGTCTAGACATTAATAAACATTCAGTCTTAAAAACAAAACAGTCTGACAATTTGTTTATTTTTGTAGGCAGAACCCAATTATTATAAATATAAGGCTGTTTTCCATTTTTTTTTATTGGGTGGGGTTTACTTTTATGGTGGAATAAAGCATTGTAATTATGAACTTAATTTTCAACCAATAGTAAATTTTTATATCTTTTTACTTTTTTTAACAATCTATATTTACAGTTCTACATACTAGATTTAATAAATTATTTGTAAATAATTTACAATTATCTCAATGACGTGAAGTAAGCTAATTCATCAGAAAACCATTTAAAATATATTTATAGTCAGTTAAATAACGCACCATAATGTTTTGTACGTTTTTCTTAAATGTCATCTTGACATGCACGGGTAGGCAGGTGCTGGAACACCTGTAGCAGATGTTCTCGAACACAAATATTGCATACACATACACACGTATGTAAAGAATCTTGTTCTCACTGATATTGCAAATATATATTCTAATATTCATACTAGCTTGTTTATCAACGCGAAGTTTAAAATCAGGGTAGGAAACCTCAAATGTTGAGTGTAGTTTTATTTTATTATAACTCACTAAAATAGTATTTTTAGTAATTACGTTAGCGCGAAAAGAAGTCTGTCATTGACGAAATAAAACCAGTTTACACTCTTGGTTCCATGGTAGCATAATTTAAAAACAGAATGCTTTTTGTCAAAAGAACATTTAAAATATTTAGGAATAATCTACATCGCTGTCGTAGCCTTATAGCATTATATTAAAAAAATCTGTGTATATTTTAAAAAATAAGTTTCCTTTAAAAATATTTTTAACATACAAAACGAAATATCTAGTAAATATGATAGTTTAATAGAAGAGTTTTTAAAGGAAGCCGGTGCACTCTTAACAAAAGAATATCCAACGAACTGTGAAGCATTGTATTGCCAAATTACATATGCATTGCGAGTAGGTAATTTTATGATTTTGCGGTTTTCCTGAACTTAAAGATGGAAGACAATATAGCGGAAACCATCAATGGCCCAGCGCCTTAAAAGCGAAGTGTAGCGAAGTGAGCCAATTGTGACTTCAACTTCACTTGGGTACTTGGGTCATATACATAGATACATTTGTCAGGGTCGGTTGTTGTTTTATATTTAAATTTAACTTAAAATTGAGCTGTATTTAATGGCCTTCTGTCCCGGGTTAAAACTTTCGGTATTTATTTTATTTGCAGCAATTATTCGCTAATCGTATATGATTTTTTTTTTTGTTCACAGGAGGAATGGGCGAAGATCTCGGAAATAATGGCCTCATTCGGCAGCAAGCTAGTACGTGAATCGGTGTTTGTATCGGAATTAGAACAAGAGTTCACATCTCGTTTGGGCCTCAGTTGTTCAGAGTCTAGCTTGAGTCCCTCTGTCGCCTCCACGCTAGGACTCTGGCTGTCAGGCCTTGGAATGCATGATTATGAACCTCTGTTTGTTGAAAGCGGCTATGATGACATCGAATTTGTTGTGAGCATATTTTTATTTTAACCTTAGTGAATTTGACGCATATTTTTTTCTATTTAACGATTTCTTGTTACAGAACGGTATCTTAAACGACAATGATTTAAGAGAAATGGGCATAGAAGAAAACGACAGACATAAAATATTAGAATCGTCAAAACAATTACCTCATAAGATAAAAGAAATAAGCAATAACTATAACAATAATAATATTAGTAAGAAACAAAACGAATCTGTGGACGAATGGTTGCGGACAATTAATTTAGAACAATATAGTGATACTTTTAGAAAACATTTATACGTAGATATGGACAGAGTAAAGAGGATATGGGAGGTGGAACTAACAGCGGTGTTAGAAATAAATAGAAGCGGCCATCGGAAGCGAATTCTGTGTTCAGTTTCAGGAGAACATAATGGACCCGTGAATAACATTGAAAATATTAATACTGATCTCAATAATTTGGTAAGTTTTTTTGTTTTTTCGATATTATCTGAACTTTTAACACTCCTATTCTCTCTGTCCCTCTCTTTTTTATTCTTTCTCTTTTACTCAATTGCCAATGACGTAGACGATCTACCCTAATTGAACAGCCGTTTTAATATTCTAGTACGCCAACCTGTCCTATATTTTTTTGGACCATTACTAAATAGTCATCATGTGTTCCTTACTTCTCTTTTTCATCGTAATTTCTCTCCCTCTCTCTCTCTTTAATATGTAACAAAAGGATATGATTCTCTATAATTTTGTAATGTTAAAATTAGTATACAAATGTTCTACAGCAATACAATGAGGATTACATACTTGTTAGAGTTCAGACTTATCATGGGTCGCTTAACTAATCTAGCGCTGACATGCAATTGGTTTAAATTGTTACAAGTGCTAACATAACAGTACCTACCTTATGCTTTTAACAACTTACAATTAATTGTGCCATGAAAAATCATTCATCAGTTGGTCTTTAACCTCTGATCTCTGGAACTTTTCTATATATATTTATTTAAATTTTAGGTTTTGTGATAATACAATTCAAAGTAATACAATTTCAAGAGTAATACAATTTCTTTATTTAGTTCCTTAAAAGCATATAATGATACAATTATTATTAAACATATTCTGTTTGTTATCGTATACACTAGAATAATTATAAATAAATATTTATAAAAAAAAAAAATCATCCGTAAATCTAGAATAATTATCACAGGTGATTCAAAAATAACTAAAATATACAAAATAAAGTATTATATAAATGGTATGGTCCTCTAATTTATAACAATTCATATTCCACTCATGTAACTTCGTCTGCACGTACAGACAGTACCGCATATTAATATGATGATATCCAGGCATTGTGTAATCGAAAGGGAAAACCGTTACTGTTATAATTAATATTCTTTATACATATATATAATAATTATCATCTTCCCTGGTTTTTATCGATTTTGAAATCGATAATAGAGATCGATTTTAAAATATTTTTATCGACTATTCGTATATTTTAAAAAAACCTTTTTTTATTAGTCGTATATTTTAAACTTGGTGATTATTATTATGGTTAGGTTATTTGATTTTACTTAATGGTTTTAGATACATTTTAATTATATTTATTATACATATATTATATCTTAACTTTGTATACATATATAAGAATAAAAAAAATATTGATACGATCAGGGATTCGAATCCACTGCCTCTGGAAAACCGTTCCGTCACTGTACCAATTGAGCTACCGTATGTGATACGAACCGATTAAATTTTCATTCTATATTCATTTACAATACAAATAAGTATAACATGGTTATGTATGTTTATAAATATTTTCAAATTTATTATATCATCTAAACTGTATTTTATTTATATATTCATGATGCATTTTAATAATAAATGCATACATTGCATTTATGTTTCATGATGATTATCACTAAAGAGGATATCCGACGGCCATTTGGAATTATTGATGTCATGATACTGAATACATCTTTATTGAGTGCTTATTAATCTACTTAATAATAACACTTATAGACTGACAGACAAAAAACTAATCACTTGAGATTTAAACATTTGTACTGTAGAGCTTTTATCAATATTTATTTTCCCTGCAAGTATTGGGTTCAAAAATGTATAGCAATTATTTTGTTAGTTGCAATGTTGTCTTTTAAAAATTTTAACTATATTTTGGTTGATCATTGTATAAGTAAAAGTTATAGTTAAAACTGAAATGGAAGTGTCTTCTAATTTTTATTTAATCAAACTAATATCAATTAGTTTTATATTCAAAAAAAGCTTGACACATAATATCGATAAATTAAATATCTTATTCCCTATTCATATAACTTCATGTTTTATAGCAATCAGTATTCATTTATAAGTCATAATAATTTACAACCATGTGACAGACAGACTGACATTGAATTATATTAAACAAACCTACAGGACATCCTTTCACCATAAACTTTCACGATTATATCTATAGTATGTAAATTGTAATAGTATACTGTTGATTAATAATTTTGTAATATAACTCTTAACTTATTTATTTGAATTAACTGAGACAACGAATAAAAAACTGATTGGAACATTGGTATCTTATTCCATTGTGCCTGTGGTCATGGGTTCGATCCCCAGACTAGAAAAATATTTAAAATCATAATAATAATATCATAGGAAAACTTACACACATTAATCTAACACTTAAGTAAGCAAATTGTCTACTTGTGTTAAGGGTGTTAGACAACGATACAAATATAAATACTAGTAGTAATACACATTGTAAATACTGAAAATATATTTATTAAACAGACGCACAGACATCTATGCTCATCACACACATCCCTGTCTGGAATCAAACCCGGGCCCCTTTACGTTGTTATACGTTAGACGTCTGCGCTAACCACTCGACCAAAAAAACACATGTATTTTTCTATGGTTAACATGTATGTATTTATTTTGCTTAGTTTGGGGCTAGATTGGTCGTGTATAAAATGTCTGAAATGATTATTATTTATCTATAAATTTTAACTATTTGATATATTATTAATGACCAAATAGTTCATAAGCGATAGTCATAAAAGATAAAAGAGTCATGAAAAAGAACACTAGAGATACAATGACCAAATAGTTCATAAGAAAAGAAAGCTTTCATAAAAGACAGAGACAGAGAATACAAAACTTGAGACACAAATACAATGTAAGATCAAAATGAAATACCGTGGTAATTACCGACATACTTCATTATATCACCTCACTTTATTAAAAAGCCACCAGCTTAAAGCCTGTCAGGTGTTAAGGTAATCCCCGAAATTGCTCATCTCCTGCTAATTATATCGTAACTAGGCAACGCCCTAGTGAAACACGTGCGTTTTTATAATGACATTTATATATGTATAATCATTTAAATGAACATATATCATACTATTTCGGGTAAAAATACGTTAAATGATAAATCTGTTGCTGAACCACAGGTTGTGGGTTCGATGCCTACACGGGACAATTCTTTGTGTGATTTATAGATTGTTGCTCCTAGTGTGTCTTTGTGTCTGTTATTTATATGTTTGTGAAGCTCCCTAGGACTAGAACTAGGACCCCTACCACATAATATAAGTCCTAATGTAGGAGTTGTGTTTTTTAAAAGAAAACGTAAATAAAAATAATTATGGAAGGATATCCGGGCGCTTTAAACTAACTCGTAAAGTTTGTATGTAAGCTACGTATGTTGTTGAAAAGTATAGCCGAGACCTTTTTTTTAATTTCACACGTCGCCAAGCTCGTATGGGTAATTAGTGCTCAATTCGTCTATTCATCCCTCCATTCAAGTTTTGAGAGAGGCACTCCGCTTGCCCTAACTACTGCCTCGATAAATAGAAAACATTTTATACAAAGAAAAGCTATGTTTTATATCAAATATGGTTAAGAGTATATAAAAGTTCTTTTTGGGTCAATATTCACTTATTATGTATAAATTACTTTCTTCTATAAAATGTTTTTTTGAAATTTTGAATGCTCTTCTAACTAATGAGTTAAATAATTTAAAATAGTATCTTTTTTGCAAGATATCTTAATAAAATAAAATTAAAATCGATATCATCAAGTGGCACTAACGAAATCCAAACCCCTCTCCCATTCAGACGCACAGCCACGGAAGATCCATACAGACCTACCCCTGCCATTTTTTACCAAATGACACTCGTCAAATTAGATGGTTGACACTGACAATTATATTTCTTTTGTGCATTGGATGTAGAGGCTTAATTAAAATTTCACGCTCCTGGATAACTCGTTTTTCAGTTGCATTTTTGTTTTACACTTCTGAAGTGTGAACTGTTTGAATCTGTTTCGTTGTTTTCGGATTGTTGGGCACTCTTTGATTTAATTAGCAATCTTCTGTTTTTTTTTATTCCGTGGGATATTGTTGCTTTTGTTATATTGTTAAGATTTTTTGTTTGCAAATTATACAATGTATATTTGAAGTGCGTTCAATAAACTTTTATAATAATACTTTTGATGTTTTAAACAGAATATAAATAATTGTCATTAGGCATTTAAAATAAACATAAAAAAAAGAAAAACATGATTTTTAATTAGATGTTATTTCGTTTTAGAAAAATAATATAAACCAATTAAAAGACGATATAAAAGAGAAGTTACCACCATCAGAGAACCTTAAACCAGTTCCCCCACCCGTGGTACCAAGTTTAGCGCCACCCGGTGGTGAAACCTTGAAGCGTAGTAAGAAGAACAGGCCGGCTCCTCAGCCTCCAAGACCATCGGATCTGGAGATCAGAGCGCCTTCCGAACTGATGGTTGGGGTTCCAGGTGCTTTGAAAACTCAATGGAAGCACCAGCCTTTTGTGCTAGTGACTGGTGCTGTTACTTATGTTGCTAATGTAAGTTTTCAGTGCAATTTTTAAATAAATAATCTTTCCGGACTATAATTGTGACTTAAATATTAATTCGTCTACACAGTACCTAGGTTCAACTGTCGTCAAAGAGTTACGCGGCACAGAATCAACAAAGAAGTCAATACAGAAGCTAAAGAAAACGACCAAAGAGCCGCGAGACTCCCCTGATATTATCTTATCCATAAGCTATCGCGGTGTTAAATTCCTCAACACTATTACTAGGGTAAGTAATGTATTTTTTTTTCAAATATTTTCTGTATTTGGGTTGTTAATAAATTCAATCACTTGTCCCATTAAAAAAAATGTGATTTAAAAATTGAATAAAATATATTCTAAAATAAAATCCTATTCAAAATAATAAAAATATTATGTTAAATTCACGTAAAACATTTCATGAATAAGGTAGAAAAAATGTCTTTATTTACATGTAAAAAATCTTTGTATAAAGAAAGTTTCTTTGAAAATTAACCAAGCGTGGCGAAGGGCGAATCCCTGAAGGATCTGATAAACAAAACCCCTGACTTTGCTCGTTTGATTTTTAATTATAAAACACCGTTCACACTTGATCGGACCATCCTTTGTGTTTCTTACAGAAGGATTGTTTTTTTTTATTATTTTCTGAAATGATTTTATGTCAGAAGTCTTCACGGTTAGTTAGGTTGGATAATTAGTGTTTCTCTCGCTATTGTGAAACAAAATTGGAAATTCATTTTTGATTTTACTCGTATTTTTTAATTTTTGCCTCGAAAAATATTTTGATTGGACCGAAGATGAAAAAGACGTTGATTTTTTATAAATTGCAATTCAAATTTCTCATTGTTTTTCGAACTAAATTATTATAAAATAATTATAAAAATCTGTGGTTTTCAAAATATGTTTTTTCCACAGTAAATACCTTAGTAGTTTTTTTAAACCTATTTTCATGTCTACTTTTTTAGTATTTTGATTATTTCTTTCCTTCTCAAACACTCGTATTGACATATTCAAAATCATTTCAAAATATAATGAGCCATACTTTATTGGACACATTGGACTTACACCTAGGAGTTGGTGTGCTCTCATGAGATCCGCAACATCCACTGTGCGTGTCAGGACGCAGACGACCTCACACACTTCGCCTACATCACCAAGGACCACTCCACCAAGAGCCACTACTGCCATGTCTTCAGAGTCGCCACCATGGTGAGTTACACCATCCACAAACCCTTTCTTAGTTCATCTCAGACATTTTCTGATATCTTAATCATAAAAAAATAAATCACAAATTTAATTGCATTCTCTACATGGCCTACCTACAGTGCTTTAATAATAATGTGTCTCCAGCAGAAGATCATACATTTAGAGAACTCAGAGATCACTCAACTTATTTTCAGGATCAAGCGACGGAAGTGATTCTAACATTAGGAGAGGCTTTTGAAGTGGCGTATCAAATGGCGTTGCGAGAACAGGCTAATAGAGTGAAACCACAAATGACTAAAACACCAACACACGATCCAATGACAACTACTAATAAAGAAAAACCAAATATAAACCATGGACGATCTCATTCTATAACAGAAATTAAATTAAATGGTCACCAGCTCAAAGTGGCCCCACTGCCAGCATCTCTATCCAATGAAGACTTCCAGTCCAAGGACGGTTGCAGAAGCCCTAGGACTCCTATTTTGAAGGCTCCCATCGCGTCTACCGAAGAATTGTGAAATTATAACTGATTGTTGTTTACAGAGAAAGGTTATTGACTTGTTGAATCTGCTCCTAAACTGATTTTTTTTATTGGAGTTTTCAAATTTGGCCTAAATTTTGGGCTTAACAGTTTTCGAGTCTTACTTTGTCTTCCTCAGATATTGAAACCATTGAAATTATTATAAGCCGTTATGCTCATTAAAATCTCGAATAGTTTAGGACGAACCAATAAATATATAAATAAGTATTCGTGTGTTTTATTGTTGTATCGTAGGTTTAAAGTTATATTTGAATTTGGACTACTTTATGAACCGTAACTTATTTTATGGTTTTTGTACTATACTAGATAATTCAAGGTTTTTGCTATTGAATAGTGAAAACTTGACGGCTGTTATATTTATAGTAGTATTATTGTATAGTTTTGATCATTTGCAGCTAACGTTTTGTCCAGTTCGGATGATATATTCGGCTTTGTTATTCGGTCCTATAATGGCCTATGCTATGTTACCAAACGATATTATATAAGCGTATTAGAACATATTACGTGGACTGGGTTATGCAAGGGAACACCAAGAAATTACCAAACATTTTTTCACCAATACGTGAAATTATAATTAGTTAAAATTTGTGTAAAAAAATACCAACACGCTATGAAATTTTCACGAATGCGTGAAAATTAAATTGGTAAAATATTGTGTTCATATTGCATAACATCGTCCATCTCTAGTACATACATATCATACCATTGTTAATACAATAGACAATATACGGACAAATGTTACTTATAAAGTTTAAATAATAATAATAACCGCAATTCGTTGCTCAAAATTATAATTTATTTCTGTATTTGTTATAAAGTCTGATTTAATCTTGTATTCAATGTGATAAAATATTAAAAATAACATTATTGTTTCATTATCTGTCCTCGCTTATAGTATATGTAGCTGAAACGTTGATTAATATATATAATTTATTAAATGTATGTCTGTTGATAATATAGATATATATCATGTGCCAAATAAAATACAGGAAACTATATTTTATAACAACGAATAATGCTTCAATGGTTTATCTCAATATTTATTTTATCTTGGAATTGGTATTTATATATATAAATATATATGTACATGTAGGCTTGTATAACAGATGTGTTATAATTATCTTAGTACAATTAAGAGATTGTTGAGATGTTCATGTTTTTATCATATTACCCGCCAACCTAAATTAAAATAAGGTAGCGGGTGATTCACTAAAATTTAACCATATTTAACCAATCTATTATACTAGGATATTTATAATGAGCTTTTATAACAATTACAAAATATCCGACCAAAAACAACAGAACTATAATTATATATGTATTGAAATCTAAATTATTTAAATGTAATTAAAGTTCATACTAATATGGTAGATATTTATTACAGATGTATACCAAAGAGTTGTATGTATGTTTGCGACACACTGCCGTCAAAACGATAATTTTAATTATATATAGTTTAAGCATTTATAGATTTATATTGTGAGAATAATTTAGATAATTTTAATTAAATCTTCTATGCATGCTGTCTTTGAAACTCGCTTCAAGTACCTTATATATATACATATATATAGCATATTGGTTGTGTGTCTATAATTCGTTTCCGTAGTACTTCTATACTATGTTAGACTTGTATTGTAAATATCTGGTATAAATGATTAAATATATTAAAATATTGTTTCATTATTAAACAATCCAGTAAATAACTAAAATATAAAACAAAATATTTTTAAATTAATTGATTATTTAATTAGTATTCTTTTGATTATAAAATATATATATTTCTAGTTTTATATCACTACTACTTTTTGACAGCGGCTTCGTCCACGATGAATAATTAATTAACCATCGAATAGTTTTTATTTATCATCCAAGAACATTTTTTTTTCAGAATAAAATATAAATACTCTATATTATCTTCTATACCCTGGCAACATGTATACAAATTTTCATGATGATCGTTTTAGTAGTAATGACTTAAAAGGGTAACAAACTAGCAAACTCATATTCAAATATTAGAAAAATATAAAAAAATATAGTAAAAATATTTCTAGCAATAAATAGCATAATTAAAAAGTATAACGCAGTGAAACTAAAAGATTTCGTATAATTTATTCCAACCAACAAACATCAGAGACTAATAAATCTCCACCAACATTCGGGGATAAAAAAAGCTATTTATTCGTGGGCCATTAGCTTAGCCGAAAAAAGGTTGAATTTTAAGCGTCATTTATTAATTTTCGCTCGATTAGTTCTACACGATAGATGGCGCGCCGTACCCGGGTTTAATGTTTGTTAATTAATTTAAATAATACTTAAGGGCTGTAAGTTAATTGGTTTTTGATTGACTATAGATTGACTATAAACATGTTAGCCACAGGTTTATATTATTTTCGTTATATTCATTAAAGTTATATTTTACTGGAATTGACACTGAAATGATATACATACATACATACCTATATATTTCTTTAAAGTAGAAAATTTCATATGATATATACTGTTTACTGAGCTTACTGAGAGTTTGCTGAGCTTATTATTGTAAAACATAATTAAATACCTTGAAAAACAACAAGTATACAAACTATTTACTCGAAATTTCGAGCAGTCCTTTTAAGATCAATACCTAATGAGGCATGTCCGGATGCTGTGATACGCCATGAGATTAAAGAAGAGTCTGTTGTATCCCGGCTTTAATTTACCACAGTGACCCGACAAATTAGTATATTCACCTTTTTTAAATACCTTTTCTGATAAGTATGTAAGCTAAGGCTTTTCTGCAGGGCTATTCGCTAACTTTGACTTTTCTAATAACCATCAACTGTGACGTCATGGCAGTTTGTTACTATAGTTACATAGTTTGTTACTATAGGAAATTAGTTGTTTGACAACCATTATGTCCGCACTTACTGATAGTGCTTTTCATTTTAACTGTCAAAAAAGATACGGAATAGCCCTGCTGATCTTGACTATCGCTAAGTTAGCCTTATTCAATGATAAACCCTGGTATTTTTAAAGGCGATCACCTAAAACATATATAGTATATACTAACTTAAAATGTATATAATATATAGGTTCATCTGTTGCTAGGGGCGTGGTCAAAGTAATAAAAGAAAATAGATCTCTAATCTGATCTAACACATCACAGATTTAAGCCTATTGGTTCTTTAGATGAAGGTCAAAAGTCACGGCAAGACAAATAACATTGCATTATACAAGGTGTTAATACATTTTCAACACTTATTCCAAAACATATTTATAAAAATAATTTCAATAATATCGTAAGCAAAATTCTCTGTAATCTGTAGGGATAGGGCAGGTGCTTTCTAGGTAATATTCCCTGTAAATTGCGAATCGGTGCATGCAATTACTGAGTGCACATCACGAGCGAGCAACCTCGTCAGCTGATGAGAAATTACCCGCGCACCCGTTCGGAAGTATTGGCTTCGATCGCGATTACCGTATCTGGGATGTGCCTTGGTAATTATTATGGATGGTAAACATAAATTATATTACCGGATACATTCAAATGATATTTAAAAAGTAATCCACAACTTGTTATACATTTAAATGATTGTTATAATGAGCATGTTGTTAAGTATTACGATATTGGTTTTAATAACGTACATATAAGCAATTATAAATTAAATTCCACAATCTAATAAAGTAATAGGAAGTCGTGAAGGTACTTGTAAGCGTTTACGCTCGTCTGAAGTGAGTAATTAGCAAGTAATTAGGCACGTGTGACGATTTTCAACTTTGACATGCTTTTATATGAATACGGGGATCTTAAGATTGTAGGCTTTGTGTTTACAGTACAACGATATTTGTATGTGTGTACATAAATAGCAATAAAACGTTATATTTTTCTTAACGTTATTCTTGTCGTTGTACGATATAACGAATATGTTTTAAAGATTAATAATTTATGTATTTTTTGAAAGTCTATGGGTCATAAGTTGCTTCTAAATTTTATTGTATATGTTATAAAAACGATTGAGGTAAACTTATACTTTGGTGAACCCAAGTAAAATTATATATAATTTCATGTTCTTATACATTTACCTAATTACTCAGTTTAACTTGTTGTGGAATATTATAATTATTATATATGTTCGATACATAATATTTAGAGAATAAACCCGTACATTCATATTTATTTATATAAAAAGGCTTAGTTTTTTTGCAAGTCTTGTATAAATCTCTGCCAGAACTCTTTACCTGTAATATCTTTTGAATCGTAAGTCAAGGGCGGATTTAATAAAAATATAATCTGCTTCCATTGTGCGGTAACAATGCACGATTATATTAGATATATCAGTATGTATGTACGTACATTCAGCGAGCAAAGATGCGTGACGGAGGCACGTTTTAACATCCATGTAAGTTTTCTTGGATACGGTATATTAGTATTAAACTTAATGCCTAACGGAATTTACAAGCGACGGTCATTATATAAACTGAAACTGCCATTAAATACTGATGTGGAATATAATAACTTCTTGAGAAAAAAGTCGATAATGCCAATACATTTTTTTTATATTTAATTGAGTTAGTGAGATATTTTATTTAGTAGGAGTCAAGAGCTTGGTAAATAGTTAACGTCAGTTGATAGCAGCGTAAGAAATTAACAGAATTAAAACGAAGAAACAGAAACGTTAGAGGAGTAACGAGAAGAATAGATGTAAAAGAAGAAGAAACTGTATTAAGGTATGAGTCTTAGTTATAATAATTTAAACCGTCTTCTGTGTGAGCATAATACTTCTATTGCCACTACAGATCTAGATGAAAATTGTAGCATTAAATATTTTAAAATATGCCTTATCCATTTAATAAATTATTCATTCATCCATGTAGTCTGGAGAGGCGGCTGAATACAAACCGTGATCCCAAATCCTATTGCAGACTCCACAATCGAGAAATGTCACCAGAACATTTACCTCCTTTTAATATATTACTATTTTCTTTTTATATTTATTTATCGTGTTATATGTCATTTGAAAGCTTCATCTGTTTGTATTGATAAGATGAAGTTGTTATACTAATTATATATACTACTTTCTTATAAAATGATTGGTCATGTCAGGGTTGCCAAAAATATGCAGGGAATTTCCTTTATTGCAGTTCTATTATTTATGTAAATAGATGCAGCTCTCGATATTTATTATATACTCATGTATGTAACCTTATATACTCAGGGTATATAGTATTTTTCTATAACCCACTATCTATCCCCACATGTGCCCACAGGTCGCATCAATGCGGCTATTGTATACGGATTAAATTATATTTCTAAAGGAATATACCAAGATCTTCCCGCCAAGGAAATTGTTTCTGTGACCACTGTCTGTGAGGAGTTGGTAGGAATTTAATGGATATTTGTAATAATAATTAAAGTCGTTTTCACTAGAAGAAGTGTTTTTTTATGGTTTTCATTTACAACCATTTTTAAAATGTTAGGGTGAGATGGTTGGAGGACAAAAATACCATCATAAGTAAATATCATCCCACATCATGTATCTGAAAGGTGGCCAAAATCCCAACAACAAGCTTCCCAGTTGCAGTTGGCCAGTTCTAAATCTTATGCCACATTTCTTTCAATAATCTTGACATATTTACCTGACTTCAAATAATTGGGATATCGGCAGTCTGATGATATTGATGTTAAGCTATCCGCCCTCAACTTTCAAAATATTACTTACGCTATTGACAACCTGAGCTTTTATTGCTTTAAAAATTGGAACTTGCTTAAGTTAAACCCTTTTTAGTCCTTTATTTGTTGAATTTCGCTGAATTTCATCGTAAACAGCACTTAAGTCCATAAATTGGCACCGAATGCGATTTTTTTGTCGTAGGCTCTCGTAGGTTCTGAAATTTCATAATTAGGCAGTAAAAGATATTGTCCCGGAAGGAATTTTCTTTTATATATATTGTATCTGAATAATCAAACAAACAGTGTTTGAATAGTACTAAATACAATACCTTTTATGCCTAGAGAATAGTTAATAAGTGAATGTAACAAATGATATGAATTATATTAGTAACAAATATAAAGTGCCTAATCAATACTTCTATAAAGAACATTGATAGTAAAACATGTTTAATAGTAAAGTGCCTACGTCTGTATATTTAGTGGTTGCACCAGCTGGGGCTGTTTAAGAAGAAATGAGGTTCCAATGTTCGGATGGATGGTTGATTTGCGACGAATCGTCCTCACGGGTAGATAACTTATATTTTGCCCGCCACTCTGCTATTGTTAGTCTATTATTACACGCGGGCTACGCTTCGATTGAGATGATTAGGATTTGAGAGGGGAAATAGGTGAATTGTTGATTTTTATTATGTTGAAATTTTCTTCAAAATTATATTTTTTACTTATTCTCCTTCAACAATGTTTTAAATTATATACTATTACTATAGTCTGGGGAAATCTGGTAAATATGATTTAATATTCAGGAATTAACAGTTTAATTTAAAAATTAAGGGTTCCAAGACATAATTGCGTTTAAATCGATAATAGAAAATTTTTTGTCCTTGCTTCATAAATTATAAGCATATTCGGTCTTATAAAAATGTACAGGTAAGTCTTAGTGCATTATACAAAAACAAAATGTGGATAGTACTGTTTCCTTCTCTGGGTCAATCATTAATTTTGAAATAGTTTTTCAAACGCCCTATGATTCATAATACATATACCGATTTAGGCACAATTACATATAAATTTATATAAATATAGAATGTAAAATAAACCGATACAGACACGGATTCGAGCCTCGACTACTGGGATCGTATTAGTTTATTTTTCATATAATATTTATGTACATTTAAATAAGCTTAACATGGCTATACATGTTTATAGATATTTTCAAACACAATTACATATATCTATACGAATATATAATAAATTAGACTATTGTTAACATAGTATATTATATATAAATCCCATATATAATAAAACTGAAACCTATAATAGTAGTTTATAAACAGTACGAACTGTTCAGTTTCAAGTGAACGGCACCGTGTTAGGAGTTAAGAACTGATGCAGACTGACACGCACTTGAAACTTTGCACGTATGTCGAATATTTTAGTAAGTATTTTATGAAGCTGCGAACATTTAACTTCGTTTAAACATACTAGTATTGGTATCGATAGAGCATATTAAAAATAAATACAAAACAAAATTAAATATCTGTTCGTACATATAGATATTATTGTAGTGACTATTATTTAGGTGTTAATAAAAATGTGAACGTAATAAAAATGTGATATTTTTTACTATATTATTGCATAAAATTGAAGCTGGTAAAAATATAATATAAAGTTATTAATTATGTATTTGCAGCTCCATGTAAATCCGAATTCAAATCGCAGCGACGCAACGACGCGGATACGACTACGTGACGACTTCCGCCCTCCGAACCGCACCCTGGCATTTCAAATGCTATATGTCTTTCAATACTATATTATATTTTGTATTTGGATCTTTTTGGCAATAACTATATTAAAAGTTCTGTTATTTAGTAAATATGTTTTTTGTAATAAGGATGTTTCTACCACAAATGAGTTCTTTTTACTAAATATACTATATTTATAATATGATACACCATAATATTAATGTAACAAAATTATTTAATCTACTTTGATAAAGGCTTAAGACTAATTTCTAATATTTACTTCAAAAGCTAAAGAAATTTAAATAATCTATAATTCATAATATTTTATACGCCGAACCGTGAAAGTCTACGAAATCCTTTAGTAGGTAAATCAGATAATGCGATGCGCGGGCGCATTGGCGCGTGAGAGCGCCGGCGAGTCGCGAACTCTCCCCGATGAGAAATACCAAGTTTGCACCTCCATTGAAAATCGTTCGTGATTTTAGTTTTCGACAAAAATACTATTATCAAATACATTATCACTCTTCAATTTAATTTGTTGTGGAGCAAAATTCAATATTATTTACTTTCACTAATTCATTCATGAAGGATTACCATATTTCTTATAATCTTCTTAGTCAGCAAAATCTTTAAAAAAGTTATGACACACTATCACGAAAGGACAATACAAACGTAGCAGCTTCGTAGCGGGGTTACGTCGTAGCACAGCCTTTCAGTTGACAAGACATTATTATTTATTATAATCCTATTATAGGATATCTGGAACCGATTAATTTTAATGTATTAATTTAATAAAACAATGAAATATGTATAATAAACATTTAAGACAACACTTATTGATAATTAAAAGATCATGTAACGTATAATAAGTAATTTATTATATAAATAATTCATAATATTTCAGAATTGTCTCACGAATAAAATTTTATACCATTACACTCTTCAGTGCCTTCGAATTTGAGAAATTGGAATAAATTACATTTGACGCTATAGACTAATTATTAATAGCGAAATATGCAAAGTTTGTTTGTCTCTTATTTTGTTGATTTAACTCTGGAACCAGTTTTAATTTTAATCCCAAGCTCTAGGGTAATTAGAATTTTAGATTAGCAAATTTGTTCTGGCTCTATTTCGGGGTTCATATTAAGTATTCACGATTTAAATTTATATTATATAAAAAACAAATTTAATTACATTATTTCGTGTAATATCGAATTCACTGAGTATTTTTAGATCTTAGCAATTTCCAATTATTACCAAAGACAATGCTCAGAGTTCAAGCCGTGATATTTCATTTTTTCCGTCTGTTTCTGATTGACGTTGATTAATGTCTATCTGGATGGATTAAAAAAACTTTGTGTTTCACTGATACGGCAAGGACAAGACATGAATGGAGTAGTTTTATTATTGATATAGCACGTAAATAAAAATGAGTTTGTTTTGTGGTTCTTCTCAGATTATGGCGTGTTTGGAATTCTCGTGGTTTAATTTTGAGTTGAGGTTGTCTTTCAGTAAGCCTTATTTCTAAAGTGTAGTATCAAAATAACTTCTCCTGACACTTCCATTATATATATATATATATATTCTAATCTATCTTACAGAGTGATCTCTGTAAGATAGATTAAGAAAGTCTAGGGTTTAAGAAATTTTGACTAGAATAATTTAATACTGTTTTGTTAACTTACTTTCATTACTGTTATATTGAAATAATACAAAAACCAATCGAATATTATTATTTGTAGTGATTAAGTTGTTGAAGGTGAGAAGTTTTTGACATATATTATAGAAATAGTTTCTGATGTTAACACCATGAAATGAAATAACAAAAGAAAACGAAAAGAAAGATAATAAATATTTTGAATCTCCATTTCTTTTTTATTCTAAGGACATTTGATTTTGGTGACATCTGGTGGAAATAATGGATTTCTCAGTCAGCTGGAGGTGAAAATTTAATCTGTGATAGAAATAAACCAGAAAAATATAGCCTGTTTGTTACATGATTTAATAAAACCTATAATCCCGGAAGTACGTTTAAAGACCATGTTTTATTAAATATTTGTTTGAAAAAGAAAAATATTTGTCTTTTTTTTGTATCAGGAGCTCTACAATATATAAATTTAAAATATATATGTATAATTACTATTATCTGTGTAATATAAATACATATATTATATATAAAGAGAATTTAAAACTTAATCCTCTTAATTTCCAGTAAAACAACAAAAAGGTCGACACTACAACAAATTTAAAAAGATTATTAATGAATACTAGTTCTATTATACGACAATAAAAAATTCCGGATACATTACCAAGAGCAATAAAAATCTTAACAAAGAAACGGCAAACTTTAGTCTGTTATATACTTACAAACAACTTTTGAGATGTCGCCATACTTGGCATTGCTTGCTCTTGTGTGGCTGAGCTGCCAAGACGCCAGCCAAGTTGCCAAGTTTAAAGTGAATTATCGGTAACGTATGGAAATAAGGATATATTGCGTTGGAATATTTTTTTATATTATTTGTGATTTTATATCAAGTTATAACTTAAACTCATATTTTGTAATAATTTATTATCTAATTCGATTTACAACAAAATAGACAGACATGCAAAGTTTAGAAGACGTAAGCACACCCACTTCATAATTGACCCATCGAGTTCGCAAGGGAATTTAATATCTATCATAAAAGCTATAAAGCACATAAAGGCATACATTTATATACATGTATGTCTGGTGTACTAATGCCAGGCTAACTGCTCAAGTATTTGCAAACTGGTGCTTGATAAATTCATTGTGGAGGGTTGGTCCAGCTAGTTCGTAATTTCGGATTATTGCATTAGGAGTTGGGAAGTAATTTGTTCTACGTTATGACGTACTTAGTTCACAATATATATTATATATATTAGTTTACTTGTATTGTTGAAACCATGTTTGTAATTTTGATTTTTTTTTATATTCTGAGTGTATTTTTAAATGACGTTACATTTTTCGTCATAAAAATACCATCCGTTGAATTTTATTCAGAGTTTTTTCATAGAAATATCTTAATAATTACGAACATAGTGAATAAACAGGCATATTGGTCTCTCTGTTCTAAAGTTATAATCTTTCATAGTTTAAGAAGTAACACTTAGGTTTAATAGATATAAAAACCATTTTATATCGAACGGCGAACAAATGGCGAACGCCGCGGTGAAGGACAGACTGAAGATGAGTGAAGGCAGGTGTGTAAATGCTCGACTCCGATTAAATAAAAGATAGATAAGATTATGCTGATAGTTTCATCTTAATATTTGTTAAAGGAACCGGTGACCTTCCACAAATGTTAAGATAAAACTATTCGGAAGTCATATTTAATACTTTTTAAGTGTGATATATTAAATGATTGTGAAGACATATTTGGTAAATAATACTACCTACACATTAAATAAGGAATATATTCTGAAAATACAGAATAAATACAAGACAAAATATCACTAGAAGATTGTAAAAAAAAACCTATAATAAATTATTGTTAATAAAACTTAGTTACATAATGTAATATACAAACAAAAAAATAAAAAGAGTTCTCATTGAAAATGGTTAATGAAACTTCAGAACCAGGTCTGTATGAGGCATTCAATTTAAAAAGCCCATAAAAAACTTAACTATCTTGTATGTGGGGCAGCTATTCAATTTACATAGGTTACGTAAAACCTACATAGAGGTTGAAATATAAGCAGCGCAATTCATTTCACTAAAGTCACGTAGGGTAATGTATATTCTAATATATTTGCTGGAAACGACTTTTCGTGCTTACCGGCCCGTACTGCTGCGGCCGCACGAAGGGATGGAGGCATATCGACGTAAATTTATCGATTAAAATATATTTTTTAACAAAATATTCCGATTTATTTTTTTAAGTAGATATAAAATAAAATTTTATTCATTAATATTATATAAACGATGAAATATAGCATACTTTTGTTGGAAATTTATATTTGAGTATTTAATCCAGTTTCCATTGTAAATGAATATAAATTTACAAGTCTTATATTTATGTTAATTATTTATATATGTAAATTATTATTTTTAAAAGTATATTAAAGACCGATATTTTATAGGTTCGGCACTACGGGACTCGTATTTACCCTGCACCTCGCCAGTTCATCTTCATTTTTTATCTCGTTCACCGGAAAAGGCAAAAAAACGGAATCCCGCTATAGTAATGATTAAAAAAATAACTATAGAGTAAAGATCTCATTTCGAAATGTTCTTCCAACTTCTCGGTCGAGAAATGTACATACAATTTTAATGTATTATGAATGGTCTAATTTTCATTGTTAATTTATAAAAGTATACAAAAACATATAATTCTACGGATGTTTTGTTAATACATATTTTAAATAACTTTAGACTAAGTCCTATAAACTATTTTAAGAGAACATTTCATATATATGTAAATGTTATTATGATATTTATGTATATACAGAGGTACACCTTTTAAAAGATTTTTATTGTGGTTTTTGGGGTATAAGGATTAATATAGTACTTGTAGATTGTACAAGAAACATTGATTTAATAAAATTCATTAAATATTTTTTATTCCGACGGCATTTACATTGAAGTTTATAAATAATATAATAATATAATATATATTAATATAACTAAATGATATTGGATAAGGAATTCAAATAATATTTTTGTTGTTTAGTTGTGCTTCTTATTATATTTTTTTACAGATTTAAATGAAAACACAAAATAATCAAGGCGTTTTAGACATATTATATTACAATTTATGAAAAAAATACTTAGACTGGTATTTAAAATAAACTATATATTAAAGATAGTTTTAAAAACTCAAAAATAAATACATTATCATTATTAAACGCCAAAATATATTTGTTTCAATTTTTTATTACCTTATTTTTTTTTTATTACCTTATAACCGAAAGACGATATCATAAAATATTTAAAATCCTAAAACATTTTTGACAAAAACCATACAAATGATCTGTAAATTTTATAAAAAAATACCGTTTCTTTTTTGGTTTTGTTTGTTTTTCTCAAAAATAACGTAACTTTTAACTCAGTTAAGGTAAGTGATCTTAACATAATATTAGATAAATATACATACCACAAATTGTTTTTCGTCAGGTTAGAAAAACAAACAAAATAAAAAAAAACTTAATATGAGCATGTTATGTACATACAGTACTAAAAGTCATTTTTATTATATGAAGATTTATTCTCTACTATTTTATTATATATATCAAATAAGAATTTATAATATTATTTTACACTTTCCAATTAGCAATCTAGGTCACTTTACATCGATACAGGTAGAAAAATTGTATTCAAATATGTTACGAATTCTGTTATTTGAGAATTAATTAAACGAACCAACAGGGCGGAAGGATTTACGGTCTCGTGTGGAACATACAGACATACCTGCACGCGTGACGTCACAGCAACATATTAAATTATTTGGGGCTGAAGCTTACGTGACTATGAAGTTATATTGAAGTAGTGTCTAGGAAAATGTGGTACTTTTGTAATATAAGGCATTTTGTTTTAATTTACAAAGAATATAATTTATAATATAATTGAAATCAAAGGGTTAATTTAAGTTTATTTAACTTCATCTTGTATTGTCAACAGTATTTGTAAAGTCAATAAGAGCTTTCTTTTTTAAAATCAACCTTGTCTTAGTATACACTTAAAAAGGAGGGTGAAATAAAATGCAAAAGCTGGCGAAAGCCTAGTGATGTATAAAGTTAGCGTAGAGTTGGGATCGACAGGCAAATCTGCAGCCAACGACGACATTCCAGCAATGATTTATGGTGAACTGTTATCGACACGCCACTACCCTTCTAGATATTGTGCGTGAGGTATAGAGCTATTGACTCTACTTTGTGACGCACAAAAGAATAATATTTTTTCCAAAATTTATATAGGTATGAATATTTTATAAAACTATAATAATATTAAAGCCTATATACCTACGAATAAAAATTAAAATAATTTAACATAAATACAAACATATCGTATAAAGATGTAATAATAAAAAAAAATAAAAATATTATGCATTTTTTATTTATTTTGTAAAGAAGTTTTATAACTAATATGCTCCATACCACTCGTGTCTCTTTAACATGAAGTCCAGTAGTGCGTGCTGCCCCTGGGTTTTTGTAAGATTTTCCGGACGGATGCGCTCGCGCAGCTCTGCGACTGATTAATCGACTATTGATTGGATTGGCAGGAGACTGGTTTTCAATTTTTTTTTCGCTTTGGACTAATGGTTGGGTCATATAAAAATTTGGCAACATATTGGATACGAATTGATGAATACCTGCACTTTTCTTTTATATGTAAATATAGTTTTAGCTCTGTGGCCGATAATATACTGAAAATATATTTATTTCTATTCTAATTTTATTAATATAAAACATATAATTCTATTAATAAGATATTATTATATGATAAATAGCAATTTATTTTCTACTATACACTCATAAATGTAATTCTGAACTCTACATAGAGTTTAGCATACAAAACAATAATGGAAATAACAACAAAACAAAAAATTATAAAAAATCACAGTTAATTAAAAAGGTACAAAGTACAAAGTGTATGAATTAATAAATTAACCAACCAAAATGATCCAGCGATGCGTTAAGAGAAGGCGCAAGTGACGTCAGACACACCGACATCCCGATGTAGCTCGAATTAATTATAATCGATTTAATCTATCACTTGCAAGTTACAAGTATATTATATAATGTGAATCTACCCTCCCTTGTGTATGAAAGAGTATACGTACTATACTTTTATATGTGAGGTTTTGAGTGTATGGGTTTTTAATAAAAAATTGTTTTACAAAAAAATATATGAAATCGTATATTACGTCTATGTGTACTATAAATCTAGATTACAAGATTTTATATACTTTAAATATTATAAACAAATTCGGTTGTGCTTACAAATATTTGTTAGACATTAATATAGATAATACAGGTTTAGACATTAATATATCGAACTGTCTTCTGACGGATGTTTCAAGTGTTTCCCCTCTCTAAGTTATACCTAAGCCATCTATCACATAAAATTTACTATATCTTTTCCAGAATCAATCAAAAGTATCCTCAGAAAAGCATTTAGTTTATAAAACCTGGTCTACAAACAAACGAAGAAAATGACAAAAAAAAAACAGAATAATTTAAGAGGTTTTCTAAAATAATGAGATACTATTTAATGTATAATTCGTTTATATTTATTTATAAAATATATATATACAAATAGATTTGAGCTCGTTAATATTATATAATATGTATAGATATTTACAATATAAATCAAATACCACGAGTTCCCGCAAACCGCCAATTTGACTTGCAAGTGTGATCAAAGACGTTCCACATTTACTACTGATATTTGCTTCACAAACTATACAGTCAGTGACATCGTTTATATTACTGATGTTTAATTATATGCTATAAGATTATAACATAATTATTTCTAGTTTATATCTAAGTTACATTATCAAGACAAAAGAGAAAAGGGAATAAGGAAAACCTTTCGTTAGCTGTTATCCTCGATGTAAGTTTGGAAATATACAAAGATATTTAGATGTATGTTATTTTGTCTTATAATCATAATTCCTTAAATCAGTAATGGTGTTTAATATATTACAAGTTTCACCATATTATTCTCTGATCAAAAGGTTTTAATTTTCGAATAACTGTATATAACAATAATAAATAATATAGAAATCTTCAAATATATTGATTTCACTCACAATAAAATGAAAACAACCGTTATTTAAACTACAGTTAAAACAATGTGTTTACGTCCCTTTATAAAGTAATATATTCGAAGTGTATATAAAATCTTAGTAATTAGAATTTACTTCAGGTCGTGTTCACAAACTAGGGTTTAATATTAAAACAGTTGTAGAGTTAACTGAGACTTAGCTGACATAACGATCAATAGATTCCATGTATAATTTAGTTCTACTAAAAATAACCACGTGTCATGAAAGTTCGATTTATACCTAGGATATGATTAGGATATAATTAGGTTAGGTAAGAATATTGTATCATTACTTAATTATTCTAATAATTTTATATCATTATATTTCTAAATTTATATTTGATTAAAAATATTTTGCACGATTATTATAAAACATCGTTTGATAAAAATGCTATGTTGTAATATATTTTTTGACTATGAAGTAATTGGTCTAATTGAAGTAATTGTAATATACATTTTATTAAATTTATTTTAAAAGAAATGTAAAATAAATATGTATTTAAATTAAGATTTTACCGACGGTCATGCGAAAAAATATGTTTATTAAATATTCAAAAACAAAATACAATTGAGATAATTTTAACTTATTATTTTTCATGGATAGAAAATCAATCATACACTTATATACGTATTTATCTGATAGTGTAAAAAATGACACTTATATAATTTCGTTATATTCATTTAACGAACAGACATCATAATTAATATATATATTTTATACATATAATATACACTTATATAATTTCGTTATATTCATTTAACGAAACTAACATCATAATTAATATGTATATTTTATTCTTCTGAATTTAAGAAAACCATGCCTTCTTGGGAGTCTCTTTTTTATTGTAGTTTAGTTAATTAATAAAAAAACAGCAATATGTTTGTAAATAGATAAGCAATATAGATACGATATAATATTAACAAAATAAAACAAAATAAAATATATCGTTACAATACGAAATATTTTTAAAATATCTACCCTTAATCAGTGAGTGAAAAAATCATACCGGTTCTGTAATATATTTATATGTGTATCTGTGTACACGCGTGTGAGTGAACGGTGATTCAATATGTATATAAAGATTAAATATGTTATTCAACTCAACAACAACAAACAACAAAATACTACACAAAAAAAGCACTTCATAAAAAACCCTTAACACAATTAATAAACCTGCAACCTCTGATAATTAATTCCCGTCGCACTGTAACCTGAGCTATCGTGTCCTCACTCGCTAATGCATTAAATTTCATTAGTAACTACATTAATATATACGTATTTAATAAATTATTTCGAACTCCAATATCCAATATCAATAAAAGTATTAAATTGAAAAGATATTGAAAACCCATCCAGGTTATTAATGAAATGCATTCGATAATACGGTTCCGTATAGAAATTTCATGGTATCTCCATTTCAATTCGCTTTATACAGAGTGGTCTGTCTGTCCGTAGACGTGGGCCGCCTGTCGAATGAATCAGTACTGCATCTAGGCTATGTGCAGAGTTATGATTATTTAGAAATGGCATCATTTAAATTTTTATTTATTATTATTATTTAATATACTACATTAATTCGTGATACAATTTATCAAGAGTTTATCAATTTATTTGATAAAATAATAAATACACATTATTAGGCTGTTCATTAAATGAAGTGAAATGTTATGTATTTGATTCTTTATAATAAAAGAATCAAATATTTTGTGCATAATCAACTAAAAATATAAGGATATTTTTATTTACCAATCTTAATAAATATTTTGTAATATATTTTTAATTAAATATTTCTTTTGATAAGAATGAAGTTATAACTGATGGGCTACTTCTATTGCCTTTTAATATAATAGACTTTAAATTCGTTTAAAAACATCAAAGAAAAAAATACGAAGAAGTAACGAATTCTGTTTCGTTGGTTCATCAATTTGAATTTCGATCTTAAAACGATGCTGTAAACTAAAACAATCATGAACTAAAAACATGTTTTGTGCATAATAATTGTACGTGTCTATACATTGTTAAGGCGAATTCCAATCTGTTGACCGCAGGACACGTATTTTATGGCGATGTGAGCTTTCAAGAGCCATTGTACGTAGCTTTTAGACCCCCTGATAATGGAAGAGCCTGTAAGCTATGGTAATACACAAGTAATCAACACGTCTATGGGAAATAATCCAGTGTTAGCATTTTGAAAGCCTTTGTTGCCTAACAAAGTGTATCTTATGTCTAGTTTATGTATTTTAATATTTATATATTATTATAGTAGTTAGTAGGTATTAGTAGTAGTTTAATAGTTGCTTTTGTAATAAGATTTCGTAAATAATATATTATTTAACATAAATTTTAAATTGCTTTTACGAACAAAATTCACATAGATAGTTTTCTTTTTGGAAAATAAATAATATGTTTGAGTTTATTAATTTTATTATATCGTTAATTGTTGGTTCTAAATTTAAAATATAATAGACCATATTGTCTGGATGTAGGAAGAAGAGGTCAAGACATGAATATTCAAGTTAACTTATAACAATAGCCCTAAAATGCATATCTTAATACAAAATGCATGAATCTCTTTAATTGGGCATTCTGTTCGTTCAAATTATACAGTCACGCCTGAAGCGGACCGCGGTCAACAAACTAGTGTTGCCTGATACAAAGCAAACATTAGCTCAGCCATGCATTATTGTCAAGCACAGAGGCAAAACCTGTTCGTGACACCATACCTCATACAACGTGCACATTCATTTAAAATTATACCTTATATTAGTGATATTCAGTTGATTGTCCCTTGTCATGTATTTGCAGTTATGATGTTATGGTATGTATATGTTTTGTATATGCATCCAACTGGCAAGTTGTAACGCACCGGTGGTTAGACGCTATGACAAAGATTGGAGTTGGTTGGTTTATTAATATCAGCAACATTGCTAGTTATCAAATCAACATAACGTTTTTCTAAAACTTGTTATCATATTCATATATAAATTTTAAATATTATCGAAGCAGAATGGTATTTTTGACTACAGTTTAAAATGTTTCTACTGTCTGACTTTAGAAGAAATAACATTTTGTAATTTTCTCTAAAAAATGTCTACATATTTTTTAAAAATTTATTGATGATTTACATAAATATTATGGTCGGTAAAACATCCAGATGTAGACCATAGCCAACTGTCAAATGTATAGTAGCACCTACAAACATTTTTCATCAAATTTATTAGTATAAACTATAAACATTAAGATTAGCTAAACATGTCATCAGAAATATAAAAGATCCGTCGTTGTATGAACTTGAATTAACACAGTTGGTATTTGAAATATAAGATCGAAGAAGGTGAGGAAGGGTCAAAAGGTCAAAATAGTTTACCTACTCTAATTCAGTCTAAGAGGTATTAATAACATTTGCTATGGTTCAGAAGTTAAAGTTTGAGTAGCTAACCATAAGACGTTTTAGCGTTAGCATAATATAACAAGTATACCCTAAAACGTAATAAACACACGTTTTAAGAGCAGAAGTATGCTATCACATTCCTTAATAAAATAATATTGTTTTTTTAATCAGAAGTTACAGCTTAATTACAAGCATTCCTACTTAGTAGGTCAAGAAGTAAGCTGTTCTACCCACCTAAAGCTTTATTTAAGAAAAAAGAGCTTTTTTAAAAAAAGAACTAAAAGAAAATTCTATCTTTTTTAAATATCCTCTTATATGTTTATGATTGCTTATTAGACTTGAAAGCTTTTTATTTCATTTTAATATCGCCTCTAAGGATTAATTCGCCTCAAAGGTAGGATTTCTTACTCCACTTCACTTCTCTGTCAAATATCTAAATTATAAACGTACAATAATTTGTAAGCTATATAAATCCAACACTAAATTCCCAATATGGACGGGGCAGTATCCAATATGCATATAACAAAGTCAATTTAAACCGGAGTAAGTTCCTGGTCATCATCACCCCCCACTGAGCATGTTTTACGCCAACTAAGCACTACGTGATCAGTCAGTTTTACACTTTACGCCTATTAGGCCTATGAACACCCTTTGTGAGGACATCGGCCCTTAAAAATTGTATTTTTAAAATCTTTATGAAGAATGAGGCTGTTTTGTTGGGAAAATGTTTTTAATTTATGTCTAAAGCGTTTTTTCATAATCTAGAAATAAAAAATACCCTGAAATAACTAGAAGTATTTGATCATAATTGTGATAACATAAATGTTATTAAAAATTTAAACAAATTACTTAAAAAACCCTAAGAAAACAGTAGCTAAAATCTTCAAATACTTAAGATAGTATTATAGAGATTTAATAAAACTATAACCTAAATCATTCTCCCAAATTAATTCCCAAGAAATGGTACATAATGTGATTATGACTACCAGTTCGACTCAATTATAGCAGGCGATGACGGAATCAAGCCGTCAGCGTAAATCCAATCAACGGAGACCCGTAGCACGGCGTAGCCATGTTTATGCCGTGTGCTCGTAATATGACCGATGCATTGATGCAGTGCCAGTGTCTAGGGTTGCTGCTCTAGTTTTAAGATTATTATTTTTTATTCATTGTATAATATCTTATATTAATTAGTGTAAATTTAGTAAATGTAAAAATGTGTCAAATATATTTTTTGGGCACCCATATTTATTAGATATATTTGTAGTTATGTATAAGCTCTTAATAATACTTTAAAAAAAAAAATTATATATATATATATATATATATATATATATATATATATATATATATATTATTGAGATTACAATTCTTTGCTGCTTTGTAGCTTAGATTTCAGGTTAGGTTTATAGCTTAGAATTCAATTTTTTTACTAATTCTTCATATCTTTAACAAACATATTTCTTATAAAGTTTTAAAACATATAAATTTCAATCTACTTAATAGGAATAAGTTCTATTGCTCGTTTGAAGGGATATTATTTTAGAAATTCTATGTGTTGCAACCCTATTGCAATGAGAGCAGGTACCGTAGCGAAGTCATTAGCAGTAATGGCTGATCCAGCGCTACGTCAGATTTAGTGCGGTTATACATACATGCTCTTATGTACTTCAAAGAATATTGGCCTCTATGTACTGGGATATTAATAGAGATTCTATGAATATTCGCTTCTACAGGCCTGTATTGAGGGAAATGTTAATTTATTTATGGCACTAATTACGTGTTGGTTAGAAATTGTAGTGTTTTTGGTTAACTGATTTTTATTTAAAATATTTTAAATTTACATTGATAAAAGAATATTGTGTGACTGAAATAATAAGTAAATCATAATGTAAATGAAAATATACTTTAATAACATTTATATAACTATCTTTAGAATTTATGATGCATTCTATTTACTGAAAGCTTTCGGTAATCAGAACTGAAACAGTACTATGTATCATTATTACATTTTGAAAACATCTCTGAAAACTAAAGTTATAACTATTTTTCCTAAATCTTATCAAATTAATGCTAACATTTCCTATTATAAAAGTATTTAATATTGAAGAAATTTTAATATAATGAGTTTAATAAGCTATTACGTACATCATTACTAATGCGACTAAAATGTTATTTTGATTGAATTGAATATTAAGTTTTTTCTATTCTATTTATTAATTGTGTATCGTCATTGTTTTATGTTCTATTAGCTGTGTTGGTTGACTGCTAGAAAATGTTTTAGCATTAAGTCCGCCAATTGTATTTTATGTTGTAAAATAAAGTATTAATAAATACATAAATATTCGATAATGGTAAATATTATGGAACTGAAAGTGTAATAATAAAAATACCGATTTCATTCTTACATAGAAAGTTGCTTCATAGTTTGAAATATTTATTATTATAGTAATCCAAATGGAATTAAACTTATTTCCTTATGGCATGGTTAATTTAGTTATTAATAAAGTTATATTACATTGATAGATTAATATTAAAATATTATAATAATACAGATGGGTTATGAAACGTAATTCAGCGATATATCATTATGTAATTGGTATTATGAAGACTCCATCTTTAATTATATTTTTCTTAGTTAATAAATTTAGTTCATAAAAATGTATTTCTTTCTTTCTTAATATGATGATTTGGATGCGATTTTTAACAACCTGTATTGACAAACTGTTATTTTGTATTATTTCAATTAATAATAAAATTTAGGTAGATTTATCTTGCGGGTATTGATATGCACATTATAATAATAATAATAATTACGATTTTAACTACGCATTGGCAGAAAAGACAGTATCGACGAGTTTTTTAAACTTGTATATGTAATAAAATATTAAACCTGGTAACATTAACATACAAATGTTTGTTTGTATGTTCATTATACTGTCAGTACCATTTAGTTTACATATACATATTATAAACATGTTTTATTTTAGGCTTCCATGGGAAGGAAAACTATACCAATAACTTATGGTGGTGATAAAACTTTCCAAAAAAGAAACCCCATTTTACAACCGAAATATAACTTAAGAGGGTTGGGATTACCATACGTCCCATGACTACGAAAATAACAATAACTCACTCAAGTCGTAAAAGAATTGTTATTTACTACATTGTCTTTAAGTATTATTTAAGTTTAAAAAAATAACAATAATATTTTAATACTCCATGTAAAAAAAATTGAAACTTATTTAGTTTAAAAATTTCAAAAAATAAACATATACATATTTCAAAGGTTATGGATAAGAAATAATGTAAGTAATAAGTAATAATATATTCTCATTATTAAAATTAAATTTCCATACATGTCACCGTTACCATAACGATATTTCAGCTGTCGAATAAATTGTAACATAAAAGCACTACATAATAAGCTTTCGTTAACTGAAAATAACTTTTCACATATATCAAATTGTGACAAAATCAGCCAATCATAAGTAACTCCTCATTTACATACGTATTGTCGTGATTCTTATATACCGACAATGTCCTATATCTGACGAACTATCTTCAAGAAAATCTTGGTTTATTTTATTCTAATTTAATATACTGTCTCATTCTATCTCGCTGGGAAATCGGCCAAGCGTGCCGATAGGCGGAGTCAGTAACCTAACCGATTTATCTAGAGCTCCTGAAATACGACTCGAATTACCTCTTACATCCGTTTTATATGAAATAAAGGGTACAAGGTAGATCTAGTTAGGATGGCTGCACTATATTTTGCCTGACTGCACATTGGCTGATTTAAGCCACGCCCATTTGAAAATGCATTTTCAAGATTGCTATGCAGATGGTATTCTGTAAGATTCTGCAAGGATTTGGCTGAAAGATGCGAGATTTTAGGTTAATGGTTGGGTGTGGTTTCAATGAAATGTTCGTCACATGGCTGCATAGCTCCTGAACTCGTTTTCTTTATTCGAACCCAGGAACATATGAAGAAAGCTTTTCAGTTAAAAGTATTGAGGTATATTGTATGGAGTTCTTATTGAATTTGTTATGAAAATTAATTAAGAAATATTAATTAATGTTTCCATTTAAACATTTGATAAAATTATGTTTTTAAGTATTTCTTTTAGCTTACTTTAATCGAAAAATTCTTAAGAATGTGCTGTTTTTTAATTTAATTTGTTTTTTAACAAAGTTAAATTACAATGTCGTGAACAAAGATATTTTCTGTAAAAAATCACAAACGTATATATTCTTTATCAATTAATTGATAAAAGACATCGTATATTTACAATTCTGCACTTAAGTTAATTATGTAAAAAATTGGTGGACAAGTTGTATATATATCATAATATTCACGGATCAAGAAAGTATAAATATAAATATATAAATATAATGTTATAGTTATTAATCATCAGAACTGTGTATAAATATAATATACATAAAAAAAAACATAACGTAAAAATACAATTCCACTGAACAACATATTCCTTATTAATATATTGAATTATATTTATAAGTCAATAATATAATAAATCCCAATATAATTTGTAATGTCTAACGAAGTGTAAAATCAAATTGGATTCAATGAAGAACACATCTGTTGCGGTTATTATCTTAACTATGTATTACATAATAATATGTATTTAGTTAGAATTATCTGAGAAGCTTAATAATATTGATTTTTGACGAAATATAACACCTGTTAAATATTTAGCGCTCAAGTTATCTGTGAGATAGATAGAAGAACTGTATTTTGTTGTATAAAGACCTACCGATTCAGTCGGGGATAGATTATTAATTTCGAAAATATAGTTTTTCAACTTCTAAATTATTTATTTTATTATGTCTATTTAATTTCAAGAATATTTCGTGGAGAAATGGTTTATTTATTAGGTACGAATAGAAGAATAGCATTGTGTATGTAAAATCATTTTTTTCATTAAATAAGGTTTTTATAAGGAAACAAATTAAGTGTTCCTGGTTATATGAAAACTTCTATGTATAAGAAAATGCTATATATATGTATATATATAATATTTACATATTTAGATAAACTGACTGCATTTATCTATTTACTACAAAAATAAGGATCAATAACTATATTCTAGAATTTAAATAATATATAGGATGAAAAATAAACCGACACGAGCAGGGATTCGAACCCGCGACCTCTGGGAAACCGTCCCGTCGCTCTACCAATTGAGCTACCGTTCGAATCCCTGCTCGTATCTGTTTATTTTTCATTCTATATTTATATAAATTGAAATAAGCTTAACATGGCTATACATGTATATATTTTAAAATTTTAATATAGAAAATTTAAAATAAAATATTACTACTATTATACTTAATTTATGTATATTATGTAATTAAACGTAAAATAATTCATTCTATAATACAGAGTTCAAGTGAAAAATATTTCTTTTGTTTCATTCATTGACTACTTTTTTATGACGACTTTGTTTTCCTTTTTTCCCATCTACATCTGTAAGCCATCTTTCATCATTTAATATGTATATAAATTAATATATCGGTTTAATTATATGGGAAATATGTTTTTTTTTTCGATTTACAAAGTGTTATGTATGTTGACGTACATAATAACCTAACACCACACTTAATTTCATTAAAATCGGTGCAGTAGTTTTATTACATTGTAATAAATATAACCCAAGACAGTTTTACGTTTTCTGGTCAAAATAAAAGAATTTTCGGCAGGCATATAAATCTGAATTACTTATTTTAAATAGTATTAAGAGTCTATAAAAATGTTTTCTTCATAATAATAGATTATGTTATGTGTACATGTGTGTACATCTATAAAATACGTTTAATTTCATAAAATATAGACCCAAAATTTTTCTTGGAGTAAAAACTAAAATTATGTGAATTTTAACTTTTAAATTGGGATATGGATAGTAACTTAATAATAACCAAATGTTTATTGAAATTATATTCTATCATAATAACTTACAATGCAGATATCAACCTATCCTTATCCCATTTATTAGGGATGACAGTTAAGTATCCATAATCTACTATCCGTCTTTTCGCTTGCTATGAAATAATACATGAGATATAATCTAAAACTCATATATAACTCAATATATAACTCATTTCCATCATTGCGGTTAATAAAGAGTCATTTCGCTAACAATACCACAACACAATGCTCGTCGCGCGGCGTCGCTCGCTTCACTGCCTTTCAATACCATTGTATTTTTATTCTCTTGCCATTGTAAATGAAAAGAATTCTTGTCCATTTTTTAACGATGGATTAGTCTTTTATATTTCAATGTGGCTACAGATAGAGATTTTGTTGAGGAGTGATGGAAAATGCTTTTATTAATATAAATATATATATTTAGTTGATTTAACTAATGAGTTAAAGATAAACGTCTAAATCGTTTTGTGAAAATAATGTAGTTATATGTGAGTCTGTCACTAAAGAGAGTTTAGGAGTAAGATACAATGTATGTCCGTGGTTCATAGTTACTAATATCAGTTCCGGGGCTATAACTAAAGTATACTATGTAGTGTAGGTAACAGGCTGTAGTAACTGTCTCATTTAAAATATATCTTTTCATGTATATTAAGATGACATATAGCGTTTACAGTTTAAGCTTTATGCACAAAGAGTCAAAGAGAAAGTTTATTTTTAAGGATATTAATAAATTATTTGAAAATATCAATACACACGTTAAACTTATATTTAGTAAATATAGAATGAAAAATTAAATCGTCTCAAGAGTAGTGGGTTCGAATCCTTGTCGTATAGTTTTACTTTTCTTTTTTTTTTTTTAAAAGATACATCAATTCAAATATTTAAAAGTCCAGATAAATAGAATTGACTTCCTAGTTAAGGGCTGCTACCCTTATTACATCGCAATAGTTTACTGACACGTGCCGGAATCGAACCCGCTCTAAAGCAAGTCGTATCTTACACGTTAGTTTATAAATTTAAAAATAAATTGCTATTCAGATTTATTGGTCATTTTATTTAAATATTTTTAGCAAGTAATGTGGTGGCAATTTATTATTGTTTGGAAAAATTAATATATCGTTTATAAATTAATAAAAAAAATAATGTATATTTTGAATGACTTATGTTTCTTATAAGTGAACTGTTTCCTGAACTTTATATAATTTAAAATTGGAATAAACATCAAACCTTTATTACAAGGTCTTTAGTTTTAGAATTGCTGTTAGCATTTTCAAAATAGGAACTTACTGTTATCAGTAATAAGTACAGTTAAATGGATATAAAATAAAAAAAATGATTTATTATTAATTATTTTGAAAATTAAAAATAAATAAATATAACATATTTTTTTAAGAAATATACGTTCTATATATACTTTTGGCACACATATACGTATTAATATGTGTGTATTTGAAACCGGACCCTTGGTAGTTAAGGTATTGTTATTCAAATAGGCTAGACGCATTCCGAGTTGAAATTTAAATCACTACAGATTTCATGTTTAAAGTACGCATTTAGCATATTTATAGAACGCATTTATTTAGTGGAAAATAAATTTTAATACCATATTTTTTTTACATTTTATATCTACATTTTTATGCTGTCAGTATTTTTTTGTAATTTTAAAATGTCCATTAAGTATTAACATTCATTTTTGACAGTATCTTAAACAAGTACATATATTTTTTTTTCATTCCTTTGGGGAGCTGTCTTTGCAAAATAAAATGAATTTTTTTTTATTTTTTGCTACAAGAATAATAAGTAAGAATAGGAATAAAAACAAAGAATATATAAGAATATTATACCGAGTTACTTAAAGATTATATACCTAGGATATATTTATGTACATTTGAAAATATTGGAAACAATAACAAATCTTAAAAAAAATATTAATTTGAGTTAATATGGTTATATTCAACCTTCAAACAGTAAGTATTAAATTATAGAATTTAAAACATCTATTATTTATCGCCATAACTGAAGTTCAATTTAAAAGCAATAAAGTTTATATGAATATTAATAAAAATGTAAAATCTAACATACAACCCCAACAATATTTATTACTTTCAAAACGATATAAAATAATGCACCCTTTACAAGTTATAATGACGCAATTCAAAATATGTATTTATTTGAATGAATGATATGACACTTTGAAGGCGTTGCGAATTATTACAACAAACATTCATTTACACTCTGAGGCATATTTGACAGTTCGTATTGACAGTGACGTAAGGGTGAGGTTGCCAGTTTGACAGTTGTGTAAGTTTTGTGTTGCTGTGTTATTGCTTCTTATTGTGTTTTTAATACTCGATCCTTGTCAGAGGGGTATTTTGCACCCTCACTGATTAGCGTCCTTAATCTAGTAGGGTTGTTCGGAAGGTATAATACAAGAGATATATTTAGAACTACATATCATTTCAATGTTATATTTTCTAAAGATAATAAACTTACAATATGAAAAAGAGTTTTTTATATAATATGATCCTCAAGTATGATATGTTCCTTCATTTCGTAAAATAATTTATTCACTTATAACGATGTAATTACACACAAAAAAACTATTGATAGCTTACAGTTAAGAGGCTAAATTAAAATCAAAATACAAAAGAACCAAACCAATAAGAAATTAAACAAATGTTTTTAATATTTTCATCCATTCCTCACTCTTGCATTAACCGGTTCATTTATTCAATAATATTTCAATGTTTATTTAACATCCTAAACTGTTACGTAATGAAGTAACATGAGACTGACAAGTTCATCCCATTATATAAACTACTATTGATATAGAATTACAGTTATATTGTTATAGATAACATTTTGTCCAAATAGTTTTTATTGGATCAAAGCTTATTTAATTAAGGCCTACTTAATCTTTTGGTAACTGTTAAATATATAAAATTTAGTTATCTTTTTTCCGAATATATCTTAACTACTTAACTAAATACCCATTACAATGGCTATTAACCGCAATATTTTCCAAATAACAGCTAAATTGCATTCGGAAGTGCTCGCTCCATTGAGCAGGATGCGTTGCGCAGGCGCCGGAAGACGGTCCTATCCATTGACGTCACTTCCGCCGAGAAATGGCGCGGTAACACCGCGGGGTTCAGGTAGAATTGACAATTGTAATATGTTCGTTATTATTGTTTAAATAATGATATTGATTAGATTAAAATAAGTATAAATTCTAATTGTACAAAAAAAAATTATAAAGATAAATTAAATACCGATTAAAAAAAATATTTATTTTACATAATATTGTAATGTTGATTATAACATAACTATAAAATTGAAGACAATTTTTTGTAGTAGCTTCTACACTATATAGTAATTTCGTGACAAGAGAACTCATCACCGACTTCAACCGCAGTGTAACAATACCCAGCAGTTATTTCCACCATATTTAAATATTCGAATTTCGAATTCGAACAATGCTCACAATAAGGGCAAGTGAAATTAAAAACGCCATTCGAATCGAAATCGTCGCGGATTCCGCACGAGTTGAAAACCAAAATGGAAACTTAACAGCCGCGGTAAATAACCACAAATCACCGCTTCCTAACACCCGAGGCGAGATTTAAATTCACGCGTGTAGCCATTGGATTTTGTTGTATGTGCCCATTGTTGGTTATAAAATATATTTAAGATATAAAGACAAAAAAATATCACATTCATATTAATATAGACAACATTTTTTTTTTCTTTTTTTAACACAATTTTTTTAAAATCGTTTAACAATTTTTATTTGGACGAACGTTTTTATTTTAATTATATAAATTGTAAAAAGGTTAGAATTCTTCAACCTTATTAGAATCTTTTAAATGTTAACAAGCTTCATATCTGTAAGTATGTAAGATATTTTCATTTAAAATATATAAATTTATACCTATACCTAAGTAGCAACTTATCAACAATGGAAACAGGAGTTATATACTCATCAAATTCAACATACGACCGTAACATGCATCACGGTACACTGAACCAAAAAGACAGAGGGACTGAGCAATGACGTATTATTATTTTTAAATTTCACCACATTTTCGGCCAGGAATATTTTATGTTGGCATAACTGAATGTAACCTTTATGGTGTGTGTTGTAGGGTTTATTTTTTTTTCTAATACGTAAGCCTAATGACGTCATTGTTGCACTTGTACCGTGGGTGTTCGCGATCGGTGCGTAACGAATTATCAGTTTTTGAAATTTGAATTACGAATCGAATTTTCTCCGTGACGAATAAACTGAATGAATAGGTATTTAGTCTGAAGTAGCTGTGGATAATTGAACTTTATGATCTATGATCTGTTAGATACAAAAATACTATTGTAAGTTGTCAAAAGCTGTGTCAGTGTAACAATAAAGCAACATTCGTTTCTGAACACAAACATTAATCGTTATATACTTAATATTAAATCTTTAAATTGTATTTAAACTTAAAACGTCTAATTATTGTTTCTGTTTTTTAAAGATGTTCTTTATTGAGAAATATAACAAGCAATGAACTTTGATTTATAACAATATTTTAACATAATCTTTAAAAGGACTTTAATATAATGATTAGAATCTCTATATTATTTACAAATTAAATAACTAATACAAATGCAAATGCAATACTTATGATTAAATTTCAATATGCCACTTACAGATTTACAAGACTCTCTCACACACAAATTACTGCCAATACATACATACATTACAATTATAATTTGGTATTTATTACATCTTCAGTGTACAGAACTTTAAAAGATATTTATTACCTACATACAAGTATGCAAACGCGTGCTAGAAGTACCTACTAAATTAAAAAAAAACTAATTTAAATATAAACTTAATATAACCCAATAATTCAAATATCAATCAAATAGAAATATAATCAAACAAATATAATTGCACCTGACAGTGATGGAGTCCAAATAACCTAATCAAAAAAATCATTTATGGAATAAAATCAATCAGTATTCTAGATGTGGACCGTAATCCAATCAGCATGTCAACGAATATCTGAGATCATTGGAGCGTATTTTAGCGCCAAAAAACCCTTTTGTTCAAACAAGGTGCCACCAACAGTTCTAACCCTTCCCTGACAGAGTTGAAAATTCAGGGATTCTCTGACGTGGAAATAAGATGGTATGGAAAAAACGCTGCGTTTTTTCTTTTTATTATATTGTTAGGATATTTTATACAAAGTTTGTTTTTTGTATTGTTATATTTTATTTATTATTCTAACAATATATTGTTTGGTAAGCTATTGCGACATGTTATACTTTTAGTAAATAAAATATAATATCTTTTGTCATGTTACTTAATAAATATAATTTTGATTTTATGAACTAACTGTTTCAAGCGACTCCTTTCGTATACCACAGAAGAGTTTCCTACGTTCGTAGCTACTTTACCACGGCAAGTAGCATATTTATAGTCTTCCATTAACCGAAATGTAAGTAATTATTTATTTTTGAGACCTGCAATTTTAATGCTAACTAAAAAGTAACTTTAAAAATAACGGTAATCTCTTTGATCATAAAACTAAAGAAATTATAATATTAAGCACTACCTAAAGTTTATAATAAAATTATAACTAATTTACTTTTTATAGAAAACGTAGCGTCTTTGGAGCTACAGTGCGTAGAGAAGCAAAATTTGCATTCGCTCCCCAAGAAACTGGCGGACTTAAAATTTAGTAAATTTACTAAACCTAGGCTTTAACTGATTCACGTTTGCTTCAGACTGATCCAAAGATTAGATAATTTTATAGATACGGTTTCTATAAAACATTTCTTTGACTGAAAGAGTGCATAGCTTAGGTGAGGATAATTAAAACGTATTGTTATAATATATATCTGCTACATAAAACGAAACTATACTACCTACTTATATAAAACTAAATGTTAATACTATCTGAAGCTAGAACAACAATTGAGAAAATATCAGTGATCAGTTTACTAAAATATTATAGGTATAATAATTTTGTTTACCTTATATGTTATTTGTAGCTAGGTTTTGACGGCGACTTCACTGACGTCCTAACAAATTACATTTATTATATTGTAACCTTAGGAGTTGGTTCTCTCTTTTTAAACTCAGTTTAAAAAACTTTCAACCACTCGACAAATAATCTCATAAAATACAATTATTCCTAATTTACTCTTTGTTGAATACATACCTAAGAAAATGGTAGTTTACGTAACAAAATACGATATATTGTTACAAATTATCTAATCACATAATGCGGAATCTGCAAAATATGTGTAATAAAAAATGTTGGTCTGCGAGAGTTGATCTTTGATATACAGTCTGTTTATTTGTTTTTCTTCGGCGACGTAAATAAATACGTGAATTCTATTTCGTCTTACCGTTCGAATCAAATAGAATATCTTCCGTACTTCTAACATTTACATTTATCCAGAACGTAACTTATTATTTTTATATTTTTGACATTCTAAATACGTGTTCTATTCTAATTTATTCTAACTTTAATTATACCACATTCTAAAACGTATTCTATTCTTATGTATTCGTAATCATGTTTCTACAACAATACTCGTAGAAAAGCTTTTAAAAACAATAAGCTTTAGTCCTCTACATGTTAAATTAGTTTAAGTTTACATACATTATTTTGTCCAGAGCTTTTGATATATGTTTTAGTGCACTCTATAATAACTTCTACAACTTTATAATAAAGACAATTATTGCGTAAAGGTATATTAATTCCGTAACTTGTGTGAATCACTCTTGTGTTTTTGTGACAAAGGCTTTGTGAAGATTTTTCCTTTATACGTTTTTGAGTTTTGCTTTTTGAATTTTAATGACAACTTTCTGTTGCTTTTGATGTCAAATAGGTTATTAAGTCTAATTTGAAATTGGAATATTAATTAAGGCTCTGTCAGTTTGTTTGTTTGTTCGATAAAATCTAAAAACCAATGATTTTTAAAGTTATCAGGGTTGTAGAATATGTTGGTTTTTAGTAGTCTTAGATATGTACAATAAAAGTTAAAAATCGTTGTGATACATATGATGTATATATATATATATATATATATATATATATATATATACATCATATGTATGCATCGATTTTATATATATATGTATAGGTACCTACCTACCCGGCTAACTCAATTTAATTTAGAGGTCAAATTGTTTGTTGGGGCCAAATAAAAGATTTATTAAGTCTTTGGTATCTAATGCACAGATTTGGTTGACTTGTTAATATAATACCAGAACATAAAAGATATAAGGGTAAAAATAAAAAAAAAGTATACAGAACTCTTGGATTAAAATTTAATAAAAATATTTTTTTCTTAAATAAATATGAAAATGTTTCAGCAGTTTTGGCAAATTAAAAAAAACTTTCATTAGTAGGTATCAAATTTTGGGAATCTATATTATGCAATAAGTCCTTTATAACTCGTTATATTTTTAAATAATAATTTAAAAGCATTAGTAATAATCTTACAAAACTATAATTGCTGGAGAAATATATTGAAAAAATATTAATTTTCATGTACCGTCGGTCGAGGGTATGTAGGTAAGTATATTAAAAAGGTATAGCAAAAATAAGCTCGTCATCAAATATTTTGTTGTTTACAATCAACATATATTTTAAATATATTTTATATAATTATTATTATATAAAAATTCAACTGTATGTTTTCAGTTTTACAAATTGTTTTAACGAATTGTAAATTAATTAATTGAATTATGTGACATTGCACTTATATAAGAGTATTTTAAATACTTTTCTTCTAAAGTTTCTTCTTTTTCTTTCTTGTACTTTTGTTCCAAAGTTTCAACTGAACCGAATAAAGCAGAAAATGTATGTATATATATGTAATCGTTGGTGCGGTCTTGGGTTCGTTTTTAAACATTATCTTGTGATTACATTTACCCAATATATTTATTAAACTTAGCATAATTAAAGCTTCCGATAATTAGTGCCTTTAATTACTAAATAAATTATATATTTTAAAATAGTGCCTAAATATAATGAATTAATATACACGTTTTATTAATTATGAAAAAAGATGTCGTGCTTTTCATAATGTCTAGTTTTCTTATAGAATAACAATATTCTTACTATGATGTTAACTATTTTAACGCAAAATTAAAAAATATAGTACTTATTTAGTCATTTAGACTTCGTTTCGTTCGTTTTTGAGTATATTTTTAACTACATACAATGTTGCATCCAGGTAAGGTTTTAAGTGCAATATTAAATCAGAAAAATAAATGGACACTTATTGATATAAATAATTTAATCAATATCAAGATCAAATATAGGATTTCAATATAATTATTTAAAAAAACGGGAATTAACGCGTTAATTCCCGTTTTACGAAGTAGGTATCACATTATTTGGTAACGTTATGAATCCTTTTCCACTGGCCGTGTTCACAGGCTGGCTGAATAATTTTAAGAATAAACTTATATCCTTACTATAGTATAATGACTTACGATCTGACTTTTCACCCAAGTAAAATGCTTGAACATAACGGTCAAGGTATATAAGTGAGTTTACATTCGAATGTATGTGTAATGTAATGTAGCTCACATACACAAATTTAGACATATTTTGTGACCCTAGACCCTTTCTTGACCTTTAAATGAATCAATTAAAAACTCCGAATAAGTAAACGCATTTTAGCATGCATACGTAGGGAATTCCATATTGATAAAAATTACCTATTTTACTTAAGTGTTTTATTTGTGTGCAGGGTCACGGTTATTATCGTCACGGTCAACGTTATATTATAATATTTGTTTTTTTTTATTATATATGCTTTGACACAATCATCATTCCTTAGACAATAAATAAATCCACAGCATCCCTCAAGTGCCATACCACAGACTAATACAATAAAGCTGGCCAGTGAATTTAACTACCGGCCTCAGGGACAATCAAAGGGCAAAACGAGATGAAAATAAAAATCAAATTAGCCAGTTATTGCATAAAGACCCCGACCCTTATTACGTTAGGGGATGTTCATTATAATATAAGGGTTTGTTTGAGACAAGTCATTTTATGTACACTATATTTCACTGTTTTAGGTAAATATGTTATTTGACATTTATGTTTACTTAGTTGAATATAGCGTAATTGCATTTGCCGGCGGCAAACTTTCTACAAATATATGTTTTTTTTTTTAGTTTTAATACATATTCATGTAGTTAATTTTTGCTTATTCTTATAAGGATATAAATATTCATATAATTAAATTTGCTCTTATGAGGATATACTATTAAGAACTTGATCAAAGATATGTTTTGACTCTATATTTCGTGACTTTTTAATTGATTCAATATAATATGTAGGTACATAATAAAGGATTTGGTCAAATTATCCAAACACCGAAATTATATAAGAATTTTGATTCTGAAATTAAATGATAATTTTGATAGACTTCTATTTCAAAATTCAGGAGACATTTTATTTATCTCCGAAATAGTTGCTAAGCTCTACATTATTTTAGTTTTGAATATCTTGTTATATAACAATTTTAATAATATACAACCGCAAAGCTATAGAATTAGCAAAATCACAGCCCCCGTTGTGGCAGCCGTAATGAAGTTACACTTCAATCACTTCCATTACAAGATTCTGGATGCTGGAAAAGACTACGTTGAGATGAGGACATTACTAACATATTTATGAATATAGTTCAGCATTGTGATGCTTAATTTACTTCGAATCTGTTACTTAACTGAGAATTAAATCTTGATTAAACTCTATTGTCACAACTAGTAGCGCCATCTAGCAAAATCGTTGAACAATCTTATCTCTTTATAGTTCAAACTCTTTTATATTTTTATATAACAAATATCAATATTGTTTTATCAGACGTCATTTTCCTAGCCAACATAAAACGATAAAATACCGCATCTAGACATCCTCCCTCAGGGTAACAAGAAGGGGGGGTTAAGGGGGGGAGGGGTAAAGACAATATAGCACTAGCAGTTGTAATCACGTTAGAGTACAATTTGCGTGTTCGCTCATGCTTGCTATATGAGTACAATCCCTCTGCAATTGATTTTTTAAGTCCGTAGTTTCGGTTCGAAATATTGTAATGGCTTTGCGAAATTCCTCTTCGAAATAAAAATGTTTCAGAATAAGTATTTTGTTTTTAAAAGAGTAGTAACGTATATTAATGTTTTTATTGTTTTTTTACTGATATTGGAATTAGTTTAACGAGTTTGACTAATAATTATGTTGATGTTAGAAATACTAGTTATTGATTCTAGACATAGATTTTAAACCTAATATATATGTCAATCTCGTCTAAAAATAAAAAAAATATTTATCCCATAATTTTAAAACAAATAGACGTACCGTTGAATTTGCGTGATAATTATATTGTAAAAAAAATTACAGCATCAAAAATTGCCTTACAAGTACGTTTTATTGCAATGTCTGTCTGTCATGTGTTATTAAAATAGACAAATTCTTATCTCAACTATAATTAACAACAGTGAGATGATTTTTCAAACGTCTATCACAATAATGAGCGTCGCGCACAGATGCGCACGCGCCGGCCACGCGGCCCGGATTACGATTGGTCACAAGTTCACAACTGATGTCTTCATTCATGCGAACTGGTAATGAGGATGACAACGCTTTTTTGGAAGGATTTAGTACGCCTTTTGTAGCAATACCCAAGTTGAATTCGGATTTACAATTCAAATTCAAATATTATTTTGGACTAAATAAGTTTTTTATACTAACTATTGGAGGAACCATTAAGGAGGAAATAGTTAAATATTTGTTTGGGGCTAACAATTCACGGAGAGGAAATGCGTATAGATTCAAAACTGCAATAATTACAAAAAATACCATCTGGGAGTCGAAGCCAAAATCCTCTGTAACTGGCATTGTGTTCATATAAATAATCAATAAATTGATTTAACATAATAATTATAAAATTTTATCCTTTATATTTTGATAGAATTGGTTTGATTATCTAGCTTAGTAATAATGTAGGTCTCTTATTTAATCTAATAATCTTAAATCATTGACGTCGTTGGACCAATTGGAAACCTAATCTAATTCAGACTTTCAAGACATGAAACGCGTGAAGAATAAAAAAAATGTAGAATATCTACCTACGGTGTCAACTAAGTTGTTTTGATTTTCCTATATATTTCACATTTATTAGGAAAAACTTAAAAAAATATAATTTGCTACAAGAATTACAATATTTTATACATGCAAAAATCATTCAAAGTACCTTTATAAACAGTTAAATCATTGGTTAATCATTTGTACTGATCCACAAATTCTTTCGTCAACTAGCAATATATGAAACATTGATAAGTGACATTAACAACTAATAATATTCGTCAAACATTTTATAATGTTGGTATGAATTAACATATTAAACAAAGAAAATGTGTACTATTATTTTTGTTCTGTTTTTGGGAACAAATGGATTGTCAAGAAACACCAAGAAAAAAATATTTTTTTAAACAACAAAAGAATGATAAATACGACGATTCTGTCAGGGATTCATACCCGCAACTTCTTAGAAATTGGTAAAAATGGATAAAAACCAAGTTGGTAGAAAGACAAACGGTCGCTGACCAATCACAAATTCACGGAGATGTTCAATGTGCATAGTTTAGTAACAATACAAGTTCTTTTTAGATATCTTATCACTTTCAACATTTTTCTGAAATGTAAGAAACTATTTTGAGAAAAGAAATGAATTATTATAATTAGTTTTTTTCTGCCTTGCATCCTCGCACAGATCTGAACAGTCCAGAGACAACTACTATTTCATTCAACTCATTGTGCAAGTTAGTTTTCAACAACCCCTTAAATAATTAATATCGGTCAGCTAAAACAGTATTCATTAAATGGTTTGGTTGTTTTTATGTTTCCTATTTTATCGAGTTATGACAAACCATTTACTGCTACTATTTTTTGCTGTTGATTCATTTCGGATTTGGAACTAATTACCTAATTTATTTGTAAATATGTCTTAATTTTAATCTCTCCACATCCTAAATAGTCAAATGGTCATAGCAGTTTACAGCTGATATTATGTCAATTCTATGTCTATTTATATTGTACAACTTTATAAATTTATGTAAAATTTACTCCTGTCAAAAAAGTTTCTTTTTTTTGGAAATCTGAAGTATCGGTTTTTTAGAAAAGGAAAAAATATAGTGCACTAAATAACTTAGAAATTCCTGGTTTAGATGCACAAAAACATGGTAAGTCTAAAAAACAAACAAATAATTAAAAAATTAAGTCGAAAATCCTTGTTAGCTAAAAAGTTATCTACCTGTCAGTCCAACGGAATGTGACACTGCTTTGAAAGTATATTGTTAAAGTATTTTAGTACTGAAGACTGTTAATGTTACCGACGGCAAATATTATAGTTATAGTATAGTAACATATACTTATAGTACACTAATAGTACCTAAATCTTTGAGTAAATTACCCTATATTGTAGCATTTACCCTATAACGATAAAAAAGTAACGTTAACAATTAATAATCGTAAAAATCTTTTTACAAAAAATGGTAATAAGAATGTTTCGTAAATAAATAAAAAACATTCACACAAAGAAACATTTACATCATTATTATAATTCATTATACGTGTGAAAAACTATATCGTGTCGCCACGCGACTTTTAATAGTTTAATATGTGTATTAAGGGACAAAGGATATAAAAAGTGTCGATGTGTGTGTCATTGATATCATAATCAAAATATGAAATGACTGCACCCTCGAGAGGGATTAGGGCCACGTTTTTAATGACGTTTATGAAATTGATAGTTTGTTTCTTTTTATTAATGTCAGGGAGCACTTATATTTAATTTATTTACTAATATGGTAAACTGATTTGTTAATGTATTTTGAACTTTTATAATTGGATGTATATAGTTCAATCTATGTAGGTGACTATGTCATACAATCATACATTCATAAATATAAGTCTGGTATTGGTTCTAAAGGAGTCTGAAAAGATTTTCTATACGTCTATAGTGTGATTCCTATCATCTCCTAAGTCGTTCCCACAATGGCATTGTAGGCAAGTCTGCACCAGACGCCTTTACATTCGCACGCCAAAATAAAAATTCGATAAAAAACGCAGCCAACACGTGCCATAGCATTATCTGATAACCGTCGGGGGCGGTATTTAGATCATTGACAACCCTAATTTTATTATTCCTTTTCACAAGCTAATTTCAACCTTACTTCTACGAAATACGATTTAGTTTTGAATCATAGAACCAAACTTGACCTATGTATATGATGATGATGGATAATCAACTTTAATTTCTAAGTAACAGGGTTCAATTTGCAGTGTCAGTTATAAAATGGTTTTATTCAATAGGGCTGTCAGGAGATTTCTCTATTTATTGGTGGGAAAGGCCGCGTGTCAGTTCTAACACCAGTTTTAATATTTTCAGTCACGTGACTGCCACGCGTAAGTCTTTGGTAAAAAACTGGACGAACATAATTCGCATTTTATTGTAGCATTCTCCTCGCTAATGTTATGGAGTCTTATCTTTATTTTCTGTGGTTAATGGTATGAGTCGTTGACATGTAATTAGTTGTAAATTGACTGATTTTGAATGGAAAATTAACTATCTGGAATTTATAGGACTAAAATTTTGTTCGAACCACACAAAGGCAAATCGTTTTCTGTTTTAAATTGTTCTGATTAAAATTGTTACACAAATATGTGTAATCCTTATAAAATGATTTATTTATTTTATTGCGACTACTTGATATTTCTGTTAGCAGAAATTTAATAAATAAATGTCAAGTTTTTTTTAAACAAATTGTACATTGTACTTTCGAAAAGTCTAAGTCTATCTCTTACTGTTGCACTGTTCTAGAGAACTATGGAGAAAAAATTGCAAAATATTTGGTATGCAGAGTTTTGGTGTTTTAATTATAATAAAATATACATAACATTCGCAATTTCTTATACAGATTGGTTTCATTCAATTATATTTTCCTAAAATCAAAACTAGTTCTTATTCTAGCTGTTAATTAGTACAGAAACTTTCCTATGAAATTTTTTGAATATGTTGACTCCTAAAGTTTTTTGGTTTTCAGCAAAAAAGTTATTTTAAACAGTTACTTTTTAAAGAGTACCTAAAAAGCCTTTAGGTTTTAGTATACAACTAGCGTTACCTCTTGGCTGGATTCGGAACCTATATAATTTTATTTAATTTAGATTTTGTAGATATACCTAAAGTAAATTCATTATAAATATTATGTACTGAGAGTAATAATATTATTGTTATTTTATATATAAACATTACTTAACTACAATCTTCAGAAAATTTTATAAATAACTTTTATTTGTAATATATTTTTGGCTTCACATAAAAATATTAATATTTTTAGGTTATTTTATATATTTATAGGATACAACTAACGCCATCTATCGCATTAAGAAGGCAAATGACGTCACTCAGTCACCCCCAAAGGGCCTATTTCCGTCCACGTGCCGATCACAATACGATACGACTGCGATATTTAAACGATATAATAGGCACGTCATAGCTAACATCATAATACTTGATTATTTACACTGCTGAGGAAATTGCATTCTACGAATACTTCAAGTTGTGGGGGATTAAATATTAAAAAATAATATGTATATATTTTTTGTTAATTGTATAGTCTTTATATAACTGAGATCTAGAAGCTATAAAAATAAATCAAGATGCATAACAATTTGTGTAAAATGTGATAACAAATATGAAGATTGGTTAGTCCAAGTATTTCTCCTGAAATATTTTACTAGACATAAATATATTTAAATATTTGAACAGTTGCGGCGAGAATAGTTAATATGTATTAGTTAATATGTATCATTTTTCAAAGCCAATTTTTAAAAGCCATTTTAATCACCATCTTGAATCAGTCAACCTTAGTGTAATATCTTATTTACGAAAGATGTTTGAACTAAGGGCATTTGTGCAAGACTTGTTCCCGGACTAGACAAGACTACCTATATTATATGCATAATCGATAATATTTATAAAATAGATCGGACATCACTTTTAACAATAAAGAACGTAATTTTCTCTGTCAAACGTAGTTATTGTTATCAATGAATACAAAGCTAAACAAATCGGCTATTAAAATAATCGTTAATATAAGAAATTAGTTTATATGCCTATATGAATGTCCGAATGACCTCAAGTAAAACAGAACGCTTAATATGAAAAATATATTTTAGCAATAAATTCCTCTTAACACTAAAAAACATCAAATGTATATATTTTCAGTCAGAATCCGATAGAGGGATGCTTTCCTGAAAAAGAACATATAAAAAATCATTTCTAATAAATATTTCTTTATAATCATTGTTAGATATTTAGTGAAGAAAAAATAAAACTGTTTAATTTAAAATCGCATATGGAATCGGTACTTTCACGTTGTTTTTAAATTTAATATAATATAACATGCTAGTCTCAGTTTACTAAACTCGGTCTAGACCTTCCGACCATCGCTCAGTACTTCAAGGGGCTTTCCCAAAAGTACTTTGAACGTGCTGAGCGACACCCGAACCCACTGGTGGCTGACGCCGCAGAGTATAGACCACGTAAGACTACTTAATGTATAGACAAACAAAAAAAAATGATAATAAAAATTAAAAAAAAAAAAAAAAAACTCGGTTTACGGAAATATATGAGGACGGTAAGTGGCAGGTTCGAATCCTGATAATGTTGATAGTTTGTTACAAGATTATTCAAATTTAATTTCATGCATCACATGGCTTGATAAGTACAAACAATTAATAGTAATGAGACAAAATCTGTTCATTAAATATTTGTTGAAGAAATAATTCTTACATCTACATTCCATAATAGTTGAATAATATTTTCACTACTCACAAACAAGCATTGATATATTTTGATTACATTTTTATTTAATCTTAATCTAAAACTATGAGATTTCTATCACATCTTCACTAACCTATTGAAATAATTTAATCAATAATAATATTTACCTCAAATTTTCCTATAAATATATCAGAATCATCCGAGTGCGGTGGCTGGTCTATGTCCACTGATGTTATTTGGGGACCTGTGTATTTTAATATATATAACTGTTAGATCATCTGTAGGTATACATAAAATGCATAATTTATCGGTTTTGAGAGATTAATATCCATAATCCAATATACTAATATTTGGAAAAGACTTTTAAGATTGACAAACTTTTTTGTTCTTAAACACAATTTCGAAATAAAACTCGAAGACAAAACGGCAAATCATACCTTTTTTCGAACTCTGTATAAATGATAATGTTTTGTTGTATGTCCGTCAATCACACAAAAATAATAAATGGAGATTTACATGACATTTTAGATAAACTATGAAATGGTTAATAATATTGTATTCTTCTAAGGTCATATAGTAAAAAAATAATGGCGCAGGTAATAATCAACAGAACTCACGAAAACGCACTTAATGTTGGATAACTTTAGTTAATATTTATTTTTATCTAAGCCTCTCATCTTTCTTACATATGAAGCCAGGGGCAACAGCTAGTGGGAAATAGCTAATACATAAAATGCCTCTTGTTACAAATGATTTCAGTACCTAAAGGTATGCATCCCATAGGTTCAAAGAGATCCAAGGAGATGAGGTCCAGCGGTGGGGATGCTGGGGTCGACCACAAACGACCTGCTGGAGAATATTATTTGTGAAATATTTTTACCAATTCTTTTTATGGGTATCTTTCTTATCGGTATCTTTTAGTGTAACAACGGTTTAGCAACCCTGAGAAATAACTGAACATGAAGTTTTTGACATGCTTGGAGTATATCACTCTTTGATTCAAATTAGTGCTATCTTCAAGGAGACATTTCATTTACCAGATCTCATTGACTGTTCGTAGTTTCTCTCAAGTTGTTTATTTTCTAGCTGATGAAGGTTAGACCCTGTACTGGTGCAAGGTTCCACCTTCACTTCCCCAACTGGTAAAAGTAATTATGCATTATATATGTTCGATACAATCACATGAGACACATTTAAATTAGATTGGCTGAAGACAATTATTCAAAAACATATTAAGGAATCCTGGACTATAAAAGACGATAAGACGATATTCGCTGACTTTAGTTGACTTTAGTCAAATGATGGTTTTAGATTCATACCATTTTAATAATTGTAAGTGAGAAATCATTTACTAAATTGCAGAAGAACGATGAGAATGATTACTTTAATGTATGCCAACAGAACAAAAATCAGGTTCAGGTATAAGATATAAAAATAAACCTTAATTCATAACAGAAGGCCATATTTATATATACTACTACTCCTTACTCTCAGTAGGTAAAGCAGAATGATAAGCATGGTGAGGTTCCTCTACAGACAGCTGCAGTCTACCACCAGGTCTCATCTTAGGAACCACGGTCGCAACTACTGGCACTCTGATCTGAACGGCATTAGCATCTGGTTGGACATCGACTTCCTAAGAAATATGGAGAATGTAAAATCGTTTTCAATACTCAAACTTTTTGCGATGTCTCACTTGAGCACTTACAGGACTTTCCTCATTATCCAATATAATCTTTCCACCGATACGAAGATCTTCTGCTGTTGCAGGAACCAACATCTATTTAATAAATAATATAAATAATTTTATGTAAATAAGTTTTTTATAACATAAAAACATATGATATTTGCCAAATTATAAAATTAGTCACCTGTTTGCCACCTGGAAGCTTTGTGTCAACCACCTTAACTAGCACTGGAGTACCAGTGTCAGATTTAAGCAAAGCAAATGGAGTCTGTCTTGTTGCTAAAGCAACACCCATGTGATATGTATTAATGGGATCCACGATAACTCCATTATTTCCCCATGAAATCTCATTCCATATATCAGGTTCAGGTTTTGGCATATTCCAACTGGGATTAGTAGTGGACCAATCCTTTGATTCTGGAATGTAGGGTCCGACTGAAGAAGACACTTCACATTGCTGTGAACTTCTGAAAATACATTGGAATTACATATATCACTTTTATTTTTGTTTTTTTTGTAGTTTTTTTTATGAAATCTAACCTGTTGTCAGGTTGTGTTTCTGGTGAAGCTTGCGTGGCTGTGTGAGGAGGGTTTCTATTTCTTGCATTGTTAGTGCTATTTTCATCTTGATGGGCCTAAAATATATCATTTATCAATTATATAACACTAAATAATTTAATAACAATAATTATAAAAAAATTTCATTTACCTTATTTTTATGGCAGACAAGATTGGATTGTTGATTAAAACCCTTCATGCAAATGTTACAGCGGTAAGGACGCTCATTGGTGTGAGTGAAAAGGTGGTTCCGAAGATTTCCTGAAAAATAGTATTCTTGTAAGTTATTGTTATTTTAATAAATACTTAATATTTAATAATTTTCTGCATATTTGGGTGTACACTGAGCACATTAGAAACCTTAACAGCTGGTCTGGCTAATAAGCAATGAAAAACATTTAAAGGAATGATGGGAAAAGGAAAGCGGAGGAACCTTTTTGATGGAAGCCTTTGGGACAAATGTGGCACTTGTAGGGTTTTTCGTTGGAATGAGTCTTGCGGTGGGAGATGAGGGTTGATACGCGGTTAAACGTCTTGTTGCACACCTGTCAGACTTTTTTGTTACTTAATACAGTTTGTGGTAAATGTTTCAAGGACTCTGGGAAGGATGTGGTTTTGGGAACCATTTTATCTCCCAATTACATTCTAATTACTATTAAGACAAGGGTTGATGACCCAAGTGACAAAATAATAAATGTCTTTCTAATACTTAAAGCTTAAAAATTATTAATTACATATTTGAGAAATGTAAAAATTTTTAAAATATATACGAGTTCATTTAATGTTGATGAAAAACCTAATATACCTCACATGCGTAGGGTCTTTCAGCGGAGTGTATTGCCCGATGCTGACTCAGCGTGGAGAGCTGACGGAAGCTCTTGGCACATGCATCACAGTGGAAGTTCCTTTCATCAGTGTGTGTGGGCAGGTGACGCATGAGGGTGTACTGGTGTTGGAACTCACGAGAACCTTAGAGGACATTGTTAATAAAGATTTTTTGGAACATGGGCATTAAAAGTAAGAATAAAGAAGAAAGTGTGATCTTGTCATCCGTTCTAGGTTAGTGTTGTACCAAAGTGCGGTGTTCTGGTAGGGATTGATTACGATTTGTATTTAAATGTGAATATGAGAATAATTGGAATAAAACTTTTATAAAGGGAATGGTGGTGGTGTAGCCACCTGTTGAATTCTGGGGGAAACTTATGAATGCCTAGTATTTATGAATGAATTGACTTTTATGTATTAACACATAGAAGTAATAAATATATGTTTTTAAAACATTAGAAACGCAGTTATAAATTTAGATAAAATAACGTTTCATAATTTATTGAAACAAATTTAAAAGTATATATATAATGTGTAACTACCCGATTTATGTACTGATTTTGATTATCGCATGAACTGGACTGTGTATTATGGAATGTAGAATTATGTATGATGGTATTTTAATATAGCCTATTCAAGTTTAAAAGCCCATTTTACATAAACATAAATTAAAAAATTACTATAAAATATTATATATTACATATCCCACACTCCCACAACTTGACTATGCGTCCGTGTCTCTTCACGTACTTCACGTAGTGGTACCGTGACCGAGGATCTGTCTTGTCCACTTTGTAAGACCTCTTGGAACGATCTAGTTGGAGATCTGCTGGTTAAATAAGTGCTAATAAGATTTTTATTCACACACGCATACACACACGCACATGCACACGCACACACGCACGCATGCACGCTCACGCACTCTGTATTCATTGTGTGTTCATGCACTCTTTCATTGTATTCGTTAGTTCTTTCTTACTTGGGTTAGATCCAGAAGAGGATGAAGATACTAATTGTGGTTCGACAAAGGATTTCCCTTCAAACGAATTTCTTGTGGAAGGGAAGTTGCTATCAGCTTCCTGAAAAAATAATTTAGTTTTAATCATATCTTTTAAGAACTTTCATGTATTTTATATACGATATAACTAATTTATTAGAAATTTCAGTTATACTAAAATACAGAATGAAATGATGATACATAACAACTACTGTGTAGTTTTTTTTTACTAGAAAATCACTACTAATATATTAAAATCGTTACAATACTGTTAAAAAGATTTAACTTGTAATTTCGTTGTTTCTTACATAAGACCGTCAAATTTTCCCCTATATACCATTTTTTTTTAATAAAAAAAAAAGAACTTAAAATAAAAAGTAGTCTATACAGTAGCTTGATTGTAAGTTATATAGCTGTCCCTTTTATATTAATGGTATTTTCATAGAAGTAAAGAGTAGAAAAAGAGATAAATACTTTTGTAATAACAAATAGTAACGTTCGATTTTTTGGTAATATATGAGTGTTATGAAAGAGATTGTTTGTCAATTTTAATATAACGTTCAACCTTTATTTCATTATTCAGGGCAGCATCCAGACTCTTCCCAAAAGAGTTACCACTCCCGAACCCTGGCTCCGAGACCAGAGAGGCGATGTTACCGTCTTCTTCCGTCCACGCAAACCTGGCCTCCAGACCCTCGTAGAGACCATCTCGAAGGTAGCGAGGGACTTCCAACTGTTTCAGATGTAAAAATAATTATAGTATCAAATATAAAGTATTTTGTTGCAGTTAAATTATTATATGTAGTATATGTCATTTTTATACTTTATAAAATAATTGAATAAATATTGTTAAAACGTACATCTCGACCAGAATTTGGCAACAGAGTTTCTCCTCCCAAATACTTTTTATCGTACTTGTCAACGAGGCACACTTCGCGAATACTGGAAACAAAAATACCAATAAAACATCAGAAAAACATAAAAGAAAATAACAAAAGATCGAAATCCTTGTGTAACTTTTGTTAAAAAAAACGAAGATCGGACCTTATTATCTCATCTCCCGGCCGCATGAGGCTGCTTTCTTTTATTTCCTCGTCAGAAAACATTTAATTAATCCACTTCAATTATTTTCAACAAAAAACACACGCACGTCAGACGTTCGGTTTTTTCGAGACGCGATTGTTATTTTGGTCTCTATGACCACGGATTCGAAATTTGTATGTTATTTTTTTATCATTAATTATTTGGCGTCCATTTCGTGATGACAACTGGCGGTTATTGGATATGTAACCTCATTTGAACTTTTTGAGATCATTAACCTTTATTAAAATGGCTGCCGTGTAAAAATAATAATGGCGGATTGTTGTTATTTATTACTATTTATATTTATTTAATTTTGGAAAAAAATATCTGTAATATTAATTAAATATAAAAACATAACATCAACAAGGTATCTTACGTAAATAAATAAAATTGAACATAAGCAAACAAATTTAAACAAGTATTTTATTTGTAAGAGTGATTCAAACAAGTCTAAGGGCTCTTGTCGTTTGAGGGCGGAACAAAATGAGCAGACCTCTAGACGAGATAATAACCTTAGAAAAATGGCGTCTTTTGGTTATTAGGATTTGTTTTTTAATTTAATCTTCATATTATCATACCTTTGTACGAAAAAAAAAATACTTGACAATAATTTTAACTTGAAAAATATGTTTCAATATGTGTAAAAAGTAAAAAACCTTTGTAACAGGTTTTAAAATTATTTATTTTGTGTGTATCAAATACCAATATGAGTGAAATCGTAAAAAGATGACTTGATGCACCCAGCATCCAGTCATCTTTTTTCTAAAATAATCTTTAGTCTGTGTAAAGCAACAAGAATAACTCTTAAAGTTTTTCCTAATCTAATCAAATTAAGTTACAATATATTTTAGGAATGTTATAATATATTTTATGTTATGTGTATAGAATTTTTTTTTGGTGCAAAATATTGTTAGGAAATGCGTGAAATCAAATTAGCATTCGATCGCTCTTTACCAAGTCTTTATATGAAATAAACACAAACATTTATTAATTGTATAAGATAAATACTTTAATATACCGAGATTTCGGTATTTTTTTAATTCATTCATTGTTCAAAACAAAAATATATTTCAACCCCGTTATTGACGTTTTTCTAAACTTTAAATCGAAGAATAGGTACTTATAAACACAAATCAGATTTTTATTAATTTGAAAATCAAAACAACCTATGGAATTGGAACCACTAGATTTTATATATTAACAAAATATTGAAAAATAGGTAGGTGTAAGGCCATTTTCTGATTGGTCAAATTCGAATATTTCTTAAGTGGCAAGGATAAAACAAAGCTGCTATAATGGTATAATATTTTTCTTAGATATAAATTGATATAACCTTAAATATCTTGATATAATTTATCTGATATATACGATGTAGGTAGAAAATGAAATGATTTGGACGTCGGAATTACCACGCGTCGTTGATAAGAACATGAGGGGACTTGAGAGTTGAGACAAAGCTAATTTGATTGAAATGCCTCTCGCTCAACCTGCGTTAATATATAACATTATATACCTCTGCTTCAAAGTACTTATTAATCTATGTACAGATATGTAAAGATTTATTGTTTTAAGATAAAAAAAGATGCAGTACATCTAAATCAATTATTAAAAACATTTATAACTTAAATTTTTGTGATGGGTCTAAATTATTTTTTTAATATAACCTAATACAATTATGTGCTTTTCAAATACATTGTTTCATTTCGTATCTTTTGTCCCATAGAATTCATTAATTACAGAAAGACTACATTTATGATTTAACTGAGTACCAAATATACACATAGATTTATTTTTGGAAAATAAAATTTTAACTTGTTAAAAGTTTTGGTAAAAGCGCCATCGCTGCTTTTATAAGAGAACGAAATGTTCAACTATATCAAAAGATAAGTATAGCGCCATCTCTGGAATTTGTAAAGAAGTACCTTGCCTCTTAAGAACTTAAAATTGTATTCGAACTAATTCATACAATCTTTTTTAAATAGATGGCGCTATACAATAAAGCTTTTTCCTTAATGCTCTTTTTAATATATAAAGTTATTACTAGATGGCAGGAATATAAAATAAATATTATTTATAAATAATTAGTTTAAAAAATCGATAGATTTTTATTTAACAGTTTAAAGGAGTTATTTCAGATTTAGTAAATATATTTAACTTTAATAAGATCGTAGCTAGACCCTGGCTAAGTTCAACTCATCATTTATTTTTTATTGACTAGCTAACAAGAAGATTTACATTCAAATATAGTTAAAGCACTCGATCTTAGTCGATGTGACGGGATGGCAAGCCACTAGATAAAGACCTGTTTTTGATTCTTCAGATAGTGAATATTCATGCCTTTTCCTTGCTAGGATAATGTATAATTGATCACCTGCCTAATAATACAAACTTGAATCACTTGTACGAGAATTATTAATACAATAGGAACTATAAAACATATGCATTGGCTGTTTAATTTATAATTAACTAATGAAAGTTTTTAATTATTTTAATAAGGATATAGTCTGATATTTTTGGATTGGGAATCCATTTTTTTGTATTCCTCTGGCTATTGCAGTTAACGGCTTTTCTAATGGTTTCCTTTATTCATCCTAGGTATATGTTTTACGATGATTGCAAAATAATATTATTGTTTCCTTTAAAATTTATGGCATGTATATTTTGTCCTTTCACAACAATGAGTTAGAACGTCGTATTTGCTGTTGTGGCAATAAATTTAAATTCACTTCACATTAACTGAAATGAAATTCATCATAAAACATAAACAATAAATCATCAAACAATGTCTTAAAGAAGTCTTATTATCTACTCATTTCTATATAATAGAATATCCAATTTGAATTCCTATGCAATTTCCCAGGCCTTGAAGACACTTGACAAATGACAGCCCGCTCAAGATGGCGTTGATGACGTCACGGAGGCATTATACTCTGTTAGCACGTGAGCCTCAGTGAAGTGTAATATCTTTTAAATTGAATAAAGTTTACGGTAATAAAAATATATAAATATTTCATAAGTATATGTAATGGAAGGTCCGAAACGATGACGCAAAGTTTTTAAGTCAAGTAATATTGAAAGAAATTTTGAGTACGACACTAGTTTAAATTTAATGTTTTAATAATTTAGACATACAATTTATTAGACAACATTTATCATTTATTATAGTTAGATAATAAATGATATTACAAATAGTTATAAAACAGGTTATAGTAATAAATGATTGTGTATAGTTATTTTGCAAGTAAATGTACGCGTATTTTAGCGAAATAGTCCCATACTCTATTATGGCTCGCTAACAATAATTCTATCCTACACACTTTACAATTTTCTATATAAGTGTTTCTGCTTATAGGTGGATGGTGTTATGCGTGAATGAACCACAATGACATACATAATTTAAATATAATTGACAATTTTAATAACATATTAGGTTTAACCAAGTATATTTATGTTATATATATAGAATGTTTTGAATATATATGTATACAAATTAATAAATAATATATAAGTTATAATATAAAATATTGTAAATTTGTTTCGATGATTAACCATACATACAGATAAAGCTAGGAAACTTTGTCTGGTAATGTTTTTTAATAGTTAACTGTTTGGTTTCCGTTTGCATTAAATATATCGCATATCAACAGTCGGCCTAGTTACTAAAACGATCCCGATACGATTATCGGTGTCGTTCGCTACACTATTTATCGTAAAGTGAAGTTATAAACCGTAGTCCTTATTGTGAAATGCATAAAGAATATAATGCAATAAAAATAATAGCTTCCTCTGTTTCATGAAGGGTAGAGTAACCATGTGGTTAAAATTGTAAAAACTTTTTTAAAACACTCAAAACTGGTGTAGGTTTGGATGAATAAGGCTTATTTGTACATTATTGATTCATTATTTATAAAAAAAAAAAAATTAAGAAAAATCTAATCGTTGTCATTGTTTTTACATATGTTAAGAATGATTATTATTCAATTTAATACTTTCAAGACAATTTTGCAGAATGCTAACTAATAATCTAAATTAAGTACACACATTCAAGTCGATGATCACATAACTTAAGCAAATGTGTGTAACCCTTTATATTATGCCGTAAAGTCTTAATTTATAAAAAAATGTTAATATAACCTATTTGTCTGATCTGAAACCAAGTAGATTATTTGAATCTATCTTCACGAAGGTTCTATCCGCTTTCCTGCAATACAAATGACTTCAAGACAGAGTTAAAACCATGGTCACTCTACACGGAACGCACAATAATATCTCGAATATATGTCCCATTGGCAGTGATTACAGAAATAGCAGCGATCAGTACGGACGTGTTGTGATCAAATTAGCAACGTGCTCAGTATAGTCTGTGATTGTCATTTTCCACGGTATTCTTTTAATGCCTTGTAGAACCCACTTACTGTCGCAAATTTGTCTGCCTGTTAAATATATTATACTACTTATGTTTATATTTAAAAAAAATCGTAATACAATCGGAAACTCTTTATAAAGTTCGGTTTGCATCTTTTAGAAAGTACCGACCCTAAAACGTACCCTTTAAAAATATAAAATAACCCTTTTAGATTCGGAGAAATGTTTAAAATAGTATGTGATTTAAAACATTATTATATGCATATAAAAAAAACAAGATATCAATAGAATACCAACCTTAAAAAAGAATAAAATTAGTCTAAGAAAAAGTTAAGGAGATCATGCGTTGAATACAACTTGGAATGGTCTAACAACAGACAGTCACGTTCTATAAAGTATCTAATATCAAAATATAAACATCCAACCCTTGTTAATCTGAATATGATGTTACATTGTTTGTTCTAATGATCTCACGATCACAATTACGAATCAGCCTCCCGTGGCACTCTTATAAACAACCATCTAAATACAACTTTTACAGATAGTTTAGTTTAACAAATTATCTATTTCGGATACAAGTTGTGAGTTCTTAGCGATAAGATATGATAGAGACTTAGCAGTAAAATTCATCTTTTATAAAACAATATATCAAACATATTCGTATATTTGTATAAACTAATTAAAGCTGATTGATCCGTCTGTATGAAGGGCAAGAATTGCGATAGTCTTGGCTATATAATTCATTGTTATCACTAGATAAGCACCACAGATTTTGAAAAGTGGATCCATACAATGTCATACTTTGCCATTCTGTACCAAAAGAACCATTATAATCCTTTTCCCAACATCTCGCCTATAATTCAGACCGCTTTCTAGCCAAGGATGCGCAGGCGCAGCTCAGCGGGATGCGATCTGACAGTAACAGACACACGGTTAACCTTTGGATTGAGACGTGAACTGCGGATAATAGCTAAGAGATATGCGTACTATTAACATTGTGATAGACATTGTACTGTAGTAATAATTGTCTTCAGTAATTTCATATGATATCTAATTTTAACATAAAATTTTATAGTTGTCTATATCCATAAAGCATCATATCTATAAGTCTAAGCTATTGTGTAAGTGTATTCAGAAGTTACATTTTCTAAAAAATATAACCATTGCTTTTATAATACATATTATTATGTTATTATATAATTCTATAATATATGAAGCAAACTTATTATTCATAATTACACATTACCAAAATCCGAAAGCATATTATTTTAAATGAAGTAATACCATACCTTGTTTTCATATTTAAACTGCAATAATTCAGGGCGTTTTGACAATATCTTTCACTTTTTTACATATTGTTATTAAAATATAAATCAAAACTGCGGCCGAACATGTTTCGTCTCACGCCACGAGAATAAAAGTTGATCTTAAGAAGGTATGACCCAAATAATTAGAGTCGCCTCAAAAATAAATCATCTCTCGAATATATTTATGAAACAAGTCGTTCGGGTGGCCCATTAGGACCTTCATCCTCTCAAAGCTATGCTATGCTTTAATTAACGGTAATAACAATTATTTTAGAAACAATGACTGATATATATTATGATTGTTGTTCTTATAAGATGTTTATTATAAACATTCAGTCAATCTTGTATGTATATTAACCATTTCCAAGCATAAAATACATTTGAATCATAATATTTTTTAAAACGTAAATACACTAAATAACAATAATAAAACGAATTTAACACATAATTCTTATTTGGTAAAATTACACTCACTGTTAAGTACTAAATTAAATTGATTAGCTTGACATATCTATAGCTATTGCTGGCTAGTGGGTAACAGGCTTTACATCAGCAGGTGGTGTTAATTTAAAGTTTAAAGCTTATACTGTGATCACATAAATAACTCATAAAAAGACTTGTCTTGTCAAGATGAGCTTTAGGCGGCGATACAATGGTGATGATAAAAACTTCAGACCTACAAGAAATCTTACCTATATTATTTATTTTAAGCAATTGCAACACAAATACTAATAATAAGTCGGTACATTTCAAGCAATAATAAAGATCAGGGACAGTCTAATTAAAGCATATATTGTGAATCTCAAAACATTTATTCTAAGATTCACCTCGGTATGCAGATATTATCTTAAAAGATATGAGTTCATCTCTACGCGTGAGGTAGGTACATATTTTGTTCGTTGGTGCTTAGAGGTCTGTCAAATATATCATTACTCTGTATTCAATATAAAGTTGTCGTTATATTTAAATGACCCGAAATTGACGGTTTTTAGATTTATGTGCAAAATTAGACTCAAAATATATTAGCCTGAGGCAAAACTCATCAATATAGCAAGTTTAAAATTTATGTGAACGTCTTTTATATAATTATATATAAATGTATACCAACTTTCCCTGAGTTGATTTTTATTTATTTGTTTTATAATTATTTAATTGTTGATATGAAACATTTCTTCAGTTTAATGGTTAACGAAAAGGTTTATGTAATAGTTTCTTGAAGACCAGTTATAAATGGTTTTACGTTTATACATGTGTTGTATATATATATATTGTGTGTATATTTTAAAACAAACCAATTGTCAGTAACTAACCACAGACAGACAGATTTGTAAGCCTCGATGTACACTATCGTATATAATTCTTTCATTGCATGAATTTGCATACAACGCAACTTACCGCAGAGCTTCTAATGTTTAGAGAAGACATTATTTATTTAAAGCATTATATTGCAAAATAAGGCACTTATGAGTTAAATTATAAATGTAAAAGTATGTTAACTGTCAATCACGCCAAAATGAAATGATTTGTATTGAATTTTGATTTGTATTGAGTTTCGGACACATATAGACCATGACCTGGAAAAGGATATTTTTTGTTTCGTAAAAATACTGAGTAATCATTTACCATTCGTTAATACAGAAAGGGATGGCGATGCAACTGTTAGTTTTTAGGGTTTCGTATATAAAGGGTAAAAACGGAACCCTTTTACTAAGACTTCGCTTTTCTTCCGTCCATCTGTCTCCAGGCTGTATCTCATGATCTTTGATAGCTAGACAGTTAAAGTTTTTCCAGATGATGTATTTCTCCTACCGCTATAACAGAAATACTAAAAATAAAATAAATATTTAAGGAGGGCTCCCATATAACAAACGTGTTTTTTTTTGCTTGATTTTAATAACGGCAACAGATAGGCTCTTGTTCTATGCCTTAAAACTAAATTATTAAATTAAAATAAAAAATCATATTTAAAAGTGATCCGATACAAAAATATATATTTTTTTTTGCCGTTTTTTTAAAAATAATGATACGGAACCCTTCGTGAGCGAGTCGACTCGCACTTGGCCAGATTTTTATTCAAGTACTCCTCTGCTCTCTAGGACAATAACAACAGTAACAATATAAAAATATTTTTTTGTCAAAGTTAAGAAAATAATATAAATAATAAAATCAGTTAACAGTACTAATCACGTATTATGTTATCTTGCTTACTTAAGATACAAATAGAAAATATTTAATTGGATGTCATTTCTATAGGTTCTTAGTTTTGGCTATCATCCCTTGATGGAGGAGGCAAACAGACAACAGAGGTGTCATAATTCAGAGTTGTTATCGATTTTGTAGCGATTTATCGATGATAAAGCAAAAATATGTGTTCCTTCCCTAATGAGGAAGAGTTATGGTGTATCTTTAAATTGTTAAAGGATACATATCTCTTTAATGTTACTACATTTTTAAGAGCATCTGATAAAAAGCAGAGATGCTACATATTATCAGCCTCCCACTGCTGGGAACAACCTTTTCTATATTATTATTTAAATCTATTGCATCGCGGATATGTTTGATATCACAGAATTTATTTTAATATATTTAAGTTGCCACACAGTATTTCTTTATATAATCATTTATTGGAAACAGAATTTTAATAGATTTTGTATATTTATCAAGAATAAAAGATATACTTATTTTCGTTATCTATATGACAGGTGTCAACCCTATTTAGGTAAAAAAAAATTAGGTAATAATCAATTAGTATCCAGTGTTACCAATAACCGTAAAATACTATTAAAATGACATTTATATTCATATATACGTTATAATATTATCTAAAACGAATTTAAAACACCATAAAGGTTTTAATCAATTCAATTGCCTAGCCTGACACTTGCCCAAAGATATGTGGAACACTACCATTTTTAACTAACTACCTAATCTAACTACCATTTTTAAATAACTCGTTATTGTGTATAAATAGTTATGTCATACATATTGATAGCAGAGAATAATATTTTTTTTTAATATGATCTAGGGCAATGCTTGACTACATTCCACCTGATATTTCGAATAAATCCTAAAATTGATCTCATATTTAAAATAATTATAAAACTTTTAGTTAGCTAGATATAATATATTAAATAGAAAACTATGTGCATTACTTAGCACAGGCAATTTTCCGTCTGCGCATGCGATTCCTATGTGTGTGTGCTACTAATTTTCAATGGCCATAAACGTCTTGCATATGTGTGGGTAATAAACTGAATTTATTGTTTAATTAAAAGTATGTGCTATTATCCACACTGCCACTGAAAAGGTATGGTTTTTGTGGTAATTTATTTTTTCATTTCGTTTATTATTCGAAGTATTTATACTTTCAGTATCTTTTCAAAGTTCAAAATTATTGTCTCTTTATTCTTTCTTTCTCGAAACATTATTGTAAACTAATTTTGATCCATTCTTCCTGTAAAGTATACATTTATAAAAGGTTTTGTCGTATCAGTGGCAATAACAGGCCTTTAGATTGGCTTTGTAAGAAGTCTTCCAAAGTTAATTAGCACCTCAAATTGTAGATCTATTATACATTTTGTAGGTGCATATTATAAATCTATCTACACCGCTAAGTTGCTTGCAAGGAAACATTGGTAAGGATTTCGCGAAACAAGCCTATTAAATGTTGCCTCCGTCTTCATAAAAACTATTATATTTAGATATAATGCTAAATTCATTAATTGTACAATTTATGAAAAGATAGAAAAGATTTATGAAGCCTAAATTGTATATACAAAAAATAAATTTTTCAACATTGCTAAAAAGTTTTGAAGAACATTAGAAAAAGTAGTCTGTCAATATAGATATTCATAAATATGGACCATATTTATGTCTCTAGCAACATTAAGCTTTCTAAAAAAATCTTGCAGAGAGTCTGTGAGATTGCTAACTCTATGGTGATTCAGTACCATAGCCACTAATTCGCCATGGCAAAACAATCAAGCAGTCAATTTTCGCCGGCTGTCAATCATTGGCTGCGGAAATTGTTTGATTGACGGCTGGTTGCGGCGGGATGACGGAAATACGAGAAATTGTTCCCAACCTGCGCCCTCTCGTGGTATGATAATGAAGACAACATTGTAACTTAATATGAAATATGCCACATATATAATTAATTAAATAACTCACATTAATTATATTTTTATATATTAGGGCTCTTGGATTAGCAAATGTTTTCGGTTAGGCGCTGCCCATATAATAATTTGGGATTGAAGTGAAAGCAGCTAGAAAGTGTAATACACAATAAATAGCCTGGGGTAAGGTTCAATTGTGAGTGGCTTGATAAATAAAGATAATGTGTATGCTGTGTGTGCAAGTATGTTTGTTTAAAAAATGTTCTTTTAATTGTTATTTGGGATGTATTATGCAATAAAGGACCAAACAAAAAAGGATGACAGATGAATTTAGGTTTGGTCTAAAATGATAAGAATAATTAAGAATCAATACTTAACTTATATCTTAATAATAAACAAAGTTTATATAAATTCGATTTAAGAATAAAAAAAAAATTGTCTGTTGTCACATTATTGCATAGTGCGTCTCATTTACAAAGACCATTTCTTAATGACACCCAGACAAATAACTTTTCGGTGCGTACATAAAAACATATTCATACAAAAATACCTTCATAAATTTTCAGTCACTTGAAACAATATCCGTTTTTAAATTACGTGAACAGAGGGGAAGGAAAATTCACAATATTAGCTTTTCATGATTTTGATTGGCATATAAATTGAATTGGGCGTTGAATGTGGAAACACAATCTATTGTCAGATGCAGGAATTACTTCGAATGTCACCTTCACGGAATCATTTTTGTGAACGAGACGTGTAGGTAGGTCTGGACGTTTATGATTCATTCCATTTCCATTCCATTCTTCCATTCATTCTTTGTCAGAACTAATGTGTCAATTATTAAATATGATAAAATGACTTATGTATTTTGTCTACGGATATCTAGTTTTAAGGGCTCATATGAGCACGTGCTTAAGTATAATATATTATTTTAAGTTAGTAGTTATTGGTTCTTACAAAACATTGGTTATTATTTTTTCCGCTTAAAATTCATCAGTAGGTACATATTTTTGTCAAACCTTCGTGGAATGATAAAATATTTAAAAAGTTTATTATTAAGTAGATATCTACTCAAAATGAACAATTTAAGTTTTAAACTATAAGAAAATATTTTGATTTTATATTTTATCTAAATAGGAACAAATATTTATCCTTAGCTAGAAAAAGGTTAATATTTCAGAAGGCAAAGGTCTCATTATGTATTTAGCAAGGAATCTTTATTGATGATTAAACGTTACATTCATACGAGCGCGGGAACAAAACAAAATGGCGGCGTCTTGACCGCAACAATCATTTTACTTAGGGCTGTCAATGTATTTTATTTTTGTTTTTTTTTGATACACATTAATTAATAAAATAGTTATTTATTATTTTGTTAATAATGTACGGATATAGCTATTAGAATTAATTTCAAAATATATTTATGTATTTCTTATAAATAAGAATTTAAATTACTTTTCATTCGTTCGTTCTTGTGCATAAATAAAATATATCAAACATTAATAATACTGGGATCTTCCTAAACTCAAAATTTTGACTGAACCGTGCAAAGTAATATGGGTAAAGTTGTATTGAACACTATTTTTAATATAAATGAAATACTTTCAAAGACAAACAGATAGTCAATACCTTATAACAATGTATACAACCCTACCGCTAGACATCGGCAATTAAAACGAGTTTAAAATCTCGTTTCACTGACAAATTGCAATAAATAAGAATACTTAAATCTCTACTGCGAATTAGAAATATTTTTAATATTTCCACATCTTAACTCAAGGAAATAAGGTTCAAAATCGCTGGTTCAATATAAAACCGGTCAAATAGTTAAGAGGCATAGAAATTATAGTATATTTAGCAAATGGATAGACTTTGACAATTATTTCCATCTTAGTCACGGCGGTTAGAACGGTAATAGTGTTAATGGGTAATACCTTATATGCTTTTAAATTTGAACGGTTCTTAGAGACGCCATTTTGCCTTTTCTATATTGTGTTTAAAAAATAAAATTGTGTCCAATTGGACTACTGCACAAATTACCAGATTTAACACTTTTTACAAGTACTCTCAAAATTTTGAAAAATTGTCTTATTTTTTTTTGTATTTTTATCCCTAATTCCAGAAGCGATATAGTTGTATATATCTTCAATGACAGTGTTATACAGTCCTTACTCCATTATTAAAAGAAAAAATCCTGACCTGTTTATTAAAAAAAACTCAAAAAAGTAATGTAAACCAGATAAAAAATAACAAGAGCTTACAAATAACACGGTAATCATACAACGTAGAATTGACATGGAAAAAATAAACGTTACCATACGAAACCAGTCTTGTAAATTTCACATTTAACAGCCCAGGGTCAGTAACTGTATCAAAACACACATAAATCATTTTGACCCGGACAAGTTTTGCTGAAAGGAAATTTCATTATTAAACTACTTCATACCCCGTATTTACTTAATAAAAAATAAAAATAAAATACTATTACTAAAGTATGAACCAAAATTGATTAACTTGCAACATATTATTTGTAATATGAATAAATATTTCTTCTATCATATTAAGTATTGCCGAATAAATTGAATAAAATAACGTCAACATAAAAATAAATTCAATTAAATTGTTACTAAAATATATTCAAACTTCGAACGTTATTTTTATGATATAAATGTTTCCTGTTTCATAATATGTACCATAACAAATAAAGTGAATAAAACAACAAACAAACGTACAACAATAATAATAAACATCAAAGCAATTTGGGTCAGTTTTTGCAGATCCCGTATGCACTGGTAATTGTCTGACGCATTGTTCTCAAGTTCGGCTGATAAAAGAGATCACAGCATTCTGTTTAATTAAAATTATATTCCGAGAAGGGAATTTGGTACGGTTTTTATAATGTTACATATTTATATTCTTATTTTGTATTAATGTTATTTGTAAATTTAAAGTCTGACCTCCCCTTAATTGAATTGTTATTACGACAACTTTTGTTTTGAATTGAATCTTGGAGTTTTTATATTATTATTCCTAGTTTTTAATTATTTGACATTTTTTAATACTCATAAAAATAGTATATTAAAAATATAAAAATATAATATATTTAATATTTTTGAATACTACTTTTAATAAAGAGTAGGTAGTAAAATAGAATAGTATCATCTGGAATCATGCTTTTATAGATCATAATATTTTTTTAACTATTCTGTAGGTGTAAAGAAGTTTCACTCAATATAGTGTTAGTAAATTATTAAAAAAAAAAAGATTTATATACATAGTAGTTAGTAGTTAGTGAGTAGGTAACCACTTTTATCTTTACTGTAGCCAATTGCGCCATATTTTCTAAGAAATTTAAGATGATTTATATAAATGCGAAACTATTTTATCAAAAATTAGGCTTTTGTAGTTTTATCCACGTTCCCACATTCTGAATCAATTCTTATAAGGCAAAACAGTTTGTTTGAATGTACTAAACTAATAAACTGGAAGCAATAGGATTAATATATTCTTTTATTTTATAGGGTACCTCATAACAATAACTGCATCGCCCTTACAGTACGTACCTATTCCTAAAGAATATTGCAGACAAAGTCGTTAAAAAAAACTAGTTTGTTTCAAAACAAATTGGTAAATAAAGGAACAAACAGTAGCACATTGACATTATAACAAATGTTAAAATAATTACATAATTTATATCTAACGAGATACAATTTTGTATACAGAGTTGGCGGTAGCGTTGCTCGCGGCGCTGCGCCCGCGCAGCCCTGGGGAAACAAGTGATAGACGTTAATTGTCTTAAGTAAAATGGTGTATAATTATGTGTTAGTAAAGTTTAAAGTATTATTATACAATTATATTGACACGGTAATTAAATTTATTTATTGTAGTAATGGTAAGAGTATTTGAGTTTCGTTGTATAATGTTTTATATATATATAATAAATGTTGTAGTAATTTTCATAATAATTTTCAAACGATTGAGAGTATATTTTTATAGAATTTATTTGTTGTTGAGACTTAGAATATATATTTTGTGTGTAAATAAGAAAATATGTTTTTTAACAAAATCTCATTCATATGATTGTGATCGTGTGATAATTTATTGTTCGTCTTCGCAAGTAAAGCCGCAATTTTAAGATAGTTAAAACTTTTAGTTTATTTCTTTGACTTGATTATTTTTATAATGGGTACAAGTAAACCTGAAGTTTGTAATATCTAGTAATACAATAGTAATAAGAGGTTGCCGACAAAGATGATATTAAAAATACACTTTATCGGCTCTTGTGTTTTCTTTATGGACGATTAAAAAATGTCGTTTGCTAAAGATAGGAGTACTCTTAGTTTTATGATATAGTCTAAGATCTGAACTACATTTTTTACATTTGATAATAACAGGTTTGAATATTTTATTCCATTGTCATAATTGTTATTTCAGTTACATATTTTTTATCAATCAATTTAATTATTAAATGTATCTTTAAAAGCTTGAATTAAAAAAAAAGTGGATTTTTTTAAATTTTCTTTAAACTCTTAGACTATATGTAAAATGTTACTTTAATTTTGAGTATTATTACAGATGTTATAAAAGCCAATGATAACATTCTGTCTGTAGCCACATAAATATGATATGACCTGGCGATGCTATTAAAAATAAAGTTTATATGCATTTTGAGCCGTCTGTCTGTTCATTTTATAAAATAATTTTATAAATATATTATACATTAGGTACGCAGCTGTTGTCTATTAAAATATTACCTAATGTGCATGGGCCTACCCAGATTCTGTGCTAAGGGAGGCAAATCAGATTTTTGTAATTTTAGAGCTGTAATTTTAATTTTATAAGTATGGTTTAACAATGAAAAAGCAAACGCTGGTGATTTGTCTTTGCGCAATCTCGCTTCTAATGAACATTTTAAACTGTAAAGTGTTTGCTAAAAGTTTGACTAGAGAATTGTATTTTTTTGTAATACATAGATCTATAACAACTAAAAAGCCAATTTTCTTGTCCCCTACTAATCCTTCTGAGAAAGCTTCTTTAATTTTTATACCTTAATTGGTTATTTTTTTTTATGTAAAATACCTATTTTAATTTACAACGGAAGGTAGTAGAGAGGTATACGATGTATAGGAGGGCAAGGGGGTGCAGCTACCCCCCTGCCCTTCCGCCCTCGGTACGCCTATGCTAATGTGTTACTCTTACTTAATTTTTCCATCAATATAAATAAAAAAAAATTACAATAACTGCAAGACTTGAACTTGTGACAAATAAAAGACAGCCCCCGTCGCTCTACCCATTGAGCTATCGTGTCGTTACACACCTTGATGTCCTTATAACGACTTAAGTGATGTATTAGAGCGGTATCATTCGAAAATATTAACCAGAATGACTTAACTTAATCATATAGTATTGCTAATATGCTCCCGGTAAAGTGTTGATTTTTAGTAATTCACAATACAAAATAATAGCTATTTTGATGTGGTACGAAACTTGTCTAATTAACTCGTATAAAAGTAGCCTTATATATCTTTATTTTGTTAAGAAATATATATAAAAAAGAATATGAATCATTCTAGTCAAAACCGTAAATCTAAACAAGAAACCAAAAAAAAACATAATACATAAGAACAAAAAAGAACTGTAGCTCAGTGATATAAATAGCATTTAATTTTATCGTATAAAATAACATGACACTGAATGATTTGCAGATATACAAAGTTCCCTTAAAAGCAATAAAATTTGATTAAAACAAAGTAAATAATGCAAATGCCAGGAATACTGCGGTCTTTTAATTTATGCTACAAAAGATTGCACCGGGGAATATTACTCAAACTGGCAAGTAACATTCATCTTTAAATAAAATGGCCGCTAGCTTCTGCGTTTTTGAATTGAATGCCGAAAAGGTTTAAGCACAGATTTGATAAAGGTTAAGATAAGGTTTTGATTATTTGGGTGTGTTTTAAGATAAATTATTCTTAATTACTTTGATTACTGCGAGCATATTTTATTGTAATCTTGTGTGGATATTCTAAAAGTGTTTGCTTATAATAAATACGAAAAGGAAAGTTCATAGATATAACATATAATAATAAATATTAAAGCTAATGTTTCCGTGAATAGAACGGGCATAAGCTTTTCACTTCCTCAAACCTAGTAAGTTTCAATAAGTACCAATAAAAGCACAATAGATCACAATGGATACTTGTCCTTAGATTTATAGCTCGTCACTTTAACAATAAATAGTGATTTTAGCGCTGCGAGACGAACAACACTAGCACGTAAATGTTGAGGGTTAGAATAAAATAATTTTATTTTCATTATTTTTTTGTGATGTGGTTTTTTTCTTATATGTCGTAATTATTTATCATTATTAAAATATTTATCAGAATTGAATATATACTGTAATATATATTATACTTGTAGAGACACCTAGAGATATTTATTGCGTATTAAAAACTGTCTTTTATTATTAATACTATATATATAAAATTTAATTAAATAACGCTAAATAAATATACGCTAAATAAATATACGCTAAATAATATTTAATTAAATAACGCTAAATAAATAACGCTAAAAAAATATGAAATAATAACATATTTTTAGATTATATAGGTTAGGCTATACTTACATACAAACAAAAAAAATATGTATTTACCTTAATAAAATAAAATCATAGAATGTAAAATTGACGTTCTAAGTCCAGTGTCCCGTAAGCACGTCGGCCATTATACTGCATATAAGGGGTCTTGATATTTTTATACGATACTCGCATTGTACTAACTGTACCTGATTCAACATAGGATGAAGTTAGTTTTAGTATCTAGCTACAAGAATCAAAATTTATTGATTTCAGTATAACAAAATAACATTATCTGGAAAGGTTTAGAACTGAATGATTAAACGAAACAACGAACGAAATGATTCAAATGAAGGTATCTATTTGGTTTAAATCAAACAATAAATAGTCATACTGTTCAATCAAGGATTGCTTAAAAATAATGTTTTATATACAATAATTATCAATTGAAGAACTGTTTAAATACTATTATAAATAATATAAATGGAAGATTTTATTACAGCACGATATAAATAGATTGATTCATTTGGAATTTCGAAAAACTATTTTATTTATACTGAGTAAGTTATAAGTGAATAAGGATTTTATTGATCAATTAAGCTGTCATAATGAGATACTTTATATTAATTAAAATGATCTTTTAGAAAAATAGTTTTTCCCTCACTGGTTGACACAGTTATCATATTTAATTGCTACTGGTACTGATAAATTTCATAATGTCTGTTCTCTATCAGTGGGATTTCGAAAATCGATCAGTGAATGAAAAAATCATATGAGTTTTGCTATTTGAATGTAACCAGAATTTTATACTTTTGTAAAATTATAATTAATTTAAACATACATTTTATGGATCCTTAGTATATTTAAGTTGTTAATAATTTTATAAAAAGTATATAGTTAAAATTGCTTATGTATTCTCTTTTAATCTAAATGTAACTAATAATATGAAATCCAACTTTGATGAAACATAAACAATTCTGATAATTAATATGACAAACAGTTTACCTGCGTTTCTAAAACAGCTATAGATTACTCATCAATTTATATATATAAATCTCATAAGCGTGAAAGCTTGTGTGAAAGCTTTTATCAGGTGAAGCCGAGGGCGAAAGCTAGTTAAGTATACAAGGTCTAATTTTGTTATCCAATTAAACCGCACAATAATCCTCCGTTGTTGGTTGCAATAAAGCCTGGTACACAACTTAGCGTTCTATCGCGATGTCTTGTGTTAATTCGTTGAGGCTGTATGACGCGCATGAAACTACAAAAGATATGGTCAAGGCGACGTTGGATTTGTAAGGATAAGACTTCTATAAATTTAAAATTATTTGTAAATATTTTTATTAAAGAGTATTTTTTTATTAAAATTATTATTATAAATTATTTAAAATATTTTTTTTATTTTTTTTATTAATTGTTTTAGAAAATTGAATATTAATTAATAAAACTGTTTATAATTAAATAAATCAACAAAATATGTGATAGTCTTATCTCTTACAAGCGTTCTTTAGAGCGACGTGCGTGCGACGGGCTGTAATAGTCTTGATACTTTCTTTATCTCGCAGTTCTTGAGTATACTATTACCTGTTTGCGGATTATTCGTATACAGAGACCGGCTAGCCTTTCATACTTTATAAGGGCAGGATGCACTTTGGGACAATATGATTATTAATATTTTAAATAATAATGTCAATTAAATCATCAAGACCAAGAACCGAACCAATGACTTTGGAGTTAGCTATACATATCCCTATACTATCAACTGAACTATCGTGTCGGTACATACATTGATAAATTTAACATTTATTTTTGTGTTTCATCCTCGTTTTGACAAAGATGATTAATTTTTCTTAGTATTTTTATTTAAAGTAATGGAATAAATAGTTCACCTGTTTATATAATCTTTAGAACAAAGCTCTTAGTGGTTTTTAAAATCTAAATAAAAACCCTTTTATTTGAGCAAGGTAGTTTGTACCCCCAAATATTTATATAAGATAGAAATTGCCTGATTAGTTTCGAAGATTACTTCCTAGATGAAACTCACACACTGAGGAACCTGCACATCTCCTTACTATAACAAAACAAATATATTTCTTTAACATATGAATGAAACCCAGCACATATTTCTCAATTATATACGTGTGTACTACGCTTAACAAGTACACTTTGTCTGGCTCATCTTAACAGAGATAGTGTTAAGTATGCGATTTCATTTGTACTCTTTATTATAGTCATATTTTTATCCATTTTGATTAATATTTTAATATTTTTAAAACTAACTGTCAATTCGTTTGATTTTTATGGTGAATTATAAATCTTTTAATGGGATAGTTATATATATACACAAAGAAGAAAAATATTTTAAATTAATATGTTATGTATAGTTCTAAATAAAATATGTCTCTTTAATAAATCTAATCCATCAAAATAAAAATTTTGGAGGATTTAATATAATACACAATTTAAATTTAAAAATCATGTGTAACATTATGTTATTTTTTTTATATGTAACAAATCTTCCCGATAAGGTAAAACAGTTCAAGATATTGGATTACTATTTTAAAGATATAAAAATATCTAGATTTTTTTTGGGTTAATTGATACGCTATTTTGATATACAGATTGTGCTCATTTCAGAAAAAAGATCTAGAACTAGAAAATATCACGACACTAAGCCTAGGACACAATTAAGTTGATTGCAATTATCTGCTTTCAATAAATTATTTTTGGTAAACGCAGCCTTATTGTTAGTCTCCTGGCACGTAAAGGTTATGTCATAAACTAAAATTTTAAATGAATATGTAGCTTAGTAAAATACAAACCTATTATACATTTGTATACCAAAAAGAATTTACATTATTATACGTATAATTAGAAACCACGCTGTGAGAGAGATTGAAAAATCTCCCTTCCTCCCTCCCCCCACTTTCCTTATTATAATATTTGTTTTGAGCATTGTTTAATATTATTGACTAATGGCTATTTTAAAATAGATTAAAACTATTTTACATATTAATATGGGAAATAAGTTTTTGATGTTTTTTATTGATACTTACATGGAATGGAAATAAATTTGTATGTTTATGTGTCATAAATAAAGACGGATATATCATATAAACTTAATAATAGTAATAAATGTCACAAATATTTTCACGGTTTAGCATATAAAGTTAACTGATGGAAAAATATTTTAAGAAAGAAGGGACAGTTATATTATGAATATCATTTGTACGTGAAACAAACAATCAACTTAAACGTAAGGGTTTTTAATTAAATTTTAATAATTTAATCCAATTAAGTTTGTGGAAACCAATGAAAATAAAGAATGACATTCAAGTTTCCACTTAACAATCCATTTATCCAATGAATACGAAGCAAGAAGTTCCATTAACGAATTCCAGAAGCAGAAGTAAACAACACACACAATAAAACAATAGCATTAACAACTCACACAGACACAGAGCTTGCATAAATAAATATATGAAGACAGCGAACGGCAGGTGAAGTCACTGATTCTTCGCAGATAATTTGCCTAACTGGTTCTTACTCTGACATATTACTCTACCAATACACACACAGATAAAGGCTCTACCCATTGAGACCTTATCCATTGATGGTTTTGTTTACTATATCTATTTTATGAGCAATGAAAGTGCAGTAATGTAAAAGGAGGCAGTGATGACCCTCGCAATCTCATAGTTAGTATAAAATGACGTACTCTGGTCAGTAGCCCCATCTATACGTCCGGCTGATAAGGCTCCTTATTGCTACGTTTAATTATTATGATTATGGGCATGTTTCAAAGAATGTCTCAGGTTCTTTGTTGTATACTGTTATGTTATTAACTTTTTACTAGTGACAGGGCTTTGCAGATGCTTAAGAAAATTAGCCAGGCCGAGATAACATTAAGATCTATTAAAATATAAGATTTCATTATATTCCATTACAATGTAAGATTATGCATGTTTAGCTTGCATATAATAGACTAATAAGGTGAACAATATAACGATATAAATATATATTATAAATTAATCAGCAGTTTAATTTATTTGTTAGTAGGTAAATTATAAAACAATGGTTTAGTAAACTATAGGGCAGCTGAGGGCAGACCAATATTGTCAGACAATGGCCAATTAACGCTACCCACAATTAAATCAGACATTGCTATTATAAAGAACATTTGGTAATTATATAGAGCTGTAGCAACGAATTAAATAATAAATATGTTATTCAAGGTCCAATTAATATAACTTTAAGAAAGTGAATACTGCAACCATGATGTTATTAACCGGATTAAACCAGTAAATATAGTCATCATATAAATGTATTGTCACACCTGGGACTCGAATTCATGAAACTTTAGGCTGGTATATTTGAAAGTGGTTTAAACGAATTTAATGATATCATTATAATCGCGCGAAATTTCCACCTGGAGAAGATATTTTTATTTTAATATAGTCTAATTTTACAATTTTTGGCTGGAAAGATTAGTTCTCCATACACACTAAAATATTAAGAAAAGGTATTTTTTAATTATTTGTGATAACGTTAAATGTAAAAATTAGAGTCTACAAATGCAGGAATTCTAAATGTTACGTTGGATCTACAAATTATATTAATCCCAATTATTTTTGTATACAAAAACGAATTATATTTTTTTGGAAGTTTTTTTTTTGAAGATGGTAATAACAGCTTTATATAAATAATTTCATCAATATCCCGATACTATCCGACGCCCACAATCTCAAGCTATTGTTTCGCTCAATCCAACCGAGTTATTATTGAAGATAATGCCTTATTTATTGTACGAAACCCACGTGAGAATAATACGAAGAACCCTCATAAAATTTGCCTCTTATATACACCAAATGATATTTAAATACGAATACTTCAAATTCAAAGTAAATTTTAGACAAATTTAACGAAAATGTATTTGAATTAGAATATTATTATTAAACAATATTGCGTGTCGAAAATGTTTTAACAAGTTAATAAATACCACGGTTAAACTTCAACGTTTATGAAACGGGTAAGATCAAACGGTAGATAGCTTGGTATTACACTGAAACAAGATACTGACTGACTATAACAAGGTAATGATGGGCTTACATATAAACATAAATGAATATTATTATTAAATATCATATTTTTAATTATTAATTGGATATATTTTTGTGATGAATACTATGAAGCAATAAGTCTACTATAATTGTAATTAATTTGTTTTAATCTATATATAGTTTATAATTATTAGATATAAAGAGGTTTAGATAGCATCAAGTACCGATAGTGTAACAATATACATACATGGCTTCCTGCGGAAGCGAGATAATATTTAATTGCCGTGAAAACTCAATAATTTGAGATAAAAATCAGCGGTAGAGGACCAATTATGGCATCAGTGTGGCACTGGCGTGGCACTAGTGTGGCACTACGCATTCGACCGCAGCGGCCACTCGATGACTCGCGGTTGTAGAGTTGGTTATCTTTATCGATATTATTTAATTACAGGTAATGTATCGATATCATCGACGGAAGTCCTAGATAAAGATGTTCTGTTAATATATTTTAACTGTACCTTTACATTATTGTTGGATATTCTTATGTAAACCTTTATTGGAAGTTTATCTACTTTCTTATTTGTATTGAATTACCATAATAATAATTAATAAAATTGATACGTCAGTAAAGCGTTATTATTTCAAGAAATTTTATTTAACGATATAAAATCTTTTTATTTATCTCCGGTTTTATAATAAATATCACTATATTATATTCAGGATATTCACTAAAAATTTCAGTTTGCGTATATATTGTTTTAATTTAATAAAAGATAATAATCGATACCTCTATATTACAACCCTATAATTTCACATGCGGTTTTCAACGTGCACGGCGTGTCTCTAACAACTCATTAGTCTGCAGCGACCACCGGCCTTTATTTGTGGCGGATACGGGGTTAATTGTTTTAATTTGACCTCATCCTCTGGAAATTTTATCGACAGATTTTTATCACATCACTAATTTTAGTTTTTACTTACCTGATCTACAATTTATATTAATTTATATCTGAAGTTAACTAACTCCATATCGATAAAAATAATAAAAGAAAGTTGCATTTAAAAATTCGTTGCATAAAATGATCTTTAACGGCGATCACAAAGCGTTCAACAAAACAAAGGCGAAAGCTTTCTCGAACCAATTAAAGAAACATTTAAAGCTGTGTGAAATTGGCATTTTATCGTTAAGGTTGACACTTAACAAATATACTAATAAACAAATATACAAAATATTCGGCGTCGTGTGGAGATATGATCGCTTGAATGCAAAGAATATCGAGACCGCATCGGCACCTCTACTATATGTTACAAATATACTTTTTGCGTGACTTTTATATTGCAAAAAAAATATAATATTTTATTACTATTAAATTTTAAAATGTAATCAATTTCGTCATTGCTGTACATATAATATTTACCTGTAAAAAATATTTATTTTAAACTAAAAGCTTATTTAAGTTAAACAATAAGCTTGATGAATTGCTTAATATTTAGTTATAAATAAAAAGCTCTTAACATAGTGAAGAAATCATCTTTCTTTATCGACATTTTAACGTTAATTTTTCCCAGTTTCATATGAACAGAATCAAATATCACTGAGAATCTCTGAGGCATCTTTTTGAAGGTTTCAACTCGACAGGTTATGGAATGTAAGTAAGGCTTACAGTATAGACAAAACCAATACAACAAAACTCATTTTATGCTGAAACTGAAGTGAGATTATAAATCGAGTTCCCATAGTAATATGAATGTCCTAACATTCAAAGCTCGCGTGAACGATGCGATCGTCTCTTCCCAAATCGAATACATTATCTATGGTATTCGTGGTCGCATAATTTGTTTTTGACCAACCACCCTAATATGAACCCGCGGGATATGGAGCGCACTTTTATAATACGGACGGATTTAAAGTTTGATTTTCATTGATAAGAAATAAAACCATTATTTGACTGAAATAACAACGACTTTGAAGACTCGTACATATAAAATCTACACATTTTAGACAAATACATTTTATGTACCCTGCCAGACTACAGTGGAGCTGTGTGCTGGCCCCGCTAGCTTATTGTAATAGGAAAATATTGTTTCAGTAGTGAAACAAGTTTTAACTAATACACAAAGAAACCGATAATATCTATTACATTAGACATCCCGTTTAAAATATTACATAATTTTAATATTATTATTATTTTCGAACTTTAAAAATAGTTTTCTATTTATCATGGATTTATTACTTTTTTTCAATATTCTCCTAGAGACATTGCGCTTTTCTGTCGCACGTCTCATTTTATTAATTAATATGTTATGTTTGTTTGTCTTTATAATAGAAGATGACTTTACACCGACAGTTTAGTGAAGCGTGAGTTGTTGGCGGAAAGTAACAGGTTTATAAGACATTGTAATGGACTTTTCTTGTTACCGGAATGATTTTATTGAGAAATGTTCGCTTAGAATTGATCATCTGATTTAATTTTTTTGATTGAATTTTACTAATTTTGATAGTATTGCTTTAATGTTATAATGTACGATTATATCAAAAGCTTTTCTTATAGATATCAGTTTGTAAAAGTCAATCTTGGATTATTTTTAGAACGAAAAACAGAATACGATTACAATAAGAATAAACACGACCCTTTTCAATATTTCTAAACGTAAATGCACATCAGAAATATCAATAGCCCTTCGAATATTTACTACCGCTAGAGTTCTGACTTGTAGAGAAGCAAACAAGATTAAACTTTATATCCTTTATTTAAAGTATAGTTTTGCTATATTAAAACGTATTCATTTTATTGCATAGACTAAGAATGAATGTTATAGGTAAATGCTTAGAAACTCTTTATAAATACAATATGCTCGATATTATGTTATTGTGTGCAGAAATTGCATTTGGATGATAAACCGAATATAATAGAATTAGTAAGGCTCTGTGATGTTAGCTTCTATAATGTTAGACACTGGTTTTGTATATGTTGAAGTTATTTGTGTTTTTTTTTTATTAAAAGTTTACGATTTATATTCATCTTCATTTTTACATTACTTCGTATCTATTAGGTATCATTTGAAATTATCTTTAAACATATATAGCCATGCTAAGCTTATTTTAGTTAAACATAAATACAAAATGAAAAATTAATATAGTATGAAGAATACAGATACGGACAAGGGTTCGAAACTGCGACCTTTGGGAATCTTTCCCGTCGCTCTATCAATTGAGCCGTCGCTCTACCTAGACTGACTAGCTGATCTAACTAGGGGACGGTGTTCCAGAGGTGATATGGATGCAAAAAATTGTAAGATTTGGTAAATACATAAATTTGTATGTTTAGATGTACATATGTTTTTTCTTTTTATTTTTTTTGTTTATACATGGATGATCGTTACTGACGATAAAGACGATCCCATATAGAATGTTTAATTTACCGAGACGGACAGCGATACGGTAGCTCAGTTAGTAGAGTGAAGGGACGGTTTCCCAGTAGTCGCGGGTTCGAATCAATGCCCGTGTCGGTTTATTTTTCATTCTATATTTATATAAATTTAAATAAGCTTAACATGTTTATCAATATTTTCAAACATTGATCGTTATTGTTTTAAAATTACATACTAAAAGATTAAAATATAATTTATACATCAGAATAACAATCTAATTTATAAAGATGTTTAAATTTACAAATATATAACGTCCAAGTACATTGTAAATAAGAAAAAAATTAGACATATAACAATTATCTCGGATTGATTGTTATTAGTAGCTTCATAAAATATTGAGAGACCTCTCTACAAAAATATGGATGTTGGGATAATGTTAATATCTTCAAGGATATCACTATTGCTAATCTTATATCCCTAACATTCTGCTTCTTTCTGTTTCTACTTTTACGTGAAGAAGTTTTAAGAACAGCTTTTTATTAGTGTAGTGTGTCAATTGCTAAAAGTAAAGAATATTATACAAGAATTATTTTGCTGAATTGTACCAGCCTTCTTATATTTATTAATTTTATGTCATGATAACGTTTGTACTTTTAAATTACTTTTATTTTAATATGTTTGATTACTACTATTTGTATTCACGTTTAAAATGAATGCATTTACTTGTGTGATTAAAGAATTGTATCGACGTGTGAAGTTATGCATTGCCCTTGAAGGGTTCTTATTGTTATATCATTTGTGAAGACCCTTGTATACAAGAAGATTTGCAGATATGTAAATAAATAATATATTTCAATTCTTTTTTTGTGGCTTTCATCTCGAAGATGTCACATCATCTTGGGGCTTGGAGAGACTTGGAGTCCTGGAGGGGATTGGAGATCACACGAAAGAGATGTCGGTTTAATAAATAATAACAGTTTCTCAAGACTAGCCAAATAAAGTAAATTTTGTTACTATGTAAAACTAAGAATAATTTATAATGATTTTTCTGTTTATTATTTACGAAAAATAATTGCTTTATATGACGAGCTTCAAAAAAATATTTTAACTCTATTCGAAAGAAGAGTTTCTTAGTTTTTTTGGTTTCAACTGTAGTGTATCATTTTTAATTATAAATTGCAAGAATGCTGATTATATACATACATCGTATATATAAAGAAAAAAATTTTTTTTTTTTCAAAATTATTATGAATTTGAAAAAAAATAATATATCAGATTGTTAAAAACCCATGATTAACATAAAGCCTCTTAGTCTTGTTAACATAAAGCCTCTTCCTCTTGTTAAAAAAAGGCCTCTTCCTCTTGTTAAAAAAAGGCCTCTTCCTCTTGTTAACGTAAGGCCTCTATTTTATGGAATGCTAAATATTCAAACTGATATTTTGATAATAAAATTATATTTATATAAAAAATAATAAATTCATTATAATTTTCACTTCGGCTGTTAAGAATTTCATTTAATACATACTAAAGACACCCCGCTAAGTTTTATTTGAATGTAAATTTAATTTCTCAATTAGTTTACTAATGAATTAATAAAATTTGCATAAATACTGTGATATAGATAATTGTGTTAGAAAGTTCTAGAAGTCAATCTTTTTTATCTTTTATTTAACCTTTGACTTAACTACCTCACACGTATTTGATATATTATTATTTTTATATCTTAAAATATTCGGAATCAGTATTATACTGATAATTTGTTCAACAATATAATATTTATGAAAAATATATTTTTGTGGGTCGGTTTATATATATTAATATAATCAAATATAAAAAAATATTTATTAATTTCACGGCTTAGCATAGTTTAGTTAGTCTCTATCATATAATATTTTTATCAAATTTACATTATTAAATAACTGATAATTGTAGTGTGATTTTTTTTATTATAGTTGTTAGTATTTTTAATTAATAATAAATGTTTTTATAAGAATAATTATAAAGTACTGTAATTATTTTATATGTTATCGGCATTTACAAGTGTCTTCAATAACATTGAAAAAGAGTAGGACAAAGGAAGATAAGATATCACAAATTAGCACTACATTCATTTTCTTCAACGCCCTTGCAGAAGATGTCTCCTAACATCATCTTACACAACTTCAGCTTTCTTCAAGTCTCGTATTATTATTCAAGCCTCATATTATTTCTCTTACTTTTGCAGTCAACACGATTCCTTTAAGAATGGAGCTACTGGTCGTGAAGCCGGGACCCATCTAACTCAAAGGCGCTGTCACTACTAAGCCTATCGATTTCTGTAAATTTACATATACAAATATATTTTTTTAATACATATTTAATATAAATTAACATTAACTCAAAACATCTTAATTTATATTTCATCTTGGCTTCCCGCTATGATAACATTAATTTGTAAATTATGTTTATTTTTTTATACTAATATGATTATTATTTTGATTATTATTTTATTTAATTATGAGGAAAATGTATGTGAAAGTATAATATTATAATTTGATATCGCTATTTTATTAAGATCTTTCTATCTGTCCGTTTGTCACTAAACATTTGTACTATTTGTATCCTTTTTTTATGACAGACGTTAGCTAATCTGAAATTCTACAGTGGTTGTAGTGATCATTTTATTTGGGAACAAAAATAATAATATTAAATATTAATATAATTAAGTAGGTATATTTAAACTAGCTGTACATATATAATATTTTTTTAGTATAATTAAAAATATATTAACTGGATGGATTTAAAAAACAAAGATGTTTTATTTATTTCTAATGCAGCGAAGTCCAGTTCTTGGCGCTATTTCATAAAAAAAATAATAATAAACAATAAACTGTCAATCCCTATTAGGTTTGTTATAATCCTTTTGAATTGAATTCCTTTTAGGTTTGTGTTATAATCCTTTTAGGTTTGTTATCATGTCTTCCAATTGTGTTGTTATCATTTATTCCATTCTTTTAATCACAAGAAAAAAGTGTGCAAAATGTTTTTAGAATTAAAGTCAGGATAGTTTCTGTGAAGTCATTTTATATGTTATATTTGTTGAAGCCTATATTACTATGAATGTACGGTCAGTGCAAGTGTTGTGTATCTTGATGTTTATGTGTAGTGTACGTATATTTGTAGTGTATGTGTAGTGTAATAAAAAACAAGTAAGTTCTCACACTTCTATCTAATCTAATCTATGTATTATGTTCGTAATAGTATTAGTCTACAATTTATTGAAGCAATACATTATCTTGATGTTCTTGGACATAGTTTTGAATAGTCGTATAGTTTACATAAGGTCATGGTGTCAATAGAAAAATACACATTTTAATTAAATTAATAAATATTTATAAATAAAGTTATTTATATGTTAATTTGTTATTGAATTGAAAATCTTGTACATTATTACGTTTTTAATTTAAATAACAATACAAACTGTTGTGCCTTCAAATATATTAGTATCTAAGGGTTAATTGAAATTTTGATGAACGCCCGAACAGATAAAGCTTTTATTCGAAATAGGATTCGTCTAGGCAGATGAATTCTATCTTAAATAAGACCTAGTTAGGTTACCTGATTAAAAACATATCTCATGACCAATATCATTTTTTTTAACAAATTAAAAAGATGAGCAGACTACGTGATGATAAGTAATTACCCTTAAGAACCATCCCTTCGTATTGGGTGTCAAAATGAAATGAAGAGCAGTAGAAGAGGAGGGGAACACCTTCCATCTCTTCTATCATTAAAACATTTTAAAACTGTCAGTTAAATATATCTTCTGATATTCAATATCCGGTACCAAATAAAAATTATTGCCAAATTATCTAATATAATTTATAATAATAGTGATTTAAATATTATAACGTAAATGTGTCTAATTCTAATTTATGTCTCGCTATACACCACCTGCACTTTCTCGGGTTATTCTTAATTACCATTAACATAGTACTACTCACGTGGGAACATCTTCCATGGCGCAGCATCCCATCGAATTACCATATATTAAATAAACACCGCACCATAGCTAGATAATTTTGATTTTAATGTCATTTTATCTCGTAAGGTAAGTGGGTTTTAGGCTTATCAGACTCTTTATTGTATTTGACTAGTATTTGATTATTTAGTTTAGTTTAAAGTATGCTTGTAACTTAAGAAATGTCAATTATCTTACATATCACACATTTTTCAGACTTCGTAATGTACAAAGAGAAATAAATAAATACTTGAGCTTTGAAAATATGAACTTTCCATTTAGTATAAAAATACCACTGTTTCGTATTTTTTGTAGTGATTTGTCTGAACTATATAGCTTATGCATTTTTCTTTACAAAGAATTCTTATATTGGGCTGATTAACAAAATTCTATAAAATATACTCCACCAACTTGCATTGGTAAGCTTATTTTTTTTGTAATTACATTGGGGCAAATCGACTCTTTAATTTTATGTTTGTTTCAGGAATAAATTAAATTTTGCCAACATACATAATAATTTCCCTTGAATTACCAAACTCACACTTTTTATGCACATAATTTATCTTAATAGCCAGTAATAAACGGTAAGACATCTTAAATAGAATATTCTAGCGGCTTCCCGTTCGTTCAATCTTGGCCGGTGATTGATGAACGAAAGAGCGGAATGACCGAATGGTATCGATTTAGTGAGCAATGGCTGACATTTGCATCTGTATGGGAGACCGTCTTTTTAAGGATATAAACGATTCTTTAGTACTCCATTGATATTGAATAGATTATACAAGATATTATCTGCTATACAGAGCACAATGGGGCACAGAATTGCGGATGGGGAGACATTATGTTATGAGATTGATTTTATAGCTTCCATTACGTAAGTAGAAATAATGATGGATTTATTTTTTTATGGGAAAAGGCATTTAATGTTTTGACATGGTCAATAAATTTAATATTAAAAACTATGACTTACTTTGGACTTTTTTATGTCTTTGTTATATTTTTGAGCTTCAGTTAAAAAAAAACACAATTGATTTGACATTCTTGTTTATTTTTGTTCTATAAAAATGTATACTTCTAAGTTTCCAAGTTTCAAAAAAAGTTTATCCAAGTTTCTAAAAAAAAAAATATTTTGATATTTTGAAAATACAAACAATAAAAACATACTTATAGATGTTGTTTAAAATATAAATTATTTTTTTAAATTTGGTATCATTAATAATACGATACTATATTAGTACTTTAGGTACATTTTAGAAATTAAAAAGATATAAATATTCGGTAAAACCGTTAAATTAATTTCCAGTATAAAGACACTTCAAATACATACAATATAAACGTATAATTTTAAATTATCTACCAGATATCGATTCTATTCAAAACACTATTGAAATTGAACGAATCGTTTCTCAAACGGTCAATTTTCAGTACCGGGAGTGAGGTCTGATAGCCAGTCATTAGCTATACGATAGATATATATTGACTTACCTTATAATTAAAATAATATTTAATTTATGTATTTTTATTATTATATTTTCTTATTGTTTTATTATTGTATAGTTCTGTTTTTAATGAAGTTGATTTTTTTAATATATATTTTTTTAACGATCTAATTTATCACTATGTTAAACTTTTCATCAAATTATATTTTTTTTTCTATCTTTATTCAATCTTATCTATACAAATCTTTTGTTAAATCGAAGTGCGTAATTCAGTCGCGTACTGGATGTAATACAAACATACAATTTCATCACAAACAATAGCTGTCTGTTCGTCACGTCCGACATTATACCAGAACATTATAGAGATTGCCTCAACCCTGTGTGGGCTAAACAAATAAAAGAGTTGTATGTATTTTAATATTATAATATCTGTAATTTGTGCAATTTATGGGAAATTATGATTTTTTTATTTACTTTATTTCAGAATTTGTATTATATTAATATTTTTAAATATTCACTTTAATATTTTAGTTTACGAACGTTATGATAAATTTATTTAATAGTTTGGATAAATCCTATTTAAGATAAGGCATAACTATGTAAAAATAGTTTCATTTAAATTAAAAGTTTTATCAATTTATTTAATGTTTGAGTTAGGAAGGAAAATTCTTCTTTCTAAGTAAAAACATAAGGTTACAAATTGTAAGGTTTGAATATTATTATTGGTAACCAAGCGAGCTTAGTAAGAGGTTAACAACCTGTAGATTAAAGAAAGTATAAATAGTAGAAAACTAGCCAATAATTATTGGATAGCTATAGTTGTAACGTTTCTTAACCACTGCATCGGAACGGAACGGGTACTACGACACTTGCTCATTGACGATCTAATTGCAATATATTATCTACATGGAGCTGTTAATATCATGAGCTATCTAATTAATTGGAATTTATTATATTATTTAGCTTTAAATAAAATTTAATCTTAACAGATTTATATTTATAGTCGAAGATAAATGAAGATTTTCTTTTTAAATGATTATAACATTTTATTAAGAACATTTTATACTATGAACTGAGGTTAGATGTAAATTATTTTGAACACATCAAATATATTATACATTAAAATTGAATATATATATATGGAGATGTGATACAACTCTTTCATTCCACCATAATTCATGAAGTAATATCCACTCTTGATAATTATATAGCGGTAAGAAATGCAGACCAGTAGCGGTTATTGTGCGATGGGGACAGACAAACAAACAACCTGCTGTTACATCACACTGCCAGCTTTATTATGTAATGGAAATAGAAAAATATTTCTATGGCTTATTGAAGTGTTCCGCGTTCTATTGTGTGAATATAGCCTTAATTTGTATGGATTGTCACTGGTAATAAATAATATTTGTATGAATTTGTTGCATAAATAAGGTAGTATAGTTTGGGCCAGTCTGTTAAATGTTTGTATGTAACTTTAAGTACTAAGGCTGGTTTTAGAATGCAGTAATGTTTAACTCAAGCGTTAATACTTTTTTACTCATCTATTAGTCAAATATATATATTTTTCCAGAGTGGCGCACGTGGAACCTGATGTTAGGGATTGTTTTTCGTTCATTTCGTTCAGTTCGTTCCTTCGCTTATCATATGGTAGAGTCGACACTGATAACAATAAAGTTGTTTATATTTATATTTTACAAGAATAATTTTATTATACATATAGATCTATTTTCTACATAATAATTATGTTTTACATTTTATTGTTATGAATATTGTAATTAATATTATCTATATATAAAATATTACAAAAAATGAGTAACTTAAGCAAATTCAAACCCGCAACACTATATGTGGTATGTAATTTATTATTTTTTAAATCTTAGTTTAATATTATATTATTTACAGTTAATACATTTTAACTCTTAACAGTTTGCTGCCATACAATAGTAAGATATATGAGGTCACTTGATGAGGTTGTCTAACTGTCTTGTTTTTACAGTTACGTAAGCTGCTGGATGCGCAGGCGCATTTTGCATTGTTGAATTTATTTCTATACAGTATTAAATAAAGCTTTGAAAACACAAATTTCAAAAACTATTGATTTTAATATAATGTATATTAAGAAATGCTCAATTTATTTTATTTAAAATTAAACAACAAATACATATTTTAATAAAAGTTGTTACAAACCATGATCAATTTATTTAAATATATTAATTACATTTTTTATTGTAATATAGTTTCTAATTCCTAAGGTAATATCAACTCTTGTAATTACGAGTTGTCGCTCAGCCGGTTTTGTTTGTAAACAGTAGCTGTTGTTAATATTACATGCTACATACATACAGACAAGTGCGTTGACTCCTTCTAATAGTATATTACGTAGAAGTCTGACTTACATGTGGTTGAGTTAATATTAATCATTAATCAACGCTATAATTATTAATATAATATTAAGTAATAGCGCTAAGTTGATACTAATAATAATACATAATAATAATATGACTTATTTTTTTTTATTGAATAGATTTATTAAAACTGGCTTTCAAAGTTTTTTTTCAAATATTCTCTTAGCCCTTAGTTAATCAAAGCTTGTATTGTACGAACTAGACAATTCGTAAATATTTATACAGGTTCTAAGTGCTACATGCATATAATACAGGAAAATAATCTATAATAATATAATGTTATCACATTAATATGTTTTCAGTCTGGGAATCGAATCCATGACCATACACAATAGATGACTTTAATTTTATTGTAACTTACTATTCTATAAATTATGGTACAGCCACGATGTAAAAGATAGAGTTATCAGGTAAATTGTAAAAAAAAATCTATGTCCAATATAGTCCATATATATTTATTATAACAGCCTGAAAAGATTTGTATTTTTTTTTTAAGACTAATTACTATTCTGTATCTAGCGTCATGTAACCCGAGCATCAAGTAAGTAAGGATTGGTACATCCTCTTCGCTCTGGGCACTCTTAGCTAATCACACTCATTATAGACGACTTACCTCACTCCGCTACGCCATTATTTAATAGCGCCGAATACACTTTAGAAATAATAGTAATTGTTATTAGTGCTTACTTTTTAATAAACTCTCTATGAAAAATTTTATGTTTTTATATTATTATGTATAATCATATAATACATTCCTTATTATGTTCTAAACAAAAAAAAGGTTGTATATTTCTGTTCTTCAATAAACGTTTAAAATCAAAGTAATCCTGTGAAAAGCCATAATAGAATCAAGTAAATCAAAATAGCCTATACGTTACACGTAACTCAGGTTCCTGTGATATTATCTTTGATGGAATTACGATGAGGACGCACCGAGCTTTTGTGGGTAAACTTATGGTAATAATGCAACCTTTAAAACTCGCAATGAAAATAAGTTTATTTTTATTAGAGTATCTGTATTCAGATGAATTGTTTAGATTACTTCGAAAAATGTTTAGTTTATTTCGTAATCTATATATTATTTTAAATCTAGATGACGATTTATTTATAATAGGAGTACAGCAAATCATTAATTTGACGGAACATTTTTTATACCTTAAATGGTTAAAAAATATAGTTTCATGTTGAATATTGATTTGTATTAATAAAGACAACTTTTCTTATATTTGCAAAACAATTTTTAAAATGTAAATATTTCCAAAAACATTTTATTTAATCTACTAATAGAGAAATTGGAAAAAGCACAAGTAGTGATATAATTTTCGGGAAAGCTTAAAGCTGTTTCAACTTTGCACATATAAAAATTACTTTGGTGATGGTGGTGATACTACCACATGTCATAATCATATACACTTCATTCAATCCGAAGTGAAGTTAACAATCACAACTCTACCATTCAAATTGATTACAGATCGAAAAACAAACATTTACTTATACCGAATATAATATAACGTACATATTAAGTTTCCACTCATATATTTTATGAATAAGAAAATTATTTTATAATTATTTTCATAATACTTTTTTGAATAACAATAGTCCAGTGTGTTATCAGCCTTAATCCATCATAATAGTTCGTTGCGTGTGCCCGAGGTATTCAATATTTATTGAAAGTTATTTTATGTTATATTTAATCAATATTTCTTAGAAACTTTTTATTAATGCCCCGATTTTTCTTGTTATAAGTCCTTGTCTATTAAAGATAATTGTTGTAGTTTTACAGCTAAACTAAATAACAAGAATAAAATTAAACTAACTGTTTGAATAAGTTTTTCTTACTTTTATTAGTAAAATCAAAAGAGTTTTGTTTAGCGACAGTTTATGTTTTATTAAATAAGTTTTCTTAAGTTTAATAACTGGGCTATCTATGATTAGGAATGATAATAATTTTAGGAAAATAACAATGACATATTATAGCAATTAAAAATAGTTCCCAGCTAGTAAAAATTGAGATGAATAAATTGGACAAGGCATCAATGTCAAAGTCATTTGTTTCTAATATATTTACATTGCATGTATGAAACGTTACCTTAGTTACTTGGTTCTAAAGGGGCCATGAGGAAGAACCGTAAAAAATTCTATGGATACTCTTTTAACATATTATTTTTTAAGGTATAGACTCATAATCATAATTAATATAAAATTATGATTATTAACATAATCATAATTGTAATAACTAACCACTACCTTACAATTTTCTGATGCTCTTACAAAGCTTTAAAGGATTCTGACTTAAAACATTAAAGATAATAGTTATTATATTAAAAAGCATTTCTAAAATAAACTGGACGTAACTGATCTTATTTAAAAATATATGAAGGCAATAAAACCTGCAGCTTCTCTTATATCTAGTAAAGAAACTAAAGGTATTTAAAGATAATTAATAACTATAAATAACAGGATATTATATATTGATTTTATGTGGGCATTCATGTAAATAACTGGTTCAATAAATATGCTACCGGTTAAAATATTGAATATTAAAATATTAGTAATTCTAGACGTTTCTGATTTATTAATTTGTAATCATTATTAAGTACATTTATTATTACAATGTAATATACAATATTATTATTTTATTTATAACTGAAACATAAATTGTTGTTTTAAATGAAAAATACATGAATTTTTCAAAGAATTCTCACAGATAATGTAGGTACATTTATCTCTGTGTGTGTGATTATTATGATTACGAAATGATAATTTATGATAATAAAATGAAACGGGGACCATTATACATTTAAATGAATTAAGAGTATTAGTGATTGGTTGAATGAAATGTTACTTACATAGATTATAATCTCTTAGAATTAATTAAGAGTTATATTAGTTTAATTTGTTTAAAACGTTAAAAAACTTATGACAGAATAAACGTGCTAAGATTGTTGCAAAAATCATATAAAAGTTTTGTATTAAGTGAGCTTTTTTGAACGATTTAGATAATTTATATCTAGATGACATATAATTCAAATGTCAGGTTGAATAGAAAGGTCTAAGCATTTAGCTTTTGCTGGTAACTTTGTTTTTGCTACATCTACATAAATAAATAATTAAACGCCTGTAAAATTTCTGTTAAAATCAATTTAGGTAAAATCATTGAGATTAACTAAAATTGGAAAACGGGATTTAATTTGCAATATAGTTTTCTGAATACATAAGCTTTCAGATTTTTCAGCTTTGATTTGACCTTTCCAGAGATTGATTAAAATAGTCAAAAACATTTAGGTTTTTAATCGGCAAGCTATGTATCAGATTTCAATTTCTTAGACTTAGATTTAGTAGTTATTCTTTTTTTATTATAACGTATACAATATTACAACTAACCTTCTCAGTATTATATCTGTGATAAACAGTTTTAAGCTTATTAAATCGCTCAGATATCATTAAAATGTCAGTAATATAACAATTGCTACTGTATTATTACTAGTAGATGTTGTCATAATTTATTGTTAGTCACCAATACTGCCTCTTAGCGTTGTCGTAATTTCCTTGAAAGGTCGTGTCACATTACAGGGGACAGCGATTTGACTCTACATTATTGTAATTATAGAGAATAAACGTATTTGGTAAATATTATTATAACTTAGCATAAGGTATAAACAGGGTTGTAACTTAAAAAGTAATCCTATAATTTAATCGCTACTTCATCTAATGTGGTAACAGCGTAATGTAGCAAAATAAAATATAATAATACCTCTGCTACGCAAATCGATTGTTACATAATATAGGCTTTGTCACAATTCGCTGGCAGGGCTGTCACAGATTATTTAATAAGTATTGACAAAGTAACTCAAATAATTTATAAGGGACTTCTAATATTTAAACTACTAGACATTAAGTACGTAATATGTAGTGTAAACTCTTTTCAACAAACTTCTTTATAAGTGTCACCTTAAAAAAAATCTCGAAGGTTGGTTCGTTTATTCTGATTACTATAAATTAACGCTGCTTAAGATTGTAACAAATTGGCGATCATTTTTCAAACGTCAGATTTTATGATCAATATAATAATGAATAATAATATCGTGTAAGAAGGTAGAACTTAAGAAATCCTAAAAGATATCTCAGGAGAACGATAAGAGAAGGAAGATAAGTTAAGAAAATATTTAAAGTGGAGTCAGTTTAAAATGAGGTAAGTGAATGTATAAAAGCTCAAAGCTTCTTGAGTAGTATTGGAAACCTACGTAGCCTTAATCTCTGGCTTTACTCGTAGGGATATAGCTGAGATGAAAAATATTTTGTTTCACATCTTATATCTTCAACTATATATGTTTTTCTTAAACATAAGTATAAAATATAAAATTAATTACCATTTAGGTGTCCGCATTTAACTCCTGTTATCTCATTTATAAATCAAACAAACATCGATATAATATTTATTTTTTTGTAATTACGACCATCATAAACTAACCGGTGCGCAAATCAAATGTCATTAAAGAGAGGAAGTCAGAAATTCAACCCTGGCTGTAAAGTATGTCAAAACGCTACCAGATGTAGCGATAGCATGAGCGGTGTGCGCAAGCTTAGGACAAAATTGTCTGATAATTGTCGGTTGGTAGACCAAAAATCTTTACCATTCAAAACTATATTTTTTACTGAAATTAATTTAATATCTATTGCATAAGATTTGGAGTGAGTATTATAGAAACTAAAAATATGTAATTGGTGAATAAAATTATATATTAAGTGATAAGGTAACTGTATAAAATTAATTTGTTTAGTTTATTGATTAGGACAAAAAAGTATCAAGTCTGTGCTGTGCGTACTCTTAAAAGCTCCCGTGTTATATGTAACCACTGGCTGCAGGCTATGAAGCCATTTCAGACCGCTTTAGAAGTATAAATTCTCAGCTAACTCACTGTGAAACGACTCGGTAGCGAAACAAAACTTCCCTTTACGTAAATCAAGCTTTTATGTGGTTAATTTTATTGTCTTGCTACCGCATGCTTATTGCTGATTTATAATAATAATACCCAATTTAAACTAGAATGCATTTTTTTTTTTTTTTTTTTTTTTTTTTTTTAATTAATAATGTTCTTAAAATACATAAGTACATTATTGCAATTACAATCTAGCCTAAAGACTAATGAGTAATTTAAATCTAACTTAACTTGCTAAATAGATTTATGTATAATAAGAATAGTGTCCAATAACACGTTTCTTATTGTCTCTATTAAGGGGAAGACACTTTGTTCGCGTGTTCTTTATAGGTAGCACTTACACTACATTGCACTATCACTTCACTATACTAGTTCGAAGGGTTTAGTTCTTTTTAATCTTCTCACTAAGTCCGTGTTGTCAAGGATCTGGATAGCCTCGACATTCACATGATGATGAAGTCTCTTGTCATGAGCTTCTGCGTACTTTTGAATGACTTTGGTGACGAGATCCACTTTAAGGTCCCTGTGGAGGTCGTCATTTCTTATGTACCAGGGCGCGTTCACTATACCTCTGAGTACTTTATTTTGGAACCTTTGGATTATTTTGATATTACTTGGCTTAGTACAGCTCCAAAGCTGGATGCCATAAGTCCAAACGGGCATTAGGACTTGCTTATAGAGTAACAATTTATTATGTACGGACAGCGAAGAATATTTCCCAAGCAGCCAGTACATTTTCTTGTATCTAATCTCTAATTCTTTGCGTTTTATTTTGACGTGAGCCTTCCAGCGAAGCTTCGCATCTAAGGTCATGCCTAAATATTTGGCAGAGTTCTCGTACGGTATCACACTGTTGTTTAGATACACAGGATGGTAATTGAGGGTTTTGTTTGTGAAATCTATATGAACAGATTTCGTCTCATTTAATTTTAACTTCCACTTTTTCGTCCACTCGTATATTACGTTAACAGCTGTTTGAACTTTTTCCACTGCTTCAGCATGAGATTTTCCTGTAGCCATTATGGCAGTGTCATCAGCAAACGTAGCAATGGTGTTGTTTTCTAAAAAAAGGTATATCGTAGGTATATATTAGGTACAGGACCGGACCTAATACACTACCTTGGGGTACACCAGCATTGATTGGCTTCAGATCTGAGTAAGCATTGTCTTGTCTGATTCTGAACATTCTTTTAGAGATATACGATTCTATTAAATCTGCAAACTGTTTCGGAAGTGTTTTTCTAACTTTGTAAATTAAACCTGAATGCCAGACTTTATCGAAAGCCTGTGCCACGTCTAGAAATATCGTAGAACAGACTTTCTTTTCTTCTAATGCTTTTTCTATGATATTTGTGATTCTATGTACTTGATCGATAGTAGAGTGTTTTTCTCTAAAACCGAACTGATGATTTGGAATTAGGTTTTGCTCTTCTATGATAGGCTTCAAGCGTTTAAGAAACAATTTTTCAAACAATTTTGATATCATTGGTAATAAGGAAATAGGTCTATACGATGTCAATTCATGCGGTGGTTTACCAGGTTTATGTATCATAATCACCTCAGCTATTTTCCAAATATCAGGCACATATTTGAGTCTGAATGATGCATTTATCAATGTAGTAAGTTTGACTATGGCTTTATGCGGAAGATTTTGGAGAATTTCCGCAGTTATTAAGTCATAACCAGGGGCTTTCTTTAGGTTTAGTTGCTTGATTTCAGTGTACACTTCTTTAGGTGTAGTAAGTCTAATAGTCTGAACATCACTGGATGTTTCATTTATCCTCTGAGTCTCAAAAGTATCTTCAATTGGCTGAAATATTTCCTCAAGATGTTGTGCAAATATATTTGCTTTTTGTTCGTTGCTTATAACCCAACTTCCGTCACTTAACTGTATACACGGTATAGGAGTAATTGGGTTTTTCAAATGTTTCGTGGTCTTCCATAGGGAATACTCTGTTGAGTGGTCACCTGTTAGTTGACTTAGATACCTGGTAGTCTTTTCATTGTGAAAGTTGCAGATTTCTCTTTGAAGTCTTTTTGTCATGTTATTTAACTTTGTTTTATCTGGTGGATATCTAGATCTTTGCCATTTTCTTCTCTGAGCTCTTTTTAATACAATAAGATTTTTAATATGTGTTGGATAACAGTTGTTACCGAGTCTTCGTTTGAATTCGGGCGTATTATGCCATGCACTTTGTTGAATATCTTTGACGAATTTGAGTACGTCTAGATCAAGTTGTGCTGGATTTTTTAATGGTACTTTTAGATTAATGGCTGCGTTCAAATCATTTTTGAAGCCTTCCCAGTTAGTACTCTTGTTGACTAAAACAGGATTGAGATCCTTAAGTATTATTCTATCGTTTAAAGTTAGGTATATGGGTGAATGGTCAGAATTCATATCATAGCCCTCTTGTATATGGAGAAAGCTTAATGTAATATTTTTATAAATGAAAAAATCAATGAGATCTGGTTTCTTTTGTACATCAGTGGGCCAGTAAGTAGGCTTCCCTGTGGAAATGACATTACATTTCATTTCTCTTACAGCACTTAGCAATTCCTTTCCTTTAGTTGTTGTTAATCTAGATCCCCAGAACGTGTTTTTGGCGTTAAAATCGCCGCCCAATATAAATCTATTCCCAAGATCCTTAAGTAATTCTTTATGAGATAATCTCCACTTTGAGAGAAAACTTTGGTGGACAATATATGGCCGATATTGTAATGGGATAACATTTGGTGTCAACACAGACAGCCACAGCTTGTATGTGTTGTTCTTCAAGTTTCTTTTCTACATAATGATGAATGCTATCTTTAATGATGACAGCACTACCACCTCTAGTTGTGTTATCCGGATGTAAAGCATGATAAGCTCTGTATCCTTTGAATTTGATGTATGATTCCCTAGTGAAGTGTGATTCGGATATTAGACACACGTCAATGTTTTCTGTGATTAGGACAGCTTGCAACTCTTCTTGATGCCTTAGCAGTCCATTTGCATTCCAAGTCATTATTTTAATTTTATTAGCCATTATTTTTGTTTATGGGTGCTATGTTCTAATTTCCTCAGTCTTTCGTCAAACGAAGTTAAAAGACTGAGTATTTTATTTATTTTGTCATCATTGCTAGAGCTTACCTTTTGTGATTGCAACTGTGGCTGGCCTGTCTTTGTTATTTGAGCATAAGACACATTTTTAGTTACTTGTTTGTTATGATTAGTACTTTGAACGGTTTTCTCGCTTAATACTTTAGGCATTTTATCGTTTGGTGTCACCTTTTTCAGTAACTTATACTTGATTTTTTGTAGCTCTTTTGCCACTATACACCCTCTGTAATTAGAAGGGTGTGATTCCCCACAGTGTACACACTTTGGTTTCGCCTCAGCTGGTTTTGTACAGTCTTTTGTAAAGTGCTTGCCTGTGCACTTTACACATTTTGGCTCTCTGAAGCAATACTTTTGAGTGTGTCCATATGCTTGACACCTTTTACACTGCGGTATAAGTTTCGAAGTCTTGAGCGGCTGTATGTCGACTTTGCAACCTAATATAGTCTGGATGCCATAAATTTTGTCTATGTTTTCATCTTTATGAAATGACAACGTAAACATATTAAGTGGTTCTTTAGTTCTCCAACTTAATTTATTTACAGCTTCCTGGATTTTATATCCTTTGTTCTTTATATCTTCAACAATTCTATCAGGCAGACAAGAGGAATGTAGATTTTTAGCCATTACTCTAATAGGTCTGTCCTGTTTATTCTCATAGGAATACCAATGGCTACTATTTTGCGCTAGTATTTTGGAAATGGACCTATAAGTGTCCTCATTTTTGGCATTTACTTTTACGTTTTCGCCGTTCATAGTTTTTACGGTAAACGTATCATTGGCTACAGTCATAGAAATTAAATCAAAGAAGTCTTGATAGTTTTTGATATTTTCTACGATGATAGGAGGTGGAAGTGGAGGTTTCTTTATCCTCGGCTCCTTTGAGTTAGCTGTTTTTTGTGGTGGTGGGGATGGCGTCAAGTTCAGTTTCCTTTTTTTCCTATTTTTTTGACGTACCCACTCAGTTTCTTTTGCAAGTTCCTCTTCGTCTGTCTCATACTGAACAGTTTCGACGGGGACAAATAGTAACTCCAACAGTCTCACTGTTGGAGTTACTATTTGTAACCTTGTTCTTTGTCTCCTGAAATTGTTTCAGTTGTTGCTGAAACTCCTCTATTTGGCCCTTAAGGTCTTTAACTACTTTTTTAAGTTTTTGTCGTTCCAATTGTTCATCTGTATAAAGCTGGTACAACAGACGTTCGGTTTCAGTTTTAATACTTATAGTAGTATTAGGTGATGCCATAATTGTATAAAAATTATAGCTGTGCCTTAATGATTGTTTGCATAAAAATAACAATTACTAATAACCGGTAACTGGGTCATCGTGACGCGCGGCCGCGGAATGTCCGTCGACGCACGAGTGCAGCGGCAGCGGCAGCGTCAGCACTTTACCCGATCACTGAATTATTTTACGAGCGTCAGCGACGACACGACTGTTCGCGACGGAACTCGAATGATAAAATCTAAAAAAACTAGAATGCATGATAATGAGAACTGTTTAAATATACATTTATTTTAATTTAATTTAATTATAATAATAATACCCAATTTAGACTAGAATGCATGATAATGAGAATTAATTTAAATTTAATTTAGTTGAACCAAAAAAGGTTTTTTTTTAATTTTATAACATTATCTACATTGAATTTATATTTAAAAACTTAAACACCAATATACGATAATGTTTTACTTTTTCATTCAATTTATTTATTGAATTAAGAGATTTTTTTTTATTTTATTTTCAAATGAACCGAAAAAAATGTGATACATTTTTATATAGAACAAAACTTTAGGAAATTCTGAAATCCCGTTAGTGTTGGTATTAGGTAGGTGCTACAGTGATGGTATTCATAACTACATACAATTTCAGTTAAATATTAAGTTATATTAAAATTCGTACAAAGCTCTTCTAGAGGTACTTTCAAGACAAATATAATATATAATACAATTATAAAGCAGGTAGTACATAACTTAATATCTTGTGCGATTCGCGGTTAACAGCAATAAACCAACAATTTCATAAAATTACCTTGATAGCCCTTTTGTTTATAATGAAGGGTTACATTAAGGGAGCACTCACATTAAATGCACGTGAAGTGCGAGTGGGCATCTTTATTTATGAACATGATTTTCATTCAAGTTCTTATTAATTACTAATAGTTTCACTTACTTATTTTGTTTAACTTATTATACTAGAAATAAATGTTTTTAAGATTAATTATACTTAATTTAGGGAAGATCTATTAATTTTGATAACACGATCATATTTTATATTACGCCAGTCTTCTCAATGGAAACGTAGTCTAAATTGCATTATGTCCAGTCGAAAATTTAGTGCGTTTATCAAAGTGTTTTAAATTATAACGACCTATAATATGTTATATAACGAATTGATAGTTTTAAGGATGTGTTATATGATATTATTTTACAAAACGATAAAGTGAACAATTTAAAAATGAAAACGAATCTTAACTCCCAAAAAGAGAAATGGTTTATATTCTTATATAAATATCAAAATGGTCGATAATTTCACAATTAATTAATACGTTTAAATAAACCTGTATACACATGAGGTGAATAGGGCTAATTATACATTGTGTAGTCAATCCAATTTTCTTACAATGAAAGAGACTGGACGTATGTGACATACTTACAGTTACTTCCATTAATCATTATAAAAAATACTGGTTACTTGTATTGATAATGTTAATTAAGGTATCGAATTAGTTCATTATAATACATCTTTATGATTTTTATCTAAGTTAATATCAAGTAGGCGTAAAGAGTCGTTTGCTTTTCTTTTACTAAAAGTGGGTCAAAAATTATATTTTTAAACAAATAATATATTACAAAAAAAAACATCTTTCTTTAGAAGATTACGTCTAAATTATTAATATATATATATATGGCCATTAAATTATTAATAACTAAATTTTAATAGAGCTTAACTTTAATCTCAATTGTCTTATTCGACTTTATATCTATCTTATCTTTAATTATGTTAAAATATTAGTAATATAAAAACTAATAAAACATACATACAACACTATACCAGTATAAAGTAATTGTGATTGGGCTATCATACCCCCTGCAGCCAAATCTGCTCGGTCAGGCTCCGTGGCTTGAATACAAATGTTTATTAGTGCTCAGGAAAAAGTAGCGCGTTGTAGCCTCCGGCGACTCCACTGAAGGAGTCGTGCTTGGTGGTGAGCTACAGAAAGATATGGAGACGTGTTGAAGTTTTAAATATAATTAATTTCAAATAAAAATAGAATGAAAAATAAACCGCTACGAGCAGGGATTCGAACCCATAATTATCGTCTTATATATATCCTGTATCTTATGTATAACCCGTATATATCTTAATTATCATCATAATTTTGTGTAAAACTATCTAACAGAGATAACAATACGTATGCTGAACAAAATGTATAAACAATTTGGTGACTTACTTAGAAGAAAAGCTTAATAAAGTTATATGCACTTTATAAGTTTAAATAAGTGAACTATTTTAATTAAAATTTTATAAACTACATAAATAAATAAAAAAACAGAGTAATTAAAATAAACAAAAAAAATAAATAATAAAAAAGACACTCCATGACACTTTCTATCCATCTGTCCTCTACGCTTTGGGCCGGCATTGTCTGCCACACAAATATGATCAAATTATAAAGAACGGAGGCCCCTCGAGGCCCCGTCCCCCAAGTGCGAACAATCGCTATGCCATTAAACCTATTATCTTGCGCCTTATCGACTTTTACTGAACTTTTTCAACCTGGTTTTGGATTACCTCTTTAATAATTTAATAATAAATTATAATGGTCGAATCATTAACCTGGTAGGAGTTCATTCATTTATATAATAACTTAATCTAGAAATAAGATTTAAAAAAAAATATATAAAAAGGGACAATAAAAGTAAACTCTATGCAGGTGTTGTTATTACGGTAAGAAAAAAAATATATAGATTATATTAATATATATCTAGCACATAGTTAATGAATATAATATTCAACTTAAATGACTAAGGAGTTCGTTTTACAGTGAATAGTCCTATATTTTATAATAGTAATTATTAATTTAAAATGTGATAACATTATAAAATTTAGAAAAAATATTCGAATTTGGTGTTATATTAGTACTGAAGTGTATAATTATAAAAAAATGCATTTTAAGTATCTACACCTTTTATTATTTATTCTTAACTTATGAGCTCAACTGCTATGTATAGAAATAATGATTGGTATTTTATATTTACGATATTATCTGTTATATTTTATAAATGTTCATATCTTAAGATTTTTTTGTAATTTCGTTCCATTTAGAACGGAGTTTTTCAGTTAATTAAAAAAATATATATGCATTCATTTACAATTCTTAGCAAATGATATCAATATAACATAAGGTTCTATACAATATAATGTAAAATTGTAATAAAGGAAGTCAACAAAAAAATAGAAAACAAAATAATTAACATTTAAAACAAATTACTATATATTTTTAATCTTACATTTTAAAAACGAAAATGTTACCATGATTCAAATAAACGATTTAATCAATTTTATTATATCAATCCATCAAGCTATGTAAAATAATTGATCAATTTTTCAATGTACTGTATCAATATCTCTGTCACAAGATGCCGACAATTTATTAACAGTTTAAGTAGCTGCTGGAATTGATGTGATTATTTTAATTATTTAGATATAACGTGATGTGTATATTTTTGGATTATTTTTAGTTAATTTTCATATCTATGAAATAGCTCCTATTTATTTAAGACAGGGATTTATATTAACCTTATGGTTCTATTTCCTGGCGTAAAATAAAAATCTTAATGCTGATTTTTTTTTGTATATTGTTTGTAACAATTTGATCTCTTAACATCAAAATCGTTTGTTCCTTGGCCAATCAATATGAAACTCAATAATAATATATTTTTTGCGATCTTTGATGTGGAAGAATGGAGGAAAAGTGAGGAGAAAGGGGAGATATTAGCATCCTATTCTTTCTGTACGAAATGTTTCTACATTATTATTAAAACTTGTGATAGTCTGGTACTACCTGCATCAAACCACTCTTTAGAATCTTAAGTATAGTGGATACAGATAGGTTCTATATATCTTTAACGGTTTATCTACTTAAGTAATAATTATTTTATCTCCTTAATGTTCTTTATATGATTAAAAATAATGAGTAATAAGTCTTAATAAACTGATTCTTTATGATACCATCGATAGTTACTATTACCTCCATTACACAAATTACACATTTTAATAGTTAGCGGGGTTTAAAAAGAGGTCATGAGTCGATTTACGTGTGATGTCTCACTTTGTGGGAACACGCTGGTTTGCTCTAATAGAAAAATAATGTACAACGTACACTGAACTCAGAAAAGTATAATATAAAATTATTATATTTTTTTTATTTTTTTAATTTAACAAATTCGATATATTTGCAAAATATAATTCTTTCAGTTTTGTAAAGCTTAAAATTTAATCATGTACATCGAGAATTAATTATTACTAATTATGTAAAAATAATCATTTCAAAAAGTATTCGTTTACTCATTATTATTTCTTGCATTTAAACTCGACAGCAATTTTTATGTTAATTTCGAAGCTTGACAAGTGAGAGGCCGGCCCGAATTTATTTAATTATGTTATTTGCGATCATTTAAATTAAGTCGTGACTTACTCTTACTTAAGTATAGCAGTTTAGTTTACAGTAAATATATTGACACAGCGTTGTTAAGTATTTTTATACATATATTATAATATAAGAGAAAGTTCGAGGTCAGTGTCCGTTTCCCTTTACGTTCAGTCTTGAGTCTTCGCTTGACAATGATGTATTGTGGCTCTAAGTCAAAGGTTCGATTCTATTAACATTTTATGATGTGTTGGACGTTGGCTTGTTGGCCACATGTTGGTTGGTCGTGCAAAATTATGTTTGCGTATATTAGTAATCGGTAAAATATTATAAGAAATATAATTATAATACTTAAAATTGCATATTATTTATGACGTTAAATACGAATCTGTCAACACGTCATTTTCAATAACATTATTTTATTAATTATTGTCTTTTTCATATAACCGAAATTTCGTTTGATTTAGTAAAAAATAAAAATAAAATAAAAGTTGGCCAAACATTTGATCAAACATAGCACATATAACATCACGAAATAATCAATTTGTCAATAAGTTGAGTGGAAACTATTTGTTTTATTTAATAGAAGAGAAACGTGGCAGGTTTGACTTGGCCTGAATGATTCTACAGACCGTATTACAAACAATTATTGATTATAATAACATCTTCGTTCAAAATAATTAATATATTAAATGTTATGTCAAAATATTGATTGCATAATTGAAATGTACTATTATTTTAAAAAGCATTCAGTATCAAATTGATTTCTTAAATTTCTTTGTTGACGGTTTTTAGTTATTAGGCATTTAAAATAAAACAATTACTAAAATAAACTAGGTAATATATCAGGTAGTATTTAAAAGCATAATAAAACATCGATGCAGTATCGATTAATACTGAGAAGTTAATCGATTCGCAAAACAATTTAATCCCTCGCATGTAAAATGGAGATCAATTTCTCACATTTACAATATACAGCATAATGAAGCAGGAATCCTTTTATGTAGATATTTATGAGAAAAATGTTCTCACGTATAAAAGCATTTTAAAACAATCCTATGTATTAATGGGGATCTCGAATGGATAGACGTCTTCATTTATTCGTCATGAATTCATCATTTATTGTTCATTTTTCGTTAGAATTAAATCGTTTCGTTTGAGTTTCAGGATTTCAAGGTTATTTTGAAATTATAAAAAAATAACAAAACAACATTTTTTTTATTTCCTAATACAACGATTAAGCAAGAATAAGCTTATATAAAAGATAACCAAATTTAAATGACCTTGGTTCCAGATCAAAAGATACCGATATAGAGACATCATAATATGGGCGTTATTTAATTGGAGAGCAATATTTATTGTTAAGATGAACATATCGGGACCTGGACATAAGTCAGCTCCTGTTCTTCGTGATTCTCCATTTTGTATCGAATGCGATAAGTGGGAACAAGAATGGGATGGGGTCGCTTAATCATATTTTGTTATAAATTATTTGTTTATAATATTAGGTATATTTAGTCCTTTTATAATATTACTAATTTTTATAATATAAATAAAAAAATATTGAATAGCCATGGTAATAAAAAATATATATTAAATAATTTATAATAAAGAAGGAATCCCTGGAAATAAATAAAAAAATAAAATAGATATTTAAAAATATTTTTAAAAGCTTCTCCATACATTTTTATCCAGATAGCAATTTAACGAAGCAACATCAGAACGTCTTCATTTATTCGTTATTCGTTTTCTGAAAAAAAGATATAAAAAGATACAGATTACAATATATATATATATATTACAATAAGAATTTAGGAAAGAGGACCGAAGGATTTATTATAATAAAAGGTTTCTGTTTTCTGTTCTTGCTAATAGCTTTATTCTGAACACATTAAAACCTATCTATATCTATATCTATTATTTATTCGAATTATTATAAGTTCTAAATTGCCCTTTTTGAACCTATATAAATCGAATTATGACCATTTTTGAAGCTTATAACACAATTTATTGATATATTTTTATATTCGTAAGAACATGCAATTTAATTTAATGTTTCTTATCGTAATGAGAAGTTTTTTGTAAAATTGTAAATATAAATTATTGTAATTTTTAAATATATATAAGTACTTGTGTGTGCAAACGAATACTAAAAGGTGTTTCGGAGTACAAGAATCGATATAAGTTTGATTAATATTCTATAACAAAAAAACATTAACGTACGTAAAAACGTGTTTTATTTTAATACAATAATAACAGTAAATTCTGGATGTATTTTAATATCAGAATTATATAATAATGAAGTATTATATAAAAATAGAATCGAAGTATCCGATACATTTATAAATATTAAAATGACTAATACATCGAGATTGCAAATGCGGCGAAAAGTGAGCTTTGGCCTTTTTATTCTATCTTGAAAATGAATGGACCATAGCGGTTATGTAACTAATGGTCCAAGTCACAAAAGTGTAGCGGTGCAAAAAGAAATAGTTTTATCTAAACGGATTCTATTATTATGTATATAACCTTTGTCATACATTATGTAGGTGCTTGTCATTTTATATTCCAAATAAATAGATGTATAGTAAAACATATACATTGATTAAAAAGCTATAAAGAATAGATTTTTAAATTATTTTATTTTATGATTATTTATTATATTCTATGTAATATAGACTAATGCTTCATTAACATTTCTTTTAACAGTATTATGTAGGTACATGTATGTATGTATGTACACCGAAACAATAAATACAAGTTGCAGGTAATATATATTTGTTAGGTGTATACGGTATTAAGTTTGTGTCTTTTAAAATGTCTGTTGCCGGAGTTGGTATTGACGTCCCGGTAGCTGGTAACACATCAAGCTTTCATTTCAGTCGCTATCTCGCACACCTTGTACCACACGTCAACCAGCTAACAACCACTCTGTCATCACATAGATCAGGTTGTCGGTATGCAGGTCATTGCACCGTCGTTTGGCAATACGCATTTTACTTAGCCGTTTGGATCAACGCATTTTAATTGGGGAAGACCTAGAATCTAGAATAGTCTCATTACAACACTACATCCTTTAGTTTGTGTAACTGATTTTATTACGTTTATAAAGATTTCTTATTCTGTTTGAGTTTTCTTTAAAAACATTAGTAATATTCTTTAGTTATTCTGGTATGATTTTCCTTTATTAGACTTTTTATTAGTTTTTTGATCGTTAAAATAAATTGATCAACTATGGACTCCATAAACAACAACTCCAAAGATATCCTGACAGCCATAATACTTAAATGTAACACAAAAATAAAAGTAAAAAGTTTTCCATCGCATGTCTTAAGACAATACCAAGTTACTTAGGGCTTTCAATCAAGCGGCATTTTGAAAGAACAATATCTCTCACGAACCCAATCAACTCACACGACACCCGGCTCTGAGATAAATATTATATATATATGTTAATAATCCTTTTGTGTGTTTGTTACCCCAAAATTATTAGTATCATTTTTTAATACTTGAATAATTTTATTGGTAATTAGGACAGTAAGTTATTTATTATTTTTTTGAGTTATTATAAAAGTAATTAAAAATGTTCAGTCTGTTTTAGAGTTGACGATGAAATATATATTTGATTATATTTGAACACGTTTGTGAACAGTACAATATTGTATATTTATCTTATATATCTTCGTTTTAATTAAATTATAAGCTTATTTCGATTTAATAATTAATTTGGCAGTGAAGTTGCGGTATAAGTATAGTATAGTTAAATAAAGGTGATAAAATAAAACAACAAAATTGCATAAGAGCGATGCTGTGAATTTGCATTTTGGCTCCCGCTTTGTAAAGGTCACACGCACAGACATACTTTGATAATGACTCGCAAAATAACTATATATTTTGGTTGTTTTACGTATAAATATTTTACCTCATATAAAAGTCAAGAAAAACTACACTGAAATGTTTTTTTACTAATAAAATAAATTAAAACTAATCAAAGTTGTCTCCAAAACTAATTAACTATATAACTATTAGCTAGTCTTATCTTGTTTGGGTAAGAAAGTGTTAAATCGAGACAATTATTTTGATTGCCTCCGGTCAGGAATGGTATAATTACCTGAGATCTGGAGATTGCGAGTTAGGTCATTTGTAAAGTCAGATAAGAGTTTTTTGTCTTTTCATTCTGTCTGTATATCATTGTGATCTTACAATGAGTGAGTTTACATTTTTAAGATTTTAAATATGATAACTTTTTTTTTAATTTGTTTATATTTTTTGGTGGCAAACTTATTATGTTTACCATGTATGTATTGTTTATTTCTGATGTATTACCACATATGATGTCCGAACATGTCTGAACATGGTGTAAAATCAACATCAATATACTATACTTTCTTCATAAATTTTAATATAACAATCATAACTGGAACGACGAATGCTTCAATACATTAATCAAAGAAGTATTATTTATTTGGTACAATAACAATGTTAATCCATCAATTTGTATGAAAAGACACAAAATTGGGACATCACTAAGGTCACGAGGTCCCCAGAGGAACTAGGGTCGGGACAATGGGAACAAATTACAACCGGCCAATTGAGCTGTGATCCCCTATTGTTTCCGCATATACTATAGAGCGACGAATATGTTTGATACTTGGGTCTTATATATATTTTTTAGTTTTTTTCATAAATACACGTAGAGAGTATCTGCTTATGCTTTTATTATTCATTAATCTTGTAAAGATTAATCGATTGGTGTTACATTATTGTAAGTAATTCAGAAATGTAAGAAATTATAATAATTTATATTAACTAACAATGTTTAACTATTGTAAAATAGTTAGATATTTAAATAAACTATGTCGTACTCGTACAAAGAAAAACGTTCAGTTAATGTTATATAAAAAATCGTATTTTTAAAGAGTATTATTTTCAAAACATAAATATATATTTCGATTTTCTACTCTAACGATTTAAAGAAATACTTTGAAAACAAATATACCTGAAGCTGGTAACCATCGGGGAAAAAACGTGAAGACACATTGTGTTTCAGTTATTGTCAGGGTATTTTTAGGAATCCTAATATGCTCAAACTAAATATTTATACTACAAACAAAAAACCGTTGCAGTTTTTGTCAAATAAACATAAATAAATAAAAACATTTTTCGTTGATGCGATTGTTATACAAAAATATATAAAAATAATAATTCAATTCTAATATACACGGCTGTCAACTTAAAATGATAAGGCCCTATGCGGAAATTCATCTACCTTATTGAAAGCGTAGTCCGACGATCCATCACGGCGGCGCTTCCTTTGCTTAGAATATTGGCGTAAGATGCATGGTGTGTTCAGACGTTTGGACGAATAAATCAAGTTTAAATATAGAACATGTTACAGCAAAATGAAACAGTGATAAGATCATTTTATAAAAATAAAAATAAGTACCAAGATTACCCGGCCGCAGTACTCAGTAGGTGCGATACTTAGCGCCAATTTGTTCGCATCATCGCAACACGATTGTTCTATGAGATAGATTAGAGGGGAGTCGGGCGGATTGATCCAATCAGATTATTATAGCTAATTATTCATTGTTTTTGTTTTATTCACTATTTTTATTATGTAATAAATCTTTATTCATTTTGTAACAGATTCATAACTGTCTTTCTTTTATGGATCGCTTCAATTATAAGTACAGGATATTAAGATATCTCTCGTCATTATAATCTTACGCTAAGTCTAGATCCAGTTTGTGGCTAGATTTACATATCTGTATATGGATGTTTGGTTAATATTCCTGTTAGTTGATAGTGCGTGGTATTTATAAATTTCCAAGCATAAATTATCAACGATATTATATGGGTACTTTTATATATTTTTTTGTATGAAATTAAATTATTTAAATGTAGAATTAAACTCGTATATGAATCATTTGAGAACGACTGTACCGATTAGACAGTTTTTTGTTACTTTTGGTAAGAAATAAAATAAATACTGCAAGTATTTGAATACGAAGAATATTCTTGCGTTATTTATTCAGTTTTATCTCATATTAGGTTACCTGAATTACATAAAATTTTAGACACATCTGACATCACACTGGTTTTTATATACATAGATACCTGCAGATTATATATTTTTGTTTTTTTTTAAGACAGATTTAAAATCATAAACTACCTATCATCCCTTATTTGTCTTACACTAGGATCATATATTTTTTGTTTTAATGTTGTTTTGGAAAACAGTTTTTGGAGTAAAAAGCAACAAGTAAGTTTATTTGGATACTAAGTCAACACTATATCTTAAAAATAAATATCTTAAAAAATATCTTGTAGTTTATTGGTACAGTAATTAACTATAATCAAGTATTTTCTCTTCAAATTAGAACAAACATATTTTACCTATAGTTTTGAATATCTATCTAACGTACAAGACGTTATTTTATTATTAAAACTATTATGAACTAAACAAATTACGAACAAATAGTACGTTACATACTTAAATAAACTTTGGGACATTAATATTGTTTTTGTATATGACAGTCAAAATGTTTTGATATTTAATATAATGAGGTTCAACATCACTACTATTAAAAGTAAAAAAAAAAATCATGGATAACCGTAAATTTTATACGCCGATAGTAGAGTTGAAAGTAATTTTACTTTTAACAATTTAATAAAATAACATTTTAATTATATACCTTGGGTTATTTTTAGAATCAAACTTCGAAAAGCAGCTTTAGAAGAGTTTTTTATTAAATGTTATTTATATTATTTAAAAATGCAATAGGCAAACCTTAGATTTCATTCTTGTAAAGATAACTCATTAGTCAATAGTTATTATTTGTTTATTAGTTTAATATTCATAGTTTTATGGATATCCTAGTTCATTTTTAAATACCTTACATGTTTTATCTATCTTAAAAATGTAACTTAAAACTGTTGACTAACGGTTGATGAACCTAACAATGCAACCAAAAGTCGTGGATTCGATTCCAGTACCAATTTTTTATTTAGTTGTTGATCTTGGTATACTTTGTGATTTATAATATTTGTATGGATTATTTGTAAATCTACAATACTTTATTCAAAGTAATATAATCATCACAAGGAAAAATCCTGCCATCAAAACTAGTACTATATAAATTCAGCATCTATGTAATATGTAAAACAAAACGACACTCAATTAAGGGGGGGTAGAGAAGCAAATTTTTCAGCGCCAGCCCTATTTGGCTAACGCGTTCGTCAACTTACCTCGCACTCATACAAACGCCGATCAAGTAAGGATTCTTAACACTTCGGTCTTTATAAGGTACCGACTTAAATTAGTGTTTGCAATTGTACTATACAAGTTAACATCGTTAAACCATGTTCACGATTGTCAATCGTCTCGATTTATCTCGTTGTTATTTGAATGTTTGTTTTAAATAGTGTTTATATGTGACGTGTGAGGAACCCCATTATGATCCGATAGGGCTGTCGCGTGAGACTTATAATGCAATTATTACTTGACAGAGTTATATGCAAAGTACTTGAGAAAGTAGGAGTCCATGTTATTTGTGAGGATATCTATATAATAGAATTGCTTATTAAATATAAATCGAATATAAATCTTTTTGGTACTTAACTCAATAAATCAATGTACACGACTCACTTAAGTATACATAAGAGTATGTTTTTACTTAGAAAGTAAGATTACATATATGAATGATGTATCCGTAAGATAAAATCGATGGAGGGTGTGGCGAGACAGCGTTCCTGATGCCTCTAGACCGTACTACAATACTATCTGCTGCAAGTAAAATGTTCAATATACTAGCGACTTCAGTGACTCTGTTCGAACCTATAGTTGACTGGTCTAATCTGTCTGTCTATCTGTAAAATAAAAATAGAATGAAAAAATAATCGGTGGTATGATAATTCGAACCTGTGTTCTCTGTAAAACTGTCCCGTCGCTCTATCAATTGAGCGACCGTACGCGTTGTTTGTATTTTTTTTAATCTGATAAAAATGTTGACTTATTTTTTATGATTTTTTATTTCGAAAACAAAATATTAAAACATAACTCATCCTTTTTAAAGTAAGTATTTTTTTTTTGGGTTACAGACTTTTGTATGCTTTGTATATTACAGTTTTTTGAATAATTATTGTATGCTTATCTTTATATATATATTTCTTGTATGCGTGTGTATGTCACTGAACTCCTCCTAAACGACTGGACCGATTTTTATGAAATTCTTTGTGTGTGTTCAAGGGGACTTGAGAATTGTTTAGATTCACAATTTGGTCCACTGGAAAATGGTTCTTTGATTAATTTTTAATGTGTAAGTAGGTGGTGATTTTGAAATGTTTCACATTGGTTCCGACGGACTGCGTTACCATGGCAATGTCAAATATTAAATAATATTATATTTTAATTATAGTCTGCCCTGACAGTTGGCGTTGCGATAGAAATGAAAAAATAATTTAGGTCTATCAATTTTAGTACTAACAAATTCATTTATTCAAACAAAAAATGTTTATTTACATATTCATACGCTATCGATTGGTCGAATTATGATAAATGTACATGTAATGACGTTAGATATTGTGATAACTTTTCAATATATATATTTTTTTTAAGTTTGAGTTTTTTAAATTAAAGACGCGTTTACAAGACAACGTCTGTTGGGTCCGCTAGTATTTTATATAGATGAAAATAATGTGATCTAATAATATGCAATATATTTAATATATTATATTCCCTTCAAAAGACAATACACAAAAAACATACATATGTAAATAAATTTGTTTGTCTGTGTGCGTGATTTTTCCAAAATGTATTATATTTAATAAATTTACCCACACTGGAACATATTCATTTATAGTTTTATATACAAGTTATGTCTTGAAAGTATTTCCTTAAAATTATTTAATATCTACACAATTATATAAACTAGTTTAACATTTACGCCTATGTGGTTCTCACATGTGTGTACAGCCGACAACATAATTAATTATAACACCTATGTAATATATAATAAGGGTCATAATATTCGTCGCTGGTTGTACAGGAAAGTCTGTCAGCCTGAGTGATAGTGTGACTGCCATAACATTTCCTTTAGAAATAAGGGCTTATTATAAGATAAGTCGAGTTTAATGTTCAGGTTTATGTAAAATATGTATTATATGTTGTATAATGTATATTATAATTCTTATTATATAATAGATTTATTGCTATTGTTCTAAATAATAATGTATTTAATGTATATCAAAAAGTAAAAAAATATATATATTTTAAGATTATAAAAAAATATTGATTTTGTGGTATTTTTAAAATAATAAATATTAGACGTTCGGTATAATAACTGTCTTATATTTTATTGTCTTGAAAACTTATTTAAATTTATAAATTTATAAAGAAAAATAAACCTATACTCTGGGAATTTTCCTCTTCCTTTCCCAGAGGTCGCGGTTTCGAATCCTTGCCCTTATCGATTTATTTTTCACGCTATATTTATATAAATTTATTTTATTATTTTTCTTACAACAATATAAAATGTAAAAAAAATATTACATACTGTTATTTTTTATTAATGTAGGAAGTTATATTTTTTGCATAGATTTAAATAAAAATATACTGAAAATCTTAATTCCTGTAGACATATATGTAAATATCACTTCGTTATCCTAATTTAATAAATGCGCATTCCTTATATAGTTATATTACATATATAATAGTCGTGTATGTAAATAATGGTCCAGATACATCGATCAAGACTGCTCTGAAGACACGACTCTACTAAATACAATTTATTGGAAGGACAAATCGTATAAAATATTGTTTCTTTTATATATTTTCATTGTTATTATAATTATTTTTTTATATAAAAAATATATAATAAAAATAAATTATGAATATAAGATTATTATCTTAAGATATAAAAAAATATATATAATTAAATTTTGTTGTTAATATGTTTTTTTGGGTACTTTCTATGAATATAAAATGTGTTTAAATTACATTTATTATATGTATTCTTTCTGTACGTCTTACTAAAGCTACTCTAGATACAAATGTATTCAAATCTGAATGTGGGAACATCTACTTTTTGTTTCTCGAAGATACGCTTTTGTTATCGTACTTCGTTACTGTCTTATGTATCTTAAAAGGATACCTATTTCCTTTAAAGGATATGTAACGGTGTAATGGAAAGATAAGATCTGTATTTATAAAGATAAGATTGAAAGTTATCTTTACGGTGTAAATATATGTTTTAATTATAAATAATTATATAATTATCACAACTTTAGAATATATTATAGAATATACTTCGATTTTTCGAAAGAAACCTAATAGATATCACCACCTTCCCGATAAAGACGATCACATATAGAATGTTTAATTCACCGAGGCGGACAGCGATACGGTAGCTCAGTTGGTAGTGCGACGGGACGGTTTACCAGTAGTCGCGGGTTCGAATCCCTGCCCGTATCGGTTTATTTTTCATTCTATATTTATATAAATTTAAATAAGCTATACATGTTTATAGACATTTTCAAACTTTAGAATATACTATTAATAATTTGATTTAAATTTATATTTTTGTACGTAATTAACTTTTATTTAAATTAACGATACATAAATTAAGTAATTGACGATACATAAATTAAGTAATTCCTATAAGATATCTGATAAGATGTAAAAAATGTTTCCTTGACAAACTACTTCCTCTGGAATCCATAAAAAATATTAGTTTTGTTAAAATAGAGATACAGAAAATATCACGACAGTAGATTTCGGGCAGGTTTTAAAATATACATATTTATATAGAGCTGTTCTTACATCAATATTAATTTTATATTTAATCAACATATTAAATATCGATTTAAGATTGTTGATTTATTTAATTTGTTGGTAAATATGTAAGCGAGGAACACGAATCGATAAAATTATAGAGTCTTTGATTTTAAAAGTAATAATACTATAAACAATAAGTGTTTGTTAAAAAAATATATTTATATATATATAGTAATATTTATTTACCTATATTTATATATATACATATATCAGCTCCACATAATTCCCTAAATATTTAATTATCAACACTCGCGAATGCCTTAAATTTTTTGGTTAGATTCTTAACAGAATTTATTACGTTCCCAGAAATCAAGTTTTTAAGAGACTTCGATGGCTATGTATCTTAAAGTAGTCACCTAACGTTTTAAAAGTATTAATATAAATTTACAATAGAAGTTTATAGTAGTAATTAGTATAAATTATTAGTTTTTTTACATAATTTAGTCGAATTTGTAACTGTAGAAAGAGTTTAAAGATGGCGTCGAAGTTATTTGTGTGTATAACATAACTATCTTTATAACATAACATGTTTATATGAAGTCATAAAAAATAACTAAAATATAATATTTAACGGCCATTACAATGTGTTTATTTATGTATGTGTGAGTGTGTTAGCAATACAAAGTCAATTATTATCTAATACAGTAGCAAGCAATTTCCAGTGTATAGTTGGTAAATAATAAATAAATCCAGTTACATAACAGGTTTCATTAAGACAGCAGTAAATCAGGCTAGCGGAGAGGCGCCCGCGCAATCCTGCAATCAAGTACCGATTGCAAATAAATTAATATTAATTTGTTGTATAATATTTAAATATTAGTCAATTTATAATTATCAGTTGCTATTACGAATGACATGAAATATAACAAATTTTTGTGTGATACTGTAAGCATGTTGGAAAAAAATATAATTTATGTTTAATTTTTTCTCATATGGCCAAAAAAAATAATAATATAATATTATTATTTTTTTTGCTTTTTATTTTTGTTAGCTAACGAGTGATATTCTTTTAATTTTAAATGAAAGCTAATGACCTATTATGGATGACTAGCTAATAATGGTTTAGTACCTAACCACTGTAATTGCACAGAAAACCAATAAAACTGTTTTATATATAACACTTTTGTGAAAAATAATATTAATTTGTAAAATTAATTTTAATTTTGTACCATTAAAGCCTTTTAAACATTATGTAATAGTTATTTATTTCTATTTTCTCAATATTTTAGTCCAGACAAGTTATTTGGAATCATTTTTGTATAACATCATAACTGTATCATCAACAATTAAAAAAAACTTTATCCTTACTCAAAATAGATCTTCCTGCGAATAATAATAATAATGGATATTAAAGAAAAAATAACTTAATAAATTATCTTTTATGTAGCTCTGTATTTTTTTACTGAGCAGTTGCTAATTGTTACGCTTCTAACAGCTAACTTCCTTTATTGCTCAAATTACTCATCGTAAAATATTCCCTGTGTGAAACTTGAACTGAGTAAGGGGAAATTTATTATTATAACCTCATTAAAATCTTTGCAACGGAAGTGACTTTCTAAGAAAAGATCTATGTTGAATTACGCAAGTACTGGAGTACTTTGTAAGATTTAATTAATTTAATTAATTTCATTTCTGTATTAACGATAACGACTTTTTTTTAAATTTTGCAATAAAATATATAGAATATATATTTTTTTGTTGATGGTACATGGCTAATCTTTTTAGCTATTTGTGTAGCACAGTGAGTGGAAATAGTTATTAAAAGAAAACGCCTTGCAGTATCCTAAGGACTGGACAGACTGATGGATTTAACTTTTAGACTTCTAACTACTCTCAATTATATAAAAAAAAAATGTATATTATTTATTAGATATTTTTAGAATAAGCCATTACTTGGCAATGGTATACATTTATTAAAGATATATTTATAAAAAATATAATATGTATATTTGCTGACACTAATGACGATAAATTTTTGCTATTAATTTTAATGTTACTTAGAAAATCTAGGGGTTTTGAAACAAGTATTAATAAAAACGAACATATTTTAGCAACTTATAAAATAATAAATATTAAAAAATGTATTTTAAAGTAAAATATATGTATATAAATATTACGATATAAAGTATCAGAGATTGTTACTACATACAAGACAACTAATTTCTGTATAATAAATAGTGATGTAAAAGCGTAACGAAATACAATAAATTAAACACAACGTATGTGACCCCTCATTTGACCCAAGATAAAGGGTTAATCTTTAAGGGTTGCCCTATAAATCATGTTACGTTTGCTGGAAGGTAGGGTTGTCTATATTTTTTTATATACATATTTTACAGCAACCCGTTTTTAGATATTTCCATGAATTATATTGTAAAACTGGTATACAAATAATTTATATTAAATAAATATTAAATGGATTTATATGTTTTCAAATATTAAACTTATATTTAATTTAGTATTTTTTTGCTTAAAAACAACGACTATAATATATTCTCTACGATATCTTGATAACCAAGCAATTCTTGTATAAACAGATTATTAAGGTTTTTTTTTATTAAACGTGATAACCCTAACTTTCCAGTACTATAATAACTCATTCAGTTGACACAGATGGCGCTGTTGTACATCAAAATGGCCGCGGATTACTGTCCAACATGATTTATTCCCGTCAAATAATATATGTAAATGATATTTGTCTTAAGTACGTTGAAATTCAAAATATGCAAAAATATTTTTTTTGAGAAATGATATTGTAATTAATATTATTTAAATTATTGAACCCGGATGCATTAATTTTACTTAAAATTTTAGAAATTAATACACATTAATTCTTTGTAACTTTATTAGTCAAAAAACTTTAGATATTTCGATGTTATGCGTATATAAAAATTTAGTTTTTATTTTGGTATACGAAATAAAGGAACTAAAATCTTATTTACGTATACGTAATACGACAAATCAATCTTACAATGAACCTAAAGCTGTGTTTATAATGACATGTTTTTAAATACCCCCCGTGTATTTGTCAAAATAAACCGAGGGCTTAACCCTTTGATATCAATTAATCGGACCAATTTATGAGTTATTGCGTCGAGCCCTAACAAGGAATATTTGATGAGATGGGTGCATATTATAATGTATGGGAACTTGAAACGATCCACATAAATCATACAATTTGATATTGTAAGGGGATTGGTGGTATGTTTATCTGTTTGTGTTTGTCATCACAACAGTTACGCTATATAATGCGTTTTAAGTAATTTTTTTATAAGAACATATACACTTTAAGGAAAAATCAATTAAGACGTTTGAAATCAGTTAAATTAAATGATTTATTGAATGCAGGGAGGAGCGAAGTTCATGGTTGGCTTGAATGCTATCTCCCTGATCTACTCCTGAACTACTGAACTGATTTTCATCGGGTTTTTTAATTGATAGAAGCATTATCATCAATGGTTTAACAAAAACAAACTTAAACTGAAACTTGAGGAATAAGCACCTTAAAGCAAAATTGTACGAATAAAATCATTTAATCTGCGCTGAACTAACAGTCAGAAAGGCTGTCAATCAAGTATTAATATTCTGATCATGCTATCAAAATAATACATATTATATTATAATGATATAAAGAGCTGCGTACTAATAAATCATCCTTATTGTCAAACTTCCTCGTCGCCATATTGCTAATGCCCCAAGGAGTCAGATTATTGAATAATTGAGACGCGAACTTTATTAAAATCAAAACTGAATTAAAACAAGCAAATTAAACCTAATTCCTTCTAATGCGTTTCAAATGGGGTCACGGAATCGCTTTTTAATAATGCATTTAAAAGGGAGGACACATTTACTAGTAATTTAAGCTCTATATCGAGGAAATTAGGGTCCAATTTAAATTTTGATACGTAATATAAATCTCATGATAGATAGGCTTCTTTTGACATGTGCTTTCATTGTAGATTGAAATCTATGTAGATATGAATCTTAGATTTTGTCAGAACAACTGTTAACTGTTAAGTATACTGAGCTTTTTGACGTCAATGCCAATGATAAATAGCTTGTATTAAATGGATGTGGTAGTTTTATTACTATATGAATAATAACTAATTCTAATGTTTTTTGTCAATACTTTCGTCTTGTAACTGATTTTTTGAATTATTCTTTACAATGTTGTTTGCAATTCGAACGATCTCAAAATTCAGTTCGCTGATTGGTCATCATTGGTGGACAAAGTGCGCTGTAATTGGTGATTGACATGTGAGAGTTTCCTGATGTGCAACCAATGTTACAGACTTATGATGATTTAGATAGGATTTTCATATATCTTAAGATACTGAGATATTTTTAATAATATGAGTGTAATAGAATAACAGAAACTTATTATGTGATATAGATTTTGCGAAGGTTTCTTCTTGTACTAACTACCACTTTTAGTCGTAGTTAGCACGAGACTACTACTTTTGGTGGTTGAGATGAGATCCTTGTCACCCGATTGAATCCAAAACATTTTGAGAACGTAATAAACATTTTCCTGAGCTTCTTTTAATGTATCAGTCTAAATTGTATATAGCTCTGCAGTAAACCCGCTAATATGGTTGTATCGTATATTCAGCTTCAACGGATTCTCTCAATATGGGAAAATAATAGTGAATACTATTTCTAGATAAACCCAGACCAGACTTGGAGGCTACTTTCAATGATCCTAGACTAAGTTCATGAATTTTATATAAAGATAACAGACAAAAAGTAACATTCTTTAGCAGTATTGATTAGGCAAAATTGTGTTACCTATATAAAATTTAATATGAAAACATCTATAAATTTTGACAATATTTTAACAAAGGTACGTCACTGATACTTGGTAATATTACGATAGGAATGTCAACATCATATTACCCAACTCTATATAAGCGAAGAAATAAAACCAGTTACTCTATTTACGACTATTTATGAGTATTTATAGCGAAACTATTTACAAGTCAACTCATCTAAACCAAGCCTATTTTACGCAACACTCTTAACCATAGCAAAGAGAGTTGTGACTAATTAATTTCCTGCAGATTTTAAGAAAGTGTAGACCGCTTTAGCCGCACCTGTGGCTATGTTTCCATTTCTGATCCGTCACGACATTTCAATAACGTCTAGTTTTATATAATTCATGTTATCGTTAAATGTGTATCTTATTAACACATAGATAAAAAACATGGTGGTTAACTAGAATACAGTCTACCTGAGTGTATGTTTGGACATTTGCTTATAGAGATAGTAGCAGTAATATTAGCGTTGCCACCCTTGCGGAATGCAAAAAGATACTGGAAACTTCTATAGCGAGGGAAAAATAGATTGCTTGGGGTTAAATTTTTCTCACTCACTATATGAAATGTAGCTGTAATAAATGTAGCCATATGTAGTATTAGCCCTGGTAATAGTAAATGGTCCTGGTCGTGCCAAACCGCATGCGAGCTGCAGTCGTACTACTAAAAGTAACTTTAAGTCAATTATCATCATTTATATCTAAATTTGTTACATTTGTTTCAGCTAAATATTAGGTGTGTTGATAAAAAGCTTTTTCAATTGAAAAGATTTATTAATTTAAAATTAATTAAATAATATGATCATATTTAATATTTGGAATAAATTAGCAGTGTTATGGAAACAAACCCACATGTGTAGAACTACTTAATAGCCTCTGTATCGCCTACTTTAGATGCTAATTACGTATTGGTACAATATTTCAAGATTGCTAAACAAAATAACCACGCCATGGGTGTTGATGATTCTATTATAGAAAGTTTTATTATTCTTCAACCGGTTTATCATATTTTATTGGTTGTGCAACCTTTCCCTTATACAAATAAATTTATTTTATTTTTATTATTATTGAGCAATATCCGGTTTGATGTATGTATTATTACATTTTTGTTTACAACATTTTTTTTATAAGCTATATATTTTAGTGGAATCTTGCTAGTAACATAAACCTGACAAAGTACTTGCTAAGAGAGAAGAGCCAATAATTACCAACTTATCGTTCTCACCAAGAAAATGTACTAATGAAAAGCAATTTGGGTCCTTAATATTATACAGATAAGAGTCATGTTATGATTTATTGATGACAAATATAATTTTGTAGTTTAGTAATGAGGAATCGCCAGCCTCATCCATCAGTAACCTATTACATTTGTTCAAACGTTGGCAAGCTATTGACGTCATGGTTTTTTTTAATATTAGCACAGAACTTTACAAGGAATTATTTCCTGATATGTAGAAGAAAATGAAGTGCTACCAATAGTATAAAAGTAATTATTTAGATACATTGCAGAATAGCGTTGATTTGACAGGTAATGTAAAAAGCTCTGGGAAGGAGCTTTTCCATCTATATAGTTGTTATAATAATTTACCTAAATGTTTAATAAATTACCGGTGACGTAATATAATCTATAAAATAGGCTAGATTATTTTAAGTTATCCATAACAATATTCGATCTTCAAAATATTTGTTTATTTTTATTTAATTAGACTTATTCTGATGAAATAGATACAATTATATTTAAACAATAAGGTCCGCAAAAATAGTAACTAAATAAAAACAATTAAAAACAACATTAAAATAAAGAATTTGTATTTTTTATGCTGATACAAAACTAGATAAATCATACGAGTAAATATATAAATAAACATTGATTTGTACTAAAACAATAAACCCACACAGATATATAGCTACAAAAGATAGAGAAATATGAGTAAAGGAATACAAAATTAAATGCGTAAATAAAGATCATGTGTTATGTAAGAATATACAATAAACAGATTTTTAATTTAATTCTATAGACTCGAAAATAATAGATATAATAATAAAAAAAATGTAAACTGAAACATTATTACCACATGGGTAATTAGGAATAATATAGATATATCACTAAAATTTCACACAATGACACATGGTTTATTGTCATCTAATAACCACAGATAAGAACAATCTAATGTGACATCTTAATAACGTCAATAAAGTCGAAATTACAGCAAATTGATGTATTGACCCTAGATGATTATCTTTTCTAAGGTTTGCATAGTTAATCAAGTTGAAATTGATATCAATAGCGCAGTATATCTTGTAAGCTTTAAAGCAGTCAGTGAACAAGATTACAATTGAGATAAAATTCGACTGTGGTATAAGTTGTGACCTTTGACCTCGGAGTTGTTGCAGCGATAGACTGAGAGCGTATAGCTTGTGGCGGATGTGTGAAGATTTTATTGTTATTTTTTAAGGTGTCCTACTTATGATTTATTCAATATTTGTGTTTAAAAATCTTGACATGATTTGTTAACAGGACTTTTCTTCAACTGTTTAGAAATGTCAACACAAGTACAAAATTGCACAGTCAATAATAGGTAGGCTATAATCTGAGATTTGTATCAACCTTATGTGACTATCAATTACAGGTAGGTTTTTAGGTATTGATTACGCGGTAGTGATAACGCGTTCAAAAGCGTAATGAAATTTCAATCCTTAGTAGCTAAAATTCTATCAAGATTCTAATAATAATTTCCGCTGTTGACGCATATCGAGATTTAAAATGAGACGATGTTATCAGTACGAGATTTTATCAGTATACAAACATACAGTGTGTGTTTATGTTCTAAAGTGTGTGTTACACGAATGAGAAATTATAACTCTATGTCAATGAAATGTGTCCCCATAAAGTATAGTTTTCCATAAAAAAGAATCTCAAGACAAGGATAGAGAGTTATGGGGATATCGACTTAAGTATACTTCTGATATATTACTTGTTTAATTTTATTAAAATACATATCTCCAAAGTCTCTATGTCAGAATAATGATGCTCAAAAATCAACTTTAAAACAGTACACTATGATACATTTTAGTTTGTATAATTAAACCTTTTGCTGTCATTCTGGTGGTTGTAGGGTAAATGACCGTGAGAAAAAGTGTTTTTTATTTTATTTCTTTAATTGTTCCTACATGTTACCGAAGATATAAGACGGTACTTTGTTGCTTTCCGTTATCGACATATTGAATATTAATGAGAGTTTAAAATATTTATACTAATGATTGATTTATTTCGGTAAATCTTTTATTCCGTGGGTAATCAATTTAATTGCTAAGCTTTGGTGTAAAAGCGTATAAATAAATGTAATTGATAATAAATCTGTATTCTCGCGCGTAAGTTTTTATTACTTATAAATTAATATTGTCGACGCATACTTTCTTAAGTATACAATAAATTAAACTGGAAGCAAAACAGACTAAGACATTCGTTTGGTAACATTAAATTGAAGGTAAAAAAAAATGTGAAATAGTAAATAGAACTTTACCAACGAAAAATCTTGTTAAATTTTAATCAAATGGACAGTAGAAAATATGTCGATTCAGGCAAGGATTCGAACCTGCGACCTTTGGGAAACCACCCCGTCTCTCTACCAATTGACATATGGTAGCATAAAGATATATTCTTCATTTTATACTCATTACAAAAGTTTCTTAACATGGTTATAAATGTTTATAGATGATTTAAAAAATAAGAACGATAGTAATAAATCCGCTAATCGTTTTCAAATTCAAGTATTTTCCCAAAAACCGAGCTCACCCTAAACGAACAATAGAAGGCATTACTCAAAGACGGTGATCTGTCAACGGCTTAATGGCATCGAAAGAATTCAGCAACAAAAAAAAAGGAAACACACGTCTCTACACACCACTACCGTTTCCGCGACAACAAAAAAAAAACAAAACAGTAAAGAAAATCTTGAGTCAACTTTAGGCGCCTTTACCCTATATACTTCGTTAATCAATTATGAATTGTATTTCTATATAAAGAAAGTAGGTTTTCGTTTGCAGCTACCAAAATACTTAGGGCAGATACAGAAGTGCCTCGATAAAGGAAACCATTATTTTCGAGGGGTTATACTTACGGCATTTGTACCGCGTATTTGAAGAAGTTCGACAGTTTGTTTTCGAGTGCATTTCGTCATTAATCAATGTTTTGTTCGTGCCTTCAGTTTTATATTTGTTTTACCTGTTTTCCTCGAGGGACTTTTCACTTCGACAGTTACAAGTAATTGATTGTTTTTGAAAAAATATTTCCGTGTTGGAAACGATATCTCATATTTGACAATATATTTTCTGTTTGTACATTTAATAAGTACGTATGAGTTATGAAAATGGAAAAAATAAATTGAAGTGTTATACTGCTGTAACTGTAATTAAGATATAATTTTAAAGATTAAAGATTTAAGAAAATGATTTTGTCACAAAATGTCATGTTATTTATTACAAATAGTAACAAAACATTGACTATTTTCTCTGAAGACATGAAAGCATCCAAGTTATTACACGGGCAAGCCTTTGAACAGTATTGAGAGTCTATATCCGCCCGTTTTCCTTTATGCGCGTGCAATTTTATCCTTGCCGTTATGAACTTGAGATGTTCGAATTAGAGTGGATGAGACATTTATATTTAAATAAATTTTAATGATTTAAATAATAATACATTATAAAAAATAGGAGAATATTTTTTTTTTTAGAGAATAATTCGTGTCCAAGTATAAATTTACAATAGATATGTATAGTTAAGATACTATATAATAAAAGGACAGTTTGTAAAGTTAAATGATTTTAGTTATTTTTAATATCCCATATGTAACAAAGGTAATGAAGCTTATCCAACTTGTTCTAGCTGTTATAAAACAAACTGTTATCACACAGATCTGAATATACTAGAAAACCAAAGAATAGTCTTGAGCACAGTTGATAATTAACAATTATTATCTTCGATCTAAGCTAATAATTTTTATATGCCATATGAACTACGCAGCAAATAATTTGAAAGGTTTGTATTTATGTATTTATGTATTTATGTGTTGTTATATTTATATGAATTAAAAGTATTTACTAACAAAAACAAAGTTAAAATGTAAGATATTCTATCTAAAGACTAAACGCCGGATTCAACTAATTACAATTAGCTTTCACTCACCGTAAGAAATCTTCTCACAGTAAATAATTACTTAATTGGTTATTATTTTATATAGTTGACATGTAATAAGATTCTTTTAGTGGTTATAATTTTAACGTAGAGGAAAGACGGTTATATTATTTTATATATCTTTAATAAAAAGAAATATTTAAGATTTTATTTATCCCGTAATTATTTATCCATTAGGTAGCAGGTTCGATTTCTGACGTGTTGATAAATTTTTCATTATATATTTTTTTCAAAATTATCTTAAGCTTTAGCTTTAGCTTTTTATCTATGTAATATGATAATCTTAATCATTAATAATTTAATATGTTACTATAAATTTGAATAAGTCACATCCATACAATTCTTATATCAGATCGGACATCATTTTCTTGGTTGCTTTAAGAAAATGCAGCTGGCTGAGACTCTGTGTAACTTCATCTATTAATATCTTATTTTTATTAATATCAGCCCATTTCGGCTCTTTGATATCGAAGCCAATTACTAAGGTCTAAGATGATCTTGAAGGAAGTTTCATAGAAATTTAATCAGCGTAGTCTTACGTAGTGTTGATGGAGAGGCCGGAAATTGGTTATTAATAGCTTGAGATCACTTTACGTAATTGATTATGGCCAGTTTAAAGCCTAGACCAGACTTGCAACTTTATGCTGTCAATAATAGTATTGACTCATAGGAGTGCAATTAACTTTTTTTTTAGTCTTAAAGTTGTAGCTGCGATCAAATAACTGGCAGAAAGATTTTAAGAAAGTCAAAGTTAAATATTATTTATTTTCTTGACACCTACTTTCCCTATATTATAAACTAACTAAATGAAATAAAACTGTTTTAAATGAAAAAAAAAAATTGTAATCGTTCGAAATTTTACTTTTTATCGGAGTTTAATTTAAAAAATTGAAAAAAGAAATATATAAAAATCTCATTAAGAATATAATTTCAATAATAAAACTTTTTGATAAATTGTATGAAAAATTCTTATTAGCAGGGTCTCAGGTTCCCGGTTATATTGAGTGCCGAGAGAGTCATAAATTGATAAAAAGTACCCACCAATTGAACACGATACTGTGACACTCACTTGATCCTATTTTTAAGTGGAAAATTATTTTTTACGACTCTTTACGTAACCATATCTGTCTTAAGGCAATTTGATTTTAGATTAAAAATTTTTTTAAAACAAAAAAATATTACGTCAATAATACATAAAAATATTTTAACCCATCATATTTGAGATATTTTTTCAAACCTAAATGAATAGGGTATGAAAAATATTTTTTTGTTTTTTTTTTTGTTAGAATATTTTTTTTTTGTATTTGGTTATTAAACGAGCTAATGATTTGCCAAAAATTTAATAAGAAAATTTTAGATTTCGCTGAACTTGTATTAATTACAAGTACAAGAACTACTGCATCACCTTAGGGCTCTAACTATGCTTTCATGTAGACAACGCTGGTAATGTGAGACCTCTTATACTTTACGACTGATACACACGGACAGATACTTCATCAAGCCAGCTAGAGCTAGAGCTCACTTATATAATATATATTTATTTTGTAATTAATTTAGACTTATTTGTTATTATACATATTAGATTATAGTCTTTTGTACAACAATTTATTAAACACATGTAATAATAATAATAATAATTTATTGAAAAAACAAGTTTACATATATGAGAACGACAGGTACAATTTTTTAAGTAAATACTATTATAACTTTAGTGTCTGAACTAGGAAACCCTATGTTTCGGACAATGTGTTAGCCAAATAAAAGTTATGTGTATTTTTAAATTAAAAAATATCAGTAAATCGTAATACAAAATGTAGAAATGTATAAAAAACCTGATTTAAAATTCATACATATTTAAAAAAAACTGATTTAAACTAAATATATTCAATATGTCCTAATTACTTTAATAATAGCTCTAACGAATCGATACTCGTATGTTTTATTCGCAAACAACGCGTAACTTCTAGTCAATCGCCAATAAATCGAAAAGCACTCCATATTAATTTGCTTGCGTGCGCGCAGCTACTGTACACTATCAAAGATTTATTGTTAGCGAGGGACATAAAGTTTACTTATGAAAAATGCTTTCGCTTGTTTCAAGCTTTGCGTGACCAGTTTGTGAATCTCTGTTTTGTTTTATTCAGTACACTAAATTATAATAGTGACTTCTAGTTAACGTCTAACGAAGGCTGGAATATTTTAATGTTAGTTGGACTGTTGCTCTCCTTTTCTTTTCTACGAATAAATGAAACATACTATTAAGGAAGAAAGGAATTAAGTTAGTTTTGGTTACATATAACGAGTTTAAAATTTATAAAATATGAAACTTCATTAAAATTGGCTGAAATAAGTGATCTCTACATTACCAGGAAAGCTATAAAAGCTGTTTGCCGCCTAATTTTGGAACCATTGCCTCCGCTCGCTCAGACAGTATACTATATCTTTATCGAAATTCTTGTAATGTTTTGAATAAGCTTCCGTTTGCTATTTGCGTTTTAGAAACTTGGCAACACTGATTTTATAACGCAAACATAAGTTCAACAGACAGTTGTTTGACATATCATGAAGGATCAGTTTATATTGGTATAATATTATAGCCCTTAGAGAAACCAACAATAAGAGAACTTCTAATACTTTAAGTATAAAACTAATTATCTTAGACTAAGATTAGATAGTGTAACTTCCCCGTGAATAATTACTTCGCACTCTGTTGTTTTCAAGAAATATATAGCAACAGTTATAAATACTTGCGTTGTTTATGTTAATTGGAGTGGACCATGCCACTGTTAAGGTACAATGCCACAGTTTAAGTTAAACATAGCTTAGAATGCAATTATTGGTAGGCTAAATATGTGTTTCTATTGAACACTGTGTAGATTGTTTTCTAGTTGCACAGTTAAATAATTAATCTGTGGTTAAGTTATTGTATTTTACTATTAGGTATGTTAAAAAGGTTGACTATCTTTGATTCGGGTTTTGATTTTAACAACATTGACATTGAAAGAAATATTGTATATATATAAAAATGTAAAGAAATATTATTAATAGTATTTTAAAATAATCCATAATTTAGTGGCTGGTTTTTTTTTATCATATAAATAAAATAATGAAAGACGAATAGAATGTTATTTAAGACAAAATCAGTGGGGCCGGACAAAATCTTCGACCTCACTAGACTTATGTTCACACCGGGACCCACTCGCATTGTGCTTTATTTGTATTGGCTAATGTATACAATCTCTAATTACACGCAACGCCTTGAATTAGATAGGGTTGTCATCTGAGTCTTATAAGTCAAATGTTTTTTATTTTTTTCGTAAAATTCGTAATATGTATGGTAATATGTTTAAAAAAACAGTCATACTCACTTATTCCGAATTACCGTATCGGTTAGACGGTAAATTTTATTGATTAAAAATATATTAAATATTTGTTTCTGTTACATTATCTCAGCCAATTATTCAGAATAATTCGAGTGCTTAAAAAGGTGGCTAATGAATCTTAAATGGCAACCCTAGCTCTTGGCGTTATTTCTGCAGGTGTCGGATCCCTAATTAGGACTACCGAGGTGTTGGTATGCCTGTCTGGATGTATGGTTCACCTCGTGGCTTTTGTCTCACGGGAACAAACCAATGTTTGCACATTCTTAATTAGTGCCATTCGTTTGGATACGAATTTGGTACTGGTATATATTTAACTACGTTCTCCAATGTTATTGTAATAATTGGGATTTTAATTATATTTAAATTACATTTCTTATAAACGTATATTTAATTAATTTTTAAATAATTATAAAATGAAATCCGCGTCCCGAGACCTCTTAGAAACCACCCCGAGATGTAATGGAACGGTTTCTCAGAGGTTACGGGTTCGAATACCTACTTGACCATATTGGTTTATTTTTTATTCTATATTTAATTAAAATTCATATAAGCATAACATGTTTGTAGAATCAGGACCAGGACCATCAGGAGTTTGTAGCTCACGGACACAAACTTTAGATATATTTTGTGACTCTAGAACCTTTCTTGACCCATTAATCAATCAATTGAAAACTCCGAATCAGTAAAAGTATTTTAACATGCATACGAGGGAAATTCTATATTGATGTAAATTACGTATTTTACTTAAGTGTTTTATTTGAGTGCAGGGTCAAGAAAGGTGTTAGAGGTCACAAAAATAGTTATCGGCCACGGCCGCCGAGGAACTCCCAATATAGATATATATAATATAATATGTGTTCCTCATGCATTAATTCCTGTCAAAAACTACATATCACGAAACGTTATGGTTTAATATTTCTATGTACTCTTTTGCAAAAAAGGGCACTTTTGATTTTTTTACAGTCTTGATTAATTATAAAAAAAAGCTTATTACTTATAAAATGTATCTGGAATGTCGAGAATTTGGTAGGTATGAAGTATTCTGGATATATAAAAAATGAGTTCCAAATTTGATTTTAAAATTATAAAAGAAAGACGAATGTTTATTATAAAAATTGTTTTGAAAGCAAAAAAGTTTAAGCAAGTTAGTCAGTTTTAAAACGATAACTTTTGCTGAAATAATCTGCTATTATTATTATTATATATTTTTTGTTATTAAAATACGTGTATTTTCTTGTAAAAAATGGTTGACAAGGTAAAATTGGTAGACAAGGTTCTTGTCGTTATTTCATGTAAAAAATGCACAGAACCTTGCTGTTTTTTTTTGTGGTGAGTCAGGTGTTGCCGAATCGCAAGGTGTAAAGTAAGGACTTAAAAAAGAGCCTTGAAGAATTGAGAGGAGTCAAAGTTAGCTTGTGAACAGACAGGAGAAGGCACTTTGCTGAAAATGAAGCATGGACTCTTGAAGATTGGAGCAGGATATTGTTGTCAGGCCAGGATATTGTTATGAGGCCAGAATATCGTTATATGGCGAGGACCGAAGTCGGCAAGCAATGTGAAGACCACGGAAAAAATTTGAGAAAAGTGTGCTTTGAATAAATCAATCCTTACGGTAGTGACCCCATAATGTTTTTGATAGCGATTAGTTTGACGGAAGGGATGGATTTAGTATTCATAGAAAATAATACATTGAACTGGTACATAACAGAGGTCCCAATTCCTTATGCACAGCCTGCATTAACCATGTTTGGAGATAATTCAATTTTTATGGACAATGCTCGCGCAATTTGGAAAGGGTTGAAATTCGCCGTTTGGATTTAAAAAATTCGTCCAGACCAAAATCTAATTGAGCATGTCTGAGACATTGTAAGGCTTGTAAGATTTGTACAGAAGGAGAGAGTTCGCACTTGTGGTTCTTTTATTCACAATATGGAACATGGATATTATAGATATTTTATGTAAAATTTTAGTGCGTACTACCCTGAATAAGAAAGTCGTATATGATGTACCTAACAGATGACTCCAGTTAGGTGTAAAAACCAGTTTATAGACTTCAACTTTGTTAGATGTGTTTGCTAAGACAATCTTTTTAAATAATATGACTCATTTAACTATTTATCTAGTTACACTTACCATGCACACCAGACTCTGTATGTTTATAGATAAACAATCATGTATAAAATATACTTTTAATGAGACTGATATTAATATACTCTGTAATAATAACAACCGGTACGACCCATGCGTGAAGCCTGTTTAAGATTAAAAGTCAATACTCCCAGTGAATTATTCAAGCCATTACAAACTAACTTAAGAAATAAATTAGGTATATTTGTTTGTATAGCGTTAAATCACATACTACTGTGAAGTAGTTATTTTAAATTCCATTCGGTGGAACAAATTAGGACGTCAACTCGTGCGCAGTCCGTGACGGATTTTTTATGCTCTATTGTTTTTCAAATGCTTGTTTTTGATTGGCGGAGATAATCGCGGGAGGCGCCATCTGTCACGCTATTGGTTGACGTTAAATGAATGCGAAATAGTGATGGCTTCTTAGATTGGTGACAAGACGTATTGTAGCATTAATTATTAGAAAGATGTTTTATTGAACTGGTTTCAACTGGTATATATTATAATTTATCAAAATTAACAGTTATGGAATATAACTTGGTGATTTTATAAATAAACAGTTCAGTCGCCTTTAGATGTTATGCTAAGCAGAAGTAATAATTCATATGTATTCATAATATTCGTTACAATTACAGCTTGTTATTAAAAAGAAATATTTCAATAATTTATTACCGCGAAACTGCACCGTCACAAATTACTAAATAATAACACACCAGCAATTCCACGCACACACCTCTGCTGTCAATATATCATATCCAGACATTAGCTGCGCGTACGCATCTACGATGTTTCATTTCATGGATTACGTGGGAACTTAGGTGATAGTGATATTAAATTAATTTATACCGTATAAACGATACAAGTCAACAAGCATAATATTACTTATTTAAAAAAAAACATTTTATATATATTTTTTCTTTATTTTTGTCTTTGCATTCAATATTCAAATTACTTTTTAAGATTTTTTTTAATATTACTATTTTGCTGTCATAAAATAATACATGATAACTTTATTATACCATATCCCGGTATATTTATAAATATAGATATTACTTTTACTCTAAGACATTTATCAAATATTATCCATTAAACAGTCATTACATAAATCATTCTTAACTTTAGTATATCTAGGAACACTTAGGGTCAAGCTGGAGTTCTGACGCCTGTAATTATTGACAATTCAATCGTCTATTTTATCTGATCGTATGTACAGAGGTTAAACATTGGTTTTGCTTATTTGCAAATAATGTAGTATCTTGTTAGTAATAATTTCTTAGTTAATGTGTTCGAAAACCACTTTACAAGTTTTGGTAATATTAAAGTATATAAAATGACTAAAATAGCCATAAAATACATTTAAATAATGATTTTATACAATTGCGTTTTATCTGACAATAAAGTGACCAACAAAATATGTTAACTGTTAACTATTAAATCCGAAGGTACACAGTCAGGCAATTGCAGTCTAAATGCAACTAGTCTAGATCAATATATAAATGGGCACTGGTTGAGTAGATTTAAGACAAGACAGTCGTACCATCTGCTTAATGATTATGTTGATAGAAGGTTTAGCTTAAAATAAAAATAATTATAAAAGTATATAATATCGTTTGTATTTGAAATCTGTTTAAGTTTATATTTAGTATAATTGTTATTGATATGAAATAATGCATGTGTTGCTTCCAATACTTTATTACACATTTGAAAAATTTGCGAATATGACAATAGTAATTACAGTAGAAAACCTCTACTATTTATTTAGAAGTCTTTTAAAATCAATCACAATATTAATGAAAGGTTTAGACCTTTTAAATTATCTTAAATAATAGTTTGAAGGGTTGTACAACTTCAGAAGAAATTCTTTTCTAGGGCTTTTGTGAAACCCCAACCTTGTCTTAGGTCTAAGCACTTCCAAAATGAAAGTAGACATTATAAGGCTTCCATAAAGTATTGCAGAATTGTAAATAATAAAATAAAAAAATATATAATATCAAAATATATACTTTTCTGCATCGTTAAAAGTGACAGTTGCGTCTCAAGTCTACTTCAATTTAATCGTTCCTCTCAGCATGACTGATCGGTACATTTCACAGCATCCCGTGCGACGGCCGGACGGTGTAATTATTTTATTTATATTATAAATAGTTTCCTTTTACATTATAAAATGCTGAGCGTTGCAAATCTATTAGACGCATATGGCAATTATGTTATATACATGTTTAATAATAACAAAATATTTTACTATTCTGACACTTTTTTATTAATGAAGCTATTTCATTAAATAAATATAAAAAAACACTTAAATTTATATCAGGTCTAATATTTTGCCCTATTGCTTCTTTTGACAAAATTTCCATTCAGATTACGAGCACTTAGTCTTTAAAAACTAAAAACCTAATTTATTACTTTCAATAAAAAGAATACCAAAGAATCATTCCCACCCATAATTAGGAGCAAAAATAATAAACACCGAAATTAACTAAATGTCTCAAAACTTTACATCCTTCTAAAAACGTCGCAAATATCAATATTAATGAACCAGTCGATTGCTAATGTAACAATGAATGAACCGCGTCGCTCGAGGCTGCGTGTGCGCACCTGTATCTGAGTGCACGCGATCTAAGCCCAAGTACGCAACATCACGTTTATTTGTTTCTGTATTCTTTGGCCTATTATGTCACCGTGATGTTGTCAACTAATATAAATCCATTAAATTTAATTAGTCTTTATAATTCTGTGAACAGTTTACCTGAATTGATCTCTGACTTAAAATTAATATAATTTATATGAAATTGATTTAGTGATGTTAATAGTTTTGTTTTAACGCAGCGAGGTTTTGTTTTACGTAAAATCATTTTAAGAAATTTTTCAAAATGTTTATATTAGAAAGTAATAAAAGAGTTTTTATTAAATTTCCTCATACAGTGCCTACTCCTCCTTAATTTCAGTGCACGTCGCCTGTGATTACCTGCGAATGGCCTCCGTTTAACTGATTCCTTTTTTAAAACTCGACGTTCCTGTTTCAAAAACCTGCGCCATTATTCCCGCGTCTTCCTCATTTTGAATTTGGAATGGACAATGGCGATTGCTTTACGCGAGCATTTTTTTATTTATCAGCCAGCACCCAAATTAGGCCAGTTAACTCATGCGAGCGGTTTGTCACTGTGAAGACCAGTAGTCGACTTGAAACCTCTTTTGTTAAATCTCTTTTGCAGTTCCCGCTTCAGTAAAAGACAATGTTCCTTTTGGCATCCAATTATATGTATTATTTTTCTGGAGACAAATTAAAGAAATTGCACATTTATTGTACATTTTTCTGAAAAAAATATATTTAGATATGCCAAATTAAGTGTAACCAGAAAAATGTATAACAAAAGAAGAATGGAAACCAATAATTGTTATATCAGATTAAAAAAGGACCTAAAGCAAGTAACAGTATGTTATTAAATAAATATTTCACAAAACAAAAACAAAATCCAGGAGCCGGCGATCATATTTTTTGCACAACGTATATAACGCTGATAAAATCTTCTCCGCAATTTTTATAAACAATAGCCATTTTAATATCAAAATAAGTAAAAGGCTACACGCTATTGATAATACAAAAAATGCAATAATAAATTACCGGTCGGTGGGTAATAAAGAGCGATTTGCTCCAGGCGACTCGGAGAGCTACCAGTGCGTAAAAAAAAAGTTAAAAGTAATACGCTTAATATCAAAGGAGGTGTACTTCGTTAATGCATTCGCCTCGGGGCTTCGCGTCAGTTCAGACATTGTTTTCAGGAATGCGAGCTAAAAGCAGGTTTCGGTCCAGTTACTTGTAACAATCATTTGTCTTTGTGCCACTGGAGTTTCACAAGACCGTTATAATTTTCGGCTTACTTCATTGTGGTCTATTGAAACGCTATTGTTAATGTTGGTTTTATTGGTATATTTGTATCTTACTGAAGTGACAATAAAATTGATCGTAACATTAACTGTGAAACAAGAAAGGAATAGATAATTATTGTTGTAATAATTGAAATAAATAACGAAATAATAAATAAGAGCAAGCAATAAAAGAATAAACTTAAAGTTTTTAGAACCACTAACAACAAAACATGTATGTTCTATGCAAAACAAGATCCTTAGATCATGACCTTTTGAAAATTATACCGCAAATATTTCCCACATAGGTCTCACCAATTAACGGCACGGGAATCGAACCCACAACAATTTGTCGTATCTAACGAGCACAATGCGCGTTACGGTCGCGCACCCCCCGCTGCACGCATTTGTAGCGAGATCTTGTACCAATAAGGATGAAGGTACACCCGGTTTTTTTATATAAATTTAATTTGTAAAATAGTAACCGAGGAAGCATTGTTATTATTATTATTATTTCAGTTTTTCAATACGTATTAGCTATAATATATCTGAACAGTTTCTAAAGTATCAATATTGTTAAAGGCTTTTTCTCAAAACTTTTTATTAAGAATACAACATGTAAAGTAAATAAAGTAAACTATAATGGATTATTTAAGTAATTTCAAGGGCAGAAATAAAAAAAAAATTATTACCTGCAGTAAATGTTCAACAAAAATCCGAAGTAAAATCAGAAGACCCTTAACAGTTATTGAACTGAACAAATAATAAAAATAATCAACGCATTTGTTAATGAATCAGCTATAATAATTAAAATACTTACATAATTAAGGTAATTATGTATGAAGTTATTTTACATACACATACAATTTCACATTACAGTAGCCTGACAAATATTGAATGGCTTAAAAGAATTTTCCCTGATATGGATGCAATTAGCCACAATGCGAAGTTCTTGCTAATAATAAACAATGCCGGCGACCCCCCGCCGCTGTGCATTTCTGAACGAAAATACTTTAACAGTCACTTTGAATATTTCTTTTTACTATAATTTTGTCTTTGATCAAGTTTAAATCGATTTGGAATAAGATATTTAAATGTATTTCTTATTATCATGCTGGCGCAATGGAAATACTTTTAATTTTATTTTCATAAAATTATACATATTCCAAATACATATTTTACATATAAATACAAATACGGTAATGATTATATGTTTTAAATTTACAGTTGTAATACTGTAACTAGTGTATCTACAGCTTTATATAGTTCACGCACCAAACGACCGGTACTAACTAAGCAACAAACTATCGGTTATCCATTACACTTATAGTGTATTCTTTTGACAAATGCACGCGCATCCCTCGTTAATACGCCCTGGCTATACCGATTATTCTCTTTGTTTTATCGTTTTGTTTTCGGCTCCTATCGTGCTGGCTCGTTTTTTAGATCTTGGATTAAGAGTAAATTGATATTTGTTTAAGACGCCGTATTTCTTATTGATGTAATGTATTGTTTTTGTAACGTGAATTTGTTAGATAATCTTTGTTGATATATTGTACTAATTATTAATAAATACATAGAACAAAAACAACACCAATGAATTGTGAATATGAAGATATAAGTGTCCAATATAAGAACTTCATATTAGCATGTATTTCATATTGACGTCACGTGCAATCGTCAGCGATGAGATCAAGTCTTTATGCGATGAATAGAACATCCACCTCTATTGTAAGTTAATGCTGAACCCAGTAAGATAGACTACACACTGTCTTCAAGAACAATGAGCTTTTTGGAGCCAAATAAAAATGTAAATATAAGCCTCCGAAGACGATACTACTTTCCCCCCATTTTCCCACATCATCACCACCGTGGTAACACGCACAGCAAGCTACTGCACGCAGTACAATCCGCAAGAGAATGGTTTCTGAATTGAACTTACGTGAACCTACCTGAATAAATGCATAAAAATATACATGAATAAATGTAGTAACTCTTTTATGTATGAAAACTTATTTCTTATTAATGTTCTAGTATAAACGATACATATTTACTATTATTATACTTTAGTTATACATAAATTGGTTCGTTGGTTATAAGAGCCATGTGTCCAGAACCTGCCTCGCAAGAATGGTGATGCTACATCTGCAGGAAGCCTTCGTCTTTTGTTCTGCTCGAAATGATAAAAACGTCAAGAATCTCGCCGCTACTATTGTTTTGCAGTGTTTTGTTTTTGTTTGTTTATGAAGCCTGTGTATGAAACATACATCTACATTGATTGGTTTTTACTCCGATAAAACTATTTTAATGAAACCCTTTTGGGATATTTATGTATATTTCGATAATAAATTTTAAAGCTACATTTGAGTGACGTTCGACAACATGTAACAATGAATAACGTTCCAATTAAGTTGTGAATAATTTAATTAACATAACAATACATTATGATGAGCAAAAAATATTAACTTTGTTCTGTATTTGTTAAACAATGTTGGTTAATTAATGGAGTTTATATGTTAATTGAATTTTGTTTTCAGTATTAAATGTCATATTGGCTGTACCTTATAAGGCTTTCATTGCAACGGTATATTTACCATATTTAAATAATAGAGTTAGATAATAAATGTGTCTCTACATTCCTCTTACATGTGGTATTTTATGTGCAATAGTATTTATATTTTATATAAATATAATGAGAAAGGTGCATTGTGAGACTATTTGATTGTTAGGTAATTAATTATTTGTATAGATTTGAAACAAAAATATTTTTTCTGACTAAACACTGCATATTCTTGTCACTCTATCAAAGAAGAAAACTAGTTTATTTTTTATGATATATAATTTAATGACCGTTTTAAATTATTCTACTTGCATTTTACGTTTTAAATAAAACTTTAATGAAATTTCGAAGTGTTCCATAATGGTCTAAAGTAAATTACGCATCCCAGACTCTAAAGTGACATAGATGAAAGATCGATAGAGTCCAGTTCACGAGGGTAATTATGATATGGGACGTGAGAATATTCAATTACTCCCAACTTAATTGCAACTTGATAAAGTTAGGTCTAAGTGAACTATCTTTGAAACTCAGTTAACTGACCATTATCTATCCCTTTGTGACTGGTAGGCGGTCGCCTAATTGGGGGTTGGTGTTGGAAGACTGTGGATACGATCTGGCATTATTTGTGACAATTTTTTATTTTATTATTTTAATGTTATGTTAATAATAATTAAATGATCTTAAATATATGTTAATATTAATTAAATGGTTTTTAAATTAAATATAAAGACGTCTAATGATGTAATTATTTATATTTTAGTCATGTTTTTTATAGGTTATTAAAATAAATTTACGTCACCAGGTCCACACTGTTCTGTATCCGGTTTAGTCTAATCGAGTGAGGGCGCACAATGCGGCAATCAGTGGCACTTCACAGGTGCTGGGTAATCTTTTGTTATATTTCCTTGTTATTTTAACTAAGCTTTCACAAGTAAAGGTTAGTATTAAGAATAATACACATTGAAACTTTGTTTTTTTGAATGAAAATTAAGTTTTTATAACTTGAGTTTTACCTAATAAGTTTCAGATACTTAAGTTGAAGAACAACATCCTTAAAATTTTAGTAATAAAATATGATTTATAAATTTTATTACAATTTATAATCAGATTCGTAAGAATCCAAGAAATAGTCGTTACGATTGTAATCAGATATGATGTTTTGAGATTGACAAAAATCTTAGAATAAACTTGGTTCCCATAGTTTTAATTAATATTATGGCATGTAAGATTTTTAATTACTTCGTATTATAATATCGTACACCTGGCGTATACATTTATTAAAATAAAATGATGTTACAGCCTGTTTCAAAATTTATAGTATCGAAAGATTTTACAATTAAAAAATCTTACGTTTTTATGATTTTAACAAAATTTAAGATAATAATCAGATGTAGTACTTACTTAGTAATGACAACGTTCACTCAATTAATAATCATCATTCATTCATTAATGTCAATTACAATTTAATAAATAAATATAATTAAAATTTATTTTATTTTATTACTGATCGTAACTGATTTTGAACTCAATCTTTTAATGTTTTATTATGGTAATAAAATTACTACATGTAATGACTTTTGGTCAAGTGTGGTTAACAACGCGTTGAATTCAGCAGCTTGAATTGATTTTGTTTGAGTTCAAATGTCAAATGTCAAAGATACTCCTTGTATTTTATGTTTTAATTTTTTTAATGTTTTTTATAGATAACTTTTTATTCGTGTTTTTAAATTGTATTATCATATAATTTTTGTGTTGGATGATTCAGATGATCGCAGAATTAATTAAAAAATTAATATTGCATCTTTTTTATTATAGTATTTTCTACGAATCCGTAAAACTGTTTTATTACTTTTTTATTATGTAAATTAGAATGATTTTTAAATGATTAATTAATTCGTGAATATTTAAAAAATGTTTACAATATTTAAATGAAAGCATCATTACAAAACCACAAAATAATATTAAGACTCCCTAAATATTATAACTTAATAAAACATTAAAAAAAATAAAAAAATATATATTTTCCGAGGATCTCTAAGTTTTAAAACACTATCGATGAGGAATGAAATAATTAGGCTTATGACTGACATTATCTTCGCTTGGATTAATTTTATTATAACTAGGAATATAAACATTTTAACGAAGTAACTAACTAATTTAAATGTATCTTAGATTTCAACTATTATTTTAATCTTTATTTCATCATGGGTTTTTCTTTAATAATAAAGAGAAAGATGTAGTTTTATTGTGTGCTTAGTTTGTTAGTGTATGTGTTACACAAGATCATATATCGTGTTCGATATTACAAAAATAATTATTTCTAAAATATTATTAATGTTTATAAATACGAAGAATAGTACTATTATAGCAATTTTATAATTAGAAATAACTTAAGTCTCTGCTGTATGAGCAAGACTGAAGAAAGGCATTATAACGCCAGACCAGACCAGACCAGACAAGACCAAGTAAAAGACGGGAGAAAGGACCGAGCGCGATTACACCTGTTAAATGTTCTTTATGCAGGCCGCTAACATTGTCAATCTATGGGCTAACAGTGGTGTGGAGGCGATCTATTATTATTACTAAAAATATATTATTATTAATATATTTTTTTTGTTAAAAAAATGGGTTATTGTTTAAAATTTAATGTTATTGTTATATATTTTAAGAAAAAGTATTTTTTTTATAAAGGTCAACATATATGTATATATATATATATATATATATATATATTGGTAGAGTATTTATTTTTTTAATAAAGTTTTATGAATCTATTTTGGTTCACCAGTTTAAAAATAAATCTTAAATCCATATTTATAAAAACATCATTGACCTATACTTATTTATAAAAGAACCACAATAATAAACGCAAATAACAAAAAACATAAAAACAGCACAAACAAAACAATACACACCGAGAAGTCAATAAAAATCAAAGTTTACTTGACATTCCCATCAAAAAGTACAAATAAAAACTGGAAATAATGTAGTTCGGATCCACAGCGACCGTTAAAACAAAATCTAATCGGAGCTGTCATCAGGTATAACGTAGAATATGAAGCCACTAATGGTACAAGAGAGTTAATGAATATAACAATAGCTGGTCAGTAAAGTATTGGTTTTATTTACGTGGGACTGAGATAGTCTGATAACAAAATGCCGAGTTAAGGCGAGGTTGGATATCTTAAATATTATAAATAGTTTTGATTTTGATTTTATTTCTTATTGGTCCCATTGGTCGAATGGTTAGCGCAGACGCCTAACGTATAGCGGCGTAAAGGCGCTCGTGTTCGATTCCCGACAGGGATAGGCATGTATGTGATGAGCATATTTGTCTGTATTTCTGGGTTTGGTCGTTTATTAAATATATTCGCATATTATATCATTATAATGTATTTCTATAGATTTGTAAACTGGCTAACACCCTTAACACAAGAAAATTATTTGCTTACTTAAGGGTTTGTGTAATTGGTCTAGTGTTATTATATTATTTATATGTTATAGTAAAAAAATAATGTTTTTTTATTCATTCATAAAATCAACGTCTCCTTAACACATCACCGCTCGGTCACAATGATCAAATTTCGGTTTTATTGTTAATTCACTAAATGAGACCCTATACTGGACCCACTAAACAAGTGACCAACAAAAAGAGTAGTCTCAAGATTCCAGGGACGATATCCGTAAAAATTTATTAAAAACATCAAGGATAACGTTTTATTAAAATTGCATCTCAAACGGTCCATTGTAAAATTTTGATTTTCTGCTCTTAAATTGTGTTTATTTTCGAGTTTTACAACAATCATTCTTATTTAACACACACATGTAGGTATTCCACACACACATGTACACCATACACATATGTCTACACATACACATAGTATATGTAACATACATACAAATGTAATGAATACTTCTTTACATACATTTCTTTATAGTTTATACTCAGAAATCTGAAGCATCTTGTCTATTTGGCAGGTGGTCATTAGAAGTAATTACCCGACTCGTCGTAATGGCGTCCAATCGGCTTAACCTGGACAGTTGGAGTAGTCCAATCATTGAATTGTACATCCAATTGAATATATACTAAACTATTATATTACACCAATCTAGATTATACAGGAACAGTGTAGAGAAGTACAGATAAGTAGCGAAGCATTTGTGATATTGAGATAAATATAGTTACGAGTGTATTAATGGTTTACCATTTACGCCATAGAGAAGCTAAGCGAAGCATCAATAATATTGAAATAAATAATGATATATATATTGCGTAAATAATGCAGAGAAGCACAGCTAAGTAGCGAAGCATCGATGATATTCAGATAAATCGTCACTCTGTAGACAGTAATGAAAACACAGTACTAGAGCCTGTGACTGAACAATGTGATGTATTTCAACAGAACACAGTGTTCACAAGCTGAGCGTTGTCCGCTATTGTCCACTTATGTTCATCTCTTTATGGCGGGCTTACATGATATAGGTATACAATAAATTATTCACGATTGATAATGTAGCGATTATAATAATTATAGGTCGAGGTCATATTTAGTTATTTTTAACCGACTTCTTTTTCTTAAAATTCATTTTTGCTAGGGTCTATAGCATTGTCGAATAACTCATAAAATATTTTTTAATGTATTGGTAAATTACTGGTACCTCTTGAGTCTGGTTAGATGGTTCTGGTTCGATAATACATGTAAATTGAAATAAATTAATTTTAACATATGATTAATTGAATTCATTAGAAATCCTTATTGATTGTGGTACGTATGCATTTACTGGTCACTCAGTATAAAAATGATATAGCCACCATTATCAAATTCAATCCACCGCATGTAACCTCACCCTTAATAGTTGTGGCGGTTCCAACCATTGAAAGAGCTACCTATTGTTGTTTCACTTTAATATAAAACAATACGCAAACCTTTTCACATCGGATGTGATCTTTTATTTGTTAAACTCTTTGTAGTTTGCCGCGGCGGCGTTTTTATCTTCACGCAACTCATTAAGTCTTTAAACTTTTATTTGCTGTGTCAATGCTCATTGAGTTTTAAGAGTTAGATAGTCTTGATATACTGATAATTGTGGCGACATCCATCTTGGATCGTAGAAAAAAATATATTGTTCTCATTTGGGTCACTTAAGTGGGTTTCTAGTTTTTTTTTTTAAGTAATAAGATAAGAATAGTTACAAAATTGTTACAAAGCTATTTATATGATAATATGAAATTTAAATAAAATTTAAATAGCAAAGATTAACCTACAGTCGAACGTCCAATTGCAAAATGAATCAGCAACAATGTTATAGAATAAGATAAATATTATTAAGTATTATTTATCTGTATATATCGATTAGATTACCGCAAAATGAAACTGTCTTTCATAACAGTTAACTAACTTATAGGGTATTGAAATCGATGTCATTTATTGATGGTTTTTGAAACTAGAAGAAACCATCAAAAATATTATCAAAAAACAGAAGTCACAATTCGAAATTAAACATAGGTACTACATTATGTATTAATATAATATTTCCTCATTCAAAACTAAACACTTAGCAGACCCACAATATAAGAGATGACGTAATATTCTAGTAATAAATGCCAATAAAAGTTTTCCAATAAGCTCTGACTCAGTAAAAACTTGATATCACAGTAGTATAGGATTATAAGAGCTAATACAAAACTTATCTGGTAAGAAACGTCGTTCAATAAAAGGTGCGATGAACCGACGGTAGTAACCCATATGAGAAATGTTGATGTTTTGTACACATATATAGAGCTGTTAATACATCGTTTTATTATTATTTTGTTTTTATTATATGAAAATATTTTTGATCATTATTTACTTATATGATTTATTTAACTTAAATATATTGTTATTGAAATGAAAGCACATATTTTTTCTATTTATAAAGAATCTTAAACATTATTTAGGAGGTTTGTAAGATATATTGAAATTATTTGTAATAAATGTGTTATAACAACTCTATACATTAACAAGCGTGATCTTGTGAAGAACGCCGACTGGTGTACGGGCGATAATATGGAGACAAATACAAATTGATAAACAAAAAGACATACATTTAATGTTCGTACTTATTTAGTGGTGGGGGAGTTTATAGAACATAAGTATATTATATGGATCGAATTTAAAAGCTTTAAAAAGATAGGGCTGAGATACTTTTATTGTTTTTATAAAACAAATTCTGCGAATCTCATTAAAGAAACAGGTTTCGAACAAAGACATGATATTTCTGAGTTAATTTACAATTGGAAACTATACGTATATTAAGAACAGGAAAAACAGATACAAAAAATTTACTAAATAAATTACAAACTTCTAATATTTTATTTTGTAATTTTATTTATGAAAAATTTGTTTATTAATATGTTTGTTTCCTTATTAATACTATGGAATTTGGATACATTTCGTGTATATACAGATACAATAAATTCCAAGACATACCTAAATCGTTTGTAGCCTGGGAAAACGATGATTACTGGAGAAGTCAAAGCAAATCTAGCGAATAACAAATAAGAACTGACAGATTTACTTAGTAACTTCCCAATTATCACAGTTCGACTTCGAATGTACCATTGTCGGTGGAACGGACAGACGGATCAATAGGCCTGGGCTAACTACCTGAGCTGTGAACTATACAAATGGGATGCTGACAGGGCATGCGATATAAGATTGCTAATTTCGCTATCCTTTGATCAGTGGTAGGTATTGAGGTGCCTGTATTGTCAATTTTGTTCGGAAAAATGTTTGGATATTCGACCTTAATTGTATAGCCTTGTATGTTTGTTTTGTTGGTTAGATAAGGTTGATATACGCTTTTAGTAATAATGCAACATAGCTGAGTTTGTAGAGCGACGGGGACTGTATCCGAGAAGTCGTGGTTCGAGTTTTGGTCGTGTGGATGCTTTTGCGAGTTTTGTTTAATATTTATAAAAAAAAGTTGTATAACACTCATCATGTTTGAGTTCTTAAGTTTAGTAATGGTAGCCCAAGTCTGAGGTCTTATTGTGAACAGATATGGTACCGTCCCTTTGTCTAGGTTACTATACAATCATTTCTATTAAGAATTTTGGATTTATATAACATACCACAATCTTTTTTTTTCTAGAGCATCATTAAGTTATTTCTAGAATATATTTAAACGCTCTCAGTATATTTAAACGAATTGACAAACCAAATAAGTAATTTAAGTCGAATTACCGATCAGTAGTTGATAATTTCTCTAATTATGAACTAGAAAAAATTATAATAAGATCATCAAAAAATGATTTTCTATTCTTAGAGTTAAATATAAGTGTTTTAAAAATCAATTTGTACCTAACTAGTTACTAACCTAATAAGCTACTATTAATTCTGATTTAAGATTTTGTGATGTATTAAAGGGTAAAAGACTCTTCCTAGTGGTAAGCCGCAAGGACACCATTGGATTTGATTTCTGTAAGTTATGCTGTTCTTAGGAAAAAGTTTCGGGTAGTAAATAAATTAAAAAATACAATCAAGATCCAGAAATATAGAGCACACAGCACAGCACAGTTAAGAGCCACAGAGCTCTTAGCCGTTTAACGTACCGTCCTAAATGAAGTCATTTAGCCCTCACTCTAATCGTGTGTTAGAAAATGCTCATATATGAGCTGCAAATTGACTAAAACATGTCTCTACTCACAAATATCGGACCTACTCGATACAAGTAACAAATGTACTTTATAATAGAGTCTATAATTTCTATTATAGCAAAGTAAAGGGTAATTATAGGCACGTGGCTATAATTATTTTTATAACAGATAATGATACAGTAATTACACCGACACAAACGAATTGATACAAATATTTTGAACTAAAGGTCAGACAAAAAAAGATACTTTGTATTTTCTTATATATGTACATATATGTTTATGAAGCTTTTTATAATATATTTAACATCGTTATCATATATTGTGTCTTGAAGTGTTATTTTTTAAAAAGTGGTACCTGTTAATCCAAATAGATGGTATTGTATTGATGGAGTAGTAAAATTTAAGTATTCGACTTTATGGAGGGTTACGTAAAAGCTTTTATGTAATCCCACTTTTAATGAAAAAATTACTTTAAAAGACTATTAATGTCAAAGTCGTGAGTAAAAAGTTTTAGATGTATAGAAAGGTTGCGATATGTCTATATTCATAATTGCTTTGAATTTAATATATTTTTTAAACTTTCTTGACAGTTAAATATGTTGTATTAATTTAGACTCTATGTTATTTTAGTTAGAATTCAAAATGTGGATTTGAATACACCACTTAGACTAGATGTATAAAATAGTTGTGATATTTACAAGACTGTCAACAAGACTAATGGATGGTTTTGAGTGCGAAGGATGAGTCTTGATCCGATAGTCTTGATAGTATCAAGAATGTTTGCTGTTTGTGAAAACCACGGTTACGAAGAATTTTGAAACCAAAAACATTTAGAGTTCCTTTTTGAAAATTTAAACAATAATAATATATACAATTTTTGAAATAACAATTAAAGCTTCCTTTGGAGATATTATTTTAATAATTTCTTTGATTAAAAAAATTATTATTATTCATTATTATTATTATTATTCTTTTTTCAAAATAAAAAAAATGTCCAAAAATCCCAAAGGCTACGCGATTTTGGTTGTATTGGCAATCCCGTAATGATTCATCAATATAAACGTCCCTTATTAAGGAACATTACCATCACAAGTATTGATAATATAATATTCTATAATATATGCAGTACAATTAAACATTAATAAATTTTGAGTACAAGTAATTGTTTTGCTATAAGGGGCGCCACACTTGACCAACCTACCATGAAAACGCTTTAAAGCTGCCAACAATAAATTTTCACTTCACACTTTTGACTGTAAGCGTGGTTAGCTAAATCAGTTTTTATTCCAATACAAATAGAGTTTCATTTATATATAATTATTATAGCACGTGCTCATTTTTTTATTGTAAAGTGTAACTAGGCATGTAATAGCTGATGATTCCTGTTGATTGTACAAAAAGTGTCTGTTCGCACGCTTCAAGCATGTAATTATGTAGTCTTAATAAATAATGCTGTTTTTGTATAATTTTATAGTAAACATTATGTGCATTCATTAAAAATGGGGTCGTAATTTTAATACTTGAAATTTCTTAATAATTGTTATGACTACAAAGAACTTCTTTAAATTGTAAGAACTAAAATAATTTAACGTTGTGATTATTTTTTTTATAATTGGCCAATAACATATTTGATAGAACAGTGGTTATGTTTGGTAGTTGTTGATATATTTAAAACTTAAAGAGGTGTTAAAGCCAGGTTAAACATCAAATAGAACATAAGACGAAAGATCAAGAAGACGAAGATGGTTATGATAATATTTCCTTACAAAATACTCCTATATATTGCGCTAAGCTCAACAGCTCTTTATATTGCTTATGTAATTAATTTAATAGCTTGTTTCTAGCTTCTGATTAATTAGGATAAAACTTTGAAACACATAAAAAGCAAATTGTTTCTCATTTCGAATATAGAATCTAAAAGCGATTCGTTGTTCTGATTACTTTTGAATTTAGAACTCAGGTGACGCTATAAAAACGTATGTTTTAGACTTTCACCATCAGTTTGCCGAAGTCTTCCCACGATGGAAGTTGTATAGTAGGCAACAATTAGACAATTGTCGGTCATTTTAACGATCAACCATAAAATCGGGTTTCAGCCTCTCATTAACCGCATTCTTCTGATACTTCCGCTTTTATAGTTTTACTAATCAACGCTTCGAGATTAATATGGACCCGTACGTAATGGCGTCGGTTGTCTTGAGATTAAGTTTATTGGTCCATCGGACAATTGGTCGTATAGATAATTGAGTCTTGGATGTATCGGCGTTTTTTCTAAAGATTTTTCCCGTGTTTACTGTTAGTCCACTTATTTTGGTTCATTAACCGTTTGGAACGTCTAATTTATATTAATTGTATAATAATATAAATTGGCTGTTGCTGTGTGTTGTGAAAAATTGGAATCCAATATATCGGCTTAATATCAAACCGTTGCGCTCTTTTTAATAACGTATTTCACATAATTTAATAATAGATAATTAATAAACGGCTTCTAATAGTAGTGTTTTTTTTAAATTAGTTTTTAAAAACACTCAAATCTTAGTACCTACTCGGGTAGTACCTACTCAAATCTAAGTATTAAAAGTTATTATTTTTATATACCACTTAATATATTGCTAATTAAAGTGGTAGGTGGTCGAGTAATCGTTGATAATCGACAGATTAATTATATAACCGTATTTCATACACCTGTAATTTAAATTGTTCAGTAATGATTTATACAGCGACGGGCCTTCGCAATTTTATTGTTTCCACTTTCTTTACTCTTGATAAGATATGAAAAATTAAGACATTTTATTTGTGATTAATAACTGTTCAAGGTTTTTTATTGCGTTTATGAATATATAAATTATAATTATAGAGCATGTGCTATGAAGAACACAAAAATATATTTATTATTAAAAAAATATTGTATGTAGATAAACTTGAAAAAAATCTTTTAACAAAATTACCGACACGATGGCTTAGTTCACAAAGTGATGGCGCGGTATCATAAGGTCACAGGTTCAAGCCCTCGTTGGTTGATAAATAGTTTATTTAGTATTTATTTTAAAATTATAAGGCTAAAAAGTTAATAGAGATTAAAAATATGTCAAAACATTTTATTTTAAAAACCCATGAACATCTTAAAAATGTTGAGCATGTCCGGGACAATTAATTTATTTGCGGTTTTAAATCAGATTTATTTGATCACCTGTCGAGTGGAAATTCCAGTTAATAAATAATTCACTAACGTTGAATTTTAAGATAAAAAATTGCATACTATAACTATTCCGTGGTAAAAATATTCATATAAACTTTTAAATCATCGTAAATATTTTATCATTTTATATATAATCTTGGCTTCTCCGGTGACAAGAGGTCTGGCTCGTTTTGTGAGAATTAGCATAGCCACTCAAATAAAATGGAACCAACATTCTTTACACTATTCCATGCATACATACAGATCACTTTCTAATAATATAAATAGTTATTATGACGTTAATAAATATAGATAAGTTAATATTTATTATCCTTATTATTTATAATCCTATCTGTGAGTGTCTTCCTTCCAGAATTTGTTAAATTAGATATATTTTGATTCTGCCAATTCTTGTGCTCCCTGTATTAGCATGTGCAATCCTAATAAATGTGATGATCACTTATGTTATTGATCGTTATATAATATTCATTATAATCAACAAAACTTTATAACTTATCAAAGATACACACCCTAATTGTGTTTACACATACAATGAGAGCCCTTCTACATATATAGTAAAATTGTAATGTTAAAAAAAATGAATGGGCTTTTAATTCTAAGACACCAATTGCTCAACTACGCATTGGTTGAGCAACCGTTTCTGTAGGTACCTCAGAATAATTTATCCGAGTCAACAGTCGCAGCGCCATTCAGGGCGAGCCTAGTTTTTGCTGGTCCCCGTACGTGCGCAGGCGCATTGTATTACAAATTGTAATATTCTCCTTTTAAGGTTGTTGCTGAGATAATTAGGTACAAACAAATAACGGTTTTACATATATTAGATTTCATAAAATGTGATTTACAAGATTATAGGTAATTAGTTTTGTGTCTGAATTTTTAACTTAATTTTGATGGAAACCACATGACAAATACATATTTATATTATTATTATTTATATATAGTATATCACTATAAAACTATTAGAGACAATTAATATAACCATAGCATTAAAATATAATTAATATATTCCAAAAGGTAAATCACGATAAAATCTTGTTTGAAAAATATATATTTATTTTTAAAAGACAATTAAGTTCTAAAATATTGGATAACGTGAAAGTGTCAGCTATTAATATAAAGAGTACAAATAAGTAAAGTCCATTATATTATCACATATGTACTTAAATAAACAACGCATACAATCTTATTACTACTTTTCGAGAGACGAGAAAATACGTTAAGAATACGTAATGAGGGAAAACATGCTCCGTCGTAAAGCCATTGCTTACCCGACCCAGGAATCGAAGTTGATCTTTACGGTTGCGTCTTTAAAAGTCGCTCTACACACTTGCGACAAGATTGTCTCGAGACAACTTTGTATTTTGAACGCGTTAGTTAACTCTGAATACTTTCTTGAAATAAAATACATAATAACTGTTACCTAATTCTAAATCCCTACTATAAAAAATGTATAATAAATATGTTTATTATATAAAATATTAAGTTATTAGTGTCATAATTATGTACACAATTGCAATTTTAAGCTTAACTCTGAGTAGAGATTTGTCAATCGGTTGCGCGTGCGCAGCTATTGCGTCTTTATCCACTTAAGGCTAGATAATAAGTCTAGACTCAGGTTGCCTTATATACATATATAGCTGTCTGTTGGGTTTTTACATAGTTTTAATGTAAGTCCGTTTTATTTACCTTCACTTCGGTGTAAAAAGCGTCAGTGATAGATTCTCGTTTAGGTCACCAGAAAAATATGGAGTTATTTATTTATGTTTGAATAATAAATCTCGTGATTAAATCGTGTATGGCGAAACTAAACATTACTTTAATGCCGGTCGTCCACTGAAATATAACTATAAGATATAAACGTGTTGATGTTCAGAATTAAATTTAGTTAAAACTTTAGCACATTTATGTAATTGGAAGTAAAAAGGTCTTAAAGTTGTACCCACCACGACGATGTCTGGTGTGTCGGGTTTTTGAATTATTGCAGCTTAGGCTTTATTAGCATTGCGTGAGTTTAAATCTTTCTCTCTTTGAGGACCTATGACCTAAACTAAAACTTATTGATAGTCATGTAATAATACTTTTAATAAGGCGATTAATTATAACATAAAAGAACCGCAGATGTTTTAGTGGAGAAGCTTTATGATTTATTTAGTTTTTCTTTACTTTAACATTACTAGTATGAGGAATAAATAAACTGTTTATATGTTACATATGATAGTATTCTAACATAACAGTCTATTAATGTCTCCACAAACGTATGATGCCATTAGAACGGGAAGAATTAAAAATAACACATCTGTTAAACTGATTAGATTCCTATAGGTAATTTATTGTCATGCTAGTGGCTGGACTAAGCACAATGCCCGCTAGAACGTGACAGGTAGACCGTTAGAGCGAGACAGGTATAGTGGGCCTTGCAAGGTGATTTCAGTTGCGTCTACGCAAGCCTATAGTCAGGTTGTTACGCACACATGGGCATCGCGCCCTTACGATTTCGCGATGTCGGGAAAATAATGATGTTATGATTTTGGACTCACACACACATATAAATCTCACATGTGACAATAAGTGTATATACTGATTGATTGTCTGTGTAGTGATAACTTAGAAACATATACATTTGTTCAGTGTTGTGTATGTACGTTGTGTTTTTAATAACTGTGATGTGCTGGTAAAGTTTTCACACGTCTAGGAGAGGTAATTATTATAATATATATGTAATAGATTATTATTTACAAAATATGTATATATAAAAAAAAATATAATTTAGTTCATTACGCAAAACAATGAACTATGTCGTAATTTTATTAAAAGAAAAGTTTGGTATGAAACAAAATACGTAATAAAATTTTTATAAAATAAATATTTAAGGATGAGTTTTCCATTTTAATTACGAATATTTCCTGTATTTTATAAGTACAAAACCCAACGCGTATTTATTGGATTTTTGTGATAAGCGGGAAAATATTAGGAAAATCCATAGGAAAATCATAACGTCACATAACAGTGAATTCATTAGGTGCTAGTTAATTATTATTATTTTAGGCCAATTATTTTTTCTGTACTTTATTATATATACTTAATTAAGTGTATTCAGTTTCAAAGGTTGTTTATAATATATGTATTTTATAACAAAATCCTTAATCCTTTTCCATTCCTAGGAATATAGAACACTCTGATCACTGATAGAACTTTAATTATATTTATATCTTCATTATAAATTAATTTAAAATTAATTAATATTTACGTATGGTATGGACACGTAATGTAGAGTAATAAAATATATGACATAAGAAGAGTTTCAATCATGAAGGGTTATAAGGGAAGAGAGGGAGATAAGAAGAGATGGTTGAAGGGAAGAATGATATGTCCAATAAGCAAGTCTCCTCTGAGATAACGATAGAAGAGCTTGCAATAGATTGACATATTAGATCGATCCAAGTTATTAAAAAATAATGATGGTTAAAAATATGTGTATATATTATATATGTTTTTACGGTCATAACGAGATCAAAATTGTTGATAATTCCTTTTTTAAATTATTGATTACTTTTAAATGTAAATTTATAATGTCTTAGCAACTTGCACATGTTTTAATATCCTTAAAAGTTTGAGCATTCAAAATGTCTGTTTATTCCTTACTTACGTAAAAATATTATTTTTTATTTGTAAACGAAGATGAATAAAATGAAATAAGTGATATGCTTTTATATTTTGTAAATATTTTTTCTATTACACTTTTGTTTGAAATTATTGTAACTTATTGAAAAACCGAAAAAAACATTATGAAAATCTTTAAAAAAATATAGTTAAGTTTAATAATTTGATATGTGTAATGACAAGTAAATCTTAAAAGCAATCTCAAAGTTACTCAAACTTTAACAACCCATTTTGTAATTGTAACCTAAAACCAAATTCAATACTTGATTACAAATCAATTAATGTAATACTAAATTCTTTTGTTACTGTAATATTAATGTAATACAACCTGTCGGTGTTCAGCAGCGGATCGGTATGCGTAACCATGGCAACCGCAGAAATCACATATGAAATGTCATACCTTTATTCTGTTCCCGAGCTTCATTTGTTTATCGAATTTCCCGTTTTTGTTTTTTGTTATATAGCTGGAATTTTCTGAAGCTATAAAATATAATATTAAGAAGCTTTAGAGGAAAATAGTTTCAATCTACTTGTATATCAATAAGGTATTATACAAAAAAATAATAAAAGTAAAAAAGTTAAATATAAAATAATAAAAAAAGGTGAACGAAAATTAAATCTTCTTATTCAAACATTTATTTTATTATAACAAAAGTATGTTATTTATTTAACGAAAATAATTTCTCAATAGTAGCGAGCCGTCGTGCGTTGAAATCTTTTACATAGAAGTCATTCTTGGACTTGTGTTGTAATTTTAAAAGCAAACGAAATTCAAAACTGATAACTATTATCGTATAACAGGAAATTCTAATAATAAAAAAAAGGAATACGCCAAAATAATATCGTTATTCCTAGACATTAAAATCTATATAATATGTCACTCTACATAAAAAAATATAATTATGTCTTTAGACAGTCGTCAGAAACATTAAAAGGAAAGAAATGCAAAAATGTAACTTAAATTGCCATTAATAACACAAATCGCATGCTTTCACTTGAATTCTTTTACGTAAAACCACAAAAATATAAACCAATTTAAAAGACACAAAAATACCGCAATTATTCTCAAGTGCGGATCCGGAATAAGGATAATTGTTTAAAACAATACGCTTCGAAATTGTTTGTATTTTCGTATGTCAGAATTGCTTTTGTATGAGAACTTAATTATATATAAAAACCTATACTTATAATTTACATGAAATTTGGATAAAAACATGCCTCGTGGAATTAGGTAGGTGGTTAAAATTGTAATAAAAAAACTAGCCCCTGCCTGCGGTTCCGTATATAATTATTACTCTATCATCAGGTACCACCTATGGGACTCTATTTTATCGTCTGTCTTAAACAGTTAAAGTAAATATGATCTCAATTACTATAAGAATCATATACATATGCATATTTTGATGGAGATGAAAATATATGTAAATATATATATATGTGTATAAATAACACAAATTAACATAAAACAGGACCTTTTCAAGATAATTAAAGTATAAATTAAATCGCGTGCCTCCCTCACAGACATCGACATCAGCACGTAAGTTTCATCCTATCAGTTCGGATAACACTCAGATTGTTAATGTTGACGAATACACAAATAAATGTATTGTATTCATCTTGATATATAAGTATTCATATTATTATTCTCTGTATATTAAACTCAACATATAGATTTTTTATTATTTCTATTCTAAACAATTATAATAACTTAATATTTTCATAGTATTAAATTCTCATTAAAATTTGATAGATATAAATTTATAAAATAACAATATTTTATAGTCTTAACATACATGTGAGAGACATCAAGAATATTATATTGTATGTTTATTGTATAAACGTACAGTTTAATAGATATTGTAAGTATTAATATTATCAACGATTAATCAACTATTTATTTAAATAGGGCCAAAAGTTATTCAGCATTTAATAGTGAACAACGAATACTTGAAACATAGTTAGGGAAAATACTATGCTTTATAAACAAATATATATAAATAAATATATAATAAACAATAAATTGATAACATATAAAGTATTGAGAACAATAAGCGACTTATCATTTCACCTGTTTATATTGCAACAAAGTATTTTATATTTTTAATACAATACATAATACCGTATCGTCAGACGCTACACGCAACCTGACTGTTTGTTCTTTTATTAGTGCTTCTTAGTTGTTTTTCAACCGGTCGTTTATCGGTACACTTACTTGTATTTAAATTTTATCATTTGATTGTGAAGGGACCTAATGGAAACGTAAAAGGATAATTATATATGGTTTTAATTGCCAACTCATTTTTAATTTTGCTTTGCTAATGGAAGATCATGTTATTTCTATTGTGTAAAAGAACCTGGTATATTACCTACTTTAATATTTTGCATATTTATAATTACTTTAATACATATATAAAAAATAAGTTTCCATTATTGTAATTGTTATATTTAGAGGTATTAAGTTTTATACATTTGCTTGTCAAAACCATTGATAGTATAAAAACTTAAAAATAACTACCAAATAATAGCTTTAAAGCGCTTTATATTTAAGAATAGATCTTATCAGCTACTTTATACAAAATACATCATCAAACCAACACATTGGTCTTTGAACTCACCGCATCTGATCAGCAATATTTAAACATAATCTTACCAACCTCTTATAAGTACAGTATTATGCTTAGCATAATTTTACACCAGCATTTTACATAACCAGACATCTAAGTTTCTACAATGATTTATATCGTTCTAAGTGTTACAATAATGAAAGTCGCCTAATTACAAGATGCGTTGTAAGTCATATCCTTTCACAATATATTTATTGTAGCGATCGTTAATGTTTGCACAAGATGGCCGATTGTGTTAAACAAATGTTTTATTAAACTATAAGATTGCCTTGAGACATTCACAGGATATCCCTTCTATTTAATATTAAATTATGAACACCCGTCTTGATATTGTTTGTTAATTGTTCTTTTGTTATGATTATTTCGTTGTTTTTTTTGATTATGCAATTATTAATATATAGTTAGGTTACATAATTAGAGTTTAACATTTTGTATGTACAATATATGTTTATGATATAACAAACTTTGACTTGACCTTTGATCGTATTCGCTTACTTCTTACTGAATTATAAGTTCAATAATTATTAACTCCTTACATATTAATATGCTTTCGCTTATCATCAACCCATTAGCTTAAAATATAACCCATAGTTAATTAAAGCTATTATTGGTACCTTATAGTGATTAGACACAAATATATACTTAACCTTATATTCGGACATAAAAAAGTTATTTCGAAACATGTAGAGTCGCAGGATAATACATTGTAACATTAAATACTACCGAGGCCATATCAAGTAGGTGTACATAATAATATTATTATTATGTAGATAAGGCTTGAGATATGTGTTTTATTTCTAGAGCAAAACACAGAAATCTAAAATTAAAACATTTCTCATATGTTTATCTGTACTTAAGTGATCTCGTATAGTTTGTATTTTATGTTGATTAATAAAACCACTTCTGTATCTTAAACACAATGTACTGATAGTAGACCTTTACTTAAGAGTAAATGTTTATAGTTATTTCCATCTTCTTGTTTAGGAGATATGTAAAAAAAAAAATAAAGTATACACAGAACGTGTATGTTGATTTTTTTTTGGGATATATTTAGAAATATTTTAAATGTAACATTAATAAATATGGCAAAGAGGGTGGAATAATGCAAATAATCTTCCATTAATATATATTGAGACAAAAATAAAAGGTTCATATAAAATCGTTTAAATCTCGCTCAAAGCGATAAACAAACAGGATTTCTCGTTTAACTATATCTCTTAATAGTAAAATATTCACACCTAGCAGAATAGAAAGCAGATAGTGTTAACACACTGATTGAGACATAACACCTTCTATGGATAATGAATTCTTACGTAATAAATATTTAATTCAGATTATAGTTTTTTTTATTTTTAATTGTATATCTTAGTGGGCTTTTATTGAGGCTGGAAATAACTCAATTATATCTTTGCTTTTTTCAAACTATATCATATATTGCATTGCTAATATTTGCTATATGTTTATATGTTGTTATTTTCTATATGATTATATATTTTTAAAGTCAATTGACTTGATATATTTGTTTAAATAACTTTTTTCTTCATGGGCTTCTATTAGTTTTTGCAATTTTTTTAAAACTTTGGAGTAAGTAATTCAATATATACTCATCAAACTCGGAATTTTAATATAACTGCATTAAGGATAATGGATACGATAGACTTTATTTTGTTTTTCTTTGTATATTTTTTGTTATAAGCTTACGTTCATACTGAAAGTTTAAAAACGAATTAATTCACATCTCTGTTGGGGTTATTTAATTTGATTAGGGTTGTATAAAACGAATTGATCACTTTTTATTGACCCTTACTTTCATGTCTACTAATTGTATGTTAAATTTACTATAAACATTATTCAAACTTTTATAGCTTAGAAAACAACAAGGTTTTATATTTATAAAAGTTTGAATAATGTTTATTGCCCCTTGGCTTACATGATTTAACTAGAAACACTCTTATAATTTAACATACCGCAAAAGTTTCTTTGAACTTAAAGCGCTAGTTTTATAATATTATTTTAATCAAATTCAAACCAACATACAACACAAGGTGTAAATATATACAATGTAGACACATAACTGTTCTTGAAAGGTTTACAATCGAAGGTTGGAAGCAAGTTCCACTTTTTAGATGATCTAGCCTTGCCCTTAAGAGGCAGTGCACACTCGCACAAAACCTAACTCGATTATCGTAGACATAGAGATGGTCTTAGAATCTGATATAAAAACTGATAGTTCCGTTAGAGAAATTACATTCGTAGATAGGCGTTGTGTAAACATTGTAAAATTTAATTTACATCTTTTGTTATTTTAAATAAAAATCAATTGTCGTATTTATGTACGGTCATCACTTGAGAATGACTCTACCGATTTGGCTGATTTCTTTTGTTGTGTCATTAATTATCTGACAAGTTTTTAAGATAAAAAAAAATTGAAAATGTGTTGAAAGTTTTATTGGTCCTTACAATAGTTCGGACTGCAAATATCTATAAAAAATAGATATTTAGTTTAACAGTACACTGGCAGTATGCTTTTTAAATCACTGCATGATATATGTTAAATTCCTCAATATACTTACATTTACATTTGTGACGTTGGGTCATATAGATAGTTTTATTCATATTTTGTATAAATATTTTCTGTAATGTCCGTATACTATGAAACTTTCATTTGTTTCCTAGCCGTGATGACAGGTGCGGTATAATGTTGCTCTGGAGGCTTTAATAGCCGTTCTTGTGATTTAGTAATAATTACCTGATATTTATTGTAAATTAATTTGAGACTTGATTAACTACTTAATTATAAATTGTGAATATTTATATACAATTAATTCTAGTTAGCAAGTTGTTTCACAAAAGATATAATAATAATTGACGTTGTATTTTGTACACCTATATTAAATTTTCTTGATAATCATTTATTTATTATTCACTTCCTTCGCTATAAATAGAATAATGATAAAGACTAATAAATATATTCTTTACAGTATATTAAAATATTTAATACATATCAATTATAAAGAAACAAATCACATAGTCGTGACTACATAAGATGTGGTTATGGATTCTGTATCCTTCATAATGGACCATTGTATTACTAACAATAAGGAAAATAATAGAGCTTCCACACATACATACATACATATATTGCAATTGGTATATTTAATTATAATAGTTGGACATAATAGTTGTGCCCTGGCTCTATTTATTTTTTGTTGCAGACCTCCTAACTATACATAATCCTTGGTCTGGTCTGACAAGTTATGTCTATGAAGTGGGCATTATTTTATAATATAAGTAATTTTCAACATGTTAAACGATGATTATTATTTTATATGGCACTTGAAAATGGTTCCAAGCTTTATATTTTTACCTCAACAGTAAATAGTGAATTCTTTTATATCAAAATAATTCAATAAAATGAAAAGTCATAGAATAAACCATCCTTCTTGGATGAGAATGGTGTAACTATAAGTATAATATAAATATGAAAATATTATATGTATACATTAAAAAAAACCCTTGCCTCTGGTCTTTTTCATTGACAAAACCAACGTAATTAATACGGATAAACCTTATGAATGTTTTTTTTTATTTCCTGTTCAATATGAATAAAACAATAAAAGCATTTATTTAAAAGGACGTAAAATATAATTATGATTGTGATTCAACAGTATGAATAATTGTGGTTTAATAAATAACTAAAAAAATATCCATAGAGTTCTAGCCGGTTTTTTTCTCTGGACCTAAACTTAGAACCGTGCAAGTAGAGTTTGAAGTTTGTGTCAGTCTGTCTATTAGAAATAAAAAAATGTCTGACTTAATTGTTGCATTTTAAGCTCTACCCCTTCTTAATAAGATCTACAATTATATATTTTTACCAATCCTTTGACTGACGGTATATTTACTCGCAGTAGGGCGCCAGAACAATTAATATTACAATAATATAATGGATGAACTCATTTCTGTATAATTTAGTGGATGATACAACCGTGAAATATTGCTTTCAAACAAATGACTTATTATAATTGTAAGTTGAGGAAATAAGGCTAACACTAGTAATGAGGCTTTGTCAACTCATGTTTGTTCGTTTGTACGTTTGTTTTTTAGTAAAAACAATTATTTTTTCATATATATATATATGTATGTATTAGTGCTTATTTAAATTTACTTATTATAATCTTAATTTTTTACGTCATTATAAAGAAGAGATGGATTTATTTTGTAATAAATATATTTTTAATGTAATAATAAAAATATATTGAAATCACAATAATAAATATAATAGGAAAACAAAAATTTTTTCAAAATACACGATGTTAAAATAGCAATTACGATATTATGTTTTGAATAATAAATAAATTTGACACGAGTACCAAATAAGAGATAAACAGACAAACACTGGTAGTGGCCGCAGTATGAGGCGTGGGAACAATAGGTCAATCATAATGCGCACCTGCCGAGTCATCATATACCACTACTAACGGTAAATAAATATTTAATATTTAATATTTCAAAAATGAATAAATATTTTAGAGTAATAACGTAAAATAAATTTGTTAATGATAATTCTTATTTGCTTTCAGATCAAGTAAAAAAATAGAGTTTTTTTGTGTATTTCTAGTTTAAAGAACCTTACACACATATTAAATTAATTACGTGCCTAAGACTTGTTCTTGTAAAAAAATGAATATTTTTTGAATCAAAATCAAATATGAATTGTGAGTATTATAATATTTTGCGTTCGAGTTTTAATAGTAAGAGACGGATATCTATCACTGTATCTAAGTAGTGCTCGCTTCAACACTACTGTTAAAAACAATAGTCATCACTTAATGTGAGCAGTTTAGTGCTATCTGAGTGACTAATAGATTGTTTTAAATGTATTCGGAATATCTTTGAGCGACTTAGTAAAGTTTTGAGTGAGTGAGCGTATAATTTAAGTAAGTTTAACTTTGTATTACACATACATAAGCACTTTAAAATAATACCATGTGTTACGAAAAGAATAAAAATATTATGTCTGAATAAAAGTCATACCTATAATTTGATGGATGTGGTACCAAATTATTGATTACATAAGTTTTTTAATTCGCCCACGGCTGTGGGTGCACTGGAGTAAGTGTGGGTGTTCTGGCACAAGTGTTATTTGTCATTAACACAAATTACTATGTATTTTTTTAGAATAGAATACAACAAATATGTATTCTTCACTTATAAGTAACATGATATGTATTTGTGTCAGAATATTATTACAAGTCAAAATCTTGTTGTGTACTTTAAGAATACATGTGAGTATTAGTATTATATATATATAAAGTTGCTAAATACAGTCCTTAAGTTATATTATATTACTCATTACTCACATAACGGATAATACTAATCCGTAAATAATTAAACCTTTATATTTTATATGCTAAAACAAATATAAAGGGTAACATAATTTATCTTCCTTTAAAAGTTAAACCGAGTCTCATAGTGTCAATGGTGAATGAATAGCCTTGCTCAGAGCGTGTCTTAGAAATGCCGTCTTCAAAACACCTAAAACATCTCTCAGCGTGTCCAACATAAGGACATTGTAAAGCTTTCTAAAAGAAAACAAGACATCCTTGGGGAAATTTCTTACACATTCAAACGAAACCGTTCTTTTAGTTGCGAAACTGTTTTAATTTATGTTCAAACTTTTATATTAACATCTTGATAATATCTGTTTTAAAGGAAATCAGATGTCAAGAGAACAAAACCTTCACCTGCTTAGCCGTGTCATAAAAACAAAACAAGTTCAAAACTCTTTAACAAACGACAACTGTCAAATGGGCTGCGTAGGCGCATAGAGAACGCCGCGTCTTATCTCATCGTGATATCATTGAACCGAATCAAATCTTATATACGAGGTGCTTATAAATGTTTTAACTGTTTGACGATTGGAAGATTTGATGACATAATTATTTTAAATTCAAATATTTTGGACTTAATTTTTTTTATATTTAAATAAAAACAGGCGCCCATCGGTAATGTCAATAATGTCGTTTGGTTAGTTCATAATTAAAGTGTAGTAAAACAACTCCTAGATCAAGAATAGTATGGCAATTGGAAAGCTAGCGGGAGAAACGGAAACATGTAATAATAACGCTGATTACTGTCCCGGGACAGCTACGATAAATATGATTGCCAACAAACAATTCCATTCCGACATCCTGTATTGACAACTTGTATTCGTAACAGGGAAATTATTGAGGAAAATTATTCTACTTTGTATTCAATTTTTTGTATTCTTTTTTTATCATATATTAAATATGCCTTACTGATGTAGCTTTTATTGTTATTCCATTTTGATAACTTGGTAATTTGTATCTTAGCATTAAATAATAACTTCTCGTTCCCCGTTACCCCAATTACTTCATATAATTGGGGTAACGGAGCTAATTCTTCAACCACATTCAATCACCGAAAACCGTATGGAAAATTATCATCACTTACATTTGTAATGAAGGCAACGTAACAAGGAAGAGAATCGGCAAATTGCAAGCATTTACAATAGTAATGCCTCCGGTAGCCATCTGCTTGTAAACTAGGCAATTTTGACGAACATGCTTTAGCAAATTGTTTCTACTTTGCAAATTGGTGTGCGTTTCACACACACATACATCAAAATCAGAATAGACATACATGGGCTTAAGAATATTAACGAACATGCTTTAGAAAATTGTTTCTATTTTGCCAATTGGTGTGTATTTCACACACACATACACCAAAATCAGAATAGACATACATGTGCTTAAGAATATTTAAAATAAACTATTTATTTTGCGTCTGAAGTAGACTCATTTGAAACAACGTTAACACACATCCTTTCATTGAAGCGGTCTATAAACCAAGATTAAACATAACAGCACAACATTACTTAGCGAAATCCACCAGAGAAGCTTGACCTCCAATAAAGCTTCACAACAACCTCTTATAGGTGTTGTCTTATGCTGGTGACCTAAGATTAAAAGCCACTCTAACGTGACCTAAGCCAAGCTTTCTCGTTAGATAGTATAGATGGATACAAAAGACAATATACGATAGAATTATAATGGTTTTTATCAATTATATTTTAACATAAATATTTAAATGACTTTTAGAACTAAGGAACTTCATTCAAATTCATAAAACTAAAAGTATATACATACCATTTTAGTAGTAAGTAGTATAATAAACTATCTATTATATGAATATCATATACCATAAATATGTATAAAAATATATCATAAATACATATATAATACGACAATCGTAACAATATGTTACCACAATATTTTTGATACTCTCGTATAATCAAATTCATAAAACTAAAAGTATGTTTTAAAATCAAATGGTACAATTTGTAAGACAAGAAAGTCTTGCGACAGTCTTGTCTATTGTCTGCACTCAGAGGCCAAGTGTAATCGGTTATACGAGTAATAGGCGGTGTTAATATAACTGTGCGCTGCATTATTATAACTTATAAAGTTTTAATATTTTAACTTCATGGTCATATTTTGAAAACTATTTGACCTCCTAGTACGTGTATTTAATATAATATCTTAATAATCATAAACATGAAATATTTATAGATAAATAGTAATCATCTAAAGAGTCAATATTTAATATATACATATAACACTGGTGCTTGAATAAATTTTATACATAAAACTCATTACTAGTTGCATACTGTAAGCTATAATATATTCTAATTTATAGCATACCAATAGAAAATATTTTTATTATATTTGACAAACATTCTTATAACAATAACCGGGAATTTATAAGGCTTGGGAAAAAGCTTAAAATTCAATGTCAAGATAAGCTTTTAAATGACTTCATTTATTGTTGATCAAAACCTTCTAGTATATATTTTTACTTGACGGTAGACCATTCTTTGGAAATCACAATCATTGAATTTAAATTATTATTTGAGTAAAATCATATTTTATAAGCTTGAATTTATGTGGGAAAGAAATTTTCTATTACTTATTTGGTTTATATTTATTTGCGATTATAGTAATATTTTTAAGTGTATGAGTTTTTATACTATAAATACATAATAAATAATATTTTAAATATAAGAACCAATGCCTTAATAATTTTTAATCTAAATTTATTTTCTTCTATTTGTTTCTCTAGTGGGTACACAAACATACCCACGGCGTTATAACTGACCTTAAATACTTCAAAGTAAAAACAATAGCAACACTAAAATTGTTGTTGACATTGAAAAAAAAGTTCTCAAGAAATCAAAAAAATGTTTTTAAAAAATATTCCTGTTACCACTAAACTTCTAGACTAGCTGGATCAATCTAAATATTCTCTGATTTTTTTCCTGAATTCTGTCTAGCCGTTTCAGAGTCTACAAGGAACATATATATATATACTTTCTCTTTTATAGGTATATTATTACGAAGACCTTTAAATAAAACCTTCTTTAAACGTGTGATGTTTGTAACACATCTCAACATATTAGTTTATTTATTTCGTAATAAGAATCAAGTTTTTTAATGTTATCCGGTCATAAGTTGGTAATGGTGAAGTCAATCTTTCTTTTGACCCAATTGAGAAATATTTTAATTGAACAAATAAATCTATTTCTCGATCTATTAAGCCTTAATGAGCTATTTACTAGGACTTAATTATGTTTATTTTGTTTTTTATTCGTTTTAAAGTTACCTAATGCTTAGAACGTACTGCAATTATTAAAATATCGTTTATATGTTCATGCATTATTCATTTATGGATAAACATGCAGATCCAAACATATCTATCATTTTAATATATTTTAGAACCGGGAATCGAAAAAGGAACTAGTCGATGAAGCGTAGACACCGCTATACTAGACCGGTTGTATATATAAAATTATAAATAGGAAACTTTCTGTGTGTTGCATTTTTAAAAAAACTTTGGATAAATTGAATTTTAACTACTAAAATTAATAAAAATCCTCATATTATTAGCTACTAAGATTTAAAAACTGAGCTGTGCTTTGTTGTTGTTAAAAATCTAAAATAAAATAACGATTTCATCAAATAAATTAACATTAAATTTATACTGATAAAATTTTAATATTCAGACAAAGCCGCGGGGAACAGCTTATTCAAAATAGTCCTCACTAGAAAACTTAAACACAAATCTATATTTCATCGGTAGTTTTTGTTAAACAGATTATATCAGCCATAGATTAAAATCAAATGACACAGAAGAAAGACGAATAGACTCTTATCGACACAAGGTGTATCGATTACACGAAATCAAAATCGATGATCGAGCTTTTACGATTTATTTGTAAAAATCGATGTATATATTGTTAGGTTTTGTATTTCATATTTCGTAATAATTTGTGTTTTTATATATTTTTTTTACAAAATAATGATCATATTATCAATTATTTTTTATAAAATGTATTTATTCCAATAATCGTAAATTGCAATCCCTAATCACATTAAAAGTTACAAAGAAAAAAATTGTTTATTAACCTTATAATAATTTATTATAAAACCTTGTATAGCATGCTTTATGGTTTATTAATAATATTTTCTAGAACAAGGCACGTTCCATTTAATTTAAATTAATCCAGTATTTATTGATATAAAAACTTACAAAAGTAAACCTTTTTTTTTTTTAATTAAACTAAAGTACAATGTCTTTAAAAAAAGCTCTATTAAATTGCGGTTTATTTAAAAAGAACGTTTAAAAATATATATAATTATAATATTTTTTGTTTCATCTTTGCCGACACAAAGACTACTTGACTGGAATTAACCTAACTAATTACTCCACCTTTCTCCTATCATTGTCAATATCGAACAGTTAGTGGTCAGTCAGTCAGTCAGTTGGATTAAGGGATTACAATCAATCATAACTTCAAATTACTTGCGTTAGCTACTACCGCTTGCTTCATCGAGATATATTAATAATTCCGTAGAGAGATCATTGTTGTCATTGGAATAATACGAAGAAAAAAATTATAATATACATACCATAGAATATATAATGAAAGTGACAAAAATTACACATTCAAGAGCCCTTAACGGGTATCAAACTTATTATTCTTAAGTCTAAGTTGGACCGATATGCTACTACAAAAATACTCTTCTTCAAAGATATATTATTGGTACAGATAGCACAATCTACGGATAGATATAATGTTTATATCTAAAGAAAGAGAAAACCTCAAGTAATCAATTGTGAAACAGAATATCGTGACTTATTTATTGATTTAAAATAATTACAAGACTATTTTACTAACATTTAATGAAGCACTTAAGTTTTTTAGTATCGCGAAAGCAATTTTTGCAATTGTTTTCGGTTATTAAATTCAGGATCCGTAAATAATGGATTTATTTATAATTGACCTGTCATTTAATAAATAGTTCCTTGATTAGAAATTGGGTATAGATATAATAGCTGTGGAATTTGATACAGTATTTTTTTTGATGACCCGTTAGTGTAGTGTTTTAGTGACTTTGACTGCTGAACCAATGGTTTTGGGTTCGATTCCTGAGTGATTTTTTTGTGTCTTCCACATATTGTGGTTCCGAATTTGGGTGTACTTTCTATCCATTATTTATATACTTGTACAACCCGGAGCCACAGGGATAATATAACCTCTAACGCGGGAGTTGTCTTTTTTTTGTAAATAAATAAATAAATAACATCTGATGTCTCAGTGGTATTAATGTTTGCTTTGGTTATTTTATGGATCTCGGGTTCTATTTTGGCTGACCAAATAGTAATTATGAAGCGATCTAATCAGTAATGTTAATATAGTGTTTATCTAAGAAGAAATCCAAATGATATATCCTTTTGTAGCTTCACTTAAAAAAATAATAATATTTATAAATAATTGTTTTACAAAGACATAAAGTATTAAACATTGTTATTTTAACGGTAACCTGTGTTTAAGAGAATCATTACTCAAATGGAAGCACAATATCTATCTTAGACCACCAACACACTGCAAGTCGGTTCGATTAAAATTCATGACAGTTCTTAAATTTATTGACGCTTACACATTGTTTCAATTATAAACATCGAATTAAATGTATACTAGAGACGCCCAAATTGGTATATCTTGGAATATTTCGTTGGATGCTCATTTCACCATCTTATACTCCCTAGAGCTATACACGCCTATACAGTGTTCAGAAAATTTTATTTTAAAATTAAGATTAGAATCAAATCAATCTGATTACGAAATCTTAATAGCTTCTGATGTTACGTGGTTGAAGAGCTTTAGTTTTAAAGTGTTGTGTAATAAATGTGTAAGTTTTAAATATATATAAATATAGAATGAAAAATAAACGGATACTGGCAGGAATTTGAATTTGCGACCTCTGGGAAACCGTCCCGTCGCTCTAACAATTGAGCCTCTGTATCGGTAAGCATTGTGCATGTAATTTTTGTAAAATAATTATCAAATATATGTATGTAAATACATATATTCTTTTGTTTTTAGGTTTTATACACGCCCTGCCCACTTTCACATTAGAAATCTAAACTTAGGCAATAATAATTATTTAACTGAACATATGAAGTTATTTCACGTTAGTCACTTGCGAAATTACACCTTTTACGCGTCAGTTATTAATAACGGTTGTGATATAGACGCCTATGGGAACAATTTATTGAAAGTATATAAACAAGTAAGATTACATGCTACAGAAATTTACTTGAATAATACTTGATTGACAGTATGGGGTAATAAAATTCAAAATTTATGACGTAATTGTTTTCGGTTATAAATGAGATACAGAGTAATTAGTGAGGAGTCGTTAATTAAATTGATCTTTTAAATGGTCATGCTTCGATTGAGGCAATTTTCTTTGAATGTATAATTAAATACCAAAAAAGTTATTCAATAGATTTTGGAATCTATAAAATGCAAGTTTATTTTTTATTTAGTTTAGAATAAAAATAAAGATTGTCATCGTATGTATGTATGTTAACAATGTTTGCTTGTAACTCAAAAACTGCAATGTTTTGTAGAAGACTGGCATAAACTTATTTTTCTTTTATTTATTTCATGGAAGGGTAAAAGAAAGTTATATTTACTTAATAATATAATATTGTAACACATTACCATGACTTCATATAATTTATTATGAATATGTAATATATACTATAAATGGACAGACAAATTACAATCGGTAAAGAGATAGCGACTCTCAAATTTTCGTAGTTCCAGTTACAAGGCTTCAAATTGTTTTAATTTATTTCAACTTCTCGCACTACTTTTACTACCACACTACAATACTAACGTACAAGATATTGTTACTCTTATTTTCTGAGGCAAACCGGTTATTTTTGTGTAACAATTGTTTTTGAACCGCAATAATAAGTTTGTCAATTACATCGTCACTTCATGATAGACACGTTGGGCAATGTGACACCTTTGAAACACATACAGCGTGTTTTGATATTTAGCAATATTATATAATAAAAAAAAACTCAACAAAAAACAAAAGGTGTATAAATAATAAACCTTAAGCAATACTCAAATATCTAAATGAAAATACCTTTACCAATGACAAGTGCTTGTTATGTTATAAGTAAATTATAATAAAAGACTATAAATGTAAAGTGTACAATTTTAGCCACCTGTTGCTGACTTGGTAATCACCCTGTATAGCGAGACATGTGTACCTGTACGTAGATGATAGAAAGTAGCCTGCGGTCCACAATGAGAAACTAGCATACCGCGGATTCAATTGAATCATTCTAGTATAAACTTGATGTACCGTCAGCAGATTGGAATAATTATAAAAAAGCTACATTTCAGTAACATCTAAATGAGTTTTAGATAAGCCAAAGCCAATTTAAATCTATACCAGAACTCTATGCACAATAATATATTTGTAATGAGAACAGTGAATTGAACTATATATACATATTATATAACTAAATATATTTCATATATAATTTTCATCTCAAAAACACATGATATCATTTTAAAGTACAAAAGTCTATATATTTTTTCATTTAATATTAGAAATAATAAATACTTTTGTCAACAGTACACTGATATAGTAACTAATTACTCTAGGTGAGTGGTTTTTAATTTAATTGTGATACCTGATTTTGTCCAACCGAGCGTAGAAGTCACTTCGGACAGATGTCAGTCTCTTTTTTTGTGTTATTTATACTTGTATTATTGATAGGCCCCTTTTTATTGTATACAAAAAACATTAATTATAATTGTGTGGAGACTTTTCAATTATGAAAATACTATACCGAGGAATATATTTGATCTCTTGGAAGTTATTCTATGGATTTATAAAATGGAATAGTTATTCCATAAACAAGTTATCTTAATATAAAGTCTAAATAAACAAAATGAACTATATTCTTTATTTGAAATATATAGCGTTTATATATTAATATGTTTATATATTATTAATCCAATTAGTTATACATTCATACCTAATTATATATAAAACCATGTACGATCTCGTCTCACTGCCGCTTTCGAAGTATAAATAACTTGAGTGCTTGCGTCTATTTCCTTTGATTACGAAACAAATACCAGGTTTTTAGCAAGACTCATGACGAATCTTGGGAAATTCTATTGCTTATATTATCTGAAGTGTTATAAAACTATTTCTCGATATGTCATTTAGTTTTTATTATCCTCCTAAACCGTTTACAGGTAGCGTGTTATGAAAATATGAGATAAAGATGTTAGTCATCAGAACCTTCAATGATCTCTTAGTAGCTGAGAATAAAGATCAATATTAAGTCTTCCTTGTGGTCTAGAAGCTTGTTTATTTGTGTTTCCCACAGAAAAAATTAAATATTTAATAGAATATAGCTCGAATCGTCTTTTTAATTAGATAAAGATGTGGTTTTATTTATTATTTTTAAAAATTGTGTTGAATTTTAGTAAATATTAAAATAATAAATGAGGTTGTCGATTACATTTTCACCCATAGCTGACTTTGACGATTGGTTATTTTTTATATATGAGACCTGTAGGTATTCAGTCTCTACCTTTTTTATATAATTAACATATTATTTATTGCATTTTTTCAGGTAACACTACAATAAATTGACAGCGTCTTTAATTCATGGTATGTCGTAATAATTATATGTAATTAAAGAAATTATTAGTATTTTTTTATATTATTAAAACAGTTTGAGGCAATTCATTTTCTTCCTTATTTAAATTTTAAGCATTTTTTGTTAATGTTTATGCACAATCGTTTATACAGGACTAGGGGTCGCTCGCGACTTCGTCCGCGTGGTTTTTAGTGTTGCCGCCGAGGTCCATACAAAATTGATATTTAAAACCCTTAAGGGTGGAATTTAAAAATCTTTTCTTAGTACACCACTACGTAGAAAAACAAATGTATCCTCCAATTTTACTATCTCTACGACCTGCGGTTTAGACTGTATGCTATAACTAAGTCAGCCAGAACCTATTAGATTATATTAAATTTGCAGCATTTTTCATTGCTGCTTAAATTCTATTAGTCACAGCGAGATGATATATACCCTATAACCTTCCTCAATAAACGGACTATTCAACACAAAAAGAATTTTTCAATTCGGGCCAGTAGTCCCAGATATTAGTGCGTTCAAACAAACAAACTCTTCAGCTTTATAATATTAGTATAGAAGACCGTACATAGAGTTTATATTACAACAAAAATATTTAATCCTTGATGGTTGCGACTAGAGTAGAAGATATATAATTAAGTTCATATAAAAACACGAACAATACAATATTAAGATTTCTCAAAACTGATTCATACGTGGTATTAAAATATCAAGACTTGTCATCGATTACTCACACTTCTCAGAAAATCTGAACCGGTTACTATCTATTGTTAAAATCATTTAGTTTTCGACACAAATCCACAGTAACCAACTCGAATTGATTTCAATCCACTTGTAGCTTGTTTTTAATTGGAAGCATGGTCAAATTGATTTTAATTTTAATATCATTTAGAAAATTCTTTTGTTATTGCTAGGGTTGCCATCTTTGACTGTTTCAGTTCATGTCGGGATAAACATTTTTATGTACAGTTTGTACAGAAACAATTGATAGAATGAAGTACACATTGTGTGATATAAAAATCAAATGTCAAGATTTTTATAAAACTATTTTCAAATAAAACGACGTTTTGAATAAAATATGCGCAAAAGCCAAATATAGAAAGTAGTCGATTTAAAAATTACGTACGTGAACACTACAAAATGTCTGGCCTAATACAGCTCAGAGTTTTAGAAAATAGCAACCCTAGTTATTGCATGCATTATAGAATAAACTCTATAAATTATGAGATTGCATGTTTTTTAGAATTGATGTAAAAATAATATAATCACATAAATCTATACTCTTATACCTCTTTCTCGGCTATTAACACGACATAAAAAATATCTTTACAAAAGCTCATTAGATTTGTCAAATTTACAATACATAATCACACTTGAATTATAAAGGCTGTACTTTCTCACACCGCTTACTAAAAATGTATTTTCAACCTTAATTCAAGGGAATAAAGATTATAAATAACGGATTCCGCAAGATGAGGTTTATGTAAGGCTTTAACGGATAGCACGTTAAGTATAGGCTGTAACAAATTTCGAATTAATAATATTCCTATACAACCGAATTCTTTAATACAGGATGTTTTTTTTAATAACTATTTATTTTTATTATTTTTTTCATTTTAATTTGGTATGAAGAGAAATTCTCAGTTTATATACGAGATTCTTGTTTTGTTTTAATATTATAGATTTAGATAAATAACAACTACAATTTATATATCTGATTATTTACATTTAATTTACCTACGTTATTATTAAAAAAATATTTTAAATTTAATTAAAATAAATAAAAAAATATTTCAAACACTCTGTATACTCAAGAGCACACCTGCTACGCCGAAATAAATAACCCATTCGAAGTGAAATTCATTTTGTCCCAAATAGAAAGCACCCATTGTAGAATCGAGTGATTAATCGACAATGCATTTTGGTAGCTAATCTCAATCGATTTCCGATAGCCATCGATTTGATATCGATAATCGTTTGGGTAATTCCTTAATCGATTCTATTTCCATATATTGTCTGTGGAATGTTATTGGTGTGCCGCGGAATTGTTGCATCAGGGTAATTAATATCATTTGGTTAAAATTTTAACCGGATATAGTTAAAATTGACTTTGTCAGTTATTTGAGAGTTTAGAAGTAAAGTAATATTTTGGTTCATTAAATATTCAATTTTTTTTTAATTTCCTTAAGATTTTATTATAATACTGAAATTTTATTACTTCTTGTCTATTGGTTAACTATTTTTTAATTATGTATAATTAAATTATTGTTTTAAATATTCTGTGAATATTTAACTGTTGGCGCTCGTATCTCCACTGAATGTCTTTCCAATAAAATTAATAAATAAATTTTAATAATCGTACGAAATTAAAAATCCTATAAATTGAGTTTTGTCCCATTCTTATTAAAACCCGAACCATTAGGGTTTCTTTGTGAAGGTCGTTGAAAACGATGAATATTCTAATAAGCGAAATTTCATATTTAAACTCTATGGAGGATATGTTAATTTAATTGTATTGAATCACATCAAATATTTAGGCTGCTTTTATTAATGAATTTTAAAAGCATAATTTACTATAATTTCGCATATTTTGATAACATCGTGTTAAAGTAGCAGATAAAATATAACTGTAGGTATATAATACGTATATTTTAAATTAGTTGATCATATTAAGAAACAAGTTATACTTTGGTTTACACGTTTCTTAGACCCATTTAAGAGTTCTTTACTACTACTTTTTAACCTCAGGCTCAATATCAAATGAAAAATACACTATGTTAAATTTAAAAAGAGGATGGTCAATATTGTACAAGGAATAAAACTAGGATAGTCAATCACTCTACAGGATAAACTAGGATAGTCGGTATTACACAAGTAAAAAACTTTCTTTCTTAGTATTTTATAAGGAAAAAATATTTATGTACTTAAACTTTCGTGAACCATGATGATTATTAAATACATAATTAACCGGCTATAATCCTGTAAATTTTAATTTGCCCTACTAGTTACAAACCCATTCGGGGTTCCTATTTAAACTAGTTGGGCAAATTCCGAATAAAAATTTCTTGATTATAGCTGGGTAAATATATAAAAAAGATATTTTTCAGTATTGTACAAGAGAAAAAGTTAAAATGGTCCGCTTTGTTTAAGGAAGGGAAAATAATGAGCTTTTAGAAGATTTTAAGTTAAACTTACGTTTTTTTTTTTCATAATTTTTTGACAGTTTCATAAGTATTGCTTATGCTAAAAACAATAATCTAACATGTATTATTTATGCTTATTACACGACAATATAAAGAAAATAAAAATATGATTCAAATTAATTAAGAAAGATTACCAAATCAAAATCAAAACTCTTTATCAAAAATACATTTATATAAACTTTTTTTCATTTTCAAAGCTACCATCAGCTCAGAAAAATATTTTTTTTCAGAGCAGTAATACTTAAATTCTAAATTATATAAATACATTACAATATACGATACTGTGACTAAATCTTGAAGTAGCCTGGCAGAGATCACTTCATACCCACTGGGAATCTGAACTGATAAAGAAGATAAATCTGTAATGGTTAATGGTTGTGAAATCATTCGTTATAAGAACTACCAGAAATAAAAGTTCCTATTAAAGGTTGATCAACCATTCAGAAACCCTGTTTTAATATAAACTGTCTACTTCTGTTGCTGTCGGTTCGTGTAAAGAAGATTAAGAAAGAGCACGAATCTAACAGTATTTATATAAATAGATGCTGGAAACTGGTTTTATATATATAGTAGAAATGAGTTCATGCAACTTCAAAGTGCATAAGAATTCTAACTGATTATTATAAATAAAAAAATTATAAAAGTTCTGAATAAAAGTATGAAGTTCTGAAAAAAAAGTATGAAGTTCTGAAAAAAAAGCATGAAGTTCTGAAGAAAAATATAAAGTCTTATTAATAAAATACTATAAATAGTTATGATAGACAAACCTACCTTAATATTTTTTTGTTAAATATCAAACTTATCTTTTAACGATACCCTTATAGTTTTATTTGAATAGTTAATTCTGTTTTAGTTATTATATATTATTTTTAAATGGTAAATACACCGGTAGTTTTAAGATCGCCACTAAGACTATAACAAAATATAACATAAATAAAGCCTTATGTTAGTTCCATACAAAAATTGACAATGTCCGAATCAGGACTTAAACCCGTAACCATTACCACTATTCTAATATTTGAACCATTCTATAATATTTTTTCTAGTGAATTTAGTTAAAAAGCAATTTGGATTCTATATAAATGTTCACTATTACAATATTGATTTAATATAGCATTGCAATCAACCAATGAGGATTGACATTTAATAAAATACAATTTATTATACATTACAAATCGTCTATTATCCGTATCTTTTAACATCATCTAGTCAGTAATAAATACGTAATGATACTTAACTCCGCATTGTTCGGAGAGGAGATAAATCTCGGACAGACAAGCAAACAAACGTCTTAGATTGTCATCGTATCTTAGCATTTCATCTCTAACAATGAGAGCAAACCACTCGCGTCATAGACAAAAATATACCTAATGACATATTCACTTTTAAAACTAATCACGAAACCAATATTCATTTAAATAACTAATAAATATATTTTATATTTCATATATAAATATATGTTATATATTTTATAGTCGATATATAGGTAAGTTTGTACATAATCATTAAAACTCTTCATTAATTTTGTTAACATATCAACATGAAATAATATGTAAATGACACTTAAATTAAATATTTATAACAATAATTATATAAATAAATAAATAGTAATAACAATAAACTAAATACCGTTACTACAGAAAGTTGGTACCACCATTCAGTTAATACAAAATCCAATGAGTATTTTAAGTTCTATCCTCATACGAGTATCCAAAGCTCTTTGAAGGGTACAATCCTAAACAAGACAAGTTAATCATCTCATATCAGTAATCTTAATCTGATAAGAACGTTTAGTATTCTAATGGCTTCTTATGTTCTGTCAAACGCGGATTCCTTTGTTATCAGTATCATTACTATTTGAATTTTAATTAGTGTATTGTTTGTAAAAGTATTGCAAGTATATCCGGTCTTCAATAGTCATTTATATAAATATATATTTTTAATTTTTCTGATCAGTTGCAGTCTCATTTCTGTTCAATAATACTTACTCATCCCAGAAGATAAAGTTTTAGTAAGATATATAAACATAGCATACAACAGTAATAAAATAATACGACTGTATACGAAAATATACCGTAAATTTAAACATTCAGCGAAAGTCAATAGCGTGATTCGGCTAAAATCTGTTAAAGTTATTTTATTGATCATTATGGTTTATAGTAATTCCTATTCTCGTGTCTTCATCGAAGGTTTTACCGAAAGACGACAATACGTTCTCAAACACGTTAATGACAGACAGTACGTTATGACGTAACTTATGTTAGAACAAGCACACAAGGTAAACACTTCGAACTGTCAGCTTCTATTGTTTGCGCGACCATAGAGTTGTAATGTACTAAACAGGGATTATCTTTTTACTTTACATGTCGTTTACTCGGTATTAAAAGCTTTTGAATTAGACATGTATCTATTGTATTGAATTTGTAATTATGTTTTGATTTTTCAAATATATTATTTAGTATTGATTATAATATATTATAATGCAAAGATCTAGTAATCAATGAATATGAAAATATTTTGTTAGTAAAGTTTTATGAAATAATTTAAATATATATGCCGCCTCTGAATGTTCAAAGATGAGCAATGGTCAATATGTTCTTAGGCAAGCTTTTGTCTGCCCACTCTCACTGATGTCATACATGTACATACATGTATCTACTTATACATCACCAGGATATGAGTGTCTAGAAATGACATTATTTTAATATTTTTTTTTATTGAAATTTTAAAATAGAATTACATATTTAGTATCTAAACTTTTATTAAGAAATGCTTTTGTTATAATAATATGTATTATTTATGTCCGGGAATCAAATTCGAATTTCATCAAATAAAAGATCTGTGAACCCAAAAGGTTTATTTCATATATACCTATTAAGTATTATGTAAAATAACTTACAAGACATAAGTTATTTCATTTACAAACGGTTCCTCATACAATATTAACATAATAATATTTACATTTTACAAGTAAAGTTATTACACTTTATACTGGTGTATTACAAGTACGATTATATTAATTCTGAAATAAATTACCATTAAAATAAGGATATTTTATCCAATTAGGTAATACATAGTCTAGGAGCCGCTGTCAATTCAAATATGACATATTAATAGTAGCGGAATTTCAAATATAACGCGCAGTAAAATAAGTTAAGAAGATTTTACCTACCTAAAACTATGAAGACAGACAAGTTTTGTTATGTTTTATATAATTTTATATTAGCATCCTGTAGTACTGAAAATAATTGAGAAAACTAAAAGTATTCAAAATTTAAGTCAAGTGAAGTCAGTCAAGCCAAGTCTCATTATTGATCTTAGACTATAACTCTTATATGTTTTTTTTTAATATATCGAGAATTTTCATCCTAGTGGTTCCAAAAACACGAAAAAAGTATTTCACACATATTAGGGATAAATATTTGTATTTATACATATAATATAGTATTTCCATGAATTAATCTACATCAATAAAAACTTACTTTTTTAATAATTTTTGATAATTTCTCTAAATAACAGTATTACACATATAAATTATATTTTTAATTAATTATCTTAGTAACAACGGTATCTTAAATAAAATCATTATAATTAATCGTAAATAACAGAAGCTAACGTTTTAAAACCGCTAATAATATAGAAATAAACATAAATAAAATAATAACCACAACTAGCAGAACAGATACACAACATGATTAAATATTTAAAATTAATTGTTATTTTGTATAAGGACTAGTTCACATGCATAAAAAACTAGATTTTTAATCATTTAAGTTCGTAAAGCAAAAACATTTACATTTAACAACAAAAACTGATTATGAAATCACAGGGTCGCAAACATCAAGTAAATTTTTATTTTATAGCTCAATCAATTAATAAAATACGTTATTTATTTTCACAAAATAAATAAAGTTACTAGTATATAAGTTTATGAACACGATAATATATTTTTTGTGCGTGTGAATAGAGACTTAGAATTTCTCTGCTGATTCATTTAAATTATAGTGAGGCGGACACGCCAATTCTTAATTTATTTCGTCTGGGATTTTAAAATTGTTAAATATTTGAATAAATTATGAAATATCAGACAATAATTTTTCTCATTAATAATATATTAAACACTAAATAAGAATTATAACATTTTGTATATATATTTTCTAAGTCGTATCTAGTATAATTATATCCGTGATACCACACAGGCGCAAAGAGCAATTGTGTCGTAAAATCAATGTTTAGCGAGAACCGGGTTATTTCAACCCGACACAATGTAGTACTAACTTTATGTTCGTTGTTGGACAAAAGTGAAATATTTCAGAACATGACAAAAACGGCAGTGCGTTCTACAGAATATTACCATATATAGCAATGAGTGAAAAGATATGGAGGTATTGAAATTATGTTAGATGTAAGACGGCTTACAATGGAATTGTATATCTTAATTGGATGTAACATATAAAGAAACAACAAACAAATCATCATCTTTTACAACCTTATAAATTTCAGTATAAAAGTTTAAAGTCTATATAAGTAATTTAGAACTTAATTTTCATTGTTCTTTTTGTATGCTATGCAATTTTCTGTTAAAGTAACGGCCAGAAAAAATCTTAATACCACGTATCTAATAGCGACCGACAGACAGACCAACAATTAGTACATATTGTAGAGCCATCAAGAACAATTAGAAGGCCATGGAAAATTGCAAACTATACCAATAAACGCTTTCATCTGGATGCTGTTAGTGGCAATTTTGTAAATAAAGCGTTAGTCATAATAAAAGGGCACTTACAGACATATTAATTAATTGTTATACCAAAAATATGTTTTTTTTTTTTTATCAAAAATAAAAATATTTGACATTTGTATTTTACGTCTTGGAATATAATATTGAATATATTGAGCTAATATTCACAAAATAGCGGTCTGTCAAAAATTTCACACTAGCAATTTTCTTAATAACCTAAGATTTCAATGTAATCTGGTAAGTCGAGTTAACTGAGGCCTGCGGTTACTGGTCACACGTCATGCATGCAAACAGCCTTGCATGGTATGCATGTATGCAACTACAACTATCAATTATGCTGTGAAAGTCTATAATTACGATTAACTTAGGACGTTCATGATACGTGCTAAAGTTCAATTATTAAAATGTCATCTATTAATTGAAATTTTCGCGCAAAATGAACACAAATCTATTTATTTATATACACATATCAGATATATACCTAAATTCGTACAAAGGCACTGTATATTCAAAATGAAATTTCTTCCAGCAGACCAGTGAAAGAATAGTACAAAAATGAATAACAGTTACACAATATGACAATAAAAAAAAAACAAAAATAAATTTAAAAGTAAAGCAATTACAAATAATTATTCTATGTTTAAATTATAGAGTCTTTTATTCAACGAAAATCTGAATATATTGACAATTCAAACGGAAAATGCAAAGTTAAAGAAACAGATCCTTATCTTATTAACAAGATACGATACTGGTTAACAGAAAAAGCATTTTCAATACAAGATCGATGGTACAAGTGAAACCTCGCGGCGCAACTAGTTTACAATGAAAGACTTACTTTCATGTTTAACAAGTTGGACTTTCGAATGATAAATAGCTGAGTTATTATATATTTGTAAAATAAATATCAAAATTGTTTATTGTTGTGTATTGCGAAATCGTGCTTCCATTTTGCTGAATATTAAACTTATGTTGTCCAAGTTGATTTAGCTTTGAACTTAATGACTAATAGTTATTTCAAAATAGTGATTGTGGTCAGTCTGACAAAAAGAATATGTAAAAAATAAGCTGATGGCTATTGTCCAAAGTTCACAATAGAAAAGCCGAATCATTATATAAAATTTGGCAATCAGGCGCTAAATTCGTGAACAGGTACACATTGATTAGTTAATGAAATTAAAATATTGATTTATTTGTATACAAAATAAAACTATCTTTTAATAAAACCATCTTTGTGAGAACTCTTGACACTGTTAGAATCTTCATCTCGTGGAAAAAAAACTCTACAATAGAAAATAGTTGTGAAACAATATAAAAAATATTAATATTAAAAAATAAAAACGTCACTTCCGTTATTTTAAGTTTTATAAACATATCTCTACTGGTTCAAGTAACAGCAAAAATGCGTTTTGAAAGAAACATTTCTTAATATAATTTTATCTTAATATCTAAATTAGTTGAAAAGATTTAATAGCCAACCATATTTCATTATAATAGTATTATTATATAACTTGATTTATTAATTAAAAAATCTTCAATACAGGAAACCATAACCCCTTATATAAGAGCGGCGTGGGAGCGGAAAACGCAGGTTTCCGATAGATTACGACTCTAATAGATTTCATTATACTTTACAAACGACCGGTCTCGGCCAGTGTGGCCAGCCCTTATCTTGATTGATTTTCGTTTATAATTCGCTAACGGTTTATGAAGTCAAAGCTATGAAAAACAATAAAAACACTGAAAAGAAAACATTTTTTTTAACAGGAACTCCATGGTACAAAAAACAAACAAAAAATCAAGCCAAAAAATTTATATAAAAGCATAAGTATCAAAATTATTTTATCTTAAACATATAATAAATTTTATCCAAACATTATCATAAAACTATTGTCATTAAATACGAACATTATATTTCTTGTAAATGCCATACTAAAACCACGGGTCACTGACCTTTAATAACTTTAGAGTAAAATTCAAATTACCATATTTATAAAAAGCATAATAGCATGTAGTATTGTGGATACTAACCAATGAATAAATATATTGATATATAGAAATTTAAAGACAGTTACGTTTTTGATTTATGGAATGGTTTACATAAAGTGTATTTATTTATATATATTTTTAAAACTTTACAGTTATCTATGCGTAATATTAAATTACTTCATAACATTTATAAAACCTTTAGGTAACTTAGTATTTTAGATAAAAATAAAAATAAATTCAGTGTATCTTGGATACGGAAGATCAAAATGTATTAAATTAAAAGGTGTAAGAAACTAAAATAGTGATGTATAAATATTTACGACTAATTAGAGTATTTATTGAGGAATATTTGTATTTTTAAACATCAAAAGAATTCTTAACTATTATGAATAAAGACAGCAATATAAAATAAGCAGCGTGGATATACAGTTCGATTTGGATTAGCAAAAGACTTTACTCACTATTAGTGGGTGATTTACGATGTGAGTCGAGAACTTGCTGCGGGTGCGCAGGCGCAACGCAGCATGAGACTAGCTTGATGGGATAAAAACATTTATCGATATCGATGGAATATTATGGAAGTATTCAAAATTTTATAATTTTCAAATTTATTCTTCTTGTTATAAATCTATATTTTTTCAATAACAATAAATTATAAATATTCCATTAAAAACGGTTTCATCTGACCATTGTATTACTAATAGATTAACACAAATTTGATTAAAACAATGTCGTATAAATTAATTCGGTTATCGACCCACATTTCTATCGATAACATACCAGTTCAACCTCGTCACTAAATCAGGTTACAGGTGCGTTTTCTCGCAATATACATAAGACGATTTGTCCGCAGATTAACATCTTAAGATTGCTACTAGCTGTATGTCTGTCTTGTCATTTTCGATAATCCATATTTGTGTCAACTTATGATATACTTTTAAGTGTTTTAATATACAGTATTTAATGACAACGTTATTATCGTATTTTAGTTTTTGTTACACATTACCATTTAAAAACATATTAAGTAACATATAAATAAAACCAATTAACAGCAAAATATAATTAATCAAAGCCTTAGTAACGACATTAAATCTAACCAAAGAAATTCTTCCTTAATAGAGCGATAAACCACCGTTTTCGATAAAAAAGATAATATTTATACATGTCTTTACTATTTATACACGTCACTAATGACTGAGCTGTCAAATGTCTAGAAAGCACTATTACTGAATGATTCAATTAAAATGACTTATTGACTAATGATAGTTCTTTTAATATGCATCTGATTGGTCCATCTCTTATCTGAGAGAAGAAAGAGTGAGCCGTGTGGTTTACAAAACAACCGGTCAGTTGTGATGAATGTTGAAGTATGAAGGTTTGATTCCCGATTACAGTGTTGGCTTATGTTTGAATGTTTGTCTAAAATATACTTATTGTTTTTTTAATATTGTGTAGGTACTATAATAACTGTTAAGATGATTGTCATACCAATTACTAAGTCTAATCTTATTTTATATTTTCAGTTAAAATATTTTAAATATAGAGTATTACTAACCGTAATCACGTGAATTAAATGTTTTTTCTGTAATATAATTAGCTAGAAAGTAAATATTATTTATTTTTATTATATAATGTTTTAAAAGTAATTAATATATATTATGTAAAGAATGATATTTATCATGAATTTAATTCTTTAAGAATATTGTAAATAAGATAGCGGTTAATGCTAATGCAATTAGAACGGAAGCATTAAATTAATCTTAAGATCTGTCTTGAGATGTTATCTCTTGTGCCGGCGTAACAAAGCAAACAGATGGGACTATAGACGTATCTATAGTCAAGACTAGGATTTGTAACGAGCTAATCTTGAAAGCTGATTTTGTAATATTTACATTATTATGGAGATTTCTCAGGTTTGCAAAGTCACTTTCAAATTCTGGGCTTTCGACATAACAAGTGGGTTTTTGGTTCAACCCAATACTGTAACAAAAGAAGCATGAAATATATTTAACATTGTTTGTTAAATATTGTCTACCATTTAATTAAAATGTTAAAATCATTGAAATTGAAATATCTATGAATAGGGACATTTAAAAAATATGTAGAAAGTAGTATGACAACGCGCATAAACGAGTAACTTGATTAGAGTAGATGCGCAAGCGCATTTAAAGCTTGTAGCAGAAACTAAACAAAGTAATATCTGCAGTTGTTTACAATATAAATTAATTATTGATGTAAAAGAGAAGAGTAAGAAATTATTTAATAATATTATTTATATTAACTTCGAACTTGTAAAATAATATATTATCGACACAATGTTATATAATAAATATTCATATATCTTTTTTTTGATTTAATAGTTTCAGCTAGATTATTTTCTCTCAGACAAAGTGTTAGATTTGCTTATATATTAATATATACTATATTAATATTCCCAATTACAATACCCTGTTATCTTATAATTTATTAATAATTCGTTGAAGTACCTCTCAGATAATCATGAATATTTTTTGCAAGACTACTTTCTTAACCGGTTTTGACTATAGCTAGTCAAAATACATACAATTTTATATTCTATCACTATAATTATAGAGTTGTAATTCAACCAACCGACTAATTAGAGATGCTATTACTTGTAAAATAGACAAGTATAATATGCGTGTCCGTCCGTGTAAGTAATTTTGCTTGATGTATCTCAAAATGTTCCTAATAAGTTATATTAATTGAAATTATATAATTATTTCCTCTTTATAATTACATGTAAATTAATTATATTTAAATTGTTTAAGGTGTACCTATAATTTTAAACCAGATTCTTTTATGTTTTTGTTCAAACTTATTTATTATTTATAGTTGAAATGTTAATTGACTTTTATTTTAAATAAATCTATCGATACAAATTAACAAAATCTAAACATAGATTACAGTTTGTAATAACCTTTTAAAAGCGTCCAACTACGATTATCATATTTAATGATTATTTAATTAAACATTAAAATAGCTATAAAGTGTCCTTTGCATTTTATGAAGCTCCCAGGTTCGATTGTTTATAACCTTAGGTATAAACGATAAAGTTACATTAGGAAGTGAAAGCTACATTATTATAGAGATAAAGTAATTTTTATGACTTTAAACAAACAGTCAAGTGACAATTGTTTTACATTAATATGATTTTGATTTAATGAAATCTTTTAAGATTGAATAACTAAAATATAAGTGACAAACAAAGTTAAAAGTTGACTGAATTATGCTCATCTGATCATTATAACCATAATATTATATTAGTAAACAACATAAAAAATATGTAAATCAATACATTTATTACTATAGCGATGGCGTCATTACATACGTTGAAACATGACGACACAATATAACATATACGATTAGTTTTTGATATTGTCTGTAACAATAAATCAATGAAACACACATACGACCTTTATGAATTCGATGATCTATCAATCTGTTTTTGTAATGTGACAGGGATTGAAATATTCCTATAACAAAAATAAAAAAATAAAAAAAAATATACAGCTTACAATAAAATCTTTAATTTGGAATGTTGAATATTGTAGAATATTTTGTATTCATATTTTTCATTTGTTTTTTTTTTGGTTCCTAACGACTCTATATTAAGTTATTCCTAATGACAATATCATAGTAGGTATGTTGAAAGCTTGTTATAAACTAATAAAGTATATATTTAGTAAAAATAAATCTTAGTACAGATAACAAAATAAAGGTATTAAACAAAAATCTATTAAAAACGATTTCGTTTATACAAAGTATTTTATCTTTTACACAACTTATTTGAATTATTGAAATTTATAAATATAAACATTTAAATTATAGTTCATTGAAGAACAGACAAAATTTTAAAAATGAAATAAATTTGCCGACGCTTCGTGAAATATATAAAAAAATAAATAAAATTATATATAAATTAAAATTATGTGCTTAAGGTAGCATATATTTATTTTGCAATAAATCTATTTAAAAATTCTTATTAAAAGAGATTATTCGTGCATCCTAATTAGTATCTATAGAACCGGTGTTTACAATCAAAATATGCTCAATAATAATTGATGTTGCTATAAGGTTGCCCAACCTTTTGACTACAAACTAACCTTCGTGATTTATTGTGTACAATAGTTGGGATAACAATCGTTACCTAATTAATCACGAGATGACATCTAATATACTTATTACAGAACAAAACATATTACACCACACCTGACATATTAAACATCTAAAATTCAAAGGCAGACAATTCGTTACATAACCCACCGTTCGAGAACGTAACCTCGCGGGTCAGGCACTATAATTGATTAAGCCTTACAATACATTACCATAAGATAATGCTTGACCTTTGACCCGCGTTTTAAATTTTCGCCTCACCACTTAAACGGAACACGTAATGATGTTTATGAATAACTATATTCTATAAGTTTTATGCAATTTGTAAGAGAAAGGTATTGTGATTGCTAGTTGTATACAATAAAAAAAAAAAAAACTTATGAATCCGTTATCGTTATGATAACTTCATATTAAAAACTATTCAAATACGCTCAATGTATCACAGCCTAACCATTGTGGGTACACTTCATAAATATCGATGTGTCAAGTTATATTGGTTACAATGTATACAAACTTTTTATTTCTGACAGTTTCTGACCTCCGATTTTAGAACGGCCAGACCAGGCCAGGTGAGAGCTCGACGTAATATTGTTTATTTTTGTATTTAGCGTACAAAACACAATAGAATAAAATGACAAGAAACCATTTAATAATAACCTTTATTTATATAAGGATAGAGTTTGCAATAGATGTGCAGGTTTTAATTGTCAATACATTGTGATTTCTAATAATTAAGGTGCCTAGGGCAAAAGGAAATAAATATTAAACATACATTATTTATGTTAAATATTATTATCATGTGTAATAATACATAATATTTATATATACATAACTATGCAAATGTAAACACATCCTCATACTTTGTTTTAATCATTAGATTAGCTGACAATGCTTCAAATAAAATCTAAGCATTGCTATTGGCTACAAGCCGTAACACTGGTTCAAAGATAGACTTTTGAGTATTTGATTTTGCACTTAAGCGTTGTCTGTAAAGCTCTATACCTAAACTGTCCTAATCGTTACAGCTAAAATCATGATGCCTGTTTCCCACTGTTCAAACTAGACCCCCCGCTGGTTAATCTGACCTGTGCCACCGCTGACTGCTCATATCAATATTAAAAGTGAAGTACTTGTACTGACATGATTTCATCTCGGCTAAGCTTTAACGGTGGTGATCATTTGAGTTGAATGTCGGCAGAATTGAGAAAACATTTACTTTTGGGTTAGAAATGATTTGAGGCTATTATTTTATAATTGTTTATTTATTTAAATAGCTTAAAATAATGTGTTAATTTGCGGTACGTATTTTTCTTACAATGGCTTTTTATAAATTGTACTCGATTGGCTTTTACGTGTAATTAAAATTGAATATTATGTTATTATATAAAATTTATAAATTGATAATGTTCCTAAATGCAATACAATACAATATTCATCCAATACCATAAAATCATCAGCTTTTAAAATGTTTGTGGAATAGAATTCGGGAAACCCCTTCTAAAAACACATTCTATCACATAAGAAGCTCCTACGAAAAACTCGTAGCAGCCATATAACAAATTTTATTGAAAAATAAATGAAAAAGATTTATGGCATGTATTAAATTAATAATACAAAGATGTAGTAAAAATACAAACGACATCTTGACAAATTCCTCATCTTTATTGAATAATGGAAGATCTTGACAATTTGTATACAATAGCAAACCTGACCTGTCTGTCTGTCCAAATAAGACACACGATATAAAGATGATTGTAATTTATATATTACTTTGCTCATTTCGGATAAAACATTTGAAGTTGAAACAGAATAATTTAAATAATCAAATTATTTTCAAAATTAAAATCAAATTCAAAATATCATTATTCAAGTAGGTACACGCACTTATAACGTCAATTATTACATTAAAATGGTCAGTACAATCAGTCCGTGAGTAAGCTACCACCAGCTCAGAATGCTGTTCTGCTGAAAAGAGCTGTCCAGAAACTCAACAGTTGTTCTTTTCAATAAAGGTTCCTATATCATTACTTATTGCACTCTTTAATATTTTATTACTGTCTAATAAATTTAGATTTAGGGATGTATTACGTACAGACAAAACAAATATATAGGTATACCTCGTAGTTATCCAGTAAGTACTCATTATTTTTATGCTAATATTGAGTGTACTTTCCTTGAGTTCATCACATACCATGTGCTAGTAAGAGAAAGTTCAAACAATAGACCACCGTGGCCATGTTGGTTTAGCCTCTATGAATATTCATATACTGTGTGCGTTGTATTGAACTGATTTTTTCTTCCTTTCTTTATCTTTTAAACTGTTTTGTACCTTATCTTTATTTTAATATAAAATCTGTTTTATAGTAGTGATCGTATGATACGTATAAAATATTGATTGGGTGTAGGTTCTACTGATAGTCTTTGGTATTACTAAATATATATTATGTGATAACTGTATGTTTGTTAATAAAACAGACTAACAATAAATGGTTTGGAAATACACTAATAAGGGACAAAATATTTTTAATCATCGTATCTAATTTCTTTATCGTCAAAAAATATTATCAGTAAAAAGTGTGAATAGATATTTAAATTTCGGTAAAAAGGAAAATTAGCAATGTTTTTTTATAAAAAATCCACGTTGTTTTTTAGATATTTATGGTATAGCCCATCTCATTCCGTTACATGACAATAAATAGTAATAGAAGAAAGTAATACTAATGTATAAACTAGAAAAGCTTTAAATCCTCTGTAATCCTGAGAACTAACAACTTGCAAATCTCCAAGTAAATAAGTATATACCGACGTATTAATATTGGTTATACAATATTATCTTTTTAAAAACATAGCATTAATAAAGAAGATAACATGTTTATTAGAAAACAGAAATTATTTTAACATAATGTTGTATAGTTATTTTAATGATATAACTTCTTATCTATGAAATTTATCAAAACCACAAAACGTGTATTATTAACATTTTTGATAAGACTTCATAAACGATCTATGAAATCTTGTTTTCTAAATAAACGTCTTTGTAAAATTGGTTTGTTTCCATTTACATAAAATTATAAAACGAAGTAGGACTACAATACAAAATCACTAATATGTAGTAATTTAAAATCTTTTTGTGAGGTGTGGTCAAAGTGTCGTAATTGAGAACGAGACTTGAGAAGTGTTACAAGTGATCATTGATTGCTATTTACTAACCAAATGTATGTAACCGGTTCGATGCTCGATGATGAGTTATTTTTCTATGGCAAATGAATTTTAAAATGAGATTATTCTATAATGTTCTAACGAATGATTCAGATACGTTCATTAGAATAAAATTCGTTATATGTTCCACATACAAAAATTGAGTATCTACTTAAATAATAGATTAATAAGACAAAAATGGTTAAAACTAGAGAGAATTCAAAATTTCGTGTACTTTTCAATGAAATAATATACAAGCCAATATTTGAAGCCTCAGTCTCATTAAAAACAATAAAATATAGAATATCAGGTTGATATAGGCAGTTAGAAACACGGTAGCTCAGGTAGAGCGACGCAACGGATTCCCACAGGTCCTGGATTTGAGTCCAGACCTTGTCAATGAATTTTTTATTCAATATTTAATTGAATTTATCAAAGCCACTAAACAAAGCTTAATATATTATAATAATCAAATTACTTCAACTCCTAAATGTTTTTTGTTAAATTGCAACCAACCGATAATTAATTAAATTAAACAATAAAATAGCTCTTATTTTGAGGGCAATAAAGACTATTCTATAAAATAACATTTAGAATTTGCGGATACAAATTATTTGCTCTTATAACAAGAACTTGAATTCGTAATTCTTGTAAGTTACGAAGAACATTACAAAGTCTAGGAGTTAATACTTGAATTTATTATCACAATTATTTAGACGGTGGGAAATTATCAAACTGTAGAATTGTCCTATTGTTACAAAATTTATCAAAAATCGTTATTTAACTTCATAATCCTTATCTAAATTTCACATACACAATAAAATATTCGGTAACTATCAAATTAATACACATATATTAAAAACATATTAAAAACATGTAACCGTAAAAAATATTTAAAAAATACATGATTAATTCATCACATCGAAAAATGTTATATTCACGAATAATTAGATATAATAAACCTTATATTTGACGGTTGTTTGTGTAACCTTAAAATTACAATGATTAATGGTGTTCGTGAAAAGGTTGACAGTATGAAGCAGATAGAAACATCAGCTGTCACTCACGAGGATGGATTAACAATTACTTAAGATGGCTTGATCGTGAATTGTTATAACTTAGGATGGTTTTTAGATTTTATTTGATAAGAATATACTTCTACGTCCACTGCTGGGCATAGAGTTGGGATTGGTTTTGTTATGTCTCAGTCAGAAATCGAATTCCAGACCCGTTAATTCAAATGCAGTGTTGACGCTACGCCATATAGACTTGTAAAAAAAACATAATTTCATAACTAGCTTACCTCCACGGCTAGGCATAGAATTGGGATTAGTTTCATTAAGATCTCAGCCAGAAATCGAATTCCAGACCCTTTAATTCAAATGCAGTCGAAACACTACGCCATACCGTCTTATTAAAAGCATAACTGAGTAACAATGGTAACGTTTTTTTGTATCTATTTTTTATACAATAAACTTACCGTTTTGCATACGCTTAAGAAAAAGTGGTACAAAAAGCTACTAAGTACCGAATATGTAACGGTTCATTATGAAGGTCAATATGTAGACTCTTAGACTATACAAATAGTGGATTTCAATTGGTACTCCCAAATCCGTGATCATCTATTGTTGGCTTTTACGGAATTAACCGTAAATTACCGTGACTGCGTATTGTTAAGTGTTTGTCCTATATTTGGTGTTTTATAGTAACATCTTGTTTAAAACGTAATATTAGATGACATGATGATTTTACTGGTTAAAAAAACTTCAAAAACGTATTTATTAAAAAACAAATTAAACTGAGACGTATTGGTAATGGCTTTTTTATTTTTATTATAAATAAACAAATGATATCACTTGAAAATCACATGAAATTTTAAGGATTAGATAAATTATTTTTTAATGACCTTTTGAAAGCTTAGCCATTGTTATTCAATTGACAATGACATTAGTCCTTTCTAGAATAACAATAACACCTAACATTGTTTTAAGCAGTACCTAATTAGTAAAATCCATATTATTCTATGAAGTTTAAAAATATATATATGTTATATATATTTAAAACCGAATATATTATAGTTTTAATAATCATATTTCACAGTTATGTTCTGGAATTTAATGCTTAAAATGTAATAATTTCCAATAGTTATTATTTGTAAACTCCTATCAATGACCTATACGATTATTAAACGAAGTAAGAAAATACACAATTATAGACCTAGGTACAAAGTATAAAAGACAAACTTATATTAAATTTTATTAGTAATAGAAAACTTTATGACCGTATTTCGTAATATTAAAAATTTCTTATTTCAATTTTTTTTTTAACTTTTTGAATACACCTTGTTCTGAACCATAATATAATACGGCCACAGATATAAATATTAATAAACATGAAACACTCATACATAAATTATGGTAATATATTATTTTGTTAATTAAGCCGTCTCTATACCTTTATAAGTTCACAATCAATACAAGTGCTATAAAAACTGGTTATCGTGAGTTGCAGGTTGTCGATTGTTTCGGACTTTCGCAACTTGGAACGTCCACTTTCGTGATCGAGTGAGCTGTGGGCGAGATCACTGATATATACAGGCTGTTCTATTTTTGTTTATAATTATTATTAAAATAATTAATTTTGTTAATATTTCTTTAAACATGGAATAAATATTCAGTACATTTTTACGTTAATATAGAGCAAAATAAAAGTCGAAAAATATTTAATGTTTTTTAATTTTTTTAATAAAAAAAATATTATCACCAAAACACTATTACTGTATATATATTAAACCTTGAAAAAATCAAAAGAAGTTTGTAATAACCACCTATATATTGACCTGGTTTCTTTGCGCAAATTTAAAACGCAATAATATTAAGAACAGCCTGTATATAAACCAGTTAGTGTTCGCGACAAGTCGCTCTACTTCATCCTGTGTACAATTTATTGTGTGAATCGAACAACAGAAGCCGACATTACGTAACAAACTTACATGTAACTATTTATTACTGTTATGCTAATTTAAATTAAACTTAAATTGGTTAATAATATATTATAAAGGACTTACGAAACTAATGATATCAAGGTGTATTGCATAACGTATTTTATTTTGTACGATCTTGAAAACAATGAATAAATCTTTATTTGTTTTAAATATTGAATTAATTTATTGACAGTGTCTGTCTGTACCTTACGATTTGACACCAACCTTTAAAGTGATATAAGTCGCAATTAATTGTAAGTAATTATAAACACAACAATACATAGAGGCGGCAAAACAATCACCTTTGAATTTATTCATGGTCTGTAATCTAACGCCTGGCACGATTGATCGATGGTTCGTGGTTCGATCGTAATTAATCGGCCGATACCTTCATAATGATGTAATGTTCGATCAAGATTTATACATGGATGTGTGAATTTTGATATTTTACTGTACAGATTAATAAAAAAAAAAATATTTTTTTTATACATTTTTTTTCTCGCAATAAATCTAGGTTCTATATCTGTTGAATGTTTATCCTTACCATTCAGATATTAATAATATATTTCACGCCCAGACCCAACCTACATTCCTGCATGACTTATGACAATATAACATTACTTTGCTAGTCATTTAACAGATGTGGTGCATAAATCAATTTTTCGCAATAACAGTTTCCCTACTTTAGATTTATACGCCGCATTGATGTAAATCGAATTTCAATCTTAAATACCTATATATTAGGTTAAAAATAGGATGTTAACGAGCTTGCAGTTAGGTTCTTTTGTCTGACATATTTGAGAACAATGCATACGCAAGTATTTCCAGTCAAATCCCTAGTAAACGCTTGCGCCAGATTTGACCTGGAGTATCCTTGTAAAATTCGCATTATTTCTATAATATAAATATAATAACCACTATAATACTTAATGTTACGCAAGCTTGAAATAAACATTTTGAATCTAAAGAAAATTCGCTGCTCTCGTGAAAAAAATAATCCAATCAAAAAGCTTTAAATAACACACACACGCTAAAGAATAACACTACATGCACACCGACACTTTAATCAAATTTCCCATGGCATAAGTTAAACGATTCTCATAATATAATTTCCAATCAGAAATCAAAGTATAATTCACACAAATCGACCGCAATTCTCAAACCTGTCTGTATAGCTGTACAGAGACAGGTGTTTAGGAGATATGTTTTGAAATACCAGTATACAAACAATTAAACAAAGATTATGCAAAACGCATTTCTAATGTCCGATCCCCGGCCTTGACACACAAAAACTGAGATTTATTATAACCTAACAGTTATAGAAGACCTACATATTTGTAATGAACGAAATAGTCATAAATTATTAGTTATTAGCTTTCTAACCTTTATAATCGGTGGGAACTAGTATCTATTTTATTTAATTAAAAATAAAATTATAGTCACGCTGATAGATTTTGATACATGCTTTATTATTTTTAAATATAATTACAGTTAGATGTTAATGACAAAATCATTTTATATTATCAATACTTGAAGTATTACCTACATCTTGATCCAATCCTAAGTAAGCAAATTATTTTTCTTTTATTAAAGGTTAGACCATGAGACAAATACATAGAAATCACACTGAGAATATATTTAATACCAAACACAAAAATACATACATCTATGCTCATCACAAACACGCCTGTCTCTGTCGGGAATCGAACCCGAGCCCCATTGTGCCGCTACGTGTCAGGCGTCTGCGCTAACCATTCGACCAACGAGGCGATTTATTGCAGATAATTGTGTGATTGTCCTAAGCACTGGCCGATTTGGAACCTATTAATATATAAGGCATTCATTATTGTGAGTACTTGTTCTAATTACCAGAACAATGTTTGCCCTTCTACTAAATGTCACTTGTAATAGCTTCTTGCTTTCCATATTTGTTTTAAAGTTCATCTTTTATAGATAGCATAAATTAATCCTCTTATTAAATGTATGTTTAAATTTATATCGTACAGTTATAGATTTTAATCAATAAGTTTAAGACAAAAGGGGTTATATTTTCTTTGCTTAGATGAGTCTATTCTGGCGGTCCTGTAAGGACAAAGGCATTGTAAATAGTCTGTTTTGTTGTTTCAGGCAACTACAATATGATAACAACTTGACTTAAGGGTGATACAGTATGCAGTATACTCTACTAAATTTAAAAATATTTTTACAAATCCAATTCTATTCATATTAACAATACAGTAATAAATTTTAGGTTTATTAATTTAATTTATTTAATTTATTTAATTTAATTTATTTAATATGTCTTTACGAGAAAACCCGTTCCTATCAAAAGCTGACAATATTTTTTTTGCAATCATTTTTCTTCTACACTGCTAGATATAGTTAAAATCTTGGAGCTTTAAAGCTTTTATTAAATAGAGCACACTCCAGTTCATATTTTCGAACAATGGCAACTGTAGTGGGCAAGTCTCGTGATTGCATTTCAAATATTCACCAACTCATTCTGCGCCCGTCTGTCTGCCCATAACAGTGTTAAAACAAGCCCTTTTATACATGAAACATTAAAAAATCAACTCTATGCCCTTTATATAAAGCCTATGAGAGCCGAATAAGATAGTTTGTGTCGTAGAATCTCTTTTCAACCATTTACCGAAATAAAATTTATTTATGCGTTGTGACCTCAGATAGCTTTGACCTTAACGAAATTGATTTTACATAAAGATTATTTAAATAAATTGTTTGTCATACATTTTTTATTAACTCTTAATATATTGGAATTATTTAAAAAAAATTGTTATAGTGTAAATATATTTAAAATCCTTTGTAAGATTTTAGTTTTTTATTTAACTTCTTTTGAATAAATATACAATTAAGCGATGGACGAGACTTTTTATATTTTACTGTAACGCTTTTTTGTTTTAAAATGTTGTTAACGATTTGCTTTCAAAAAATTTAAATATAATGAATATTTAACATAAGATAACAGTTTTGTATTAATTTAAGATACGTTAAAGAAAAAGGGAAAATAATTATTTCGAAAGTTTGTGGACGAAATGTTATTATTTTAACAAAAAAATATTTTATTTGATCCATATATTAAACTGAAAATAGTTTCAGTTATTTAGATATTTTCTTAAATTTGTATCAACATCGTAAAAGTAAAATCTGTAAAATATGTGTTCAGAAACGTTCAAATAAATTCAAAACTTTTAAAAACTCGAGTTTTCTGTGAGATATAAGTTTTCTAAAACAAATATATTTCTTGTAAAAAACTTATTTCAGTTTCATTGCTCCCGGATATCAATTGGTTTTACTAAAAAAGACTTAGTAAAAAACTTTTAAAGTTGAAACAATAATATTTTGTAAAATAAATCTGTCAATATCAATGGGACAAAGGTCATGTTTTCATTAGTATTATTTATTTTATAATATTATGCCCCTTTTGGTGTTTGTAATAAGATATAGATTAGCACGCTGGTATTTTATTTAATGATCTGTCATAGAATCGCGACTCTATCACTGCTTATTGTATTGTAAATATATATTTACAATAAAAAATATATATGTTGAATAAAATATTATAAATAATATAAAAAAAAACAAATCACCTTTCATTAGAAAATAATGGGATTTGAAAATAACCGGAAAATGTGCGACGCCATAACCGGAAGGGCGTCCAGACAGGAAATAGATTTTTGAAACTTTCCACCTATGACGTTGGTGGTTTTGTATTCGTTTTTTGATTGTTAATCAATGTAAATTTGTTTTTAAATTAACCTTTTTTAATATTAATTTAAATTTGTAATTGGTATAATTATTTCCACGAATTAATAAGTTAATTGCATTTCAATACATGTTATGTTAATAGTGACTTTATTGGAGCAAGTCGTTTACTTTGATGGTATGAATGCTATTTACAACTATAATAAAAGAAACTTGTTCGAATGTATTATAATTAATAATATTCAAATTTTATTTACGCCCTTATTTGGTTTTTATAAGCAATATTTTTAGTATATTTTTTTGTCATTTGGAGAGTTGGTCTGGTGGTAGAAAATCCACCTGCTGAATAAAGTTCCTGAATTCGATTCTCATATGGGACAGATGTTTGAATTATTTATATATTTTCTAATAACATACAAAAACTTTATAAAAATAAAAACACATCCATATCAGCCATATTTCAAATAAAACTCGATATGTAACTCTTTTTCAAAACAGTTATATAATTATACATATTTTACATTATTGTATAAAATGTAAATTATGAACATTAATTGCGATAGTTTGAGTTATCATGTCAGTTTAGAGTTGTATAATATTATAACTCACTTCCAACTGCTAGACAGTAACTCAGTAACTCAGTAACTCCTTCCGATTATAACATAAGTAACATGGGATTTAAGATCCATTCAGACTAAAGTAATAGCACTATTGTTACTTTTATGGTAACTTAAAAATAAAGCCTTGGGACAATACATGCTTGTAAATTTATTATTTCATTTCTTCATTAATTTTGGTTGTTAATATTAATATTAATAATATTTTTCTTTTATTAAATAAAACAATATTTTTTTTCTTATAACAAATGATTAGTTTTTATTTGTCTTCATTTGAATATAAATTTCTTTGATGTTTCATTAATTTTTTCGACGAATACAAAAACCATGTCTGTCCATGGCGATGAGAAAAGGACAAACAAACATTTCCTAATTCATAATATTACTTGGAATTAAAAATTGAACCATAGTTGAAATACGTAATTTAGATCTTTAAGGGATAATCGTTTGAGTTTGACTTAAGTCACTAAATATAGCCTTGAAAATATTAATTTAAGAGAAATAATCTAAAAATAACTTTCTTATTCATAAAAAATACTTACCTTCTTAACAATATCTATCTCTAACTGGCGAAAATTCTAATTAATATCAATATAAGTACATTTAGATTTGTATGATAAATGTAGGTATATATTTAAACTTACAATAAAAAAAATAGAACTGGTACACTCTGTAAATATACGATAAATTAAAAATATGTAAAAAAATATGCCATAGAAAAGACTGATTTATTTATTTATTTATGTTTGTCTGCATTTTTGTTGATTGCATTTTAAGCCAAACATAAATATATTATGTTTTTAAAATTAAAATAGTAGTAGTAGTAGTAGTAACTATTTCAATATATATAACGATTTCGATTTCTATATTTTATAGAACTTTTACAGGCCAAGACGTTTTTCATAGATAAATTTGTAAAACGCGATTGCATTCGCTATAAAAGACTAGTGTGACCTAAAGTTATTGTCTTTTCAATACAATAATGTTTCCGCTATCTTTTATAACTTAAACTACAATTAATCGTTAAAATAAATCTTCCTACTCGCTAGCTAACGAGTGAAGATACAATGAGACAATCGCTGGCGGCTTCTTTCATCCTGACATATCTTATACTAGTGCTGTTTTAGATTGTCTGCTTTGTATTAAATAACAATTCATTTCATATTAAATGTTTATAATAAAATCACTGAATTATTATTGTAGTACTGGAATATAAGAACTCATATTATTTATAGTGTGTTTCTTTTGTTAGACTATATCAAATATGCGTTTATATTCAGTTTTTAACTACTTGTCATATTAATACATCTAAACATTTTTTATCATAGGTATTGATAGATAGAGTTTTTATCGTATTGGTAATATATACCTTATGTTGAAATTTAAGATTTTCAATGAATCAAACATCTAGATTCATCAAAGTCTTTTTTCGTATATAGTCAGTATATTCATCTATATTTTATTACATTGTAACAATATGTGCAATATACTTAAATATTCAATTATAACATAAAACATGAATAACAAAATAAACCGCCTAAGTTAATAAAAAACACGGTTAAATAAGAGCTAAAAATACATAATAGAAACATGAATATAAGTTTATAAAAGTAGGATGCGTTATAACGAAGCAGACCAGTTGATTCTCAATTTTGTACTCTTGTGTAACATTCAAAGGCTACATTTTGCATAGAATGTTGTAATTTTCAGCTTTCTTTCAGCGTCGGAGAGCGAAAACTTCTAGCTTTGTATGTCAACAGGAGGCTTTTAGAATTATTCGGCTTTTTCGAATCCTGCATTCGCAAAGGAATGCCTGCGAGCTACGTTAGCTCTTCTCTCGGTCTTTCATTCTTTAATCTAACTATTCTGCAATTGGGATTGTTTTTTTTAAAATAAAAAGAATTTCATAAATCCTTTTCGCATTTATAACTGACAAAAGAAAATTTATTCAAAAGAACATTTTTTAATTCGAAAATGTTTATACGTTAAAAATGTTGTTTATTACTTATAACTTTAGAAAATAAGTTCCCAAAGACCAGTCCTCACTGTCGGCACTATATTATTGGTTTATCGCATGCCGTGATAATCAGCGAATATCACAAAAGCGGCGGTGTCTTTGTTCTTTAAGTTTTTATGTTTTTTTGTTTGAATTACACCTCAATCGATGGCGGTCTGCGAAGAGATCACATTTTCCCGGTGGACCTCAAAGCATAACTACCATTGATTGAGAAGTCCTGTAATACCTTGTTTTGCTATTGTTTTTATGATAATTTGATAATTCAGGATTATCCTTGTTATGTTTATAAGAAACTTTTATAACTTATGTATTTAAACTAAGAGTATTATTTTGGTAGTTATACTAATATTAAAATGCTATTTGCAGGTATTTGTCTTCAACGAAATGTGTGAAAATAAAGATCCAGAGTCTTAATTATATGTTGAAACAGGTACGTAAATAATTGTTATACTTAATACTTAATATTTAATATTATTTATATTTTAATATCACCTACATTTCAATGCTAATGATGCTATGAATATTTCACATACATGGCGTTTAAAACGATCACAAAAGTACGTTAGGTACTTAAAGTAGGTATATAACATGATAGAAAAAAAAATTAGTACACCCTTTATAAAGCAAATAATCTAGTCCCTTTAATAATGTATAATAAATGACATTAATATGTTATTAAATATATAATTTAATAATAATATTTAACGATCATTATTCTATAAGAGCTTCATAAATGTGTCTAACTATTTTATTATGCAGTAGTAACTCTGAAACTTTACCCCATGTAGTTAAATATGAAAAAAGCTTTATAAGTTATCTAAAACAAGCTTTATTGCATCATTTCTGTTTATTTTAATTTTTGTTCATCTATACAATAACTACTAGTAAAAACCTGCAAATCGTTAACAAATATAAGGGCATGGGAGCTCAATTTATTATGGTTTTATATTATAGGTGATTCTTTTTGTACGTGGGTTATAGATGATTATTATTTAAATTATCTTTATTCAAATACAATTAAATCGTTAATTATTACATTAAAATAATCGGTATAGTCAGTCTGTTAGTAAGTTACCACCAGCTCGGAATAGTGTTCTGCTGAGAGTTGAGAGTGAGTGAGAGAGTGAAAGTGAGTGAGAGTGAGAGAGAGTGAGAGAGCTGGTCAGAAACTCACAGATACTTTTTATGAAAGAAACTTTAGACTTGTATATTATAACATAAACGCTACAAATGAGTCTACAACCCACGCTCCACACATTTTAATCAACCAAAAAAATAGTTTTTTAATATTAATATATATATTTTTAAAGGAATACGTTTCTCAAATATATCTGTGATTTTTATTGTAAATAATTCGAAACCTTAAAACAGGAAACCAAGCCATGGATACAAAAAAATCACTTTGAGAGTACTTACCCATTTGCTAATTACTATTCCGTATTCCGAACTTTTGTGGGAAACCTGAACGAAAAATAGTAATTTTGGTCAGTATCGAAAATCATCTCAAAGGAGAATTAGAATGCATGCACATTCACCCGGATATATCTTCATGTTGAGAAACTCAAGTATTAATTGACTTAAAAACATATATGGCAAGCAATTTGCTTTCAATTTTAATATTTAAATATAACTATATATATAAATGTGCTAATTGGCAGCGTGATAATAAAAATCTGAATAAAATTACTTATTTTAATTAAAAGAAAAATCTTTCACAACAATAAATTCATAAATCCAAAGCAATCAATTTGATAAGGCTCCTGTCTTAATTTTCCCGGTCAACGACACGCTAGACCCGCTGTCGCCAGCCGTGAGAAACTAAAAAACACTGACTGAATTAACATAATCGTAGTGTGGAACCAGCTTTATATTAAAAAGATTTCACAATTTGAATTTCCAATGACTTTCGTATGGATGGTTATTAATCATTAAATAAATAATTACCTCCCGTAGTTTTCGCGCATCGTTCGGTTTTCGAGTTCTAATATTTTAATTACCTCATTTGTATGGGTTTTACATGAAATATGAGGATTTTATATCATTGAACTATTGATGAGGTAATGATTATACTTGAACGCAGCTAAAAAATTTAAACGATCATATATTCTATAGAATTAAACCGTATTATACCTTTAATATTTTAAACGTGAAGTTTGATTTTTTTAATAGTCAAAGATAAACTGAATTCAAAAACTTACCTAAATTACCTTAGTTTACCTGTCATCCTACTTACCTGTGTAAAATATTGCTGAAGCCAAGTGAGTATTATACTTGTAAATTGTACCATTCACTAATCTTAAAACGATAATAAAATTCTTAAATGTTTGTAACACCTGTTTTTATATGAATCGTATCGGGTCAAGAGTCAATGACCTCTCCACACGTAGCTTTAACTTTTAACGTGTTTTTTATCTTGAAATAACGCTATTTATGACAAAATTATGACAATGCAAATTCTATAGATAAAACTAGACATTCCCGTTTCCACTATTTTTGTATTGAACTTCTTTTACGATTCTGTTATTACTTACTATCAATAAACATCGTTAATTATTAAAAATATAATATCATTAACATATAGTTAAGAATATTAAAATATCATAAAATTATTTGTTAATACATAGATTTTAAATTAATTCATATATAGGTAATAAAAACGGTTATTGAAATATAATTTGAATTAAAAAAAACTGTCAAATACTGTCATTCAATTCATTCGTTACCTATATCATTAACATGTAGTATGACCCTAAATAATGAACTAAATACAATTAACTAATATTAAAAGTTTTATTGAATAAATTATACTTAAAAGCGTAATATTTTAATATATACTTGTTTCGGGTAATGCTAAAAGATCGACTTAGGTTTACCCGGGTTGACTTAGTATCACCCAAGCTTTTTGGATAAAATCCGAATAATAAATAAAAGCAAATTTAATTCGGGGTTTACCCATACTCACCTAGGTCTATTCAATGCTGATTGGGTAATGTTAGATTATTAAGTGAAATTAACATCCAAGGGCATTGTAAACTTTAATTATAAAAAAAACATACAAAGAACATAATCGCTTGAAGAGCATAAACATATTTAATAGCTTTATTAGCATAAACTTAAACGGGCAGAAACATGACATCTTTTATAGCAATTAATTATAAAAATTTTGTATGACAATCAGTTCACAAACTACCGATAGGATATACTACTGTCACATTTTGAATTGCAAAATTTTCCTGCAGTTTTGCATGAATACTTCTTTTGAGCACATTTTTGTTTTGCAGTTACACCTTTTATAACCTTGACCTCCTGAAAGCTACTGTTCATTTTTAAGCTCTGGTAGGCCTTTTTTACTGGTGACATATAACATTACCCAGTCAGCAATGGGTAGACCTAGGTTAGTATGGGTAAATGCCGAATTAAATTTGCTTTTACTTATTATTCGTGTTTACCCAAAAAGCTTGGGTAATACTAAGTCAAGCCGGGTAAATCTAAGTTTACTCCATCTTCTAGCATTACCTGTAACATATGTATATACAAAAAAAACTATTTTTACTGTTACAACGTAAACCCATTAGAATGCATGTTATTTGTTTAATAAATCTGTGATAAGATGACATTTAGTAATTTGATATATTAATAACTTTTTTTGTGTGTTTAGCAAAAAAGAGTTATACTTAAAATTTTTATGTATCTGTCAACTAGAAGATATATTCAGTTTTCTATTTCATTTTAAAATTTATGGACTATATTTTTTAAATGTTTTGTGACGCAAATTAAATTTTTTTATATATGTTATTTAAAACAACCCTCGCTTAAATACCGATCAAGTTTTGCTAACAGTCGGTGCCTTTGAGTCGTAAGGCATGTGACACACAGACAGATATATCTTGATACGTACTTGAATACGATTTCACTTCGAGCTATATTTTGCAATGCTGTAATTTAATGTTTGAATTTTAAATTCTGAAAGCGATTGATGGTTATATCTTGATATCAGAAATCATTGATTTGTTATCTTGATTATTATAAAAATAATAAAATATAAGTTTTTTTTTTATAATATACAAAAAATATTTGAGACATATTAGACGCTTCAAAAAATATTTTAGATATAAACTATTTTATAGAGCATCTGTGTTCTAATTGATCTATGACCACTCCTCCTATATTGGTTGGCTTTCTTTGTGAATTATTGCGGAACCGTACAGGTCAGAATCAATACCTTAATGGCAGGTTTTCACCTCCCTACTAAAAAATAAAAAATACGATCCCACTGGGATAGGGATAGTCTTTATATAAAAGCTCTCACGTGGATGTATAATAGCTAACATACTGATCTGTCTGTTTTACGATATTTATGTTCGGAATATATTATTTTGTATGTATAATATTATTTTTTGGATAAACTGATCTTGAAACTGTTGAAGATGATTGCTTGGTTACTAATATGGTAGTTTAACATAAGAATTAATTGAGTATTCAATGTTATTTCGGATTGGTTGATGGCAAGATAGACGACCAATCACGACTGTTGATAGTGTTGTCAAATCATTTTCAAATAATTATTTTAGAAACTGTCAAAAACTGATAGTTTTTTTTATACTATAAGATAATTTAATTGAATTAAACTATATTATTTTTGTTTGTTTTATACAAACTAATAGGTTAATTAATTAATTATTATATTATCATTGATTGCATATAAAACATATTTGCTTTGTATATTAATTAATTTTTAATTAATATTAATATCCGGTCCGAGTTAGAAACACGTAAAAGTCAACCAATAATAAAATTCTAACCCGATAGATAAGATTTAATCTAATCTATATTTTTGAATAAATTAAAAACAAATATAAGTTATATTGTAAGATAATATATTCTTGAGTCGCATCCTTATGTACCTACTTAATATTAATATTATCATTAATATGTAAATAAATTTAAATTGTTGTATGTATTTAGTAATTGTTATCTCAATACCTACAATGATAATAAAATAAAAACAATTATCTTAAAACTTAAAAAATTAATAACGTCTTAAAAAGACTGAATGGCTATTTTTTTAAAAAAAGGTTCCATAACATATCTTAGATGTTTTGAAATTTTCATTCGTGTCTAAAAACGTCCATTATAACTTGATCTCTAGCGTTCGTTGAGTTTACTTCATCTTTCCGTGTTTGGATATAGAGTAAAGGGGTGAAGAGGGTCAGGCATAAATGGCGATAATATATTAGAAGGATAGGGGTTGCAGGAATTTACAACCCTTTTACTTCAGATTTATGTCCGATGTGAGGGAACATGCAGAAAGGATAGAATTTCTTTATTTTACAAATTGATCCCAAAATAGATGTATGAAATGTTTTTCTATACAATAACATTCATAAATATTCAAACTATACCAAAATATTCCACCCTTTATGATTTATTGTAGGTTGTGGAATACTTTGAGTAATATTTTATCGAAAAAGTAAAAATTCTATGGAATATTGTTTAACATGAATTTCACCAATACAAATTATAAATAATGATTTTATTATTACCAAAAACAATATCTTATGCAGTAGGTAAATATATATAACAGAGAGGAAATGATTTTTGATGTTATTACAAAATAAAATATTGAATAGCTAAATATAAAATTACATCTTAAATATAAGCATGATACTTAAATATTCAAATTTCGTTGTGTTATAGGAAGTAGATCGTTCTCACAATTTGTTTAAAAAGATGACAAAAGTCGCCAGTCAGCGGTACACTTTCTAATGTTTTCTATTTTAGTTTTTTGTCTAAGATATATGATTTACACCGTATATAAAATGAACAGCGTAAATGAATTATTTACAAAATTAAATAATGTTTGTTTATTCAGTAGGTTAAAAGAAAAGTGAGATATAATAATTCATACACATATTTTATCACAACTTACCGGATTATCTAAATATTGGAGAGAAAAAAATCTTATAGAAAATTTTACGTAAACCGGATTCTCAGTGGATAAGTTTGTGTTAGCAAAAAGTAGTATAAATCTTAAAAAGTAGTTAAAAGTAGTGTATTACTTCACTAGCGTAAATGATTATTCGATATCAAATATCAACACAATCTTTTTAAGAACTAATTCACTAAGAAAATAAATAAAAACTGCACGTTAACTAGTGCTGTGCTGATATCGCCTCATTACGTGGTCGCATGTTCTCCGTATCGATGTCAGTTAATTTTCCACCAAGTGTAATTACTGTGGTTCGCTTTGTTTTTGCTACCAACTTTATTTGCATAGCATATGGGTTCCACGTTTGGTTGAACAGGGAATAGCGTGGAGACGTTATTGAACTGCTATTAATTTTTTTATGATTTTGTGGATATCTTAATTATGTTTTCTTGTAACTAGAATGATTAAGATTGTTACTGTTGTTTCTTAATAATAATTTTCAATAATAATAAGTAATAATTGGCGCGTCATTTAGCTCGCGTAATAATAATATTCATAATATGTTTCAACAATTAAGATGTCTATATATTCTACATTTTTGAATGAAAATGATTATTGTTATGTCGGAATAAAAGTGATTTTGTTATTATACTTAAAATGCAGGTCTTGTTTTTGTTTATAAATAAAATCTTGTCATCATTGTCATATATTGGTATAAGTGTTTTCAATTGCATCAACACCAAATTTAGGCCACACCTCTCACATTTAATAGCAATTACCTACAAAATATTGTGCGAATATATAACTTAAAAAATAATTTATATGTTCAATTCTATACATGTCTCTGTTCCAATCTAAAAGGCCAGAATAAGCTAATAGAGACATTGTTCGGTCCTCGTTAGCGGATCCGATGCGCGGCGGGGGTTCCGCATCGTGATTCCATCTTACGTAATGCCTTACATATTGTTTGAGCTATTTATTTGGCAAACATTTAAGTTTTAATTGCTAAAGATAATATTTTAATGAAGAAGAGATCTATAAGAAAATATTTGTTATTATGTGTAGGGCATAAGCAAAAACAGTTATGACAAGAAAAATCATACATAAAGAGGAAATTTATTACAAAGGTACAAATATTTATAGTAATATTATATTGAGAAACTAAATTTGGTACAAAGGTATGTACAATTGTACTTAATTTTACCGCCGAAATAAATTTACCGCTGAAGCACGAAGCGTCTTAATAATAAGAAATGAAGCCACAGTATCATTCACAGCTAGCCTTGTCACTCGACTGTCATCGTATTTAAACGAGGCATAGCATTGCTATTTCCAGCTGATATTAAAACGTCTCTCTAGTAGCTGTCATAAATATAATATGACAATAACCACACTTCACTCTTATTTGAATTTCTGAGATGACTTTGTGTGGAGTGACGAAAGGGTTTATTCTTGGACCTAAACTATTTATCATACATAAGAGTGATCCACAAATACATGGCATTCTATTTTAGCTAGCATTTTACTAGTTTTAATTTCGAATTTAAATAAGAATTGTAGGTTGGAAATGAAACCGAGATTCAAAACTAATCCAGCTTAAGTGGGTATGACGAATAAGAAAAGTTTATATTACGATCGTTGCAAGATGTAGGTCATCTTAGAAATATTAAAATATCGAAGAATTTAGCTGAAGTAGTGGAAATATTTGAATAATGTTTCAACATACACATATTATTACTCGTCTTTATAAATAAAAAGATATAGTTATGTCATAGCTCATGTAATTATAGCATAAGTTTTATAATAATAAGATAATCCTAGAATAACAAAGTTCTCAAATATATAAATAAAAGGGAGCGGCTATAAATATGACAATTAAGGATTTAAAAAACTTCGCATAAAATACAGGGTGTGATTGAAATAACACTCGCCATTAAAATAAAATGGGACTCCCAAATTGATGCACAATGACAGGGGAAGAGTTAACATTAGGATGTACAGAAATAGGTAGAATAACAAACAGATGTTATGGTAAAAAACATGGGTGCTGGGTTAAAGGTAACCTCACACGAACTTGCAATCGCACGATTATATATACCTACAATTCATTTTTTTCTACATGAAGGTCGTATAGGATGTAATATTTATATTATATATATATATATATATACATTGGCTAATTTTAGGCTATATAAATTAAGATTTCAGGTTAACAATTTTAGTAATTTTTCATACACCGATTCTATTCGATAAACATATTACTTTTTATGTAGACCATTTTATATAAATACATAGATAATATTATTTATTATAATTCAAACAATAATGAAGACCATAATTAGGAAAATTAAAACGATAATAAACAGACAACAATGAAAGTCACAGCTTAATAAGAAGAAATAGCCACAAAAGTACGGCGAAAAAACATTTTATCAACCTTTCTGTAGTTTAATGTGAAGATGCTTTACCAGCTACTATACCTTCCCTATTACTTTATTTGTCACTCAAAATTTATTGATTCAGAAACGTTTCGGGTTACGAAACTAAAAAACTCCACTCAAGTAGGAAACAGATAAAATTAACCCTAAAACGGCAGCGATTTGTTAATTGTTGGGGACTTTTGTCCCATATTTCTTGTGAAGGGCTTATTTATGAATTGAAATGGCCCCTGAAGGCTGGGGTTGATGATAATTTGAATTTTATGGACTTTATATTTACATCACCAAAAAGGGTTAAATCTCTTGGGATATTGAAGGTATTAATTATCCTTTATTCGTACTTATCTATTATAAAAGCTAATGTCTGCTTATTCTTGAAATATTTTAATAATTTAATCTAGACCAGTCTAAATGTGTTTAGACTTAATCCTTGGTTTTTTTTTCAATGGTAATACAAAAGTTATTTAAATAAGATATGTTTCTTATAAGATATATTTTCCTGCCATCAAGAGGATAATCTTGTTAAACCCACACTACGATAATAACATAAAAGTTCCTAGCTCTCTCAACTTTGATTAGATTCTGAGTTGGCTTAGGAGAAATAGGGGGTGTAGCATTGTACTACTTGTATCTTATATATGTATTTATTTATTATTTTATTAATTTATCTTCTATACTATATATTTCTATATATTCAACGTGTCCAGGAAAGTTATGTTCTACAAATGCTAAAAGTTTATGTTTTCCTAACATTAACAAAGAATTATGAATATACTAAAATTTTATAACCAACTACCCACATTGAATATTATAACGTTTAACATATCATAATTTGATTTAAATTCTCCATAGTATTATTTAAACAGAACCATAAATATTGAATGTAATATCTTATATTGAGAACTAACAAGATCAAATATTTTTTCTATAGTTGATAATTAAAATTTATTGTCAACGGAAACAAAAAATAAAATGTACAATAAATTTTATTAAAACCCGCCTCTTCTTGGTATTTTTACTGTAGAAATGCCAATAAAACTATTAAATTATCGCGGAAACTGTCGTATAGTTCCAGACAGAAATAAATAATATTTTACGTAGGAATTATTTTATTATAAAGTACAATAAAAATCTTTGTATCTGTATACGAAACCACTATTTGATACTTACATAAAATGAATATGCAATTTTGATATTTTCTGAAACACATTGTAATATATTATATTTGTATAATCTTACATTAACTAAGTAACTTGTAAATATAATTCTATTTAATGTTAAGATGTTTAAAAAAATCCCAATTATAATTTGATTCAAACATCTTTATATTTGAAATCAAACTTCGACTTCTAAGTTTTCATTTAGTAAAAACTATCTAACAAGTATCAAAACAACTCGCGTCACGCTACAAAGAAATATGAATTATAGACGTGGCCTGCTCCCATGCGCCGTGAATAAAATTATATCCAGTCTCTTAACTATTTATATTAATATAATAATTTTCCGCCCCAATTATTCCATCGCTGACACGTTTTATTAGTATATATACGATTGTTATGCTTACAAGGCGATAAATAATAGTAAAAAAAGTGATAAATATTTTTTTAATGTTCTTCCTGGCTTATTGTTAATGTATTTAGTATTAATTATATAACACATAAATATAATTCTGACAGTCTTATACTTGTATGCCTTATCTTGTCCATGTTTATTTTATCAATGCCCTCGACGAAGCCATATTAGTTAATCACAAATTCTGTGTTGTTTTGTACTTCTAAATCCAGTAATCATACTTACCAACAATCCAACTAATCCATCTCTGATGAAGTTGCGCCAAACTTGGATTATATTTGGAGACCATGTATACATATATTCTTATAATATATAGGTACTTATAACAATGAATAAAATTGAGTTCAAAAATAATGATATGTGCTTGTATGTTATAATTTATTTTCGTTTTATATAAAGTATAATTCTGAATTAATTAAAATACTTTACATAGCCTTACAATCACACATTTCTTAAAAATATTCCGTGAATTAAAAATCTAAATAAATAAATAATAGTTCAATATCCATCTAATATAAGGAAACTAATACTCTAACATAACACCCTACAAGTTAAAACGCAAAGAAAAGGGGAGCTGTCATAATCCCTAATATTCTCGATCATAACACCGACTCGAACCACAAAAGTGACGTAATAAACGCTAATCCCCCATTGTGGCGCCATCTCTTGACAGATTGCCGACAACTTGAAAGGAGATTACGCGCTTTCACGCTAGGGGCGCTTTGTTCGAGCCTTTATTAAATTCTATTGTACGGTGAGGGATAATTTGTTTTTCGGGTTTCTGCTGGTTTAAGGGATTTGGTGCAATATTAGAGTATTATGTTTTGTGTTTTTAAACAAATTGTGTGCATTTAGCATTAATACAGGCCACAGATTATTTACAAAAGCATATATACGGTCTTCTAATTGCTTTCCAGTATATTTTAAAAATATCAAAGAATAATATGAGAATGACCAATGAAATTTTTAAGATTTGAAAAGAAATACCTATATGTTGTTGAAGTTCATCTGGTGAGGGTGCTAAGAGCTAATACCAGTTTTACAACCCTCAATATATTTTCATTTTACGTGTTGTTTTAGTATAAAGTAATTCGTAAACATCAGACCTGCTAAATATTTAAATTGAATATAATTTAGTAATATTTAATAAGGTGTACTCGTTAAGGTAGGTAACTGACTGCGAAGTATCTACTAATATTAACCTAAGAAAATAGAATAATAGTGATATAAAAAAATATATAAAAAAGTTCTATATTGTTTTCGACTATATCATCCAAGAAACGAATTAAACATTAAAAATGTCTGTATCATTATATATTTCATGATTAAGACTGTATTGTTGAATGTCTGTACTCATCCATACAGAATTAAATGTTTAACCCTAAATTATTTACTTGCGTCACACGTCAGCTGATGATGGATCGGGTCAATAATTGCGATCGGTGACGTTCTGCACAATGAGGGAGTGGGGGTTATTGATGGGACTATAACCCCCTAAACTGGGGGATTGTTTTCTTGTTGATAAGGGGGTTAAGGGTAATTAGACGTAAATAGGTATTAAAATAATTATGATTAAATAGAAAATTATTCTGAGCTATTGAATAATATTATGGATTGTTTTTCTTCAGATCTAAAAATATAAAATATATATTTTTAGAATAAAATGTTATAATATTTTAATATATAAAATATGAAAGAGTTATATTTGGCTTATTTGTAAGTCACGAAGTATAACGTTATTTTACATTTGGCTTTCAAAACCATATAAAAGAATTTTTGAAGACAAAAATTTGTCACCCATTGTACACACAAGCAATAAAATCTTCTCAATATAAACTCCAGTTGTCAAGACTTGCCAAAATGATCATATTTTCTCAAATTAATATGAAATTTTGAGGGAAATTATCACTCGGTTAAATGGAACGTAATAATGCGTATTTTTCATACTTTATTCATAATTATTGTTGTGTCAGTTTGTTAATCAGATGTAAAAAATTGAAAGAATCTTGCTTCACAAAAATTACAGAATTCGTTGTTTTTTTTATTTTATTTTAGATATTATTGTATACAAGTTGAAAGTTGCACGTATTTTATCAAGATACACTAAGGGAAATAACTTTTATCCCGAAAAAAGTAGTGATCCCGCGGGACAGAACAAATACCTTTAGATGACCGTCCTACATATGACTTTATTTTTACCTAAACACGCGGACAAAGCCACTGCCAAAAAAAAAATTATTTATGTAAAAGAAATCTAGAAAAGACTTTATTTAAGACTCTAGCATTTTTTGTTGGAGTTCTGTTCTTGTAAGAAATGAGAAATAACTTTTACATTTACTTAAAAAAAATATATTTTTTTTAAATAAAAGATTTACTGAAATGCAATATAATAATTCAATAATTTTTGAATGATATAAAAATTACATATTATCAAATATATTTAAGTTTATATCATTTAAAAATACTTTTATATAACGTCAATAAAATACGCCGAATAAAATATTCTTCACACAAAAGTTTATTATTTTACAGTTATATGGTAACTACTGAAAGTATTGAACAAATCAACACAAATACTTAATAAATTTGCGATTATAAGAACATTATTATCTAATCCAAAAAAAAAGATAAAACAGATAAAAGGTATATAGAATAGGTACATCAAATAAATATTCTTAAATATATTAAAATGTTAAGCAATCTCAATAAATTCGGTTATTAGATGCGGATGTAGCGAAACTAAAATAAGAAATGGGTCGATATTATGAATATTTATTATTGAAATGAACGGGAGTATTAAATGAGACATAAATATAGGACTAAATACAACATACATTAGTTAAATAATATTATTTGGATCTAGACAAAAAAAACAAATAAAGATATAGATATAAACGTAATATTTAAGATAATACAAAATTAGCTCCTGAAATTCATTCTGATTAAAAAAATCATACACAAATCAAATATTATGCTAATAACAATAACAATAAAACAATTTAAAATGATTTAATACACAATATAAATTAAAACGTCACTTATGACTTAATTAAATAAACCAATAATTTTATAGAACTCCTTAACTAGTGTCACATTATAAAAGATATATGTTTGTTGGCTACAAAAAAACTCAGGAACTAGAACATTTGACGTCAACAATGCGTCCACGTATATTAGTTGACGCTGGTAATTAATCTCCGCAAAGATACGATTAATATCATGTTTATTAGAATTCATTTGACGTGAACTTACAAATTTATCCACTCTGTCTATTGTAATTTATTAAGACAGAGATAGATAAATAAAGCAGTGTTATTTGAAAATTATTTGGTATAATTTTTAAATCATCTACTGATTTATGTATCAAAGTTCGTTTCAGATGGTATGAGTGTCACCCATAGACATCCAAAACTAGTATCACTTTTGAGGATTGGAGGATTGGAGAGCTAGTGGTACCAGTGGTACCACTAGCAAAAATTAAATTAAACTAAATTAAATGTGTGACCTTAAATAACGGAGGTAGGATTAGATTTTCCAAATTATGATGTTTTATATTTTTAAACAATTATTATATTCAGTCAGCCATTTTTGCCATGTTTCTTTTTTTCTCAGAATCAATGTAAACAAACTATGTCACGCGTCTATTCTCGAAACGTCAAACTATACTTTAAATTATAATCCCTCAGATTATCCAAGACACTGCGTTATAAAAATAAAAGTTTCTTAGAATATCCCGAATATTCAACAATTGTTGACTGTCTTCGCCTTATTAAATATTTCCACGCTCCAAATAAAACTGAAGATTAATGTGTACGGCCTTTAAAAAAGAACAAAGAGAATTTCCAAAAACAAAAGCAGTAAATAATGTTTTTTTTTAATGGCAATAATTCAAGCGGAACTCACAAGTTATGAAATGATAATTTGTGAAAATGAGTGACACTATTTATAACTAAGAAATGAAGTTAACTTTTTAGTTTCTGTTGTTATTGCTAAGTAATTTGTCAGTCATCGTCTGAACTTCATTGGTATAGGTAACTAAAGCTGGTGACACACATAGATAAAAAAATTAGGAGAATACTTTAATAAATGTTTAAATAAATATTGAATTAAACTTCAAGATGGTCTGAGGTTCGAGTTTTAATAGTGTTGATAATTTTTTCATTAAAATCTATGTAACTATGGTTACAGACGAAAGTGTTTTTCTTACCAATACATAATATCAATTGTGAACTACTAATAAATGGTTTATATAAATAGTAACAAAATATAGTTCATTACTTTGTATAAAAGTATAATGGATCAACAAAAATAATTAGTTTGTCTTACAAATTAGCAGCGAACTGATCGCCGTAACTCCTTAACGACATTAAGCTGTCAACACTTGAACCTATTGTCACTAATGTCAACATGACAACAATAGATTCAAAACCGAACACTTTACGCGCCAAAATGTAAATAAATGACAGATTCAAATCCATAGATAAGAATGTAATAAATATATAAAACCTGTTTTTAAAACTGTCAAAACATAATGTAGAGAAACGGCCATTGTTAAACCGCTAATTCTCACAAAAATAGCTGAGCGGCATTTATGTGGATTCTTACAATTGATAACGACGATATAAATTAGATAAGCATGTTAGAATGTTTGGTTATAAAGGGTATTCATCAAATAAATGATAGCTTTAATAGATTAACTTCAGCCAGCGAGAAATTTAAATGTGATTTTTTAATTTTTCTGTTATAAATAATTTACTATTCAGACTTTTCATATGTATTGTTATAAATTAAAGCTACGTATGTATCTAATTACAAGCAGCTTAGCTAGATTTATTTTATAGTCTATGTAAATTAAATTCCCCTTCCATTGGCAATGTGCATCTGGACTTAGTCATTAACGTACCTTCAAATAAAAAAAAAGAAAATAATAATAAATTGTCATTTCCTCTTTGAATCTAAGAGCTCAGTGAAAATGTTTAAAAAAAAGCAAATCTTTTATAAAAATATCACATTCGAACAATAAATTGAATCTTTGCCTCGAAAACAATAAATAAACAGAATGCTTCAAAGCCAACCGCATTCCGACACTACATTATTATATCATTAATAACCGTTAAGATGTCGACGAAATAAAAATATCATATTGTTTTAATAAACAATGGAAGAGCGACAATAAAGTACAGAATAGACGCAATGGTATTGCTATAGACTTGTGATATTATAGAGTAGAACAGATAAAACATATATGTCTAAATTCGAACTTTTTTTTATAACGCAATTTAGCTTGAAACTAAAAACATAAGGATACTAGACAACTTATAAACATTTTTCTACATATATAAACAAAACTCTAGATCAGTTCAAACTGCGACTCCGCTATGTTTCAAGCTATAGGATCCCCAAATAGTTCGAAAATAGTCCGATAAATTGCGATTAAATTACAAGGTTATAGCCGGGTAAATATATATATTTAATAATCATCATGGTTCACGAAAGTTTTAATTACAAAAAAAACTCCAAAATTATACCAGTTTTGTAAAAAAAATATTTAGTGTAGAGTTCGAACCCAAAACTGCCAGCAAAATAATCGGAGTTACGACTACTGCACCATTCTGAAGTCATCACTACAGAACCGCAGTGATCATTAAAAATATTATTATTGTTATTCAATTATTTTGTGGATTTGTTACTTAATTTCTATTTAAAAAAATTCATGTCTTGAAAATAGCACAAAAGATTTTTGAACCCAACGATTTGATGTTAATATTGAAACACGATAGTGTCTGTATATATCAGCTGTTCATAGAAAAATGGGAGTACATTAAAAATACAAATCTAAGTCTACTCTTTGGCAGGCGTTTGCAACAAAAATAGCCAACGAAGTATTGAGTAGCGTTGAAAAATACACGTCAAACAAAACAGCGGGATGTCGGCATCAGCTACTTTTGAGTCTTAAGTAGTTCCATGGGTTCAACATTTAACTTATAAAATTTGTAGATCTGTGTAACATTTAACTTATAAAATTTGTAGATCTGTGTAACATTTAACTTATAAAATCTGTACATTACATAATAGTAGGCATGTATTATTAAGAATATAAGCTTTAAAGTTTGTTATAGCTTTTGAATTATTTTTTGTAATAATAAGTTTTTGTTATTTTTAAAGTTATTAAAGATATAGAAAAGTAGGCATTTAATATAATGTTTGCAAGATGACTGAAACGTTTCTTTTTTTTTACTGGTTTGCTTTTATGTGATGATTTTCGATTTAAAATAGATAAAATTAGCATTTTTTATTGTGTTAGTACTCTTTTTTTTACGTTTCAGTATATATCAAAATAAGAATACTTTATTATTTTTGTGCTAGCTGAAACTTGTAATTAGTAATATAATTAACATAGTTTGGTACAATCTACATTATTACGCACAAAATGACAAGTATCACATTATATTACATTATTATCTATTAAATACATAATATAAACCGAGGTTTATATTAAATGTTAAACGTATGAAGGAACGCATAACAATAAATCTAACCGGTAAGACTGAGTGTGTAATAAATTCACTATATTATTTTATTCCATTACAACAGACACCCACGCGCCATTTTGTCGCGCGACAATTGTGTTCGCTATTATGTCTAATTGCAGTGATAATTATTGTCTCTATTTAAGATGCACATAAATACCAACACATGCCAGGCTATAACAAAAGATTATATATAACAAATTTGTCTAATTAAGAATGTAAATTTAAAATAATCAACACTACACACTTTACATTTATATATAGAATCATTCCAAATAGGAATCCCAAAACAAATGTCATTACATTATACAGAGTGATAATTAAATGCACATTTTTAATATTTTCCGTTTTTTCCATAAAGCGGCACTAATAGTTGCGCGCGCGCATCACCATCAATCAAGAGCGCGTGAGCCGCAACAATCTTGTTTATAGGAATGTTAACTGTGTTTATTTCTACGGCTACCGAACTATATACAGGATGATACAATTACTATCCTTAAGGGCTAAACCTAACTTATTACAAAATAAAGTATAATATAAAACATAAATTAAACTAGACATATAAATTCCATAGAAAATACACATTCAAAATAATTTTTATTTCGTATTTTATTAAAAATTCATATTTTTAACATTAAATATTAGTGTTCCTATTTTAAACACAGCCTGTATCAGAGATGCGGAACGGTATCGTGATAAATACAGGGTGTGCCGTGACAAATGGTAACAGAGTGTTTTTAAGTATTTTTAGAAATAACATAGCCGTGTGGCCCAACTAATTAGACTCACAATACGTCTTCGCCTGTGTTTCACTGTTATTTTTTACATTGTCTTCCAAATTAATGTTTTCTTATAAATCTGTTTGTAATTGATCTTATTGAACATATAAAATGTTTTTTTTTATCTTTACTCTCAATTTTTTAAAATATTTCTTATAAAAAATATGATCACTTTACAATATAATTAGACTCACAATACGTCTTCGCCTGTGTTTCACTGTTATTTTTTACATTGTCTTCCAAATTAATGTTTTCTTATAAATCTGTTTGTAATTGATCTTATTGAACATATAAAATAAATGTTTTTTTTATCTTTACTCTCAATTTTTTAAAATATTTCTCATAAAAAATATGATCACTTTACAATTTGATTACAATTTATTAATATTGTTATATTAGTTTCACAATCATGATATCATTTGACAGAACTGAACAGCTGATACGAAACTGTCACACAGACATGCACATGTTTTGAGGACTTACATGCACTTACAATTTGTACGAACAACCAGACACAAACTATCGTAATATCATGTTGACATTTGCAAATAATTTAATGTGTACAAACACTTCATTTAAATTAAATTTAGAGACCATTATTTACGACGGTTGTTATAAATGGGTCATTCTTATTGCTCGTTGCAAATGATTTACTTTAACTATACAGATTAACTTACTTTAACACAGATAATAAAATACTAAAAAAAGTATAAAAACTTGTTATGATGCTTAAAAAGCAAAAAAAAAATATTTTTAGTAGCAGTATCTTTTTATTAGTATTGAATTTTGATAATAATATGGTGTAATGATTATGTGTTATGTTTATAATGATTTTGATAAAAATATGATATAAATTATGTGAAATGTTGATATAGACAAAATACTGCTTAAGGTCAAATATATAAAATGATTTTCATATAATTAGCACAAGATGAATAAATACAGACCTTCTGACATAGTTGTGACCTTAAACTGACAGGTTCATTTCCAAGTCCTAGAATACATATTTAAATAACAAATCAATATAATATAGGAAAACAGACATTCTTAAAATAAAATCTATGGTAGTAATCCCAATGTAGCTGAAGTGATGCTGATGTGTTACTTACTACAACTATACAAACATGTCCTCTATATAAAATACAAGACATATTAGCTTACAATATAACAACCAAAATACATAGAAACAATATATATATAATGTAAACTAAAAATATTAGAGCAGGACGGAACCATTTTTCATTTCGTTTTCCCGATCAATTATTATTAGCGTTATATTTTAGCGTTTCTCCCACTGAGCTACTCGCTACCTTGTTAAGATGATTAATTGACTTCATTATTGTTCATAATATTGTAATATTCAAACTGAAAACCATTCATTAATTATATTTTATTATTTGTGACAAATGATATTAAAATTTTGTATATTATAAAAGGAATAAATAGAACAATTCTCTAATATGATATATATTGAAATATTAGAGTATGACAAATCTAAAATAAAACTCATATGCTATAAAAATAATGAACATGTAAAAATAATACGAAAAAAAAACATATCGGAAAGCCAAGTCAAGCCAAGCTTGACCAACCCGGCCAACAATAACTTTGATGACAAACTTGGAATTCATTGAAATATAATGGTGTGTGTGCATCACACATAGAAAGCACTGCTAATTAGTACTATAAAAATACAAAGACCATCAAAGATATTGTCAAATTCTCTATGGGTGGCATTCTATTCCGGAAAGACAAAACTAACGTCTCACCATAAATAACCGGTTCTAGACAATTAATAATGAAAACTCTTTTGTTCCATAATTAATAAAATTATACGGTTATTTGTTGTTTTCCGTTCCTTGATATATTGATGTTTATTTTTAGTATGAGTTTCGTGTGAGGAATAAAAAGATTACATAAAACAAGTTGACAATATTGTAATCAAAAACTTGAACATATGTTAAAGAATTTTATTGTTAGATATCCTAGTAACTTAACATTATCATATTATAATGTAAATTATATTTCGCATGGAGAAAGAAATTTTGCAATGAACCTGGGACTCTACATTTTGAAACGAATCAATATTCAGATAATGATATCATTAAATAACAAAGAATTGAAAAAACTTCCATTAAGATCCAGATATATCAAGAAATCCTTCCAAATAAAGCTGACAATCTGAAGTCAGGGAATGATTAATGCGGTCTCACATTAGGTCCCCAGGAAAAAGTACCGGGAAAATTATAGTACCGTAATCTTAACGAGATGAATGTGAATTGATTACTTTAAATCTCAAGTATTTACAATAATCACTATTCTTTATTTTTTTATGTAATTATTACATTTTTCAAGGAAGTCAGAAAATCGATTCTTTCGAATGGACAAAGCCAATGAGTTTAAAACTGCAAAAAAAATGCCAAAAATATTTATTTTATTTAACTATTGCTATTTTAACAGTTTCTTGAAATAAAACTCAAAAAAATATCGACGATGTAGCACAAATCTTTCCAAAAGCTGCTCAAAAATAAAACAACCAAAAATTTTTTTTTCTTTTTTCTTTTAACACATTCTAAGCTATTAAATATAAACCTATTAGCGAGACTTAACAAAAATAACATTTAGTGATAGTTATTCATAGAGTGTCATAGATGGATTTAAGAGTAATCTTTTAAGATGAAATATGCTTTTTATGCGTGACTTTCACTGCATATTTTTTCAATCATATTTCTAAATACCGCTATGATGATAAATTTCAACATTGTGATATTCATATTAATGGCCACTATTATTTTTTGTTAGATTTTGAAATAAGTTATTAAAAAAAAAAAGTATTTTATTTTTAAATATTTATTTACACAACATATAAAAATATAATTACAGACATAAAACATTAAAAATGTATGTTTTTTAATTGGAATAAAAAAGAAGTTTTGTCACTATGACATTGTTACTAGAAACTACTTCGTTAAACTTCTATGAAAACCTTTTTTTTTTTATATAAAGAATTTTGTAGACATGCATACTGCAAAGATAAAAAAAACAAGAAAAAAGTTATTTAATTTATGCCTAAACGTAAAAAAAATGCAAGAACCTTGTAAAAAGGTAACAAAATTCTATAATCCTTGCTGAATAAAGAACCCTCAGTATAAATGTAGGTACACTGTGTGGGTCTAGAATCCCTTGTAATAATTATAATAAATTATTCTGGACGTGTAGTTTAAGGTTAAGCGACGGGCGGTGACATGTTACATACATGATGCCTGTTAATGGAATTAATTGTTTTAAATATACAGTGTTAAAGAATTGAATGTATGAATAATAAATTAAAATATGAATTATTAAATTTATTAAAGATGTTTTATAATATTGAAATGCAAGTAATAACAAATAATATGTAATCGTAATAATCATTTGGAACCAATTTAAATATTCGCAATATGAAACGCCAACATTTGGACCAAACGTTGGTCCAACTCTCGTGGCCATCAATTGTCACAGTGCGCATAAATTTCGCGACCGCTTCTAATTAACCCCTAACAGACGTCGGGACAAACGTAAATCTCCAACAGGAGAAATAGTCCGTTTAATTGAACAATTGTGATCTTTGTTTGAATTGTTTCGTATTGTCTTTGAGTATGAAAATGTTGATACTTTGTTAAATATTTTTTTTGTAATTACGAAACACTAATTCGTAAATTCGATATACAAAAGTTATTCCTCTTTTCTGTTCTTTTTTTTTAATTGAATTTCGCAACAAAATAACATCCTCTTAAAAATACCTTATCTTTATATGAATATTCATTTTAATATTAGACGCAACAAAGTTATTCTGAAATATGAAGAGGCTACTAAACTGTAAATCAGCTGTTCAAGTACCAATAATCAGCTTGAGATTTTATTATAACAATAAAGTGCTTGGACGTTTTTAAGTCACTAATTTGTTTTCTTCAAACAAAACACTCTTTTGAACTGATATTTTTACCGAGAAAGGGTATACTCGTAATTGGATGATATATTTTACGACTGTCAAATAGTATGACTAAGCAAATTTAAATATATTTTTTATCAATGTATTGTAATATATTACAATTATGTATTTCATTTCTATACATTTGACTGATTGTTTGACGATTTATATACATTTTAATGAATGAAAATGTTTTTAGGATATTAGTGTTACTATTTTATAGTTATGAAATTGAAGGCATTTAAAACGCATTGATAATAAAAAATCAATTAGGGTACTTTTTATTCGACAGATATTTATGGTTTCATTAATCAAGCAAGACACAAAAGGGTTAATCGTTTCAAACGAAAATAACCTTTAAAGTCAATTTTAAGTTTGGCGAGTCATTGCCTCGTTACGATTGTTTTGCGCCATTTTTTATCTTTTGTTCTAAGAAAGGTTATTTTTTATCGATATTTTTTTCGTGACTCCCCACTGTTAAAAACAACCTATAAGTGCACTGAATGCATTATAATGTCATATTTGTTTTGAATACTAGAATGGAATCACATTGAGAATTTTACTATATTTTTGAGTTTTTGGAATCATTTTAACAATAACAAAATACATTATATAAAATAATCAACAAGTTAGCAGCTGTACAAAGTTTTTTAAAGATAATTTATGAAAAAAAGATGAATTATATCATCCTTACAATTTAACATAATTTGCAGTAACACAGACATACATATACAAAAAATTAAACTCTCCCATTCTTAACCATACATAAGTTGTGTATTTTAAAGTATTGAACCCACTCCCCTTGACGGCTATTATTCCGGTAACCTTCAAACTTAACCTATTAACAAACTTTTTACAATTACCAGCTACCATTTGTGTTTTGCGAGTCATTCTGTCTAATTAAATGTTATTGCGTGTTTGTCTGTGTTCACTTTTATTTGTCTCTTTAACAAACCTTTAATATGTTGTTTGTTAACCAAGTACCAAATTATGTTAATAAATTAGGACAGTGTCTTATTGTAATAATAAAAATATATTAAAAAAATATAATTCATTCATCTTTCTTCTTTCTATGGAATAAAAGGACCCTTTTATAAATAGTTATTATTTTCTCTACAATTCCTTACAATTCTATTTACAATAAAATACAAACAAAAGTTAGTATTATATTTTGAAACACAATCTAAAAAAATAAAAATGCCTTATTATCAACAATATAATAAAAAACACGAAAACCACATTAACTGTAAAATAATTTGTATATTATTTCAAAAGTACAAATGACAAAATATATTTCTTAACATGTCCCATTGCTATTATAGTCGAAAAAAATATCAATATAAAACCTCATTAAAGTCTTTTTTAAGATGTATTGAAACCTATAATTTGAGTACAGTTGACAACAACTTCAATGTTTAAAAGCGTGTGTACAACGCCTACAATACTATGACTATACTTTGTTTCTCCGCAATTATGACACCCCTGTGTACTTTTACAAACTTTATTTTACAGCTAACATAATCATATTCAACCCTACTGCTCAGATATTAAAGTTTCAAATGATATTACCAGCTACCATTGTGGTATAGATGGTATATAAGAAATAATAAGTGTCATATAAGGGTGACAGCTTGCGAATTGTTAAGATGCAGCACTTGGAATATCAAAGTATAGTTTTAATTAATGTAACAAAGGCGAGCTTACTAATTGATGCTGTTAAAACCACATTCAAAAGCTTTCTTTGATACTAATACTAAATATTTATTTTAGTATATAATTTAATATCAAAACAAATGTAGAGTCAACCGGAACGATGTGAATATGTAAAAAAATATTTATTTTAACATTACGATTGAACACGGACAAACTTTAAATAATATATCGACAATCGTAATAAATAAACCAAAAGCTGGGTTATAGTGAATTTCAACGTAATGAGAGTGGTCGAGCACATCCATATTTAATTGGACGGACGCAGTCGGGCTAGTTTACGAGTCTGTGGGGATGATTTTAACTTTTTTCAAATGCCCGATAGCTTCAAGTGGTATTGTGAAGAGGACAGTGGGTGTTGAACGATTTTTGTGGATACGGTGATATATTTATTTACTTTTGTTTTTATACCAAACTTATCGCTCGATATGTTTTGTTTATTCTTTATAACTTAAGTTTGGACATAATATAAACATTCAAAAAATAATTAACTTAAATGAATTTGTAGATATGAACAGATTATTAACATTAGAACAAAAAGTATTGTATGCTGATAGAGTCGAGATTTAATTTTGTGGGATAATCTGAAATACTATAAAGATTTACATCATCACTTCTCTTTGATCAGTTTCTAACATCAATAGTATTCTTTTGCAGGCTTTGAAGGATTACTGGAGCCACCATCTCTATTGAGCGCAAATTCCCTAACTCTATTAGTAAAAGCTATACAATAAGTGCATGTGTAACATATAAGTCACATCCATATTAACCTTTCCCGACTAAAGAGGGCCGGTAGCCAATTGCATAAAAAACACGCAAAATAATATCGAAAAGCTATAAATGTGAGAGCACCGCTATAAAACATAGACAAATACGGGAGATAATCGAAGCGAGTGCTAGCATTGTAGACTTTATGCGTCCATAATATTTTACAACTTGCTTTTGGAGAAATTCCCATGGGTTTTAATATATTTTATATATTTTTGGGGAAAGGGTTCTTTTAGTATAATGTAAATTAATATTTAAAATGAAATAAACACTCGCTTACACAAAATAAACTATTAAATACGTTTAAAAGTAAAAAGATAACAGTATTTTAATTATTTTTAAATCTAGTCATATTCTGACCAGTGGTTTTCAAGATTATAAAGTTATAACTATCGTTGAACAAATTTAGTAACAGACGAATCGATATTTGCCACATGTAGCGGACAAGGGTTTGGCTAAATTGTCCCAACCCACGCTTTACAAATACACGAGTGTTTTAAACCTTAACAATTTCCTTTGAAATGAAAATAAAACATAGAACATAGTATATGATTTGGAGTATGGTACCTATATTTTATTATTCTGCTTACCAAAATTCTGTTTTTGTCAATTCTTGGAGAGTCACCGTTTAAGTCATGTGGATATACCCGTTTCGTTTAAGGGTGTGAATAAGGTCACACCACTTTTTATTGACGTCAAGCAAACGTAATGAAAACCGGTTTTTATCAAATCAGAGCATACTCTATCCAAATTTGACAGAATTTTGAACATAAATATACTTCCAGCAATTTGCAAGTACACAAAAGTTAACATAATTCATGTACACAGAAGTTAACATAATTCATAACCATAGAGTCGTATATTAAGTAGAGACGTTTATTAACAATAAACTAATACTCCAGTTACTTGCCACAACATTTACCGAAATAGATGATTGCATATAAACAACGAAATTTATTTGACTCTACATTAAAAATGAATTACGATTAACAAGAACTGTTATGTTAACTATATGTGGAGTTTTATGAATTGTATATAAAAAATTGTTTTAATAATTTGAATAATTATATAATTGTAAAATCTATTTTTGTATGTTTGTAATATTTTCCTGGTTACGTGAAAATGATAGTAATAATTTTATTTTAATAATGCATTACACTCGTATATATTTTATATACCAAGATATGAAATTTCTCTGCTGAAAATATTATCATTAAACAAATATTATTATTAAACATAAAGAAAGATATCAACACGAGCAGGATTCAAACCTGCACAAATGAAACATTTATAATTTGTCATAAAAATAAGAAGAGTATGAAAAATAAAAGTAAACATATACTTTTGAATATACAAACATGGGTAAACATGTTTAAAGACAATATGACATACAATAAACACATACTATTTAAAATGTCTATCAAAGACAAATAATTAACAATAATAATGTAACGCTGAGATCATTCGTATTGTACTTCATTGTTTTGTTCTTGGTAGAGATACTCGAATGAAGAGAACTTTCATTGATGTCGATCCAGAAATAGGAGCGCGCATAAGTTCTCGGATATTGACCACAGATGTAACAATGCATAGACCTCACATGTAAATTATTTTATCTAGTTATATAATGTATATTTGAATTATATTCGATTTTTAATTTGTTAACCATTTTTTTTAATAATAAAAACATTCTTTATTGAACTTTAAAAATCCTATTTGCTTGTAGCTAACAAACATTTTATTCAAAAGTTCATATAAAACTTATTAGTAATAGGTGTAAAAATGCCGAACTAATAACAAAAATACAAAGCAACTATCTAAAAACTCCAAGCTCTGTAGTAACGGAGATGAGCCACAATAGAGCATTTCCTACTAGAACACACCAACAACACACTTGAAGTATAAAATGATATTACAAACAGATTAGGATTAGTTTAAAATCAACCATTTCTATAATAAAACTCAGCCATTCTAATGATAAGATTAACATTATTCTTTATACAATTTATTTAATCTTAAATACTTGACAATTTTCAAAATTAATCGTATGTGTATTTTACACCAGAATGTTTTAATCCCAATGGTTTAGGATACTTTAAAGATTTAAGAATATTTGCTTCAAATGTTATTTAGTTTCACTTTTCATGCGCTCACTACTTGGCTCCATATCAGCGGTATTGCAATGAGACCAAAAGGATATTTCATTCAAGAATGCTCGCTGATGAACGAGATAGATATATCAATATCACACGGGTGAGAAATAGACAGAAGATTATCTTGACTTGATTCTTGGCATTTGTCCACCGGAAGTTTTTGGCAAATGGAGTAAAAGTAAAAGCCCATTCAGAGGTTTAATTGATGAAGAAGTTTTGGTTAATTAATAAGAACTTTGTTGTACCAAATGATGGATATATTTAAACATTAATTTTAAAAAATGACCACTTAAAGAGTTATATAGATATGATACGTAGTTATTTATGTTATTTTATTACTTTCAGTAACAAATTTAAAAGCTTTACTTATTTATATAACCACGGCAAAACATCTATTTTGTTTATATACTGGTTAAAAACTTAAACAAAGAAACTTATACTCAATTTTTTTTACATCCCTTGATTTCAAGATAAACCTTAAAAGACTCAGACTCTGAGTGACTTTGATATAAATCTCAAAAAAAAAAATGACAAAACCTGTCAAATTCATTAAAGTGTTAAACACTGTTTAAAGTGTTAAGAAAATAGTAAATATAAATTTTATTCAATACGTAAATAATGATTCATACAATAGGTATATCTTATGTTTCCAAATCCGGGCTCATAATTGCCGGTTTTCATCAGTTTCAATGGTAATACATTTTAAGGAGTAATCAATCAGGCTTTGTCTGCAAACTGTATAGATTTTAAATTGAATTTCTGTTAACAATACACGGATTACCGACCGTACTTTGTCTGACCCTGTACCACGAAATTCCCTTTTAATAATATTGTGTAAGTTCAATAAAGTGTTTAAGTACATTGCTGTTTTTGTTACATATTACGAAAATGTCAAAGTACAAATAAAGAAATGGAAATTAATGTTTGCGTGCTAAAGTTTTGTAACATGAAAAGTTTGATTATAGTGAAGGTTACAATGGCGACCGGATTATGAGTTATTTATGAGGATTTTCGAGTAACGTTTTGTAATTGAAATGTTTGAAGCTTTTCAATGCATTGATTATAAAAATACTGCTGCTTACTACATTCACATGATTTCTTATAAGAATTTGTTTCAAAAAGAATACAATTATATTTTGTATCCTTAAAAAAGTTATGCGTTAATACTTTTTTTGTACCACAGTCATTTATATGTTTTTTTTTACAGGTAAGAAAACTATTCATTACCGCACCTTTAAGTGATTACGGTAAGTATTAAAAGAAATAAATTGCAACAAAATCAAAAAGACACATGTTTGTCTGTCTATCATTGTTCCGGAGCTTAAAGCATTTCTACATTATTCCGGTCATGTGTCGTAAAGGCCATCAAATTGATATAAGCCCATTGTCGGGGGAGCAACAAGTCGACTTGTTACCGCGACCCTTTTGTTTGATTAGGGTTGTCCATGCTTATTTAAATTTATAATACATATATATTTTTCTATACTTTACTATTTGCTTTTCATCACTATTATTTAAAATAAAAACCTTGTTTGTTTATTGGGATAGTACCTACCTACTTTATAAATAATTATTTTAATTTGTAGATTTTATTATTATAGGTAGAAGTATAGATACGATTCTGATCAATTAATATAGCATCCAGGTGATATATTATTTTATTATTCAAATAAATTCTTGGTAGACAACCCTATCAACAATGTAACCCCAAATAATAGGGGCGGTGTGCAAACATTTGTCTTGTAAACGACTGATAGGAACTCAATTGCTGTCAACAAGTTGCTGTTGTTTCAAAGTGGTTTGTGAATTGTTTCAAAGTGGTTGTGTATATTGTTTTATAAAACTCGCCTTTATAATTAATCAGAGTCATGTAAAAAAAATACCATAAACTTAAAAAAAAAATATAATAAAAACAACCAAACCAATTAAATTACAACAACAACAGCACTAAATCATATAAAATAGAAATGCACTAAAAGACAAAAAAGATGATCACGCGCACCGGACGCGGTGATTGTGCGCATGAGTTGAAACGGAAACGTGGACATTTTGCGCCAAAACATCCGTCATGAAGTGCTGAAAATCCGTTGAAAAAATATTATTGTTTCTGAAAGATGGACATAATTTAACTTGAAGTTGAGGGATGGAGTGTTAATGTGTGCTTATAGATCATTTTTCATTGCCATTCATTTGTTTGGTCTCAATTATTTAGTACGCGTTATCGTTTTGTTGGCGTTGAAATGTTATTTAAGGACATTCAGTTTGTGTATTTTCAAATATTGCTAATGTCAGTCATTTATTAATATGTCAGTTCTCATTTATTTACCTGAGAGCAAACAATACTTTGTCTGGATTTCACTAAATCATTTATTTATTTATGAATTAAGAATAGTTGTATTTTGATGACGGTGAATGTCCTGTACTGTTAGATGTATATTAAGATACATTTAAATTTAACATAAACATCTGAAATTCAATGGTTTATCAAGAAAAAAAATAAATGTCATAGCTAAATATATATCAACTCATTCATAGCTGAAAAAATAATATTCATACAATAGCAGTACTATGAAACATTCCCGAAAATAAAAAAAAACAGGCCATAATATCTGTAACAGGCGTTCTAATCCCGTCTAGCTAGATTAGCTGAAACACGGCTGTAACGAAACTGGTCAAACACAAATGAACTAACAGAACAAACCATTCTTGACGCTCAGAATAGATCACAATAATTCATAACTATTATGTGCACGTCGATAATACTATACTCGGGTCTGAGTGGATTGGTTGTTGGTTAATATTATTATAGTATAGAAAGAGAGAGAGATTTTTTTTGTTGGTGTGTTGAGAGTAATCTCGGAAATCACTGAGCCTATTAGAATTTGTTCTAATAAGGGTTGATGTCAGGCGGTCGGTTATAAAAAATTTTGCCAATTCTTGGATTGCGCCGACCTCAAATAATTTGGAACAAGACCAGGTGGTTGCTGATAATATTATAGAGAGAGAGAGAGAGAGAGAGAGAGAGAGAGAGAGAGAGAGAGAGAGAGAGAAGATATATGTTGTTTATGTGAATTACAACGTAATTCACATAAACAAAAATAAAATACAATGATATAAAGAAAGTACTTCGGATTGCCTTACCTACCTACCTTGCAAGGGAATCCATGAAAATATAATAATAATAATATATAACTTTTAAATTTTATTTTTGTTATTAAAAACCAATTTATACCAATTCACAACGAACTATCTATAGACTAAACAAAGCATCTCTATGTCGTGCAATAATAAGCGGAAACCTCGCTTGGCAAACGTGCGCTTGCGCATCCACCTAGGAGCCAAAAGACTAACAATATACCTACCGTAAATAGGTGACGATACGCTAAAGATTTAATTTATTTTATTGTGAGTATGTGCCAAATATTTCATATATATAGCAATTTATATTACCATTCAATGACGTCATACATTAGTATTGTATACTGATTAAAATAAAGTTATAATTATAACTCAAGATTCACAATTAAATGATAATTATAATCGCAAAATAAACTCATTATGTTATGTATATGTATTAAATATTCATACAAGAACATGTAATACAGACCTTATTATATTGAATTAGCAGTAATGTTCAACTTTAAAACTTTAATATTAAGTAATGAGCAGGTCGTATGTCTTTGTCAAACAATAATAGCGTTGGATGTCAAGTTGTGGAATCTATTGTGTTTAAGAGCATTAGGACTTTGTTTAAGAAACCTTAATTTATGTTTGTTAATATCTATAAATATGTGGGCCATCATAAACTTAGGTAAAAATTAATAAAAATATACAATGAAATATAAACCGATACGGAAAAGGTTTCGAACCCGCAACATCTGGAAAACCGTTCCGTCGCTGTACCAACTGAGCTATCGTATCGCTACTAGCTTAAATGAATTTAGAGTTCTAAATATAATCGTCAATAACGGTACCATTTCATTTTAACGTTCTATATTTATTTAAAATTGGAAAAGTCTAAAATGGATATGTGTTTATTATTATGTGTAAATGGATATTGTCAAACATTAATTTCGGTTATGGCATTTTTTCTTTATTTATCTACCTATACTTTATAATTAGAAAAAAAAGCGTTCGGATTTTTTAAATATGAAACATATCCAAGAAATATAACATACGAGTAATAAACTGAGTATATTTTTTTAATAATTAAATAAAGAAATTATTAATGTTAACATGAAGCTAAGACGAGAAAAGAAATAATATTCGCATTTTAGTGTCCCTTCAAGCACAAGACAGTAATCACTTGATTTGACAAAAGGACAAAGTTACAGAAATAACTGAAGTGTCACTTTAACTAAGAAAGTCACTTGTCTTACCTTGAACTTAACCCTGTTTTAGTACTCCATTAGGCATGTGAGCTTTATAAAGCTATGCTAGGATATATTTTTAATATTATACAAAAGGTTTTGGTTTATTTTTTTTATGAAACACAAAATTTGTTTTTGTTATCTACTGTCAATAGTTTTTTCTAAAAATCTTTTAGAGCACAAAATAAATGTATAAATAAAATAAACTTAATTACAAAAGACAATAACAATAATATCACAGAGCAAATTACACAAATTGATCTAACCCCTAAGCAAGTAAATTATTTGTTTTTGTTATAAATTAGACAACAATGCAAATATATAAAAGTACACATTATGCAATACTTAGAATATAAATACAATGAAAATATAAATTGCATTAAGTAGGATTAATATAACATAATATTATAGCTTTCAGTACAAGAATATCTTAGGTGGTTTTTGACTTATTTTCTGAGCGGATTTAGCTGAGACAATTGACTTTGTTTGCCATAAGTCAGACATAAAACGGATGCCACTGTCAAAGTCACGACTTGTGGTAAATATTAATTGTAATGAAGACGTTAATACTGAGAGATTGACTTTTACGACATTAATACTTACTGTAGCGTGTTTGACAGGATTATATTTATTTTACATACAACATTAAAAATATACCTATATCTTAAAATTGACATATTATTATATAAATGGACTTTAAAATACATTAGCATTCAAACAAATTCATTCAAAATTGTAATCTTAAAGAATACCTCGTTATATTTCGGTTAAGTTGGTTGTCCACAATAGTATAGCGGTTAGTATTCCCGCGTCACACGAAAGACCGAGTTCGATTTCCTGATGGTGAATTTTGAAAACTGTAAAAATCTCAACTTATATTATAAGTAACTACATTATTTAGTTATTATTAACACTTTAATCCACATAAATAAACTAAATTACATTTCCTAAAATTTACGACCAATTAAACATTGGGCTTTAAACTCTAATTTTATTCTAATAGTAGATCTTTAATCAGCTATTAATTACTATATATTAAATAGTAAATATAGTAAGAATATTAAATACATACATACTATTAATAATAATTTACTTTATATTAAATAGTATAGTAAGAATATTTAATGTCCTATACCTTTTCTTAAAAAAAAAAAGATTGCATCGCTTTTTAGGCTTGACAGTGCAATTTGACGATATGTAAAGCTTATATTGGGATGTACGGAAAGATAAAATAATAGAAAAAAAAATCCAATCAAATTATTAACTGTTTATGTTCAAACTGTCAATGTCAAAAACATGAGTGTGATGTCAAATAGTTACAAAGAGTTAATTGTATGACGTAGGTATTTATAAAAAACAAAAATGCAATGATTATAAAAGTTTTTTTTTTCTAAAACCTCATAATCATTCTTATTCATTCTCATTATCTACTCCTTTCCCCAAAAGGTTGTGTATAAGAGATTGCTTTAATAATAAAACTGCCTTTGCACTATTTTGTAGCTTTTTTTTTACCTATTTTTGTATATTTTTGTGTTTTGTGTGCAATAAAGATTTTATCTATCTGTCTATCATTAAAACTTAAATTACCTACACATATCTATCAATTTAAATATTATAACTGTCCATTAATTTACAAAATTCCGTTAATGAATGATGTACACATTCCCTTATAGCTTATAGCGTGTTATTTCTATGCGCAGGCGCACCTGAAATAGACCTGAGCGCAATTATTTACAGCCTGAACTGCCTGAACACAAGTTTCATTCATAACGAGATAATTATATTATTAAACGTTAACATATTAATGGTTTTTGTATATTTATACTTTTACTTTTTCAGTTATGAAATAAAATTAGACAGCATGTCTGTATTTCTGGATTTGGTTGTTTATTAAATATCTTCTTAGTATATATAATGCGTATTTCTATGTATTTGTATCGTTGTCTAATACAAGCAAATAATTTTCTTACTGTGGGGTTAGATCCATGTATATAATTTTTCCTGTATCATTATTATTTTTATATTAGAACGAAATTCTAAAAAGAAAAAAAGTATCTAAGTTATTTGAAAGGTTTTTGAATTATGTGTTATTAAAAATAAATCAAACATAACTTTTTTAATAAAACTACAGTAATAATTTATTGTTAATTTAATACGTAAAGTATTAAAAAATGCATATATATATATGAATTTAATTATATTATGTATAACAACATATTCTTTCATGAATCAGCACAAAGTGTCTCTTAATTTCGTGTCCCCGAGCGCCACGAACTCATCTTTGATGTACGGATAGCAACAAAATAAAATATATTTCAATATATATATATTTTATAACATATGATAGATAGGTACTGACACGTATATAAAAGTAAAACTTACCTACCTTACTTGCCTTACTTACCTACTTACTAGAAGAAAATACCTACCTTCCTGACTACCTACTTACTTGCTTATAATTAGATAATAGACAAATAAGAAGGTTTAACCTACCTTTATTTTTTTTACCTATTTGTTTTGAATTTTTGATATGTCATTTCTAGATTTTGATGCTTGAAATTTTCAAAACCTATTTTGTATAAACAAAGCGATAAATTTCTCATAATTTAGAAACGTACCTACCTACAATTCTGTTCTGTGAAAAAGTTTTGTTATTATCGACGTATCGACTGCAAGGAAAGTAATTTTTCTTTATTAATCCTATTACATATTTTTTAAATTTAAAAATAACGCAGAAAAACGAACTTTAAAATAAAAAAATACAGATTCCTTTGTAAACAATTTCAGAAGCGAATAAATTTTATAAGATTGTGTTAACGTTTGATTTATTCAAGATAAGAAAAACAATTTACGAGAACAGGCAATAAAACAATTTTATTATTGAATAAATCTTCAAGCTTTTATAGATAATGTTTGTTTAAATGCGTTAAGTCCTATAATGTGTTTTATTAAATGTAAATTTGACATTATTATAAACAAACAAATTTTATATAGATATAATAAATTATTTTTAATTTATATTTTTTTGCTCACCCTACCGGTGGTGTAACACAAAGACGGACTGCTCTTCCCTCCACTTTTTACTTTTATCTCCCCCACCCTATTCTGTTATTTTTGTCTTTTTATTTACGCTGGTCTTTTTAATTTTACCAATACATTACTTGCTGAAAAATAAATACCTACTAAATGTAATTATAAAACTTTTTGTTATGATTTTTTATTAAAAATTTTATACAAGAATAGCATGTTTTATATTTTGTCTTACGTTATATTATTTGGATTCTACTATAGATATAAATTTACTATCTCTCTATAGATAAAAATATAATCTAGACAATTTCGACTCGTTGCCTAATAGTCCTATATAGGTAGATATGCACTACCTATCTATAGATGAAATAAAAAATATATATGTATTCAGATATTCTTATGTTATATTAAATCAAAATGGACCATTACATAATAATATACTAATAAGAGAGCCTTAAATAAAACTCTCTGAATAGAGATAGAAAAAACATCAAAAGATCTTTTGTAAATATTTCATAAAAGACCTATCTCCGAACCAAAGCAAGAATACGGGACAAACAAAATGTCTACAGAAGCGAAACTAAGCATCTCCAAGACGCTGGGGGGTTGGGGTGGGGATGTTAAAGGAAGGCACACATATCTACCCCACGAACTTGAAAACAATTTTATAATAACACCTGATATGAAAAAATCAACCTTATTACTAAGTAATACAGAGTACACGTGTGCATAGTTAACTTGGTGGTATGGCTAAATGTTACACATTGTCCATTTATGAAAGACCCCTGATAGTGCATTATGTTGGCGGGGGGATCGGTTTTATATTGGAGGGGGTGTTATGTTGGGGGGTTTTATGTTCAGCCAGTGTTTGTTTGAAAGCAAATCAAAGCTACATAATAAACAGCTTTAATGTGTGTGTTACTAATAGATTCTAGATGCTTCTAGAAACTTGTATAGTGTTTATCTTTATGTATATACTAAAAGCTTCATCTTGTGTTATATTTTGTATGAACTCACTCGCACCTGTATTATACTTTTTATATGGTAGGTACTTAAGTACGTAATTTAATACGTAAAAAATAAAACTTTTAAAAACCTTTTTCTATTAGATTACTAACAAAATTCTGGAATAGAACAATACAGCAACAACAACATGCACTCTCACATACACACACAGTCACAGACAAATATTATAATACGAAAAACAGAATTTACGGAAACAAAATTTAAGCGTACAAACCTAATTACTATCACATAAATCTTAATACGAGGCAATAAAGGTTATTTTTGTTCGCGACATCGATTGTCTTATTACAATGAGATAAGGTCCATTTTATGGTTTATACAAATGTATCGGACAGTCAGCGACACCTGTTCCCAACATCCGGTCTCAGATACGCTCTGTAATGAGCGACCGCTGGGTACAGTCGCGCGAAAAATTGTTTTCTATTTTTTACTTTATATTTTACCCTTTTATATATTTTTTCTTTTAAAATTAGCTTTTTTGTATGTATGTATGGAAACTTATATTTTTTTATTATATTTTTGTTTCTTTTTTTTTTAATTTTATTTAATGGAATAGAATCAAATAGGTGTATTATAATTAATAAATAAAATTTTATATTTATTCATTAATCTTACATATTTTGCACTATCATTGCTAAAATTAATACATGAGTGAAGAAATTCACTATACTTTACCAAATATTGTTTTGTTATTTGTATATAAAATAATGTCTACGTAATAGTACCTACCTACAGAGAGCATTGAACACTAGTAATATCGTTTAAGTCCATTTTATTAGTTATTTTATATTGATTATAAATAACTTGGAGATAAACTTAAATAATAAGTTAAGATAAATAAAATATAGATATCGGGGATCTAGTTTATTATAACAAGCAGATGATTTTGACACTACATTTATTAGGACTTAGTATTAGTGCATACCTCTCTGTCTTTTGACTCTATTTAACATCTACTAATGCTTCCTCATCTACAGAACTAAACGAAATTAGAAATAACTTATTACATTAGTTCTTACATGTGGCTATTATTATAATAACAATATATTTACACTAACGAACTAATCAGTATTCAATCAACATTTAATGTTCTAAATTCAAAGCAATCCTAAATTTGAAGCAAACCACACCAATCCGACAATAGAATCGACGGGGCATTCCAATTCGGTGCGCTATTGTTGAATACAGCGCTGTGATTGGTCGAGGGGCACAATGGGCCACGCCCGCCACACAATGCCCTATTGTCTGCGCCACAAGCCGCCCAGAGCCACTAGTGTGGGCAAGATGGAGAAAACCTGAAACATCACTAAATGGGGCTACCGGTTTTTAAACTCACATTAAAAAAAAAATTGTCCATCCAAAATGATCATAAAATTCTGAAAGTTTATAAGTTTATTTCAGTCAGACAATAAATTGACTTACGAAAAAAAAATTTCACTTAGTATAAATAACACCAAAAACATCACATATACGTAATCATTAAAAACGTAGTCTTTTAAGTGGTGTAAATGGTTTTAATTTTTTTCTGTGAAAGCGTCGTTAAAACTGAGCGAGACGTAAGTACGGTCCAAAATATTGCTGAGAATTGATTAGAGGACTAATGGGTCCATTTGCGTATTAGAAGTATTTTTACGAAACGGAAATGAAAGGTGATTATTACTGAAACGTACGATATTTTTAATTCTATTTCAGAAAAAGCTTTTCAGTCCTTAGCTGGGGGAAAGATTCGTTATTAACATACCTAGATAGGTTAGGTTAGGTTAGGGTTAGGTTAGCTTTTAATTTTTACGATAACGTTCTTAATAGTTATGCCTGTAAAATAAAATAAAAAAAATAGTTTATCTATTCTCTAAAAGTTCATAAATCTGACAGTTTATAAGCCATTTGAAATAATCAAATAATAATATATCACATGTAAGTATGTGTATAAAATTTATCCTTATATTAAAGTTACCGGACTCGTACCAAAGTTGCTAAGATAACATCAAAATGAAATAAGTTGGATGTAGGGTAAAGGGTCCCATCGTTGTGACTTGTGGTTGAAACTAATGATAATACCAAACTTTTTAATATATTATAGATGTGGAAGTGTGTGTTTGTTTATTACATTACCTACCTTAAACTCGATTATATCTAGGTATTATAATAACTTCCATAATTTTTATTGTACCTACCTTCCAATAAAGTTATAAGTGTACCTAATACAGTATTAGTATGACAAAAATATAAGAATATAAAAACCGTAATTTTAATTAAATAATAATTAATGAGAAATCGCTCCACCAACAAACAAATATCAACATATCATTCAAGATAACATAATCTTACGGAACAGGAAACTTGCGGGAGCCTCAGATCTGAAGTTATTGCAAACAAAACAAAAACCAATCAGGTAATTGCCCCCTCCTCCCCCCTCCCTCAAGCTTTGGAGGGTTATTTAGAATAACTTTGTCATTTATTTAATAGACAGAGAGAAAACATTTGATCTACTGATTATTTATATGACTTAAGAAGGTTGTCTAATCTTAAAGTAATTTGTATAGGTAGTTCGATTTTTAAACCTAACATTATCTAGAAATAACAGTTGAAAATATAATTCTAAACCTAGTTTTAGATCTTAAAACAAAGATGGAATCAGCATCTAACACTGGAGCTATTCAAACAGCCAGAGGGTGGTTCACCCCCGGGAGGAGGGGAGGCACGCCTGCGCTACCTATGTGGGTCACAATGTGCTTACAAGATATTGTGTTGAATTTGAAATGAGGAATTCTTCTTAAAATATCATTTGATCTAGATCATTCATAGAGATACAAGTGTTTATTATAGCTAGAAACTTTTTTGTCGATACTATTTTAAAACAGCAATGTCAGCTGGGTTACAGTTAGTCTATTTTTGACACTAACATTTGACATTTTGAGGTTACAACGTCGACGTGATAATTAGAGCTCATTTTCACATTTGAGAGGAAAGGTTTCAAGATTACATTTCTTTTGAGACGTTTGGTCGTTTATTTTTATCTTATTGTCGGCTGGAATATCAAAATATTCAAACCAGTTCACGTAGTCAAAGACGCGAGGATAATACATGTTTTTTATGAATGATATGCAAATATATTGTCTGGAAGCACCGTGGCTAAAAATATTCGTCAGTCGCATCGTATTTCATCGAGAGTCGCTCCTATGGGAAAGTCCGTTGTTAGCAACAATAGACCGCGCCAATCGTATCTCGTCGCACACACAATAGACCGTTTTCTTCTGGCCACGCCTCGCGGACACAATGCCAACACGCCCAGTTTCACCCGACTGTCGAAATAAAGAAAATTTTCTTCACAAATACAAATGTAAGAGCGATTGTATCGACTTTTTAAACGCCCTCGTAAAGGCGCACTCCCACCTGACTGTTATTGTGGTGTGCGAATCGTTTCCACAATACCCGGCTGTTCACCGCCACGCACACTACGCTAACCGCACACTGTGACACACTGGAGGGCGGAGCGTAGAGCGAGAGGCAGCGTCATCTATGAAGCACTCCTGCCTCGAGAGCGAGTGAGAGCGAGACAATACGCACACACCGCCGCTCGCTAGAACAGGACGGCCTTACGCTTTTGTATAGACACCGCGCTGTTATTCCGCATAGACAATTGATTTTAAGAAGACTTCTTAATAGAAGACGTGCTAAAGTTTTATCTAAGACATTCTAAATAATATGCAGTTTGGTTTTATGGTGACGGAATCGTAGAATCAATCAATGGTTTCCGTGTAAGGTGGTGGAAGGACGGCATTGTTCGTAGGGCAGTGACATCAGGTCGGTGCGTCCTTGTCGCGCGGCGCGGGGCGGCGGTCATTGTAGCGCGCGCGTATTGTCGAAGCGCTTCGATCTGTAGCATTGTGTGTCGAACGCGCGCTCGAGACGGTCGTGTGTGGCGTTCTCATCGAACACGCTCGCGATTTACACGAACTATTCACTTGTGTTTGGAATATTCTTTATTTTTTTGTGTGTGTTTTTATTTTTGTGACTATAAACTGGATTGTGAATAATGCCAAAGAACCCTTGTGATAGGATTGAACGTGTATAATTTTAGTTATTTTATTTTGTTTGTCTATTTTTTCGTTTTTCCGTTTCTACACTGATGTCTCGACAGGCGAGAGGAACAATGATAACGCACTCGAAGGTAGGTTTTATTTATGTCAATTAATCTTATTCAATAAAATATATCTCAGCCTCGAAAAAAGTTAAATATCCCGTGGGAATTTTTAACTACAACGTGATAATTTCTGGTACTAAAATAATAATAAAAAATATATATCTTTTGTTCGAAAACGTAGCAAGCTTTTATTTGTTAAAAACAAAAAGTTACATAATCGGAATATCATAAACATTTTCACCAGAATTCTTGTAACATACAAATTAAAATTTAGTAATACTAACTGAATTAATAGTAAATTACAACTCAATACAATAACTAATAATATGTAATATATTACGAGAAATTATCTACTTACCAACACAGTGGTGCGAAACAACGAATTGTTGGGCAAAATATCCTAGTGAAGTTATATTAAAATTAGTTAATTATAACAATAATATAATATCTTAATTTGACTGTTATTTGGTATTATACTAGAATATTTTAAAATCCTATCGACAAATATGCCGATTAAGTAATTAGGTATTTAAAATTACTATTTAATTATTTTTTTTGTGTACAATTTTTATCACATAATAAAATGATTCTAGTTATAATTGAACTATTTTAATTTTATTACTTACCATTTACTTACCACCTGTCCTATAAAAGCGTAATACGTAAGTGGTCAATTAAGTATTTAATTTTATTTACAGACGACATTTCATGTATATAATATTACAAACTCTCATCTGTTAACGATGTCGGTTAACCAATTGTGGCTTACAATATTTACAATTATTACAATACATAATTGTAATGTATTCTTATTTCAGTGACAATTCGTAATTGGAGCATAAATGTGAATTGTAATTAACGCTAAAATTACAGCAAATTTAAATGAAATAACTGTAAAATAAGATGAAAAGTTCTGTTTATTTCATTGATTCTTTTAATGATCCGATGTTTTGTAATAAAAAATCAAGTACCTCGTTAAATTTGTCATTTTTTAAGGAAAAGTATTTTGTTAAATAATAACCGGGTTGTTCCACTCTTTTGTAAAACATGTTAGTATTATTATCAGTATTAGTATTTTCTCCATTAAATGAAAAACATGTAATAAGTATATAAGATTAAGTTATCTTGAGGCAAATTATTAAAAGATAATTGAAGTAATGATATCTTTTTTATTTATGTCCCCTTGATATTATTCTAATACAAGTTGTCGTTTGTGACAAATTTCTTTTATAGATACTTAGGTGCATTGCATATATTTACATATTGTAGGCTTTAGACACTATAAAGTTATTATTATCGAATTAATTACTTATTACCATATTTAAAGCATTATCAAAAGATAATATGTATTATATTTTATGAATGTTTATGTAAAGTGTTGATAGGTTTTATAGTTTTATAATGATTATTATTAAAACAATATAGGTGTATAATTTTTAAACATTTTATTTATATTTATTTATTTATTCATATATATCTACGTATATAATTATTATAGGTATTGGTATTATTTTTGTTTATTGGTAAATATAAAAATTTGCTTTTTGTTTTTACTAGATTATTTTACTAGACAATCTAACTTAATCATTTAATCTAAATTTTTAAGAATGTGTTCTAACGTTGTTTATAGCGGGTGAGAATAATTAAATATATATAAAGAAAACCCATAAATTTTATTGGGCATTTAATCTGTTTTAATTTACTTACGCCACAATATAATACAAAAGAAATGAAACGATTGTGTGTAATAAAAGAAAGAAGTTTTAAATCGCGTGTGGCGTGAGACCGATTGTTACCGATATTTAACAAATACAGGTAAAAGAAGTTACAAATTAAGTTTATTGTATTGAATATTGTATATATAGGCTATAATAATCATTATTTTAAGTATTTCATTAATATTTTTAACGACTTAGGTACCTACCTACCTACCTACTTTATTAAATTTTTATCAATTACGTGCAGTTTCATTTCTAAAGGAACATAAAACTTGCTTTAAACACATATCTTAGGTAACTGCTGCAATAGTTTTGTCACAATTGTTTTATATATATTTACTTCAAATTAACCAACAGGAAACCGTCAAACATATTTATATTAAACAGTGCCCGCAATGAAAACAGTCGTAAATCCAATCAAATATAAACCCTAGCACGTTAACCGGATGCTATGGATATTAAAAAAATTGTAACTATTCAACCGAACAGACGCACTAAATAGGTAACGTCAAAGATACAGAACATAAACACATGAAGATGTGGTTAATTTTAATAACCGATTTATAGAGTTTTAAAAAATCAATAGGATGTGGTCTTAAATGGCGATTAACTGTAACATTGTGGTCTGTTATGGCGTTAAAAGTTAACGATTCATGGTTTAATGAAGTGTTACGCAGGTTGACGACCGCTTAGGGCGGTTATGACGTCATTTGTTCGGTAGTTAGTAAATATCTGTTAGTTTTCATATTCGGTAGCTATTTCTAATTAACTGCGCCATAATACCCACGTGTGAAAACTACTTTAGAAATGTTTCGAGAAATGCATCTCAGATATTATCATTTAGTCGTCAAAATAGGTTTATGGTGATGGCCGGCAATACGAAGTTTGTGTATAAAATTATTGCCTATTCGATTCCCGATTGATTTCGCCGTTCTTATTTATTAATGTACCTACTATAAACTTGTGAATATCATAATTATTTAATTAGTTGTCTACCTAAAATATGTTGAAATCTAACAGTAACATGCAAGTGGTACGTAATTAATATGTCTTATATTGATATGTATGTCATCTTTAACTTTGAGGTATTATACCTAAATTTATATTTTATCAAAGTAAAATCATATTAATATTTCAAGGCAAATGTTATACGATTGAATTAAGTAGGTCCCTCACGTAGATACCATTGTGCAAGTACTTACATTATACAGGCACTTCTCTACTCTGGTTTCTTTAATTCCCATCACGTTTGAACACGAATCTTTGTTATTTCTATTGGGACTGAAAAGTATTAGTATTTGATAAAAAATAATTTGTTTTTTTTTGTCCGGATTTCGGCACGTAGCACCACTGTGCGTTATGATCGATGGTAATTTTGCAAAAAAAAAAATTAAAATATTGTTATGAATAAAAAATACTAAATAAAAGTCAGCTCACAAATAACTTGTTTAGAATGCTCGCTGATTGGTCAATTATTGTAATTGAATATTCACAAGTAATTTAATTTCACACCCCCTTGAAAGTTCACAGATTTACATCTACAATGGCAATTTATGCAATTTGAGTCCTGTATTGTGAATTTAACAGACAACTTTTTTTCTTCTTCCGCTTCGTAACAAAGACTTAATTTAGGGTGCAAAGAGGTAACGATGTGCGTTTTTATTGAACTTTATATTTATATATACCAAAAGTAACAAAAGGTTTAAAAAAAATAAAAAAAAATAAATGAACAAATTTAAATTTAAAAAAACTAAATTAAAAAAGTGTTTTAGGTGCATAATAAAATGTGTTTTAATTATGAAATATTTTAACAATAAAAAAATATATATTTTGATATCAATTAAACAAAGATATTTTCTAGTCACTACAACCCTATTTCTAACCTCTATAAGTTATTCCTAAGTACAAAGGGTACCTTGTAACCCTATTGTTATCTGGAACCCTTGGCTAAGCACGTGTTTTATTGTTCAATACATTACAATCATAGTGTTGGTGGAATGAAACTCGACTAAGAAAGTGAATTTGTATTACAATTTGAGATACAGGATGTATTTTTATTAATATACAAACACAATACAGATCATATTTAATTTATAATATATAAACTCTAACAGTTACAACTTACATCACTATTGATGAGTAATGAAACATAATCTGACATAGACAAACAAATTAAACTTATATCGCTATTGGGTTCGGGTTCGATTCCCCACAGGGCATATGATGATGAGCATAGATGTCTGTATTTCTGGGTTTGGCCGTTTATTAAATATATTCAAAGTAATTATTATGTGTATTTTTATTTATTTGTATCGTTGTCTAACACCCTTAACACAAGCAAATAATTTTCTTATTTATATGTTAGATCAATGTGTGTAATTTATCCCGTGATTTTAATATTATCATTATATTAAAATAATAATAATAATGTCATCGATTTTCGTAACGTCCTTGTTCAAAACCTGCCATACGTGTTCGCTGGCCCTAAATCTGGATCGAGAAAATAAAGAATTTCCTGTACAATTGTCAAACATAAAGATGAAATTCCCATTATAACACCTTTACAATGGTCTTGCACGTGCAGCGATCGTATATTAATTTATGAGAAAGGGTTTGATCCATTGATTGAGATATTAAGAATAAGGATTGACCGATCTGATCACAATTGATATTGTTTATGAACATGTTCAGACATGTCGCTAAGCATACTATATATACTAAGGTCCTTGAAGTGGTTAGTGATATTATAATGTCTATGAACATGTTCAGACATGTCGCTAAACACACTATATATACTAAGGTCCTTGAAATTGGTTAGTTATGTTATAATGTTTATGAACATTTTCAGACATAGTGTTTTCTAAGGTTTTCACGAGTACCTACTACACATGGAAATAAAACTATTTTTACGGATTTAATTCAATATACGCGAGTTAAATCCGTAAAAATAGTTTTGTTTCAATTTTCAGACATGTCGCTAAACATACTATATATACTAAGGTCCTTGAAGTAAGTAATGATGTTATAATGTTTATGAACACGTTCAGACATGTCGCCCAAAGCATATTATTTGATAAGTTCATTGAAGCGGGTAGTGATGTTATAGTTTAATTGGTAGAGCGGCGGAACGTTTCAGAAAGATTACAGGTTCAAATCCTGGAAATATTGATTTTTTTTAAATTTTATGTTTGTTTACAATGTACGTTAATTGTATATTAATGAAATAATTGCTACTATAGAGTTTTTTTTGTTAGAATATATGGATCAAAAAAGTAGTTAGAAGATTTTTGCCATGTTTTTTTTTATAAATATAGTTGCAAGTCTAAATAAATAATCTTTAGGTAAAGACCATTGAAAGCAACAATAAATTGAGATCTCAAGGGTCACAAAAATTGCATCTTGGACCTCTTGAAAGGTGACCCACATGCAATACATTACCACATCTGGTGAAAATATCCAATTTCTAATCGCTTTGCTATTTTTTTATATACATATATTCAAATTAATGGTTTTTCAACAATTGTTGACACAAATTTGATAATAATGGATTTTATGTTATAATATATTAAGATATTATAGAAAGAATAACATATTTGTCGATTTGATAATTGATTTGTCTAAGCTATCAAAAAGATCTTAATTTTAAATGAATGAGATATTATTAATAATAATTTATTAAAACTGTATCAAAATCCAAATTAGTTTATTAGTATGGAAAATCAAATCTAAGACCTGCATTTAAATAATAAAACAGCTGGCAAATCAAGCGACCCTACTGTTTTCATCAATTCTTTAATCATAATATCCTCATCGCGGAAGTCCACAACAAACGGGATTATTATTGTAACGCACCATAAAATTAACTATTTATATTTATAATAAAGTCTTTATGAGTTTCTACATCGAACTACTAAAATATGCAGGATACAGGACGTTCCAAACAATGTGTTTTCTTTGTCGGAATATTCTGTTTTATGATATTATATCGTAAACAGGTATTCTTACGTAATCGTTTTGTGATTATTAATACCTATTATATTAAAGATATCTTTTTCTTTCAGTTAGCTACTAGATTTATTGAAAAAGAAAAATTTGTATATCATAGTTGATACACGCTTTATTTTAATTCTTTATATGTAAAAAGGTTTCTTTTTTGTTTGCAAGTGTTCATCAAGTGACAAAAATTTGTCAAAAAAAACAAGGAAAATAAAGTCTCAGTAGACCTTTTTGCTTGTAAATTTCCCTAAATAATGAATTCCGCAAAAAACTACAAAAGTTTTTTCTTACTACTAAAAACTACTACAGTTTCTAACATCTATAAATATAAATATATCTAAAACTTATACCAACACGCAATATCAACTCCACACCATATTTTACGTGGGCGGTTTAAACTATATAATTAACCTATTCTAAATCAATCCAAATACAATACCAAAGCAATATGTCAATCGGGTTTTGTTCCGGCCGCCATTTTTTCTTTTACAAACAAACAGATGTCCGCACTGGAACATGTTTACTTTTGACTGTCACTTTGATACCAGATCTATAATTATAGGAAAATCACATCCATCTTTGTTTAGCTGCGCATGTGGCCAATTTATAGTGCCAATTATATTTAATGCCATATATTAATTCCATACACCTAACATTGATCTCCATTAACGTTGGTGGTATTTTTGTAAGTATTCTAAAAGATAATGTGGCATTGTCTTATCTTAGATGAAAAATGTATACAATAACAATTAGTCTTTGTTATCTCGTTAAAGAACAGAAGCCTAATTCAGACTAACAAGCTGAATGTATTCCAAAATCAAACTGCATTAATTAGACTCCATATTGAATTACGGATGGCGCCTTTCGGGCAAACATCACAAAGCCATTTTGTCTCTGGTCAAGTGTTACCAGACGTCTGCCCAGCTATAGACAATAATATCTTTGTAGCAGCGAACAGCCGCATAAAGACCATTGTGGCCGAATCAATTAAACCATAATGTACCCATTGTGAAATGTGTGCGTAACATTGTCTTAATGTATCTCACTCGTATATCGTAAAATAATTTTTATAGTTCTATTTATGGCCCAACTCAATTTATTGGTCAGATAAGTTTCAGTGGCTTTTTGGTTTAGAGTTACTTATTCAGTGCAGCGACTCCACGATTTATTGCTTTTGTTGTAACCGTAAAAAGCATGGCGATAATGCTCTACTCAGTGACGTAGGGAAGTTATTTCAGTGGATTACCTGACGCTCAATTAACCGGAAAGTAAACAGCTGTTTTAATGTCACCTGTTGATAATATATGACCAAAGAAGAGAGCTTTATGGTATCGAATTCCGCTAAATAGTTTGAATGATAAGATCAAAGAAAATTAAAAGATCATTGACACTGTTTTACAAATTAGAATCTCAAAACATGAAATATAATGGATGCTCGGGATATGAGAAACTTTGAAGAGGCAGTCATTATTGTGAAGTAACCTAAAACCGACACATGTGTCACATATCGGCCAGGATTGCGATGCCATATGTTAAATGAAAAAAGACAAAAATCTGTTGTCACTACTCCCTAAGGTACGAACAATACCGCTTTCAAATCTCATCTCAGAGATCATTGAAATTTAGATCTTATGTTCCAGTATTTAGAACGTATAATTAATCGGATGCTGCAGGAACTATGGCCGATTTCACAGGAACACATCTCGTTTTGAGACATTTTTTTGTACAACCTTCCTTAACCTTTAGCCTGTGACATGGATTGTAGATTAGGCATATTGTTGACCTTTTTGCTTCCATTTTAGATGCACGTGGTTTTAATTTTTTGTTTCCAATCCTCGTCGCGAAGGGTCTTTTGTTTTTATTGAAGATTGTACAAGATTTGCATGTGTTCAAAACCGTTGGAGAAATAACATCGAATGTTATTTGCGAATATTAATATAATTTCTAGCAACTTTGTTAGGTCAGCGTAGACGTTGAAGATAAAGAATTAGATTTATAGGCTGGCGACGTTGTTCTGTTGTAATGTGAACGGAAGTTCTAATATTGGAGACGAATCCAGCCATAGAGGCCGTTGACAAAATTAATATATTATTATGAAACAATGAACAGAATGGTGTTTCTGATAAATAACGCGTTGCGACTCGAATGAAACATGTTCCCGGTCATAATGGTGACATCTAGGCCGCTAAGAAATAAACTATAACACGTGTTACTCGACATATGAAATATAATTGAACGGATTCAAACAATGATTTAGTCAACTTAATAGGAAACTTCCTTATACGAGATAAAATACGTAAGAATTTGATTAAGAACGAAACACTTATAATACCTATAATCATAATTGTAAACTAAACCATATTTGAAAATCATTGACGTCTAGATGAATCACAAGAAATTTGGAAATGTAAACGTGATATAAAAACATGAATCTGATTCAACCAAAACATTCAAATTAAAGTCAACATCTTACCTAATTAGGTGTGAAATACTTCATCATATGAGTTCTAGGAATCCTTAGATAGAGGATATGTCTCAGATTTATGGGCAAATCTCCGAGATGGGTTACGAATAAAAATAATAGAATTGTAGTGTCTAATAATATATCGGCCGTTTCCGTTCGGCTTTTAGTTTATTTTGGTTTAGACGCGAATATTATAACTCTCATTCAAGACTTAACGCGAGATTTTAGTTTAACTGATGCTGCGTTGCTATTATATCTAAATGTTATTACTTTCTTGTTGATGGCGTTTGCATTTATCTCTGTTTTATTATTTAATTTGTTTCTTAACTATTATTATTAAGAATTTTTAAAATTGTAAGATTAGATAATTTTATCTGCAATTTTTTAAGATCACAAATTATTGTTCCTCACATCAGAAAGCATGAAAAGCATAATTAACTTTACAAGTATAAATACTTTTGGATTGTTGTTTATCAATAACGCAAAAAATACAAGTAGGTTTTGTCTGGTCTTTTACATACATGCACAGGCATAGCCTGGAAAAGAACACTAGTTACTTTGGTCTCATAAAATGTAAGATATCCGTGGGAAACAACGCCCAGCCCTCACTCGGGAAAAGAGGCCACTAGTTTAATATAAGTAGTCTTTTGCTCCCCTTTTACGAGGGAAGCTGCTGATAAACACTAGTATATGATGAAATTATAATTATAGTTGAAATATTAAGAATTCTTATATGCAAGCAATTTCTTCAGAATGTTTTCAATTCGAAGAGTCATTTATTATAAGTATATATATTAGCATATTTATACAGTGTAATTACATAACATAGTAAGAAGTAAATATTGGATTGTATAGCTTTTTTTAAAGATTTTTTTATTTTGATTCTCATTAGCATCATAAAAGATAAAAAGAGAGAAAATAAATTAAATTATACCAAGAACTGTTCATATATTATCTAATAAAAAATGCAATAAACCAAAAATATACACATTAATTTGACATCATAATACAAAAGTGATTTAGTTAAATTCCATATAATTTATCTAATCAAAAAATTCTTTGTTAAAATAACTTTTGTTGCTGACTGTATCTTGGAACAATACGCGGCATCATGATAAATGCTACCGGTGTCAGCTCAAAAGAAAAGATGTGTGATGTTGACGATAACTCATAAAAATAACAAAAATAATAAGGTGATTTCGTTTAAATTGTGATACATTGGCTTTAGTCGATCTAGATATTATTTTATAAGAATATTTCAAGACAATAGTTACTTAATTTCTACTCCAATGTTTAGAAATTAAACAGTGAATATAATAAAAAGTTCATCCTCTAAGAATATGGCCACTTTCGCCAGTGAAGCGAGATCCACTTCTGTTTTATTGTTGGAGTAATATTTTATGACTGGATTGTGTACAGATATAGAATATAATGGAGCTTTTTCATTGCAGAATTTTGAAAAATTTGAGCTTTGGAAAATTTGTCTATGTTTGTACAACCTCTGACCTATCACGAAATTACAATCTAAGATATCTGAAATGTCAAATATTAAATACTTCTTGTCTCCAAAGCATATTTTTTTAAAAATAACATGTAACAAGAATCATTATAAAAAAAAATATTTATAAAATAACTTAAATATGAAAAACAAGTCAACAACAAAAGCTTTCGCTCAAACCTGTTCAATTTTAGATAATAAAAATTGTACATATATTTAATTGACAATACAAATTGAATTATTCAGCTGTTATGTAGGTTTCTTAAGTCGGTTTATCGGACATGCGCTCCTCATGGGTAGTGTTCAATCCCACAACTGTTCTGTTATCTCGGAGATTATAATGAAACTTTTATAGCTTCGATTTCGATTTGCCTAAACAGAGACGTCTTACAAACTGTAGTTTCCTCGTGCCACATTCGAAACCGAAGTATATGTTAAATTATTTTCTTTATGTTATTATTATAACAAGCCTTCAGCTACTATACATTAGCAATAACTCACAACTACAGCGCCGTTAAGCCTATTATTCAGGTATTTTAAACACTAATTATTACCCGTGGCCTATTCAAACCGCTCATCTTAACGTCATGTTTATTGGGCATATATTTTGTTTACAACTATTCAAAACGCCTCGCACAATTTATTTGACATACTTTATTATTTTATTGTTGTTATCCAAATGGGACGCGAGACTAACTAAATATAATGACGTTGTAGATTCCGTATAAAAAACTAATAAATAAGCTTACACAACAATAACTATTGTGCTTCCCGTTGCAATCATTAGTATTGATGACGCAAATATTACAGATTTCAAAACAGACGATAAAAAATATTAAGCCAATCAAGACTCAGGAGCTTACAATGCGATGTCCATTAAAGACGGTGTATACAAGCGAAGTGTAATAAAGGGGGGAGCAGACAAAGGTGGTAAAGAACGTAATGATTCGGAAGAGAGTGGATGTACAGAGTCGTGAATGTGAGGACCGAAGCATGAATATTACGGATGAGGTTCAATCGCAGCCGCTCCTTTGTGTTGGACAATGTGAAACGGTCAAGGACTTGATTGCGACAACAAAGGGTTGAGGTGTGGTAAGAAACTACCAAGTAAAAAATAATTTTATAACAGGTATCTGGGTATTTTTATCAATTATTATATTGTATGAAACAGTTATTCTGATAAGTTGGCTATGGATTTGTCATATAAGAATATATAATTTGATGTTGAATAATAATTCTAAGAAGATTTCCGTTCGGTGCTAATTCGATTTTGTATAACCCTGATTCACAAACGGAGCATTGTATATAAGATTAGAAGGTTCAAAGTGAGATCAGCGTGAATAAAGGCATCGAAGCTGGCCAAAGCAAAGGGGTAGCACAATGTCGGCAAGGTCCAAACAAAAACTGACAACACAATACAGAGTGGTCCAACAACAGTGGCCGCTCATAAATCAACCTCTGACAAAAGTAACAATGGTATTGAGGGTACCTTATAAGATCTTACTATTGTATTTATTCTTTGATGTTCACTAATAAAACCTTTGATTAATATCGTATAGGTGGAACCAGTTGGTATGCAAATAATAGGTACAAAAGGTGGATTCCTCGGTAGTCGAAACACACGTGCTTGGGTGAGGACAAAGAGGCTAATGCTACATCTTACTCACAATGCATTGTGAGAGTATTCTTGTAAGAATCCAACTAGTTTTAACTCGTCCACATTTTGTAAAGTGTAACGATTTGTTCTGAACAATAGATTGTTCTTCTAGATGTTGTAACGTCTTGTGGTTCAAATTATAAACCATAACAATATATAGTAACCTTTTATGTACAATTTTTTATAAAAACCCTCCAAATATAGGTAGTTCTAAATATAAACTATGCTATAGTACAATTATATATTTGAAATATAGTAAAGAAGTAGTAATCAAATTGTCTATTAATAAAGTATTGGCTTTTTTTGAGGAAAAAAATGAAAATATTCAATAAGATAACCGATCCAGACAAAATGTCTCAATTTAAACTATGATCTGGGTCAGACGTTCTATGATCTCTGAACCGCAGATAATACACACTTTTTTACGCCTGAACCGTTTTATTGTTTTCAATTCAGTATTATCAATTGAATTGTCTAAAATTAGGTTACCAAGATAAATCTGGCAGAGACATTATATTTGTTAATAATTTTCTATATATAGACGATGTTGCCAGCTAACCTCATTCATTTACCCATTATAATTAGACTTATCTATGAATTGGTTTTATGATTGAATTTATATATAATTCTATTAGATACATTATCTCATCTTTTATTTTATTAATAAAAAAGTATCAATATGCTCAAATTATTTTCATTAATTCGCAGGTTATCAAAGTGTTATTTCCCTATTTCTTTTCAACAAGCTCATTGTTAAGTTTATCAGTTGTTATTATATTTTGTATTTAATTGTTTATGTTCTCTGTTCCTAATAATGTGTAAAACAGTGGCTTTTGTTTTGTTATCACTGTGTGATTATAAACATGTATGCTAAAATATTTTTGTTCAAATTATGTTTAATCATACTACACCCATATTAGTCATTCAGAGTAAATGAAGGCTGTTTATGAATTTATTAAAACGAAAGGTTTTTTAATTTTGCAACGTAAGTGAACGAAAAGACAAACAAATGATTGGGTTTTTCGAAACGTTGTTTCTTGTACCTACTTCACGTAAACGAAGTCGTAGGCAAAAGCTAGATCCATAAAATAAGAACAACAATGTGTTAAATAATAATAATCAAAATTTATTCCAATATATTTCTTGATAACGTCTGGCCAGTTTTATTAGAATTTTAACACATTAAAACAAAGTATATGATACATCCGTTTCCTATTGCAGTGAAATTTGTCTGTTATTTTAAATAACAAAATGAATTCTGTATGGAGTTTACGTTTTGTGAGTGGTTTTAAGATATTTGAGGGGTATCTGTTTTTTCTTGGTTGTTTTATTACTAGAAATATGTAAAAGAAAGATGTAATGTATAGGTAAAGATATAATAATAATTAAACAATCTAATTCTAGAATAACGATAGTTAACTATATTGTCTGTAATAATTTACATCAATTTTACATAGATATATAAATCTGTAAATGTGAGACCAGTACTAGAATAGTTAAGTGTTTACTTGGTTTCTAATTATTTCTCACAATACTCTGACTCAGTAGTCAATAATGTATGAGTGAAAAATGCTTAGTTTGTTATTAAAAGTATTCATGTGTATGAGTATCCATGCAGTTTCTTGTCGTTTCTTCTGCATAGATGATCTGTTGGTGTAGTGGTTAGTAACACTGGCTTTTGATCTAAAGGTTGTGAGTTCAATTTCCACACGAGACATTTTTTTGTGTTATCTACAAGTTGTTGTTCCGAGTTTGGATTTAATTAGTATCCTGTATATACTTGTATGTTTGTGAAGCCCTCCGCAACACAGGGATAATATAATCTTTAATAAATAAAAAATATCTTTGAAAAAACGGCAACGTGCTAGGCAACAAGAGAGCGACATTTGAAAAACGCAATTAATATATATTAATGTCTATATAATAAAAAATTTAATTGAGATTTTCAAACAAAACCAAGCAAATAAATACTATAAACTATGGATGATACTATTCGTAATATAAATATATCTCGTAAATTCCTTTACAACGTTAACATGATATTATGTAATCAACAATACAAAACCCACATGTTTTCATACAATGTATAATAATGTCACAAAGCTGCGTGTACGCAATAATTTTATTTGTCATTTGCTTTGTTTCATCCGTGGAGCGTGCCAACACTCGATCTATTTGTAAAACCCATTCGTGTAATAAATTAATGGGAATATTTTATAGTTTTAAACTAAATCAATTGACTAAAAGCTTTTATGTGTAGGGAAAATGTTATAGTTTAGGTATAAAATCAATTTTACCTAATCATTCTATTCGATATGATATTCGAGCTGAATGTGAATTCAAAATTTTGTAAATATCATGTAGAATTGAGAAGACCTATTATGATTATGACATGAAAACCATAACAACGAAAAAATATTCTAGAAATAATTATGACAACAAAATTCTTAAACTAAATGTTGTTCCATTAGTCAAAAGTAAATAACAGATTGACTTTGAAAAATAAGATAATTGTTTTCTGTATATCACTGTAATAAGACTTGAAATTAATATCTGTCTTCAATTTGCCGAATTTAAGGGTAATTTGTTACATTGTAGTGCACTTCTCTCAATTGTTTCCTTTGATCTTTAAGATGCTGTGAAAAAACATTCCATTAGTATGAAATATTTGAATGTTTTTTGGCTTCACTTCTGAGCATTAAGTCACCTTTAAATATATTTTATTATAAAACAATTATAATTTACCTAGCTTTTACCCATATATTAGCATATATTAGATATTTCATAGTATAAAAAATGCTAGCCCTCCAAACATTTTTATTGTAGTAGTAATAACAGAAACTTAATAATAATAACAGAAACTTAATAGATATAATATAATAATAAAATTACTTTAATAAATAAAACATACATTTCAACTATATTTATTATCCAGGCATTGGAAATATAAATATCATATTCCGAAAAAAAAAACAAATAAAACGGAAAATGAATAACGCAAATAGTAAAGGTAAATAAATTCTTGTACAAACATAAAAGCAAACACGAATAGAAAAATGATGAAAACATCATTATTATAGGTCACACAATGGGCCCTCGCTCTTTGAAGTGACATCAAAACTAATCAATGCTTAAAGAAAATATATTTGCTCTTTTTGATGTTCGGTATTTCTCATAAACCTATCGACTTGGTCAAGAATGGAACTAAGTGATTATTTTTCTTGTGATATTCATTATATATTAACATTTACGTTTCCAGCAAAGCAACAAATTTATAAATTATTTACGATTAAATTTTTATCAATAAAACCACTATATAAAAAAATACATGGGAATGTCTATCGAGTAAAAAAAAAGAAAGTATACAAGACTAACCTTTTATCCTAAATTTCCGGTTTAAAAGTACAAATAAAACTAAAACAAAAATCCCAATCCGATTCCATCGAATTGTATCGATATATCGAGACGCATTATCGCAGCCCTCTTGTTTGTCGACTCGATTATTCTGCTTCATCTCACTCTTATTGGGTCCAACAAGATCCCTTGCTCTAATAGACAGTCTCATTGTATGTAGTCATTGGAGAATACCGAGATAGTTTGTTTATCGATGTTTATTTACTCAATTGGGCAAAATTAATCTTCTTCAAAGTAATTAGACTGATTATGGTCTAGAAACACGGCTTAAACAAAGTCAATGATATTATTGATATTAATGATTTTTAATAACCTGCCAAAATAAGAAGTTACGTTTTATTAGTCATAAGATCACAGTCATTTTATATTTTTTCTTACTTAATTTCCCTAACTAATATTCACGCAATGTTTGCAAATTGTGAATAGTAATAAACAAAATGAAGCATAAATTGCAATAATCTTGATCTATATATCTAAACTAGAACATTGATAACACGAAATTCGTGATTACAAATTTGCGCATATGTTGTAAACCGTATGGCCTCCGTAAGCAAGAGCGCATTGTTCTTCACACAATCACGGTAATGTGGAAGTGACACTTTATTTATGGTACTTGCGAAATTAGACGTCACGCGTTCATTGTTCAGTGTGAATAGTGCTTTAACTTGAATAGTAAACTAGATGTTACTGTTCAAGAAAATTAATAACCACTGCCTTTGTATACTATTTGGAACTGTGTTGGATTTATACTCATATTGATATTTAGTAGAACAAAACACAACGGTCTGTTGGTCTAGTGGTTAGTGGATTCGCTTACTGAACTGAAGGTCGTGGGTTCTATCCTTGACTTTTTAAATTATTTGTGTTTGTTCTCTCCATTTTTAAAATCCCTTTTAACAGATAAATTTTCTCTAATCCGTTCTTCAAAAAAATATATATATATAAAATATGTCACACTAATACAATAAATATCTCTACAAAACGTGAGAACATTTTAAACGCGTTAATAAAACAACAAACACATCAAGAATCGCTGCCGAGTCAATTACCATCATAAAGACCACAACAGTTAGCACAAAAACATTAAGAGATTTAACCGAAAACGCCGAGACACCAAACGATGTTTAGTGAAATGTCTCAGAATTACCACACGACTTGACAAATAACCGCAAATTGTGATTGTGACTCCTTGAAAGGGTTAATAATGGGTTGATGGCGTGGGATTGTGTTCAGACGGGATGTAATTCAGTTAGAAAGCGTAGATTGAGCTATTGTGAGTTCGTAAACAAGATGGCGTTAGATATATGTTATAATCGTTGGCGTAACAAGATGTTTCACGACATCTTGTATATCTTCGAATAGAATTAATATTCTTGCATAATATTATTTGTCATTTAGTAAACATTATTCTGAACCTTTTTTTTATTACAGTAATAAATGCATCTTGCATTATTAACATTGAGAAGGTCAGAAATGTGGAGGACTTCCACAATAGTCGATTTTATGACCTCAATGATATTTTATAGGGTAAAGAGAGCAGACCGCGGCCCTTGCAAAAATCACGTGTGCATCTAAATTATTCACAAAGGTGTAGTGGCTTCGCCGGGGACCTTATGAATTATATATACCATTCGATACCAGCTATTGCTTCACACAAATAAAGGTAAATAAAATAGAGCATTTTATTCTGAAAATGACATAAAGAGAAAAATAGAATTCGAATTTTTCGAATTCAAATTCGAATTTAGAACAGCCTTGGAATATATTATAATTTAATTTGAATGATAAATAATAGATTTATCTAATATTAATAATTATTATTATTAAGCTATCCCAAAATGCAATAGAATTCCATAGTGACCGCGAGTAAGATGTCGGCACGTAACAATAAGTGACCGATGTCTGGGGTTGCTGTGTTCGTCCCCAATTTTATCTTAAATATCCTTCAGAGGATGTACGAAATTTCTGGACATTATTATTTATATCATGTATATTAGAATCCGTATATTTTATTTTTATCTTACATACTGTAGTCTTTCTAGTTGGTTTTTAAAAATTTATAATAATATTTTTTTATTCGTTGCTTAAATACGGTCTATTCGATGTTTTAAATAAAAAAAACATTGTAGAATACTCTTAGTTTTAATGTTGCCAGTTAAGATATTTTTACACCTCCAAATTTCTTAACTCCTACTATAAGGGATCGTCGTCCGAAGCACCCCTGAGATTTGACAATAATTCTCTGTATCTTCGCTATTCTACCGCTCTCAATGAATACGAAATTGCGACATCTTGCATCTTAGACAACATGTTCAATTTAGATTATTGCTTCCTTGCTAAATGCAATTTAACTATCATAATAAATATTAAATCATCTTCATCTCGAAAAACGAAGAAACCTTTCAAGAAATAATTAAGAACAGATATTAATAATTAAGTTAAATGTTAAGTTAATATAGTCTGTATTGTAACTTCATTCATTGACCTCCTAAAATTAACAGAGATAACACTCACAAAGGCTCTGATTGAAAAGGGCACCTTTTACAGAATCGCTACTCTTTAATCTTCCATCGAAACAAAACTCGGGATCGTAACAGGATTGTCTGCCCGTTCATTTACTTAGCAAATTATACTTTGTCGAACGGAAGAGAAGGCTTTGAAGCCATCAATTCTCTGATGGGGTCACAACGAGGTGGTACGAATTAAAATAATGTATTCTACAACTTCAATAGATCCCTCCGTCCGGTTCTGTTATTACAAGAATAATGTATTTAAATCAAAGTCTGCTTTCAGATGAAGATGCGTTGTGAGTCCACCGAATAAGTGATCACGTACGACGCCATTAGGATGTGTTTTATGTGCAAATTATAGGCTTCCATTTTTAAACTCGCTCCAATTTTAACGACAACAATTTTGCTTCGTTAGAAAAGTTTTATTCGGTGTTTATTGTACGTTTATTTAGGGTATGTGGTTTAACGAAAATGCCTACACAAGTTACAGTAGTCTTTATTAATTACAAATCTCGATACAGAGACAAACGTACACAAACAGCAAATTAATCCTCACTATCAAAAGGGTTTCGGTAACTACCCTATGTTAGCGGATAATTTAGAATATGATCACCCCATTGCCGATTATTTCTGAGTAAACATTTCGATGTATTTATTCTGGTGTTTATTTTGAAGCGTAATATGTCGTATTCCACTTTGATGTCGTGAAATCGCTTCTGTTGTTTGTCAGTTGCTTAGGGACTTACGTCTATGTATATCTCAATTAATTTTAGTTTTTATTGTCTTCTATTTCGGTTTAATTTCCTTTGTAACATGATAGCGAGTTAGTACTTTAGTAATTTGCAAGCGAGCGCATAGAATTATTGCATATGGTTGGTTGGAGTTTGTTTGGCAGTATGAATGGTTCATTATACGTAGGAATACTTTGAGCGGGGCGCGGATAATATTTGCCATGTACACCATTGTTTATGATTTGGACAATTGTTTGTGTTCTGTCAAAGGATGTGCACTTGTTTGTTTTATGAGACAGATAGAGGGTGAATATGGAGTATTGTAAACAAAGAGACACGTTTAACGATACATTCAACGACGTCGTCAGAATTATTGTTTTCTTTAGAACGATGTATTAGTGTCTTGATGTCTTCAAAGGGTTTTTTTTCAGCCATTACAGAATGTTGTCGTTTTTTCGTGGTTCGAGAAAAATCTTCGAGTACTGCTCAGAACAAATTTTCTCTATCGAAAGCTTTCCTTTGCGGGCAACTGTGCGGAAATGTAGTGGCATCTTGACTCGAACGCTCGTACTTACTTGTATTTTCATGCTCAACTATAAGCCCGCCATTTTTATTTCCACTGTTTCATTCAGAAGTGTTTTGTGCACTTTCTAAGTGGATTGCATTTGTTTCACAATAATTTTTATTCAAATATGTCCCATCGTAATTGAATAGAAAAACTTCATATTTTATATTTAAATATATATATTTTTTTCTTAGTTTATATTTTGAATAAAAACCGAGGAGACGTAGCTCAATGTAAAGGTTAATAATATTATCGCAGCATTAGTTTGAACGTTAATGTATTAAGCGTATACAGTTTTCACTTGAGAATTTAAAACGGAACTCAACAAAAAATATTTACTAAGTTATTTCCTCATCAAAAATATATGCTACCCTAAGACGTGGGTATAACAATTATGTCATATTCGGAGTCAGGGAATCCGGGCGATTATCCTAAACAAGAGACCCTGATGAATCCATTGTTTGTCCTTAGGTCAATGTGAACTGAGATAAATGAACCAAGACTCAGGACGAAACGACTTACGTAAAAAGTATTCATGTTGACGAAAACTGCAAGTTTTTATGCTTGTTTGAAAAGATTTAAAAGTCAACATTTTGCTTCAAATAAAACATGTTTTCTATTACTACGAATATATTATAATATTAATAATATTTCTGTATTTTAATATATATTAATATTATTATATATTTCAATACATAATAATATTTGCATAAATACGTTTAATTTGTAGGTTTAAATGTGGATGAGTCGTTTTATGAATAACTAATTTTTACACGCGGCTTAGCTCGCTTTTATTAAGATTACAATAAATAGATATTTCCGTTATAAAAGTAGAAATATTTTTGTATCGGTAATACAACCAGACACTCCTGTATATAATAAAAGACATGTCCATGTTAAAAATCTAACATAAAAATACTATTTATGAGATCAAATCTAGATGAGGTAATTTGTATACAGTTTCTATACAGTAGGTATATAATTATAATCTAAGGAAGCACTAGACAAGAGACAGGCATTATTATAGAACAAGTCGTGTTCAGAATGAGGTGTAATCTTCTTGATGATTGAGCATTGTTCCCTTCATCGTATTGTTTGCAACGTAATCATAATGTCTCTTATTACCTAGCGGGGGGTGGATTGAATCGTGGAGATGGAATCTTATTACGAGATCGAGATGCTGGGATGAATGCTACTTGATTTTTGACATGGGACTTTTTTGTCATTAAACCTAATATCTTTTTCTTCAAAACAATATTTTTTTGACAAAATAATCAGCCGATTATCTTAAGCATTGAATTAATAAATGTATAAGGAATGTTATTATTTCAAAATAGGAACATAAAATGTTAGTCTGTCTCCATGTTTCAGAGTACTACTTAATACTTACCTCGCTTTGTCGCGTGCCCAATAGGTAATTCCTTCTATTGTCAGATACAAGATTCTTTTGCAGAGATTCAAAGCGAAATAGATCAAAAGTAACCAAAATGGCGCTCATGTTTTGTTTATTTAATTAAAATGTCAATTGTCTTATTATATAATTTCGATCATAAATTTATAAAATAACTAAAGAAAACCATTAATATAAAAAGAAAACAAAAACATTTAAATGAATTTCAAATTGCCTGTCTAACATTTTAGAATGAAAAGATGAAAATGGAACATTGAAATTCTATTTACAGGGAACGCTTGGAAAATTTATTCCGTTATTGTGAATAAACTTATTATAGAAAAGAATAATCCAGTTACTGGTCCGAGGAAAAATACTCCGGCACTTTTCTAAGGAAGCGGGAGAAATTCGCTCTCGTCATTGAATTAAGAGCGCTTCACAATATTTCTAATAAATTCATATTTTTCATTGTACACGGCGAGACTTTTTGCTTATTTAATCTCATTTTTTCCAATCCAATAGCAAGTATTCAAATAAAAGGAAGTCTAAACAAAACATTATAAAGTATAAAGTCCCTCCAGACGTGTGCGAAATCTAAACAAAACATTATAAAGTGAGGTAATCACTTAAAAGTATAAAGTCGCTCCAGACGTGCGCATGTCGCGGAGACATATCGAAAATTGGAACTTCACTTTCATACCTGGAGCCTCCGAAACTTGAAGACGTATTTAAGACGGGCGTTCGCAATTTCCTTCACCTAATGGACTGGCAGCTAACTTGGTCCATCCGTCCATCTAAGGTCGATTCCTAAACGGAAGCACATGTTAATAAATAAATTAGTCCAACTGCAAGTTTTGATTACCTAGAAGAAAATCGGTAAAGCAAGACAAATATACTTATTAGATTTTTTTGGCCGTTTTTTCAACATTTGAATTAAGAACAAACTTATTAAGGAATAAATGTCATATTCATTTATTAATTTTGCTTCAAAATTAAGATATTCTCAAAACAATATTATAAAAAGAATTCAACATTTTTCTAACACTTACCAAAGGGTTGGTGGTTCGTTTAACAAAACAATTTGCCGTCAATTTAGTGACGTTATTGTTTCCCGCCTAACGCTCCCCTTTTAAATTGAAATCAGCTGTGCTCTATTGAACTTTACCCTCATATTTTTGTAGCACTTCTATGAAATTGTCATAAATACATCTTGTTAATAAAGATTATATTCCACCTAAATTGAAATTAAAACATATCTCCCAGTATTACCTACCTATATACTTTTTTAATGAGGGAAACTAAATATTATTTTAGTCAATCTGATGTACACACTTTTTAAACCATAATGTAGACTATAAACGAATAAAATAGTAAATTCGAAAATATTATTTCAGCCGATTTTCCGAACGTAATTGACTTACTATTTTCCCGCCAAATCGCCATATTGTTCGCAACACCGCGTGAAGTTATTGTGCCAGTAATAGAAAGGAAATTAATAGTTACATACAATAAATAACTCGCCATAAGTATAACCTTATATTATTCGCAATAAAGGCTATATTTCTTCAGCGAAAATGTTATTTGGTTGAGAACTATCGAGGGATGGAGTGAACACAATTGTAGCAGTAAATCTATTTCATCGTATTTCGAGTTTATTATTGTCAAGTGCAGATTGATTATTCATTTGATTTACTTTTAATAACCTGCCTTTATGAGAGTGAATGTAAATTTTGTATTTAAATTGTGTATTTTATACGTAATTCTCATCTTATCAGATAATTTAGAACGTTTTTTTATCAATATTTTAAATATAAGGTTTTTGTTGCAATTGTATTAGCTTGTTCAACAGGCTGTCATCATAATAAAATAAGACCATGGAGCTAAGACAAAAAATGGATAACGTTGTCACATTTCGCATTTTTTAAATGTAAACATTATAATTTTTATAGTTACTGGAAATGTGATGAAACATTATTGGCATATATGACAACCCACCTCAAATACAACAGTCAAATATTTTTGTATGAAAAGAAACTTTTGACTTAGAGATCTTTACAATTTAAATATTTATTTATTAATTTATTCAAACCAATACTTTAGTGTAAAAGTATTCCAAGTAACCTCTGAATATTTGTAACTCTGTGTTACTGTCTCCTTTGTAAATCGGCCAATAACACAATTTCTAGTGTCACTGTGCTAACGGGCCTTTATTATATTATGGAGTGAAGAACTTGACTCAATATTAGCTCCTATATTTATAGATATCTTTTGTTTAGACACAGACTCAAATTTTAATATTTATATTATTTTATTGAAATCCAATTTAAAATAATTTAAATAAATTTTAATTTTAATTGTATTTTAAGAAGAGCCATCTTTGACACTTGTAAGTGACAAGTATAGTACTTATCTGAAACAGAAGCTAAATAATACGCATAAGTTAGATAATAAATAAATTCGTAGCTTAATTAAGGCTGTGTACACACAAGCAGACATCAAAGAGACGCCAGACCGTGTCTAAGCAAGAAATTCATTTGTTGGCACACTCAATAAAGACGTTTGGGATCCCTTAAGTATTGATTGGAGGGTACATAACCCTGCTTACGCGTGTACGATAGATACATTATATATTACATATGTTAGACTATTTAATTTAGGGTTACGTTGGTGTAATTATTTTAATTAAAACATAATATAGTATTAAGACTATTCGAAATAATGCGTTTTAAGACATGATATGTCTTGATACTTTAATGTAAACTGAATCACAAAGTTTGGGCTGATCTAATTATAAAACATCCCTCGGCTTCTTACCATGTATCCTGTTCATATAACGGACACCTTAAGTCCAAAGGGGAGCAATTAGTACAATTAGCAAAGGCCAATTAAATGCTTTAACGAAGCGAGTTCTAGTTGGTGACAAATACGTCTGACCTGTGATTCGGATCAGATATTTGTCTTTCCTCTCATGAAATCACGCTGCTACGGTTAAAAGTTTGTTTCTTCTTAGTTTTTATTTTAGTTACGGTTCGAATGTTTTGATGATACGAATACGATATATTATTTGTGGATTTAATTCAATTATTCTATTAAATTGTGTATATTAAAATAATTTTGTTTTTTCAGAAACATGTCATCTAAAAGAAAGTCGCCGCCCTCCAAATTGCAAGAAGGTGCTACCGACACAGAGAAATCGGAAGCCGGACCAGCCACCCTGGAGTTCTCCGACCACCAAGAATCAGACGATAACGAACATCAGAACTTTTATAAGTTCTCACCCAGTTCATCACCCAGAACTTCCTTAAGCGAAGACGAAACGTACGAAGACGAACAACCCAGCAAAAAACAACGATTCGACCAATCATTAGAAATGACAAATAACCTTCTAGTCCCATCGGCCTATTTAAATCTACACCAAGTCAACGACCTCCAGGCCCGAAGACGTGGCTCCTCAGAATGCAGCAGCCCCGGTGCTGAAAAAGCTTTGGGGCTTTGCAATAATAACAATTCATTACTGAATCATAACAGCGCACTGTCGCTCGCACCACCGCATAAGCGGTCGATGGATGATGTGTTAAAAAGATTAACTTCCAAAATGAACAACAGCACGATAAAGGAAGAAAAAAGGCCCACACCCTCTACAACGCCTGTGAAGCAGACAAAGTGAGTTACTTTAAGTAGATTTCCTTTCTTATAAATGTTTTTTTATGGTTTGGTTCCTAAACGCATTCCGGTTGTTGAATTTTTTTGCATTTTGCTATATGCAGTAAAAAGATCATTCTTATAAGTAATTATTCAAAACTTCTTCTGATTTAAATGCAATTCTAATAGCATGTCTTAGGTAATTTTAAGCATACTAGTTGCGTATGACGACGATAAACTAGACTTTTTCAATCGTTTATTTTACTGACCTCCGGATTTTTTTTAACAACTTTAAAAAAGACTATTTGGAGCTATAGGCTTATAATAAAATCAGGACTATATCGATTTTGATAAAATTGTATAGACTGGTTATTTGTTACATAACTTAAAGCCATTAATAAAAACTCAATAATAAGTCCAATCAAAATGCAGTTAAGTATTTGTTAACATTGATAATCTACTATTGGTAATTTCCGATGTGCATTATTAATTAAATGTTTTGTTTCTCTCTGTAAATAATACGGAAATAATTATTATGTTTATAATTATATGTTATGCGGAGATATTCAATGTTATTATGCTATTTAAACAATACAGTAATGATTTGCGTAAATGACTCCAATTAAAATATATTAAAATTAAATATTTAACTGCAAGTAAGTACGTCAATATTGCTTCTATTTGAATATCTGTAATATTATGTACCTACTATTTAAACAGTTCCTAAAACAATCCAATAAATGTTAACAACCCTATTAATTCATTTCAGTTTCAGCATATAATAATTACGACCTATTTTAATTACAAAATTTTAGAGATGGTATAAGTATAGTGCTTTACTATTTGAGTCCGTCGTTGGATATTTAACAAGCTGTAATATGAACCATTAAAAACAATGTAAAGACCACACATACACACACAAGAACACACACGTAACAACACACACAAATATAAATAGATTATTTTTAAGAGAATTTTAACTAAAAAAGATATTTAAAAAACACATATTTTAATAGGAAATACATAGTAGCATGTATTATTACATTTTAAATCATATTTTTTCTGATATACATATTAATTAATAATATTGAGTACCCTTTATTATCATAATTATTAATATAAAGTAAGAAAGTCACGGATCGCCAATTTATAATGACCCCTAACATCGCTAATAACTTTAACAAACGATATCATTGTTTGAGTTATCTAAGGTCTTCATTATCTGGTTATAGTCATAATAAAATTAGAAATAGATATTACAATAATAGGTGATATAAAAGGTTAAGGCGAGTTCAAGCGATTTATGTCAATATTTGTATTTACTTAATGTTATCTTATAATTATCTTAATGATATATACGATTATTGTTATCGTGGATGCTATAGTTACTAAGGGATACATTGTTATGTCTGTCCAAAATAAAAATATATAAATATTTGTTTAAAAGCACCTGATTGGCTGCAGCTGACCGTGTCGCGTTGTGCAGCGTTGAGTTGACAATAAGGTACAAAAGATGAAACATTCGTACTTGTTAGGATTATATCTAATTTATTATTAAGAAGAGCACATATTGCAACATTCACTCATATAAGATAAGGAAAGGAGTTGATATTTAATCATTTTTTTTATTTAAGATGCTTCCGAACAAGACAATACCAACTATTATTAACACATAACAAAACATTTTTGAAACAAAAATATACGACAACACAACTGTACTTAATTATAGATTATATATAATATACAGAGCTAAGAAATATTAACCTACTTTTGTATTTACCATTATTGAAGACGAATGTTCTGCCATTGTCCCGCGGCTGCGTACTAATTAAACGCTGTGATAATCGCCACAGATTAAGACGTGCCCCGTAATGTATTGTGATTCGTCTATCCGTCTACATTATGAAGTTAGGTTAGACTGTGGCTTAAGTTATAAGCTTAAATAGTTTTATATTTAATACCGTAATATTTAAAAAGTTAATAATGGTATAGTAACTTGAGTAAGGATGTAGAGTTTTTTTTTATTTATCAATTGAACTACTGATACGACTGCATGAATTAACTATATATGTTATTATGTCAAAAAAAATAAGAGATATGAAAAAAATGATACGGGAAGGGATTCCAACCCACGACCCTCGATCGCTCTTGACAAACCTGAGACCTGTCATTTCTATTCCATATTTAATCAAAATTTTAATGTTAATAGACAAATTCAATAATTCAAAAAAAGATACATTAAAAGATAAGTTTCAAATTATAATTACTACTTTATCAAATATAAAAATAAAAAAAATATTTAAATCGCTGTCACTTATGACTTAACCCACAGATTCAAACAAAAACTTGAACAATAGTCGCAACATAATTTGTAGAGTGATATATATTATGAGAGCAATGGTAAATGGTACAAATTATAAAAGGCAGTTAACATTAGTTTAAACGAATGTCTTATTTATGATTCCTCTGAGTGATGGTTCCGCAGGCGGTTTGAGATAAAACAATACTTACTATGAACAACTGCAAGTACGAATATGTATATATTTTATTATATATAAAAATGTTGAGTTTATTGTTGAATATGAGATTTTTGCAATGATGTGGCAACTATAAGCTAACTGAATTTTTTTAGCTCAAGAGATTTTTCAGTAATATATGTAATTAATTAATTGATAATAAATTAGTAGAGCATTATGACTATTTTCCAAAAGTCATGGGATCGAATCTCTTTTCGTATAGATTTTCCTATTATATATTTATTTATTTACCATTTCCCAAAGGTTCGAATATCTGTCCGTATCAGCTTTTTTTTTATTATATTGAAATTTTAAAAAGTTTAAAACTAAATATTTTCAGAATTTGAATTGATTTTGACAGCAGAATATATAAAAAATATAAATATATTTGTAAATGGCTTCCTTATTGCAAAACAGATTTTCAGGTTCCTTATTGCAGAACTGATTTATATTTTATTTATTGAATAAAGACCAAGAAAAAGAAATAGAAAAATAAACAAACACAAAGATATAAAAACATACATTTAAATTTCATATTTCGCAGTCAATCAATCACTCAATATTCCAAACAATAACAATCCTCACATCACAGTAAACAGAAACATTACGTAAATAGAAACAAATTGAAATACCTAACAGAGATGACACACAGACAATTGACAAGACCTTATGCCTCTAACAATGTGTCTTTGTTCACAATAACTATTTACAGACACACACACATATATACAAGACAAAGTATTCTTGCAAAGATTTACAATACAGCACTATAAAACAAAGTGTCTTTTAAATGTTTACGATTATTGAATGACTTATGGTATATTTTAATTATTTAGATACGAGTTTTAAAGCCAATGGCCTTGTCTTAATTTGTAGTCAATATTTGATAAAATAATATTACTATTATATTCTATTTTTAAAATAAGAAAATGAATATGGCTAACGTTTTATAAACGTCAAAACTGTTATGATTTATTTTTAAATGGATATGCTAAGATTGACGATGAGTTTGCTACTTACGTAATACCAAAAAGTCTGAATAAAAAAAATATGTATAAGCTATTAATATAAACTGGATTATTTCTATCTTATCTTTTGCTTGAACCAATCAAAATAATATTAATCATATGCAAATTCACAAATCGTACCGCCCTGTACAATAGTTTGATTAATTTTTGATCATTAAACATCAGTAATGGTTATAATTAACCTCAATTATCACGGAAATGTCTGTGGCAATATCTTTATGTATTTTACATGTTCTGAGGCATCTATTACATTTACAGTGAAGCAAAATCGAATTAAAATTGTTTCTCCATTTGAATTAAAAGGTGACACAACAAACTGTACCAGTTAAATAACGGTTACATTGCAAAACCTCGGTTATTCGTTTTGCCGCCTTCATCATTTGAAATTGGAATGCAACGTTAAGCGCAACGCAGTGATTGGTTCATACAATATTCAGGGCAGCCAATCGCAGTGGAACTGTGTTGCCAGTGCATCAAAAATTCCATCTGAATATAGCAATGTGGCGAGCACTAAAAATGATAATACCAATGGCTATACAATTTCCTATGAAGAATTCATGTTCGCCTTTACATTTGGTATGTACTTTTATTGAACATACAGAATTGAATCGTCCATTCCATTTTATTTATTGGTAATGTATGCAGTACGTTTATGGGCGGTTCTGCTAAAACGACTTTTATTAGATGACCGAAGCAGATCATGATTGTAAGTGGTATTGAAGTATGCTCGTGGGTGCGTAATATTGCCAAATGGAAATATAATGACCTAAGAAATTGTTAAGCCTGTTCAATTTATACCACAAAGTTCTTAAGGTTTTTTTGTTGACATTTTATTCAAAACATTTAAAAATGAAGAAATTTGAAATATGTTAAATAGTATCCAATGGTTTATTTTTATTTTGAACATCTTTGACCTTAACCTGATTTAAAATGCCATTATTCTCCCGCTCAGTAAACATCGCGAATAAAAACCCAACGACTGACGGACGACGACCTTTAAAATAATAATGACTGCATTGTTGGGATGGAATAGTGTGGACTCAGAAAGATGGACTTGGATAATATTTCTACCATGGATAAATTAAAATAGAATGCTTGACTGCCATTAAATCTAAACTTATATATACCAATTCTTTTTAAGTGACATAGATTTTAATACAACACAAGATAATAAAACTATTGCCATACCGTTTTATTGTGATCAGTTTTTTTTAATAATAAAAATATAAAAAATGATGCGACTAAATTAAAAAAACAAAATGCGTATCCATAGTATCGCGCTGTCGCAAGGGGAAGAAGACGGATAGCCCTACAAGTTGCGTTGTCTGGCGTTAAGGGATTTTTTATTGTTGCCCACAAATTGTATGGCAACCCCATACATACTTTATATCTCTTCATACAGTATCATGTACAGAATAGTGTTGGGTGTAGTTCTTATTATGGGCAAAAGATATTTGCATACTAGCTCAAGTTTTAAAAATATTTCTGACAATAAACAGTTTTCTTTTCCATTACATTTTTTATTGAAAAAAGATATCAAAAGGCGAGATTGGGCTTCATAAATTAGGATATTGTCAAAGTTCAGTATCAATGATCGGAATAATTAAAACGTCCACAAAAGACTGCTTTAATTTTCCCTCCATGAAGTAATCTCTATCGAAACGAAAACCTCAAAGACGTCAAAAGAAATAATAAAACAAAATCTCATTTGCTTCTTAAGGTATCATCAAAGGAAGTGAAAATTTTTGATCGAAAACGTAATTCAAAGGGAAGTTTGAAAAAGAATGAAGTTGGAAAGACATGTTTTACACAATTATGACGTTAGATGGGCGTGACGGCTAATAACGTACCAAGTCGGAAAGCCATCGAAATAAGGACAGGTTGAGATCGAATTTCTTTTGCTAGACTTTTGACAAATTATCTGCAATAAAGTATGTACAAATATCAATAGATTATAAATCATCAAATGTAGGTAGACTTAAATAGAACTCGATAAATGTACGGATATGTATTGCCTCGGAAGTATTTTTAATACATAGGTATATTTTGTTATAGGTCTAGTAAGTTGTAACACTCAAAAGTTTCTATAAACATGGTATTACGTCAAAATTCATGACATCAAGCCCTTCGCATGCATTTTAATGACGTCACCCCTTAGTAACCCTTGCGAGATTTCCTTACGTGCGATACCTTTGTTTTTTGCTACAGATAATAAAATGGATTTGACAGTTGAAATTGCTTAGGCTTTTTTTTCAAGTAGATCGAATGTCACTTTTTGGAAATGGAATTTTAATCAACAGATTATTTATTACAACATTCTATTATATATATCACCTACAAAAGTATGTTTTGAGTGTCTGCATTCACAAATATATTATAGTGTAAAAGGTTTTTTACATTCAGTCCACCAAGTGGCTTCCAAATTCAAATAATCGAATGTCTGTTCCAAACCTAGCTGCTCTATTAGTCACCCCAGTAGGGATGGTAACGAACTTAATGTTAGTGAACACTAATATTCGGTAATTGGTCCTATTCGTGCAATTTACTCCTTAAATTTGACTATATTTTTACATTTTCTTATAAATACTTATATTTTTTAGTATCGAATTCGATATCACACTATTCTATCGAAAAATAACTGTTATATAAAACATCTGATTTGTCAGACAATAAATTACAAATGGCGTGCCACTGAACAGGAAAATAACACATTTCATCGCACAGGTATAGCTTCTTGTATTGTTCATCATATCATTTGAAATACTTTTAAGGATGTGTTCAGACTAGAAACTATACTATTACCATGCTATATTTTCAAATGATTTTTCCAAATTTTGTTTTTCATTATTTGTGTTGTAAGAATTGTATTTTTGGTAGAAGTTCAGAAATATAATTCGATGTGATAAAAATATATATAAACTCCCATAGAGAAAGCCGCAAAAGAATTTGCAAAATTGATGAGTATTTCACATGGGTTTGGAATAACACGCTGTCTTTTTAGATATTTTTTTTTTAATTTAAGAGAGTATTGCAATAAAAAAAATAAGATATAGTTTTTTACAATTACAAATAAAAAAACTCTGATTAATATGATTAATTGGATTAATACAAAATTTGAGTTAACATTAAAAAAGTTTCCATCTCATTTGCGATTGGGAGATATTTAATATATTCTGTCAGAAGCTGACGCTCCATTCCATCTGGTAGTTGAACGATATTTTGATGGATTTAATAATATAATGTGACAAAAAATAAGTTTCTTAATTAGACCTCATTACGATAGGTGATTGACGGGTCTCGGACCAGTGAAAGTGCCCATTGTGACCCAAAATTCAAGAATAAATCATTATAATTATCTCAGTCTTTGAGCTTATTTTGCGAAATGAGGAAAATGAGAGACAATTATGGATGCTGTGATGTGGATTTGTATTTTGTTTCACTTCCGGGTAATTATGGAATTGTATGTCATGATATCGTATTAAAGTACATTGTTTTTATAATAAAAAAATATCCATTTAATAAAGAAATTCAAATATTTCGACATAATTTTGGCACATTGGCTTATAATATGAACTCGGTTCAGGGGATCTTGCGGACATCTTATTAATAATTCAGTTCCGTCTCCATTGCAAGCGTCTGTGTTGCAAAATACAAACGAGAGAAACTTCTAGTTTGAGTGTTATTTGAGATATATTATATATATATATATATATATATATATATATATATATATATATGATATATATCTTCGACCGTATTCTTTCACGGTGATTGTTAATCTATTGGGAGAACCCACCTGTCGGATGGGTATGATGATCTTATAGTTTAACAATACTTATGATAAAAAAAAAATGAAAACAAATATGGCCGCGAAACTCAAAACAATATACGTCACTCTTGCAAGAAGCGAAAGATACGGATGAGCAGTTTAAGTGTTTGTGATGTAACCATCAGATCATATCTTGAGATTAATTGGCTCGTACTTTCATGTATATTATTTGTTTTTCTTATTTCACTTAATAACACATATAATGATTGTGTTATTCGTGTAACAATAATATGTAATATGAAGTATGTTATACTTAATTTTATAAATGTAAACGACCTTCCTTGATAAATTTTTCGTAAAAATGATTTTAAATTTCACCGAGTTTCAGATATTATTGCGTTCAAATAATCAAATTCATCATGTTAGCTCTAGATATTTTCTGTAAATAATTTTGATATTTTATAGAATATTGTTGAACATGTGACCTAGCTCATATAAATGATTCAATAAATTTTTAGTAAAAAATATTTTTAATCAGACTGATAGTTTCAAATATTATGACGTTTAAATATCAAATTCTATATTTTATTCCTCTAGATATTTTCTGTTTACAGTTTGGGAGCATAGAATCATATTAAACTTTTTTTAATTCCCAGTGACCGACGAGGAGTCCTAGACGCGGCGGCGCTCCAGGCCCTGGCTGGTGAGAGCGTGTTGGAGAAGGAAAGACAATTATCTGAGATGATTCTGCAACTACAGATGGTCAGGGAACAACTACTGGCACAGCAAGAACACAATAAGGTAGGAAACCAAATTATTATCTCCAAATTTAAAATATTATTCCTTTTTTAGTCTCTGTAATATCCTAGTAGAACTAAATTAATGTTTGTGTCCTTTACAAAAGTAAAACAAACATTTGTAAAAGGATTTCAATTTAATTTAAAAACAGCACAAAAGACCCTATTTAAAGTTTTCTCAGCAACAAAGTCTTTGGAAGCCGAATCGACGCGTAACAAACTTAATTTACGGAAAGGGTAAACAAAAACCAGTTGGCACCGGAATTAGGATTTAGACATATACATTTTTGTATTTAAGGCTTTTTGTATGCGTAACAATGTATTTTGTTAAAACACTTCAGTAAATATAACTCTTCTATGCTGTTATCTTCTTATATCGTGGAATAAAAAAAAGGCAGATTTTATACAAAATATCAACTTATACGATGTGATACATTAAGAAATATGGATTAATGTGGTTATCTTAATTAATTAATATTTACAAAATTTCCTGATTTCTTAATGTTCTTAATATAATTCCTTGAAATGACACGTAATCTCCATCCAAGCGCGAAATATTAAGAGAAATACGAAAGTCCGACATATAAAATATATCAATAATAACGTTATACAATAACTTAGGTCATGTTCATACTAATTTAAAATAATTATAATTATATTGATTTAAATCTGTCCATATGTATGTGATGCTGGTTTGAGATAAGTCCTTGAAGTTTCCTAAATCCCTTGACAAAAGGTAAGGTTAGGGCTCAAAGAGGGGTCCCAATTACAATCGTGACCTTGCATGTTAAGTACCCGTCTGGACAGAAGAATAGAATTTAGTCGAAACTGGACGTTATATGTAGATTACTGTGAGAGTAGATAAAACTTTAATAAAAATAAAAAAAATATCTAAATTATGGTGGTGTGTTTTTTAAAGTTGTTACAAAATTTAATTCTCATTTAATACTATAAGATTTCCAACGACTGGAGATGCATTAGCAGTCACTAAACTTGCCTTAGCACCTGTAGACAAACCAGTTTGACGAAACAAATGAGGTCGAATTAGGTTTGATTAAAAAGTTTTTATATTCCAATTCAATATTTAAACAGATATGTTACCAGTAAATTGTTGACATTATTCTTATATTAAAAATTAATATTTAAAATTATCAGTGTCTAAATAATATCCGGATTATCAATTTGAACGCAAGCATAAAAGCCATTTAAAAAAGGCCCATACAAAAATATCTGATTGCAAATAGTGCCTATTGATTGTACGCGCATTGAACGTGCAATTTGTCTTTAATTCGGATTCAGATACAATGGTAATGAAAATCCTTTCATCTCAAATCAATTTCATGAATACGTATGTATGGAATGGTAGAGTTAGGGCGCCAGTCGGCTGCAACAAAGACACTCTCATACTAATGAATCAGCGATAAAAACTCCAACCCGATCACATGCCCTCTATAATAGGGCTGCCGTAAAGTGGATATTACAGATATGAAACCTTTTATCGCTTTGTTTTAATTGTCTTGTTTTGGATACAAGTTTGGGCTTTAATTAATTTTGTTTGGTTGGAAATAGATGTTTTTGTTTAATTGCATGATTGCCAGTATTAGTAGTATAAGCTAGTATTATTTGTTGAGACGATTGATTATTTACGATTTTTTTGAATAGTAGCTGTCCTTGCTTCATTTTTTATCCCCTTTGGAAGAATGGAACTCCACATTCATAATGCTACAGATTAGTCGAACCGCGCCATTTTAAATGTACATTTATATCGGTTTGTTAAAAATGATTAAGGATCTTTAAATTGTAAAGTGTATATACATATTATTTTAAAAAAACTCGGCATTTTTTAATATATTTAATTGTAATCATGGATTAGCCTAAGAGGCAACCCTGCAATTGTTGACTGTACAGATTGAAGAGGTCTGCCATAGATGCGCAAATGGGTGCGGCTAATGGCGGCCTAGCGTTCGTATTCGCGCTTTTTTCAAATATAGAACGTCCCTTTGTTGACTCCGTTCCGGATCCATTCCGAATAGGCGCGTTCGATACTGAATGTTTTTTTTTAGCTTGTTGTTTTATGTCTTTCTGCCAGACAGGTTTGTTTTGGTCTGTTCGATTGGTTTTTGAACGATGCATCGATATGTCATTCTTACATACAAATAAAATGTTATATAACCTTAAAGACTGCTTTTGTTTCTTCATAAAATAAGTTTTACATTAGAGTGAAATGAAACTCTCTGCTAGTTTTTAGTTTCAAAAATCGAATGTACTATATTTTTATATTTAATGAGTGCCATAATTATTTACTAATCATATATTACTCAAATATTTACTCTAACTACAAGTGTACACACAAACTCAATTAACAGCATACATTCAAAACAATTTACTAAATAACTCCATGCTAACGTAATACAGTTACATAATCTTACACTTCAAGTCAATGTACCCAAATAAAGGCAATAACAAGAGTAACGATTTATTTTTATCCGTCTGCAAAGGCACTCATTCGAATTAAACACATACATAAACAGAGTGCGTTGATAACATAGAACACATTGTGCCCTCCCTACAGACGCCAGACAAACGGAAATATGAAAATGAAACGGCGAAACGGAAAAACGCATCAAACACCCACACCACTCCACTGCTGGACAAAAAATGAACACAAACGCGCGCTTAATTCGCAAAAAGCCCGTTTGATGTCGCTAATTGACAATCAGTCGAGGGATGCGTCTCATTGGTCCGCTTCCTCGTTCCGTTTTTAAAAATTAAAGACAAAATAAATTAACGGGGTGGACATTTTTGTTCTTTGTTTTTGATCCGGACGTATCGTTACACTTTTAGCAGTGTTCATATATTTTTGATATACCTACCTATTCGTTCTTACGTATATGATTAAAAAATATTTTTAAAGTGGCATTTGTGTTGTCGATAAATGTAGGTTATTACAAAATTGTATGGATTAGATATTTTAAAGATGAAAGGATGTCCATGACATAAAATTGTAAAACAAACAAACAACCACTTCACAAATCACGATAACCAGTTACATATTTATTTACAGAAATCAAAGAACTTCCAACATACACTAATTATGACCTACTAAAAGCGAACCTTTAATAATAAACAACATTTTATTACATAAATATAATTTTACACTTACAAGTTCATCGTAAGTGTTAATAACTACAAAATCGTTTGAGCTCGCTCGGTTTCCACTCAAAACGCGCGATGTAGGTAATATTGACAAAATTAATGTTACCTCGCATCCATTTTACATCATAACGTTAAAGCTCTTGAACACGCTTTTAAAACTTGTCACTTACATTAAAAAGTCCGCACTGAAATCGCACATGTCAACGAGATGCATTTAAATATTCAGCTGAAACGTAAAAAAGGCCGGGGGTAACCGTCAGACCAATTAGTTTGTGAAAGAAACCGGCGGACACGCGGTGACAACGTTTTGATTAAAAAAGGTTTAATATTAAAAAGTTACGGCACTAAGCTCGCGACTATAGAACGCAATTGGAACACAAATTTAAAAAAAAAATATGACCGCCTTTTATTCCGCCATCTTATTTCAAAATAGTTTACAATTTTTAATTGCTCTTCTGTCAACTCTTTATATTAACAATGAGCAGCTTAATTCGTATTTTAGTTACAGTTTATAAGTAAATTTTCAAATTCATTTATACCCAATGCTGAATGATCTATGTTCTTTAAATATCATTCAAAGTAAGCACGCCTTCGTTATAGACCAATCCACTTCCTACATCCAAAGACCTTTATACCTATATTTCACAAACCATTGTTTTCCCAATGATAACGACCGAATCAAATTATTGGCCGGATTACATTATCTATCGATCACGCAAACACCGACCTTATAGCAGGAAAATACATAGAAGGTTGAGATGAAAATCGCACGAACATCTTTTACTAGGGCAGTTCAGTTTAACGTGGTGGGGATGACAATTGTCTATTGTCGATGCCTATCTCTTTTGCGCATCGCTAGCTAGAGTTAGTTAGAATGAGAGGAAACATCCGTTGTCTCGTTTTTGCACAATGATCAGTGGAAATGGGAACGCCTTTGTGCTCCAAGTTTTCCTCTATTCGTCCGCGATCTGCTCTTTGCTGTTTGTAATCATAATCTGCGCATGTCTGAAAACATTAAAAATATTAAAATAATTCGCTAGTAATATGCTTTTTACTACTTTATCCCAAGTTGTTATATTTTCATATCTGTTAAGTTTCCTGAGACTAGTTTTGACGATGTTTATTTCGCAGTAACGTAGACATTCTACCGTATTAAAATAATCTATTCTTTAATGGTGACGTACGAATATATAGTTTTATCGATATTATCTATATTCATGCACTAAAATACTTGTATTTTAATATAATATCCTATATACGTTTTTGCACGTGTTCTTGCGATCAACATTTTGACAACATGTAACATTAATATGATAACTATTAAAGATTTTATTGCAGACAGACCGACAAAATAAACTCAATGTTCACTAATAGTGCAATTAATTTATAATGCCCAGTCCCTATAGTTACTTTTATATCATTACCTTGACTTTGGTGCTAGCAACCCGAAAAACACTTTAAATAGTAAAGAATTACATAAAAAGAAATAAAATTAATTATTGATTATATTTATAGTTATCTATATAGTAATTTTGGATTACTTACATCACTAGCAATAGTAATATTAATATTTAGCAATTCGTCTGTCTAAACTTCAGTTAAGATTAATCATTGGGTCGTGCTTTTAATCTGTGCAAAGTTTGTAAGTGAATATTTTAAATATAAATAGTGATGTATGGTCAATCAAACTACATCGAATGGGCACATCCTAATAGTTCTGTCAAACTTGTCGATATTCTATTAAGTATAAGTACGAATATTAATTATAAAGACGTATTAATCAAACAGCGGTTTCATAATTAATATTATTTAATTGTTTTTTAATTTATATAAATTAAGCTTTTAAAAAAATAAAGCTTTTAACAAGTTTTACACTTGTTTTAAAAGTTATGACGGTGATAATGTCAAATTCATTTACTATATATTTCTACTCAGATATATTGTGAATTTTTAATATAACATAAGAATATTAGCAATCAAATCTATAAAATACTCTAATAATAGTAATTCTTTTTCAAGGTCATATATCTAATAATAAGACTGGAGATTAAAATATCTGACACTGAATAAGTTTTATAAAATACGATTTTTAGTACCTGGAAGCCTTTGAGAAAATTATATTTCTGCTTCTTTGTGGGGGGAGTGGGGGTTGTGGGGGGAGGGCGTCGTTTCATAATTAAATAGTGCACGCTTAGTTAAACGAACAAGTCGTGAAAAGTTTCATAAGGAAAATTCGAATGGCGCGATGTCGAGAGAACATTATGAATACTATTACTAATTTAACAGTTTGTCTTGTTGTTTGTTTTTGAACTTAATTAAAAGCATAACAAACATTTTCTTTTATATTTATCTTTGTATATTTCCTTCGTTAAAAATGAAAAACAAAATCTGTAATACAATATTGATGAGGGATCTGAACATCCTTTCAAGGGCCGCAACAAAACCGAAGTTGGAAAGCAAATTAACCTTTCTACAAACGAAACTCATTTACCGATACAAAACAAGCCCAACCAATAGCTGAATCGGAAAATAGGTATGAAAAGAAAGTCTGAAACCGGTACCGAATCAACACTGAAACCCGGTTCTTTGTTGGTTATTCAGGCAGAGCACACAAATGCTTTTCTTGGACGGCTTTCACAGTTTTCTATGGGGGCAATAAAGGTTCCCACGGACACAATGGGCCGGGAAGGCAAGGAGAATGATGAAAAGTTAGGAATGTGGGCCGCACCCGAGGCGAAAAGAGATGTTACTCTTTTCATCGATATTATTTTTTTTTTCGGATGATTAACTAAAATATATATAACTGAGAAATACATTAACATAACGAATATATTTATATAACAAATATCTATATTATTGATGATTGTTTTATTAACATTGTAAAATTTAAACGTCTACAATTAACTTTGCAGAAACCTTTAACATAACAATCGAACAAACAGTATTGAAACAAAAAGTATCGATACACGCACATCACTATAACTCCCGTCACTTTCCAATTATTTTTGCAAGCTTTCTTGCAACAGTCTGAATGAACAGAATGGTGGTAGGTTTTAAGGCATTACTCTCTTTGTCGACGAGTAAATGAGAGGACTTAGTTTTTCCTTTTCTAAGTTACGATTAATTTATTTAATAAGTTGTTTCTGAATAGACTACGTCGGGATGAATCGGACTTTCAATTTTACTTTTTATATTTTTCTATACAGTCTTGTGTTTAATGGATTTCTACCATTCGTGCATCTTAGATTTGTTTTTATTGCTTATAAAAGAAATGGTTGGTTGGGTTATCTTTTGTGTATTTATTTTAGGATATTTTTTTTTTTTTATATATTTGGTTTTGTGTTTACTTCAATACCTAAGACAACATAGGTTTTATTGAACCCGTTCTAAAAATGTAGACAATTATGACTGAAAAAACAAAACTACATTTTAGATTTTTTTCTGGACTCGCTAATAAATCTCATTTTTTGTAAGAGTTATTTTATTGTAAGCCCTTAATTAGTCGTTCAGTTTTAAGTGCAAGTATATACTTTTGAATATAAACTTTTTGTTTACTTTAAGCTAAACTACCTACATAATAATTTTTATTATACTATTTTTCAAATGTGCTATTTCTCTTATATAACAGAGGTCAGTAAAATTTATTAAAGATTAAAAATACATAATCCTTACATATTATATAAATTGCATTTCATGTAAAATAAGATATAAATTACACATCAAAGAAATGTATGATATTTTGTTGGAAATAATATTGTATTTTGAAATAACACGGTTCATTCTTTTATATCTTCACATCCCGGAAAAATAAACTTGTCAAATTTTCTTCATCACAAAAGAGAACAACGGCTTTGGAACTTGTTGTACAAAACATAAGAGACGGGCGTTTTACTTGGATTTATTAATATTAATTATAATATTAATAAATAATAAAGTATAATTTTAACATACAATGCAATTTATTTTTTATATTTACCCAGTTATATTCAAGTTATTGATATCGCAATTTACTCATATACCTCTGAACTCATTCGAGGTTCTTAATCAGCGGCAGCATGCAGCAGCTTTTTAAGCCAACAATGAGGTTGGTAGTGACGAGGATTAGGATGTAGTGTCTTCAGAATTCCTTTACAGATCTTTTTCACCCGTTATACATAATTATGTACAGACTATCACATTTTCAATACTTTTGATTAAGGATCCCGAATGTAATTTCTGATTCAATAAAAATTACTACAGTTTAGTAAAATTTATAGTTTAATTGATATTATTCGTATAATTGATCACGAAAGTTAATTCAAAATTGTAGATATATAATACATACTTAAATAACAATGTATTCCTTTAATATAAGTACAAATTCAATCTCTTGCTGTTTTTAACTTGTACCACACTATGGCCATTTGGCGTCGCTATAGATCTGTCAGCGGTCACTGAAGCCGATATCAGCCATTAGTGTAATAGACGTCAGAGGTGAACTGAAATTCAGTCGTTTTGTTATAACCTCTCATTATTTATATTGTATAGTATTTAATATTGTTTTTTTATTAAGATTATATTTAGATTATAATACAAAGTCTAAAAATAAACATTTAAATATCCTTAAAATAATGGAAATTAAATTTATATAAAAAAAAATATATATAATAATTATTTATTATACTTACATTATAATACAAGAGCCAGTGATAAACAAAAAAAAATATAAACATAAAGCATTTTTTAAATTATAGAATAAAATATAAACACACATTTGTTTTTAATATAATTCATTAATATTTTTTATGTATTTAAAAAAAACAAAAGAACGTCTCCTTAACTCTACCTTTCGTTTGTCACCGTATCCATTAATTGCGAACCGAAATTCTAAGTTTTCTTTTTTTTTTACTTTGGACGGATTTATAGCGACCGCTCGCTATTGTGGCGGATATTATTGTAATGACCATTTGTTTTTAGAATAACATAAATCTATTATATAGCAAAGTATTATATGTATATTTTACGTATGCTTATAAAAACATAAGCCCACGTTATATTATCTATTGTTCCTAGATTACATGATATAATTAAACATAAATCTGTTTGTGCGCTTCGAGGATCGATTGAAAATTAGTTACGACTAGGACTATTAGTTAGTAGTACAGAACTGTAAGTAGTACAGAGTAGTTAGTAGTACAGAGTAATAGCACAAAGTAGTTAATGGCACAGAGAAGTTAATAGTACAAAGTAGTTAGTAGTACATAGCAGTTAATAATATAGAGTAGTTAGTAGTACAGAGTAGTTAATAACACAGAGTAGTTATTAGAGTAGTTAATAGTACAAAGCTATCACGTTACAGTAATAAGTAAGAAAGAATTTAAAGATTACGCTTGTGTTATCTTAACCCGATCAATACAGCGTTTACTGAATGTAGTTTTAACTATCTTTGTATCTTGATATTTTAATTAAACATTTGACTGAGATAAAACTGTTTCTTGTATGTTGTTTTTTCTGTTCCCTATTTTAAGGTTTTTATAGAAAATAAATGCTCATATTTGTTTTAAATTCACGAAATGCCGTTAGACTTTTATTCCAAAGTCTCAAATAACATGCAATTATTACGCAACTTAATATCAAGATAGCAACATCAACGATAACAGTGAAAAATGCGAAATGTCTTTCACAAAAGCCGCGCGGCCATCTTATAAATTAAATCCGATGATAAAATCAACCTCTTTTTTGGTTTTAAAACAATAAACATTATTTATATTAAGTATTGTTACATTAAACATTAACACATAAAAGTTGTTTTGGTAATATTACATAATGGTTGACAAATTTTTAAATTATGGACTGAAATATGCTCTACTTCGTATCCTAAAACAATTTTTTAATAAATCTACCGATTTATACTATTTATAATATAATAATTAACAACCACGAGCTTCCGGCGTGGAGAGAAGTGTTTAAGAAAATGGATGCCAATGACAGTGTAACAATCAATATCCGGTAGACGTGGCAGATATTACAATGTACACGCCTGCGAGTGAGCTTTGATCTCGCCGCCGATGTAGGGTTGTGTGTTCAAATATAATAAAATTAAAATTGTGATTAAAATATTAAGTGTAATTATCGGAATTATTTAATAATAATAATGTTATTTATAACGGTTGATTATTCGTTAAACATACGTTAATTTGACTAATAATTTTGTTAATTTTATTTAAAGTTTTCATACTATTAACATGAATTATTTATTAATTTTACTTAATGCATTTTGATATTTATATTTGTTGATTAAAAAAATATAATGTCCTTGTTCTTTATAATTTATTTTATATATTATTCTAATTAAATTATTTAAGATTTCATAATGTTGTGAATTGAATATTTGAAATTAATAATGTTAAATTTTGTATTATTGCCAACCCTAATAAATATAGAGTAGCTACAGAGTTTACATAGCCATCATTCAAATGTATGAAGTCGCTATTTACGTTTGACCAGAGCACTCATTAGATTGTTATTGGAATAATAAAAGAGATACATATCCGTCTAAATCTGAGTATTCTGAGTATTCAGTGGGATTGCAAAACGATTGCTTTATTCTACGAACTGACACTTCTGTTGTTTATTAATCTATGTTTATCTGAACTAGATTGTGATTTTGTTAGGATTATGAAGTTTTTTAAAATCTATTGCTATTTTTTTCATATATTTTAAATGTTTATATAAATGTAGTCTTTGAAATTGTATGTCTTTCAAATTGTACTAAAAGTATTTCAGCTGGAAGTTTAAATTCTTACTAGAATCTGGTCTTACTAGATCTAAGGATGCAATTAGTTGTACTGTAATATTTTCTTTACTCTTAAATGTATTACATTCTTAGTTGACATATTTTTCTTAATAATTTTGAATTTGGTTACATCATGACTAAAAGTTATTTTACACTGTGGGCGTCTCCCACAAAAATAACCGCAAATTAATCCATAAAAATTTATATACAAACAGACATTTTTTATGTCAACTGAATAGATATTACTACAAATCCGTTCACAGAGTGTTGTTTTAATGCGCCATTTTATTTATAATAAAATGTAAAGACCTCCAATAATGGTGATAGGTATCATAATTTTTATTTATTACAGTCTGTCAACCAATAGAAACAAATTAAATGATTTTGACAGATTGATAGTTTGTCGTTGATTATGTCATAATTGACCTATTTATTTAAAATATTTAAACATAAATAAAATGGATAAACATTTCATAAGCAAAGATAAATAAAAATAATAATCAAATTCCTTTGCTCTTAGCAGTAACGTCCGCTACTTACATTTCAAAAACGGCTGCCAAAAGAACGACAAAGTGCCTTAAATTTTTTAATTGCGACGCCTTATGATTATTATACGTCTTTGTGCATTCACAAGGCAACATGTGTTCAGCTTTACGGAGTAATTCACGAAGCCTATGTGTTCTTCAAATTATGAGCGGTAGCGATTTATAAGAACGTTTTCATATGAGAAAGCGTTTATCAAGAATTTTCATTTACAGTCCTTAATAATATATACCACAACACAAATATTTTTAAAAATAGAACATACAGATTGTTCTCTAATTCAGAATTCAAAAATTCTTTTTCAGAATTTATTTATACAATTCTAGAATGTGTTTAAATAAATGATTGTAGATTTGAAATAAAATTACAATATAAATCTAATTCGAAATTTATTTTTTAAATTCAATTATCAATTCTAGAATACGTCATAAATAAATGATTCTAAATTTGAAATAAAAACCATTATGGAAGGTTGATGTATAATAAATGTGACCCGCCGCAGCGTGCACTCTCGCGGCGGTCACCTGGCAAGCCGGCGTTAGAATTTAATAGCGTTGCTCCTTAGCCCTGTATGTAGACCTAACAAGACTCTTTTAAGTCTACAATATTATAATATTATGCTCATTAGTGGGTATTTATTTAAGTTTGTCCACACACTCGTATTATACGAGACGTGTGAATGTTTTAATGAATGACGTATGCTTTGGTGTCTATATATAAATGTCGAATGTTTTTTAATATATAATTGATTATCATTATTATTTTTATTTGTACCATAACATATTTATAAAATTTTTGGTATAAAAAAAACAACCAACAAACTTTGTTATATACTTATCAAATAAGTTTCCAAAAAAATGTGGCACCTGTGCGTTACACATAAAAGATATTAGCCATATGACGTCAAATCCAATCAAACACATGCCGCAGCTGGTCAAGTCTGAAGAAAAGGTGGTCCTAAGGATTGGCTTCAAGGTCTGACATATGGACATATTCTTAAATGTCAAGAGGTTACGCTTTCGATCATAACAACCTTTGAGCCACAGTAACTGTAATTAAAATTATGTAATGCCAGATGCTATAATACCTATCAGATCATGAGTGGCATTGAGAATATGGCAGGATTTTTTTTTTTAATGACATGTGCTTTGAATGTAACAAAAAATGGACGCCATTTTATATTATTAATTAAATGTATTAAGTGAAAAATACCACTAATTCATTTATCTCTCACTGACCACTGTACTTAACATGTAATCTGAGAAATAAGAAGAGGTTCATTTTATTTGTAATTGTTCCAAAAATCATTAACACAAGCAGGTCTCGAACCGAATACTTTCATACTCATTATGTATAAGTAGGAACATCTAGGTACACCTTATCGAGAATATTATAAAATATTTATAAAAGAAAATGTTTTTATAACTTTTTTAAAACTTATATAGGTAGGACATGTACTTAGTTTTGAAACTTAAACAAGAAAAAAACAAGAAAAATATAAATTATATCGAATTAAAAACAAACTTATCTCATTAAAAAATCAAAATTCCAAACAGCCAATAACTTCAAAATAAATTATTTTATATAAAACCTTATTACAGTTATAAAGAGGATCTGATAAATTTGAGACGAATGTTAAGAAGTCTCCAGTAATTAATTTAAGTTCCAGCTCTACTGAGAATCACTTCAGTCATTTAAACTTAAATAGTCTCTTTAATTACAAACCACAACCATTAGAGGGTATTAAGTATTATTACAATGGGAAAAAAACTATTACAAAGGATTAAGTTTATTTTTCCGGTAATCATGTTCTTACCGGAATTCTTGTTTGAGTTTGGTTCATATTAAATCCATTATCCGGACATAGGTTGGAATATCTTTTCATTATTATTTGATTTTAAATTATAGTTAACATATTTAATATAAACTTAACATATCATTTACAAGCCTTAAACAGTACCATTGACAACAAATAATATTGGAAAAAATCAAATTACAGATTTATCTCGCCATAAAGACCCACTACTGCGATACGGTCATCAAGAAACACATACAGTTTCGATAATCATACAAAGCATATTACACCTTAATTATTCAGTAATAGAGTTGATAAATCGTTGAATTATTTATCCCAAGAGTGTGTTGATAACGTATTCAAATGGGTATTGTAAAAACAATAAATGCTATAATGCCTCGTTCACACTAGTGTCCCACGCTTCGCGCCACTTCATATTCTAACGAGCTTTGCCCATTAATAACTATTAAAGATATGAAAAATATCCCATGTGTCATTATAGAATAAAAAATATAATATAATTTACGTGTGTCCTACGTTTAATGTTAATTTGAGTTTGTTTATTTTTAATCTATTTTTCTATCGGTTCCGTATCATTATTTCCTGTAGTATATCACAAGAATATACAAAATGTTATAAAATTTACTGAACCCCAAAAGATATCAGAATAATCAAAACATGAATGACGAAAGAGAAATATTTCTCTCCTACCATAGTAATCGTTTAGTGTGATTAATTAATATATTAGTTACGAATTATTGGTCCATCTAAAATTCCAGCACCTGGTCGGAATAAATTACTAACAAAGAATATAAATGCAGGTGATAAGCAGGTGGTAAAGATTTCGAAAGACAATTGAGATTTTAATGCATTCCTAACTTAGAAGGCTGATCTAATCTTATTTCCAAATAAATGGTGGAATCATACAATATATATAAGACATAATTATATCACAGTGTCAGTACATCCACTTCCAAGGTTTTACCTTTGATAATAAATTATATTAATAGTTTTATTTTAATTTAATGTGAGAGAAATAAATTGGTAAGAACGAGATTAGTTATTCTAGTATTCTTTTAGTACGCTTTATTTGAATTCAAATAATTCCTCACATATTTATTACGACTGCGATTCATATTATCAGTAATATGTAGAATAATTTTAAATTGTGTATGTGTAGGTCACAGATTTTTATAGATGAACCTACCCTTTGGAACTATGCAACTAGACTTTGATGTTTCATAAGTGCTATGTATAGACATACATTTGAATTTAAATTATGTTTAAGTAAAACAGAAATGATCGGTACAGTCACTGGAACCGTAAAACAATTTTAGCAATAAAATAATTTATTTAATATAACAGAACCAATTAATAATAAAAATATAATAATTGTCTTAGTATAACATTTTAAAACGAATATGTTCCAACGAAATGTTTTGTAACACTAACAAGACTGTTTTACATAATCTGTAATCTCATATTCAAAGCCTTACATATTCAAAGGTTGTCTTTTCAGTTGTCCGTCCGTCTGTCAACACAATAAGGGGACAAAACATGGAATATTTTCCCATATGGGCGCACAATAACCCTTTGTGCGCGGGCGCATATCTTTACAAACCGCGTATTCCGCTTTCAGTATTGTTTTCTTACCTTTTTTAGGTTTCCTTGTTTAAGCATTGTTATTTGGATGATAATGAGATTTAAACATCGCCTTGTTTAATATATTTATAGGAAATATGTATAATAAAATAAATTATTTGATTTGAAAAATATATGTATATATATATATATATTTGAAGGTTAATATCAATATTCATAGGTATAATATCAATATTCATAGATTTTTAATGAAAATATAATGTACTATTTTATATATAAAGTTTATAAACTTCTTCTTATGTACAATAGTAATGATTATATTTTAAACTATTTTAACTTTTCTTCTCAAAAAATCTATCGTTATTATATTTATGCTATAGAAGAAACCCAAGTATTTTAATAGTCTAGTAAATGTATAAAAAAAATATAGTACCAACAGTAAATATTTTTACTTCATCCAAGGTTTTTGCAAATTTCGCAAAATATTTGCGAAGACTCCTTTGTTCTTTTAAATACATTTAATGATTCCGCCGACGCACCTCAACAATGCAGGCGTCAACAAAGAAGTGAGCTGAGCATAGACAACGAGCGAGGGTTTTGTGACCATAGACAAAAGCTTTTTCATCCTCAAGACAATGAAGACTTGTCTTTACCTCATTTATCATACAGGTTACTTTCAACCAATAATTACAACGGAGCAATTCAGACGACTTGTGTAAATTAATTACTATCCTTCTCACTCAAGCTTTGTGGCGGCAATTAAGTATTAGGTATCTCAAAACCCGTGGGATGTTAATGTTCACCAAGTTCGTGCCATATTGTCATAACTACTAACTAAAAACATAAAATCATGAATTATAGAGGTGATCAAATGTCGCGTTAGAACATGGTTACCGGCCATAATTAGTGGCCACGATGACATTTTGACGATAAAACCCATTCTATTAATTCAAAAAAGGAATGCCATTTACGCGTTTGAAAAAGAACAAACACCACTGAAATAAGATCTCGGAACTCAGCTTTATTTTTGGAGTGACGCGTTCTTTTGAAACCGGTTTGGGTTTCGGGTCCCTTACGAATTACGAGCTAGCATTAAGTGAAGGCAACATTAAGGTAAGATAATAATTCCTAGAATCACGTTACAAACATTTTGAGGTGATAAATGGTATAGAACAGAATTGGTATGGCCGGTATCTCGTTCCCGTAGATGTGAAGTATTTACTTATTCTCATACTTTTGAATTTCAAGTCTTCGGGTTACATTATAGTTGTAATTTTGTATCTCGGACATGTAATACGAGACAATGATAATTTATCCAAAAATATATAACATATATTTTGAAATGTTTACGGTCCAATATATCAACAAATTGTAACGATATATTTTCTTAAACTATTTTTTTACTGAATTATATTGATTATTATTTTGTTATACTAAATAAAAACTTTCTTTCTTTTCCATGTATTCATTATTATATATTATAGTATTTAATTAATTACTACAAATTAAGAATATGTAACATTATATGACAATTTTCACTTTATTCTTTATGACAGCATCGCGTGAATTAGATTCGCTTTCGTTGGTTGCTCAAAAAGTGAAAAAGGAATGCATTCCATAATTGAAAAAACAAAAGATGGCGCAGTTAGCGGCAAGGCAAAGGGATATCCAGCCAGTCGGAAGCTGTTTAAAGCGATTGAAGCGCTTGAAGCGGCTGAGGGACTGTATTGCCGTTGTTCCTAGAGGGCACTTGTGCGCTAATTGTTTGCGGAAAGGGTTCGTCAAGTATTGTTGTAAAGTTTTTTATGGTTAGCAGAAATAAAAAATATTTCAGGGGAAAATAAATTTGTATTGACTATTGTTCGACACTGCGATAAATATGAATAAATAGAGCGCTTCATTAATCTTCATTAATCATCATCATTCTTTACCATTCAGTATCATTCACTTTAAAAAAATAAACTACTCAATAGAAAAAAAATAACACTATGTTTTTGTATATAATAAATTCTTTCAGACTCCCTTAAATTATGTGGTGTCTTAATATACATGTTAAAAAAATTCAAGTAGTTTTTTTTTTGCAAACGCTACCCACTGCGCATTTCGTGCGATTTTTCTCTAATTAAAATTATTCCGATTGTCGTTTTATACGTTTGTTGTAGCCCGTGACGCGTGCCATTTTGAGTTCACTTGTGCTTTTTAGTGCCTGTGTTTACTCTCTGCATAATGGAATCAACTTTACAAGAGTTGATTATGATATATCTAAATTGAATATGCTAAATAAATTTGATGACTTGGGCTAACTTTAACGATGTTAAAAGTCCGCGCTGCATTTTCTTTCATGGCTTATCTTTGAAAGTTTCTTCCAACACATTAGCGGAAAAAAACGCATATTGTGCGTGTAGGTCATGCGTCAAAAAACTGATAAGAACAGACAAATCGTGGTAGAGTGACTGTGCGTTTCACTAATGACGGGAAAAATCTCTTGCGTCAGGGGGACAAAAATGTTTAAAAGCCCCAATACCCTTTGTGGGCAATCGTGTGGTTTTGTTTGATTTTTCTCACGATGGGGAGCTGATGATGATTTGATTGGGATTGATGATTGTTGTGTTTTGATTGGTCAAATGAAAATTGTTGAATGTTAAAACATGATAACTTTGTTTTTTTTAGTACATTTATTTAAGTCGCAGATTCGAGTCCTGTTCTGTAAATGGAAATTTGTGTACTATATTTATCTAAGATTTGTTTGTGAATATGTACCTACTATATTTATCAAGGATTTATTTCTTGTATAATAAGATGAATATATATATAGTCATAAATTAGTTAGGTATGTCTGTATGTAATAACTGTCATTTTACATCATATAATTCACACTTTGATGTTATAAGTGCACTCGTGTCTCACTTTCAGAGACACGTGTCTGTTGATTGTGTCTCGAAGATATTTTTTCTAAAGGCATCTTATATTCTTGCTAAGCACTTAATATAATGATAATAAAAAATAACATGACTAAAAAAATCATAAATAATAAATAATAAAATAAAGTTTTTCAATTAATTATAACATTACAATAAATAAATCTAATCAAAATTTAATTTCCACAATATAAAACAAGAACATTGTTCATGTGTGGGTCTATTATTATATATTTACCAATTTACATGTGTAGGTATATCCAATACTGTATCAAACTATACTTTGAAGGAAACATATACCATAGTAAGCTACTTAAAATAATCCACAACCCATCAGAACATCAAAAACAAAACACCTTACGTGTTTATTAATAAGGGGTTGAATCCCATTAACGACCCCTGGTAAAGCTAACAATTCTTTGTTTGGACAGATAACATCTCTTTGACAATTTGTGCTTATTTAACTAAGTCCCTTATGTAACTATATAATGAGGTTATCGGAGCGTAACTTCACGGTTGGATAGATTAGACTAATTTCTAAATATAATAGTCATTACGGTGATAAATATATATATGTATTGCGGATATAGATAGAATATTAGTACATTACTACGCCATTCCCAAACTAGAGATCTTACAATGGGAACTAGACAATTCATAAATACATATAAACCATCAGATCCTATAAAATATATTAAACAAATACATTTTTAGTGTGGAATCAAACCTACAACTATCGACACAACAGGTGGCCACTGCGCTATTGGTCCATCCCCTTTGCATTGTACCTACATAATAAATATTATAAAAATTTAATCCTCAAAACCTATTACAACATATTCTTTGATCGGTAAAGACAAGAGGATAAAATAAATGTTCCTCCCGGGAAAAACGGTGACTCAAAATTAACAAAACAGATTACTGACTGGGGTTGCTTGCTACTGATTCTTTTTATCTACCCTTGTAACGCTACTCTACAAATACAGAAAGGTGGATATTTTGTTTGATTTCAATTATTTAAAAGACAGTATTTTTTAGTTCCATTAATTGTTTTGTTGTTAATTTTACGCAATGTTTTTTTTTTAACTATCTCCTGTTTTTATATTATATTTTAAACTTTTATATCTTAAGCTTAAAAGTACTTAAATTTGTATTCAGTATTATTAAATAAGCCCTTATTAAGCTCATATGAGTTTTATATAAATACTTCTTTCTAAGATTGCGTAACATCAGTAAAAATATGTCTTAATTCCAAATCGGAAATATATCTTGATAAAATAAACTTCTTTCTGTTCAATTTAGATGTAATTTTAACAAATAAATACTCAAAGTAAGCGTGTTACAGCAGGTTATTACAAAATATATAAATACGTACATTAAGACTGAATTCAAACAAATCGGAAAGTCGTTTCAAAGCGTTTGTCAAATTACAGAGCGCCCCCCTACCTCTGAATTCCAATTTCATCTTTAAAATCCGCTGATTGTCTGTTTACATTGCTTTGCTTGTTTTGAATTTAAAGACGAGTTTAGGCCTTTCGAGAAATTATAATAAGTCAAGACAGTCGCAACAACTCTATATATCCAATCTTTTAAAGATAGTCTAAGATATAATATACTTTTATCTTATAAATGGAAAAGTAATAACTATACAATGTCTTAATGATGTTTACATATTTTCAAAATGAATTAATGTAGAGTCTTGAGTCTGTTTTGTATTACATGTGTCTTAAGTCTTTTTTGTATTACACGTGTTGCAAGTCTAAATGAATCACATTGAAGAAAAGGGTCCATAAAACGGTGTCGCTATTAGTCTTCAGTACATAATCGTTTGGTAAATCAAAGGCGATGAAAATGTTCGTTTTGATTGTAACGCTAAGTAGCTTTTGCAAATGAGGCAGCCATGTTTGTTTTATGTCAGCAATCGTAAACTTCTATTGATCTTTCGTTTATATTTGTAGCTGTTATATTAAATCTTATCATTAGTATGGAAAACATTCACTAATATAATTCCTTATATATGTGACAATCAAACACTCTATATTTAAAACCTACTTAATGATTAAAAAAAGAATCATTAAACTAATTGATCTGGTATATCATTTCGTAATTACTCTGTTCCCTGATTCCCCTAAGTTATTTGTATCAAGAAAATTACTTAAACATTAAAGAACCCCAGATGACCACTTGCATAAATTATTGTAAAGTCTATCCCCAATTCATTCGTTCCTCACAAATCATCTTTTGTGAAAAACGAATGAATGGATTGGGGAAAATTAATTTGAATTTTTTGAAGATTCCGTATTGACATTTCTTTTGATGTCGGTATTGATAATAACTTATTTGTTTTTGTCATTAATATTATGGTATCTTATCGGGACTAAGTCCCTATGAATAACATTTTTGTAAGGCAATGGTTCTTTTTATTAAGAGATTTCACAAACGAGTGGATGATAAGGATAAGTTTAAGTTGTAAATAATTCATAATACTAAATATAGGAAACACCTAAACAGTTAATATATAAAATTAATTTATTTTATTTATTTTGTAACAACCGCTACATTTATTATATAACATTCAAAACAACTCACAAATACATAACTAAAAGTTTATTTAGGCAAATAATTTATTTTGATAAATTACATTAAAGTCAAATAAATACATTAGCATCATTTTTTCCTTGCATTATACCAATACGAGTATGGTTGGACAAACAGACACAAATACGATGTATACAATAGCTACTATTCAAATTGCTTTTCATATAGGGGCTTTATAAATCGAGAGAATTAACATGTTAAATTGTTTTATGATAACTGAAAATCAGTATCTATTTTCATTTATTAATATTGCACATTAATAATAAAAGTATTATTTTAAATACAACTGTTTTTCTTAACAACTAAGGCAAATCATGTATATGTAGGTACTTAAGAAAGGGGTCTGGTGATCTGTCTTACAGGGTTCCTAGTAGGTACTGAAACCTTGCTAATCGTTTTCTTTTATTCATTTGTATATATATGTTTATATTTGTATATGTCGAAGTTGTTTTTTTATATATATAACATTGATACCATTTCGTTGTCTTTCTCTTTCTTATGTATATCTACGTACTATACCGTTATACCTGTACATACACAAACTCTTTCACGCAAAAGGGTACCTGGGAGAGACCCCTTAAAGAGATTAGTAATTATTTATACTTCAGAATTTTCTTATTTTTATTGTATTTTTAATTTAATAACTGTACATGAATAAATAAATTATTATGTGTGTCTAAAATATTACCTATGCTCTTTGTTAATATGTTTTGTAACCTTAGAGCATTGTGAGGTAAAATAAACTTATAATTATTAACAGAAACAATAATTGGTTATCATAAGCGAAAATCAAAGTCAATCTTCAAAGAGCGTATCTCTGGAATAACATTGTAACTTTTCATCCATCGACTTTCATAGAATCCGGTATTAATGATCTACAATAGCAGATCCATTGCGGTGCAAATTCAGTTATCCACAGATACAGGGCAAAAAGGTGATTATTTGTAATCATTTATTCAAAATGCGACCCAATTTTCTCTACATTAAAGTTGTATTTAGCTAACTCTCTCCAGCCGGTTACATCAAAGGCAGTTGACTCAGGATGTGAGATTGGAATTCCTGATCTGACTAGTAATAAACTTGCCTCAACTTTAAAGAGATATCAAAAGAACGAATAAAGAAAGCGAAGATGTTGATATTAAAATCTGTGAGGAAGGAAGGGGGGATTTTTTTAAAATGTCACTGTCATTTTATCAAAGATGGCCGACAAATCTTGATCTTTATTGGGTTTTAAATTTGGGAATGTCGTTGTGTTCATGTTTTGCATAATATTGTCCATCTGTCAATTACCTCAGCAGAATTAATGAGTTTAACGAATGCTTATTATAATAATTGAATGAAAATATATTCGTTTTTTTCTTAGCTTTCTGGTAGTTTGTTGTGAATTTTACGACACTATAGATTACGATACGAACCATTTCCAGTTTATTTTTGGTTTGTTACATCTTATTGCGAATTTTTATTTCGGTTTTGTGATTTTTTTTCTATAAGTACTCGCTTTTAAGATATATTTTAATGAGTGTTAATTAAAATTATTAAATAATAAAATTATAAATAATTATACATTTCCTTGAATGTTCAATCTAAAATATTTTTAAATTTCTTTTTATATTGTATTATTATCAAACATATATAATTATATACTATATATATAAATAATTTCATACTATCATATATATTTTAAAAAAATAATTGTATTCCAGAAATAATTCGTGAATTTAAATAAAAAAGAACCTTCTTTCAACAAAAAATATGAACACAAGAACACATTGGACATCAATTATATAATAACAATATTCACTTTACATCATATAAAAATAAAACTATTTAATATATAAAATATTTCTAAAAGAACAGTTCACATATAATCGTTGGATCCACTAATAGACAATACAATGTTTATATAGAAAAGTATTTAGATCCGTCTGTTTTACACTGAACAGTGCTCGTTGTTTGTTATTTTATTAAGTGCTCGATACACGCACATTTATTGTAATGTCAGTCTGTACATCACAGCGTGTTTATATTAGAACCAAGTGCGGTTTCTTTACTGTTTTTTGACTGATTACGTATTTTTGTTTTAATTGTCAGAGGTTATTGTATTTGTAAATTTGATGGTTTAATTTTTTATTAAAACTGGTAGATCATAATAATTTATATTTTTGGTTATACTATTAAATTAAATTCATGTGAACTATAAGTTCTTTATAGGCACTTAGATAATATTTTCTTTTGTACTGTACTTACTCATACAGGCGGTAATGAACGTAAATATATATATATATATATATATATATATATATATATATATATATATACGATATATTACTTTGTATATTACATAATATATAAAGTTTACCATTATTATTAAAAGGATTTTATACTTTTGTAGTATAAAATACCTATATAATATATCTTTTTTGTAGATTCAAAGACGAGCGCAGTCAATATAATAAAAAAAAATCAGCTCTTTATATTATGATACAAATAAATATGGAACATAGCTATGATAAAATTCTATACAATAATTTAAATGTATATTAAAACTGGTTTATTAGCTCTTAAAATAGGCAAGACTTATGATGAACATACAGACATATTAAAATAAAGTGGCTTTTCTATAATAGTGAAGAGAGATACATGAGATGTTGTTATATATAAATCTTTAGTTTCATCAATTTTGTTTACAAACCAGATAATAACTCCGTTGATTGATTTATTTAGTCTATTCGATTATTTTTATCTTTTAATCAAATATTTAGGTATTAAAGTTAGGTTTTTATACTTAGGTACTCTCCTTGTTGCTTTCCACTTACGCATAACACTATATATCTAAAAGCCAAATATCGTTTTCAAAATCATCCAAGAATTCCTCAAGGAGGAAGTTTAAAATTAAAAGATGCTTTCCAGACAGTTTGAGGAACATAATTGAAGAGCTGAGTTAACCGGATCCGGGTAAGTAACCCGGGTAACAAGCCGGATAACAAGATGCCCTGGTAAGGCGGGCATGTAACGATGCACCGCCTTTTGTAATTTTATGCTTGGATTTTTGCATAAATTAGGATTTCAGAAGAGGCCTAGTTAGATTGAGTTCCGAGCATCCGAGAAACAGCTTCGAGTTTTATTATATGTTTTTTTTATAAAGCAAAGTTTGTTGAATAACTTCAAAGCTACGAAACAGATATAATAAGTAGTGTATACACTGAGTAAATATGACTTATAAGATATAAAAACAATATAACTACTTTTAAGAAGTGCTAAACTAAAATCCATTATTAGATTTCTTTCCCCTGTGACGTCCATGTCTAGAGATTAAGGCGAGTGTCCATTAGCGACAAAGGACAGGTGTTGCGTCAGTGTGCGCTAAGCTTTATTAATCTTTTCTCTTACGATTTCGCACTTTTGTGGCAGCCCTATTGATGTGGACAAAGCGGGAAATATTACTTTTATAAGAGGATAATAATAAAATCACATGACTTTTTATAACTATTTATATGAAAGCTCCATTTAAAATTGAGCCGAACTTATATCACATATTATATATGTAAAATTAATTCAAAAGATGATTGTTGATTATAATTTATGTTTTTAAATTCATAATAACACCTAGTACAAACAACTACATAACTCAAATAGGATAAAACAGCCTATAACCGGTATTATGCAGTTTGTAATTATTATTTGTTGTCATACATTATCGACATTGTGAATCTCAATTTTAGACATACTAATTAGAAAAACATTTTTAGCATCTGCTTGCTAATTGGTTAAAACTATTTTAACATTATTAATTTATTCATAATCGACTCTACTGAGTTGACTCTATAACCTTTTAATATAAACTAATAAAGACAATAAACGGACAGACGTATCCTTAAATTAGTCCAAATGAAAATAATTTGATTTTTAATTACAATAATAACAATTACTTTGTGAATGGAAAATAATATAAAAAAATATTCATATTAATATAAATACATATTCTAACATGCTATGTTTTCTAAAAATATAAAAATAATGTTATTAAAAAAATATCAACACTAGCAAGTCTCTGACACGCGATCTCTATATGTCAATTCCTTGATATATTTTTTATTCTTTATTTAGTATAAAATATATATAAAAGAGTTATTATATTTCAAACCCAATTAAAACCAGACATACGACAAACTCGAAATTGTACAATTACAAGACATTTCGTGTTAAAAACTTATTTATTAAAGCTATTTATAATTAAAACTACAAGTGTCTATTCTTGAATCGCGATTCCATTATGCGGAGGCTGGTTTGTTTAAAAATGAGATAAATTATAAGATTGAATGCAGAGCAACATAATGACTCTCCACTGATTCTATCCACAAAACATCTTAACGTTGGAGGGAATGTGGATATGAAAGGACTTTATTTATTGTATTTAAATAACTATTAAAAATATTAAATTTATTTCAATCTTACATAAGTCGTTCAAGAGGAATTATACTTGTGTTTTTAAACATATTTGGTCTCAGAATTAGTAATGTATTTGATAAAATTTAGTTTTTGTTACTTAGATTATCTTAAGTTTGTATTTTTAGTACGGATTATTTTTTTTATATTCACAATATTTTATATTAAATAAGCTTAAACCGCATCCACACAAAATCAACCCCATTATTTCCGCTGTCTAACGGAAAACAAAAATAAACATAAGAGTACGCAAGGAATAAAAGAAAAACTGAAGTGGGACGAGCATCCGGGTAAGAACCAAAGAGGCAAGACAGGGGGTTACGGGTTGGGGGTTACGGGTCGCTACTACGAGTCGGGTGCTACGGGTTGGGAGCTACGCGTCGGGTGCTACGGGTTGGGTTACCTCGCGGGAGTTGGTCTAGCGACCCTTTATCTTTGAGGTCGCTTTGTCTGTAGCCTCTTTATTTATTCAACATGCCCGTATTTTACAAGTAATAGCTTTATTCGTTTTGTTTTTGAATTCGTCCTGCAATTGAACTTTCGATGCGGTATAGTTATAACATATAACCATTTTGAATAATAATTTTAATTAATACTAGTTAAATATATAATACATATTTACTACATACATAAATTTATTGTGAAAATGTAAATCAGTAATTAGTTACTTTGTCTTTTTGTTTATCTTATCGGTCTTAAAGTATGTAATAGTTATATTTAGAAGTTATTAATTAGTATTCGTTGGTTATTAATTGTGTGATAAATTATTCGAAATTATCTTTTTTTATATTATTACAATGTAGTCTTCAAATATTTAACAAAAACTATCATCATTACATGTAACTATTTTTTTTTTAATGATAAAAACTTAATCATATTGCATTAAAAAGTGTGATAAAAAGAGACGTATTAATATTATACATATTAACAACAAAAAATAAAGTTTAATTTTTTAACGTCATCCGTAAATATTTATAAAAACATTTTAACACAAAAAAATATAATATTTGCAATTTTAATTTACATTATATTAAAAATAATCTCTGAACAGCCTCCCTATTTCTTTGTAAAGAGCATCTTATTGGGCCCTCGTTAATTCAGAAGTGCAAACAATCACTACTAAAAAGACAAAAATGGGGTTGGTTACCCCTGGTGTCGGCGGTTGCAAATTAGCCACAGACGACGGCCTGCCACGTGCCTTTTTATATATGTCCGATTACAATCATAGATCAATGATATGGCTTTTTTGGTTGTTTGAATTATTTTAATTAGCATTGTATATTTGGATGACAAAGTATTCTTCAACTGTTGGGTCTCGGTTTCGATTAATGGTCGTTAAAAATGTATTTGTGGTCAAAAATATGGTTATGAATATCTTAAAATAATAGATACTTAAGAAACCCACCCGCGGAGAGGACGCGCTTATGAAGATCTCTGGCAACTTTAATGGCTACCTGGTAGCTTAAAAGATACAATTCCTGCACAAACCTGTAATAATTCTAATGTTAAATATAATAAATATTTACTAAATATGCCGATGCACCTTTCATCTGACAAAACATAATAAACTCGATAAAACATGGTAGGTCGCTACAATGGCGATCGCAGCATCACTGCGAGATAGCATCACTAAAAATCGCGAATCACCTATCAAATCTCCCGCAGCGATCGACCGACAAGTTGCACGATCAGTCTGACAGTTTAATTGGCGGTTGTCAAAATGTTTGTTATAGTTCTATTGAGTGCAATAAGGGTCTAAAATTCAAAAGCTTTACATATTAGATGCTTGAAAGTAATTTTCTCCAGTAAAGTTTTTATTAAAACATAATTGGTAAGAGCATGTGGATTTTATCGCAATGAGTATGTTATATCCTTAAGAGCGTTTTTTTTTATTCAGGTATAATAAGGTGATTCAGATTAAACTAAAAACCAAAAAAAGATGAAAAAAAAACACAGTAGAAAGCTTTACATTGTCTAATTTGTCTACGGATATAAACTCACATGAGAATATCATTATTTATATAAATATACATTATATGTGCAATTTGTATATGCGTTTTAAGTAAATTTTACTCAAGTCAGACAAAAGACAAAAGTCTTTATTTCATGTAGAAATTTAAAGATTCTGACAGTCAAGTTCATTAAAAAAATGTAAATAAGGGTACATTCATACAATGTAAGTATATTATAAAGCTTGATAAGGTCAGCTTATTACGTTATGTCGACATCAACTAATCTACGGATCCATCGCAATAAAAACAAGTCATGGTATGGCAATTCAGCGAATAATTAATTCAAAGCATTATTGTGCAATCTGTTCTCGATATTAAAACGCATTTTAGAAGCGATCAAAAGGGACACAGATGTCATCGAGTCGATATTGTAATTTAAATTATTCAAAATATAATTATACTACAATCAATACAAAATTCTGATTTTTTTTTATTATTCGGAATTTAATCCACAAATAGACATAAAAGTGTATAAAAATATAATTGTAAAAATACGAAGCTTTACAAAGGTAGACTAGAAAACTGACTAACTTTATCCAAAAATAAATATAGTCATAATAATCTCCATTACATTCTGTGCACAATCAGAGTACATTAGCAATTCATTTTGATATTTCATCGCACCACATGCGTTGCTCTTTGTAACGCCGGGGAACAATTGTTATCCCTTTAAACCTTTATTCAAATTATCAACACATTCCACTAACAGTCCAAGTAGGAGGGTTGTCAACCCATAAATAAATTACACACGCCCTTTATAATACGTTTATAGTTAAAGCTTTATAGATAGATATAATTTAGAATAATACTGGAATGAGGAACGTTTGGTGACAGTAAATATTATGATTTCGTCCAAGATTTTGCATCACTTACGTCAATGTGACGTCCGTACCATTATACAGTGGTCAACATATTTTTACCTAATCTATTTTAATTGGAGCTTTTCAACCTAAATTCAATAAGCGGAAGGGCTATAATCGTTTTAGCAAATTATAAAAATGTTGTCGCATTATTTTGATATGGGCGCCTCATGAATTATGTCATGGTATGTCCGGTCTTCATTTTGATCTCTTTGTTCTTATTTTACATTCTCCAATGGTGTATTTTGATCTATACTTAATCTTCTCTTTCACCACGAGTCACGGCATTAACAATAGCTTAAAACCGATTTATTAGATTAGTACTCTTGATATGCTAATGCCATCATCTAAGAAACAGTGGCATTTAGATACAGTTGTAGTGCCAAGGACGTAGTGACAGATGGTATATGTTTAGTCAGGTTAATAATAGTAGCCGCCATCTTTATTGATCAGACATCGGCGCGTTCGCAACACGTAAAGCTCACGCCCAACAGCTTCTATTGGCACGATATCCATTGACCCAATCATTTTAATGATATCACTCTATCTTGCCCACATATACATATGTTTGCATGTGTCATTTACGACGGACTGGGTCACCTGCGCAACAAATAAATAATAACAGCTGGTCATCTCCATCAAAAATCGAATTTTTATATCACCCCTTATATTAATATCGACATCAAAATGCCAAAACGACGGTTCGATGTAAAATATAAGCACCAATTGCTAGGACATCTCCTCGAGGCTATTAAATAAAAGTCTTTATACATTAGATAAATCGCCCACGTTATTCAGGAACATCTGTCCCTTGCCGATTACAGCCATACATTATGCCCGGTTTGTTGTTTTTAATAAAAAGTTTAATCCGTTCGGTTATGACGGCAATTTGTCTGCGGATGGAAAAACTTGGTCGATTACAGTGGCGCTCCGGCCTTCGTATCGGCACCGGTACCTATTACAACCTCACAAATCTTTTTATTTGCGTGATTACGTCGCGGTTATTTATGTATTCGCTTCTGTCTTCCATTAGCACGTTTTCTTTTTATCTTTTGAGAACCTATTTCAATTAAGTTTCGTGCCGGCCCTCTTATATCCTCTAACTGGGATATGAATTATTAATTCAAACAATTTCAATTCCGGAAATAATTCTCATCGGGTTATTTTGATTTCATCACCATATACAACCATTAACAATTCAATGCTGTCTTAATGAAGAGACGATAATATGTATATTGAGGTATTCGTCACGACTGCGGGCAATTAATCGGGGTTTTCTTTTTTGTGACACAACTTTATGGGTTCAGAGATTTACTCACCGTCCCCCGGATGATTTGTGCACGCAACTTAGCTTTGTCAGGACGAAGCTTAAGTGTGCAATATATCCTCGGAAACAAATATTGCGAAGAAAGATATCTCATTTAGACGATGTACGAAAGTATTGCGTTTACTGAGTGATTGTCTTTATCCTTTTGTTACCGAATGAGTTTTTTTCTAAGGTTTTATATGTTTATTTTTTTTTCAGAACATCGGAACCGTTTCTGCGGAGTTGGAGTTACAGAGACTTCAGCAAGAGCACCTTCGGAGACAGGAGCTGGTAAGACGAGGTCATTCCTTGTATCAGGCTCCTCCGCTGGCTCTGTTACCGCTTCTGGAACAAATGAGGCCGCAACAACCACCTCAGCCAAATGTAAGAACTATTTTGTTATAAGTTGGTATTGTTGCTTGTCTGTGGCTTTTTGTACTGAGTTATAACAATTGATTTCGCACATGACACATGACATAACATTAAGATTCATAATTTAAACTATTTATAGAAAAAAAAACGAAATAGATATATATTCATAATCCGTAGGTACATAGATTAAATATCAATCAATTAGTTACGTTTTTGCAATAAATAATAATACTTGAAACAAACAAAAGTATAAGATATTAGTATAGTATTCAGTCTGTAGTTATTTAATAATTTTATATAGGTACTTATTAATACAAATAACTTAATAAAAATCATGACAGTATAATCGGGTTAACAGACAAGCATTAATAAATTCGTTTCTGATGTTATAACATGAAAATATATTAGCTAATATCCGGCCCGAGATACATATTTATTTATAATTATATATTATAAATATAACAGTCAACTGAAAAAGATTTTCATAATATCTTCAAACAGCTTCCTATGATTTTATTATAAATACATTCGTTATTTTAAATTTAAGTCAATCTATTCAAGAAGAAGCCACAACATTAATTATTTTTATTAATTACTTACATATTACATATAATTAGTTAATCAAAATATTATTTGATGCTCACATATTGCATTATGATTTATTTGGTTCTTTATAAAATAAAAGTTGCTCAAAAGTAATTATAAACCGGTGTTATATAAATTATAATTAGCTGTAGATCTTCCAGTTTTGACTATAAGATTTCATTTGATGTGCGAAGTTCATTTACGTAATATTTGCGGGTAGTAGGAAATTATAATAATAGGTTCGTAACGAGTATTTCTAGATTACGTAGGTGTCTAATAGTCTTGTAATAGATAAATTGTTCCTTTATTAATGTCATTCTTATGAATTAATTAACTTATCCAATAATTAATATTTATATATCATAATGACAATAAAAAAATATAATCGTTGTTTTAAGGTTACTTTATAATTAAGTGTTTGATTTACTGTAATGTATAATGCAGATTAATCTTTATTATTTCGAATACCTTTAGCCGTATAATTTTCTCTCTACTGTAACAAAGTAATAAATATTTATTTATAGAAAATAATATAAAAAGCACAAAACTGGTGCACTATTAAATACCAAAACCGTAGTTAATGTCATTGCTAAATTTAACATTATATATAAATCATGTATAGAACCAAGATGCATTAAACTTAAATCAATAATATAAATCTGTAGTAATCATTATATGTACTTGTTTAATTTATTTATTAAAAACTAAACTTTTCTTCCAGGTGGTCCAAACCGCTAACTGGCCAGCAACTGCCCAGCTCGCCCAATTAACGGCTAGCGCTCGCTCCCCCCCACCACAAGACCCGGACGCACCCCTCAACCTCAGCAAGCAAAGGTCTCCATCCCCCGCTCAAATGTTGATGCCTCGCTTCGTACCCTACCCACCAATGGAAGACAATGCACCATACATGAAGAAAGATGATGATTTTAACGCTTGTAACAGTAAGTACCTGTTCTGTCCAAATAAATAAAGTCTGTCACTTATTGGCGATAAATAGATTATGTTGTTAATGTGCCCATATCATTCATCCAATTTACAGCGCACTGTTTGAATCCAAGAAATAGATAGTTAAAATTCAAACCGCTCAAATGGGAGCACTAACTTATTAAAAGCCTTTACACAATGCGATATTAGTACCCTAGTTGACTTAGAGTTCAGTAAATTGGGTAAAGAATTGGCTGCTAAAGTCTAAGCTAGGTAATTTTCATAAACTGGATATTGTGACATAGTTTCTAAACCATTATGAATCAGATATGTTCTATGACGTGCGCAAGCGTCACATTCACGCAAACGATCCAAAAATATTTAGACGGCTGTCTTATCAAATCATTTAAAACCTGGATATAACCTTGTCAAAATGAAAAAGTAGAGTACCGGCCGGTAGGCCGTTAAGTTATGGTGTCTACATTTAGACTTCTATATTAATAGCTTTACAATTTGAAGGATTTATTTTAATCTCTTAAATTGATTATTTTGTGTAAAGGATGGTACTATTATTACAATAAGAATAGGTACATTATTTAACTTTATTTTTTTTAAATAATTGATTTATACTCGGATCAATAAATTAATGTTTCCGTTCTATATTTTGTATTTTTGACGTTGGTACAGATAGTACAGAGTTATACATCACTTGTCAACTTACCATAGAATCAATATTAATATCACGATATCTGCGAAGCGTTACGCAACATCCGAACTAAAATAAACAAGGAATTAGATAAATAGTTCGTTTCATGAAATGTGAAAACTAAGAAATGTTCCGTGTCGCCGCCAAACATTTTGATGTTTAATTGCTAAATATAATTAATCCACGCGAAATTGTCATGATACGGGAAATATCAGAAATGTAGGTCATGTTGTTAGTGAAAGACAGTTTTCATCTGCATGTGCTGAGGTTCGGTTCTCTTATATACCTACATGCTTAGGTGATTTTTGTTACAGTGTCGAATACATCGATTGCTTTTATAATGACTTACTCGTTATGAGAGAGTTTGTTGCTTAACATTAATTGTATTACGTTACTATTGGGATTTCATTAAATTTGTAGTTAACGTTAAAAAATGTATAAAAATCGAATATATTAATATCAAGGAATATAATAGTGTTCACTTTAAATAGTTGGCGCTGTCCCAAACCAAAATGGTTACAAAACGTTGGTTGGTTTCCTTTAAAACAAGAGAATTACAAGAAATATTGAATAGATGGCGCTGGGACGCTTCCGCTCAATGTAGTGGATTCTGGAGAAGTGCTGTAAATTATGATGTAGCTAATGTGTATGACAAAACAAACATTATACTAAATGTATTTGAATTTGGTCCTTTTGGATGTTATGTCCAGCTCGTTGAAGCTTTTAGTTCCGCAACATAAAATAATGATGTGAAAACACTAATACTAATTATGATAATAGTACTGGATTAAATGTCATAAAGAAGTTATTTTAGGTTTGATTTTTAATTCTTAAGAAATCTTCAAACATTCAAAATTGAGGAATAATAAAACATGTACGGCATTTTAAGTGATTTCGATATAAAAGTCAAAGTATAACTTTGATAAGTTCAATTCATACCAAACATGTTAGTGCGTGTAATTAATCAATTTGGTTGTCAAATAAAATAGAGGAATTTGAATTCGTATGTTTCCGCACAGCTTATAAATCTAGAGGACATGTGCTTACATATCCGTCAAGCGAAATGTTAAGCGGATATCTAAGATTTGAGCCACATATTTGTAACTTGAATCGAAGTCTTTGATGTGTGTAGGACGCAGTAAATCCTTGCATTCTTTATGATGAATGAATACAACAACGGACAGACGGACAATATTTTAATAATAGTATTAATAAAACAATCAGTAATCCAACTCCAACACATCAAACAGAAATACATACCACAAAGTAGAACAATTAAATATTTACAAAATCTTTTTTAATCTTAAAAACGTGGCAATATAATCCAACAAGAAATCTGAAGTAGAACGTCATACTATATCTCACTCGACTCCATAAAGCAACTGGTCCAGAATAGATCCATTCTTAATCTTTGTTTAACGATTGTTTTACAACCGGCATTCACTGTTCTCGATAATTTATAGCTCAGCTTAGTGAGGCTTCCAATTGAGTTCTTTGCGACCTTTAGATATGTGTAATCTTAAAACCATAGCAATAAAGACTAATTTCCTGTAACAATGCGTACCCCAAACCTAGTAATTTGACGCTAGATATAATAGTCCACGCTGAAATAGATTGTATTTTCGAAACCGTAAAACTTAATTTCCATTATTATACTAGCAGTTATTACTTTATGGTAATGGTTTGAAGATTTTGTAAATATTGTCCAAAATTCCTGTCTTAACGGTAGACATTAAATAAATTTATTTAAAATGTTAAACCTGTGATTTACTTCTTGAGTATTTAAAATTCCTAAGTATTATAGACTTAGAAACAAATTCGTTTAAAATGTAACTTTTTGATAAAAACTCAATTAATTGTTAATATAATAACAAAAATATATCTTTTATTAAAAAAAAATAAATATTTCCAGCTTCCTGGAACCAGTCACCACCGGAGGAGTCGGAAAAGGCCAAACTAATTCGTCAACCAAAACGCGATGAGACTGGAAAACCTCACATTAAAAGACCAATGAACGCTTTTATGGTCTGGGCGAAAGACGAGCGCCGTAAGATTTTAAAAGCATGCCCAGATATGCACAATTCAAATATTTCCAAGATTTTGGGAGCAAGATGGAAGGCTATGTCTAATGCGGAGAAACAGCCTTACTACGAAGAACAGTCGAGACTTTCGAAGCTCCACATGGAGAAGCACCCTGACTATAGGTAAGGATAAATATTTCATAAATAAATAAAATAAATTGTATTATAAAAATAAGAAGAAAAATTTTGTAAGTCTGGAATTAACACAAAAATATTTGAAATCAGGTACCGGCCAAGACCGAAGCGAACATGCATAGTCGACGGGAAGAAGATGCGGATATCAGAGTACAAGAATCTTATGCGCACGCGCAGACAGGAGATGAGGCAACTTTGGTGCAGGGATGGGGGAAGCGATCTCAATTTCCTTCCATCACTGTCCAGCCCGGGTCCGTCGAACTCCTCTCCCCCACCGAACGGGGGAAACTACATGAACCCCGGTTTTTCACCTCCCCTATCCCCCGGGGAGGAGGATTGAGGGTCGGCGCGCGGCTGGCCTTACCCGCACGCCGCGCCCCTGCCCCCGCACCCGCACCATCCGTGGTAATCTAGAACCTTCTGGAACCTTCTCGGACCTTCTGGAAACTTCGAGTAACTCGATTAATTTTCAAGGCTATCGTTCACGCCAGTGTCGCTCGGATCTCTCGTTCTTATTATAATTGAGATTATTCCATTAGTGAATTAAGATCGACTCTTGTAAACTGTTTAATTAGATGGCACATAGTTATATTGGATTGTGCCAAATGTCTATTCTTTAGACAATTAGAAAAGTGTAAATAAATAAGTTAAATTGTTATATTTCATCATTCAATGTAAATATTTGCGAAACACTCTGTAGATATGTATGCACGTATTCGATGTTTGGCTAAAATTATTTGTAGTAAGTTAGATTAGCCATAGATTAAATGTTATTTAAGTGTTAGAATCCGGAGTTTAATTTTGTGTGGCCATGTATAAATCTTAGTTAACATATCTACTTTTGTAGTTTAGGCTTAAGGACTTAATGTATCAAACCAAAAATTTGAAGCGGTATGCTTGAAAATTTAAGTGTTTTGAACACTACTGAAGAACCAGTGATAAATCGATGCATCATCTGTAATGAAAATATAATACTCATTAGAAAAAATCTGTACTTTATAAAAATGAACAGATATTATGTAATATCCCAATACTTCGTATATTTAAATTGTAACGTAGGTACCTACCAGTGTTGGACACGAGGGCGGTCAATTCGGATATTGTCAATTTACTTAAAATATAATCTACTATCTATTCCCAATTTCTATTTCATCTACCCACCGAAATGGGGGGGATATACTTAAACTCAAATATTCGCTTTATCAAATCGTGCAATTTATTAGTAGAAGTAGATTAAGCGTAGTTGGCAAGTATCTACATAATATAGTTATAGACAACAAATGTATAGATCATAGTGTAAGGTTTAAGGGAGCGATGTCGTTAATTGCCATTTTTTGTTATTTATTTTTCTAATTGTATTTTCTTGTTTTCTATTTTTGAACTGATAGCGGGTGCACGCTACTTTAATATCACAATTGACGTTTCTATGACGTTTAGTAAAAACGTCGGTTTTATTATAAATAACTTTTTATTATCAATAAGGGTTTCCATATATTGTGTTCTAGGAGATTAAAATAGTATAATAATATTATATGTATTTTATGTTAGTGTGCACTCGCCTTTATATCGTATGCCAGTAATATTATGTACTCGACGTGAATAGCTGTAGAGAGATAAGCGTATAAATAAATTATTGTGTACGTGACTTAATATGTAGCGTGTATTTCTTAGTAAATGTGTAAGGGCTTGGACAATGCCGTTAAATTATTTATTCTTATGTTGATTCCCATTGTAAATACGAGATATTATGATGTGAACGTTACTCGTTATTTTGTCGTGATCGATATTTTATATGCAAAAGCATAGATCTCGGTCGATTTTTTCTTATTTTTATTTATTATCTGTTTAACATATTTTTTATCTGACTGCTATTGTTTCCCATTATCTCGATTTTAATTACAGTTTAGAATATATTGTACTTACTAAAATTATATGTTGTTATATATTTTGTCGTTTAACTAAATTATTTCGTCGATTGAGATTATTTTGTTCTAGTTTCCGCAAACGAATAGGTAGATAGACTTAGGTTTGAATACCTAGTAGGTATAAACCGCATGACACATTATTTAAAAATTGTGCCAAAACCCAAAAGTTTAATAAAAAGTAATTATGAAAAAGGTATTTTATTTTATTTTTTTACAATCTCCCACTTTTATTTAATATATGTAAACCAGCCACTTAAAGCTTACTTAAAATTTTAATAAAACCGACTTGTAACCGTCCTGTGGCTCTACCAATTACGATATGATTAATGTATTACTATATATATTAAAATTTCAACCCGTTTTGGACCAAACATTCCATTTAACCCAGCTGTGTATTATTGGTTTAGAATTAGAAAGTCACCCAAAGTGGACTCCGATCCTGAATTTTAGATACATTAATAATCTTGGCTCTTTAAGCAGCAGGTAACTACTGTTTTAGGACAATTGTAAATACTAAAAACTATTATAAGATTATCTCAATAAGGTATAGATACTTACAGCTGAATTATTTTAAAGTTATTAAGTTGGTATAAGTAGGTAGGTACATATTTTACAAACGCCGTGAAAAACATTATCTAGGTATTTGTAAAGTACTTATTTTTTTAAATAGTTCTTTATGAACCTTCATTAATTTAAAATTATTTTTAGTTGGACTCAATTTCTAATTTCAACAAATCGTACTGTAGTCCCCACTGTAGTAGGAATACTACTGGTCGTGGTAGGCGTAGTGTTCTAAGTAGGGCAAAAGTCATTCTCACCATTATTTTAGGGCCTTCAGTCCCCGGTATCCCTGATAGGTATTCTTAGCTACGACAACTCTTCCGGCTCCAGGACAGATGCTGCCATACTTCAAGCAGAATGTGGATAAGAGTGACGTATTTACTAAAGCTTTTTCAATCTTCAGGAGGATCTTTCAATGACACTTTACAGAGTAAACTTTAAAGAATTTTCAATCTAGTTATTAGTTTTACTTAATTTTGTAATATAATTTTAGACCTTTATAATAAAGCAATAACGATATAATAATTGTGCCCTATAATAATAATAACACATGAAAAATTACACACATTGACCTAACCCCTAATTAAACCAATTATTTGCTTGTGTTAAAGGTGTTAGACAACGACCAAATCCATTAATGCAGACATCTATGCTCATCACATACATGCCTGTCGGGAATCGAACCCGAACCCTATTGTGTCGCTATACGTTAGGCGTCTGCGCTAACTACATGACCAACTTAACTAAGGTTAATGTAATACAATAGAGAAACCGGTAACATAACTTAGAAAGCAGAAAAAAAATGACATTTTGTAAACCCTCTAAACGTCTAAAAAGGATAAAAGTAATATTATTATATACCTACTTATTGATTTCGTTGCGTCGGGACACCGCTAAACAAAGATACCTAACATGAAAAATATAGGTATGTATCACATTTAAAATTATCTCCATTGGCTTTAAACCAGTATTTTGTCTCTCAGTGTTGTGTTCTGTCTCTGTGGATTTCCAATTGTTTGTTGTTTAGACGGGAGAAGAGACCTCTATCTACTTAATCTGGCTATAAATACGGTTACAATTAAAAATAAAAAAAAATTACATTTGAATTTGGAATCGGTCATTTTTATACGATTGTTCGATGTGTTTTCTCGTTTTGGCGAGAACACATTGTACAATATTTTGCGATATTAAAATGGAGTGGAGTGATAAAGAAATCAGAATCGCTGTGATTACATACATTACATAAAGTAGGTATGGAGCCAAATGCAATTTTTAAAACTCGGTTATAAAGCTCGGTCCACGCTGTCTTGGTTGAACGTCTCGGACTTCATCAGAGCTGAAGACTGGCTTTAGTCTAGTTCCGATCTTAATCCGCTGGATTATGATTTATGGTCGGTTTTAGAGTGTACAGCTTGCTATAAAAGCCATGATAATTTGGAGTTCCTAAAATAATCCATACGATTGGCAGTGAATAATTTCCCCATGGAAAGAGCGCGTGCTTCTATTGATAACTGACCTCAACGTTTAAAGGACTGTATTGCAGCCAATGGACACCAATTCGAATAAGGTTTTTATGTCTTTAATTGTTTTATATTTGTGTATTAAACTAACACACTGTAAAAGTAATGTTATTTGCAATTTTTTTTTCTTTGTTACTATATTTATGGCTAGACTAGGTATCAGTAAGTACCCTACACAGTAGTCATGGTAAGCTACTAACCAATGTTTCGCTATTCAGCCTCTCTTTTTTAATTTCTAGTCTTATCGGATGTACCTACTCAATAATTGTCATTTAAGTCTTGCCGAATAAAGGATTTTGTTGTCTATTTCCTTTCGCGGACAAAAAATCTCTAACTGTAAATGTTAGGTTGTCACCTCAGAAAAAAAATAAAAATATGAGGACCCAACCGCAGAATAGCAAATAGGATATTTGTTAAGCTTAATTAATATTTAAATTATAACATTTAAGTAACTAAATTATTTCAAGTTTCACGCTTTCCAACCCACCGACAAATAAGTCAAACAAATAAATCTATAATAACGAGGTGAAACAGTTAATTGAAATCCATAAAGATATAGAATGTAGGTCGTATAGACTATAACACATAAAAGTCATTTTACAAGCCAAACAAGAATTAAATGTCAACCTGTCAAAATAACTTAACGGCCAGATTGATAGAGATCATAAAAGAAAAAGAAAACATAATGAATACATGTATTTAGCAAAAAGATTACACGTGGTATTACAATTTGAAACAGATAAATACAAAAATATAAAACACATATTTAAACAAATATTTATTTAAGTACATTGCAGTCTAAGTAAGCAATTCTAAGATTAGTAGGTATTATATTACAAACTTTTTAGGATTTGTTATTTAAAAAAAGAAATAAGGAAATATGACACCCAGAACTTGGTGTCAGTTTATTTCGTTGTTTAAATAAAAAAAAACCATTTGGGACCAACCTTAATCAGACCCATACATGAAAGATTGAAAACTGAATGTGCATAAAAATGTTTCATATTTCGAATGTCAATATGAATTAAAATTTTCAAAATAGTAAAATAATGAAAATGTACAGTATCAAAATAAAAATTTGACATACACAATGATGTAGTAACCTCAAATTAATAAGTATAAAAGTTGTGCTTCTATATATTTTTTATTCTACATATTTTGGGTTATTGCGATACATAATAATATAAAACATTAGTTGATTCATAATTAACAAAATTATTACAATATTGTGCAAAGAGAAAAAAAACAATACAAAAGTTATAAGCAGCTTTAAAAAAAATACAGAAATATCAGAGAAATATAACCTTGTTACAAAAATAATTACCTACTAATAAAAAATATATTGAACATTAATAAAAATGGCACAATAAAAAATATAAAAAAAAAACAATTTAATTATAAAATTATCTAAAATTCATGTTTTAAGATTATTATTGCATCTACAATTAACTACATCTTTTACTGTTATATAACAAGAAATGACTGGATTTCTATTACAATAAAGTATTAAATATATGTTCATACTTCTCAGACTTTCACAAAAATATACATACATATACATATGCTACAAACATCATCTCCTTACATCAAACATTTTCTTCATAAAAGGTTATAAGAATATAAACAGTATGTTTAGAAAACTATATTTACTACGATATTAGGCCTATAAATTGTTTGTTATTAAACATACTTAGATATTACACCTTTAGATAGCAGTTTTTTTTGTATTTTAAATAACATCCTGTATAAGTGAGAACTTTAAGCATTCCTTATTGGGTGGTGTAATTATTTCATTGGTTTATACAGGCAATGCTAAATAATAATAATTTTATGTTATTGTGTAACAGAATATTACATACATACATACTCGAGACTTGATTATCCATTTAAATTTACTTCTGTACATATTATATTCGAGTACAGTATTATAGTTAAGTAACTAGTACATTTATATTAAAATATGCCGGAGGGCCACTAGTTTTTTAAGATTATATAAAAAACATGAATGCTGATTTTATGTATTATTTAAAGTGCAATAAATTATTCCACTTACAAAGGTCTGATCAATCTTATTGATAAGAAAAATCAGACCAGACAATTACATATATGTATATATTTATATATAATAATACAGATAATAATTGTACAAACCATATTTCAAACTGTTTATTCATTCAGTCCTCGGTTCAAGTTAATCCAAACTCCTAATCTTAAATCAGTAGTAGTACCATCTAATGGTTACATGAAATTTATTAAACCGAACAAGACGGGCATAGCTTAATTTTATTCAAATTCAAACAAGCACCATGAAAGATATGGCCACATTTGAAAACCCACAATCCGCCATCTTGTATAAGTACTTCATTTTGTAATGGCAACCCACAAAGTTCGCAATCTATAATGTTGTTATTTGTCATGGCCATTGAAATATCATTTATTATAATATCTGAATTATTTGATACATTTTCGTATACTTCTTTTAGACCCCAGTGAGGCGATGTGGCAGCAACGGTTAGTGGTAGCGCTGTGTTCTTTATGACACCGTCAGATACATTTTGTAATAATTTGTGTATCTGTAATTAAAAAAAAAAAGTGACACTAGATTAAAAAAAAAAACAACGATACAAAGGTATAAATATTACCTCTACTCTAGACTCCTTGCATTCATACGAGCTATATATCGTATCAACCAGAGGTATCGTTATAACGACATCATACTTTTCATATAAAGTAACCAATAGGCAGGTGTGGTAAAATTTCATCGTCAAAGCCCCCATTTCTATTAGATGTGCATATTTCTGCATTACTTTAATGGCGTTTCTTCCACCAACTGACTTTATCATTAGCGAACCTAAATAGTCCCAACTTAGCATATCTTTAACTGAAATGTGATTAAACTTTTTGTTGCAATTTAGACAAATATTCGCATATAAAGTAGCATACAGTTGTATTGCTCTCTCCCATGTATCTAAAGTGAATTGGGGCAGAAATGAATGCAAAAGACTTTCATCAAGCATTTGCAAGAGAATTCTGAGTACATTAATCAGGTCTTCATTTCTTCGTAAGTACAAAATTTTTCGCCACAAATATGGCATTTGTCTGCAGACTTCATAGCACTGTTCCTTGGTTTGACTGGACCATTGTCGTTCAATAAATTCGTCTATCAAAGTCGAAAATACAGGCATTTCACTGGTTCTGACATATGGTAGAGGAAAACCGCACTCACAACCGATACTAGAATGGTTTTGCATTTTAATATTAACAGCTATACATGAGTCCACAAAATATTTATATAGCACTTCGTCTTTTATTATTAAGTCCAAGAGATCACACTTACTATTAGAAGTACTTAGATAAGTAAGAAAAATATTGTTCGGGACAAACTTAGATTCTTCAAAAGCATTTATAGAAATACAGTATTTCTTTAGCAATAACATAAGATCGTAGATTTCATTTATATCACAGGTATTGGATTCTATTATCGAGCTTAAATTCGATGATTCAATTTCAATATTTACAAGACTTAACCTAAAATATTGATATAGCATTTTGGGTACTTCGAATTCATCTACACTATTACCATCTTCAATGTTTTGACTAGGTTCTTTATAAACTATATTATTATCTAAGACAATAGGTAAATCTTCGCTTGTGTAGTCATCACGAGAGACCCATTTAGCAACGTTTTCGTTCTCGTTTCTTACTGGAGTGACATCATGTTTATCAATGCTGAGAAGTTTCATTCTTTCTTCAAAGTCCCCCCATTTTTCTTTTATTAATTTTTTGCTCGTATTTAATTTATCAGATACGGTTATACTTAACCCTTTTAAAGCTTGAATTGCCTCTGGTGATAAAGGACCAAAAATGTTCTCATCGCTAATTTTTGATTGATTTTCGTCTAATAAATTTTGATATGTATTATCTAATACAAAAATTCCAGACTTCAATTGAGTTGCGTCACTCGATTTCAAACTATTAAATTTTTCAAAAACATCCTCTAAGCTTTTTATCACATCATCATTTTCAATTTTTTCTTTTAATCCAACTAAACTATGTAGTTTATGTGATAAGTTACGTGTAAGAAAATACTCCTTAAACAAGGCACACAGTTCTGCGCACAACACGAATTTCTCATCAAAATAGCATTTAACTAGAAACCTATCTATCTTCATAAATCTTAAGCAAACTAGAGCTCCATTACCTAACCAAATATACAATAAATCACCAAAAATCCTGCATTCTATAACATCTTTGTACTCATCAAACCAAACAGTTTCATCCACTCTGTCAACATTTAGAAAATATATAGCATTTTTGCTGTAAGAAAATATTATTTCATTAAGTTTATGTATTTTGGTAAAGCTGATGGATTGTCCACTTGGATCATTTATAGTATCATTGAAAACAATTTTTTGATTTTCATATGATTCTTTGGTTATTACTTTAGATGGATTATTGGCTAAAACCTGTTTAAATTGATGAGTTCTTCGCACCATTCCATCAACAGTCGCTTCCCAAAGCCTAGATGAGGGCCTGGCGCAATAAATTGCTGTATTTGCAAATTCTTCCCCAACAATAAAACCCGCATCGTCATCTACTATATTATATTTATTAACTTCTGTAATTTCTTCTTGTTTTTTTTCTGCATTGCCATTAATTAAAGGTTTTTCTAAAGTAACAAAACAAGCACCAAATTCCCCATCTCTAAGCTTTTGACCAATCTGTCTGTATTGTTCCTGCACTGTATTGCAAATATAGCATCTTGTAAGTGTTGATATCAGCAACATGCAATCTTTAGCATCCAGTTGGCAAATTCTTGAGTCTAAACTCATTATAATCTGGGAGGAACTTTGAAACATTGTTTTTGCCTGGAAATTAAATCACTTTGATAAGTAGAATGTAGAGTGAATTGTTCTATGGCTATAAAGTTAGTATTCAGATAACTTTCACAAGTAGAATATAAAGTATCCTTTACAAAATCTATGGTTAAAAAAGTAGTACTAAAATTAATAATATTATACATGTACTAAAATTTATATCGCACATGTGAATTTTGTTAACTCTCAAATATAAACTTTTAAAAACCACTTAAAAATAGGATGAACATCCACACATAGACACACACACACACACACATTTTAAGTTATATTTTACTAAATATTACTATGAATACTCACAATAAAGCTCTGCAACTGCATCACACACACTTTGCCAACATCATCACCAGTGAACAACACATGGTTTGACCACACCATGGTAGTCACCTCATTTCCTTGGTGTTTAGAGTGTGACGTGTATCCGCTAAGGTTTTGATCACATCGTGTTACTGTGACTATACCCTTACCATTTGTAAAGCCTATGTGCTTTTCATCTGGAGATATTGAGAGACGGGTAATTGGACCATCCTGAAAATTTTATAATTTCAATTTAGATATAATATATTTTCCGTTTTTTTATAATTCTTTAATTACTACTTGGGAAATTTATGACTGTAAAGATAAAAGATAAATAGAAAACGTAAATAAATAATAATATACATTGGTATTTATCATCAAAGAGATATATAGCCATTCTGAATATAAATTATATATATATTTAATGTGGTTAGAAATATGTAATATTATTAACATGTCTCGGAACATCATGTAAGATTACTTAGAAAGACATCCAAAAAAGTAAAATTGAATTTGGAAGGGGTAAGTTGTCTAATAACATAATATCTTATTTTATTTAACCTCAATAAGGTTTTCTAAAACAAAATACTTGTTATAAAATAAAAACTTTTACTTGGTGAAGCATAACAAGTTTTTTTTTTTAATTTTGCAAGAAAAAATACATTCTCAGGATTTGTCAGAAGACGCTTGTTGTTCTTTGAAAAAGCATTAAAATCTTATTCTGGCAAAAATTATAGTTTAGAAGTATTCATTTTATTGGTAACAATAGCTATCAAACAAACAAGTATTATTTTTGTCTTTAAGTTTAAGTTTTAAGTTTATCACTTGTTGAGTAGTGTAGTGGACTGTATAAATGATTACGCAGATTGGTTGAGATACAAGTTTTAATGTGACTGCACAGTAGTATTAATACAGGAAGAATGGCTGAGCCTCAGAGGGCAAAGTCTCGAAGCCCGCACGGCCGCCCCTCGCCCGCTGACCGCAATCCGGTTTTGATGAAGACCGAACATGACTATATACTTCTAGATTTAAGATACGGATCTTGTGAAAAGTAAATGTGTATATTTTGTTTCTATATAAAAAACTAGCTGTTGCTTGTGATTGCATTATTTTGTGTAGAGAGGCACCGTATAGTGGTTTAAACAAATAACGGATACTATTCGGTTCAACTTTTACCAAACCGAATATTCGGCTGAATTATTGGGATCACCATTTCATTGTTTGGTTTTCATAAACAGGTTCTAACAATTATTTTAAATGTTGCTTCTGGCTTGATTAATAAATATGATGAGACCTGGTTTTTTTGGGGTTAAAAATAAACGCTGATTTAAAGTTCAAAATAAATGTTTACTACACTAAATAACAATTGTAGGTTAGTAATAATTAAATAAGTATGCTGACTTGATAATTTTTGAAATAAATATTGACTTGAAGCTTAATTGCTGTATATTATTAAGCATAACAACACATTATTTATAGGATTTCTTTGCCTTATAATAAGATAAAAATTTTAGTTTTGTCTTTTAGTTCTTTACCATGTCATGCAGCGAAGAAAATAGAAGTACTGCAACCAAATATATTCAGTAAAAAACCACATAATTTGTCTGAATATAAATAGTGAAAAAAATGCTGAATACCGAATACTTACCGAATATTCTTTTTTCTATTATTGCCATATCTTTGTTGCATTTACATAAATACACAAAGATATTTTTTACAAGGCCCACTTTAACGCTGGTTATAAGAATTGCATAATGATATGATTTATTTTATAACCATTGGCAATAAATGAGCAATTTTTTTGTTAAGTTTGAATGATAGTTCCAGAAATTGAGCCCAAATAAAGACTCAAACAACAATTTCATCTTTATTCTATATGTATAAATATTTTATAAAACAGATATTGAGTAATTAATAAAATATCTGATAATATACTGACCTTACTTGGTATCAGCTGCACAAACTCACATGGCCATCTGTTAAACACATATATACCACCACTTGTTGCCCCAAATGCAATCAGTAATTTGGATATATCAAAACAAGTGTACTGTAACAAATATACATTTGTAAAGAATGGCACATAATATGAAATCATAATTCCATATACTCATAATAACTCAAAAATTATTAGTACTTTTAAATCTTACATTGACTATTTTGAATTAATAAATTATGAACCTTTTTTCTTAGTTTTTTAAATATTACTTACGGGAAAAGAATAAATTACAAACAGTTTGTATCTAAAATAAATAACTAATGTGTTAATACAGAATTCATGAATTTGCAACACATAAAAGAGTTTTAATTAAGAAATTCATGGCCATCAAGATCTACAATACTATTGAAAGCCTAAAATTAAAAAAGGATTATTTTTATTAAGATTTAAAATACTTATAAACAGGTTCTTAAGAAGAACCATTTATTTGAAATTATATGTGGATAGCTGCCAAATACAGTATTCGAACTAACCTTTATGCGCTGTATATTTCTTATAGGAAAATTAACAGTCTCAGATATGTCTGGCAGCTCTTGCAGAATAAACGGCGGTATTGACCGAGACATGATTCACAAGCACATTTTGCTTATTAATCTATAGAAAATTTTAAATTTATGATTCTTAATAGAAAATTATAAATTACTTTAGCCATTACAGAAACGTACGATAGAAAAAATAAATTAATAATAATGAAAGCCGAAATCTTAAAACCCCAAATGGGTTTTCACTTCTTTGGCAAAATTACACTGACATTGACATTTAGTATTTACACAGCTGACACTTATCACATTTTGTTAATAAAAGGGGATACCTGTACTAGATATGTGTTTTCACAATAAAACTATTTGTTATAGAAAAATTGCATTTATTTTATAATGATGAGAATAAACATAAAACATCATTTAAAACAATGTATTTTTGAAATTTTATTATCACTTCGAGAAAATCTGGCACTGCATATTTAAAACCATATAACGAATTAAAATATTGCCTGGAAATAAAAGTGTTTTTGCTACAATTTTATTTGCACACTTAATTCATCAAATGTACAACACTACCTTTAGCGCCGGGTTACTTAATTTTCATTGAATTTTTTTGTTGTTTTAGTGAGTTGCTGCTTCACACATTAATTCAAAATCCTTGCCGGTATTTCCTTTTTATTTTTAGCATACTATTTGAATTATTTGTGGGATTTTTTAATTTTAAGGTTTAATTGAAAGAATAATTATTGAAGACATTGAAGTGCCACTGACATCGGATCAGTCATCGCTAGAGGAAATTCGAAGAACCAGATTTCAAACACGATGAAACTCAATGTTCTTATGAAACATAATTATTACCCTGTTATTATTATCATTAAAATCAGTTTTCAATATTTTTACTACAATATATAATCGCACAGAAAAGGCCATTATTGTCTTCAGAAATCAGAAGTATAACAGTTTGTGTTTTTACTTCTAAATAGAAACTCATTTGGAACTTAAGATTTTTTTTATGTTGTTATGTTGATATATATTACGTTGAAATATATAAAATATTGCCGAGAGTCTGTCTTTGAAAAAAATACAACACAAAAACTGATTAAAAAGAAACAAACAAATTAGGATTTTTTAATATTTTTCATAGTAAATGAAAATGGCTGGCATTTGGCAAACTTTTTCCTTTTTAGGATCTGTTTAATATATAATGCTTTATTACTAACAAAATAGGTTTTACATCCCGGGAGTTTTAAAATCAGTGATATTAAAAGTACACAAATGTATTCTGTTGTAGGGAATAATGTGAAAAATAGTGTCCATTCAAATTTTTTCGAAACAGCATCACACAAGACCACAAGAATAACACACCACAGAAATTCCAATAACTTAAAAAAAAAACAATAAAAAAAATGTGTAATCGAATACAAAATTATACGCAAAATTATAATTAGAAAATAGAAGTAATTAGCTAGTTGCTTAAGTCGCTGAATCTTCTTATACGTGTTATCATTATATAAACCTGTATTAGATAGATTTATATATCTGAAGTAAGTAAATTAAGGTCTGTTTAACGTATAATACAATTATTATTAAGATATTACTAAAAATGTATAGGTAACCGCCCATTTTCATTAATTTGGTTAAGTTGGCTAACCTAGTTGTTGTATTTTTCCTGACGTCTTATAAGGTGAGTGAACTTAGATTCTTTATTTTTGTTAATCTACATACATAACTAAATCATACAACAAATTCATTCCATTTCACTTCCACAAAAAATAACAATGATCTTCAAAGTACAGACTTATAATAACAAATGGCTCGAGTAACATTAAAATGAGTTTTTCCTGAAAGAAAATGTAAACCAAGATAAAAAAAAATCGTCTGGACGTAATTTACTAAATTCTCGGCTAAGGTAACTTATTACATTTAAATGTACACACAGACCCAATTAATTCGGTACAATTTAGAAGCAGATTAATTATCGTGGCGCCAATTTAGCTACATAGCATTTACTACCTTAGACCACAATTCCAATATTTTCCGACAGAAAACCCCAGTTAGTATGTATTCGGCGTCGCATAAGGTAATGTTCCATTAAGGTTTTATTTTCAGATAAAATTATGTGATTAAAAAGTTCGCCAATACGGGAAGGTTGTACTACTAAAACTCAAATTCACTTATGCAATCCCTTAGACATAATTCTCAAAAATTACTCGAAATAAAAGTGTTTAACAATTTTATTAAATGAGGAAACTTAATTTTATCCATAAATCGATTATAAACATCCTTGAACGCAATCATGAGGTCATGATCCCAGATAAGCCAGGGTCTCGTTTATCTATGAATCGTTTGTTTACTGTCGTTGGGTACAATAATTTTTATACAGCTCCAAAGTTATTCTCCTCATTTTCTCGCTTTTTGTCTGCATCACTACTACTGCTACCAGCCGTCACTACTTCTACCAGCCGTCACTACTTGTACCAGCCGTCACTACTTCTACCAGCCGTCACTACTGCTACCAGCGAATATAGGATGGTAAATATTAAAAAAGCTTGTACAGATCATCATATTATTGTCAGGCTCGCATCGCAGTATCAGTATTCGTATTACCTTATATCTATACCTAACTGTAGTTGAAACGAAATTTAGTTAACTAAACAATTTTCAGGATTTGATTAGGAAACATAAAAAACGAATATGTTTTTAAAGAAAGCTACCAAATTATAAAAATGTCAAATATTATATTTTAATAAAGCTAATATTCGAAAGTATACAAAATATCTGTATTTATTGGTAAATTCTGGGGAAGTCATTCAATCCTACTGTTAATAGTCCAATTTAAATATCCTATCTTCAACTTTTGCTTCGTTTTATGTTATATGGATCTTGCCATTATCTAAGAAATCTTAACTAGATTGGTATATTTGCCAATATATATATATTTACCCGGCTACCGACTAGTTTCGAACCCATTCGGGGTTCCTCCCATTCATAAACATGAATAGGTTCGATACTAATCGGACAAATTCCGATTAAATTACTTGATTATAGGCGGGTAAATATATTGCTGTTTTTAATAAAATAAACATTGTGGATATATATTGCATAAAATTACCATTCTAAAAATAATAATACAATTATATATTTATTATCCTTAATAATTGTTATACTACTTTTAGCGAGACTTTAATTGAATCTGAAGCTAATTGGTTTTCAGCAATACACTGATAAGAACCCTCTTGCTTTTTAGTGATATTTTTTAAAACCAATTCTAAATTGCCGCCAGATGTACTTCTGAAATAAACACAATATATAAATATGTTACACTCCGTAAATGTTAAGACTTCATACAATGACTGACTATAGAGTTACCTCATTAGCTCTGTGGTGTTGAGAGTCGGATCAATGAAGATCCATCGAGAGGATGGTACAGGGACACCGGAAGTGATGTTACAGCTTAAAATTATAGTGGAGCCTCTTCCAGCCTTTAAAGCTTTCCATACTAGCGGCTCAATGTAGGGTGCCACTAAGGGTAAAGAAGTTAACAAAATTATTTCTCATTAAGATGTTACAATTATAAGTTACAGCGGTATATTCTAAAAATCATTTTGTAAAAATTGCATTATTTTATTTTTTTTTATACATTAAAACACAGAAGTAAAGAAATACAGACTTAGTGTGTTGAACTAATAAATGTGATAACGACTTTTAGTTATACCAGTCATATATAGCACCTTACCAGTCACAGTAAGAGTAACTGTCCTCATAGCACTACCCACATTATTTTGTGCCGAACAGATATATGATCCCGAATCCTTACTGCTTGCTGTGAATCTGAAATTTGTAAATCAAATCGAGTGTAATTTATAAGGCTGGTCGGTATTAGTGTATTACCGTACATTGGTAGCCAATGTCTTAGAAATAACAGTCTACAAATAAATGAGTTAATTATTAATTTAAATATGTAGGGTTAAGACAAGATGTAATTAAATAATACGTATACGTCTGCCTCGTTGGTCGAGTGGCTAGCGCAGCCTAACGTATAGCGACTCAATGGGGCTCGGTTCGAGTCCCGACAGGGACAGGCATATATGTGATGAACATAGATGTCTGTATTTCTGGGGTTGACCGTTTATTAAATATATTCTCAGTATTTATAATGTGTATTTCTATGTATTTGTATCGTTGTCTAACATCCTTAACACAAGCAAATAATTTGCTTACTTAGGAGTTAGATCAATGTGTGTATATTTGTCCTGTATTATTATTATTAATACACTACATATATACGATGGTTTTTGTAAAATAATACAAAAAATTAAAACAAATTATACTACAAATCCAAGAACTCAATACTAATAATTGTACCCTTGATCAAAAATCCCGTGAAAAGAAGAATATTACTTGCCGATGTGTATTGCTATAATCAGTGCTATGACGTTCGTCAAATGGAACAATAACATCATCTTTGTACATATCCCAACGAACATCTGCCTCTGGGACAGCATCAACTTCACACCTCAGTTCCACTATTTCACCGGATGTCACAGCTTTGATTTCATCTTCATTCCTTATTTTAGGAGGATCTGTTAAACAACATTGCTAAATCAAGTACTACAATTATTTCGATTTAAAAAAATGATATAACTTCAGTTTATTCAAACCCAGCGACTATTGTTTTAAAATCATTTAGCAATGCTAAATAAATAAAAAATTATTTAACTTACATTGTAATTTAATATAAACTTCTTTTTTATCCATGCCTAAAATATTATTAGCTTCACATACATAATAACCACCTAGATCTAAATTAGCTGAATCAATTTTTAAGACAGCACCATCAGATATTACACCGTCAGGTACACCACTTAATACATTATTATTTGCAGATTTATACTTCCAAATTATTTCAGGAAAGGGTTTTCCTTGTATGATGCTAAAATTGTAAATGAATGTTAATCCTTTGAAATGTAAAGTAAAAGATTTAGTAATTCAACATACGTGCATTCTTGTTCCATTTGGTCCCCTGGTTTTAGGATAATCTCTGAAGTTTCCAAATTAACTAGAGGTGTTTCTACAAAATATATTACAGTTCATATTTATCACATGCATTTTTAACATGATTGCGGCAAAATAATTGAATCAGGATAATATGACTTACAGCAAATATAAGCTTTTTCAAATGTTTTATTTTTAAGAGTTCTGAAAAAAACTTCAACATTTATTCTTACCCAGGCCTGAAATATAAACCTCAGCCGAGAGTGTTCTACTTTCTATAGTATTGGATATTTGGCAGTCATATCTTCCCGTAGCATCTATGTTCATCTTGTGTATCAACAGAGTCTGTTCATCAGGTAGTACTTCTATATTTTCAGAGTTTTCAATAATAGTATCGTTATGATACCATTTTATTTCTGCATCAGGATACGTATTTGCTTTACAGAAGAGTCTACCTTCAGATCCATATTCCACTGTTATATCTGGAGTTGGTTATGGTTACAGTTATTCTATTTATTATATTTATTAGCAACCAAAAAAAACATATTTTATTGTTAATTTTCTTTTGGTAAAATAGAATACAGATAAAAAACCAGATTGCATATTGATTGTGATTGCCTAGTATGCAAAATACCTAAAGTTAACACAGAAGCGAATTTGGTACGAAAAGAAGTAAATTAACAAAGATAAAAGCAGGCTCAGGATGGGGTGACGGAGGAAATATGATTGAAAATAAAAGACTAGTTCAGCTTAGAAAAAAAAATGAAGTGTTCGTTCTGCAATTTTACAAATGTAGCTGCAGATAAACATCAAATAAATAAAGAACGCGTTTATAAGGACAGTCATGACAAAAAAACTTATTTTAAAATATATTATTCAATGGCTCTAACTTTGCAGTATAGATTAATATTAAAAAAGTGCCACAACCGAAATCAAATTTAAAAGATAAAGATGTATAGATAAAAAAGTATGAAAATAAACCAAAGCAGGTTAAATTAACTTTGCAAATGTCATAACCGATATTAATATTTACAAATATTATGTATAAGGTTAAAATTGTTGTACCTGATGGAGACTGAATAACTTCAAAGGTAAAGGTTCTATTGACATATATGTGGGCCTCGATTGCGTCTTCACCTTCTGCATTCTTGCATTTGCATGTAATCGTTTCATTTTTGATAACATTTTCAATTTTAACGTAACTTATGAATACGCGAGGTATTTCTAATAGTCCACTCTGGAAAATTGTTATTATAGTACTGACAATCATTTTCATAGGTTTTATTTAACTTATACTTTTACAACATTACCTCTGAACGCATTACTTCATGCTTGCTGTTCTCCCACCAAATATTCGGTTTGGGATAACTATTTACTTTGCATGCCAGATAGTAACTCTCCCCAAAATCTATTAACGGATCTCTCTCTAATATCTCAGCTCGTGGTGCTAGTGGTGCTAACCGTTGTAAATCAGTAACTGCAACGATGGCCATGAGGATGACTTACGATGTTTATCTTATTGCAGTTTTTGGACTATACAATTTATTTAAAAGATACCTACCTAACCGTTGAGTCTCTATCTTGTTAGAAATACTGCTTATCTCTTTATTGTTACCGTCTCGACACTTAACCTGTAAAAATAAACTTTGTAAAATTTACCAATCAATGGTTTAACTAGATTGTTAAAATCCTTATATGAAAATTTTAAGTGCAAGCTATTTTACTTGAATAAATTGACTCGTATATTTTGTTATGTAAATTTATTCCTTATGTACACATGTTGGTAATTCTTTTTTATTAAATAAAAAAAAATATGATTATTATTAATTGTTTTATAATAATTAAATTTAAAATACCAAGACTTGAAATGTCTTCTCTGGTTCAATAAAAACCGTTGCGGCATACAATTTCTTGTTCCCATCAATGGTATGGTGGTTTACATTTCTGTGGTCGTTTTCATCAAACATTTTCAAATGAATTGAAACCAGTTGTAGGCTATTATCCGGCAGCGATATAAGTAAGTAGTTCATAATACCTTACAATGGAGGAAATACATATTTATTTATATATAGCCTTAATTAATTCACCTCACAAAACAATAAAGGAGAATTTATCAACACGAGGAGAAGAGAAAAGGAAGAACACAAACCTCTCGCCTCTAGGGTATAATGAGTTATACTCAGTCAATTAATCTTTTCCTTATTTGATAATTCAACCATTCGATATATTATCGTCTTTATTGGGGATGGATGCGATATCGATATAGAATCATATCGATATAGAATTATTTTAAAAAGATGCTATATAAGATATATCGGTTGGTGGTATATATATGGCTGTTTATGTTATAAATCAGTTTATTGTATTATTAAATGTTTGTATATATTTAATATTAATGAATATACAGTACGTTAAATAAGCTTTTCAAAGTTCCCTTTTAGTAAAGTGTACTGAATGATGGTATGATTAAATAATAAGAAGAGCCTGATTGGTCTCACTAAAAATTAAGAACCTGGTATCGGTAACAATGTAGTTTCACGAAGACTTTTTGGTTGCAGCGGGGAGAACCCCTGGCTAAATTTGAATTCCTTTCTTCTGTAAACAGTCATCAATGTAGCACCGTTGCTGCTAATATCAGCAACATATTCACCAAACGTCGATTTTGGTATACGGACTACCTAAAAAATTACATAAAATTATAAGATTGAATTTATGCATTTAATAACTTTCTATGCCCTAAACTCTGCAAAGAAATAACTTACCTTCGAATAACTTGTTGCAATTATCTCATCAAACCATACTTTTTTGCCCAAGTTATTTTTTATTTCTATCTGTGGGTTATTCCCCGAAATGGCCACAAACACATCTTTTGTGTATACATCGATGGATAACTTAAAAACAAGAATAATAATACTTACTTATGATATATTTTGTCATTATAGTATTTAAATAGTTTGTAATTAAAAAACTTGTTTCCAAAAAGTCATAATTATGAATGTTAGTAACTAAAAGAGAAAAGGGAGAACCTTCATTCTCGATAAACAATATAACAAATAAACAATAAACAATATGACAATAAAGTGAGTTAAAATTAATTTGTTATTAGTGTTGCTTTATTTATCATTACTAAAGGGATCGTGAAACAGATTTTCTGTATCCAGCACTTTCACGTAGCTGTATTTGCATTTTTTTTTATTGATGGGATGGGCAACGGATGGTGAAAGATCGCCGCCACCCACAGCCTCTTGCAATATCTACAGCCTCTTGGTATAGGAGATCTTTTGGTACTGGTATAATTGATATTGTAGGTTCACGCGTCTAAGTATCCAGGTGGCTAAGATAGTATTGCATAGTACAATCCCAACGGCTCTCCATTGTATGTTGTCAAATGGTATTCAAATTCAAATTCAAAATATTTTTATTCATGTAAGCATTTGCACGCACTTTTGCATCGTCAATTACATTAAATAGGTCAGTCTGTGAGTAAGCTACCACCAGCTCGGAATGCTGTTCTGTTGAGAAGAGCTAGCCAGAAACTCAACAGTTGCTCTTTTTATATGAAATTTAACAATGTTTGCCTTATATAATATATATAACATCAACCCTGCAAATGAGTCAATAACACAAATTCCACACATTTCGATCAACCAAAAACTCTTGAATGAAAACTAAGAAAAGGAACATCTTGTGGCACTTTATTATATTTGCGTACACTTAAGCCCATAAAGGATTTGTTAACATTTTGAAATCAAAATTGAGGCGTTGAGGCTTCGACAATACCGCCTTTTTTAAAAACATCTATTAGGGAGTCTCTAGCTTTTAAGTTACAAATAGCCCGTATAGCTCATTTTTGTAAAATAAATATAAAATTATTTCCGGCAGCGCTGCCCCATACAAAAATACCGTAAGACAAAATACTGTGAAAATAACTAAAATAAACAAGTTGTCTTACTGCTAATTGTCTTACTTTTTTAATTGCAAACGACGGCTGAGCTGAGTTTGCCTGCGAGTGTAGAGACACTCGCAGAAAACTTGAGGAACTCAGCTGAATGGAGGTTCCACTGGAGCTTTCTATCTAAAGTTATACCTAAGAAAGTTGTTGAGTCAGTCACTTCTAACACATTGTTGTTAATGAGTAAACTACAATTATGACCTTTTACATTAGAAAGTGTATAAGTGTATATTTAAGATCAAATTATTAATTTAGATTCAATGAAGAACACGTAACAGAGCACTGTTTATTTTGGCTTTATGACACTCAACTTTAAAAATAACCGAAGTATCATCAGCAAAAAGTACAATGTTACATAGTCCCCTTACGTAAAAGGGCAAATCATTAATATAAAGTAAAAATAAAAAGGAGCCAAAAATGGATCTTTGTGGAACACCAATTTTTAGGTGAGAGCCAGCCCATTTACAATAATTAATTATTATTATAACTCTTTGATTCAGGTAAAAGGCTATAAGATCAAGCGCAGCACTACGCACACCATACTGATTAAGTTTGCATGGTAACGTTTGATGGTCTACACAATCAAAGGCTTCATATAAATCACAAAACACCCCTTTATCATTCTGTGACTTCTTCCATGCGTCGTAAATGTTATTAATTAATATATATTAATATATATATTTTAACCACCCCGTTGGTCGAGTGGTTAGCGCAGACGCCTAACGTGTCACGGCTCTCAATGGGGCTCGGGTTCAATTCCCGGCAGAGACAGCCATTTATGTGATGAGCATAGATATCTGTATTTCTGGGTTTGGTCGTTTATTAAATATATTTTCAGTATTTATATGTGTATTTCTAAGTATTTGTATCGTTGTTAACACCCTTAACACAAGCAAATAATTTGCTTACTTAGGGGTTAGATCAATCTGTGTAATTTGTCCTGTATTATTATTATTATTATTATTATTATTATTATTATATATATCTTTATAAATATATATTTCTTGTGTGCGTGTGTATGTCACTGAACTCCTCCTAAACGACTGGACTGATGTTTATGAAATTCTTTGTGTGTATTCAAGGGGACTTGAGAATTGTTTAGATTCACAATTTGGACCACTGGAAAATGGTTTTTTTATTAATTTTTAATGTGTAAGTAGGTGGTGATTTTGGAATGTTTCACATTGGTTCCGACGGACTGCGTTACTATGGCAATGTCAAATATTAAATAATATTATATTTTAATTATAGTCTGCCCTGACAGTTGCGTTGCGATAGAACTGAGAAAAATATTTTATTATTGTGTTATTTTCATCCACGTTGTTTTTATTATTGTATTATTGTGTTATTTTCATTCTGAATTAAATATTAAATCAAGAAGTACTGAGTACTGAGTTTGTAAAGAACTTTGAAGTGTGCATCAACAACTACATTTTGCGAATTTATTACGGATCGAAGTAAGTATATTTCTTTTAATTTTTTATCATTATTTATTGTTTTTTGTCTACGATCTGCGTTATTAATTTCGCTACGTAAAAAGTGAAATTTAATGAAATATATTGGAACATCAAATTCATTTATTCAAACAAAAAATCTTTATATGCATATTCATACGGTATCGATTGGTTGAATTATGATAAATGACGTTAGATATTGCAACTCATTAATATATATTTTTTTTAAGTTTGATTTGTTTAAATTAAAGACGCGTTTACAAGACAACGTCTGTCGGGTCCGCTTGTTATATATATAAATAAAGGTTAATAATATCAACAGCTAAAAATATTTTCAACCTTATACCTCACTAATATGGTTCATTTACTATTGTTAAGTAAATTAAGGTCTTTGTAACAAAATAACAGAAAGTCTTTGAAATGAAAAGGCTTCTTGAAAAAAATACCCCTGTACAAGTAAAACATTTATCCTAAACTCAACCTTAACCAGTAAGCAATAAGTTCATAATACATATTAACAACTTAGCGCTTACGCTATTTCGAAATGATATGTACACAATACTCGGCCGGTATTCTCGGTGGGGGGTGTTAGTTTATTTCGTTACAATAGAGTTTAATAGCGCTTCTTATGGCAGTAAGCATGTAGTAAAAAGTTTAAAATTAAATAACTTCGTAAGTAGTTTAAAATAAAGGCAAGTAAGTACGCTTGTAGAGTAACTACTTTGAAAGTCTATTAACGGATAAAAAAACCTTCAAATGCGGAGAAACAATCTCAATTTTTGCAACTTTCAAATTCAAAAGCTTTTTGTTACATGAATGTTTCGTTGACGTATACTTTGAACACGTTAAGAGTCAAATATTACTTAATATATACATAAAATATAATGGTTAACTGATCGAAAACTATCATGGAAAATATTTAAAAAATAATGATAGGGAGCCTTTATAAGAGCAAAAGAACTCAAAACAATGGTTTTTCATTTTGTCTGTATGTCTGTATGTTTATGCATTCTAATCTCAGATACGGATTAATCGATTTGGATGCACTTTTCGGGAATATATGGGATTCACTGTACAATTTGTGTTGTATTTTATTCCAATCATTTAACAAATAAAGTTAATAATCACTTATTTTTCTACTATTGCGGTAAGACATTTTTTGAAACTATTTAATTTTTTTTATATTTCAGGTAAGAACAGAAGTTACGTATTGATAGTACGTATTAATAGTAAATATTCATAGTACATATTGATAGGAAATATTGATAGTACATATTGATAGTACGTATTGATAGTACTTATTGATAGTACATATTGATAGTACGTATTGATAGTACGTATTGATAGTACGTATTGATAGTACGTATTGATAGTACGTATTGATAGTAAGTATTGATAGTAAGTATTGATAGTAGATATTGAAAGTAAATATTGATAGTAAGTATTGATACTAAGTATTGATAGTAAGTATTGATAGTACGTATTGATAGTACGTATTGATAGTACGTATTGATAGTAAGTATTGATAGTAAGTATTGATAGTAAGTATTGATAGTAAGTATTGAAAGTAAATATTGAAAGTAAATATTGATAGTACGTATTGATAGTACGTATTGATAGTACGTTTTGATAGTAAGTATTGATAGTAAGTATTGATAGTAAATATTGATAGTAAGTATTGATAGTAAATTTTGATAGTAAATATTGATAGTACGTATTGATAGTACGTATTGATAGTAAGTATTGATAGTAAGTATTGATAGTAAGTATTGAAAGTAAATATTGATAGTAAGTATTGATAGTAAGTATTGATAGTAAATATTGATAGTACGTATTGATAGTACGTATTGATAGTACGTATTGATAGTACGTATTGATAGTACGTATTGATAGTAAGTATTGATAGTAAGTATTGATAGTAAGTATTGATAGTACTTATTGATAGTACATATTGATAGTAAGTATTGATAGTAAGTATTGATAGTACGTATTGATAGTACGTATTGATAGTACGTATTGATAGTACTTATTGATAGTACATATTGATAGTACGTATCGATAGTACGTATTGATAGTACGTATTGGTAGTAAGTATTGATAGTAAGTATTGATAGTACTTATTGATAGTACGTATTGATAGTACGTATTGATAGTAAGTATTGATAGTAAATATTGATAGTAAGTATTGATAGTAAGTATTGATAGTAAGTATTGATAGTAAGTATTGATAGTAAATATTGATAGTAAATATTGATAGTAAGTATTGATAGTAAATTTTGATAGTAAATATTGATAGTACATATTGATAGTACGTATTGATAGTAAATATTGATAGTACGTATTGATAGTACGTATTGATAGTAAGTATTAATAGTAAATATTGATAGTAGGTATTGATAGTAAGTATTGATAGTAAATATTGATAGTACGTATTGATAGTACGTATTGATAGTACATATTGATAGTACGTATTGATAGTACGTATTGATAGTACGTATTGATAGTACGTATTGATAGTAAATATTACACGCAAAACACGCAAAAACTACTTGCCGGAATTGGTTGAAACTTAAAACACAGGTATCTTTATCGAAATCGGAATCTATGCGTAAGAAGTCGCAGGCACAGCTTACAAGCAATACAAGCTTGTATATACAATACAAGCTGTGCCTGCGAAGATTTATTTCGAAGATCTTACGTAAGGTCGGTAAAATAGAGATAGGCCTATAATTTCCTGGTTCTAGTCTATAGCGACTTTTGAACAAAGGAACTACTTCACTATTTTTCATTTAATCTGGGAATGTACCGGTTTTATTACATTTGTTAAAAATTAGGAATAATTGTGAAGCAATATTATTCATAATAGTTATAATTAATTTTACTTTCATACCCCAAAGATCACTGGTTTTTTTAATTTAGGTTTTTAAAAGTTTTAACAATTTCATATGATGTAACAGGTTTAAAAACAAAACATTTATTACTGACTGTTACGTTTATCGTTAATTCGGCGAATAATAATTACGCGTTACTGTTACAGGAATTTCTTAAAAAAAAAAAGTCTCAAAAATAGCCGCCACATTTAAATCTGAATTTATTTCAATATTAGCAATTTTTATTCAATACGTCCATTAGCCGCCCTAGCTTTTTCTAGAAAAACACTACAAACGTTCTTAAATGTACAAGAAACTTATGTTATATTTTTGAACAAAAAGTTCCACTTCCGATTCCTTAGCTTTGTTTTATCATTTAGTTTAAAGTGGAACGCTTATGGTCCGTCAGTATAACATTATTTTTTGTTATATGAAACAATAACAATAACAATAAAACTTCTTTATATCCCTTATAAGGAAGTTTTTTTTTAATAAATGCTAATAAAGTAGCAATTTGTTTTTTATAACATAGAGGCAAATACATTGTACCTTTTGTCTTCCTAAACCAATATATTTACTAGGTAAAAAAATGCTTCACAATGTCGGTATGTCAGATTATACTATATCAAATTTAAATTATATATATGTATTTGTTTTGTTTGTCCGAATAAGAAGATAAATATGGAAATATACAAATTATATATACAATTATTCCTATTATGAAATTAATAATAATAATATTTTTTCTATATTTTTAATAATTTCAATTTTCTTGACGGACAAACTATCTCCATGTAATAGTGCAATAGTACTGTTTCCAGTCAACTTAAAGTCATAGTTTATTATATTTTCTAAATTATGCTGGTAACTGGCTTTAGAGGAGCTTAAATTATAAACGTTATTTAATTCACTACTTAAAAGAGACAAAGCCTTGACCAAATTATTCAGAAATACTAAGTTGGGCACCACAGAGGGCTTATGATTTATTTGATTTTTTTCATAGTATTTACATTTTTATTACTATTTTCAATATTTAAATCTAACACTCCCAGTGTAAGATTTAAATAAAGCACTGAGATGAGAACATTCATATGTACGTCATATATTAAGTATTCACATGTGGCTAAAGCTATGCTTTCAACCGTGTCAGCCTCTGGTCCGTGAAGTACTGAAACGGTTTATTGATGCCAATTTCATGGATTAGACTAGATGGCTAGATTAGTCGAACTCTCCAGATGTCAATGCGTAGTACTCTGACATTCGGTGAGGAAAGCAAACAGTGTTGCTTAAGATCCAATAGGGAAGATTAATAAATCTTGAGTTAATCCACGGTGAGCCATTTTTGTAGAGCGTGAAATAAAAAGTCATGATCCTGTTTGCGTAAACTGAAGATAAGATTTATCGAAGACAATTATTGGGTAGGCGCACTTGCTTATTAAAAAACTCTCTAAGGCTGAGTAAAAAAAATCTGTTTTACTTGGCAAAGTTTTGTTTAGTAAAGACAGCATCATTAATTTTTATTGTGTAGGTGCCAACTCATTCTATTATTATCATCTATTCATCCATATACATTCCAAGATATACCATTCGATTTCTATGAAATTATGAAAATCGTTCTTAACCAGGAGTCACGAGTTTCTATTATTATTATAGATTAACATTCATTGAAATTAACTGTTAAATCAAAGTTCATTAACCATCATTCCACTCAATAAAACTACTAATAATTTTAATAATAGTATTTGAAAGTTTTTTATTATCCATTCAGACATACGAATTAAAGAAATATGGGTTCCGTAACCAGTTCATTGATGTGAGGAAATTTTCTTTTATGTAAATACAGACTTATATATCTCTTAGGAGAAATAGAAAAATGAAAGAAAAGATGGCTAATGAGAACAAGCTTACACTTGAAAAGAAAATAATAATGTGCGTAGGTTCTGATATAAAACTATCCATAAAATTATATTCCATAATTACATCACAATCCAGCGTTTTAGATCTAATTAAAAAAACACTTCCCAAGTTCATCTTGTTTTACAGATGAGAAAGAAAATTTTGAAATTTCAGGATATAATATATGACATGACGAAATATAAGTCTTCGTATGAGAAACGATTACATGGTATAATTTTTGAAAATTGAAAATATTACTAATAATATCATATAACGATAAACAATCTACTATAAAATATTCTACTGACAGCGGGAGAAGAGTTATCAGAGGAGAGATATTATTATAAATATAACTATATTTAATTGTTTGTAAAATATATTCATTTTAATACATTAGTTCCACGTAGTTAAATTATAGAAAAGCACGCATTACGATTATGATTAAACGAGTTGCTGCCAGATGATAATAGACTTGATGTTTTTAAATTAATGAGTCTTTTTGTTTTGCTAAAATTATGTTCGGGTAAGATAAGCTAAGAATTAATTAGTCATTTTGTTTATTTTGATAATAGAAGTATCTAGTTACGTCGTCCCAAACCGCTGACCTGACACATTCCATTAGTCGCCAGCCAGTTGGCTCCGCTGAGTTAGCGTCTACCACCCATGGGAAGCCAATATTCTAAGTAACTGGACAATGCGAATAACTCTACTGGGTGGTCTGCTCCCACCCGTATTAGCTTATAATATTAATATTAAGTTTAGTCGGTTTAAGGTAGGTAGGTAGCAGTAGGTAACTTGTTAATTAAATACCATCTTAATTAAAATAAAATCTTTTTTTAAAAAGCCATTCGCTGCGTAGGGAACTTGACTATCTAATGTAATCTAATGTATATATTTGTAATACTTACCGAGTACTCTGTATTTCCATAAAACTCCTTGTGACTGAGTATTTCGCTCCAATCCACGTTAGCAATTTCTCGCATGAATTTAAGCGACTAAAAAAAATATTCTAAATAATTATATACAAATTAATTACTAATAAATAATATGTGTTATTGTGTAATGGGGGTACAAATATATAAAGTTTGTATCTTAAGGTGTAATATAAATTAAAATATATATTTAAAATAATTAGAAACAAAGCTATATCACCTCTTGAAAATCAGCAATGTTAAAATAAAAGTATGAGCCTCGGCAGCTATTCACTATGTTCTTGTAAATATTTTCATTTAAAAATCTGGAATCTTGTCCGCAGCTACCACTTTGGAAGATAACAACCTGTGAACCGTATATAAACCGAATATTTTAATCTATCTACTATTGCTATCTATAGTAGATAGAAAAAATGTTCGGAGTAGTCTGAAGAATAGCTTTATCAATTTAAATAGGGCTTTTCCTGGATCATAGAGAGAGATTTGTAGGGCACATTACTGCTAATGTAGGTTACATGGAACCTTAAAAGTATTTATCCATCCAGTATGAAATTTAAAGAACTATTAAAAATTTCATAAATTGCAAATTAAGATAGATAGATCCAAACTGATGAGTTGATATCGGTATATACCTAAAATGATCAACCCATTTTAGTACATTTGTCTATACGTTTAAATAATACATTAGAAGATAAAATTTAACTATCACCTCAAACAAAAAATAACATAAGATAAAAAAGCTCTTTATCTAAATGAACCTGTTTTTTAAATGGATATAACATTATGTACCTGGCTTTGAGTGTTTTCACATAGATTCTGTATAGAATGAAGATTGTTAGTATCCTGAGCTTCAGCATCCGTGAATACAAAGATGAGAGATCTACTTTTGCTAACTTCCAACGCTTTTTTTATTGCACTTAAAGAGTTTTTACGACATCCATATTGTTCACTCACTTCAATTGCGTCTATTAAATTAATCAGACCAAGAGGCGACCAACGTATCAAAGGTGGTCCTGGATCTAAATATTAAAAAACAGGATATTTTAGTGTTATGTTATATTAAGTAAGATTATTATATTGTATTGTTAGAGGCGTGGCAAGTTTTTAACGCTATTTTCCTAAATGGATGAATGTAACAATTCGTAAAAATCTTTTCTTTATATATCCTGAGAACATCATAATAGGTGTTTAATGAAAGTACTTAAAACAACTACGTATCATTACGTAGGTTTTTTTTGTTTGTTATATTGTATCAAAAAGAAACTTTTTTTAGACCTTTTGGCTTTTTAGTTATTATCAGATTTCACAATGTTTATAAGATTCTAACATTAGTCAACTCAATTGACTGACTACGGGTACATAAATAATACTCGGTACAGGTCCTTTGGTATTTAAGTGTTTGAGTTACTAAGCTGTTATTTCAATGAAGTAATAATGGACCTTACCGTCTGGATATATCCTAGGTATACCTCCATGGGCGTACCGATGGGTGAGGGCAAAGGGGGGCAAGGGGGAGCAGCGTATACCTCTCTACTACCTTCTACTATAATTTAAAATTGGTATTTTACATTAAAAAATGAAACCATTTAAGTTTTAAAAGGGTTTAGAAATGCTTTCTCAAGAAGGTTATTTGGGGACGAGAGAAGTGGCTTTTCAATTGTTATAGATCTATGTATTACAAACGAATACAGTTCTCTAGTAATACTTTTAGCAAACACTTTAAAGTCTAAAATCTTCGTTAGAAGCGAGATTCGGCAAAGACAAATCACCAGCGTTTGCTCTATTATTGTTAAACCATACTCAGAAAATTAAAGTTACAGGTTCTAAATTACAAAATATATAAAAGAAATCTGATTTGCACCCTCCTAGCACAGAATCTGGGTACGCCCATGTATACCTCCCACAGTATACCCTTTAGGAGTATCTCTTTAAATAAAAATATATGGAAAAATATCTATGAATTTATTGTGTATAATGCATAATAGATAATGAGATATTTTTTTACTACTTCCTAATAAAATAACACTTACCTAAATAAAGTAGAGGTAACAATATAAAATTATCGAATTTGCCGCTGCTCGTCGCTTGTAAAATTGGTTCCAAATTGTCTTTAAATAATTTAATTTCATCTTTCATAGATCTTGTGGTATCTACTACTAAGGTAAAACTTTTATCTCCAAAAACGCATTGAACTAGCAAAAAAAAAATTAAAATATTTATATAACATTTTATGACCGTACTCGAGTGACTTATGATAATATATTAACAATTACCACTTTACTGTTAACATGATTATTATCTTAAGGCGAAGTCTAGTTTATTTCATTAACGCAGTGTAATAGATTCATTATTAATTAATAAATCCATTATTATAAACCCTATTCATAAGTAAGTGTAAATAGCTTAGTCGAGGCAAGTTTTATTCTTTTTAAATAAAGTGACGTTAAGATGGATTACGGGGTAATTTACACAACATAATTTGGCTACGGTTTCAGACCACTAAATTATTAGCGAAATGAGCGAAACCAGATATATAGCAGTATATATATATATATATATATATATATATATATATATATATATACGGCACATATATATATATATATGTATATATATATATGTGCCTTTATTTTTTCATACCTACATAAAAAAATATAGAACCGGATATAAATGTCAGTTTTCGGTACTAAACAAACGGACAACAAAAAACAATATAACAACATAGCTGGACATAACAATATACTTGTATTTTTCCTTCAATGAATCATCGATTAAATATATTTATTTGTAGCGATAATTATTAATAACTCATAGTTGACCACAAAATGTATATACATATATATATTACATATATTATCTTTGTGTACAACCCTAACAAATTATGATTATTAAATGTATATTAGCTATGTTCATCTAAATTTATCGGAATTTTGCTCGGCTAGTTTCAAATCTATTCGGCGTTCCTATTCACGAACGATTTTTGGGGCATGAACAGCTCACGCCGCGATTAATTTACATGTACATAGCCGGGTGAATATATATTTTAAGAAATATCTATTTTGAAAAAAATGTTATAAAAAAATAAATATATTAGTACATTATATAATATAAATATATATTTCATATATATGTATATTATATAATGTACTAATGAATAAGATATATAATTAGGAAATTTAATTAGAATCTGTCTAGTGGTTGAAATTGTTCAATTAATAAAAAAGTCAAACTGAGTCGATGAGCCTGCCATAAGATATTAAAAACAAAATTTTAGTTGGGAAAACAGACAAAGCGATTGAGATGAGTTTAAAATTACATAGTTAATTAAGTTCATTAATTTTATAAAAAAAATACTCTTGGCCTTAATACAACATTGTTAATAATATAATGTGCGGATCGATAACATAAGGCCAAAGTTGATGTCTACCATTACAAGGGTTTAACTATGCACAGTTAAAACTTAACAATGTAAGTAATATCTGCATACGCTAATTTATAAAATTGAATCTTAATGTATAACATTTAGAATTGGATTCAGTATATTTCCATGTCAGCTACAAGATACTTTGCTTCTGAAACAAATTTACTCGTGTGACTAAGGGTCGAAAGGAAACTGCTACTTTGTTGATGATAATATACCTATTCCAATCCGTAGAAATAAGTTGCAATAAGGGAATTGCAACTTAAATTAGGTACAATGATGTTACTTTTGCCCAACCTTTATTTTTTAATACATGAAGTGATAAACGAACAAAATATGATTTTAGTTTTAGACTAAGATCTAACTACATATGTATAAAAAAAATTATAAAACAAAGTGAAAATGTGTGGTTCTTATTAAATGTCATTTGATACTTTTTGTGCATTAAAAATTATAATTTTGTTTAAATAATCTAATTATATTTCGTTTTATTGTTTAGATTAGACTAGGTCTATCAGTGATATTGGATCTTATATAAATATATATATATATATATTAATGTTACTTTATAATTTTCTTTCAATAGTTACTTTATAATTATTAAAATAAGTAATTATATTGATTTTTTACTATTCGATTGTATTTTGCTCATGTAATATTTTAGTGTTAGGTACTTAAATTGTTAAAATAAATAATGATGAATTAATAATTAATTATAGTCTGACAATGATTGATATCTATGAAACTATTTAATATGGAGTATTGCAATTGTATTGTTCTGACAACTTCATGTTATTGAGTGTTATGTTATATTGGCGATCTAGTGAAAATAATACAATATAATATAACAATATAGGAAACAAATATTGCTTGAACAGTAAGAACCTCTAAGAAGTTAAAACGTGACCAGTTGAATAATAGAAGTTATTATTAATTGTGAAGTTTTATTTTGAAGAAATGATGATGAACCACAATCTCGAGATCTACGACAGTGTAAACTCTGAATTTTTGTTGTTGTATATATTGCTTAAAAGATTTAAATGTACATTACAACTGTTCATTTTTTTTCTAATGATTACAGAAAACATATTTTATTTTGTTGGAGTCAATATGTCCAATTTAATGATATATTATTAAGTGTTACCTTACAGCTTTGGTAAATAATAAAGCAACGTCGAAACGAAGTATTGAAAGTTTTATAACATAATACTCCAGCTTAAACAACTTTTGATTATTATTTTATTTAAACATGAATTTAGCTGATAACAAAAACCTTTTCGCAATCATACAAGTATATACAGTAATAGAGCAGGGCAGAAGATAAAGATGTTATAGGAAGGAATACTAGTGTTAGAAAAACTACTAATAAACTAAGTAAAGTACTTATGTGTGTTATTCTCAAACACACAAGTTTGGTGTATTTGAGAATATTTTTACATGTGGTGTGTGTATACTTCGGGGGTGTTTGAAATATTCTCAAACACGCCGAAATATATACACACACATGCACAAGCATTTAGAAACATTTAATAACCCCTCTAATACAAACGGTACCAACTTTTGTACCAATAACATTTAAATTGATTTTTTTATTATTTATATGTTTTACACTTTGAATTGGTATTACGAATGATCACTTATGTATTTCTTTATTCTGGTCACTGATTCATAAACGTGGTTTAGTAATTTTTGAATAATTAGAATAATCTTAATCGATTCTATGGAAAGGCCTAATGATTAGGGAACTATTACACCATAATAAATTTGTACAATTTACGTATCAAAGACAATTAAAAAACCTGTAGCATCTGTTCACGAGTATAGCGTCCGCCATAGTAGGAACCATTACAATATTTGAAAAAAAAATGGCAACCTGGCCCTCAATGTATCGCAAGTTACTGTTAAGGTATATTTGGAACAAGAAAAGACCTAACACAGAGCCCTGTGGCACACCCATTTTAATAAATACACCAGGGGAACGCTTACTATTCACTTAAACTTTATAAATCTTTTCATTAAAAAAATAATAAATGTAATGTTGGGGCTTTTTAAATTTCCTAATTCTTTATTTTTATATTTTTAAAATGTCAAACTCATAAAATGTACAACTAGTTAATTAAAGAATATTTTTTTATCTTACGAATTGTAGGTAACAATAAAAATGGTTTTTAATTATTTGTATCTAACGTACTACCAGATTGGAATAATGCTTTTATTTCACTACGAGTTATTAAATCACTTAAAGGAGGACATTATGTACACTTATTTAAAATTTGTGCTATATTTGGAGCAACAACGTCTAAGTATATTAACGGATATTGCCTATAGGTATCACTTATCTTTTTAACAGAAATTTATATAAAAACTTTTAATATATCTTGGACATTAACTTTTTATAATAAAGTATAAATGGGCAAACATTTCATAATGCCCATGTTGATAATTCAAAAATTCTGAGGCTTCGAACATGAAACGTAATGTAAAGTATCATAAAATATGTAAATTAGACTGGGTACGGTTGGTTGAAAAACCACGAATAGCACGTGAACCTCGACGCAGCAGAGAGGTCCGGAGGATGAACGAAGGACGATCGGTCTGAATACTAACCTCAAAATTGCGTTGCTCTCAGCGCGCATTAGACGTTTTTAGAAAGTCCCATTGTGTTTTGTTGACCAAAAGTAAGTATTTTAACTCAAACATTTTTGCACTTATTTAGATTTCTATTTAAATGACAATAATTAATGTATTATTACTGTCATTATTGTTACAATAGACTTTTACCTAAAGTAGGGGGACGTACGTATGTAGTTGGGGACGGTTGACACATTTCTTTTGGGTACGGTTGGAACATTGATTGTAGATAAATCCCTGGCTTATAATTGCCTGAATTCCTGCGATGTATGGACATTTACGATATTCCAGGGACTATAACGTCTGCTATGCCAGTTGCCCTTTCGCCATTTACGATATTAAAGCTGGCTTTCCCAAAACAGGAACTTACCCGTACAATCGGGATCTGTTTTCTGATATCAATTTTGTTCCTGTTTCGTTACAGATACACCCAATCCCGAAAATACAGCCGAATCAACTGCAATTCCTACTCTTCCAAAAACTTATTACCCTGAAAAGCCTGTAAATCAATAAAAAAACAGCTGTGGCAGCAATTCTTCACGTTCCAGTTACCAACTGCTGAAGATCATCACCACAAATGCCTTCTACCTTCGATCAAACAACAAGGGGCTAGTAATAGTACATAAATCCCAAAAACTGAACAGTATTTTGTTATTGAACATCCGGAAATTAAAATTACACCAACCAGACACAGTAGTATTCGTCGTGTTATTAGTATTCAGGAAACCTCTCCAAAACCTTTTATTTTTTTTTATTGTTGGAAGAATGCGTTTTCGCATCGTCACCCAGGCCAGGAAGGCGATGCAATGGCCGGGCGGTATGTGCTGCATCCGGCAGTATAGGAAATGCTGCCATTTTTAAGGCACCCCACTAAAAAACCAACGGCTGCCCTCATCGCTGCAATGGGACGCCGATCGCTTTCACACTCACCGTGACGCCCCGGCGGAACCCCCCCGATAAGGGTACCCCGGGCAACCAGTGTACCTACCCCTAAACCTCTCCAAAACCTAGGACAAGCGCCTAAATGATTTTTTATTATATTTCAACTGTATTTTCACCGCAAATAACACGACAATGTCTTAAAGCTCCTCCAAGAAAGTATAATAATAGGGGGCGAAAACTTAGAAATCTACAATATATACTGAGAAGAAAGAGAAGGAAGAAAAGGAACAAGAATTAAAGTTAATAAGTAATTAGATGGAAAAAAAAATATCACAAAAAATATTATGAATCACACAACAAGTATCATCAGAAGAAGAGGAGTGCTTATTACTATTAATAAAGTAAGATAAATTGTGAATAACACTTGTTATTATATCATAGTTTGTAGTATTTACATGTGTTTCAACTTTCCCAAATCACTTTTTCTGTCACCTCTTGTATAGGGACGGTTGAAACTAATCAGATTTATTATGTTTTATTTTTAATAATATATTATAAAATATGTAATATATTATTAAAAATAAAATAATATATTACAAAACATGTAATATATTATTAAAAATAAAACATCTGGAATTAAATTAAAAAAAAATTAGGAACATTTTGTTTTGTTCAATATATTTTGCAAGATCAAAACTATCGATGCTTTAAGTAAAATTGTATTAACCGTATCCAGTTTACCCTATATCGCAGTACTCTTTTCTAATCTAAGGAATCCTTGAAACTATTACCATGAATGTAAATCTACAAGACTAATGAAAAGTGGCATAAAAATGAACATTTGAAATGGGGGACGTAGATATGAAATAACATTACATTATTTTACAGTTTTATAGTATATAAAGTTTTTTTTTTGCTTTTCGAGTTAAAAAGTTTCGAAATCTCTTGGGTTTAGACGCAAAAATCCTAAAAAACCCTCAAAAAACAAAACATTATAATGTTGAATATATTATAATTTAGATAAGCACAGTTTCCAAACGGGGATTTTCTCTTATCTCTAAGTTTATTTACGTACATAATAATACTAAGAATTAATATATAATGAAGAAGCATTAATAATAACGCAGTATTTAATCGCATGTCATAGGAGAGACGTGTTTTGCAATGTTGCTTCAATTTATCTTAGTGTTTATTATTTTCGTTAATGCTAATGGACATAATACGAAAGGTAGCCTTACATTTGTTATCGATGATACGGGATCGATGTATGATGACATAAGTCAAGTAAAAGAAAAGACTAACGAGGTATTTGATGCAGTGCTGAGTTCTAAAGCGTCTTCAATAGACGATTTTATTATTGTCACGTTTAATGATCCGGGTAAGTTGATCCTTACACTATAAAAAAGTAAGTAAGTAGTAATTACTTTTTACCTTACAGACTAAAAATATTGAATTTATTATTTTATACTACCTTACCAGAATAAAATGTATATTTTTTATCAGTATTTAAAAGAAAAATCATCATTATTTTTTAATACTCAAACATATAAAAATGTAAATAAAATTACCGTAAACTTGACCTTCGTAATACTAAAGATACAGATTCAATGTGATATATTTAAACATTAGCTTTTGGCAGCGGCTTTGTTAGAGCTCATCTGAAGCAAGTTTAAAAATTATTTTCACTAAGGTTCAAAAGAGTAAAAAATAAAGTCACAATTGCATACAGAATATAACATCGTCAAATTAAAATTATTTGGTTAACCCATCAAATTTTCTATTCAAGACTAAAGTCACCTATTTCCCAGACCACAAACTATGTGTATATCGAAAAATATCACAAACAAACCGGCAGTTTCACTATATCAAAGCTTATCAGTTTAGCCATAAATCTATTACTCAATAGATAGACATACTTTCAATCGCTTTTCTTATTTACCACAAACAAACCAAAAACAAAAAACAGATGCAGTGATATTTTCTCTCTACGTTAATACCTTTATTGCTGAAAATACTGCTCTTGGTAAACTTGCAACCTCTTACAATCTGCCTATTAGAAATAATGTAAGGACTTCAAAAAGCAGTCATTTGTCTGGTAGTAACATTGGTTCAAACAATTGACCTATATAATATAAGATTAAATTATTGTACACCGAATTAGTACCTTGTGGAGTGTATTGATAAAATTGGGAATGATCACATTGGAAACTCAGCTTCCGGTGTTCTACTTTTACGTATTTTTACGCACCGACATCTCAGTCGCATTTGTTGTCCTGGATTTAATTAAAGGAGAAAAACTCCGAACATTGATTCTAAAATTCAAATGCCTATTAAGTAATTATATGAATAAAGTACTCTTTTTTTTGTGAAACATAGCAACAGCGTTTAATTACATTTTCCCTTTAAACTTTAAACGTGAAAAAGCGAGATAAGTAGAATTGGTGTAGTTAAAAGTTCTTGATAAAATTATCTTATACTATTTATTACAAATCGATTAATAGATGGTTGTTAAGTCAGAAGACTAAAATGTGATAATTTCAATATTTTTTTTTCTTCAGGAGCGAAATTTTATACAGTCACAAGAGATCGTGATGTATTTAAAAAAGCGCTGGCAGAAATAACAGTAGATGGAGGTGGCGATTGTCCAGAATATGCAATGAAAGGAATCGAACTTGGGCTTGAAAAGAGCAAACCTAATTCGTTTTTCTACGTCTTTACGGACGCAGCTGCTAAGGATCATGATGAATTTGACCGAATTAAGAGTTTAGCACTGAAGAAATCTATACAGGTACATTGTTAGATGTTAAATCCTTCTTACTTATAGCAGCTCGACTAGGTATAGTCTAGCTTGACTGTATTACTATTCCTTACGGAAGATCAGCGTTAAGTAGCTTATATTATAGCTTATTTTTTTGCGTTTAGCCCAAAAACCGTTTGGCCAAACCAATTTTGATCTTCTTCTTATTTCCTGATCACCTGAACATTATTAATATTAAAAATGTATAATATATAATTCTCAGGGTGACGCCCCGTTACATTATTATTAACTGATAGCCTGGTATAAATTATGGAGTGTTATTCATACATTTATGATTACATTATTTTCAGGTGACATTTTTATTAACTGGTGAATGTTATAACAGTCCGTTCGAGGGTAATGTGGTTTACGACAAATTAGCAGCAGCAACCAATGGACAAGTCTTTCATCTAGAGAAACAAGATGTTCGAAAGGTGTGATTTTTTTATGTATTAATTATAACTAAGTTTATTTTAACAATGATTCCACTACAAATCTTCATGTTATATTTTGACAATAAATTGTTTATTGTTTTTTCCAACAGATAATAGATTATATTATAGCATCGATCAAGCATAAAAAGACTACCTTGGTCCAAAAACATTTCGATAATGCCTTAAAAAAGAAATTTCAAGTAAGTGTCGAAAAATATAAAATGATGCATTAAACATAAATTATAATTATATCGTTATTATTATCTTCTAGTTCTCGATTGATAGTAAAGTATGGGATGTAATTATTTCTATGTCAGGCGCTACACCAAGCTACTATATAACTGGTCCTGATGGTAATAAGGTAGAAACGAAGGAATTTATTGACACAGAAAAATCTCATGTACGTACAGAAGGAAGTAACAAAGTGATCAAGGATGAACGGCTTAGAATAACAACTAATTAATTAATTACTATGCAGATAGCTAAACTTGAAGCAACACCTGGGGTATACACAATACATTTGGATAGTATAGGTGAAATCTCAGCAGTTATAACCGGATCAACATCTGTTTCTTTTCAACATGGATTTTCCACAGTCCAACCTAATTCGTTGACAGAAACATCTACTAAACCAATTGCGGGTAAATTTTGTTATAAATAAATCACGTAAAAAATTTTGTTATAAATAAATCACTTAAATAATAGATAGGTAATATGTTATTCTTCTTCAGCGCGACAATAACTTTAGTAAAAGTACATGAAATACCATATTGAATCTTTACATATATTGATATGTAATGATGGCATTTACGTAAATAAAATATTTAAAGAAAATTTAAATAAAACTATTTTTACGGATTTAAATCGCTTATAATCATTTAAATTTTAAATTAAACCAGACGTTTCGAATGTTTTGCAGCAACCGTGATTACGGTAAGATGAGATGGAGGTGTCTGTCAGTAAGTCAGTTAATTTGTCATCTACGTCCAACGGTTTCTGAGTTTCTGGTCCTACAGTTCAGGATTCACACAAAACGCATGAACAGTATCTTGAGGTCTTACAATTTCCAGTCACAGACATGGGATTATATATGGTGTTAACCAGGGACCCGCTCTTGAAAAATATAATAACCCCCAACCATCTTCTCTATTAAAATTAGGATCTTTTTTTATTTCAATAGTCTCACGAACCATTTTTGGAATGTAACGTTGCTCTTTAGCGAGGATTTTAGGTTTATCAAATCTTGTATAATGATTGAGCTTATCTATGGTATGTTCACACATTGCTGACTTCGATGTACGCCTCTGCTTGTTATCCGAGATGTGTTCCTTAACTCTTTTACCGATGCTCCGCTTTTTCACCTATGTATGACAAGCCACAATTGAAGAAGAGTTTATACACGCCAACATATTGTAAAGGAATATTACTTTTGATAGGCCTCAAGAATTGGCTCACTTTCCTTTGAGGTTTGTAAATATTTCTTACAGAAACCTTTTTTAAGATGTTACGGATTCTGTCAGTAACTCCTTTCACATATGGTAGTACGCCCGGAAACTTAGAAACCGTTTGAGGTGGATGACTAATTAACTGACTTACTGACAGACACCTCTATCTCCATCAATACTATTTTAAGAAAATGTTTCTTTTTCAGGTGTACCTTCTTATATATCGATTGCATTGGATAATATTGACAGAGATGTATCACTAGATACTGTAGAATTGAGGGATATGGATGACAACTTCATAAGTGAATTTCCATTAACACTGAAGGACAAAAACCAGCAATTTTATGTAACAAAACCTTTGTTAACGCCTAACTCGCCCTTCAAACTTGCAGTAAGTATATATAAGTATATAGTATATAGCTGGTAGCAAATCACAATGAAACATTAATCGTAAAATACTAGACAAATGAATATGTGTTGTATGTCATTTTGTAGATAAATGGTCATACAAAAACTGAGGAGAAAATAATTAGAGTTGCACCCACAACCATAGAACCACAAAAACCTGAGTTAGGTAAATATGGATCATTTGACTGAAGTTTTTTTTTCTTTGGTTTCTAATACAGTAATATTTGAATAAACACTGATTATAGAGGGACCGAAAGTTAAGGCACCAACAGTTACAATCTTAGAAGGACCTAAGATAACTGGAGAATATGATAAAGAAATGACATTGAAATGCAAAGTTAACGCATTTCCTAAACCAGATATTATATGGCAAGATAACTTAGAAACTGTTTATTCATCTACGGTAAATCTTTTGATACAGAAAATTGAATCATTTAAAATTTGTAAAATCTTATAAATTAAAATTCTTTAATATTTTGCAGATAGTGCCAGTTGACCTTCCTTATGAATACATGAGTATTCTTAAAATAGATAAAGTAAATAAAAACCTTAGAATACAATGTAAGGCTGTTAATTTAATGGGTGAAAACTATGAATACATAGATGTTGAAACTAAAATATACTATTTCATCAACGTTCTGGAAGCTCCAAAAGGTTTGAATAACATTACTAATATTACTTTAATAAATACAGTGGTTTTGAACGTATATGTTACATACATATTCCAGATACAACGTTGGAATACGGATCATCAGTAGAACTTAATTTTAAAGTCAATTCGTTTCCTACTGCAAAAATAACGTGGTCTAAAAACGGCAAGACAATTGAAAATAATGGTGATTATGAAGTATCTTCTGATGGATCCAAACTTGTAATCAGACGAATGCGTCAAGACTTAAAAGGAAAATATACAGTTAAAGCATTTAACGACGGCGAAAAGAAAGAACATATTTTCAAAATAGACATGTCTGGCGGTATCTATTTTCAAGATGATATTAAGTCTAATAGTTATTTAAGGGTTTCTTTTTAGTTATTCTTAGTGTACATTTTATTCCAGTTATTCCTGTAATAGACAAAAGTATTAATGAGTACAAGGCAGAAAAAAGATCTAATGTGGAAATTTCCTGCAGGTACGAATTCGATTAAAAAATTAAATAAAATATTATGTTTATTCAATATTGGAATATTTAATGTAAGAATTTAAAATACTCAAAACCAGAATACTTAAATTAGTATTCATTATGAAGTCTGGACTCTTATAAAACACACAAGCACAATATTTTTCTTTTATAATACTACAAACATCCACACATAAGAATCCAAAAGTCTATATTTTATTATTTTGCTTGCAGAATTTTGAAGGGTAACCCAACACCAGTCATATCTTGGAAATTCCAACCTGAAGCTTTAGAATCTTTAACACGTTTAAAAGAAGTAACAGAGACATTACATCTTAATAATGTTGGTCTGGAAAATATTGGAACTTATACTTGCATAGCTCAAAATGAATTTGGAAGAGATTCTCATGCAATTGACTTAGTCGTTGAATGTATGTACTTTTTAAAGTCTTTAATTTTTTTTATATTTTGTTTCGTCATATTAATGTAATTAACAGCCAAAATATACATAAACATAATTTTATCTTTAATAATTTCAGATCCGCCAACAATAGAAAAGGGGAAAACTCAAATAAAAAATCCTGTAGGCGATCAAGTCATATTAACCTGTAAAGTTGACGGATCTCCTTTTCCATTTGTTCGGTGGTTATTTAACGATGTTGAAATCAATAATAAAGGAAAATATATATACAACGATAATTCATTAAGGTTAGTAACTAATACGTTTCAACTTAAGTAAGAAATTATTAAAATGGTTCAGTATAATTAACGGAAAAATGGCACTTCAGTTTTACAGGTTCAGTAGAAGACAATGGTATTTATACCTGCGAGGCCTCCAACAGCTTAGGACAGGCTGCAAAAGACTTCTATGTTAATGTTTTTAGTAAGTATAAATAAACGGTTTTATATAAAGAATTTAGAATTTGTGAATAAAGTTCAAATATTTTACCAATTTTAGTTCCAATTAAAATGGCAATACCTAAAGAGAGTAACTTACAATTGACTGTTGGAGATTCGGTACAGTTACCATGTACAGCAGAAGGTTACCCTACACCGAAAGTACGATGGACATTTTATAGTGAAAACCCCAGCATTCTCCCAAAAATTTTAAGGTAGGGTACTGTTTACCTGCAAAATGTTATCGTCTACATTTTTATTTTACATAAATTGTATAATAGTACAAGGAAGTTATAGTTTAAAATACCATGAACTACTTATAGCACACAGTTACTTTTTATTCAATGTTTCAGGGCTGACAGTACTGGTTCCGTCTTCTTAGAACATATTCAAGTAGAAGATGAAGGGTTTTACAGATGTTCTGCCAGCAATGTCGGGGGTTTAGACAGTATTACCTACGAAATTCATGTAAGAGGTAAATAAGGATTTTTTGAGTTGACACTATAGATAAATATTTTTTTCCAGTTTATAATTTACTAAAGAATTTGTTTTTTTTTACATACAACAGGATTTTAGAAAATAAATAACCAAACATCTATCAATTTGAATAAGAATATAAAAACTTTGTTATAGAAAATAAGCTCATTGTCAAAACAATTAATAAATATAGATATTGTTTAGTTCAAAATGATCGTGGGACTCGTTGAGAAATCATAAATGCCAATATTGTAATTGTTAGTTTGAGGTATAAATATAAATGATTGATGATTTGTCAGAACTGTAAAAATCCTTGTATAAAATTTCCAGCACCTGTATCAATACTACCAAACCCTCTTGGGGTTACAACATATGACGCCGTGAAGGGAGATTTGGCACTGAGAATACCGTGTAAGGCAACAGGCAACCCAAAACCTACTGTGACATGGGAGAACGAGGGTTACAATGTAGCTTCAGGTATCAAATGCTAAGTATGGCTTTACAATAACATTTTCAAAATAAATCCTTATAACACTTACACATTATATAATCTTTACACAGAAATAATGGTTATTGATACCAATTCACCACCACCAACTCAATTTAATCAAGATAACTTGATTAAATAAGCTTTCTTCCTACACTGACGCAGATAAACTTAAATTTGAAAAAAGGTCCTTTTTATGCCTTGTTTGAATAGATATACCTTATATACAATTGCTTACATTTAAACCAATTAACTTAAAATTATTCTTCAAGGTACTGATTGGTATGATATCGAGGAAGATGGTACATTGATAATTAAATATCCAACTCTTAATTCCGCTGGCAGTTACACATGTCGAGCCAGCAATGCTTTTAGTTCTGATCTAAAAGAGTTCAATGTGAATGTTACACGTAAGTTCTAGACGTATAAAGAATATCAAACGAGCAGTACTCGATGTTATAACTTTAATATAATAATAATAATTATATAATAATAATATCGGGACAAATTACACACATTGATCTAACCCCTAAGTAAGCAAATTATTTGCTTGTGTTAAGGGTGTTAGACAACGATACTAATACATAGAAATACACATATAAATACTGAGAATATATTTAATAAACGACCAAACCCAGAAACACAGACATCTATGCTCATCACATAAATGCCTGTGCTCTGCCGGGAATCGAACCTGAGCCCCGTTGCGCCGTGACACGTTAGGCGTCTACGCTAACCACTCGACCAACGGGGCGGTAAATATATATATATATATATATATTGTGGTTGTAGCTATTATAGCTGTCGATGACATTAATATATTATATATTAAGTTCGTTTTTCGAAAACTTTTTTTGAAGGATTTTTCTCAAATTTCTAAACCATAATTATGATTTAGGAATGTATATAATGTTTATAAATGTCATCCCTCCATGACAGTTTTTAATATAACGAATTAAGATGTTCAAATTGAAAAATAACATTTAGCTGTGATATTTATTTATTTATACTTTATTGTACAACATAAAATACAATGGGCGGACTTAATGCTAAAGCATTTTCTACCAATCAACCAACACAGCTAACAGAAAATAAAACAATAAGGGTACAAAATTAATGAACAGAATGGAAGCACTTAAAGCTGAGAATATCAATGGTGATATAATAAACTAAACAATAGGTAATATATAATAAATATATACATATAAAACAATTATATAAACTAAATATATATTAATAATAAATACCTAAATATATATATAGATAACAGTTAAATAATGAAGTATATAAAGTAATAATTCACCTTAAACAATGATTATACAGGTAATTATAAATATAGGTAATGACAGGATATGAACGAAATAAGAAAAAGTTTTGATCTCTCATGTAGATATTTTATGATACGTTTCTTAAAAACTTGTCTATTGGGAGCACGTCGAAGTATGTCAGGAAAGCTACTCCATAGTTTTATGGCGTGTACTGTGAAGGAATTAGACATAAAACCAGTACGATATGAAGGGATAAATAAACTAAGGTTTGTTTGTAAGAACAGAGATGAAAGTCGTGATTTGATCGCAGAAGTTGAAACTTGGTCTTTAGACATTGAGGAGAACATGGATTGTTTAAAATGGAAAATAGCTGACACAGAGTTCTTAAAATTCTTCTTTTACGGATAGGAAGCCTTTTAAGCTTAGAACGATGTTTTGAAATGTGATCGAATTTGCGTAAATTAGAAATGAAGCGAATGCAACTATTGGGGAGGCGATCCAATTGTTTAGATTGGCTTCAGAAATATTACAGTACCATACATCAGCATAGTGTATAAGAGGAAGAATAAGAGACTGCACTAACAGAGTTTTGGTCCGAATGGGTAGAAAGTTTTAATGCCGATAAAGTAAACGCAATGAGTATGTAACTCTGCGGCATAACTCAGTCATATGGGGATTAAAACTAACTGTGCTGTCCATACGAAGACCCAGATTTTTTGCTGATGACGTGAGAGGTATTTTAAAGCCAGTGTGTATGATTGGTGCCACATTACAATTATTACTTTTAGTCAAACCGTGCATGCTGCCGATAATTATGGCTTGACACTTTTGTGGGTTTACATTAATTCCAAAATCGTCACAACATTCCTGGATGTGTATCAGATCATTATTAATCCTCTCAATAGCAAAATAATATCATTAGGTGAGGCATGAGAACATAATTGTAAGTCGTCGGCATACAGATAGTAAGGGGAAGTAAGATTAATAGTAATTAAATTTATAAACAAAGAAAAAAGAAGAGGGAAGAGAATACCACCTTGGGGGACACCAGATACCAAGCTGCACCACATAGACAAAGTTTTGTCAATGCAGACAGCCTGTTAGCGATCCCGAAGGTAGGAGGGAAACCAGTTTAGCTCCTTGGAAGAAATATTGAGATGTCCTAAGTGCGCAAGCAATAAGTCATGATTGACTGTATTAAAAGCGGTAAAAAAATCAATAAGAACTAATACATTTAATTGACCACGTTCCATCGCTTCTCGAACATCTTCGGTGACTTTAAGAAGAGCTGTGGCAGTGCTGTGACCCGGACGAAAGCCAGACTGATAACTACTTAGAAGATTGTTCTTTAATATGTAGCTAGAAAATCGTTTGTGAACAATTGCTTCAAGGACTTTAGATAGGTATGGCAATATGGATATAAGACGGAATTCATTACAAGTGGTAGGATTAGGAACTTTTGGTAAAGGAAGAACACGAGCGTTCCTCCAAAGTTTAGGAAAATAGTAATTGGATAAGGAGATATTTATAATATAAGTTAGAGTAGGTAAGATAAAATCAAGTAATGTGACAATCATGAACCGGCTAACATCGTCATCACCAACAGCATTAGATTTAATAGAGAGCAGCACTTTTTAGTTTCTTCCTCAGAGACTAAAGTAAAAGTAAATGGAACATTGACAAGACTTGGCAAGGAACATATTTATGTATTAAGTATAGGTGTTTTAGAAAAATTAATGTTCAATTCAAGAAAATGAGGTTAGATGAGTGCTTCTTCTACTTAAAGATGGCACAGCACCTAAAGTTTCAAGAAACTTACATGTAACTGCCGAAGACGAGTTTAATAGTTTGGCAGCCCTTACCATCTGATTAAAACGATTTCTAACAGTTTTGTTATACTCCCAATTACCCACGCTACGATCTAGTTTGAATTTTCGAAAAACTTGATCCCGTCTACGCATAGCTCCTCGCATATCATCGGTAATCCATGGGGCAGCTGGATGTTTTATCTTGACCGTTTTTATTCGCGAATGGATATATGTTTTGTACTCGAATTTACAATTTAACATACGGGTTTCGATATTTTATATTAAAATACAGTTTGGATGATCGGTGTTTTTGATCCTCAACTTTAGTTGAGGAATGCAGTTCTATCCACGGCAGTAATGCTAATGATAAAACTTTCACCAACCTATAGACATCTATAGATTTCTATATATCTATAGATTTCTATACATTTATAGAAATACTAGTTTTACTAATCTTTACGTTATTTTTATAGATATTCTTTTATTAAAACATGCAGTTATCAGTTCTTTTTTTAAATAAAACAAATCGTAAATATTATTTTTTTGTTTAATAGTATATTATTACTTATAATTTAATGTTCTAGCATATCCACAAATTGATCATGTAACGGAAACCTTGACCTTAGAAAGTGGGTCTTCACACCATGTTGAATGTGATCTTCCTCATAGGGAAGGGGATGTTGTAAGCTGGTTTAAGGTAAATGTGTAATAAAACTGTAACTGACTGGTGCTTGTAAATGTCTAATATACATATTTAAAAAATATATAATTGGAGGCTTTTTGCGCATAGCAAGAGATACTAAAACAAGTGTTTTCATTTTGTCTGTCGGTTTATATATTAGTGAGCGATAGTGTCTAAAATGACTTTACCGATTTGGATGCGGTTTTCAGGAATATATTGTGATAGACTTCAATTGATCTTTAGTATTTTATTTTTTTTAAATCGATTGCTAAATAGAATCATCGGTCTTATTTAATAAGTATGAAATATAAGAACGTATGGTACATAAAATTATTGAGACAATGAAACTTTGGACAATGTAATAACCGTTGGATATATGCTCGCTAAATTAGTTTTTGGATTACAGGACGGAAGACTTATATCAAGCGGCGAGCTTTATTTAAAAGATATATCATCAGACAATTCTGGTGTATACAGTTGTCGAGTCAGTACTTTTGTATCCGCCCAAACGTTGCATAAGAAAGTCACCGTGGGTTACAAACCTAGTTTTATAACTAAAGAAGACACCGATATAGATTTTATCGAAGGAACGTTTGCTTATTTAGACTGTTCCGCTGATGGTGAGCCAGAACCACAAGTAAGTTTTCCAGGGCTTTTAATGTAGACAATGCCAAAGTATATGTGGAATTCATGTTGAAACATGTTTGAATGATACTCATTTTAGATAATTTGGAGACACAATGGCAACTTAATGAAGACTAGCGACATGGGTATGACTTATATCTTTGAAATGAAAGCAGACGATATTGGAAATTATGAATGTATTGTAAGCAATGAATTTGGAAGTATTAGTCGTATTTTCAATATTAAGAATTCTGAAGGTAAAGTTGTATTGTTTTTTAAATATTATTCAGTACGGGCCATAAATTTTTCCACATTTAAAATGTGCCATTGCTATTTTATTGACGATTTGTTTAACGTAATAAACATTTAATAAAATTTATTTGTAAAAATTACATCGTCCAAATATGCTCCATCTCGTCGTTGGCACTCTTGTAATTAACGAAACTATTGAAAACTTGTCGGTTCATTAAGGAAAACTCCACTCTTCATATACCCACATAAGAAAGTATCGAAAGAAGAGGATCGGGCTTCTTGGAGACATCGAGAAATCAATTTGTTTAGAGACATTTCTTTGAAGGTAAAATCACAGTAGAAGCCTAGCTGTTGTATTCTTCAAATTTATCTGTGGTGTTCAAAACTCTCGCATCATCTTCCTGTATTCCATTTATTTTACAGTAACGTTATTTCCTAGATTGTTTTTGAAGAAATTCCTGCTCATACTTTTTTTTAAGTGAATGAAGAACTGTTTGGTGTTTTGGGTTTTTCGCTCGAATATTCAAAATTGTGTCTATTTACGTTACAGTTTTTTGAATTTTAAACTTATATTGGTGTCGTGTAAGGTTCAAATGCAAATTTCAACGCAAACTAGTTATTCTCAAAGCCGCCGAACGTTTTTTGGAAATTTGAACCTCCATTTATACTTGGAAACTCAGTTACACATCATTATCCGTATTCAACTCTACAGGTTTTTAAGATATCAAGTTCTCTTATTTGTTAAAATTTTTGGCCCGTCCTGTATTATCTATATCTAGTCCTTATTAGTAAAGATTTAATAATTGAAACAAAATTGTAGCAGTCAAATCAATTAAAGAAGAATAAATTTAAAAAAAAACTCATCATACAATAAAAGTATCAATATAATGTTTACAGAATGCTTATTGGATATTGAAAAAGATTTTAACCAACACCAACCTTTGCTGTTGTCCAGATCACGACAATGGCCAGATTTAAAAAAAATAAACAACTACCTTCGCGTACCAAAATCTACATATTTTGTTCTTTCTTGTCCTGGAAACTTTGTAACTTATAATGGAGAGGAATTCGGAGAATACGTTAAAGCAACTTGCGTAGAAAATACAATTTTTAAAATAAGAGATAGAAATGTTGATTTTTCTGAAATAAAATGTAAAGACGATCTTAAATCTTTGGCAAAAAGTACCAGTGAGACCTGTTATTCTGGTAATACCGAATTACTAAAAGTTGGATATAACTTGGAAAAAAAATTCTTAGAAGTCTACGATGTTTGTGTGGATAAAGATGAAAAAGTTCCACTTTTTACAAAATACAATTTACATCAAGGTATAGCAGGCACTTTACCTGGAGAAGATTTAAAGTTTTCTGAAAGTAAATACATGCCTTTTACTTTCGAGGATATGTATAAATGTAAGTTACAATTAAGACTCATCTACTTACTGACGGGAAACAACTTAAACAGTCCAAATAAATGCTGCTTTATGAAAAGACAGTTGGTTAGCCCTGCTGACGTTATACCAGGACTATCTCAAGTTGCTACATATAACTATCTTAACGTTATCCCGCAATGGAGTCCTTGTTTTACCGAGGTAAGCTAGCCCTTGATATATTATGATAATAACAAAACTAACAACAAATGATTGAGAAACGAAGACGATTACTGTAAACATAAGAAACGTCAGGGTTGAAATTAAAATAAAAAAATATAATTCAGTAATAGCTAGTCTGATCTTTTTTCCAGATAGATAACATTTGTTTTATTTAATTACAGAACTGGGATGAAATCGAACGTCGGATACGGTCTCTTGTGAGTTTTTCTGATATTAAACTCTCTGTTTTTACTGGGTCATCGTATCCGCTGAGATTGCCTGTCAAGACTTCAACGGTATCTTTAAGTGACCGATATAAAAGACTTCAGCGTGTACCAATGTATATATGGAAGGTATAACAAGCTGGAATTTCAGCCTATTTAGAAAAAGAACAATTCCCAAACTGTAATAACTGTATTATTTCCAGAAATTACAATCCTTTCATGATTACAGGTTGTCCAAAATACTCAAGATAAATCTTCACTGGCAATCATCCAACTAAATATTCCTAGCATAAGCTTGTCCGAAGCCGTTTCCTACATGCCGTGCGAGGACATTTGTGATAAAGTGGAGTGGATGAAGAATTATCAGTGGAAAAACGTGGACAAGGGCTTTACATTCTGCTGTAGCATCACCGAATTTGCTTCATACTTTGGCAGACTTATCGAGGGACATGATAAGGTGTTTAAAACTATCCCCCTTGTATCTGACCATTCTTTGATATAGTATTGTATTTTAGATAATAACCATAGTATATTATTATTATGGAATTTCGCTTGTACTTTTCAAAGACTCTTTAATAAATATATTATTATTACAATCAAAACAATGATCATTTAGTATTGAAAAGTGTATCTACTATCAAGGCCACGTAACCACGAAAAAAAAAACAAAATTAGAAACATGAGTTTATCCTTAAGGTAAACAATGCAACAGTTAGAAATGATGCGAAGCACATTGAAGGGAGACAGGTGGACGAGATTGATGTGAAAAAAGAAATTAATCATATTTAAGATTGGCATAGCCTATGCCTAAAAATGAAAATTGGAATCATAAACATAAAAACGGAGCTAACATTAGTTGAAGTGCATATATGTTATATCTAATTCGATAGAGATAGACAGATGAGTAGATTATTAAAATTATTAAAATGCCGTATAGACTGTGAAGCGATATATTATACAATTGATAACACAATGAGAATAAAATTAAGTCTACTTAAATAGTTTCAAAGTTTTTTTTTTTATGTAATGCTTTTTTTTTTTTTTAAATACATAAGAATCTTAACCTAATACATTAGTATTTAACGGTGTGACAAAAATCATTGTTGATTTATCCGCACACCGGCATTCGACATCGTACGCTCACAGTATTCAAATTGAAATTTAAGCTAATAATTATCATGTAACAAGTCATTATTAACAATTCAAATAACATTTTTCTACAACTACCCTACACAATTCCAAGACAGTTCTTACAAATACACAATGATAATGCAGTCGCAGTAACTTGTGAGTACACACGGAGTGGTTTATGATGAACGATATTAATTAATGTTTGTTTTTTATTGTCGATTGGAAATATTTTATTAATTTATATTTTATATTTATTTTTGTAATTTCATTTTTAAGTGAAGATGGAAGGTCGTTTATTAATTTAGGTATTTGATATTGTAATAGTTGTTTACCGTAAAGATTATTGTAACTCGGTACTTTAAATTCAACGCGAGACGCACTGCGTGTTTGGTAGGTACGTCTGATGATATGTTGGTATTCGCTATTATGAAATTGCTCAAGCAGTAACATATATTTAACCTGATCGTGGATTGGTAATATGTTACAATAATTAAAAAGCTCGTGATAATCATTTTCATGGTGGGATTTGGTTTTTTTAGATACTATAGCTTTCATAATTCTAATTTGCAGGTTATATATTGGATCAAGGTTTGATTTACTTGTCCTACCATAGCTACTCAGACCGTAAAATATATTTATTTCGCCCATAGCTTTATATAAGTTTAATAGAATTTTATATGGAATTTTTCTTTTAATTATCGTTATTTTTGCCAATATGGTCCGGAGCTTATCACATACGTGATTAATATGTTCAGTCCATTTTAGTCGATCGTCAATTTTAAGTCCCAGATATTTTTGTTTAGTGACTATTTCAACAGGCTTACAAGAACAGTTTTGAAGATCAAAATGTAGACATTGGTGACTGTGTGCTAATAGATTTAAATTATTATGGTGCTTCCTATTCTGAGTAGAACTGATGTACATTAATTTAGTTTTTTTGGCATTTAGAACAAGTCCTACAACATGAGACCACTTTAACAAAAGGGTGAAGTCTGTTTGTAAGTCTTCCAGAGCTGCATCTAGATCATTATTTGCAGCTATAAGACAGGTGTCGTCAGCAAACTGATATATTTCACATTTGGATATTAGGTTAACGACATCATTTACGTAGGTGATATAATGTAATGGGCCAAGTAAGGAGCCCTGGGCTGTTCCATGTAAAGATCGTACGTTTTTACTGGTGATTTTGGCGATTTTAACTACATATGATCTTTTATTAAGATAATCCTGACACCAATGGCTCAAGGGGCCCTGTATACCACAATCTTTAAGCTTTTCGATAAGAATGTCATGTTTTAATGTGTCAAAGGCTTTGCTATAGTCGACGAACAATACTAGAACGTGCTTTTTGGCGTTAAGAAATTTATAAATAGTATCCGTGAATTTTGTGAGTAATTGGGTTGAACTCTTACCAGATTGAAATCCAAACTGTTTGGTTGTAATTATGTTGTTATCTTTATAAAAGGAAGAAATTTGTTTTGTAATAACTTTTTCTACTATTTTGTTAATTGTAGAAAGTATAGTAATTGGGCGATAGTTCTCGTAGCTATTCTGGCTTCCTTTTTTATGTATGGGCCTCACTATTCCAGTTTCTAGTTCGTGTGGATAAATACCTTGTTCAACAGTTAAATTAATGAAACGTGCAAGTGGTTCTGCAATTTCGGCATTTATTACTTTTAGATCCTGTGCTCTGATTTTGTCTGTACCTGGTGCTTTGTTGTTGATTAATGATTTTATTTCTTTTAAAACTGTTTCACTTGTTACTTTTTGAAATCGATGGCATACATTTTTAGACAGAACATATGACTCTTTATCAAGTAATCTAATGTTACACTTTTGAACAGTTTTATTCACACTTTTTGCAAAAGTGTCTGCAAATTTATCAGCGATACTTACAGTTGTGTAATCGTTGCTCAGAAATGCATTAAAAATTATTCTTCGGCAAGACTTTTTGATTACCAGCAATTTCGTTAAGTATGTTCCATAGTGCCCTTGGGTTATTCTTATTGCTATTAATGTCGTTAAGAATTTTTTGGTTTTTAGTTTTGTTAATTAATTTATTTGCAAAGTTTCTAGATAAGTTATATTTTTGTTTTAAAATTCTATTGGTTGGATCTGAGAGCCATTTTTTGAACAATTGATCTCTATGTTGACAAGCTTTAATAATACTTTTAGTTATCCAGTGATTTTTGAGCCTATTTCTATTAGTACCGGTTTTAAATTTTATAGTTGCTTTGTCGTAACAATTATGAATATTATTTATTATAATTTTATAAATTTCAAGAGGACATATCATTTGTTTACCGGCTGCCAATTTATATTTTTCAGTTTTGTATTAAGTATGTCATAGTCGTATCTTGTAATATATTCATTATCCACCCGTGTGTACCGAGTTAGTGAGCCAGTCACTGCGAGAGCGATCACGCGGTGGTCGGACAGTGCAGTTCCAAGCGCCGCCGTGTACAGGTTTAGTGAGCGGGATCGCGCGTAAATGTGATCAATACAAGAACAACTAAGTCCATTTTTTGTTAGTTCAATGCGTATATAATCAGTTATCCCGCATGCTAAGCCGTAATTGTAAATAGTGGTGTTATACATATGTTTTACAGGACCGTCATTGCGAAGGTTTATGTTAATATCTCCCAGAATATACATATCGTTTTGACAATTCATACCGAGCAATAATGTGTTTAATTCTTTTAGAAAGAGATGTTTACTATTACTAGGCGGGCGATATATACAGCACAATGACGCGATGTATCCAGAAGGCGTAGTGATATGTCCTATTAAGATTTCATTGTGTTTTGTGTCATACTTGCCGATACGAAATACGTGTTCATTTTTTAAATAAATTATTAAACCACCACCCCTCCGATCATCCCGCAGCCGGGCATGCATATTATATCCGCTAATCTGGTAAAGATTACATGCGCGTTGGGAAATATTAACTTCAGTCAACATTATAACATCAATAGCTCTGGGTGAGGAGTTAATACATTGTTTAAGAGCTGCAAAATTTTTGATAATTGAGCGAATATTCATATGAATATGTATTCATATGAATATTCGCTCAATTATCAAAAATTATTCAATGTTTTCAGTAACAGTAATATTCTTTAAAAAAGATTTAAGATTAATGCAGCCTTTAATTTCCACTATATCGTCTACTACCGTGTTCATTTTGATGAAAAAGTTATTTTAAAGAACTTATTTAATGGGGAGTAGTTTTAGTAATTAGTTTTTTTACGTCTTCTTGAGAACGAATAATGTAGGCCTTCTGATTATCTCCATCTTTACGCACACGTAGTATTCCTCTTCTTATCCATATGAATTTGTACTCAACCTTCAGTTCTTGTTTAGTATACCACAGCAGTTGCTTATTATAGGGAGTTAAAGCTTCGCATATAAATATACGTTTATTTATTTCCTGAGAGGAACTTTTAGGTAATATGTTAGAAATAGTGAGCCTATGACTCTGTGATTTACTAGATAACCAAGATTCCTGTGTTTGTTCGGTTTTTAACTTGATAAGTATTAGGCCTGGTTTATTATTTTTACCAGGCAAGCGTTTTACCTGTTTGACATCTTTTACATTTTGGTTAAGCTCTTTTGCCACGTTACTTGTAATTTCGAGTATATTTTCGCCTTCAATTGTAGGAAGATTATGTATTTCGATGTATTTACGCAATTGCTGATTCTCCATGTCCTGAATACGTTGTTCAAGAGCGCCTACCCTCGTTACTAAATTATTATTCCGATTAGTTAGAAAAATAATATTACTCTTCATAGTATCAATAGTGTTTATCAGTTCATCCATTTTATTTGAGTGATATTGAAGAGACTCAGTTACATCTTTTAATTCCCTATGTATAGTTTTTTCCATTTCTTTCGAGATGTCATCTAGGAGCTTTTTAACGTCTAACTGTACCAATGGCGTTGATTGGTTCTCCTCTTCGACCGCATCATCGTCCTCCGGAATGACAATGGAGCGTCTTCTTGATGTATCTTGACAGTCCTGACAAGTCCATTCTAGGTTTTCCGTTGCTCGCACAGCAGCAAGTTGCTTGTTCGTAAGAGAAGTACATTGATTAGTTAGATGCACCACTTTTTCACAACGATTACATTCTAAACCCGGTCGAAATTTTGATATATTTCGATTGCAATGATCGCACTTAAATTGCATAGTTAAAGTTGCAATTATTTGAGAAACACAATAATCTAGCTTACGGAGCTATACTTTCGAGTGATGCCTGTGAGCGCACGACGTGAAGTTAAAGTTGCAATTATTTGAGAAACACAATAATCTAGCTTACGGAGCGATACTTTCGAGTGATGCCTGTGAGCGCACGACGTGAAGTGAAGGATCAGTATTGGCATATGTTATCTTATAACCAAAATAAGCTCTCTAGATTATGCATACTTGGTCGTTGAAAGTGTTGCGCGTGTTATGTGCTGTATTTTTTTAAAAAAGATAAAAGCTATGTACATTTGACATTTATTATTATTTACTTGAAGTGTAATGTGGCTAAAATATTAAAATGACTCTGAACTTGTTGTGAAGTGTGTATATATAAGGTTGTGGTGATTAAATCTGATTTAGTACTTAACTTTAACAGAAGAGCAATGTGAACAGTTGCGGTAGATAATATTTATTGTGAGCGATCCGCCCTGGGAGCTACAGGCGCGGGTCCTCGCCGGAGTGTATTGACACCGGGTAGAAGCCCGGGTCGGGCGGGTTAGGCTCGAGGCGGATCGGATAAGGGCTCTAGCTCACCGAGCCCTGATCCGACAGTGGAGTAGGGACTTAGAGTCCCCATCGGCCGGTCTTGCAACGGTGGGGGCTATTTCCCCCCATCTCGATCGTTGGATCGGCCGGCGGCACGGGACTCTAACGTTCCGTCTTGTGCAGGTGCTCACGGGGCATGGGTGCTTCGGTGAGTACCTGCACAAGATCGCACGCAGAGAGACGACCCCCTCCTGCCACCACTGTGACGAGCCCGTGGACACGGCTCGTCACACCTTGGCGGAGTGCGCAGCCTGGGACCGTCAGCGTACTGAGCTGACGGCCGTGGTTGGCAGCGACCTCTCGTTGCCGAGCGTTGTTTCCGCGATGCTCGACAACGAGAGGTCCTGGGTCGCTATGGCCTCCTTCTGCGAGCAAGTCATTGCCGCGAAGGAGGCCGCGGAGCGGGACAGAGAGGCAGCCTCCTCTGAACCGCTCCGCAGGGGTAGGCTGGGTCGAAGGAGGCGGGATTACGCCCGCAGCCTCCTTCCCCAGCTGTAGTGCCTGGACGGGAGAGGGGGGTGACCTCTCCCGCCCGTTATAGGTCTACGAGGTGAGGGTGTCCCTAAGTTGATCGGGGCCTCTCGCAGGGGGTTCCGCCGGGGCGTCACGGTGAGTGCGAAAGCGATCCCGTGGCGCCCCACTAAGGCGATGAGGTCAACCGTTGGTTTTTTAGTGGGTAGCCTTAAAAATGGCAGCGTCTTCTATGCTGCCGGGTAGTCCCACATACCCCCTCGGTCATCACCTTCCTGGCCGCAGGGATGATGCGTAACGCATTTTTCCAACGATAAAAAAAAAAAAAAAAAAAATGATAATATTTATTGTGTATTTGCATATTCGCAATTTGGACCCATTGCAAAAATTTCGCAATGGGTCCGACATGATAGGATAAGCACTTTCTCTATATTACAAGATGCTCGGTTCGATCCTGACATTGGGGTAATTTATCTTTTTGTTATTTTTTCATTTATTGTTTGAACGTTTTACAAAATATTTTATACTTTTACTGATTTAAATGTGGCGGGCAATAGTGAAAACCATCAAATTATTTTCGGCTAAACCATTTGTAAAGTGCATTATTTGTGCAAAGATATAACATAAAGCGTGTGTATTGTAGAATGAATTGTCACAAGACGAAGTTAAATTATGGAGGTTTCCTATCTGTCTAATTGCAAAACCCCGAGGAGGTGATTACTTTGATTCACCTTCAAAGCGAAATACTACAGTTATATAGAAAACGGTTCTGTATATCAAGACACGTTTTCCTCTAGCGTTCCCTCATTGTTACAATGTAATAATAACTTTTCTTTGCATACCGTACATATAACTCGTAAAGATTTTATTTGCAAAATCCGAAAACTAGATACCAAAAAAGGTGCAGGTCCAAACAGATTACCTCCTTCGTTTGTAAAAATATTTATAAATGATATGTTGATTCCGTTTATTATTTTATTTATTAAGTCACTCTCATTAAGCACTTTTCCTAGAAAATGAATAATCGCGCATATTGTTCCCACTTTTAAGTCAGGCGACAATAAAAGATGTGAGAGTTATCGTCCTATAAGCATTATCATTGTGTCGCAACATTTTTGAACAATTAATCTATACCATCTAGAACCATATTAAAACAGCGATAAGTGAAAAATAACACAGCTTTGTAAGGAATAGATTATCAGTCAGTAAGCTGTTAGTTTTTAAGAACTATATATGTAGCGCTTTTGCTAAGACTCAACAAGTAGACTCGGTTTACAAGGATTTTTATAAGGCGTTCGGTAGAATTAATCATCATTTATTGTACAATAATTTCTGTGACCCTACTGAGCGATTCTCGAGCCTTGAGAATGTATTGTTTACAAACGAGGCCCATTTTCACATCAATGGTTACGTAAATAAACACAATTGTCTATATTGGAGCACGGAAAACCCTTGCACCTAAAGCCTCCTCATTCACCTAAAACGATAGTATATTACCAAAGGACATAATCTGTCTGTCTTGTCTGTCTGTCTTGAAAATATTCACGGAAATAACGATACTGTGAACTTAGTGGAATACGTGAAGATGTTGCGAGAGTTTTTGACACCACAGTTAAAGGAATTTGAAGAATACATCAACAGAACTTAAATTCAACAAAATAGAGCAAGATGCCATACCTCAAATGTGACTTAAACGGTGCAGTGGTCAAAAAAATGTTTCCTATTAATTTCTCGCAGAGGGATATCAATTCTATAGCCTCCCAAAAGCCTGGTATAAACATAGAGATCAGTATCAATATTGATTAGAGATGAACCGAATAGTGGTTTCACCGAATAACCGAATACTATTCGGTTTAACTTTTACGGAACCGAACATTCGGGCCAATTATTCGGGTAACCAGTTGATTGTTTATTTATATGTAGCCATGCGTACCCATATTCTGTGCTAGGGGGGGGAGGGTGGGGGGTTGCGGCAGATCAGATTTCTTTAATATATTTTTGTAATTTTGGAGCTGTAATTTAAATTTTTTGAGCATAGTTTAACAGTGAAAGAACAAACGCTGGTGATTTGTCTTTGCCGAATCTCGCTTCTAACGAAGATTTTAGACTTTAAAGTGTTTGCTAAAAGTTTTACTAGAGAACTGTATTCGTTTGCAATACATAGATCTATAATAACTGAATAGCCACTTTTCTTTTTTCTTCCCCGACTGACTTTCCTGAGAAAGCATTTCTAAACCTCCTTAATTTTTAAATTTAATTGGTTATATTTTTAATGTAAATACAAATTTTAATTTACAATATAAGGTAGTAGAGAGGTATACGATGTCGAGGGGGGACAGCAGCCCCCCACCCCCTCCCTCGGTACGCCCATGGATGTAGCTTCTAGCTAGATGAATAAATATGTTAATTTAAAAATAAATGTTTATTTAAGATTAAAAATAAATGTTGACTATACTAGATACTAATTGTAGGTTAGGAATAATAAAATCGAAGTTTTAACCTAATATTTTTTAAATAAATAGTGATTGATGTTCGAAATAAATGTGGAATAATTCCGCCAAATACGAATAGTAAAAAGGTGCCGAATATGCTGTCTAGTCTCAATGCTGTCTCAAGACCTGTTGGGCTCGGGATGAACTTGGACAAGATTAAGTTAATGATCGATAAACACATCATCCCTGAACCCATTCCTGTCGAAGTGGAGCACTTTTTTAGGAGCTGGCAGGCCAAGCAAGCAGGAGGACTCAGTAGGCCAAGTGTTGGAATATATTTTTAACATATAATTTAAATTTATTTAATAATAGGCTTAAGGCTTCATTTGGGAGTTTATTATAAAAACGTATACAATTACCCTTAAAGGATTTACCTATTTTATCGAGCCTAGTGCCGGGCATAGCGAGTTTATTTTTATGTCTTGTATTAATTTTATGTAAATCACAATTTTTCTTGAACTTCGAAACATTTTTATGAACGAAAATTAAATTTTCATAAATATATTGATTATAAACGTTGTACGTACGTTGATAGTGTATATATTACGAAGTTAATTATTGAGGACTTAGACTATACGATTCGATATCGTAATTTCTTTATTTGCCTTGTTAACTTAACTTACTTGCATGTTAATTTCTTCATTTATTAAACGGTCCCCCGACGCAACGAATTCAATAAACTCACATAATAATATTATTTTTAATCTTTTTAGAGGTTTTTTGTGTCGGGGTTTTTTAAATTTTAAAATTTTTTTTTTTTCTGCTTTTTAAAGTTGTTACTAGTTTCTGAATTGTAGTACTAAATGAACCTACAGATACAAAATTTTCAATTGTTTAAGTAGGAAAGATTTGTTTGTTTCTTTGAGTTGAATAGGCTCCGAAACTACGGGACCGATTTTTAAAAAAATCTTTTAGCATTCGAATCCTATATTATGATGTAAAAAGGTTATACTTAATACGAGAAATATATATATAATATTTAATAAAATAAGGATCCACGTGAAAGTTTCGACAATGTAATAAATTCTAAATGTATTAAGTAACATGATTCAAGACTTTTTCATATGGGTAGGTAGGTAGGTTTCATATATACGAATATTAATAAATATAAACATTTAGAGTCAAAATGGTTTACAATCACTAATAACACTATGATGAAGAGATTTATATTATCACTAGCTGTTGCCCGTGATTCTTTATGACTACGATCATAAGCCATATAAATATATTTTTACAGTCTCTGTGGACGAAGTCACGGGCAACAGCTATCCCTAATAAAGAACTTTACCTCAGTACGTAAGGGTAAAAACCTTTTGGCCTTCATAACTAGGCTTTTTTCCTATATAGCGCGGGCGACGCCGCTGGGAACCGCTAATTATTGCATAAGAACCTCTCCCCCGCACGAATAAAACGTCAATATCTTAGAGATGACTATTTCTATTTTAATCAAACATGGATAAGAAATATCTCGACGAGCATTGTTTTCGATAAAAAAAAACCGCATTCAAATCCGTCCACGCGTTTGGACACAAACAGCTAATTATTGCATAAGAACCTCTCCCCCGCACGAATCAAACGTCAAAATCTTGAAAACGACTATTTTAATTTCAATCAAACATCAATAAGAAACATGTCGACAAGCATAGCTTTCGATTAAAAAAACCGCATTCAGATCCGTCCACGCGTTTGGACGCAAACAGATAATTATTGCATAAGAACCGCTCCCCCCCACGAATAAAACGTCAATATCTTGAAAACGGCTATTTTTATTTCAAAAAAACATAAATAAAAATCATCTCAACGAGCATAACTTTCGATTAAAAAAAACCGTATTCAAATCCGTCCACGCGTTTGGCCGGAAATTTGCCACAGACAGATACACAGATACACATATACACAGATACACAGATACACATATCGACAGGTCAAACTTATAACACCCCTCTTTTTAGTCGGGCGTTAAAAATAAACAAGCATCAATGGTATCCTCTGTAATACAGGGCCAACGACTTCGTCTATAGTATTTTTTCAGAAGATTTTGTTTCTATCTAACTAAGACTTCTTGAAAGATGTTTATAGAGCTCTTCTATAACATTATGTTTATACAGTTTCAGTCCTCTACTCCGATGTTCTATGCAGCTTCATTATTTACTAAAGTTCCTAGTTAAGAATAATAATAAATCAAATCAATAAATGCTTTTTAAATTTATAGAGTGTGTGTCGTCTGTATTGTTATTTGTCTATTTGGATATGTATGTTTATATATAAGCGTATAAATGTATATATTTTTTTTAATATGTGTGTGTACCTATGTATATTGGTAAATATGTGTATGTATGTATATTGGTAAATATGTGTATGTATGTATGTAGTATGTGTTGTATGTAGTATGTGTTATATGCAATGCTTTCTTTTTCTTTTTGTTTTTATCTTTTTTACTATTTAAACAACACCCACGCTAAGTTTTTTGTATCTTTATTCATCTAACTCATTGGTTGCCTGGAAGATGGAAGATTGCTCTTTAGCGATAAGGCCGCCAAATTTGTATTTTTTTTATTATTTTTAGTTTATTTTTTGTTATTGTTTTCTATTCTATATCTGGGTGTACAATATAGTATTTTTATTATAAAACGAGACGCATGTTTGAAAAAACATATACACGCTACCTGAAACCCCTGCACGCATTAATACATGCAAACTTACTGACAAAAACACACTAAACAACATACATAGATAAACAGACTAAAAAACATTGCACAGACATTTTTTATTCAAATGCATTTTAGTGGCGTTGAATTTGACAAGATTGGCATGGCCCCATGCGGAAACTGCCTGAAGTTTGTCATTCAAACGTGCACCATGGCTTCTCTTTCAGACTGTACTTGATCTCTACTAGCCCGAGTACTCGGCAGATATCTTTGTACAACTGTGCTGCCGTCTGCATACCCATAGATACCGGGCTTCAATAGATCGTTAAAGAGCAGCAATAAAAAAGAGTTGCAAATAGAACGGACTGCTGAGGCACTCCGGAATTTATTGTCAAGGTTTCCAAGGAACACCCGTCGACAACTACTCGGATGGATCTCTGGCTCAGAAAGCCCATTAGCCAGCCAATCAAACCAAGAGATATACTGAACCCTGTAAGCTTGCTTAAAAGGCTCGCATGCCAGACCCTATCAAATGCCTTCAAGACGTCCAGAGAGACGGCGACCGCTTCTCCGTTCCTCTCGATGGCCTCACCTAAAATGTGTGGAGCGTACGCTAGAAGGGCCCCCGGGGACCTATTTTGGCGCAACCCGTACTGTACCCGCACTGAAGAGATCGTTACCTTCTAGGTAACGATCGCTAGAAGCCACGAGTTTAATACACGCTCCATAAACTTGCAGTGTACGGAGGTGATTGAAATAGGTCTATAATTGGGAGGATCGGCACGGCTGCCCTTTCTGGGCACGGGTTGCACGTTGGCAAGCACATACATCCAGGATTTCGTCACTATTCCAGTCTTGAACGCGAGGCGATACAGACGTGTCAGTACAAGAGACAACTCATCAACGTCTGCGCATGTCTTGAGCAGAATGGCTGGTATACCATCAGAACCACTGACTTTATTCACATTTAAACGACCCAACAAAGCAGGCAGTGAAGGTTGGCAGAAGTTGGACTCCATCGCTTTGGCAAGAGACCAGAAAGCTCGACTGCCAATGGCCAATGGCCAATGTCTGACAGAGAGCTTTTCGCCATTCTTAGCGATTCGATCGAGACGAGCCTTCCGCAATGCGTTCTTGTAGGACTTGACAGCTCGGTTAAAGGCTCTCTTCTTAAATTTACATCCGGAGTTTTGCGGCTTCGAGCATCAGTCCAAATGAGGTATGTAGAATGTTTTCGGTCTTCAGCATGACCACATTAGGCATTAAACCATGGGCGAGCTTTGCCACCGATGGAAACGTCAGCAAATGGAATGAAATACTCCATTGCCTGATGCACCACATTGGTTATAGTTTTCGAGCAACTCGAAGGATCCAGAAAAGAGAAGCATACCTACCGCCAAAGATAAGACGCAAAAAGTGCCACATCTCATCCCAATCTACTGAATTGTATTTTCATACTCGCCTAACACCATATGGTTCGAGAGCTGGTGGGGAATATGTAAACACAGATTTCACGAGACAGTGATCAGAGGTTTCTAAAGAGGAGGTGACCTCTACACGATACCTGTCCGGGTCAGTTGTCAGCTGAAAGTCCAGACTATTGGGTGTATGGCCTACTACACCCGGTTACCTCTTCGCTTGCCTCACCAGCTGAAAGAGGTAAAAGGACAACGCAAAATTCCGCGCTTCTCTTCCAGCATGGTCGGTTTTCTGGTACGGGAACAGCCAGGCCTGAAGACAGGCATTAAAGTCCCACAGATAGACGAGCTGCGCTGAAGGGTACTGATGCAGAGCCATATCAGCAGCCTCACCTAGATACTCAAATAATCTAGTTATCTCCTGGTCACCGCTGTGCGAACGGTAGACACAGGAATACAGGATTTTTTCATTTCCTGTGTCTACTAAAACTCATAGAGAAGAAAAAAGTGGGGTCTGCAAGGTGCCGGAGACGCTGGAAACAGAGTTCGTTCCGCGCGTACACGCAGACTCCGGCACGTGAGCGAAATTTGTGCTCTAACATGTATCCGGGATAATCCAGGTGCGCAGCGCTTAATGGACATTGTATCTGAGTCTCCGTCAAAAAGAACAGTTACGGTTGCTATGTCTCCAAGTGGTGATGGGCATGTAAGATATTAGAGTACAAGCCCCTGATATTACTGAGGTGCATTTTAAATGAGGAGGAGTGAAACCGCTGTAAAAACTCGTTCTTTTTGTTGTACTTTTTCATCAATAAATATATACCGTCCCGTTGATCGAGTGGTTAGCGCAGACACCTAACGACAGCGACGCAATGGGGCTCGGGTTTGATTCCCGTCGGAAAAAGGCGTGCATGTGCCGAGCATACATGTCTGTATTTCTGGGTTTGGTCGTTTATTAAATATATTTTCCGTATTTATAATGTGTATTTCTATATATTTGTATCGTTGTCTAACACAAGCAAATAATTTACTTACTTAGGGGTTAGATCAATATGTAATTCATCCCGTGTGATTATTATTATTATTATTAATAAATATATAGAATATATTTTTAGGATTCATGTAGAAAATCAATTCAAAAAATTATAAGAATTCAAAGTAATTACAACATTTACATATTTCACAAAATTTAATACCTTGAAATTCAGATTACAACGTTAAAACTAATTAAGTAATAGAACTATGACACTAAAGACAAATCTACCACAGTAATAAAAAGCTAGATAAGCTCCTCAAAGATCACATCGACAATCACTATTCACACTGCAGAGCTTCCGCTCTGAAACGACTATGACACGATCATTCATAAACCTAACACTTGTTTACTAATTTATAGGAGTTGATGCCTACTAATTATTTAGAATTACTCCAAAAATTTAAGGAATATAATAAAACTTACTATATAGGGTTCGTGGATTTCAACAAGGCATTCGACACACTTGAACATAGATTTATCTGAGTTGCACTAGAAAGGCAAGGCGTACATGCAAAATACAAACGAATACTGAAAAACGAATACACAAAAAGTACCGCACAAGTAAAGCTGGAATCTATAGGTGAGGAATTTCCAATTGAGAGAGGGGTACGCCAGGGAGACCCAATCTCACCAAAAATATTTTCAGCTGTCCTAGAAATGATATTCAGAAATCTAGATTGGACGAATAAAGGACTTAATATAAATGGTGAAAATCTGAGTCACCTGCGCTTTGCAGACGACTTAGTCTTATTTTCAGAAAACCCGAAAACCCAATGATTCAACAGTTAGCAAAAGAGAGCGAGAAAGCAGGCCTGTCAATGAATTTAACAAAAACAAAAGTAATGTCAAACTCTTCACAAACCGAGCCTATAACAATAAATAATGAAGAAATAGAGTATGTAAAGAAGAAATAGACTCAGTGAAATCATGAAGAACAAAAATATGTCTATGAGGAACGAGAGGAGAGTATATAATATGTGTATCCTACCATGCTTACTATATGGGTGCCAAACTTGGGCATTGACAAAAGAACTAGCGAGGAAAATAAAAATTTGTCAGAATGGAATGGAGAGAAGCACAATAGGAGTTAAAAGAAAAGACCGAGTTAAACTAAAATGTATCAAAAGCAAAACAAAATTTAATAATGCATACAACACATACAGGTGCCTAAAGTGGAGATGGGCTGGGCGTATGATGAGGGAAAAGAGATAAAAATGGACGAGACTAATAACTGAATGGCAACCACGAGATAGCAAAAGAAATAGAGGCAGACAAACTAGAAGATGGGAAGACGACGTCAGAAAAATAGCAGGTCCAATATGGACCCGCATAGCGAAAGATAGAATAGAGTGGAAATCTTTGGAGGAGGCCTATGTCAAAAGACAAGCTGCAACGTAGAAATGACCGTTTACCGATACCTAAATTATGCAAAAGAAAAGAAACTATATAAAGTAAACATATTTGTAAGAAAAACTATTGTAAAATAAGTTCAGCAATAAAGGCTATTTTATTTTCTTTATTTTATTTTTAATTATTTAGAAATACCCTCGACTCCTAACACGGCCTCTCCTGACAGGAGGTCGTCCTCGAGCTCTATCTTTTAATTCTGAAGTTTTATCTTTAAAACTACCAATGACACGAAGGACTTCAAGACTTGGCAGCGTTATATTAGAATTCACTTTTCAAGAGTCTTTTTAAAAAAGAAACAAAATTCACACACAAGAATTATATATATTTATTTAAAGATTTAATTAAATTTTACAAGATGTGAGTGATTTACGGAAGAGAGAAGTACACGACAGCAAGGTTGGGAAGCGACTGACTTTCAGGGTGATACATGGTTAGAGTCAAGTGGATGGGAATGTATGATCATCAGGTTGGGTGCTGAGAAGGCAGAAAGGGGTACAGTCTAGGGATGTAACAGCCCCCCGGATAAGAGAAAACTTACGGGTGAGAGGGAAGTTGACGATGAAATGTGAAAGGTTAGGTCTTTCGAAGTCTAGGAGCGGGAACATCGTCATCAGGATCTGAGGATTTCATTTCTATAGGTTCTTCTGGATTGGGATTACATGCATGTACTTTAATTGACTTATAATATTTAAACACCTTATAAAATATGGTTAATATAATAATTAAAACTCGTACAATAGTAGTATAAGAATAAAAATTACCATACAATACAATATGAGGTTTTTCAATTATCTTATTAAGGTTTGTTTTAATTTGTTTGGTAGTTTTATCATAATTAACTATAAGAGTTAATTACTGGTTTAACATTAATTTCCATGTGGTGTTTAGGTATAAGTTTATTATCTTTACAAAATGCTATGCATTGATCAAGTAATGTCAAAATACCAGTTTCGGATATAAATAATTCTGTTAAATCATCATTTGGAAATTCTATAATTATTTTGGATTCTTGGCTAATAATATAAATCCATTAATTATTGTGCAATTTATGAAAGGTTTCAAAGTTACCATTAATAAATTCTGTATTACAATTTGGTGGAACAGAAGTTAAAGCTTTTAAGATTATATCAGTTTCACATAAAGGTGTAGCTGATGCAGGATAGACCTTGGGTACTTCACAACCATAGTACTGTGTATTCATAACCTTACAATTTGATAGTGTATCTAATTTAAAATAAGACGACTTATCTCTAGTCATGCCTAAATATTTAGTTGAAGGTATTATACTAGAATACAATGTATTGTTTACAGTTTTAAGATTCACCGGATAGGGTATGATGCGATATAAAACAAATTCCTTATTATTTACAAGTGGTATTTGTAGAACAAATACGATTTTGTTATTCATATAATAGGATGAAACATCGGACACATTTTCTAAAATATGTATGTTATCTAAGACTAACGGAATGGGTAATTGCTGAGAGCTAGGAAGAAACCTATAATTATTTACAAGATCAGAAAATAGTTGTGCAGGAGTAATAATAGAAGGATATATATCTTCTAACTTAAAAGATAACATTAACAGATCGCTTTCTAAGATGTTTGATAGTTCTGATATCTTAGATTTCATGTATAATTTATCAGAAGCTATTGTTAGGTTATCTACATTATTATTTATAGTTTCAATGACAGAATTGAGTTTCTGCTCATTTATATTGATTTTATCAGTTGTGTCTTTGAAAGATGTTAATGTTGACATTGTTATATTTTCAAACATTAATTTCGGTAGTGGCATCTTTTCAATGTTTATCTATACTGCAAAGTTAGAAACATTGGTTAGGATCTTCGAAAGAAACCTAATAGATGTCACCACCGTCCCGATAAAAACGATCACATATAGAATGCTTAATTCACCGAGATGGACAGCGATATGGTAGCTCAGTTGGTAGAGCGACGGGACGGTTTCCCAGTAGTCGCGGGTTCGAATCCCTGCCCGTATCGGTTTATTTTTCATTCTATATTTATATAAATTTAAATCAGCTTAACATGGCTATACATGTTTAAAGATATTTTCAAAAATTACAGACAATTTATATCTAAAATAAATATCTAATGTGTTAAGACAGAAGTCATGAATTTGCAACACATAAGAGTTTTAATTAAGAAATTCATGGCCATCAAGATCTACAATATTATTGAAGCCTAAGATTAAAACACGATTATTTTTAATAAGATTTAGAATACTTATAAACAGGTTTATTTATTTGAAATTATATAATTATGTGGACAGCTGCCAAATACAGTATTCGAACTAACCTTTATGCGCTGTATATTTCTTATAAGAAAATTAACAGTCTCAAATATGTCTGGCAGCTCTTGAAGAATAAACGGCGGTATTGACCGAGACATGATTCACAAGCACATTTTGATTATTTATCTACAGAAAATTTAAAATTTACGATTCTTAATAGACAATTATAAATTATTTTAGCCATTACAGAAAGGCACGATAGAAAAAATAAATTAATAATAATTATGAAAGCCAAAATCTAAAAACCCCAAATCGGTTCTCACTTGTTTGGCAAAATTACACTGACATTGACATTTAGTATTTATACAGCTGACACTTATCAGATTTTGTTAATAAAAGGGAATACCTGTACTAGATATGTATTTTCATAATAAAACTATTTGTTATAGAAAAATAACATTTATTTTATAATGATGAAACATAAAACATCATTTGAAACATTAAACATAATTTGAAACATAATGTAATTTTTAAAAAATGATCATCACTTCGAAGAAATCTGGCACTACATAAAAGCATATAACGAAATAAAATATTTAAATATTGTCAGGAAATACAAGTGATTTTGCTACAATTTAATTTGCACACTTAATTCATCAAGTGTACAACAGTACCTTTAGACTCGGGTTATTTAATTTTCATTGCATTTTTTTGTTGTTTTAGTGAGTTTCTGACTCGCATTAATTAAAAAATTCTTGCCGGTATTTCTTTGTTATTTTTTGCATATTTTTTGAATTATTGGTGGGCTTTTTGAATTTTAAGGTTTGATTGAAAGAATAATTATGGAAGACATTGAAATGGAGGATCTTAGCAAAACTTATGTCTGTTACTTTTTTATACAGTTATTACTTACAAATGATACATAAAGAAATTCATATTCAACGCTTCAATACGTTGATAATTTCTAAAGTCATGATTAATATTTTTATATTTTTTTATATTGATATGTACAAGAGAAAAAATAATTTAAAATGGTTTATCCTAAACAAATAAAATTCGGTTTTTTAAATCCGGGTTCTCTGGGAAACAAACATGAAGAACTAATTGTTGCCTTAGAGCGCCATGACGTTGATATTTTGGGATTAAACGAGACATGGTTAAAAGAGGGTAAAGAAGGTTGTGCGCCTACCATACAAGTGCGGCACAAGTGACGGCACCCGTCAGAGAGGTGGTGGTGTCGGATTTTATCTCAGACGCGATATCAATATGCGAGTTATAGTTCACCCAATTACTTATTTGGTGGAACAAATGTGGCTGAAAGTGAAAGTAAGTAATAAGACCATTATAATTGGTACTGCTTACAGACCGTCTTGGTTAAATACTCAAACCTTTTTCGACGCCTTAACAGAAACTATCGGCTCTCTTCCATATTATGATCACCTACTATTATTAGGCGATTTCAATATAATTTTTTTAAATAAACATAATAACAATACAATAAATCTTAAATATTTATAACAGAGCGTAAATTTAATACAACGTGTATCTGTGCCCACACATTTTACTCCGCACAGTAAGACTCTCCTTGATCTAATATAAGTAATTTATTCATAGATTATATTTGTAATCTTAGTAGTCACTCGTTTGTGTCCTTCGACTTTAAAGTTTTGAAAAAAAAAATTGTTCCGAGAAAAACTTTTGTAAGACCAATTAAAGACATAGACATTAATGACTTAGACATATTCTTAAATTTGATTGACTGGGAGAGTATATCACAACTTCAGAATGTAAACGCCATGGTATTTGAATTTACGAACAATTTGTTGCACTTGTTTAACTGCTTAGCCCCTCTAAAAGAAATCCACCTGAACGAGAATCATTATCCTTGGATTACATATAATATTAAACTCATGATGCGAAGGTGAGACTAGGCACACTATATGTTGCGTAAAAATAATTCAACCGCTCGCAATATATATTATAAAGACTTAAAGAGGGCAGTTGATACAGCAATTATTAATGAACGAAAGGCCTTTTTCAAAGTATATATAAACAATCACATTAAAAATTCTAAAGTCATGTGGAAAAATTTTAAATATTGTTTTAATATTAATAACAAAGATTTTATTTTACCACCTCAATTTAATAATACTAGGTTAATAAACGATCATTTTCTTAATATTCCCGGTAGTATTAAAGTCTCACCACTCGATGTTATCGATTACAGGTCTCGGAGATACGGGAGCGAAAATTTTTCCCTCAAACCCGTGGATGAAACAACTGTATCTAAAATCTTAAAGACCTTGAAATCTAATGCTATAGGTGTAGATGAGGTATCCTTAGAAATGATTAAGATTACTTTGTCCTCCACTCTCCCGGTCGTTACAAGTATTATTAATAAATCTATAATAACCAATACGTTTCCCGACCTCTGGCGGCAAGCTTTAATAAGGCCTATACCTAAAACTAAAAACCCCATAGATCTCAAGGAGTTACGTCGTATTAGCACACTGCCCTGTATGTCTAAAATTTTAGAGAAGGTAGTATGCAGACAGTTAAGTACATTTTTGGAAACAAATAATATTCTGCCAGATAATCAATCTGGGTTCAGAAAGCAAAGAAGCACCTGCACAGCTTTAGCTAATGTTGTAGATGACATTCTTACTGCCCAGGATACTGGTCAAGGAACAATTCTAGTTTTACTAGACTACTCTCAAGCATTTGATACTATAAATATCCCTTTTTTTGCTATCTAAATTGCATTACTACGGATTTGATCAAGATTTACAGTAAATTGGTTCTCCAGCTACTTAAACAATCGCAAACAATCTGCTGAAATATTACGTGAGGACGGAACTAAATTAAAATCTGAGTGGTCCCGTGCAGTTAGCGGCGTTCCACAGGGATCAATTTTAGGACCTATCCTATTTATTTTGTACACAGCAGATACAATAAAATGTATTCACGATTGCAATAATCACATATACGCGGATGATCTACAAACGTACATATCATTTAAACCGGAGGAAACGGATGTTGCTATCAAAAAATTAAATAACGATTTGAATCGTTTATTTAGTTGGTCTCAATCTCATTCCCTAGTCCTTAACGCCTCCAAAACTAAGTACATGATATTCGGAACCAAAAAACTAGTTAAGAAAATAGTTGATAAAAATCCTATCATAAGTATCAAGGGAGAGAATATCGAACGCGTTACGGAAGCAAGAAATCTTGGTATTTTAATGGACCAACAGCTGCGCTTTGAAAGGCATATTCTTAATACCGCAAGCAATTGCTTCTACAGACTTAAGATTCTGTACCGCCTTCGCGATTCATTAAGTCCTGAACTGCGGATCACACTTTGTGAATCCTTGATCTTGTCCAAATTAAATTATGGTGACGCTTTAATAGGTCCCAGGCTGCTTGTAAGGTCTAAGAATATTATTTAAAACGTTTAAAATGCTTGCGCCCGATATTGTTTTAAAATTCCGCCAAGAGCCCATGTTACACCGTACATAAACAGTATAAGATCTTTAAAAATGGATTACCGGAGACAGTTACATTTTGCTACTATGCTGTTTGGAATTATAAAGTTTAAAATACCTTCCTACCTTTATAGTAAGCTTCGCTGGGTTCATGAAGATAATATTGAATAAAATTGTACCGACACAGCACTGCATCGTTCCGTGGTACTTTTAAATATATGGCTACCATGTGCTGGAACGACCTGCCACCACCATTACGCGTCCTGAAAACGATAAAATATAAACAACATCTATTTAATATCCGATAAAATATAAACAACATCTATTTAATATCCAAAATAATTTATAAAGAAAACCAAATAAAATCTAGATCTAATAGGCATAATATATTTATTTAAATTAATTACCTAAAACTTTTCGGCCACTATAACTTAGGGTTGGGGGGGAGTTTACGTTCAGGTCACTCGTAAAAAGCTAAAGCTGCCAGTGAACCTAAAATGTATTTTATGATTATTATTACTATTATTATTATATTATTAAAATTAACATAATTTACCTTATTTGGAATTGTATTATTATAAGTATGTAATTTGGAATTGTTTTATTGTAAAGTATATTGTATATAAATAATTTTTTTTGTTATTATTATACTGTATTTTAAAAAGTGAATGAACTGTTTTGTATTAGTATTGGGATATTGTAACCAATATTACTCCACTGGAGTAATATTTCTTATTAAAGTAATGAACATTGTTCTCGCGGATACGTCACTTCACATACCGGGTTTCAGCTAAAATTCAGCGCTGCCTGAACGAGTATTATCCCGAACAGGCAGCACATGCTGAGCTGAACGCCCATTCGGCGTTGTACGATTACGATGATCCGTATGAAACGGAAAAACTATGTTGTTTATAGACCAATTGCGATTATGTACGATAGACGTCACACCGCGTCGCCCTCCCCTCGTCCTCTAACCGGTTTTTCTGCACTGGCGACTCGTGCGCGTATTGCATACGGGGCGAGAGAATGGGGGACGCCTATGCGTTTATTTAGTGTAGTTATTGATTTTTTTTTATTGTTATTTTATTTAATGTTGTCTTTTCTTATTTCTTTTTTGTTTTTGGTTTGTTTATTTTATAGGTTTTTTGTTTTTTTGTTTGTTTTTATTCTAATTGTGTAAAACGTCCGAATAAAATTTTTCTTTCTTTCAAAATGCCACTGACATCGGATCATTCATCACCAGAGGAAAATCGAAAAACCAAATTTCAAACACGATTAAACTCAATGTTCTTATGAAACATAATTATTACACTATTATTATCATTAAAATATTTTTTCATAATTTTACTATTAAATATAATTGCACAGAAAAGGTCATTCTTGTCTTCAGAAATCAGAAGTATAACACAATGTTTGTGTTTTACTCCTGAATAGGAACTCATTTGGAACTTGATATTTTTTTTATGTTGTTATGTTTATATACATTACGTTGAAATATATAAAATATTGCCTGGACTGCCTTTGAAAAAAATACAATACAAAAACTGATTAAAAAGAAATAATAAATTAGGATTTTTTAATATTTTTCATAGTAAATGAAAATGGCTGGCATTTGGCAAACTTTTTCTTTTTTAGGTTTCTTTTTAATACATAATGCTTTATTACTAACAAACAGGTTTTACATCCCGAGAGATTTAACATCAGTGATATTGAAAGTATACAAATGTATTCTGTTGTTGGGAATAATGTGATGGAGAGTGCCCATTCACATTTTTTCGAAACACCATCACAAGACCACAAGAATAACACACCACACAAATTCCAATAAGTTCACAAAAAAAAAAATGTGTAATCTAATACAAAATTATACGCAAAATTATAATTAGAAAATAGAAGTAATTAGCTAATTCCTTTAGTCGCTGAATCTGACGTCAGGAATCCTCATGGATACACACCTCCATCAAGGGGATGATGGAGGTGGTTATGTGCGAACCTTACCTCAACTAAACCTGACGGTTGCCGCCGCCGTCATAATGAGACACCACGGGATCGCTTTAGCACTCACCGCGATGCCCCGACGTGATCCACGGAGAGGGCACCCCGCAACGAGGAGCACCCATCCCTATTTCGCAGGCTTGATAGATTGTGAAGGGATTCCCTTCCCCCCACCCTTCTAGCAGGACTCAGTCTCAGAATCGAACCGGTTGGACAGACCGACTCGACCATTGACCGTGTCCAGCTCCACCGCCGGTTATCTCCCCGAAAGGAGACCACCAGTCAGACCCCCTGGAAGAGCACACTCCCATAAGACCCAGTGATGCGCAGACAGCCTCACTGCAACACACTGGAGTCGAACGTGAGTCCGCTCACGTAGGGGGCCCAACGTCGAGCCCGACAGGCTTTTACCGTCGGCCACGGTGATCAGCCGAGACCAGCAAGAAAAAGGCATAAGTCGGGAACCCACCACGCCTAGACTAACCATCACCAAGCGCAACCGTGGCGTCGGTACTCGGCAACGATTAATCCAGGCAACGTCTCGGACCGTCTCCACACCAAGCTGGCAACAACTGTGGACCAAGCCTCAGCCGTGCTAGGGGCTTTTGAGGACGTATGTATTTGGGGTCGCATGAGGTAATGTTCCATAAAGGTTTTATTTTCAAATAAAATTATGTGATTAAAAAGTTCGCCAATACAGGAAGGTTGTAGATACTACTAAAACTCAAATTCACTTATGCAATTCCTTAGACATAATTCTCAAAAATTACTCGAAATAAAAGTGTTTAACAATTTTATTAAATGAGGAACCTTAATTTTATCCATAAATCGATTATAAACATCCTTGAACGCAATCATGAGATCATGATCCCAGATAAGCCAGGGTTTCGCTTATCTATGAATCTTTTCTTTACTGTCGTTGGGTACAATAATTTTTATACAGCTCCAATGTTATTCTCCTTATTTTCTCGCTTTTTGTCTGCATCACTACTACTGCTACCAGCCGTCACTACTTGTACCAGCCGTCACTACTTCTACCACCCGTCACTACTTCTACCAGCCGTCACTACTGCTACCAGCGAATATAGGATGGTAAATATTAAAAAAGCTTGTACAGATCATCATATTATTGTCAAGCTCGCATCGCAGTATCAGTATTCGTATTACCTTATATCTATACCTAACTGTAGTTGAAACGAAATTTAGTTAACTAAACAATTTTCAGGATTTGATTAGGAAACATAAAAAAACGAATATGTTTTTAAAGAAAGCTACCAAATTATAAAGATGTCAAATATTATATTTTAATAAGGCTAATATTTGAAAGTATACAAAATATCTGTATTTATTGGTAAATTCTGGGGAAGTCGTTCAATCCTACTGTTAATAGTCCAATTTAAATGTCCTATCTTCAACATATTCTTCGTTTTATGTTATATGGATCTTGCCATTATCTAAGAGCTCTTAACTAGATTGGTATATATGCCAATATATATATATATTTACCCGGCTACCGACTAGTTTCGAACCCGTTCGGGGTTCCTCCCATTCATAATCATGAATAGGTTCGATACTAATCGGGCAAATTCCGATTAAATTACTTGATTATAGGCGGGTGAATATATTGCTATTTTTAATAAAATAAACATTGTGGATATATATTGTATAAAATTACCATATTAAAAATAATAATACAATTATATATTTATCATCCTTAATAATCGTTATACTACTTTTAGCGAGACGTTAATTGAATCTGAAGCTAATTGGTTTTCAGCAATACACTGATAAGAACCCTCTTGCTTTTTAGAGATATTTTTTAAAACCAATTCTAAATTGCCGCCAGATGCACTTCTGAAATAAACACAACATATAAATATGTTAAACTGATGTTACAATTATAATTTACAACGGTATATTCTAAAAATCATATTGTAAAAATTGCATTATTTTAAATTATATTTAAAAAAAAATTAAAACACAGAAGTTAAGAAATACAGACTTAGTGTGTTCAACTAATAAATGTAATAAGAGCTTTTAGTTATACTACTCATATATAGCATCTTAGCATTAAACGTGGTTTAATAATTTTTGAATAACTAGAATAATCGCAATCGATTCTATGGAAAGGCCTAATGATGAGAGAACTATTACACCATTATGAATTTGTACAATTTACGTATCAAAGACAATTAAAAAACTTGTAGCATCCGTTCACGAGTATAGCGTCCGCCATGGTAGGGACCATTACAATATTTGAAAAAAAAAATGGCAACCCGGCCCTCAATGTATCGCAAGTTACTGTTAAGGTATATTTGGAACAAGAAAAGACCTAACACAGAGCCTTATGGCACACCCATTTTAACAAATACACCAGGGGAACGCTTACTATTCAATTGAACTCTATAAATCTTTTCATAAAATATTAAACAAATGTAATGTTGGGGCTTTTATTTTTATGACGAGATTTTTACTTTGATAAATCACAGAAAATGTGAAACTCATAAAATGTACAACTAGTTAATTAAAAATATATTTTTTTATCTTATGAATTGTAGATAACAATAAAAATGGTTTTTAATTATTTGTATCTAACGTACTACCAGATTGGAATAATGCTTTTATTTCACTACGAGTTATTAAATCACTTAAAGGAGGACATTATGTACACTTATTTAAAATTTGTGCTATATTTGGAGCAACAACGTCATAGGTATCACTTATCTTTTTAACAGAAATTTATATAAAAACTTTTAATATATCTTGGACATTAACTTTTTATAATAAAGTATAAATGGGCAAACATTTCATAATGCCCATGTTGATAATTCAAAAATTCTGAGGCTTCGAACATGAAACGTAATGTAAAGTATCATAAAATATGTAAATTAGACTGGGTACGGTTGGTTGAAAAACCACGAATATCACGTGAACCTCGACGCAGCAGAGAGGGGTCCGGAGAAAGAACGAAGGACGATCGGTCTGAATACTAACCTCAAAATTGCGTTGCTCTCAGTGCGCATTAGACGTTTTTAGAAAGCCCCATTGTGTTTTTTGGACCAAAAGTAAGTATTTTAACTCAAACATTTTTGCATTTATTGAGATTTCTATTTAAATGACAATAATTAATGTATTATTATTGTCATTATTGTTACAATAGACTTTTACCTAAAGTAGGGGGACGTACGTACGTAGTTGGGGACGGTTGAAACATTTCTTTTGGGTGGGGGGGCTTCATCGCCGAGAACCTCCTCATGTGCCCGTCTGTTTCCCTTGTTGCTCGGATTCGTTCGGTGGCATCGGAAGCGGTACGGGCCGGTGCTCCCTGGGCAACAACGGTTAATGTGATCCTTCGGGTTTGCATTAGCCGTTGGCTAATACTCGGCGCGAGGTGGGTCGGCCATGGGGGTTTGTGCCCGGTTCATGGCTGGCTGGCGGACAGGCTGCCTTTCGGGGTGGTCTGTCTGCGGGAGGGAGGCTTGGACCTGGAGATGGTCTGGGCGTTTTGCGGTGCCTGGGATTTCCGTTGCCGTTTGCGGTGCTGGGGTGCATTCGGTGGCGGAGGTTTCGGGGGCAGTCGCGGGTGCCTCCTCAGGTATCCAGCATCGCCGGGAGGTATCCCGTGGCTGTCTGATGATGGGCGTGTGGGGTAGAGTGGGCCGAACTTCTTGCTCCAGGTACGGTGCTGGGGCGCACTTGGTTGCGGGGGGTTCGGAAAAAGTGATGGATTCCTCCTCAGGTATCCAGCATCGCCGGGAGGAATTCCGTGGCTGTCGTGGGAGGAGTGCGCTGGAGCGCGTGTGGTGTAGGGTCGCTCCTGGTACTTCTCTGATAGCAGAGTTGACTGTGGAGTGGTTCCGTTGCTGTATTTACAGCGCTGGAGGTTGGGAAGGAGAAAGGTTCAGCCCATTCCTTCCCAGCCGTAGGCTTAGGTGAGAGGGGGGAGCGACCTCTCTCGCCATTGCACTAGGTCTATGAGGTAGGGGTACACTGGTTGCCCGGGGTATCCCTATATGGAGGAGTTCCGCCGGGGCGTCACGGTGAGTGCGAAAGCGATCCCGTGGCGTCCCATTGTAGCGTCGTGGGCAGCCGTTGGTTTTTTAGTGGGGTGCCTTAAAAATGGCAGTCGCCGGGTGCCGCACATGCCGCCCGGCCATCGCCTTCCTGGCCTGGGTGAAGATACGAAAATGCATTTTTTCAACGAAAAAAAAAAATAAAAAAAAATAAAAAAAAATCTTTTGGGTACGGTTGGATTGTAGATAAATCCCTGGCTTATAATTGCCTGAATTCCTGCGATGTATGGACATTTACGATATTCCAGGGACTAAAGCGTCTGCTATGCCAGTTGCCCTTTCGCCATTTACGATATTAAAGCTGGCTTTCGCAAAACAGGAACTTACCCGTACAATCGGGATCTATTTTCTGATATCAATTTTGTTCCTGTTTCGTTACAGATACACCTAATCCCGAAAATACAGCCGAATCAACTGCAATTCCTACTGTTCCAAAAACTTATTACCCTGAAAAGCATGTAAATCAATAAAAAAAACAGCTGTGGTAGCAATTCTTCACGTTCCAGTTACCAACTGCTGAAGATCATTTCCACAAATGCCTTCTGCCTTCGATCAAACAACAAGGGGCTAGTAATAGTACATCAATACCAAAAACTGATCAGGATTTTGTTATTGAACATCCGGAAATTAAAATTACACCAACCAGACACAGTAGTATTAGTCTTTAGTCATTAGTCAGTGGTTTTAGTATTCAGGAAACCTCTCCAAAACCCAGCACAAGCGCCTAAATGATTTTTTATTATATTTCCACTGTATTTTCACCGTTTGTTTGTTTGTTTGTTATCAGAAGAAGAGGAGTGCTTATTACTATTAATAAAGTAAGATAAATTATGAATAACACGTGTTATTATATCATAGTTTGTATTATTTACATGTATTATTTTCAGCTGTCCCAAATCACTTTTTGTATCGCCACTTGTATAGGGACGGTTGAAACTAATCGGATTTATTTTGTAATATATTATCAAAAATACAATAAAAAAATATAGCAACATTTTGTTTTGTTCAATATATTTTGCAAAATCAAAACTATCGATGATTTAAGTAAAATTGTTTCAACCGTATCCAGTTTACCCTATATCGCAGAACTATTTTCTAATCCAAGAAATCCTTAATTGAATTCTTGAAACTATTACCATGAATGTAAATCTACAAGACTAATGAAAAGTGGCATAAAAATGAACATTTTAAATGGGCGACGTAGATATGAAATAACATTATATTTTTTTTACAGTTTTCGAAATCTCTTGGGTTTAGACGCAAAAATCCTAAAAAACTCTCAAAAAACAAAACATTATAATGTTGAATATATTATGATTTAGATAAGCACAGTTTACAAACGGGATTTTCTCTTATCTCTAAGTTTATTTACGTACATAATAATACTAAGAATTAATATATAATGAAGAAGCATTAATAATAACGCAGTATTTAATCGCATGTCATAGGAGAGACTTGTTTTGCAATGTTGCTTCAATTTATCTTAGTGTTTATTATTTTCGATTATGCTAATGGACATAATAAGAAAGGCAGCCTAACATTCGTTATCGATGATACGGGATCGATGTATGATGAAATTAGTCAAATAAAAGAAAAGACTAACGAGATATTTGATGCAGTGCTGAGTTCTAAAGCGTCTAAAATAGACGAGTTTATTATTGTCACGTTTAATGATCCGGGTAAGTTGCACAGTTGTACACTATAAAAAAATAAAAAAATAAAATTTAACTATAGTAATTATGATGAGGTTGATTTAAGCTCGTACAAAAAATATTTTCATAGAAACAGAATTTTGCTACAAAGAGCGGGAACGGTCCTAACTTTGTTTATATTTATTTACTTTTTACCTTACAGACTAAATATATTTCATTTATTATTTTATACATACCTATTTTATACTACCTAACCAGCATAATTTGTATATTTTGTATCAGTATTACCAAGAAAAATCATAATTATTTTTCAAAACTTACACATATAAAAATGTTAATAATATTACCGTTACCTGACCTTCGTAATACTAAAGATACAGATGCAATGTGATATATTTAAACATTAGCTTTTGGCAGCGGCTTCGTTAGAGCTCATCTGAAGCAAGTTTAAAAATTATGTTCACTAAGACTCAAAAGAGTATAAAATAAAGTCACAATTGCATACCGAATATAACATCGTCAAATTCCAATTATTTGGTTAACCTATCAAAATTTCTATTCCAGACTAAAGTCACCTATTTCCCAGACCACAAACTATGTGTATATCGTAGAATATTACAGCCAAACAGGTAGTTTCACTATAACAAAGCTTATCAGTTTAGCCATAAATCTATTACCCAATTTATTGATGAAAATCGTGCTCTTGGTAACATTGCAACCTTTTACAAACAATCTGTCTATTAAAAATAATATAAGGACTCCAAAAGCAGTCATTGATCTGGTATATAAAACTAAACGTTTATACACCGTATTGGTATCTTGTGGTGTGTATTCATAAAATTAGGAACGATCACATCGAACCCAGCTCTTAATTTTTTACTTTCACGTATTTTTACGTACCGACATCTCAGTCGAATATTTGTATTTTTTTTATATTCATGGATTTAATTAATAACTATTTTCTGCGAATATTGGTTCTAAAATTCAAATGTCTGTTTTGTAATTATATGAATAAAGTTCTCCATTTTTGTGTGAAACATAGCAACAGCGTTTAATTACACTTTCCCTTTAAACTTTCAACATGAGAAAACGAGATAAATAGAGGGGGTGTAATTTAAAGTTCTAAATAAAATTATCTTATACTATTAATTAAAAATCAATTAATAGACGGTTGTTAAGTTAGAAGACTAAAATGTGATGATTTGAATATAAAGATTTTTTTTCTTCAGGAGCGAAATTTTATACAGTCACCAAAGATCTTGATGTGTTTAAAAAAGCACTAGCAGAAATAACAGTAGATGGAGGTGGCGATTGTCCAGAATATGCAATGAAAGGAATCGAACTTGGGCTTGAAAAGAGCAAACCTAATTCGTTTTTATACGTCTTTACGGACGCAGCTGCTAAGGATTATGGTGAATTTGACCGAATTAAGAGTTTAGCACTGAAGAAGTCTATTCAGGTACATTGTTTGATGTCAGATCCTTCTTACTTATTGCAGCTCGACTAGATATAGTCTAGCTTGACTGTACCACTATTCTTTACGGAAGATCAGCGTGGAGTACCTTATATTATAGCTTTTATAAGGTTTATTATTGTGGTCAGTCCAAAAACCGGTTGTGCCAAACCAATTTTGATCCTCTTCTTGTTTCCTGATCACCTAAATATTAATAATATTAAAAATGTATAATATATAATTTTCAGGGTGATGCCCCGTTAGATTATTATTAACTTATAGCCTAGTATAAATTATGGAGTGTTATTCATACATTTATGATTACATTATTTTCAGGTAACATTTTTATTAACTGGTGAATGTTATAACAGTCCGATCGAGGGTAATTTGGTTTACTATAAATTGGCAGCAGCAACCAATAGACAAGTCTTTCATCTGGAGAAACAAGATGTTCGAAAGGTATTTTTTTATGCATTAAGTATGACTATGAGGTTCATTTTAACAATGATTATTAAAAACAAATTGTTTGTTTCGTTTTATCCAACAGATAATAGATTATATTATTGCATCGATCAAGCATAAAAAGACTACCTTGGCCCGGAAACATTTCGATAATGCCTTAAAAAAGAAATTTCAAGTAAGTGTCGAAAAATATAAAATAATAAATTAAAAATAAATTATAATTATATCGTAATTATTATCTTCTAGTTCTCGATTGATAGTAAAGTATGGGATGTAATTATTTCTATGTCAGGCGCTACACCAAACTATTATATAACTGGTCCTGATGGTAATAAGGTAGAAACGAAGGAATTTATTGACACAGAAAAATTTCATGTACGTACAGAAGGAAGTAACAAAGTGATCAAGGATGAACGGCTTAGAATAACAACTAATTAATTAATTTCTATGCAGATATCTAAACTTGAAGCAAAACCTGGGGTTTATACATTACATTTGGATAGTATAGGTGAAATCTCCGCAATTATAACCGGATTAACATCTGTTTGTTTTCAACATGGATTTTCTACAGTCCAGCCTAATTCGTTGACTGAAACATCTACTAAACCGATTGCGGGTAGGATTTTATATTTAAAAATTAAGTTATAAATAAATCACTTAAATAATAGATAGGTAATATGTTATTCTTCTTCAGCGCGACAATAACTTTAGTAAAAGTACATTAAATACCATACTGAATCTTTGAATAAATTGATATGTGATGATGGTATTAACGTAAATAAAATATTTAAAGAAAATTGAAATAAATTTATTTTCACGGATTTAACTCGCTTATAATCATTTAAATTTAAAATTAAACCAGAGGTTTCGAATGTTTTGCAGCAACCGTGATCACGGTAAGATGAGATGGAGGTGTCTTTCAGTAAGTCAGTTAGTTAGTCATCTACCTTCAATGGTTTCTAAGTTTCAGGGCCTACACTTCAGGATTCACACAAAACGCACGAACACTATTTTGAGGTCTTACAGTTTACAGGCTTACAGTCACAGACCTGGGATTTTATATTTTTCAAAAGTGGGTCACAGGCGTTAGGTAATCCCCAACTATCTTCTCTATTAAAATTAGGATGTTTTTTAATTTCAATAGCCTCACGAACCATTCTTAGAATGTAACGTTGTTCTTTAGCGAGGATTTTAGATTTATCAAATCTTATATAATGATTGGGCTAATCTATGGTATTTTAACACATTGCTGACTTCGATGTACGCCTCTCCTTTTTTTTTTATATGATCTAGCTCAATGCTTGACTACATTCCACCTGATGGTAAGTGGAATGTAGTCTTAGCAACCTATTCTATTATATTATATATCTATACCTACTCTTCTCTTGAAGACACCCACATTATATTTGGCCGGAAATACCGACGCAGGCAAATTGTTCCAGTCCTTCGCTGTACGCACTAAAAATGAGGAAGCAAAGCGCTTCGTTCGGACAGGTGGAATGTCCACAACAAAAGGATGGATACCTGCCGTGCGTCGGGACGTCCGGTGATGGAAGGGGGACGGAGGAATTAAGTCGTGTAATTCCTGCGCACACTCACCAAAATGTATCCTATAGAATACTGAGAGGCTAGCAATTTTACGCCTGTGTTCAAGGCTTTTGAGGTCGGCTTCGACCAATTCGGGATCGCCTATAAGCCTTTTTTGCTCGCCTCTCAATTGAGTCCAGAACCGCAAGATGAGACGTTGCGGCACCAGCAAATATGTAACCACAGTACTCTACACACGACCGGATCTGTGCTTTGTATAAAACACGAAGCTGACCAAAGTTGATGTTCGAGGAAATCTCTAAACCTAAAAACTGAAGCCGGTCCCTGTATTCCAAGGATACATTCTGGAAAGTAGGAGCCAAATTGAGAGGGCTCTTTTTGGCGGTGAACAGACACGTCTGCGTTTTTGTGGCGTTGAACTTGACAAGATTGGCATTGCTCCATGCGGAGACTGCCTGAAGTTTGTCATTCAAACGTTGCGCCATGGCTTCTCTTTCAGACTGTACTTGATCTCGACTAGCCCGACTACTCGGCAGATATCTTTCTACAACTGTGCTGTCGTCTGCATACCCATAGATACCGGGCTTCAACAGACCATTGATGTGCAGCAGAAAAAGAGTTGCAGAAAGAACGGACCCCTGAGGCACTCCGGCATTTATTGTCAAGGGTTCCAAGGAACACCCGTCAACAACTACTCGGAGAGATCTCTGGCTCAAAAAGTCCGTTACTCAGCCGATCAGACCAGGAGATATACCAGGAGATATACGCTGAAAGCTTGCTTATAAGGCTCGCATGCCAGACCCTGTCAAATGCCCTCGTGACGTCCAGAGAGACGACGACCGCTTCTCCGTTCTTCTCGATGGCCTCGCCTAAAATGTGTGTAGCATACACTAGGAGGTCCCCAGTAGACCTATTACGGCGAAACCCGTACTGTCGGTCACTGATGAGATCGTTACCTTCTAGGTATGCTAGTAGGCGCGAGTTCAATACACGCTCCATAATCTTGCAGAGTATGGAGGTGATTGAAATCGGTCTGTAATTGACGGCTGCCTTTTTTGGGCACGGGTTGCACATTAGCAAGCTTCCAGGATTTCGGCACTATTCCAGTCATGAAAGAGGGACGATACAGACGTGTCAGTACAGGAGACAACTCAGCTGCGCATGTCTTGAGCAGAATGGCTGGTATACCATCAGGACCAGTGGCTTTATTCACATCTAAACAATACAATGTTCTCCATACCTCTTTGTTAGTGATGCGGATTTCAGGCATCGAAATACCGCAGTGAGGGAGATGTGCTGGAGAAGCATTGCCAGTGTCTAGATGCGGATTATCAGCAAACAGAGAAGCAAATACATTTGCTTTCTCTGTTGCTGTGTGGGCCAGGGATCCATCCGGCTTCAGCAGAGCAGGCAGTGAGGGTTGGCAGAAATTTGACTTTATCGCTTTCGCAAGAGACCAGAAAGCTCGACTGCAGTTGGTCTGACAGAGAGCTTTTCCCCATTCTTAGCGATTCGATCGAGACGAGCCTTCCGCAATGCCTTTTTGTAGGACTTGGCAGCTTGGTTAAAGGTTCTCTTCTTCTAACTTACATCCGGAGTTTTGCGGGTTCGAGCATCAGCCCAAATGAGATATGCCGAATGTTTTCGGTCTTAGGCATGACCACATTCGGCATCATAGGCCTACGTTGAGAGGGAGCCCTTAATTGATCGGGGCCCCTCATTTGGAGGTTCCGCCAGAGCGCCACGGTGAGTGCGACAGCGATCCCGTGGCGTCCCACTAAGGCGATGAGGTCAACCGTTGGTTTTTTAGTGGGTAGCCTTAAAAATGGCAGCGTCTTCTATGCTGCCGGGTAGTCCCACATACCCGCTCGGCCACCACCTTCCTGGTCGACGTGACGATGCGTAACGCATTTTTCCAACGTTTAAAAAAAAAAAAAAAAGACCTGCCGCCAAGGATAAGACGCAAAAAAGTGTCGCATCTCATCCCTATCTGCTGAATTGTATTTCCATACTCGCCTAACACCATGAAGTTCGAAAGCTTGTGGGGAATATGTAAACACAGATTTCACCAAACAGTGATCGGAGGTTCCCAAGGGGGAGGTGACTTCTATACGATACCTGTCCGAACCAGCAGCAGCAGGCAATTGGCTGTATGGCCAACCACATCTGGTACCCTTGTCGCTTGCTTCACCAGGTGAAAGAGGTCCAAGGATAACGCAAAGTTCCGCGCTTCTCTTCCAGCATGGTCGGTCTTCTGGTACGGGAACAGCCAGTCCTGATGACAGGCATTAAAATCCCCCAGAAAGACGAGCTGATACAGATCCATATCTACAGCCTCACTAAGATACTCAAATAAACGAGTTGTCTCCTGATCACCGCTGTGCGAACGGTAAACACAACGGTAAATACAGGATTTTTTCGTTTCCTGTGTTCACTAAAACCCAAAGGGAAGAAAAAGTGGGGTCTTCAAGGTGACGGAGACGCTGAATACAGAGGTCGTTCCGCGCGTACACGCAGACTACGGCACGTGAACGAAATTTGTGGTCTAACATGTATCCGGGATAATTCAGGTGCGCAGCGCTTAAAGGACATTGTATCTGCGTCTTCGTCAAAAAGAGCAAGTGCGGCTGCTCTGTCTCCAGGTGGTGGTGGACAGCTAAAAGATTTGAGTGCAAACCCCTTATATTAGTGAGGTGCACTTTGTATGAGGAGGAGTGCAACCGCTGTGTCAACTTGTTCCTTTTTTTTAACTTTTTCATAATAAAAAAAAATTAAAGTGAATAGGGATGGGAAATGGCAGTTGAACGAGGCGGTACGAATTGAACCCGACGTCGAAGTTGGTTAAGTTATGCCACTGGGAGACTAGCCTGGAGACTGCGGGGACGCCCGAACCCCCAGGGATCGCCATCGGGCCTCCTCGTCTGGTCGCCAACCAGCACGATGGAGCCACCCTGGGATTTTTCGCAGCTGGCTAGGCAGCCTTTCGTGAGTGGCTAACCCACTAATTAGGCCCCAAACTATCTGCGGGCGGCCAGCGGAAAGCCGTCGCTTCGGATCCCGCCACCGTTCTCGACTAGACACCCGACAAAACAAACACCGGTTCGCCAATGTACCGCAGCTGTTCAGACCCATTTCCCATTAACGGCTTCATCGAGCATCGTGCCAGAACACGACTAGGTCGCTTTGCGGCACGACTTTGCCCGATGGGTGGTAACTTTGCCGGCGACCCGATGTTATGGTCTACCACCAAGAAAATCCTTGATATCCGAGATGTGTTCCTTAACTCTTTTAAAGATGCTCCTCTTTTTTCACCTATGTATGACAAGCCACAATTGCAGTAGAGTTTATATACGCCAACATATTGTAAAGGAATATTACTTTTGATAGGCCTCAAGAATTGGCTCACTTTCCTTTGAGGTTTGTATATATTTCTTACAGAAACCTTTTTTAAGATGTTAGGGATTCCGTCAGTAACTCCTTTCACATATGGTAGTACGCCCGGAAACTTAGAAACCGTTTGAGGTGGACTGTTTAACGTTTAACTGACTTACTGACCGACACCTCCATCTCCATCAATACTATTTAAAAAAAATGTTTCTTTTTCAGGTGTACCTTCTTATATATCGATTGCATTGGATAATATTGACAGAGATGTATCACTAGATACTGTAGAATTGAGGGATATGGATGACAACTTCATAAGTGAATTTCCATTAACACTGAAGGACAAAAACCAGCAATTTTATGTAACAAAACCTTTGTTAACGCCTAACTCGCCCTTCAAACTTGCAGTAAGTATATATAAGTATATAGTATATAGCTGGTAGCAAATCTCAATGAAACATTAATCGTAAAATACTAGACAAATGAATATGTGTTGTATGTCATTTTGTAGATAAATGGTCATACAAAAACTGAGGAAAAAATAATTAGAGTTGCACCCACAACCATAGAACCACAAAAACCTGAGTTAGGTAAATATGGATCATTTGACTGAAGTTTTTTTTTCTTTGGTTTCTAATACAGTAATATTTGAATAAACACTGATTATAGAGGGACCGAAACCTAAGGCACCTACAGTTACAATCTTAGAAGGACCTAAGATAACTGGAGAATATCATAAAGAAATGACATTGAAATGCAAAGTTAACGCATTTCCTAAACCAGATATTATATGGCAAGATAACTTAGAAACTGTTTATTCATCTACGGTAAATCTATTGATACAGAAAATAATTGAATCATTTAAAATTTGTAAAATCTTATAAATTAAAATTCTTTAATATTTTGCAGATAGTGCCAGTTGATCTTCCTTATGAATACATGAGTATTCTTAAAATAGATAAATTAAATAAAAACCTTAGAATACAATGTAGGGCTGTTAATTTAATGGGTGAAAACTATGAATACATAGATGTTGAAACTAAAAGATACTATTTCATCAACGTCTTGGAAGCTCCAAAAGGTTTGAATAACATTACTAATATTACTTTAATACATACAGTGGTTTTGTACGCATATGTTACATTTCAGATACAACGTTGGAATACGGATCATTAGTGGAACTTAATTTTAAAGTCAATTCGTTTCCTACTGCAAAAATAACGTGGTTTAAAAACGGCAAGACAATTGAAAATAATGGTGATTATGAAGTATCTTCTGATGGATCCAAACTTGTAATCAGACGAATGCATCAAGACTTAAAAGGAAAATATACAGTTAAAGCATTTAACGACGGCGAAAGGAAAGAACATATTTTCAAAATAGACATGTCTGGCGGTATCTATTTTCAAGATGATATTAAGTCTAATAGTTATTTAAGGGTTTCTTTTTAGTTATTCTTAGTGTAAATTTTATTCCAGTTATTCCTGTAATAGACAAAAGTATTAATGAGTACAAGGCAGAAAAAAGATCTAATGTGGAAATTTCCTGCAGGTACGAATTCGATTAAAAAATTAAATAAAATATGTTTATTCAATATTGGAATATTTAATGTAAGAATTTAAAATACTCAAAACCAGAATACTTAAATTAGTATTCATTATGAAGTCTGGACTCTTATAAAACACACAAGCACAATATTTTTCTTTTATAATACTACAAACATCCACACATAAGAATCCAAAAGTCTATATTTTATTATTTTGCTTGCAGAATTTTGAAGGGTAACCCAACACCAGTCATATCTTGGAAATTCCAACCTGAAGCTTTAGAATCTTTAACACGTTTAAAAGAAGTAACAGAGACATTACATCTTAATAATGTTGGTCTGGAAAATATTGGAACTTATACTTGCATAGCTCAAAATGAATTTGGAAGAGATTCTCATGCAATTGACTTAGTCGTTGAATGTATGTACTTTTTAAAGTCTTTAATTTTTTTTTATATTTTGTTTCGTCATATTAATGTAATTAACAGCCAAAATATACATAAACATAATTTTACCTTTAATAATTTCAGATCCCCCAACAATAGAAAAGGTCAAAACTCAAATAAAAAATCCTGTAGGCGATCAAGTCATATTAACCTGTAAAGTTGACGGATCTCCTTTTCCATTTGTTCGGTGGTTATTTAACGAAGTTGAAATCAATAATAAAGGAAAATATATATATAACGATAATTCATTAAGGTTAGTAACTAATACGTTTCAACTTAAGTAAGAAATTATTTAGAAAATGGTTTAGCATACTGAAAGGAAAAATTGCATTTCAGCTTTACAGGTTCAGTAGAAGACAATGGTATTTATACCTGCGAGGCCTCCAACAGCTTAGGACAGGCTGCAAAAGACTTCTATGTTATTGTTTTTAGTAAGTGCAAATAATCTGTTTTATATAAAGCATTTAGAATTTGAAAATATATATTTTTTTTATCAAATGCAGTTCCAATTAAAATGGCAATACCTAAAGAGAGTAACTTACAATTGACTGTTGGAGATTCGGTGCAATTACCATGTAAAGCAGAAGGTTACCCTACACCGAAAGTACGATGGACATTTTATAGTGAAAACCCCAGCATCCTTCCAAAAAATTTAAGGTAGGGTACTGTTTACATGAAAAATGTTATCGTCTACAATTTTTAAACATTCATTTTTATTTTAAATAAATTGTATAATAGTACAAGGAAGTTATAGTTTATAATACCATGAATTACTTATGGTACACAGTTACTTTTTATTCTATGTTTCAGGGCTGACAGTACTGGTTCCGTTTCCTTAGAACATATTCAAGTAGAAGATGAAGGGTTTTACAGATGTTCTGCCAGCAGTGTCGGGGGCTTAGACAGTATTACTTACGAAATTCATGTAAGAGGTAAATAAGGATTTTTTGAGTTGACACTATAGAATAATATTTTTTCCAGTTTATAATTTACTAAAGGATTTGTTTTTTTTTTTACATACAACAGGATTTTAGAAAATAAATAGCCAAACATCTATCAATTTCATTAACAATATAAAAACTTTGTAATAGAAAATAAACTCATTGTCAAAACAATTTATAAATATATATAGGCGAATGGTCTGACATAGTCTTTAATTAAAGACGGTGTTGTTTTATTTCCACGTTTATTATTTCTCTCAATTTCTAATTTGTAAACAAATCAAAACAATAACAATATTGTGGACGTCTGCACTCGACTGTCGTAGACGAACGAATGAAGCTCGGTCCCATCTGCGCTTTCCTTATATGGCGGAATCGACTGGTGGACAATCGGTGGGGGAACTGTGACGTTGCGTTCGTTCATCGTCGTTTATCGTCGGCCTGTTTCACCCGAGCGATAATAGATGGCGCTGTTATATAAAACCAAAAAAATGCTTGCGCCGTCACGGTCATGCTGACATGTGCTCGTCCTCGTGCGCTTCGTTATTCGTATTCTGCGGACAAGAAATAATTATGCTCGTCAATCCTGACATTTTGTCATACCAGTCAGACAACTTAAATCGTCAGAACAACAGCTTAAATCTTCACATGAACTGGTCCAGTTCGCAAACCCTTCAGTATACACAACTGGTCCGGTTCCAGAAGAACCCTTCAGTATACACTACTGGTACTAACCTCTTCAAGCTTTTGCTTTGACCAGATTATGCTAGACCGGATTACAATCCCTTTAGCCGAGTCATAGGTCCGGATTCACCCTTCAATGACTCCTACTCATTACTGTTATTATTATCATCTTTTCATATTAACTCTCTCTCTTTTTTTTTGTCATCATCTATTACAATTCTTACAACAAAAGCAATTAACTTTAAATTGAGGTTGCTTAATTGGAAAAATAGTTGTAATCTTAATGATAATACCCTTTCTATTACTATTTTTATTGATGTACGTTGGCTGTAGTTGTTACTTGCAATGAATGTGATACATCTGATAAATTATCTTCAGAATCAGAGCTATGAGTAGATACAGTATTATGATTATCTAAAATTACAGTATCATTTAGACTATCACTGTCATAGTTGGTTTCATGAACAATATCGTCAATGTAAATGTGGCCACTTTGCGCAGTCACGTTATCCTCGACATTATCATTATAGTTCTCAGACACTTCAAGAAAACCCGACGGCTCACAAGGCACCGCACGTAAGTTTTCGTGGGCGTAATTGTAAATTCTATTTGTCCCACTAACATTTCTTAATTCGTATCTTTCATTTTCTAGGACAGCAGTAACTTTAAAGGGACCCTTGTATTTTCTATCAAGTTTTGTTTGATGGCGTTCTTCAGGCTTAACAAAGACAAAATCTCCTATGGAGAACGGTTTCACTTTAGCTTTTCCCTTATTGAAACGAGGTGATTCGGATTGAGCTACCTTTTTGACATTTTCGGATGCACTCCTTCGAGCAGGCTCGAGTTCTAACCTAGTGGGGCTATCTACACTTTCACTTTCTACACTTGAGGACAATCTAGCGATTCCTTATGTATTCCCATGGATACCAAACATTAATTCAATTGGTGTAAATCCAGTTACTCTACATCGGGTACTGTTGCGCGCTATTTGAATATCATCTAGTTGTTCTTGATATGACTGATCTGAGCTAGCTTCAGCTATAGTAAGCAAACTCTTTAGGGTACGCATTACGCGTTCGACTTGACCATTGGCCCTATTAGTGCCAGTAGCAATCAGGTGTAATTCAATATTGTTATCTTTACAGAAGTCTTTAAAATTCGAATTATCATATGAACGTCCGCGGTCAGCGATAATCCGTTTAGGTGAGCCGAACAGGTACACTGAATTTTTAACGGCTTTAACAGCATCAATGGAATTTAAGGTTAAGGTATGTTGCAACAAGACGAATTTCATAATAGCGTCTACAAGAACCGAACAGTATTCTTTACTGTCGCTTTTACCACTGAGTTTACCAGTCAGATCTAGATAAATTGTTTGCCACGGAATTGCCACTTTGGGGAAGGGGTGTAAGGGGTGTAAGCGTACCTGTTGGGCGCCCGACGGACCTTTGGAGGACTTGCACACTATGCAAGAATCAACGAATCTTTTTACTTGCTTGGACATGTTTTGGAACCAAGAAATCTCGTATAATTTATCAAGTGTTTTTTCGTGGCCTAAATGTTTTAATGTTTAAGCGCTCACCAACTAAAATAGCTCTCTATAACTGTCTGTGGTTAGATCAGTTCTCGAATATGGTAGCGTAGTATGGCGGCTACATTATGCTTGTTATATTTTACGATAAGAACGTATTCAGAAGCGGTTGGTTCGACATTTACTTTTCCACCACTACAAAGGTAAGAACTCGCCCTCTTATGATATTGCTTTAGAGTTACTCAAAATGCAAAGTTTGAACAGCAGGCGAGACTTACAAGATCTCAGTTTATTTTATAAAATTATGAGAAATCATATAAATTTCTCTGAGCTTTTGGAAAAAATTATGTTTAGAGTCCCGCATCGCATGCCTCGCAAACCAGTTGAGCCACTCTCTCGTCCTTTTCGAAGAACAGTCTTGAGTGCAAACTCGCCAATCTCACGAATTTGTGAGCTGTACAATAAGTTTAATGGATCGGTTGTACACAGCATGTCTCTATTTAGATTTAAAACAGCAATAGCCCATAAGATATATTAATAGTTTTTAATTTATTTTTATTACTCTTGATATTTAGCACATAATTTAGTTTGTATGAAATTTTGTGCAAGCATGTGGTGTATACCTGTAATTTGATTGTGCAATTAACTCAAATAAAACTAAGTTTTATTTTTAATTTGTACCTTAGATATAAGTAATATTGTAACAATCGTTGGTGTACCAAATAAATAAAAATAAATAAATAAATAAATAGTATTTTTTCAGAAGATTTTGTTTCTATCTAACTAAGACTTCTTGAAAGATGTTTATAGAGCTCTTCTATAACATTATGTTTATACAGTTTCAGTCCTCTACTCCGATGTTCTATGCAGCTTCATTATTTACTAAAGTTCCTAGTTAAGAATAATAATAAATCAAATCAATAAATGCTTTTTAAATTTATAGAGTGTGTATCGTCTGTATTGTTATTTGTCTATTTGGATATGTATGTTTATATATAAGCGTATGAATGTTTATATTTTTTTATATGTGAGTATGTATGTATATATATTTTTTAATATGTGTATGTATGTATATTGGTAAATATGTGTATGTATGTAGTAGTATGTATTATATGCAATGCTTTCTTTTTCTTTTTGTTTTTATCTTTTTTACCATTTAAACAACACCTACGCTAAGTTTTTTGTATCTTTATTCATGTAACTAATTGGTTGCCTGGAAGATTGCTCTTTAGCGATGAGGCCGCCAAATTTATATTTTTTTCTGTTTAGTTTATTTTTTGTTATTGTTTTCTATTCTATATCTGGATGTACAATAAAGTATTTTTATTATTATTATTATTATGAAACAAGACGCGTGTTTGAAAAAACATATACACGCTACCTGAAACCCCTGTACGTATTAATACATGCAAACTTACTGACTAAAACACACCAAACGACATACATAGATAAACAGACTAAAAAACATTGCACAGACTTTTTTTATTCAAATGCGTTTTATTGGCGTTGAATTTGACAATATTGGCATGGCCCCATGCGGGGACTGCCTGAAGTTTGTCATTCAAACGTTGCACCATGGCTTCTCTTTCAGACTGTATTTGATCTCTACTAGCCCGAGTACTCGGCAGATATTTTATTACAACTGTGCTGCCGTCTGCATACCCATAGATACCGGGCTTCAACAGATCGTTAATGAGCAGGAGAAAAAGAGTTGCAAATAGAACGGACCGCTGAGGCTCTCCGGAATTTATTGTCAAGGTTTCCGAGGAACACCCGTCGACAACTAATCGGGTAACGGTACCTTCTAGGTAACGATCGCTAGAAGCCACGAGTTTAATACACGCTCCATAATCTTGCAGAGTATGGAGGTGATTGAAATAGGCCTATAACTGGGAAGATCGGCACGGCTGCCTTGTCTGGGCACGGGTTGCACGTTGGAAAGCACACACATCCAGGATTTCGTCATTATTCCAGTCTTGAAAGCGAGGCGATACAGACGTGTCAGTACAGGAGACAACTCAGCTGCGCATATCTTGACCAGAATGGCTGGTATATCATCAGAACCACTGGCTTTATTCATATTTAAACGATCCAGTGCTCTCCATACCTCTTTGTTCGTGATGCAGATTTCAGGCATCGAAATACCGCAGTGAGGAAGATGTGCTGGCTAAGAAAATAGAGAAGCAAATACATTCGCATTCTCTGACTCTGTATGGGCCAGGGAAACATTCGGCTTCAGCAGAGCAGGCAGTGAGGGTTGGCAGAAGTTGGACTCGATCACTTTGGCAAGAGACCAGAAAGCTCGACTGCCAATGGGTCTGACAGAGAGCTTTTCGCCATTCTTAGCGATTCTATCGAGACGAGCCTTCTGCAATGCGTTCTTATAGAACTTGACAGCTTGGTTAAAGGCTCTCTTCTTAAATTTACATCCGGAGTTTTGCGGCTTCAAGCATCAGTCCAAATGAGGTATGTCGAAGGTTTCGGTCTTCAGCACAACCACATTAGGCATTAAACCATGGGCAAGCTTTGCCACCGATGGGAACGTCAGCAAATGGAATGAAATACTCCATTGCCTGATGCACCACATCGGTTATAGTTTTCGAGCAACTCGAAGGATCCAAAGAAGAGAAGCAGACCTGCCGCCAAGGATAAGACGCAAAAAGTGCCACATCTCATACCAATCTGCTGACTTTTTTTTGGGCGGTAGGCAGCAAAAAAGTAACATTGTGCTCTCCTTTATAATTTTAATTTAAATTAAATATTGTGTGTTTTTTAACAAAAATATAGTATTTATTTGAAGATATATTTACAAAAGTTACTCACAAGTGTTTGTAGCCTAATCCATGCAATAAAATCATAATTCTGATCTGCACAGTCCCGTGGATACTACCTACAAGTTATCTATTTTATATAAAAGCTCTCACATTATTTAATCTCCCAATTATGGATAATTACACTGCTGTTTTGAAAACTCAACATGCTTTGGAAGCCACTATTATGAAGAAGTTCGCTGATCTGGAGTCCCAGTTGAAGACCTCAGCACCACGTAGTGGTAATATTACTGTTCAACGGTTGCAGGAAGATATCTCTTCTTTTAAAACCAATGTCAGTGACATCCTCAACCTTCTTCGGCAGCAAATTGCAGATATTGCACGAACAGTTGAAGCGTGTGAAATGAGACATCGTAGAAAGTATCTCTTGATCAGCGGTGTCTCAGAGGATACTGAGTGTGATCTTGCTGAACACATATCCAAACTTTTTAGAGATAAGCTTGGCTTATGTGGTTTCAAATGTGATAAATTTAAGAGCTGTCATCGTCTTGGCACACTTAATGAAGGTAAATGTCGTCCTGTACTCGTTCGTTTCTATGAATTATCTGATAAAGCTTTAGTGTGGAAGAAAAAGACTGCCTTTAAAGGTACGCCTCATGTTGTATCAGAGTTCTTGACTAGAAGCCGCCAATCCCTGTTCATAAGTGCGCGTCAAAGGTTCGGAATGAAGAACTGCTGGACTGCGGACGGCGTAATCTTCGTTAAGCTGCCGAATGGGTCCAGACAACGCATTTATACCGAGGTAGATCTTTTAGAGTTGTCTGAGATATCCATGGAGGAATTTGATCAGCCTCGTTTACCATCTTCAGGGACGGAACCTCAACCTGATGGAAGACCGAAGTCGAGACGTGTGTTGAGGTACAAGAAGTAAATTAATTGTTGATATCTCAATCGCGATATGCATTCGCAGTCACTGTTTACTTTTTCTATTAACTTTGTTTACCCCCATCATAATTAGTTGTTGTTTTTTATTTGTTTTTTTTTTCTTTCTTTCTTATTTTTATTTGAATAGAGGTTAAACAGTAATATATTTCCCCGCCATAACGCATTTGTATTAATATTTTTTATTCTTTTAAACTTACACTAACATAACATGTCATAATATATTAGTAAACTTTTGAGTGATGACTGACATGACACTGACATATAGCATTTCTTTCTTGTCCAGTTCCATATATTGAATAGTTATACCTGCATATTCTCTGTGTTCGGATACTTGATAATTCTTATATAGTTAATATAGTTTATTCATGAGCATATGTACAGAATGCTCTATATTAATGTCGTCGTTCGTTGCCAGATTTATTTTTATTATTATTATTATTTCGGATATTTCTGTCCAGTGGTGACGATACTACTTCGATGCATAAATTTAAAACTAATAAATATTTTAATAACTTATCTGTTCGTGTAGCTTATGGTTTCTTTTACATAGTAGTATAGTTATTAATATAGAGAGTTTTGTTATTTATATCGTGGTTACCTATTCATTCTATGCATACTGTTTTGAACTATGTGTGGCGTCAGCTGATCTCAATTTGGTTTTCGTTTTAAGACAATGTATCCACAACCTGTTTTATAATATGCTATGTTATGTCGTTATTAGTTAATGTTTGTTTTGTTTTTTTTTTTTGTTTTTTTTTTGACCAATTATACTTGTAACTCCTTTTTTTTTTATATACATATTTATTGATAATACTGGCGGGACGTGCAGTCAGAGCAACTTAAAATTGTATTAGTTTTAACATATTTAGTTAAGTTATACATTACATTTTTTTTATTGTGTATATAACTACACACATTTATATATACGTATATTTAATTATTCTTAGTATGTCTAATAGTGACTCATTCCACTCGGCTTGTGAAAGCTTTCAATCTCAGTCTAGTGTTGATTCTCTTAGTGAACCTTCTACTCTTAGGGATTCCCTGAACAGGGTACTAAACTCCCAACCAAACTCCTTCAACATCTGTCATTTAAATGCCCAAAGTATTCCTTCACACTTCACTGATCTCCTAGATACTTTTTCAAATACTTCACCTGTACATGCTATTCTTATTTCCGAGAGCTGGCTTAAGCCATCCCTCAACTCCCTGTCCTACTCTTTACCAGGTTATGACTTGATCAGGAACGACCGCGTTGGTAAGGGTGGAGGTGGTGTTGCCGTGTACTTACGCAGTGATATCTCTTATACTGTACTCGCTTTGTCGCCGAATCCCTATGCTGCAACGTGCGAGTACATTATACTTGAGGTCATTCTGAGGGGTGTCAAAGTCGCGCTTGGAGTTGTTTATTGTCCTCCATCCACCAATTATTTCTCTAGTCTTGAAAATGTCCTAGAATCTTGTTGTTCAGAGTACACACACAATATCATAATGGGTGATTTTAATACTGACATTTGCAATAACTCATTGAAATCTGCCAATCTTCTCAAATTATTTAATTCACTCAATCTGTTCCTCATTTCTTCAAACCCTACATATCACAATATTAACTCTAATGATACATGCCTTGATTTAATGTTTACCTCCTCTATCGATCATGTCATAACACACGGCCAACTACTTGCTCCTGGGTTTTCCAGGCATGATCTAATTTATCTCACCTACAAAGTTAAAGCTCCTAAATTAAAACCAGCAATAGTTTGGTTGCGTAATTTTGCAAAGATTGATCTGCCGTCGTTACAAGCAGATGCAGAAGGCATTGACTACTCCACCGTGGAAACAGCATTGTCAGCAGATGATAAGGTCTCTGTTTTAAATAATATTATATTGGAGCTATTAAATAAGCATGCGCCACTCAAACCTGTGAAACTTAAACGCTTGCCAGCTCCGTGGATTACCGCTGATGTTAGGATGATAATGACACGTCGTGACAGACTGTTTCGTCGTTTTAAGCGTGACAGATGTGAAGAGAGCTGGAATCTGTATAAAGCAGGTCGCAATAGATGCAACCAAATGGTAAAGTCAGTAAAACGTCGCTATTTCTTTGATAGTATTTCCAATTCCTCTCCTGCTGATATATGGAAGTTTTTACACTCGCTTGGTATCGGAAAAACTTCTCCAAATCTTGCTTCTGGCTCCTTCTCTCTTGATGAATTGAATAAGCACTTTTCTTCATCTTCTACTCTTTGTCCTCTTATCAAGTCTGAGACTATCTCCGAAATTGCCTCAATTCCTAGACCTGCTATTGAACCATTTTCATTTTCATTAGTTACTGTGGAAGATGTTAATAAAACTATAACTTCTCTTAAATCAAAAGCAGTTGGCTTCGACAATGTGAGTAGAGCAATGATTTTTCCAATTCTTTGCTATCTGTTACCTGCTATTACTCATATTGTAAATTTTTCGTTACTTACAGGGTGTTTTCCTTCCATTTGGGGTAAGGCCTATATAACTCCTCTTCCTAAAATTTCTAATCCAAATCAATTAAATCATTTTAGACCTATTTCTATTTTGCCTTTTATGTCTAAGGTTCTTGAAGCCACTGCTCACAAACAGTTAGCCTCTTTCTTTCACACTCATAAACTTCTTTCCCCGTTTCAGTCAGGTTTTAAACCAGGTCATAGTACTACTACGGCACTTCTCAAAGTTACTGAGGATATTAGACACGGCATGGAGAAGAGACTGGTCACCATTCTTGTTCTTATTGATTTCTCTAATGCCTTCAACATGGTAGACCATGACATTCTCCTTGCCGCCCTCCATCACAATAAAGTCTCACCCACAGTGTTGGATTGGTTTTCCAGTTACCTCCGTGGACGCCAGCAAGCTGTTAAAGTTAACCATGTGATTTCTGAATGGTGTGATTTGAAGTCTGGTGTTCCACAGGGTGGCATTCTGTCCCCATTACTTTTTTCTATTTTCATTAATCTTATTACCTCTTCTCTTGACTGTTCTTACCACTTGTATGCAGATGACTTGCAAATTTATACACAGATCGCTATCTCAAACATTGATCTTGGAGTGGAAAAAATAAATAGCACCCTGTGTAAAATAAATTCTTGGTCTGCTAAATTTGGGATCCTTGTGAATGTGGCCAAATGTCAGTCTATCGTCTTAGGTAGCTCAGGTCAATTATGTAAAATGGATTTGGGATCTGTTCCACCTGTCATGCTTGGTACTACGGTCATACCATTCTCATCATCGGTAAAGAATCTTGGTATCCATTTAGATTCAACATTTTCCTGGTCTACACAAGTAAATGAAATTAGTAGATCGGTCTTTGCAGTTTTGCGATCCCTGCAGCGTTTTAGAAATTTCTTACCCATCACTACTAAAAAGTATCTTGTTGAAACTCTTGTTTTTCCCATTCTTGATTATGCTGCTGTGTGTTACTCTGAAATTAATGAAATTCTTCTTAATAAACTAGATCGTCTCGTGAACTACTCAATACGTTTTATTTTCTGTCTACGTAAATTTGACCATATTACCTTTTATCGTCGCCAGCTCAGATGGCTTCCAATTCGCGAACGTCGACAGTCTCTTATGCTCAATCTACTTTTCTCTATATTATTCAATCCTCTCTCCCCTGATTACTTAAAAAGCAATTTTCATTATCTCAGTGATTTACATGAGAGACGCTTTCGTTCTCCTAATACTCTCCGCCTAGCCTTTCCCGTTCACCGCTCTGGATTCATATCTCATTCTTTCACGATCCAGTGTATTCGTCTTTGGAATTCTCTTCCCAATGACGTCAAGAAATCACGCACAAAGCTCATTTTTAAAAAAAGAGTTTATAGTCATTTCTCTAAGAAACTTTTATATTAGATTTTTATACGAATATGTGCATCTTTAAAGTTATTTGTCTATTATATTTGTGTACTTTTTTTCAAATTAGTTATATGTACATGTATTTGTATATGTTTATGTATATATTTATATATGTTTATATATGTGTGCATGCGCATGCATGTGTAACGAGTTGTGTATGTGTGTGCACATATATGTATGTATGTTTGTGTAGGTGTATATGTGTATGTCCATTTCTTCAATTCCATATTATTTTCTGATTTTTATTTTTTTTTTTTATTATTATTATTTTTTTTTTTGTTTTATTGTACCGTCTTTTAAGTCTCTGTACATCCCGAAGGTTGACTGTTAGAGAATGCTACCTAGCATTAAGTCCGCCAATTGTAACATTTTTTGTTGGAACAATAAAGAATAAATAAATAAAATAAAACTTGTATTTCCATACTCGCCTAACACCATGTGGTTCGAGAGCTGGTGGGGAATATGTAAACGCAGATTTCACCAGACAGTGATCAGAGGTTCCCAATGGGGAGGTGACCTCTACACGATACCTGTCCGGGTCAGTTGTCAGCTGAAAGTCCAGACTATTGGGTGTATGGCCTATTACACCTGTTACTCTCGTCGCTTTCCTCACCAGCTGAAAAAGGTAAAAGGACAACGCAAAATTCCGCGCTTCTCTTCCAGCATGGTCAGTTTTCTAGTACGGGAACAGCCAGTCCTGAAGACAGGCATTAAAGTTCCCCAGACAGACGAGCTCCGCTAAGGGTGCTGATGCAGAGCCATATCAGCAGCCTCACCGAGATACTCAAATAAACTAGTTATCTCCTGGTCACCGCTGTGCGAACGGTAGACACAGGAATACAGGATTTTTTCATTTCCTGTGTCTACTAAAACTCATAGAGGAGAAAAAGTGGGGTTTTCAAGGTGCCGGAGACGCTGGAAACAGGTCGTTCCGCGCGTACACGCAGACTACGGCACGTGAACGAAATTTGTGTTCTAACATGTATCCGGGATAATCCAGGTGCGCAGCGCTTAAAGGACATTGTATCTGCGTCTCCGTAAAAAGAACAGGTACGGTTGCTCTGGCTCCAGGTGGTGATGGGCAGGTAAGATATTAGAGTACAAGCCCCTGATATTACTGAGGTGCACTTTAAATGAAGAGGAATACAACTGATGTAAAAACTCGATCTTTTTGTTGTACTTTTTTATCAATAAATATATACCGTCCCGTTGGTCGAGTGGTTAGCGTAGACGCCTAACGATAGCAACGCAATGGGGCTCGGGTTTGATTCCGACCGACTGGGAGCATATATGTATTGTCTGTCTGTATTTCTGGGTTTGGTCGTTTATTAAATATATTTTCCGTATTTATAATGTGTATTTCTATATATTTGTATCGTGGTCTAAAACAAGCAAATAATTTACTTACTTAGGGGTTAGATCAATGTGTGTAATTTATTCCGTGTGATTATAATTATTATTAATAAATATACAGGGTTATTTGTAATTAGTTGAGCACCTCTTGCAGGCAGCCCCTCTACATCAATTCTAACAACATTTGTTCTACGACTTTTCAAAAATCTTGATAAATAACTGAGAACAAACGAAACAAAAAAATTTTGCTCCCTCGGTTATTTATTACTCTGTATTTTGTAAGAAGTCTAAACTATAGGTCGCGACAGTCTAGCGCTGCACGAAATTTGTAACATACCACGCACCTAATACTATTATAACTTTTTTTTGGTTTATTTCGAATAGTATTTTAATAATATTGTGTATTAAAATTTTAAAGTTATGATGTAAAAAAATTATAATAAATAATTTCTACTTGAGGTTTATATTTACTTGCAATATACAAAGATTTACTTTTACCAAACTTTTATTGTTTAATGCAGGCGTATTTAAAAAGTAGAATAAGCTAATAATTTACAATAATCTAATCGTTTACAAAAATTCAATGTCTCATTTACAGTTATTTAGATAATAGAAAAAAATAATTACAAATTTCCTCTTAGATAAAATCTCGCAGATGCCGGTGGACATCACGCACATACCGTTCAAAGTAGTCCCCTTCGCATCCAACACAAAGACCACACCTAAAAATTAACTGTTCACCAACTCGTGACAGTACTTGCGAATTCGTTTTAATTTGGTCAACCGCACCAACAATTTTGTCCATTAAAATAACGCGGTTTGCTACTTCACCACCGGAATAAACTAAGGCAGGCTTAGGGCGCACATTGTCACCACACCTAGCTAACACTCGCACCATCTCGGTATACTCGATACTTGTATAAGTATACGGCATCGCAATACTATTATCCGTAGGTATACACTAATCGTAATTATCAAACAACAAAGATAATAATATCAAATTACAATAATTTTGGAAAATTAGTAACCATTATTTAAAAAAACATCAGTGTAAAATATTACGTAACAATATTTAAAATAGCTCCATCTTTGGATCACGACTAAAAATTTTATTCAAAGTTTTAACACCACGGACTGAGCATGGTGTTATAACTTAGAACAAATAGTCTCAAATATTAAACTTATAATTTAAATAAACTTCCTATTATTTATATTACTCTTTGTGTTTCTTAATATTTTATTTTGTCGGATATCTGATTGAAGTTTATGGTTCGGATCACAAGATGGAGCTATTTGATGGTTTTAATTAATGGTAACACCAACTACCAGTACCAAGTCTCCATAGTTATTGTAATTTGATATTATTGTTTTTGTTATTTGATAATTAATATTTCATTTGTCTCGTGAGATTTATGTGATGAAAGTGTGTAGTATTATTGATATTTTATATTAACTACTTGGATTGTTTCTGTATACCGACGCTTCTACTTGTGACTGACTGCAATTTCTAGGAACTTCGTAAAGAAATTCGTAAGTAACTTATTGTTTTATTGTCATGATATAAATATCAACAAACGAGATAAAATGATATATATAAAGTAAGTTAAAGAGAGTTTATTGTTTTGTAAAAATAATATTAATTAGTTCCTTATCGAATTCTCAAAGAAAATACGTTATTATTAGTTACTATTCCAAATAATATTGGGATCAAACTAGTTCAATTAATTTATTCCTTTTTAATAGGTGTAAATATTGTAATTAGATAATAAAGGTTGATTTTGTAAAAATTATATTATACAAAAAAATGTGTTTCGACTATTGTAGAAAATATTTTAATAAATAAAAGTAGAAAACGATCCTATTTTTTTATAATACCTTAGAAAATTAGTAATTAAAATCATGGTTAGTAGCACTGTTGCACTAATCGGTGAATAGTTTCTTGTTCCTGATCAAGAGATGGCGCTTTGCGCGAAAGTACTCTGTGCGACTGACACCAAGTTCTAACGTGCATAGCCGCCGCTGCGTCACCCCACCACCCCGTTCCCCGATGCACATGGCCATGGCACATATTTTGACTACGCAAGGTGCGTGGCCTCTCTTTGCTCAAGGTTAATGCACGTTCAGAGGCAGTAAATAAATTTTGTATGGGAAAAACTAAATTTTTAAAACTATTAATTTCAAAAAGTCGTAGAACAAATGTTGTTAGAATTGATGTAGAGGGGCTGCCTGCAAGAGGTGCTCTACTTATTACAAATAACCCTGTATAGAATATATTTTTAGGATTCATGTAGAAAATCAATTAAAAAATTAATAAGAATTCAAAGTAATTACAACATTTACATATTTCAAATAATTTAATACCTTGAAATTCACATTACAACGTTAAAACTAATTAAGTAATAGAACTATGACACAAAACGACAAATTTACCACAGTAATAAAAGGCTAGATAAGATCCTCAAAGATCACATCGACAATCATTATTCACACCTGCAGAGCTGTCGCTCTCAAACCACTATGACACGCTAATTCATAAACCTAACACTTGTTTACTAATTTATAAGAGTTGATGCCTACTAATTATTTAGAAATACTGTCGACTCCTAACAATATATATAAGAATAGGATGGGAAATGGCAGCTGAACGAGGCGATACGTATCGAGCCCGACGTCGAAATTAGTGATGTCATGCCACTGGGAGGCTAGTATGGAGACTGCGGACTGCCCGAACCCCCCTTGGGATTGCCATCGAGCCTCCTCATCTGGTCGCCAACCAGCACGGTAGAGCCACCCTGGGATTTAATACAGCTGGAGGGGCAGCTTTTCGTGGGTGGCTGACCCACTAATTGGGCCCCCAACTATCCGCGCGCGGCCAGCAGAAAGCCATCGCTTCGGACCCCACTACCCTCCTCGACTAGACACCCGACAGAACAAACACCAACTCGATGTTCAAACCCATTTCACATATATGGCTTCATCGAGCAACATGCTTGAACACGACTAGGTCGCTTTGCAACACGACTTTGCCCGATGGGTCGTCGATTTTATTTATTACTTTAGAACTATGAAAACAAAAAGTACCGAAACAAAGTAATTATCTTTTAAAATTAGGCCAAAACTATTTAAGTAATAACCAGTCATATAAAATGCAAATCATTAGGACACCAGTGCAGATGTTCTGTTTAAAAAGTATATTATTATATTTAGGTATTACTAATTACTAGGTTTTTTATGAAAAGATGCGAAAATTTGCGTACCTATTTGAAATCGTAAAAAACCCTCAAACAAAAATTCATTACAATATTGATAACATTGTTTCGATAACCGCAGTTCCAAGAAAATGAGTCCCTCTTATCTCTAAATTCATTGACCAATATTATATGTGTAAAAAAGAAGACTCATTAATAACACCTCAGTATTTAATCGCAAGTCTTGGCAGTGCGGTGTTTTACAATGTTGCTTCAATTTATCCTAGCATTTATTATTTTCGATTATGCTAATGGATATAATACGAAAGGTAGCCTTACATTCGTTATCGATGATACGGGATCGATGTATGATGACATTAGTCAAGTAAAAGAAAAGACTAACGAGGTATTTGATGCAGTGCTGAGTTCTAATGCATCTTCAATAGACGATTTCATTATTGTCACGTTTAATGATCCTGGTAAGTTGCATCTACCAGTATAAAAATATTAATATATCAAATTTAATCATAATAAAGAGATTAAAGCTCTTACAAACATTTTTATAAAAACAGAACAGAAGCAACAAAAAGCGTGTCCAAGTCCTAAGTTTGTTTATTTTTAATTAATTTTTTACCTTATAGTCATAAAATATTTAATTTATTATTTTATACATACCTATATTAATAAATTGTATATTTTTTCATCAATATTTATCACAAAATTTTTCGTAAACTTGACCTTCGATTGTAATACTAAAAATACAGATGCAATGTGATATATTTAAACATTAGATTTTGGCAGCGGCCTTATCAGAGCTCATTTGACGTAAATTTAAAAATTATATTCATGAGGACTTTAAAGCGTAAAAAACAAAGTCACAACTGCATAAATATGAGATTAAAAAAAGGATATTCCATACAAAATTGGGGACGATCACATTGATCCCAGATATCGATTAACTACTCTTACTCACTGACATCTCCATCGAATTTATTGTATTCATTTTTATATTCCTGAATTTAATTTAAAGTTTTATTCTAAGAATACTGGTTCTACAATTCAAATACCTTGTAAATAATGAATTGTATTGATGATATAAAATCGACCATTGTGAAAGTGACCACTTAGCCTTTCAGACCTTCCGAAAATTATACACAAAATATACGTTTACTACTTACTTTTAATAAAAACCAACCGTACAGAATATTTGCTTAGATTTTTGTGACTAGGTACTACACATTGTAACTAAACAATTATTCAACTGAATAAACCTTAAACATAGGAAGACGAAAATAGTAGAATAAGGTGTAATTTAAAGTTGTAGTTAAAATTGTTTTATATTTTTTTTTATAAATCGATTAGGTTAATAGATAATTATTGAGTCCCGGAAATAAAACGGGATAAATTGATTACAAGGTTTTTTTTTTCATTAGGAGCAAAATTTTATACAGTCACAAAAGATCGTGATGTATTTAAAAAAGCACTAGCAGAAATAACAGTCGGTGGAGGTGGCGATTGTCCAGAATATGCAATGAAAGGAATCGAACTTGGGCTTGAAAAGAGCAAACCTAATTCGTTTTTATACGTCTTTACGGACGCAGCTGCTAAGGATTATTATGAATTTGACCGAATTAAGAGTTTAGCACTGAAGAAATCTATACAGGTACATTATAAGATGGTAGATGCTTCTGAGTTACATCAGCTTCTAATATAGTCTAGTTTATATTATAGCTTAATTTTCTAAATTGAGTGCAAAAGCGGGTTTCTTAAACAATTTCGATCCTCTTCTTATTTCCTGGTCACTTAAACTTTATTAATATAAGAAATGTATAATATGTATGTGTCAGCCCGCAGGGTGACGCTCCGTTAGATTATTATTAACTTATAGCGTGGTATAAATTATAATGTGTTGTATTAATACATTTAAGAATATTTTTAGGTAACATTTTTATTAACTGGTGAATGTTACAATACTCCGTTTGAGGGTAATGTGGTTTACGAGAAATTGGCAGCAGCAACCAACGGACAAGTCTTTCGTCTAGAGAAACAAGATGTTCGAAAGGTGATTTTTTTATTAATACAAGAAAAAATTTTTTCAACTTGAATAACAATACAATGTAATTGTAACAATAAAGTTCATTTTATCAAAGATTTTTTTAAACGTACTAATTTTCGACAATAAATTATTTGTTGTTTTTTCCAACAGATAATAGATTACATTATTGCATCGATCAAGCATAAACGAACAACCTTGGCCCAAAAACATTTCGATAATTCCTTTTTAAAACAAATACAAGTAAGTGAAAAAAAATATAAATTCAGTAACAATATTTGTTATTATATCTTTATTATTATTTTCCAGCTTTTCATTGATAGTAAAGTATGGGATGTAATTATTTCTATGTCAGGCGCTACACCATTCTATCATATCACTGGTCCTGATGGCAGTAAGGTAGAAACGAAAATATTACGTAACAATATTTAAAATAGCTCCATCTTTGGATCACGACTAAAAATTTTATTCAAAGTTTTAACACCACGGACTGAGCATGGTGTTATAACTTAGAACAAATAGTCTCAAATATTAAACTTATAATTTAAATAAACTTCCTATTATTTATATTACTCTTTGTGTTTCTTAATATTTTATTTTGTCGGATATCTGATTGAAGTTTATGGTTCGGATCACAAGATGGAGCTATTTGATGGTTTTAATTAATGGTAACACCAACTACCAGTACCAAGTCTCCATAGTTATTGTAAATTGATATTATTGTTTTTGTTATTTGATAATTAATATTTCATTTGTCTCGTGAGATTTATGTGATGAAAGTGTGTAGTATTATTGATATTTTATATTAACTACTTGGATTGTTTCTGTATACCGACGCTTCTACTTGTGACTGACTGCAATTTCTAGGAACTTCGTAAAGAAATTCGTAAGTAACTTATTGTTTTATTGTCATGATATAAATATCAACAAACGAGATAAAATGATATATATAAAGTAAGTTAAAGAGAGTTTATTGTTTTGTAAAAATAATATTAATTAGTTCCTTATCGAATTCTCAAAGAAAATACGTTATTATTAGTTACTATTCCAAATAATATTGGGATCAAACTAGTTCAATTAATTTATTCCTTTTTAATAGGTGTAAATATTGTAATTAGATAATAAAGGTTGATTTTGTAAAAATTATATTATACAAAAAAATGTGTTTCGACTATTGTAGAAAATATTTTAATAAATAAAAGTAGAAAACGATCCTATTTTTTTATAATACCTTAGAAAATTAGTAATTAAAATCATGGTTAGTAGCACTGTTGCACTAATCGGTGAATAGTTTCTTGTTCCTGATCAAGAGATGGCGCTTTGCGCGAAAGTACTCTGTGCGACTGACACCAAGTTCTAACGTGCATAGCCGCCGCTGCGTCACCCCACCACCCCGTTCCCCGATGCACGTGGCCATGGCACATATTTTGACTACGCAAGGTGCGTGGCCTCTCTTTGCTCAAGGTTAATGCACGTTCAGAGGCAGTAAATAAATTTTGTATGGGAAAAACTAAATTTTTAAAACTATTAATTTCAAAAAGTCGTAGAACAAATGTTGTTAGAATTGATGTAGAGGGGCTGCCTGCAAGAGGTGCTCTACTTATTACAAATAACCCTGTATAGAATATATTTTTAGGATTCATGTAGAAAATCAATTAAAAAATTAATAAGAATTCAAAGTAATTACAACATTTACATATTTCAAATAATTTAATACCTTGAAATTCACATTACAACGTTAAAACTAATTAAGTAATAGAACTATGACACAAAACGACAAATTTACCACAGTAATAAAAGGCTAGATAAGATCCTCAAAGATCACATCGACAATCATTATTCACACCTGCAGAGCTGTCGCTCTCAAACCACTATGACACGCTAATTCATAAACCTAACACTTGTTTACTAATTTATAAGAGTTGATGCCTACTAATTATTTAGAAATACTGTCGACTCCTAACAATATATATAAGAATAGGATGGGAAATGGCAGCTGAACGAGGCGATACGTATCGAGCCCGACGTCGAAATTAGTGATGTCATGCCACTGGGAGGCTAGTATGGAGACTGCGGACTGCCCGAACCCCCCTTGGGATTGCCATCGAGCCTCCTCATCTGGTCGCCAACCAGCACGGTAGAGCCACCCTGGGATTTAATACAGCTGGAGGGGCAGCTTTTCGTGGGTGGCTGACCCACTAATTGGGCCCCCAACTATCCGCGCGCGGCCAGCAGAAAGCCATCGCTTCGGACCCCACTACCCTCCTCGACTAGACACCCGACAGAACAAACACCAACTCGATGTTCAAACCCATTTCACATATATGGCTTCATCGAGCAACATGCTTGAACACGACTAGGTCGCTTTGCAACACGACTTTGCCCGATGGGTCGTCGATTTTATTTATTACTTTAGAACTATGAAAACAAAAAGTACCGAAACAAAGTAATTATCTTTTAAAATTAGGCCAAAACTATTTAAGTAATAACCAGTCATATAAAATGCAAATCATTAGGACACCAGTGCAGATGTTCTGTTTAAAAAGTATATTATTATATTTAGGTATTACTAATTACTAGGTTTTTTATGAAAAGATGCGAAAATTTGCGTACCTATTTGAAATCGTAAAAAACCCTCAAACAAAAATTCATTACAATATTGATAACATTGTTTCGATAACCGCAGTTCCAAGAAAATGAGTCCCTCTTATCTCTAAATTCATTGACCAATATTATATGTGTAAAAAAGAAGACTCATTAATAACACCTCAGTATTTAATCGCAAGTCTTGGCAGTGCGGTGTTTTACAATGTTGCTTCAATTTATCCTAGCATTTATTATTTTCGATTATGCTAATGGATATAATACGAAAGGTAGCCTTACATTCGTTATCGATGATACGGGATCGATGTATGATGACATTAGTCAAGTAAAAGAAAAGACTAACGAGGTATTTGATGCAGTGCTGAGTTCTAATGCATCTTCAATAGACGATTTCATTATTGTCACGTTTAATGATCCTGGTAAGTTGCATCTACCAGTATAAAAATATTAATATATCAAATTTAATCATAATAAAGAGATTAAAGCTCTTACAAACATTTTTATAAAAACAGAACAGAAGCAACAAAAAGCGTGTCCAAGTCCTAAGTTTGTTTATTTTTAATTAATTTTTTACCTTATAGTCATAAAATATTTAATTTATTATTTTATACATACCTATATTAATAAATTGTATATTTTTTCATCAATATTTATCACAAAATTTTTCGTAAACTTGACCTTTGATTGTAATACTAAAAATACAGATGCAATGTGATATATTTAAACATTAGATTTTGGCAGCGGCCTTATCAGAGCTCATTTGACGTAAATTTAAAAATTATATTCATGAGGACTTTAAAGCGTAAAAAACAAAGTCACAACTGCATAAATATGAGATTAAAAAAAGGATATTCCATACAAAATTGGGGACGATCACATTGATCCCAGATATCGATTAACTACTCTTACTCACTGACATCTCCATCGAATTTATTGTATTCATTTTTATATTCCTGAATTTAATTTAAAGTTTTATTCTAAGAATACTGGTTCTACAATTCAAATACCTTGTAAATAATGAATTGTATTGATGATATAAAATCGACCATTGTGAAAGTGACCACTTAGCCTTTCAGACCTTCCGAAAATTATACACAAAATATACGTTTACTACTTACTTTTAATAAAAACCAACCGTACAGAATATTTGCTTAGATTTTTGTGACTAGGTACTACACATTGTAACTAAACAATTATTTAACTGAATAAACCTTAAACATAGGAAGACGAAAATAGTAGAATAAGGTGTAATTTAAAGTTGTAGTTAAAATTGTTTTATATTTTTTTTTATAAATCGATTAGGTTAATAGATAATTATTGAGTCCCGGAAATAAAACGGGATAAATTGATTACAAGGTTTTTTTTTTCATTAGGAGCAAAATTTTATACAGTCACAAAAGATCGTGATGTATTTAAAAAAGCACTAGCAGAAATAACAGTCGGTGGAGGTGGCGATTGTCCAGAATATGCAATGAAAGGAATCGAACTTGGGCTTGAAAAGAGCAAACCTAATTCGTTTTTATACGTCTTTACGGACGCAGCTGCTAAGGATTATTATGAATTTGACCGAATTAAGAGTTTAGCACTGAAGAAATCTATACAGGTACATTATAAGATGGTAGATGCTTCTGAGTTACATCAGCTTCTAATATAGTCTAGTTTATATTATAGCTTAATTTTCTAAATTGAGTGCAAAAGCGGGTTTCTTAAACAATTTCGATCCTCTTCTTATTTCCTGGTCACTTAAACTTTATTAATATAAGAAATGTATAATATGTATGTGTCAGCCCGCAGGGTGACGCTCCGTTAGATTATTATTAACTTATAGCGTGGCATAAATTATAATGTGTTGTATTAATACATTTAAGAATATTTTTAGGTAACATTTTTATTAACTGGTGAATGTTATAATACTCCGTTTGAGGGTAATGTGGTTTACGAGAAATTGGCAGCAGCAACCAACGGACAAGTCTTTCGTCTAGAGAAACAAGATGTTCGAAAGGTGATTTTTTTATTAATACAAGAAAAAATTTTTTCAACTTGAATAACAATACAATGTAATTGTAACAATAAAGTTCATTTTATCAAAGATTTTTTTAAACGTACTAATTTTCGACAATAAATTATTTGTTGTTTTTTCCAACAGATAATAGATTACATTATTGCATCGATCAAGCATAAACGAACAACCTTGGCCCAAAAACATTTCGATAATTCCTTTTTAAAACAAATACAAGTAAGTGAAAAAAAATATAAATTCAGTAACAATATTTGTTATTATATCTTTATTATTATTTTCCAGCTTTTCATTGATAGTAAAGTATGGGATGTAATTATTTCTATGTCAGGCGCTACACCATTCTATCATATCACTGGTCCTGATGGCAGTAAGGTAGAAACGAAGGCATTTGTTGACACACAAAAATCTCATGTACGTACAGAAGCAGGTAATAACATGATCGAAGTTGAAAGGCTTAGAATAACAACTAATTAATTAATAATTATACAGATATCTAAACTGAAAGCAAAACCTGGATTATACACAATACATTTGGATGGTGTAGGTAATATAGTTGTAACCGGATCAACATCGGTTTGTTTTCAACATGGTTTTTCCACAGTCCAGCCTAATTCGTTGAGTGAAACATCTACTAAACCGATTGCGGGTACGATTTAAATTTAATAATTACGTTAAAAATAAAATCACTAAAATAATAGATAGGTAAAATGTTTTTGTTCTTCAGTGCGACAATAACTTTTTCTTTATTTCCAATGATGATTCTTAAATAAAATATTTCAAGAAAATGTTTCTTTTTTAGGTGTACCTTCTTATATATCGATTGCATTGGATAATATTGACAGAGACGTATCACTAGATACTGTAGAATTGAGGGATATGGATGACAACTTCATAAGTGAATTTCCATTAATACTGAAGGACAAAAACCAGCAATTTTATGTAACAAAACCTTTGCTAATGCCTAACTCCCCCTTCAAACTTGCAGTAAGTATATATAAGTATAAAGTATACAGGTGGTAGCAAATCACAATAAAACATTAATCGTAAAATACTAGACAAATGAATGTGTTGTATGTCATTTTGTAGATAAATGGTCATACAAAAACTGAGGAGAAAATAATTAGAGTTGCACCCACAACCATAGAATCACAAAAACCTGAGTTAGGTAAATATGGATCACCTGACTCAAAAATACTTCGTCTTTTCTAATGTATTAATATTTAAATGAATACTGATTATAGAGGGATCGAAACCTATGCCACCCACAGTTACAATTCTAGAAGGACCTAAGAAAATTGTGGAATATGATAAAGAAATGACATTGAAATGCAAAGTTAACGCATTTCCTAAACCATATATTATATGGCAAGATAATTTAGGAACGGTTTATTCATCTACGGTAATTTTTTTGATAAAAATAATTAATTGAATCAATTAAAATTGATAAAACTTTATAAATAAAAAATCTTTAATATTTTGCAGATAGTGCCAATTGACCTTCCTTATGAATACATGAGTAGTCTTAAAATAGATAAAGTTAATAAAAACGTTAAAATACAATGTAAAGCTGTTAATTTAATTGGTGAAAACAATGAATACATAGATGTTGTAACAAAAAAAAAGTATTTCATAGAAGTCCTTGAATTTCCAAAAGGTTCAATAATATAATTAATATTAATTTAATAGTAAAAGAGATTTTGAAGGCATATGTTATAAACATCTTTTTACAGATACAACTGTAGAGTATGAAGCAACAGCGAAACTAAATTTTAAAGTTATTGCATTTCATCTAGCAAAAATAACGTGGTATAAAAACGACAAGGAAATTAAAAATAATGATGATTATGAAGTATCCTCTGATCTACACCTCGAATCTACACTTGTAATTAGACAAATGCATCAAGAGTTAAAAGGAAAATATAGAGTGGAAGCGCAAAACGATGGTGAAAGAATAGAACATAATTTCAAAATATACATGTCTGGCGGTACCTAATTTCAAGTTAATATTATGTCTAATAGTTGTTTAAGGGTTTCTTTTTCAGTTATTCCTAGTGTACATTTATTCCAGTTATTCCTGTTATAGAAAAAACTATTAGTGAGTACAAGGCAGAGAAAAGATCTAATGTGAAAATTTCCTGCAGGTATTAACTCCAGCATAGTTTTAAAAATAATTTTAATTTACGTTTATTGAATATTAGAATATTTAATATAAGAATTTAAATACTCCAAATCAGAAGTATACTTAAAGTAGTAATTATTATCAATTCTTGACATTTGTGAAATATATTACATAAGAACAATATTTTTTTTTATTATTTTATATAAAATTACAAAGATCCACACATAGGAATCCAAAAAACTGTATTTTGGCTTTTATTATTTTGTTTGCAGAATTTTAAAAGGTAAACCGATACCAGTGATATCTTGGAAATTCCAACCTGAAGGTTTGGAATCCTTTACACATTTAAAAGAAGTAACAGAGACGTTACATCTTAATAATGTTGGTCTGGAAAATATTGGAACTTATACTTGCAGAGCTCAAAATGAATTTGGAAGAGATTCTCATGCAATTGGCTTAGTAGTTGAATGTATGTACTTTTTAATGTCTTTGATTTTTGGATATAGTCTTTCGTCATATTAATGTAATTAACAGCCAAGGTATACATAAACACAATATTACCTTTAATAATTTCAGATCCCCCAACAATAGAAAAGGTCAAAACTCAAATAAAAATTCCTGAAGGCGATCAAGTCATATTAACCTGTAAAGTTGACGGATTTCCTTTTCCATTTGTTCGGTGGTTATTTAACGAGATTGAAATCAATAATAAAGGAAAACATATATACAACGACAATTCATTAAGGTTTGTAACTTATACGTTTCATAGTGTTTTCTAAGGCTTTCACACATTGAAATAAAACTATTGTTACGGATTTAATTCGCTTATATTGAATTATTCGCGTAATTGAACACGATTTCTGCAAAGCATTCGAAACGTCGGATTACATTTAAAATGTAAATTTAAAATTAAATTCAATATACGCGAGTTAAATCCGTAAAAATAGTTTTATTTTAATAGGTTTCAACTAAGAAAGAAATAATTAAGAAATTTGATTCAGTATAATTAACGGAAATATGGCACTTCAGCTTTACAGGTTCAGTAGAAGACAATGGTATTTATACCTGCGAGGCCTCCAACAGCTTAGGAAAGGCTGTAAAAGACTTCTATGTTAATGTTTTTAGTAAGTGCAAATAATCTGTTTTATATAAAGCATTTGAAAATATCTTTAAACATGTATAGCCATGTTAAGCTTATTTAAATTTATATAAATAAAGAATGAAAAATAAACCGATACGGGCAGGGATTCGAACCTGCGACTACTGGGAAACCTACCTGTCGCTCTACCAACTGAGCTAACTAACCACCGTCCCGATGAAGACGATTACATATAGAAAGCTTAATTCACCGAGACGGACAGTGATAGGGTAGCTCAGTTGGTAGAGCGACGGGACGGTTTCCCAGTAGTCGCGGGTTCGAATCCCTGCCCGTATCGGTTTATTTTTCATTCTTTATTTATATAAATTTATATAAAGCATTTAGAAATTGGAAATATATATATTTTTTTATCAAATTCAGTTCCAATTAAAATGGCAATACCTAAAGAGAGTAACTTACAATTGACCGTCGGAGATTCGGTGCAGTTACCATGTACAGCAGAAGGTTACCCTACACCGAAATTACGATGGACATTTTATAGTAAAAACCCCAGCATTCTCCCAAAAATTTTAAGGTAGGGTACTGTTTACCTGCAAATTGTTATCGTCTACAATTTTTAAAAATTCCTTTTTATTTTAAAATGAATTGTACAATAGTACAAGGAAGGTTTAAAATACCATGAACTACTTATTATACACAGCTACTTTTTATTCAATGTTTTAGGGCTAACAGTACTGATTCCGTCTTCTTAAAACATATTCAAGTAGAAGATGAAGGTTTTTACAGATGCTCCGCGAGTAATATTGGGGGATTAGAAAGTATTACTTATGTAATTCATGTAAGAGGTAAAATACGGAATTTTTGTTTTGACACCAAAGAAAAATAATTTGTTTTAGTTTCTACTTTATTCTAGACATTACTTTTTACATGCAACAGGAGTACACAAAATGAATCTTTTAATTTCATTAACAATATAAACACTTCGTGATAGAAAATAAAGCCTTTGTCATTATTATTATAGATATTGTTTAGTTCCAAATGATCATGGAAGTTATTGAGAAATCATAAACGCCAAAGTTGTCAATATCAGTTATATCACTATAAATAAATCTGTGATTTGTCAGAACTGTAAAAATCCTTGTATAAAATTTCCAGCACCTGTATCAATACTACCGAACCCTCTTGGGGTTACAACATATGACGCCGTGAAGGGAGATTTGGCACTGAGAATACCGTGTAAGGCAACAGGCAACCCAAAACCTACTGTGACATGGGAGAACGAGGGTTACCATGTAGCTTCAGGTATCAAATGCTAAGTGTGGCTTTACAATATCATATGTTTGGTTATACCTTCTATCATAGAGAGAATGGTTATGACACCAATTCCGTTTAAATATCTTTCTTCTGACAATGACGTAGATCCTTACTTACATTTGACAGTAGGCCCTTTTTATGCCTTGTTTGTATGTACAATTGCTTACAACTAAAACAAAACAACTTAATACTATTCTTCAAGGTACTGATTGGTATGATATCGAGGAAGATGGTACATTAATAATTAAATATCCAACTCTTAATTCCGCTGGCAGTTACAAATGTCGAGCCAGCAATGCTTTTAGTTCTGATCTAAAAGAGTTCAATGTGAATGTTACACGTAAGTTTTAAATCTATAAAGTACTTTTTTTTATATTTAGATTTAAATAAATATCAAAATTAACAGACCTAGATGCTATAACTTTATGGCTACAGTTAATAGCTATCGTGGTACTCACTAAATGATATTAATATATTATATGTTAAGTTCGATTTCGAAAACTATTTTTGTAGGATTTTTCTCAAATTCCTAAACCGTAATTATGATTATTACACTTCCATAAAAGCAAATGCTAATGTATATTAATGTATATGAATGTCATCCCTCCATGACAGTTCTTGATATAACGAAGTAAGGTGTTCAAATTGAAAAATTTAATTTAGCTGTGATATATGTTTTGTAGTCGAATATACAGATTCATACTATAGGTTTGATTTTTTTGCTATTAAAAAACAGAGTTTGGATGATCGGTGTTTTTTTACCCTCAATTTTTTTTGAGGAATGCAGTTTTATCCACGGCAGTAATGATAATGATAAAACTTTCACCAAAGTCACATCTCTTTATAGAAATACTAGTTTTACTAATCTTTACGTTATTTTTATAGATATTCTTTTATTAAAATATTATGCAGTTATCAGTTCTTTTTTTTATATAAAAAAAAATCGTAAATATTATTTTTTTGTTTAATAGAATAATTTAATGTTTTAGCATATCCACAAATTGATCATGTAACAGAAACCTTGACCTTAGAAAGTGGGTCTTCACACCATGTTGAATGTGATCTTCCCCATGGGGAAGGGGATATTGTAAGCTGGTTTAAGGTAAATGGATAAGCAATATAAAGTCCCCTGGTTCGATTAGTTAGCGCAAACGCTCGGCTCGGGTTCGATTCCCGGCCGGGACATCAATGTATGTGAAGAGCATAGATGTCTGTATTTCTGGGTTTGGTCGTTTATTAAATATATTCTCAGTATTTATAATGCACATCTCTATGTATTTGTATCGTTGTCTAACACGCTTAATACAAACAAACTGCAATTTGCAGACCGCTCGACCGCTGTGGATGCAGTTTTCAGATTATATTGCGATAGACTTCACTTGACCCTTAGTATTTTATTTAATTTAAATCGATTGCTAAATAAAATCATCGGTTTTATTTAATAAGTATAAAATATAAGAACGTATGGTACATAAAATTATTGAGACATTCATTGTCTCAATAATTTGGATAATGTAATAACGGTTGGATATATGCTTGCTAAATTCGTTTTTTGATTACAGGACGGAAGTCTTATATCAAGTGGCGAGCTTTATTTAAAAGATATATCATCAGACAATTCTGGTGTATACAGTTGTCGAGTCAGTACTTTTGTATCCGCCCAAACGTTGCATAAGAAAGTCACCGTGGGTTACAAACCTAGTTTTATAACTAAAGAAGACACCGATATAGATTTTATCGAAGGAACGTTTGTTTATTTGGACTGTTCCGCTAATGGTGAGCCAGAACCGCAAGTAAGTTTGTAGGGCTTTTTAATAGGAGTTCAGACAATGTCAAAGTAAACGCAGGTGGGTCAAAAAGTTCGCGGAATGGAGGGTAAAAAGTAAGAAATAAAACACAAAATTATTTTTCCTTTTCAATGTATTCCCCCTTAACTCTAATACATTTATTAGACCTATCAATTAATTTAATAATACCATCGAAAAAAAATGATTTCACTTTGTCGTCAAAATAGGCCGAAATAGCGCTCTTCACTTCTTCATCACTGGAAAATTTCTCCCCTCGAAGCTCTTTTTTCATTTTTGGGAACAAATAAAAATCACTAGGGGCTAGATCTGGGCTATAGGGAGGATGTTCTAAGATTTCGAAGCCCATTCTTTGAACAGCAGCCATCGCAACTTGCGCCTTGTGCACAGGTGCATTGACCTGCAAAAGAAGGTGTGCCCTTGGGTCAATTTTCCCCGTCTTTTCTCCCTCACAGCAACTCGCAGACGTTCTAATAATGTAGCTTAGTACTTCCCAGTTATAGAAACACCCTTTTCTTTATAATCAATAAGGAGGATTCCTTCTGAATTCCAGAAAACAGAAGCCATGAGTTTTCCAGCCGACGGAGACACTTTCAATTTCTTCGGGGGTGGTGTGCCCTTTTTGTGCCACTGCATGGAGTCTTGTTTAGACTCAGGCTCATAATGATGAACCCAAGTTTCATCGCCAGTCACAATTCAGTTCAAAACTTCATCCTTTTGATCACCACAGAGCGCCAAAAACTCGCGACAACACTCAACTCGCAACTCAATTTTCTCCATGTTGCAAAAATCCTTCCGGATTAACTTGTTGATTGACGTGTAGCTCAATGAATTATGACTTAATTGTTTTGAAACTTAGTATTTATACTCTTAATAAGTGTCACAACTAGTGCGGGTAGTAAAAAGTTGCCTTTTCCCCCTCCATACCCCTCATTCCGCGAACTTTTTGACCTCGTATATATTCATTGATGTTTATGTTTGAATGATGCTCATTTAAGATTATTTGGAGACACAATGGTAACTTAATGGAGACTAGTGATACGGGTATGACTTATATGTTTGAAATGAAAGCAGACAATATTGGAAATCATGAATGTGTTGTAAGCAATGAACTTGGAAGTATTAGTCGCATTTTCAATATCAAGAATACTGAAGGTAGAGTTGTATTGTTTTTTAAATATTATTCTGGGTGGGCCATAATTTTTCTACATATGAAAAGTAAATTAATAAAAAAGTGATAATGATGTTTTGTTCATGATTTATTTAACGTAAAAAACATTTAATAATGATCATCAAAATATGCACCATCTCGACGTTGGCACTCCTGCAATCGAATACGTAAACTTTGGAAAACTCGCTGACAGCAGTCTCCTCTTGGATGTTTTCTTTTTATTGGGATATATTCATCGGTTTATGAAGATACACTGGTCTCTTCATATGTTCTGTGGGAACACTAAAAATCATTGCATTTTGTCTCACCTAAATTCTGCTGTTGTATACTTAAAATTCATGTAACTGTTGTGATAAAAATTCTCGCAATATCTTCACGTATTCCAGAGAGTTCACAATTACGTTGTTTCCTCAATTTTTTCAGTAAAATTCCGACCGATTAAACTCTTTGGTGTATATGGTGTATATGGCTGAAAATATAATGAATTGCCATTTTAGGTGAATAAAGTGGCTTTTGGTATTTAAGGCGAATGTTTTCCGTGCTCCAATAAAGACAATCTTGTTAATTTAAGTTACGTGACTGATGTGAAAATAGGCCTCGTCCGTAAACAATATATTCTCAAGTCTAGAGAATCGCTCAGTATAGTGTCATTCAATAGTTTACGTTAAATGTAATCATTTGGTTTCATCTTCTGCACAATTTGGTTCATATTGCACCAGTTCATATTAGAGTAGTTTAAGGTTCAAATGCAAATTTTAACGTAGAATAGTTCTTGGCCCTGTCAAAGCCGCCAAAAACTTAGTCGTACATGATTCTGGTTGGTCTTTTACGGAAATTTTGAACCTCCAGAACGATGACTTCGTTCTTATTCGTTGTCGTTTCTGTTTGCGCAAACTTCTTTCTCCAAGCTTTATTTAAATGAACACTTGGAAACTCACTTACACGTTTGCATTCGTATTTGACTTCAGAAAGACGTCTTACAGTTACATAAAAATCCTTGTTATTGTAAAATTATTTTTCGAAAAAGGTACGCTATTTTCTCGTGAAGCGCTCCATAGTGACTGAAATTGCATTAAATGATGCACGATTACCCAACCCTCGCGCGCCCCAAGCGCTCAGGGTTTTTGTGATAAGTGCTGTTATTTGTTAAAATTTTTGGCCCACCCTGTATTATCTATATCTTGTCCTTATTAGTATAGATACATTAATTGAAACAAAATTATAGAAATCAAATTAAGAATCTATTAAAAAATAACTGATCATACAATAAAAGTATCAATTCAATGTTATGTTTACAGAATGCTTATTGAATATTGAAAAAGATTTTAATAAACATCAACCTTTACTATTGTCCGGGTCACGACAATGGCCAGATTTAAAAAAAATGAAAAACCACCTTCGCATACCAAAATCTACATATTTTGTTCTTTCTTGTCCTGGAAACTTTGTAACTTATAATGGTGAGGAATTCGGAGAAGATGTTGAAGCGACATGCGTTGACAAGACAATTTTTAAAATAAGAGATAGAAATGCTGATTTTTCTGAAATAAAATGTAAAGAAGATCTTAAATCTTTGGCAAAAAGTACCAGTGAGAGCTGTTATTCTGGTAATACCGAATTACTAAAAGTTGGATATAACTTGAAAAGAAAATTTTTAGAAGTATATGATGTTTGTGTAGATAAAGATGAAAAAATTCCACTATTTACAAAATACAATTTACATCAAGGTATTGCAGGCACTTTACCTGCAGAAGATATAAAGTTTTCCGAAAGTAAATACTTGCCTTTTACTTTCGAGGATATGTATGAATGTAAGTTACAATTAAAACTCATCTACTTACTGACGGTAAACAACTTGAACAGACCAAATAAATGCTGCTTTATGAAAAGGCAGTTGGTTAGCCCTGCCGATATTCAACCAGGACTATCTCAAGTTGCTACATATAACTATCTAAACGTTATCCCGCAATGGAGTTCTTGTGGTACCGAGGTAAGCTATAATAATAAATAATAATAATATAATAAATTAATGTGCCTCCGGAAAACACACAGCATTGTTATGAAGAAGCTGTGTGTACTTAGCCATAGATCCGCGATTGGCGCTATCTATTGGTATACCAATAGATAGCGCCTATTTCTTAACCAGCAAGGTGATGTTTGAAAATGAAATCATTCTTCAAATCATAGCTTTGTGTAATCTCAGCAGCAGTTGATACTTTTACCAAGTGTTAATAGTGTTTAATAGAGCAGTAAAGAATCCAGTTTTATAAGTATTAGTCGGCAACAATTCGTGATGAATTCGACACCTAAATGTCTTCAACATTGGGGAGTCATCCAGAGAACCAGGGGCTTTAGAGGATCCTCGTCTAGCTACATCGCGTTCACCATCAGTGGAGACGGTCTACAATCCAGAAAATTCAACTTCAAGTTCGGATAACAGCGGTCCGAACTCTGAAGCGAAGGAACCGCCGACCAAGAAACAAAAAAGTGCTGCATAGGTAACCGTCGATCAACGGATCGACGCGTTATATAACCAAGTCATTTTCTTACCAATTATTTAATTCACCAACGATGTGCTCAAAATACAAAGGAATATACTAATAATGTATTTGAGCTACCCACTAAAGAAAATAATGATTTTTTTATCAAATCCATTGACTAGCACGATTAAACCGGTCGATTTAGGATTATGTTAAATGATAAAAAAGTGTTTGATGATAAAAAAGTTCTTAAACCCTCGAACGAAAAAATGTTACGACAATTAATCGAATTACAACAATTTAATTCTCCCACGTGGCCTCATATTCGTTATTCAGAAGCATTGACGGACATGCTCACCTTTCCGGGTTTTGTGGAAAGAGGTCCAGACCCTAACCCCTGCAGACGGCCTCTCCCTCAGCAAGAAAGCGACCGCCGCGCACCCCCCAAGACACCCACGGTACCACTCCACAGTCCAGTCCAGTCCTGCGATGCCGCAGCCAACCCCGGCAAAGAGGGCCTGCGCCCTCCTACCCTCGACGCCCAGGCCAACTTTCTAACGCGATCAAACCATGGAAAGAGGCCCGAGCCTCCCCCGCAGGCAAGCCACCCTGAAAGGTTACCCGCCCTGGCCAGCCATGGACCTGGCACAAAAACCCCCGTGACAGACCCCCACCGCAACGGGAGAACCCGAAGGTTCTCAGTAACCGTTGTTGCACAGGGAGCACCACGAGGAGGTTCCCGGCTTTCGCCCCCCACACTTGGAGGACCTGGGATGGCAAATAAATTACCAAAAGTCTATTTTAACTCGCAAGATCTAGAATGTTTGGGAATACGTTAGCAGACGGCAAGAAATTTTGATGTCGCTGCCCGTGATGGTACTAGAGAAAGTAGATAGATCTATAGCCCAAGTGTTACAAAAAAGTCATATAAATTTCAGAGAGCTACAATGTATTTTAGGACAATTGAATTTTGCCAATTTTGTCATTCCTCGGGACCGTTTAAATTGTCACAGAATGCAAATATTTCGGCGAAGCTTCGACAAGAACAAACTGAAGAAAAAAATTGTAGTCCCAGGTGCAGTGGCACAAGAGATGATGTGGTGGTGCGGAGCCACTAATCACAGTTTGCCCAGACAATGTCGGGAATTTGGTCGAAGCTCCAGAGAAGATGGCATTGCAGCAAAAAGGAATTATATGCAGTGGTAATAGCAATAGAAAGAAAGGCAATGCAATTACCAAACGAGCACGTCTTTATTCAATTGGACAATCGGACATTGATTGCTTACATTTGAAAAGAGTGGAGACCAAATCAATAGCGTTATTAGCACTAACCACAAAGTTATTACACATCCTGGATTGGCACAAAATAACTGTGTCAGCCATTACCTGCCAGGAAGATACAACATTATAGCAGACAGTTTGTCGCGAAGAAAACAGCCGGCCGAGTGGCATCTTCTTCAGGAAACTACACTGGAGGTGTTCCAGAAATGGGGACGACCGGTGAAACTCCCAGAGAGCCTTATAGATGTGAGAACAATGCAACTTTGACCCTCAAAGTTTGGAGAATTGAGGGTGGGGCAAACTCATTAAAGAGTGCTCTGAGAAAGAAAAAAGAAAAAGAACCATTAAGGACAAGTTGGCGACTTTCCGCACTTTCAACCTACACACCAGCTCTTAAAATATGGATGATGTGGTGCTCAGAACTTTCAATAAACCCCAAATATCCTTACTTATAAATCTGCTGTTTTAACTTTTTGTCCTCATTCGTCCTCATGTAGAAAAACCATATTTTTCAACCCTTATAATTAAACATGCTCTTAAGGAAATAGGCGCGTCAAACCGAAAAAATATAAAACCATCAATCACATGGGACCCTAGAATCGTTTTAAATTGGCTTTCAGCGAATCCACAAAGAGAACGCTTATTTGATGTAACTCGTAAAACTGCTACCCTATTTTGCTAGCTTCAGGGCGCAGAATCCATGATATAACTTTGAAACATTGGTTAGGATTTTCGAAAGAAACCTAATAGATGTCACCACCGTCCCGATAAAGACGATCACATATAGAATGCTTAATTCACCGAGACGGACAGCGATACGGTAGCTCAGTTGGTAGAGCGACGGGACGGTTTCCCAGTAGTCGCGGGTTCGAATCCCTGCCCGTATCGGTTTATTTTTCATTCTTTATTTATATAAATTTATTAAATATTATAAGTGGCAGCTATAAGTTATAAATTTATTTAAGTTATAAGTTCATTTATTATAAGTAGCGGTTATAAGCTATAAATTTATTGAATTTTATTTTTGTTGATTAGCTAACAAGTTATTATATACTATATTAATGATGATGATATTATGATTATATAAGTAAATGATCAATAAATTTGTCAAAATATAAATAATTTAAATTTTATGCATATTCATCATAGCTTTGTGTTCCTATAATTTCACCAGCAGATAACAATCACGTCTTTATAATAATGCTGTATGTTTTCCGGAGGCACATTATTATGCGGTTTTACAAAACAATAAAACCGATATTATGTACCGAAAGGGAAAACATACAGTATTGCAGGAAGTCCTTCCTGGTGAAGAGCCTATGATTTGAAAAATGATTTCAATTTCAACATCACCTCGCTGGTTAAGAAATAGGCGCCATCTGTTGGTATAGGTTTTAACTACTATTTTTATAGTCTAAGCAATCAATCGCGGATCTATGGCTTCACACACACACAACTTCTTCATAACAATTCTGTATGTTTTCCATTTCGGTACATAATATCGGTTTTATTGTTGTGTAAAACTGCATAATAAGTAAGATATTAAAATGTACATTAAACAAAAAATAATTATATAATTATTAAATTATATATTATAATAAAAAATTAATGTACATTAATCGCTAGTTACAACTTTTAAAAAACGTTTTTCAGATAGATATTATTAAATTTTGTTTTATTTAATTACAGAACTGGGATGAAATAGAGCGTCGGGTACGGTCTCTTGTGAGTTTTTCTGATATTAAACTCTCTGTTTTTACTGGATCATCGTATACGATGAGATTGCCTGGATCAACTTCAGCTGTATCTTTAAGTGACCGATATAAAAGACTTCAGCGTGTACCAATATATATATGGAAGGTATGGCGAGCTGGAATTCTAGCCTATTAAGAAAAACAAAACTATAATACCTCTTATTTCAAGCTATTACAATCCTTTCATGATTACAGGTTGTCCAAAATACTCAAGATAAATCTTCACTGGCAATTGTCCAAATAAATATTCCAAATATAAGCTTGTCCGAAGCCGTTTCATACATGCCGTGCGAGGACATTTGTGATAAAGTGGAGTGGATGAAGAATTATCAGTGGAAAAGCGTGGACAAGGGCTTCACATTCTGCTGTAGCATCACCGAGTTTGCTTCATACTTTGGCAAACTTATCCAGGGGCATGATAATTTATTTAAAACTATGCCCCTTGTATCGAACCATTATTTAATATAGTATTGTATTTCAATAATAAGAGTGTACTATCCACCCATATTATTGCATTTCACTTGTACGTCTCTAAGATTTTTTAAATAAATATATTTTTATTATAATAAAAACTTATTGTTTATACGATTAGGTAATTTTTTTTTTCAACGGAATGAAAAAAAAATGATAATAAACTATATAAATTCATAAATAAAATTAAATAAGCACACACCATTAACAGCCGACATCAAAGACAATTAAAATCTGCAAAAGTTTTCCATACCCAATATGACAAATAAATAATAATAATAATCTTTATTTACCCCGAATCCTGCACTAGCAGTGCTGTGTTCCCCTTGACTACAAGTTACAACATCTTATGCCCTTAGGAATGAGTTATGAGTAATTGTAAAAACAAACAAAATATAAATAAAGCAAAAAAAAACAAAAACATAATAATAATAATAATAATAATAATAATAATAATAATAATAATAACAATGTAAATAGAAAAAAAAAATAAAAATTAAAAATTAACATTAAAATATAAACAAAAAATAATAAAATTCGGACACAAATAAACATTTTATAAATGTGTTCAATTCTTGACTGTTTTATTTTCTCTTGTGTGTGCGTGCGTGCGTGCGTGCGTGCGTGCGTGCGTGCGTGCGTGCGTGTGTGTGTGTGTGTGTGCACAAGTATGTTTGTTTTGTGTTTAATTATCACGCCCGCTTATGATTATTATTTGACTATAATTAAAAGATTTTCTGTATCATTATAATCTAAGCATTTTAACCAGCCAAGTAATGTTTTCTTTTGTGTATACATATTCAATGTTCTAATGTTGAAAAGTGTGTTCATTTTATTATAAATAATTGGAGCGTGGAAATTGTAGTGTTTTTGCCCAAAAGCTGATTTAGTAGGATTAACGGGACATCTTTTTAACCTTTTGTTTGTTATAAGGTAAATAAGGTACACACTTCTTGTGGTATCTTTTAACGACTTCAAAAATATACATTTGTCTTACTGTCAGAACATCAGCTTGCTTATAAACCGCAACAGTGGGATGTCTATAAGAAAGAGATAGTATTACTTTTAGGACTGAGCGTTGTGCCTTCTCTGCAAGCATTATATTAATCTTACCAGCGCCTCCCCATCCACAGATGCAATATCTCACAAGGCACTCACTGAGTTTTCGATAGACTTGTATTAACAGCTTGTCTTCATAAATAGTGCGTAAATTTTTAAAGATGTATATCAACTTTCTGATCCTAGCTGTTAAAGCAGTGATATGTAGGTTCCAATTAAGACTTTCATCCACTATTACACCTAAGTACTTCACAGATTTTGCTCTATTAAGTGTTTCACAAACACAATTACAATTATCAATGATATGATTGCAAGGATACGAATGTATTTTAAGTCCACAATTAGGCAACAGTTTATACGAGGCTGTTTTGCTGAAACATAAATAATTTGTCTTTGAAACATTTAAGGACAACAAGCTTTCCTCCAGCCAAGCAGTGATTCTAGCAAGACCATTTTCAGCTCTGCGGTATACAGTGTCCCAATTACGAGCATGAAAGAGTAGTACGGTATCATCAGCAAACATAGTTATCTCAATATTACATAGGGCAGCCACATTACAGAGTTCATTGATATAGACAAGAAATAAAGTAGGACCAAGAATGCTGCCCTGCGGGACACCGAAACCATAAGTAAGCCGATTACTCGTAACACCAGCAACCCTCACACATTGAGTTCTTTCCGATAAGTAATCTGCGAACCAATCAAGTACCACACCTCTCACGCCACTGTTCTCTAAACGTTTTAGAAGTATTGGTACCGAAACCGTGTCGAAAGCTTTTTGAAGGTCTAGAAAGACTCCCAGACTCTTCCCCCATTGTCCAAAGCGTAACTATATTAGATGTCAATCTTACCAGTGCGTCTTCAGTTGATTTATTTTTCCTAAAGCCAAATTGATTCTCACTAAGCAAGTCATTTTTTTCCAAGTAATTTATCATCCTTTTATTTACCACTTTCTCCAATATCTTAGATAAGGTAGAGAGTAATGGAATTGGCCGGTAGTTTGATGGCATAGTTTTATCACCAGATTTATGTATCGGACAGACAACTGCTTTTTTAAAAGATTTTGGTAAAATACCTGTTACTAAACTAAGATTGCAGAGGTACACAATCGGCATCGCAAGGGACGCAATATTCTGCTTTATAACTTTAGATGATATAGTATCCCAGCCTGAAGCACTGTGCAATCTTAGTCCGGAAACAATACCCTTTATTTCATAAGCATCGATTGGCGCAAAGGACATTGATTGAATAGGCAAACAACTACTTTTTACTTTACAAGCCAGATCTTTTTCTGTAAGATTCATCTTAGTGAGTATTTTTTGGGCCAAGGTAGTTCCAATTGAGGTAAATTAACGTTGTTATTAACATTGTTGACCGCTTCTCTAGGAGAGTCTGCTATTCTTTGCAAGTCATCCTGATTTTCTTTATTGTGATTAATGCAACAGATTTCTTCAATAATATGTCAGGTTTTTTTTAAGTTTCCCTTGTTTCTATTTAATTTATCTTGATAATATTGTTTTTTTTTTAATTTTTAAGTATGGAATTACAAATATTTCTATATCGCAAGTATTTTTGTTGTTTATCTATATCCGTGGTTGACTTCTTTGTTTTCATATGTAACTTGTCTCTTTTCCGTATGCATTTTACTACTCCCGCTGTTATCCAAGGCTTTAGTGGTTTAAGTTTATTGGATGTTTTAAGGATGGTTTAAATTTATTGGACATTAAACTGTTTTTTTATCAAATTGGCTTTATTTATAAATAATAATAGTAGAGAGTGATCCGAAATTTTTTGTTCAAATACTATAGTTTTACAAGGTAACGAGCATTTTATCATTATGTGATCAATACAAGTATTTATACGTGTAGGTTTATTAATGCCTGGCTTTAAGCCGTGCATTGCTAACAAGTTTAAATAATCTTGAGCCGAACTTGATAAATTGTCTGGCATCATATTAATGTTTATATCGCCTACCAAAAAAATATTTTTTGTGTGGATATTAATTAATAAATTATTCAATGAGTCTAAGTAAGTATTTACATTTTTAAAACAGTGCGGTCGGTAGGAGCAAATAATTGTATACTCGGGCTCAATGCGAAGAATGATACAGTTACCTTCTGGAAATGTAGGTTCCTGAACATTAACCCGTATGCCATTACGAACGTACACAACTACTCCATAATTTTATTATAGCTAACTTTTGTCCAAAACATACTATAGTCCCTGATACTAGGCGGTACACTATTCTCATTAGTCCAGTAGAAATATAAGCAACTAAAAAATCAAAATTACATTTAATGCTTCTTATATTCATAGTAAATATTAATAATGAGTTACTGTTATCGTTATATTGCAGTACTTGAGAACAAAGTCTACAGATATACAATCTATCTGGTCTGTTCCGTCCACCTCAATAGCGGGAGTAACTATGTTGTCGTTGAATTTTATAGTAACAACTAAATGTCATCGCATTTACTCCATTTGTTTTCAATATACACATAATAGATTTACTTTTATGATAAATCATCAACACTTTATAAAAATAGTAACTATTGCATAAATGTATTTTTGTAATATAATGTGTAATTTTTAATGAATGTCTGATAATATTTAATTAATTTTTAATGAAAGTCTGATAATGAATAATAATATGAATGATAATATAATGTGATTATCGACCAATTGACATTTATAACTATACATTTTGCCATTCTGACCACGTTAAATTTGTTTCTTTTATTATTATGTTTTCACCGTATTAAAAAAGAGAGGACAACTGATACGCATAATTTAAGTCTCCAAATTTAGGCTACTTCTATGCTGTTACGTAGAAATTTCATTTCTGTGGATAATTAAATATTTATAATTTTATTATTATCGATTTCTTATTATCTGTCAAATTCGTAGACAAGGTAAATTATTTATCTGTTGACAGCTAATTGCAATATCTTAATTAGTCTGTGACATTTCTTTTTGTTTAAGATATTGAATGTTGCCAGCTAAAGCTAACTTTATAGTCCCCAAAATGTTATTAAAAATAGAAACATTTTAATAATAATTATTATTCTAAATTTCATTTATTAATCATTATTAAGGATAGCATATCGCTAGGTATTTATTTAAAAGTAGCTGTCATATTGTTTCAGAAGTTTAATAGCAGCCAACGTTGTTTTATTGTTATATTTATTAGTATAACAATTTGTTATAAATTTATTACACTCGTTTCATTCTTTAGATAATTGGTGCATTGTTCTTAAATTATTTAAATATTGGTCTTCTTCCGATTAATATCAATTTTACCCACATTTCATGTAGCGCGGCGTGTGCATAGCCACATTGTTTGCTTATTATGCATATTTTGACTATAAAATTCAATGTCGTGACCTTTAGAGTCTTTTCTTTCGGAAGCACTTCCGAATTGAATATCTTATTAGCCTTCGGTGAGTGTTTTAGTTATTTGTGATCTTATTAACGCATTTGAAGCGTTGTTTCTTAAATTCATTAGCGTGTTTAATTGCAGGGCTAATAATTTAATATGGAATAATTATAATTCCTATTGCCGGCACTTCCCGGGCAGTTTCAAAGTTTGTTGGAACAATATTTCGTAAGTAATTTGAATCCTTATTCTAAATTAGGAGATGTTTCATAGGTTTTGAGACTTTATTTAATCTTATTACGTGGTAATATTCCAGTATTTGTCCTGATTCGACCCTCGGAGTCGACATAGGCTAATATTAGTGCTTGCGAGGCCTTTTTCCTCCATAAGGAGGTTTTTTTTGTATACCCTAGAAGATACGGGTAAATTTATAATTGGTTCGCGGGGGTAGACGTGAATCTTCGGAGCGTCGTCCTGTTGGTCCTGTATCCTGCTTCCTGACTAGCTGAGTTTTAGAAGCTCGTCTTTATTGTAATCCCGATATTATGGTGATGTACAAAATTTAATTATATCAATAATCAACACTTCCATTTTTGAAAGTTTTATAAAGAACAAGTGTTTGACTGTGGTTCTCCAGTACTGACAAGCAGGAGGATCATATATATGTCTTCGCTTGTTATTTGTCAGTGGCGCCTAGGATTACTATTTTAGTAATTAATATATATATATATAATTTAAAATAAAGTATTATCTCAAGTAACCCACCGCTGAGTTTAGCTGGCATTTTTTGTAACATTTCTTTTAAACATTATTATGGCATTATTTGTATTATGTATTGTAAAGTTAATGTTAATGTTTTTTTTGGAATATAAACCAATAAAATCTTATTAAACACAAACCCACTTTTTATTTTTGTAACAGTGGCGCACAACAGTCGGGGCATTACTTGAGATAGTTGATATATCTTATTGCTATATCAATCAATACACTTTTTATATATATTTTGTTCTATAAATAAGGTAGTGTTGATATATTTTAAACTGTTTTTATATGGTATTAATATTTGTTTTTTTACTAGGTTATTTAGTGTACTTAATATAACTTATATTGTTATATTATGGTGAGCAATATGTTTGCTTATGTGTAATATTTTCATTTTTATTTATGTTAATATTATGTTATATTTAAGTTAATTTTATTCTTACCTTATTGTGAAGCCAGCTCGACTTATTAGTTTTTATTAAGTTTAAATATTTAACTTTTAGTATTAAAACTGAATATTTAAATATTTTTTTTTAAGGATCTTGAATATTTATTTTTCATAAATATTTTATACTACTATTGAACTAGTTTATTGTTTGTTTAATAGTTTGTTTTTCAAGTTTCTTTATTTTTTAATTAACTTTAACTTTGATCTTAAATAATAGTAACTTAAAGTTTACTTTTGTTAGAAGTTTTCAAATCTTTTGCTTTGCCGGGGATATTTTTGATTTGAAATTAGAACTTGATTCTAATTAGAAATAGTTTAGTTCTGTTATTTTATTTTCTTTTATTAGGCATCATGGAGCATCCAATTGCATATGGTTTTCTTTGTGAGGATGAATTCATATATGATGTTGTTATTAGGGATGGTAGGCTGAGGGGTGCTGTTGAAGAGTTGAGAGTCCGGATTGTGGACTCGGCTTCATCTGTTTCTCTAGATGGGATTTTGGAGGCAAGTTTTGTGTCAGCTTCTGAAATCAGGATTGTTGATTCCAGAGCTGAAGTTTTAAATACTTCATTGACTCCTCCACCTTTTAAAGGTTTTGACTGCTTTAGGGCAGTGGCTCATCTCTTTTAACCCATTTCAAGTTAATAATTCGTCCGGACAGCTGAGTTGTATGGTATGTAACATCGGTCCTGACAGTTGGTTAATATATGGTTTGTATTGTCTGTAGGTTTTGCTTGTTTTTTTTAATATCTTAATTATCAGTATCACTTTAAATGTAAGGGATATCTGTCGTTAAGTGTTATTTATTTTTTAGTATATATTTTTTTTATTTTCTTTTTTTTTTTGCTAATCTTTAGTTACCTTATATTCCAGTATCAATACATGTTTTATTTGATATCTGTTAATAAGTGTTATCTTTGGTTAGTTAATGTTTAGTTTATAATTCGTCCGGACAGCTGAGTAGTATTGATTGTAACATCGGTCCTGACTGTTGGTTAAAACATGGTTTGTATTGTCATTAGGTCATTCTGTAACAAAAATTGAATACCTTTAATTCCAGTATCACTTTAATTATATTTGATATCTGTTATTAAGTGTTATTTATTGTTAGTTTTCTTCTATATTCGTTTAGGTTTTAGTTAAGTTTTTTGTGTTAGAAACCTTAATTTCCAGCTATCTATTTAAGAATAATAGATATCTGTTGTTAAGTGTTGTTGTATTTTTAGGATGTTTTAATAAGTTATATATTATGTTCCCAGCTATCTATTAGATAATTATAGATATCTGACATAGTATTTTGTTGGGTCTTACTTTAATAATTATTAAGGTTAAATAATTATTTGTTGTATCTTATGTATGTGCAGCAATGTGTTTTCAGTAGGGAGTTACTGTTGAACATTTATTATATGTACTTGGACTTATTTGTTCTTGTATAATGTGGTTACTGGGGTAGCTATAATCCTTTTATGGAATCAATTTGTACCTGAGAGAAGGTGGTACCTTGTTTCGGTTTATCTATTTCTTATTATGTTATTGATGATTAGGTTGTGTTATGGGTGTGATCTGTATTTGGTAGCAGCACACATATGTTGAGTTGTGGGTTCGGTGTTACTCTAATTGAGAGTTTTTGGTTTTGCAGCACTTATTATTATTCATGATAAGTTTTTGTATTTTTATTATTTCTGCAAAACTGTTTGTGTTATCAAGTGTCTACTGTTTAGTAGTAGATACTTACTTAATTATTTTTATTAATTAAGTTTTTACCTTACTTTTGTTTAGGTTACAATTAATTTGTTTTTCACAATTAGGTATGAGAGCTTATGAGCTGGAGGGCCAGCTCGAATTTTCCTCTTATATCGCGTAAAATTCTTCCGGGAAGGGAGGTACTGTTACGTAGAAATTTCATTTCTGTGGATAATTAAATATTTATAATTTTATTATTATCGATTTCTTATTATCTGTCAAATTCGTAGACAAGGTAAATTATTTATCTGTTGACAGCTAATTGCAATATCTTAATTAGTCTGTGACATTTCTTTTTGTTTAAGATATTGAATGTTGCCAGCTAAAGCTAACTTTATAGTCCCCAAAATGTTATTAAAAATAGAAACATTTTAATAATAATTATTATTCTAAATTTCATTTATTAATCATTATTAAGGATAGCATATCGCTAGGTATTTATTTAAAAGTAGCTGTCATATTGTTTCAGAAGTTTAATAGCAGCCAACGTTGTTTTATTGTTATATTTATTAGTATAACAATTTGTTATAAATTTATTACACTCGTTTCATTCTTTAGATAATTGGTGCATTGTTCTTAAATTATTTAAATATTGGTCTTCTTCCGATTAATATCAATTTTACCCACATTTCATGTAGCGCGGCGTGTGCATAGCCACATTGTTTGCTTATTATGCATATTTTGACTATAAAATTCAATGTCGTGACCTTTAGAGTCTTTTCTTTCGGAAGCACTTCCGAATTGAATATCTTATTAGCCTTCGGTGAGTGTTTTAGTTATTTGTGATCTTATTAACGCATTTGAAGCGTTGTTTCTTAAATTCATTAGCGTGTTTAATTGCAGGGCTAATAATTTAATATGGAATAATTATAATTCCTATTGCCGGCACTTCCCGGGCAGTTTCAAAGTTTGTTGGAACAATATTTCGTAAGTAATTTGAATCCTTATTCTAAATTAGGAGATGTTTCATAGGTTTTGAGACTTTATTTAATCTTATTACGTGGTAATATTCCAGTATTTGTCCTGATTCGACCCTCGGAGTCGACATAGGCTAATATTAGTGCTTGCGAGGCCTTTTTCCTCCATAAGGAGGTTTTTTTTGTATACCCTAGAAGATACGGGTAAATTTATAATTGGTTCGCGGGGGTAGACGTGAATCTTCGGAGCGTCGTCCTGTTGGTCCTGTATCCTGCTTCCTGACTAGCTGAGTTTTAGAAGCTCGTCTTTATTGTAATCCCGATATTATGGTGATGTACAAAATTTAATTATATCAATAATCAACACTTATGGCATTATTTGTATTATGTATTGTAAAGTTAATGTTAATGTTTTTTTTTGGAATATAAACCAATAAAATCTTATTAAACACAAACCCACTTTTTATTTTTGTAACAATGCTTTAGATATTGTTCTGAAGGCACAAACAGTAGTTAAAGTCCCTAAGTAGATAAATTATAGATTGAGACAGATGATAGCCGACTACGATAATAGAACTTGGTAATCGTTTTTAACCCAACGCATACTGTAAAGCTATATATTTATGTAAATAATAGCCCAATAAAATGCAGTTTACAAACATGACTTCTGGAAGGCTGGTAAATAGTGACTGTACTTTGAAACTAATCATAATTTTATTAATTTTAAATTTTACTCGTTGAATTTCACTAACAAACTGGTAAGAAGGTCTCCCCGGAGAGGTGTCAGTATCCTAGCAACGTGTTTAGCCAGTTTATATGTTGGTGTATCAATCTGGCTGATAATGGGACGTAGTGGGACATTTTGTTTATGTGTTTTAGGTAATCCTTACAGATTTCGTGGTTTTTCACATCGTATGGATGGATGGTACGAGCACTTTTTTTCCGGATTTAATTAAGCTGTATTAATTTACTAGATCAGTGGTTTGTTTTGAAACTTTATCAGTAGGATCTTTTCAACCTTTTTATAAATGTTATTTGTTGAAACTTAGGAACCGTTGGAGGTAGATGACTAGTTAACTGACTTACTGACAGACGCCTTTATCTCGTCCTATCGTGAACACGAATTAGGAATCGAATTAAACACACAATTAAAGACACTATATTTTTAAGTTGATTGTGTTAATGTATTGCAGTGACTAGAACGTGCAAAAAATCGGATTCATCGATCAATGAACTACATCTTTCATATCATTGTCTTTTATCATCATTAACAATTATAGGTACTAAAAAGTATCACAGCGTAATCCGGATATGCGGAGACGATTCAAGGGACGATAGTGGTAGACGATTTAATGGCTGTTAGTATCATAAATAACAAAACATTTATATTTCGAAATGTTTTTGTTACTTTTTACTTTTTGGAAATTTCCAATTGAATAGCTTAAAAAATATATTTTCATTATTATTGCTGGTAAAATTTATTTTTTATTTAATTAAAAAGTTATTTTAATTAAAGAAGTATATTTATAAATGGTTTGATCCACATATCAGCTAGCATTATCGTTATCAATTTCACTATTTCATCAATACTGTTTAGACGAAACTAATACCCCACCTTAACATGGATTCAATAAGAAAGTCGTTATCAGATATGAAGGATTTATTCAGCAAGACTATGAATGATTTCTTGCTTATTTTGCAGACGTAACAATCACCGGTGTCTATTTCTTCACTATCAGCCAAGCTAATAACAACTTTTAGAACTTTTATAGTTTCGGCATTAAATATGTTGCAACGAGAAATTTTTAGACAAACGGCAAATGACAGATTTTTGTCCTATCTTTATATTTTCTTCCGTTTCCAAAGTCCTTGAACATCTAGAGCATCACCGACTTAGGGCTTTTCTTTCTAATAATAACAAATTAAATCATCTCCAATCTGTATTTTGTACTGGTCACGAGTACTTGTTCGGTAAATATAACTGATTATATAAGATATCGTATGGAATGCCGAAAAGTAACGTTTATAACTGAACTGAATTTTAGTTATGCATTTAAAACAGTGCATTTTGTCACTGAAAGCTGACACCACAAGGCGGTTTTTTTTGTCTTTTCTTTTATTTTCTTTATTTATAAACCTTATAATTGAACATATTTATTATCTCTACCATATTTACGCCGATGATCTTCAAATCTATAAACAGTATTTTTTGCTGACGGGCCTAGAGAGGAACGTGCCTAGATGTGCATTATAAAAATGAGAACCTTGTTCAGATATTGCATCGGAACCATTCTTTTCCTATAAGCCAATAATATTCCCGATCTAAATAAGTTTTGAGAGTATGATATAGTTTCACCAAGGCATCATTACATTAAAGTAGCCTGGAACTAATATGGTTAATATGCATTGCTCAACTTTGAATACAAACAATCCTTCACAGCTGATGTGGTTAATATAACACAAATATGCGATTTATCTACAAAATTTGTATTACAGGTGATTTATTAATTAGGAATAATTGTTTGAGCTGAGCTTAAGTGAAGCTCTTAACAGATATTCATGAATTTCTCCAGGGAGTTAGAACTTTCTATTTTGTTACTGATTTTTTATATTTATTTGTTTGTATGTTGTCCGAATAAAGTTTTTTAGCTGGATTTTAGATTTTTAAAATTATATCATGATTTCAAAGTATAGGAATTTCAAACTTCAAATTCAAAATATCTTTATTCAAGACACGCACTTATAAATCATCGACAATGATTATATATAATTTGTCCGTATAGTCAGTTATTGTGTAAGCTACCACCAGCTGCTCTGCTGAAAAGAGCTGACGAGAAACTCAACTAAGAAAAGGAAGATCTTATAGAATCTATAGATCTTATAGGATATCTTATAGGATATCTTATAGAATTTTAATATAAAAGCCCATGAAAGATTTCTTATCTTTTTGAAGTCGAAATTTAAACGTTACGTGTGTTTTTTTTTGTATTTTTATTTTAGGTAAATCTGTCACTGTTTATTTTCATAAGTATTTAAATTTTGGCGTATATATAATATGTTATTAAAAATGTATTGAGAAGCAACCGTAAGAATAGTGCTTTCTTTAAGAACATCTTTCAGAGAATCTTTTATTTTATAAATAGCCCGTACAACTCTTTTGTTGTAAAATAAATATATATTATTTCGGCAGCACTTTTCCGTAGTAAAATACGCTAAAAAATATTATGAAAATAACTAAAATAAACGAGTCGAACCGTATCTTACTTTTTTAATTGCAAAGGCGTATGAGCTTACTTATCTACCGGTGTTGAGAAATGGGGGTTCTACTGTTTTTTTATCTAAACTTATACGTAAGAAAATTATTGAGCGAGTCAGTTTCAACACTTCATTCTTAAGGAGCAAACTACAATTTAGACTTTTTACATGAGGAAATGTAAATTCCATTCATTTAGTTTTCTTAGTACTTAACACGCGACAGAGCACTGTTTACTTTGTCAATATTAACCTTATTACGCTTTATTTTAAAAATAAGCTAGGAATCATCAGCAAAAAGTACAATGTCATATCGTCCTTTCACGTAAAAGGGCAGACAAGCAAGGTTAAATACGTAAAAATTTGGTTTTGGCGACACACGCGACGGGTGCCCCAATTTACAGCCGGCTATTTTCCTTGGCTATTACGCTATTCGTCAATTCGGCGATTGCATCAAATGATGAAGAATTTAAACTAAGCGTGACAGTTATAAGAATTTCGTCAAAAAAAAAGTTTCGAAAATAGCTACAAAGCTTAAGTCTGTATTTTTTTAAATATTTTACAATAAATAAGATGTTTATAGGGGTACTCATAAGTCTAATAAAAGATATAGTTAGTTTACCTAAATATAACCAAAGACTGATCTCCATTATTACACTCGTTTATTAAGTTTATTAAGAATTTATATATAACATAACATGTTTTATTTTGCGTTTACTGATATTTTAATTAAACCTTCTTTGAGACTACAATTAATTAAATAAATCTACAATTGCCCTCAAGGCCTCAATGTCACGGAATAGTTTCAACTGCGAAAAACAGAGCCAAAGGGACGAACATTTTTATTTTTATGGTGGTTTGTTCGAAAAAATATATAAACTTGTATAGCTTATTTAAATTTATATAAATATAGAAGGAAAAATAAAGCGATACGGGCAGGGATACTAACCCGCGACCTCTGGGAGACCGTCCCATCGCACTACCAATTGAACTACCGTATCGCTGTTCGTCTCCGTGAATTAAGCATTCTATATGTGATCGTCTGTATCGGGACGGTGGTGACATCTATTTATTAGGGTTCTTTCTAAAATCCTAACCAATGTGTCTAACTTTGCAGCGTGGATAAACATTGAAAAGATACCACTATCGTACACTACTTTATTGTGGTTTATAACATTTAACTCTTAACTTGAGCATGGTTTAGAATGTGCATTGTTAGATATTATACTTCATTTTGCACAATATTAAGACAGTTTTACGATCATTATAAATACCATGAATAATTATCATTCGTCGTAAAAATCTAATGCTATTTCTGTGAATAAATGTACTTATTGAGGTTAAAGGTGAATATTTGTTTCTAATAAGTTTTGTTATCAATGTACGTTCGATGTGAGTACAACCAGTATTTAGTACTATGGCATCAGTTAGCATGATGCTTAAATTTATATTTAAATAGGCTTAACAACTTACATGTTTAAATATTTTCAAACATCAGAAAGATGTTATTTTTAAAACGCCAAAATATTCAAACACTAAGTTTTTTTTATTATTTCGATACATACTCTTATGAAACTTATGAAACTTCAAACTCTAGTTGCACTATTCAACCTCTCATAAATATAATAGAACTCTTAATTGAAAGGTCAAAGCCTTTCTTGCCAAGACTAATATGACTTTAAAAATAGAATAGTGTTTGGCCATAAAATATATAACGCTGTATACTCTACATTGCCACCTATCGAACTCTGACATTACTACGAATCACTGCCCAAGAAAAATAAACAAAATACTATGACAGTACAGCATAGAAGCATAGGCTTCTGGTTAGAAGTCTATTCAATTAATCAAAATCGATATTGATATTGATATCATAATTACAAAAGTTCATAGGTCTAGGACCTAACCTTCTCTTAGGTAAAGACAATCAGACTGTCGAAACATAGGACAATAGATCGTGAAGACACCTCACGATGTGTTATGACTTCAGAAATGACCTTCTGACCCCGATACTGTATAGGTAATGCTAATTTTAAGCCAAATATTTTAAAGAATAGTTCGATGTGCTAACATACGTGCAGAACAAATCTTATGGTATTTCTTTTAATAATTTCAATTTCTAAGGTCTATAAATTTATGCTTTAGTATATAATCACTTGTTTTTTAAAACAAATGTAATGTTTCACGACACTTGGATTAACTAGTACAAGAACACACCTCTATAACAGAATGGCGGTTCATAAATCTTTGAGTCATCGTCAGAAATCTTCTCGGATTTACAATTATATGGACATGACATTTTTAAATTTTCATAATAAGTGATAATAAATCTAGACCCATACTACGTAAAGCTTGTACTATTGGTTCTTAACAACTGATAAACGGTACATAAACATTTTTCGCATATACATACATGTTTGACATATTACACCCAGACCCTAGAAAAATGCTTGTTAATTAAAAATATAAATATTTTTGGGGATCCAACCCCCGACCGCAATGGAATAAGACCATTGTGCCAATCAGTTTTAAAAGTCATTCGTCATTTTAACATGTACTTTGGAATATTATCTTTAAGGTTAATGGGAAGCTGATAAGTAATCCTATACTTGTCCGTCTGTCAGTTGCTATAACTTAAGATTTAGTTAAAAAGAAAAAACACGATGTTACAATAATACGAAGAAGATATGGATTTGTTTTAATTTCTAGTGATGATATATGGTTATAATTAATGTGCAACAGAGTGGTGCAGACAAAGTCGCTAGTAACAGCTAGTTAAGAATTAAAGATAAAAGACTTTTTACACTTTGTATGTATTCTATTATAATTGAATTATATTGACGGCGATGATAAATCGCTTTGTAACAAATGTCATTTACTTTGAATAAGTTACTAAAATATCATATTGTTTACGTCATGATATAGATAGCTGAGTAAAGCCTATTTTTATCTAGGATTTCATTGCAAGGTCTCATGCTAGAGACTATAACATGTTAGAGAGCATATTTAATAAGAATCAATGTATTTAATGATCCGTCCGTCATTTTACGTGACGATATTGATAACGTCTAGTACTTCTAAAACAGTTAGTATTTCTAAAACATTGCTTTATTCCATTATAATTAAAAGCTTCAGAAAAATAAAACTTAAGGAGTTCTATATAGCAGTTCCATAGCGGTATTAAAAGCTCGTTCTAAAATTACAATATCCATTGACTAGAACAGAACAAATTTGATCTACAACGTAAATAAAAAGAATGAAACACCTGTAACAATTCATTTTTGTATAAAATTAAAATAATATAATTAATCTTTTAGTCATTATGAATATGTAACAAGAAAAGATAAAAGACAAAATTACTGAAAAATAGAAAAAAAATACTGGTGGAACAGTTTTCTTTTTAGCATCTAAATTATATTTATTTAAAAAAAACATCGTAATAAAAACAATATAATGGTTCGGTAATCGATACTTATTAATAATTAAACATATATTAGTATAAACAGGTTCCATAAAACTTTCAATTCCTAATAATTTTACAACCGGGAATATATAAATTAATGTCTTAAATAATTATGCCGATATTTTGAGCTGATAATATCTATTAGAGGATTTAGTTTCTAAAGGAATTATTTCTATTTTATTATTTAAGGAAATTTAAAGTTGTAAGAAAATAGTTTCTAGTCAAGTAAACTAGATGGCGCTAGCAGTACCATAGCGGTATTAAAAGCTCTTTCTAAAATTACAATATCCATTGACTAGAACAGAACAAATTTGATCGACTTTTGACTAGACTAGACAGTCTATCTTCGTGAGGGCTATCAACTTAAAACAAATGTAGATTTAGTTCATATATTTAAAAAAAAATTGTCAATTTATAAAGATATTAGATATAAATTATTAACAACAGCAAGTGTGTTAAATTTCGGACATATTCTTTATGAATTTTCGATATCTAATAAACTTATAGCGAGATTCAAGTACTCGTATTTATTTAGTTTGAAAATTCGAGGACGAGATTCTGAATTTGCTAGTAAAAATATATTTTATATTGATAATTATTCATGATATCAATAAAATTATTTTCTTTCAACGTTTTTTAAATTAAAACTACAACGATATTGAAAATTAAGCAGTTTTAAAAATGCTTGACCGACTTGACGTCCAAACTAATAAAACGAATCGCAAATCGGCAAATGTGTCACGAATTCTTTGACGCTGGCTATTAAAAAAACAGAATTGAAAAATCTTAACTAGAAAAAAAGTTATTGCAAAACGAAGTTTCTCGATGGGAAATCCCACATTAAACCGGTACAGTGCACGAACATACAAAGGACATTAATAGAACGTAGGTTTTTCAACGACGCGACGGGTGCGACTTAAAGATCATTAGACAGTAACTATAACTTTCCTGTAGACATTCACCACCCACCAATGAATTGCCATAGACATTAATGATATTAAATATGGAATAAGTTGACTTGAATTGTTTTTATAAGAGAGAGGGGGCGGAGCTACCACCCTCCCCCCCCCCCTCTCTGGCGTGCTGTGTGGTCCTAGTTACTTTCTTAACTTCGATCTTTAAATTATTTTTATATGGAAAAAATAATAAAAATCCCATCCTCCAAATACAATAACTTTCCACTAAAATTGTACGTTACTTCCTTCTAAATAAGATAAAACTGTTTCCAAAGTATCTTCCGAAGTACAAAAACATTGTCAAGTATAGTTTAAAATATTAGTTATGTTACAAAATTGAACATCATCATCTTCATTTTTTTTACTAAAAATATATTAATATTATAGCGAACTTTACATTACAGAAATTAAGATATACTTATTAATTTATTTCATATAACATTTAATGGGTGCATTTTTATAAACTTATATTAACAGATGTCATAATACTAATATTAATAGCAATAATATTCAAATATATTCAATATATAGTTTGCTACTCGTAGCTATGAATATTAGTATTATCAGATCTATTAATAAAAGTTATAAAAATGCACCCATTACATGTAATATGTATATAAATAGAGGTATAATAATGTAATAGCATATATTATGAGCTTTCTGAAATATGATATATTAATATATGGCTCTCAATTCATATTTATGTCATATAAGTCGTTGGATTTAAATATTGTTTTTTCATTGTTCGTGTATCAAAGCTTACCCATTCATAGAAAACTTGGCATTCATACAAACAGGATATTTATCACCTAATTCATACATTATTTATTTAGTATTGTTACGATCTTGTGTACGCATATAACTTATGTCATTAAAAATACTATAAAACGTGTATCTGCTAAGATGTAATTTAGATGTAAATTAAATAAGAAAAAAAACTGCAATATATTTTTTACATATTATTTATTAAAATAGAGTTGTAATTAATATGTGATACACAATAAGAAGTAATTTTACACCACTCGTAGTTATATGAAGTTAAAAGTATTTTTACTTTATTTAATAATAGTAATCATATAGTGTTTTAACTATGAATGCCAAAAGACAATACCTACCTTGGTAACATACAATAGTGGTTAGAGTGAAGCAACTTGTGCAGAATTGTTGGCGTATGTGTTAGCCTTAGCAACTTAGCAACCCCTTAGTTTTTTAAGTTCCTAAAGTTTCTAGTCCTTAATTACTAACTCATTAGTGTCTACTTTCTAAACATCCTTTTCTTTTAAAAGTATCAGAATCACTAGTGCTTTGCCAAATTTCTTCTTATTTTATTGACAATAACTTATTTAATATTTACCAATCAGGTCTCAGAACTGGCAACAGCACAACAACTGCTATATTGAAAATTACTAAAGACACCGCTGAAGTTTTGGAAAACTAAGACATTAACAGTAACAGTGTTAGTTCTCATTGACTCTTCAGTAAAGCGTAGAAGTATGCAGATCACGCTTGATACTTGAATCTCGCTCTCTTATCTCAAATAAATTATTTAGATTCTTCTTTACAATACTTTTAAATCTATCTTCGAGGGTGCCAGAAATCCGTTTTGCAGGAGCTGTCTAGTTGGTGATGAATGCTGTTGTTAACTCTAGCATTTTTTTTTACAACCGCCTTTACGCCGATGATTTGCAGCATCTTTGCAGCTTATGCAATGATTTATGTGCCACAATTATGACGATCAATTCTAAATTCCAACATATTTTCGTCCAATTGGTTGGATCTATAGTTTTGGTATCACTAACAATTATTTTAAATGTCAGGCAATTATCACTGGCACTAGTCCATAGCTAGATAAAGTTGATAACTTTTTGCCGAAGCTTATATTTAACAACATTAATATTGAATATTGGAATAATCTAGAACCTTGGAATTAAAATGGAGTCCAATGTTTTGAGGAACTATCAAATTAAAAAGTTTTCCGGAAGTTTTATATTTGTTTAAATTTAGGTACTCAATCATTTTAAACACTTTAGCCCAATTAAAACTAAAGTACAACTATTAAATACTTTGCTGGTGCTCATTACTGATTAAAGTGAATGTTTGCTAAATAAACTTGAGTTAGGATTTTCTTAACAAGTTTAAACAAATGTTGTTCAACTCTGCCATAAAGTTTGTCTTCAGCCTTCGTAAATTTCATTTCTACGTACCGATCTGAGCTGCACTGGTTACGAATACGTGAACGCAGGTTCGTGAAAATCCTTTGAACCCTAAACTTCAATATTTGAAGTCCCCTATATTTCAAATGATATTTGGAATGGAAGTCTTAAAATTAAGCCACTTCTTTCCAGTCAAAACATTTTAACTGTGCCTAATTACCACATAGATTTCATGGTAAACTCATTCGCTATTTTTGCTATAAATTAAATAAATATAATAAATATTTTCACATAATTTACAAATTCTTATTTTATCTAAATTTAATCAATAAAATATCTATACTTACCGCCTATAAGGTTTGTGAAATTTTCTGCATTTGATAATTTACAATATTGTTAATATCTATGTTGTTGTACCTGCTACCACAATATGACAAATGACGCTAATGGTTTTTTCCTTTTTTTGTTCAGAAGGATGATGTCGTAGTTTGGCTAGGAAAGAATAAAATAATATTGATAGTAGACATTAAAATTATCCATCGTCAACTTTCTGCCCCTTTGTCTCGATTCAAGTATGGTCTCTCCGTAACATTTTATTCCACTTTTCTTACATACCACAATGAATACTTTCATTTCGTATTACTAGTATTTGCAAATTAAATGCCTATAATAAACTACACCATTTCAAGGACTCGTGACTCTATTATTTCTCTTGACATTGCTCCATCTGCTTTATATTTCTTTAATCATCTTTGTGCCTCAGCACTCCGATCCATAACACAGAATTTGCATCATTTTCATATATATTTTTAACCCTTAAATTAAGTATTATTCATATATTCCTAGACCTGCAATTCCCTTACTCTATATTTTAATTTTGTAGAGATTATATATCTTGCTTATTATTCTAAATTTAATGTATCCTGTATAAAATTATTTGTAGTGAATGTGATACATAAAAGATAAATGTAAAGAAAGATAGAACGAAAGGACAAAGAACAAAGAAATGAATGAGATATCAATCGGTTAATTTATTTTACTATAAACAGAATCGTAATATTTTGTCAGAGTTCGGGATGTTGAGAGCATTACCGAAAATTCAAGAATTCTTTGAAAATAATTTCATTTTAAACTTAACTAGATTATAGTTTTTACTAAGATTAAATTATTTTTTTAATAAAAGTAATAAAAAAATATTTCGTAGCCCAAATTATTTCAGTAGCTCTATATTTCGAGTTACTTTATATTAAATTAGGGGCGATTATTACAATTATTTTATAAAATCATATAACTTAATGATTTAAATTACAAAACGTGAGTCAAATTTCAAAGAATTTCTATAGATATATGTTCCAAAGTTTCTATATTTATAATAAACATAACTCAGTCACACTGGTTGGAATACCAGGAAACTATTAATCAAGGGTTTCATTATTCTGCTCAGGGATTACAAAATGGCTACAGGAGAGTTTGCTTATAATTTGGTGTAAGCTGTAATTCAAAAGCCTTCGTAAGGTTTAATGGGGTTTTTAATCCGGCATTATTGGTTGTAGAGTCTTACTAGAGGATGAATTGGCTATGAATTGCAGTCAGAAATCTATTATGAATCTAGCAATCAGATAAATATTCGTGAGGAAGCGGATATAGCCTTACGTACATACAGATTAACGACATATGCTAAACAACACTAGCGCTATGTAAATAAAAGAATAATGACGTCAGAGAGTAAAGAGGAATGAGCATGAATTCCATAATATGGATCACATGACCTTATATATTTTAGTTATATAAGTATACATTTAGACACTCTACAACTATTTTTGTTACGTTATATATGATAAGAATACATTTCTCTGAATTACTTGTTACATTTATTATTTATATATATATATCAATTATGTACACTCTTATTTTTTTTAACTAGAATATAATATTTATAATTCTTTATAATTCCTAATGTAGTATTAAGTTTAAAAATCTTCGTAAATTAAAAGTCCTAAAAATTTTAACCTTTATCTAATTTTCAAAACATGCGAAACACTAAAAAAAATTAAAAAAAAATTAAAATGTTTTTAAGACTTTAGAAGTACTTTATATTTTTATAGTAACTGTTATCTTAAAAAAAAAAACAATACATATATTTTAATAAAAATATATTTATGTTCTATTTTACAAGAGAAAAAAAACATTAACAACACGAGATGTTAATAGTTATTGTTGTAATACGATGATTCACGATGCAGGCGGATGTGTAGAGACCTTCATATAAATCCTCTCGGACAAACTGGACGAGAGTATTAAAATCTTAAAATTATTTAAGAACTTAGAAACCATGTTATGCTTATCATTTTTTTTATATAAATATCAAATTAAAAATTCTTCAATATAGTACAACTCGAACTTGCGACCTCTGTACTATCTATGCTACATGGTCACCTTGATGAATTTAGCATTATTTATGTAATTATCTTTAACGGGGCGGTGACTTCTATCGGGCTACAATCGTAACAAATGTTTGTTTGAAATATATAATAATATTAGAAAGTTGTAAGAGACTAAAAAAAAAGGTTGAGGTTAAACGTAACCTCTTGTCCTGTCTGTGTAATATTTTTTCATTCATTATTTTAAAACTTTAAGGTTATACAATTTAGGATTAAATACATTACATAAAATGGAGAACAAATGACCATTGGAGTGACAGTTGAGCGCCCGTGTGAGTCAGATGTGCAAAATCCTTTGTCTGTGATTAAAATAAAGAAAAGAACTTAAAATTCTCACCAATTTATATGTGACTTATACGAACGTGTAAAGAAGAACCTAATCTTTAAACTGTGTAAAAATTTGCCAGTGGTTTATTGTGTGTAAAGTGTAGTGTTCAAAAAACAATTTCAATAACTGTATGTTTCTAGAAATACTTGACTTTTACAAACAAAGAAAGGTCATTAGTTCTTTGTATACCAATAATTATCTACAACCAGAAGCCTGTTTTAAGATTGTTAATTATCGATTGCTTGGCGGAGTGTTTAAGATATCTTCCTTCGCTACGGGATTTCCGGGTTCAAACCCGACTAGAAATTAGTTTTTATTTTTTAATATTTATTTTTGGTTGTTTTTGTATAAATAATTTTTATTACTTTTTGCGATTTTAAAATTTAAAAAAGTAGATAAATAAAAATAAAATAAAAACAAAATGCCACTAAGAAGATCACCACCAAAAAAATCTTCGGAATTACTGTGCGATTCCGAGCCAGATAAAAATTTATCAACATCTTCACATCAACTTCCTATAAACACAAGTCAGAGGTTTAAACGTAAACATCAGCAAGGTGATGAATTAAATGATTTTATGTCCGAAATCAAGATGATGTTTACTGACTTCACAGAAAAACAGGACAAAAAGTATAATGCGTTACTCAGCTCTGTAAATGAAATAAAGATACAAAGTACCGAAATACAAAAAACAACTGAATTTCTATCAACTAAATACGACGAACTTCTCCGGAAATTGAGCTGTTTGGAGAATGCAAATAAAGAAAAAATGGCATACATTCAGATTTTGGAGAACCAAATAGAAAATTTAGAGATGACTAGCAAATCATCTAGCATAGAAATTAGAAACATACCACCGAATAGAACCGAAACTAAAGCTACAATTTGCGAAACTGTAATAAATACCGCCAAAATACTGAAAGTGCCCTTAACAACAACGGACATAAATGATATTTACCGCCTGAAATCAAGATCTGAATCTAGTAGTAGTACTATAATCCTTAACTTAACAACAGTTATTGCAAAAGAAAAGATGTTGCAAGCTTACAAATTACATAATAAAAATAATAGCAAAAACAGGCTCTCTACTAAGGATCTACAGCTAGATGGTCCAACTAAACTTATATTTATGTCTGAAAATTTGTCCGCAAAAAAAAGACGTTTATTTTATTTAACGCGGGAAAAGGCAAAACTACTAGAATACAATTACTGCTGGATCTCAAACGGTAAAATACTTGTAAGGAGAGAAGAAGGCACTCCTGCTATACGTATAGAATTGGAAGCAGATCTTCATAAGTTACAACAAATCGGAAAGTCGGATTGACTAAAGTTGGAAGTATATAAGTTTAATTGTATTTATACCTGTTTTTTATGTAAAATGTTTGTTTATTTTTTAATATTTCTCTGCATGTTTTTTTGTAAACATTTGATAATTAATGCTATAATGTTACAATTAATTTTTATTATTACTATTTTAAATGTGTTCCAGAAATTCAATTACATTACTAATTCACCCACATATGTCATACAAGTTAATCTACACATCATAACACACCCACATCCACAATATACTAAACTTAAAATCATGTCGATACCTAATATACAAAATGTAAATTTGAAATTTTTTATAAAGTATATATTTTTAGTATACTCGTATGGACAACAAAAATGGAATAAGAACAGATGTCCTGTTTTAAATGATCATGGAGTGCCTTTAAACGATTATGGCTAATTTAATAGATGATTTTACTGCTCGCTTAGACTCGTACCAAGTTTCAAAATCATTCAAAATCCCTGCATCGGACTGTTCAAAGATTTTAGCAAGTTTACATAAGGATCTAAAAATATTCCATCTTAATATAAGAAGTATAAATAAGAACTTTGATGAATTAACTGTACTCCTAGATTATATTCAAGTTGACTGCGACATAATTGTGCTCTCAGAGTGCTGGTTAAGCAAAACTATAAAAATCCCCACAATACAGGGCTATCGATCCCATTATACAAAATTATTCAAAAACCAAAATGACGGTATAGTAATATTTACTAAAATCACTTTAAAATGTGAAGTTATAGAACCTGATTTTATGGAATCGAATTGCCTTATATGTAAGATTAATGACGAAATGGCAGTTATTGCGCTGTATAGATCACCATCATATAAATATATTAATAATTTTTTAAATAGTCTAGAAACTGTTCTATTGTCATTGTCAAAATTTAAAGAGATTGCCGTTATTGGGGATATAAATATAGATATTAAAGAAAATAATAACGATCGTCATAGCTATGAATATTTAAATTTTGCTGCATCCCATAGCTTATTGCCAGCACATTCATATGCAACTAGATCAGAAAATTGCTTAGATCATGTCTTATTAAAAACAAATCTCCTTGCAACTACAGTTGTCTTAGAAACACGAATTACAGATCATGATCCCATAATACTAAGTATTAATTTTACAATACCAAAATCGAGACCGGCATTTGAGAGTAAAATAATAGACTTCACATCTATTACCAGGGATATTGAAAAAACGGACTATTCCAGAGTACTTTTTTCAAAAAATACAAACGAAGCCACGGATTTACTTACAAATATACTAAGTAATATAATAAATAATCACACCCAAAAAAAAATAATTACCAGAAAACATCGAAACATTAAGCCATGGATAACTACCGGTCTCATCAGATGTATAAGAAACAGAGATAAAATGCACAAAAGGACTAAAGCCCAACCAGAAAATCATATTCTTAAACTCACTTATTGCAGATACCGTAATTTTTGTAATAGCCTACTACGAAAATTAAAAAGAAATTATGAGAAACAACTACTCTATCTATCTAAAAAAAACCCAAAGCATACATGGGACGTAATAAAAAAAGTTACTAACACCAAGACTATAGTTGAACCTCCTTGTGAATTACTAAAACTTGGAAATAGTAAGGCAAAATCTCTGGAACTAATAAATAATTTTTTTGTTAATGCTGGAAGAAGCTCAGCAATAAATTTTAATAAAAACTCTGTTAATATTAAACCGAATCCGTATAATAAGAACTATGTTAACTCCTTTGTTCTTTTACCAATAGATGAGGCAGAAATTGAAAGTATAATAGCAAATCTCCGAACCGATTGCGCTGTTGGTATTGATTTTATATCTAGTAAAATTCTTAAAATGTCACGCCACGTCCTAGTTTCACCTATAACTCATATCTGCAACCTATCAATAACAGATGGTGTATTTCCAAACGCGTTTAAAAAAGCGATAGTCTATCCTGTTTACAAGGGGGGGGACCGAAACAATATTAACAATTATCGACCTATTTCTGTGTTACCTGCTTTGTCTAAAATACTAGAGAAAGTCATAAACGTACAATTATTAAAATACCTCCATAAAACCAAGATAATTGCAAATAACCAGTACGGTTTTCGACCAGGTCTTTCAACCGAAGATGCCGTAGTAGCCTTTTCAAACGAGGTTACAAAAACTTTAAATAAAAAAAGAAAATGCCTAGGCATTTTTCTTGACATATCAAAGGCTTTTGATACTGTGTCGATTCCCATAATATTAGATAAGTTGGAAAAAATTGGAATACGTGGAATGACACTGAATCTTTTTGAGAATTACCTAGAAAATCGGTATCAATGTATAAAAATAGAAGAAACTATTAGTGAAGAAGCTAAAATTAAATACGGAGTTCCTCAAGGAAGTATATTAGGTCCAACGTTATTCCTTATATACATCAACGAATTGTGCTTGCTGTCTTTAACTAACTGCTCGATATATACATATGCTGACGATACAGTTCTTCTCATCGATGGAACAACCTGGAAAGAAACCAGAGATCTAGCAGAGTTAAGTCTGACGACCGTTATTGGGTGGCTGACTGAAAATCAATTGACACTTAACTCGGAAAAAACCAAAGTAATGTCCTTCTCTATATCTCCGGTTACACAACCAAAAGAAGACATTTCGATAAAATCGCATTCCTGTGGAAATAATGATACCAACTGCTCCTGCCAAGCCCTTAGTTTTGTTCCAAGCATCCGATATTTAGGTGTTATCATAGATAAATATCTGAACTGGCACATACACGTAGAAAACTTGGTAACTAAAGTAAGAAAACTTATCCATATTTTTAAAAAACTGCAAGGTTCAGCGGACTTGGATTCCTTAAAAATGGTTTACTTTGCACTGTGTCAATCATTACTGACATATTGTATAGTTTGTTGGGGTGGAACTAATAAGTCTAGTCTATTCAAATTGGAAAAAGCTCAGAGAGCTGTACTTAAAGTTATGTTTCGTAAACCATACAAATATCCAACGAAGCTATTATACACTGATAGCAAGATATTAACAGTACGTCAATTGTATATATTGCAATGTGTCTTAAGAATGCATCGGATTCCTCCTATAGTAAAAAAAAAACGTCGAACTGATGTCATATTTACAACTAAACCCCACAGCTCAAAGTTTGCCCATAACCAATTTCTTTTTACTGGTCCTAGGTTATACAACCAAACAAATAAAAACCTTACATTTCATACCCAAAACCGATACGAATGCAAATTAAAGTTAATAAACTGGTTATTGACATTAGATTACAATGAAACAGAGAAACTTTTACACTAAAAACATAGACACACGCACACATACACACTTACACACACTCTCTCTCACACACCCACACACACATAATAATACACGGACAATTATATGCTCAATGGAAATAATAATATTGTTACTGTAAATAATTAAAATTAAAAAACAATTGTAAAACACGGGCTGTAACCTTAAAATATTGTATTTGAATCCCAAGACACAGGTTTTCACCTAGTTTGGGGTCAACTGATTTTTGTAAAACTATATGTAAAGCCTATTTCAATAAATAAATTATTATTATTATATTCGGGTCATCTTTTAAGTGATCACAGCTACCCACGGTCTCTTGCAACATCAGAGGCTCTACAAAAAGACATGCCGGCCTGTGAGACAGGTAAAGCCTTGCCGGTCTTTGAAAAAAAATCTTATTGACTTGGAAACAAAGCCGAACGAAGTTAATTACACATTTTATCATTATTGTAATATTTAATTACGTTATAATATATTTTTTCGCAATGAAAAATATCTTATTTGTTGGTTTATATAATATGACAGCAGTACACGAAATTTTAAAGAAAGTAATAGTTTTGTTTTGCAATTATTTAAATTTATTGTTTTTCGTGAAATTATGAAAAGTCTAGACGTGTAAATCCTTCCATATGTTGACTTATATAATAATCCTACACCACACTGGATTTAATATTAATGTAATTAGTTGTTTTGCTTTGTAGCCCAAATAAAATTTTGCGATAGCTTGTAAGAAATAAAATATTTTAAGAATAAACAGTGTCCCATATATTAATTAACAAAATATAGCAAATACTGTTCTGTATATATTGCCTAATGAGCGAAGCTAAACAAACAGAAAAGCAAATAATAATTTCAAACCCGCGACTTCTGAAACGAGGCGGTTTTAGCTTCGAAATGTATCGATTTATTTTATGATTGTTACAAATAATTGTTTTTCTTTAATTATTAGCAATCCATTAGGAAAAAAAAATAATTTATATTATTTTATTAATCTGTATCTTATGTTGAAATGGTTTTCAATTCGGAAATTATTGGTCATCTCATAAGGTTTACTTTGTGTGTGACATAGAGATAGGCAAACATGTCTTAAAAATTTATATTTTATATTAGTTGCACAATATTCGATACAAAAAAATCTTCGTTATCATAACGACCGTAACATAAAAGAACACGATCTGTCGAAATCGTTAAAAATAAACCATAATAAAAACAGTTTTATATGTTAATAAGCGAGATTAAATATAAAGAACTATCTGACATTTAAATGAAAACACTCATCACTAGTTATTTTTTATTTTATATCCTTACTTTTATTTTTATTTCAATAATCACTTTATAAAAGCTTAAAATGAATGGATTGAAATTACTTATCGAGTGACAAGTTGTTGTATAACTGTCGGCGGTTATTTTTTTTTAATTAATTGTAATAAAAATATCACTACAAAAGATATTTTGTTCGATTACAATTTTTTTAATTAGATTTTTCTTTAAGGTAATAATTATATAAACCTTGAAAAAGCCACAAGTTAACCAAAACCTTTACATGCTAACAAAAACATGGTTAAAAAATCTTGAGTTCGTTACAGTCACTGTAATAAGTACAGTTGTGTGGTTAAGTGCTTTCAAAAAATAAAAAAAAAACATTAACCGAGATTCAAAGTAACCCTAAAAAAAAATATATAATAATTAAAAGGATTAAAACTAAACAATCTAATATCGCTTGTTTATAAAATACGTAAAACTAAATGAACTTGAGTCTGAAATATCATTAAGAAAAAAGTTTTTCAATAGTCTCTATAGAAGATAAGCTTACAGGGTTGATAATATTTATTCCACTGAAATTCAATAAAAAATATTCTAAATTATACATAATCAAAAATATTTTAAATTGTATTCTTTAAGTATGTATGTGTATAAGTATTCGTATGATATTATTGATTAGATCCGTCTATTGTATTAGATCATCGACAGACGTTTAAAAGTTCAGTTTGATGTAAAAACATTAACAATATACCTAATGATCATTGACTTATATGTTATAATAAAAATGATTGCACAAATAGCTTGATAAAGCATTTATTTAAATATAAATTGTCATTTTTTTTTTTTTTTAAAAACTTATTTTATTATATTATGTTCTCATTTTCGAACATATGATTGATTTTCATCATCAACAGAAACAACATCGACGCTTTTTTTTCCCCTGCAGTTTTGGAGGGAAACTGTATGAACCCACTTAGACAAAGGTTATCAACCCATTGGAATACAAAACCGATTATGATGCGATAAACGGTGAATCTATCCGGAGCTAATTCCTATACCAACTGGAATTAAAAACCATTGTTTATATTTACATGCATTATTCGGCATTTATTCGTCTAACTTTTAATTTTGAAAGTAATACTACACACACAAAGTTATCCCATGAGGTACTAATTTGTACTACAAAGTACAAATAAAACAAAAAGACAATACTACAAGCAAAACAGAGTAATTACATTGGTATTCGAAATTTATGTTCTATTGACATACAGTCATACAATGGGACTATTGTTTGATATACACATTTAAAACTGGATTCACAATTACTATCAATAAAACCGGTAGTATCCGTTGCAATAGGAACTGAAATAAATAAACATTTATTGTATTAATTATGATAAGATTTTCAATGTTATATAAATAAATATTCAAACTTTATTTATTCTCCAAATTAAATATATATATGATCTAAAATATTAGACAAGATTACTAAAAGTATCTGCTTTATAAGTATTTGTTCGTGATCTAGTAAAAAACTTTTTCAAAAATTCACTCCATTGTGTCCTTGCCTACATCAACACATATAAACATTTAAATGTGTTTAAAATATTACACATATTTTTTTATATTAGAATTGAAGTTATTTTTTTCATACTGTTATATTTATTATTTATATTATATTATTATATAGTATATTTATTATTAATGATACGTTATCAATAAACAGCAATTATAAAAATATTTGCATTCTGATTTTAAGGACCCCGTTTATGATTTTTTTATTCCTTTTATAAACATTTAAAATTTAAATGTATCTATATCGTATTATAATATTTCTGTGAATACCTGAAGGTGAAATAAACTATTTAAAAATTAATTACATTTCAATATATTATCTTTACATCTTGTTATGCTAAAAAAAGAAAAACAAAAAATATATATAAAACTTGATATCTCTTTCAGATGTGTTTATTTAAATTAAATTTCCTTGTGATTCTTTTAAATAAGTAAATATTTGTTTTTATATGGTGTTTGTAAATAATAATTTTTTTAGAAATTAAATTTCATATAGAGGTGTATCTACCACAAGTAGGGTACCCTACTTGTGGTAGATACACATATAACGATAGTTGAGCAGTTTTTCACTTAATCGGTTATAGTTCCTCTACGATAATTCGTAATGGCTTATGATGCATACTGATGGACGAGTAATTTATCCCTTAGCTTAGTTTCCATATTAATTTATTTCTAATAAGTCGAATTTGGAAGCTACATGTATTTTAATGCAGAAAGTCAAGTATGCTCAATTTATCCCATATGTGAGGTAAGAGGTGAGCAAGGGTATGGGGCTAGTTGAGCACTTAGAAAGTTTACGCAAATCATAGCTCCTATGTTAGGTAGATTTACAATAAAATTCCATTTTGATAATTAACTTTTATTTATAATCATATAGTGACGAAACATCAAACCTAAAAGTAGATTTCTTGGAACAATAAGGTAAAAACAGAATCTACAAAACAGCAACGTTCCTAGCTTAGCTTAACTATTAGAATCAGACTTTAATATTTGTGTAATTATTTTCAACATAGCTTATACCTAAAGTAAAATATTTTTTTGAAGAAATCATGGAATTACGTAAGCCGTTCTTTTTGGGCCATCTTATTTACAGTCCAAGAGGGGAGGAACTTTATTGCCAAATTTAACAGCACTCTCAAAGACGACGTACGTCTTTTGGAGAATATCCGTAGAATATTGATACCGTTTGTAACAAGTATTTTTTAAAGAGTCTTCTTGCGTGGCAGAAAATACTTGCCTCGGTATTGGATAACCCCTGGACGTGTCACCGCCTTCATTTCATTTTTTTAAAAACCTTGATAATGTCATCCGTTTGATTCCAAATTATTTGGCAGCGGCATAGCCACTTTTTCCCTCTTCACTCACAGCTTTGGCAGCCCCATTTAAGTCTTGACTAATATGGGAACCTCTGGATTTTTTTTTTTTATAAGTCCCCATGGTAAAAAAAACAAACATTTTTTTCATCGTGGGGATAGTTGGGCAACTGTAGCTCAACTAACCCCAACCCGAAATTTTAAAGCAAAAGTGAATTTATAAAAAACTGGTTAGAATTATATCCAGATTCTCTATAAATATCAAAACTGCAATATAATTACAGAAGATTAACACTTACCTGATTGAAAACGGATGAAATTTGAGTATCACAGACGAAATATCCCGGCTTAAGATGATTTTACTTTTTAATAACAAAATAAACAATGCGCTTGGGTACTTTCTCGATCGCCCAGTGGCTACTTTTGGTCTAGGGATGAGTTCCTTTCCCGGAACCCCTTCTTTCCGCTATATGTTGCGATCGTGTACGGTGGATAGTTTTCGAGATATTTTGATTGCCCAACTTACCTCTACACTCTACTAGCCCCGCCCTACCCTACATTAAAAAAGATCTAGAAGTCGTGACACACTCGAACACATACATATAAACAAAAAACATACATATAAAGAAAGGTATGGAATAATCAGACTAATTTATTCAAATTTGGTGTTTGCGATAAGGGAGAAGATAAGATGCGATTATATATTGTTCTGTGGATAATTGAAAATTGTGTTTTATTCAGATAAATGGCAATCCATTTATTCTGTCGACAGAGCAGTCATGTCGGCATTGTTTAGAAACCACCTGTTAGCATCTTGACGATAATTGAAAACGCTATTGAGTAGAAGCGATCCTATCTCACCAAAAACTGTTACAAAACCAAGTATTGTCTAGCTTCAAGTAGTCGGGAGACTGAAAAGATGATTTTAAAGTAAAGATGATTCTAAGATAAGAACATTTTTATATTGTTCTCAATCTCTTCATTTTTTTTCGATATATGTTGTATATATATATGTATACAAATAATTTTAAAAGCAAAATACACTAACACTGAATGTTTCTTAAAGTAGGTCAATAGTTTTTAATTTATTCATATTATAAAAATATGAATAATAATAATAAAATATGAATAGTCATATTTTTTGTGCAATGCTTAACTAGTTTATATTAATTTTGTCAACGCATTAATTAATAAAATATTTCACAAAATGTAAAAAAAATTGTGTGTAACATTAAGTAGATATAAAAAAGTACTAAAATTATGTAAAATTATTTTTGTTAAAAAGTTTAATAAGTTAACCAAATTCTGTATAAATATAAAAAAATATTAACTAACAAATAAGTTTAACACTTTACTTCTCGTATTTACGTTCGCATATTATTTTTATGTCGGCATTAACTTTGAACCACAAAATTAGGTTAGATCTCCAAATCACTATTAATTCTTAAATGTTACTCTGTTATTAATTCAATGCCGTGTGAAGACGAAATAACATTCTAAGTATTGCATGCGCGCAAACAAATGATTTTAAATATGTGTTTTATTTGATAGCTTCTAATGTATCCATTTCAAATGTATCGTGAGTTTGTAATATTACTTAACTCATAGTTCAAATCTAGTAAGTGTTTTTTGTATATAATTATTATTAGCTGTTTTAACCTCTATAATCTTTTATGAATATATTCTCCCGCCCAGACGGAAGCGGTTATGTACCAGTCCCAGATGCGTAGAAAATGCTGTTAATATTAAGATACCCACTGAATCCTACATTAGTTGCTTTAGTGGGGCGCCACTGGATCGCTTTTGCATTCACCCGTGGAGCCTCGATGGAACCACGAATCCAAAGGGCACCTTGCAATGAAGAGCATTCGCTTATTATAATGCGGGTTCTGATCCTCGCACAAACCTGGAAAGAAAAGGACCGAAAGAGACTCAGTGGATCGGTTGTGGATCCGAGCCCAGGTACTGAGAACTCTATGTAACGGTCTTATTCTTTAAAAAAGGTTCCGGTCACAATTTGTATCTAGGTCTGGCTCTCACGATAATCGGTCAGAGGAGAAACAATCAGTTAAGCTCCCAAGATATGTTTATCATTCCGAGCTACGAGCACGACCCCACGGGTTGAGAAATACTTGGTCTGCGGAACCGGAGTTGCCGGATAAGATAATTGATCTGAGCGTAAGCGAAGCTCTTAACTGTTTGTGAATCAATTTTTTGAGGCAACATCACAGGAAAACCACTTGACCAATTTTAATCAAAATTGGCATGCATGTCAAGGACTGGTGGCAAGGTGGCTGGGCTTGTTTTCCAAAAAACAGAATAAAAAAATATTATTTCGTTTTAAAGATATGGTCAAAAGACTGAGCCTCCCATAGACTTAAGCTTAACTTAACCTGCGCGCGCTCGCCAATCGTTACTTTAAGAGTACCTTTCCGGTGCCAGCAACTTATTGGAAGTCCTTGGGTGCGGTATGGACTGACTTTAGTAGCATAAAAAAGGGGAAGGGCGCTCAGCTGTGCATTGTGGCGGATCCTAGTCTACTCAAAAATTAGAAACTCGAGGAGCCACTAAAACGGAGATCAATTGAGTCTAGCCAATAAAAGGCGTGAGACGGAAACCTACCACGAACAGACTTCATTCTTCGCTAAGAGTAATGGAGATGACAAAGGAGAATACATAGTGAATATCTAGCCACCAAGCACGCTCCACATACCAGCTTAGTAATAAATAATTTAGGCTCGACTCTAGGCTAGGCTCAATCAGCCACCAAATTAAAATTATAAAACACTCGTTTTGCTTAGATTTTTAATAATGTTCTCATATTTGTGTAAACCTTTTTAAACAAAATTAGGTAAAGAAGAGACTTAATCTTAAAGTAATATAAGTAAATAACTTAAATAATATTTATAAAATTAAATATTTTAATCTGACTCCGAAATTGCTGATATACTATAAACACAGAATTAAAAGTGGTTTCAATTATGTAAAAGATAAAAATAACGTCTTTTTAATGTCATATTAGATGTCATCTTAATAATATATTAATATACTTATAATCATCTATTAATATAAATATTAATAGTCATCTATTAATATGCTATATGTAAGATTTTGTTCCCTTGAAGCAAGGTTTTAAAGTGAAACTTGAGATAACTTACCAGATTTCTAATTAAGATAAATAAATACTATAAATAAATTATAAATACTGCGTCAAGCTTATGTAAAAAAGCTAGGATACAGGTGATTCTCATATTAATTAAACATATATGTCTTAATAATTACAAAACTATCGTCTCGTATTTAAGCCGGATGTCAGAGAGAATATCAATCTTGTAATCATAACTTTTCTGTAAAAATTCAAATTACTGTACTATACGATAAATTTTGTAACACTTTTAGGATTGATTATTTGTAATATTTACAAAAAGGAATAGAAATTACCATTTCAATAGATTTAGTATATTTTTAAGCACTATTTATCATCTGTGTATATGCACGTTTATTTTTAATGTAAAATATTTTTTTTGTTTATTTGTTTTTACAATAACAATTATTATATTTTTGATATATACAACGTTTTAATTTACCAATTGCATATTTTTATCTAAATCAAAGATCGTAAGATTTTCAAATAATACTAGCCCAAAATTTTGTTTAAATTGTTGATACCTAAATATGTTGTTACTGACTGTACCTTCGTGTTTGACCATCACTTTAACTTATAGGAAGTACTGAGAAGCTCCAATGACGTTATCAATGTTTAATTGACCACGAAACAATAAATAATTACAATATGATGCCAATGTTTATATTTCATACAAACTGAATTGTTTTTATCTTCTTTATTCAATGTATTCTTCTTTAGTCTAAAACTATAAGCTCGCTGTTTCATGGTTCCAATGAGTAGAATTTGTCAAAAATAAAAAGGTATAGAGAATAGCGCATGATCTTAAATCCTGGAATCTTTGTTAAAAGATGCTATGAGTTGTTTTACACATTCAATTAATATACACCAGCTCTCATCCTAATTATATATATTCGGTGCAATATGTAAATTTTGACACATTGCAATCGATTTAGCAAAAGGTTTGAGGACTGCTGACGTCAACTTTCTTAGGGCGTGTTGGTGTTTCTGCCACTTTAAGGAGCGGAATAGAACACCTAGTAATTATGACACCTAGCCGTCTCTTAAGTCATCCTCGGGTAGAGATTTCTTATTTAAAGACACATCCGCTTGGTGCACATAATTTGTTATTGTGCAAATCAATAACCAATAAGTTGCAAATTAATTAAAAATCTAACAAAAATATACATTTAATTATTTTATTGACGTGTTTTATGTAAAATATCTCGTTTGTTTAGCATACCCGCTTTTAATTCCGTAAATTTATCAGAAAATTTGATTTTTATATATCATTTTTATTATTATCAAGATCAACGCTGAATAATTTTTACAAATTAACGACTATAGATAGATGTAGTTCAAAAACTAAAATAGCGTAAAAGCGAAATGAAAATGACGTAAAATTTTCAATATACAATACGATTGTCTACGACTTTATGCTCTTGCAATAATACTGTTTCTATGATCCACTTGACCCACAAACATACACTTTAGAACTTTAAGAGTTATTACATATAATGACCGATATCAGCTATAGTAATAAATGTAATTATAAACTGGCGATTCAGTCATTACTAATAGATGGGCTCGCGAAATAATATATCACACTCCATAACATTATACTAGTATTTCGTATTTTATAAACTAGTTGAATTCTATGTCTCTGTTCTTTAGATGTTTTTTAGGAAGCCATAAACTTAGGAAAATTTATAAGGTATTCCACAGATTTAGAATGGCCTAAATTTATAAAAGGATATAGATAAATGTTATTCTACTTACACTAATAGATTCTTTAACTTAGCTATTAAACTTTGGATTTATGTATATATTTTTTTTTGGTTATGTGTCATTATAAACGTGCTTTAGAAAAAGTTATTTTTGTCTTCTGTAACTTCGCGCATATTCGTACTAGGACCAGTTTGACTACTTAAAAAATAATATTTACTTTTCACTGATTATATTAATTTTGTTCTAACATATTATATGTGATTGGGTTTTCCGAAACACCTCTAACGATTTTGATGCAGTAAGCAGAAAAGGGTTTACGAATAAAGAAATTGATTTGGAACTCCAGACTTGAAATGTACCAGAAGTTTACAATTAATTTTATTTTTCTTTGAATTATTTATACGGTAATATCGGTTATTAAATAAGTATATTAGCTGTTACTCGACAATGACATGATGGTACTAAATGACATCATGGATATAATATTTCATGATCGTACATTCTCGCAAGTAATTAATTATTATTATCCAGCAAATAAAATAACTGTTGATCTTTTAGAAGCTTTGATAATTAAACTGTTTTGGTATTTTTGCAATTCGATTATAATGAAAGAAATTAGATGGCAAACCGGATGGTAAGCAATCGCTGTCCAACATCTTATACGTAAGAATAGTTAGAGATTGTCAGAAAGTCAGTAGATGATAGTCAGTTGAAGGTTACACTAGAAAGAATAGGAGAGTTATAGGTCTTCAGTTTTCTGAATAAAACGTAGTTTTAATAATTACTTCATCCTATCATTTGTATGAAAGCATTATTTCAGAAAAGCCTCATGCGATTATAGGCAAATGACAATCGGTTCTGTCTTTAAGAAACAACAAAGTAGTGGCAACATTAAATGATTTTTCAACAACAATCTAATATCCTATAATAAAATAAACCACTTTTAGTGATTGTCAACCTAAAACAAAATGATAGTAAAACATTATTAATAAAATAGCATGACCGTGAAATATTACTATTTTCATAGACCTGACCTGGAAATAGGCGTGTTGTTAGATTTTTTTTGAACGTTCGAAGACATATATTGCATATATGAAACGTTAGGCTTTAGTTGCATGGTTTTGAATGGTAGATCCATGAACCCACATAAACTCCATGAATACTATTGATTTACAGTCAAAAAAAAAAAAGAAAAAAATAAAATAAATAAATAAATACTGTCATATAATATTACTTCCTACACTTTCGGAGAAGTGGTGTTGGATGATACAGACTTTTATTTTTATCCTTTTCTTTTTCGTTGTAGGGTGATTGGGGCTTGTTGTGACAGGGGAAAGTAGTTACAGTGACAATAGCGTCAGAACAGAGAATGTTTTAGTGACGTTAAAAAGAGTTAAATAACGCCGAAACCATTAGCTTACCTCCCGAGACAGCTTATGGCTCCAGGTTTCTTGTTTAAGGAGCACGGGGAGTCGGTAAATAAAACCTACGTTTGTAACATTTTCTATTTTTAACTCCCGAATAAGAAGGTGAGGTGTTATAAGTTTGACCTGTCGATCTGTGTATAAGTGTATCTGTGTGTCTGTTTGTAGCAATGTAGCGGACAAACGCGTGGACGGTTTAGAATGCGGTTTTTTTTATCAAAAACTAAGCTCGTCGAGATGGTTCTTAGCTATAATTGGTCGAAATAAAAACAGTCATCTCCAAGATATTGATGTTTTTTTCGTAAAAGGTTCTTATGCAATAGTTAGCTGTTCCCAGCGGCTTCGCCCGCTCTATATAGGAAAAAAAGCCTTGTTTTGTTGGGCAAAAGTTTTTTACACTTATTTACTCAGGTCAAGTACTTTATTAGCGAAAGCTGTTGCCCGTAACTGCGTCCACGTAGACTGTAAAATATATATATATATATAAAATATATATTTATATCGTAGTCATAAAAAATCATGGCCAACAGCTAGTGATAATATAAATCCCTTCATCATATGTTATATGTATTAGTAATCGTAAATCATTTCATGTTCATTATATGTATTAGTAATCGTAAATCATTTCAATTCAAAATTTTTATATTTATTAATATTCGTATATTATAATATAATTTATTAAATTTCGTATATTATATATGAAAAAGTCTTGAATCATGTTACTTAATACATTTATAATTTATTACATACTCGAAATTTTCACGCGGATCCTCATTTTTCTCGTAATAAGTATAACCTATGTTAATCAGAGGGATAATGTAGGATTCTAAAGGTAAAAGAATTTTTTGAATCGGTCCAGTAGTTTTGGAGCCTATTCAAACCAACAAACAAATCTTTGCTCTTTATAATATGAGGATAGATTAATAGAAATACTTAAACAACTTATAATTTGTGTATCTGTAGGTTCATTTAGTACAATTAAGAAACCAGTAACATAACTTTAAAAAGCAGAAAATAAATAAAACCCCGACACAAAAGAATCTCTTAAAAGAATAAAAATAATATTATTATGTACTTATTGAAGTCGTTGCGTCGGGGGACCGTTTAATAAAGGAAGAAATTAAAATGCAAGTAAGTTCGCGAATCGTATTGTCTAAGTCCTCAATGACTAACTTCGTAAAATAGACACCATCGTCAACGTACGTACAAGGGTCCCCCGACGCAATGACTTCAATAAGTACATAATAATATTATTTTTATTCTTTTTAGAGGTCCTTTTGTATCGAGGGTTTTTTCAATTTTTAATTTATACATAATATTGGTCTACAACCTGTTTTTTAAATAATCAGAGATGTGTCTAGTGCTATTTTTGCGTCCCAATGCTTCCTTTTTGCAATAAAACTACGTTTTTGTAGTTATACTAATTTGTATTTTTGTAATTTAATTTCAAAAGATCAATTTAGTTTTCATTTTCAATCAAATAGGCAGTTTGTGTCATGTGATATGGTTTTTTTTTTTCAACGAAAAATATAAAAAACGACTAACTCAATCATAGAAAATTGTCTTGTTTCGACACAGAAGATACAGACCGAAAATCCAGCTTACAAACTCACCATTCACCCATAACGGGTACCATATCAGAATGCAATAGCTCCATTTTTACTTACCCAGTTACTAGAAATTCTAGGGTTTTTGACAATTCTTTTCTCCAGAAACCATTTGATTCCAAAAAATCTGGTGCGGAATGGGTAGAGTGTGTTTTAAGTAACAAAAAAATATTCCTAATAAAAAGTTTTTATTACACTTGGTTTTGCTTGCAACATTTTGCCCCCTCCTAGTGTAACAACCTGCCCCTGTTGCGGGGTTAAAAGTGACAGGCCTTTTTTTTCATTTCGTCATTTATATCTAAACTAATGGTGTGTTATAGAAAATGTATTTTAAATTTAACTACTGAATAGTTACTTAATCAAACAAATATACATACTGGTAAATTCATTTACCAACCAAAAAAAAAAAATTGACATTTTAAAAATCAAATTCACGTCCAACCCCAGTCTCCCCTACTTGATGCACAAGGAAATATTCAAGACATCAAAAATATTTCACTTACCGTGTAGCTATTTCTTAATCAAAAGTTATGGAATATATAATATAGCATGATATTATTTTATTTTAATACCTATACATACGTTACTTAAATAATATTTTCTGAAGTTTTCCTTAACATTTTTGTTAATATTAACATGAGTTAAGTATTACAAGTCTCATTTCGATACTGTGACCTAATGATGAGGTTGCTCATGAATACTTTGGTTTCGTAAGCTATTATAAAACAAGTTCCCATAAACCCCACCCATATTAAGTTCATCATGCCATAGTGCCATTGGTATTCGGAAACATAAGATATTAATAATACATAATATATTGAAGATAAAAAGTTTTTATTTTCCTCAAGTATATATTAATAAATAGTATATTTTCTGTTTTAATATCACTAAGTCATTGGTTCCCAAAGTATTTATAAATATTAAATATAATATTATACTATTTTTAATTTCTTTTATTAATTCTGAAAAATAAAAAATATAAGCAATATTTTATTCATTTCCTCTAAATAGAAACTTTACCGAAAGCGAAAAGTTCAAAATTGAATATCTCATTAGTAACATTTGTAACCAACAAGCAATAGACAAAGACAAAACGACAGAAAATAAAATTTTAAACTCGATTACATAATGGAATCTTAATTACTTTTGCATATTCACGTGGAATATCGAAGTTTACAAAAGACTTAATAATTGAATAACAAAAGTGAGACAAATTATTTAAATATTTCATATTAATAGCCTCCACAGATTGTTTTGATTTATCGTTCCTAGGTCTTCCATTTTCTAATGCCATTTTTAACAAGATTTATTTTTGTTAATTGTAAGTATTTACATAAATTGTACGTTAATAAAATATCAAGGAAACATATATAAATCATATCAACAATTTCAAAGTTTTAAAAGTTTAAATCTGTTAAACTTAATTAAGATGAGACCACGAATATTAATACATTTAATTAATAGATTCGTTTTTCATTGATAAAATAGTAACCATGTAACCATGCAAGGTGTGAATAATTATGAACAAAGCTGTCAGATAAGCTATTCATCAATACTGTAATCTTTATTACATTGTATAATAGATATTAAGTTTTTGTGCAATTCACAAATCACACATTGAAGTTGGCGCGAGTCTTATGACAAAACGAATCGACCACAGCCTGTACACTATTGTTTTTTGCCTATTAAAGCCCTTTTACACCTATCATTTATTTAAAACTCGAATGTGATTATCAAGTAAATATTATGTAGAATAATTATAATTTATATATATAGTTATAAATAACATGTTTAATTTTAACTGTTGTCGTAATTGTTATTATTTTATGATTTAATTAAAAAAGTTAGAGTAATATAAAATAATAAAATTTCTATTGCATTCATTTGATAAAATATATAACATACATCTTAAACAATATTATTATAGACTTGATATTGCCAGATATTTCGTCTGCTCATAATTTTCATTCCTCAAAATTAAATTGAGTAAACTCTTCTGTACACGGGCTTTACAATAAATTGTTGCTTCAGTAATAAATAATCATAGGCCGCGGTTGTAAAGTTTACAAAATCTCCATCAGAAAATGAGTCGATCACCAATTAAATTGTAAAGCTAACAAATTCTTAATAATTCATTGAAATCATTTTGTCCCGTGGCATATGTTGAAAGTAATTACTTTTAATTATAAATTAATATTTTTGAATGTATTAATAATAAAAATAAGAATGGATACTTAAAATATTCAGTATGATTTAATGTTATTTATTTGAGGTTTTCCTAATAAAGTTATTGCTTAAGTTGTAAATCTATTATTATAGGCTGATCATAAATTGAGTTTGAAATGGTTATTTTAAAGGACGCTCGGCAATAAAATGCTGACATGTATCTGAAGAGCAACTATATTGTATTTTGGTAATGACAAACAATAGGCTAATTTTTCCTTCTATATTTATTTAAATTTTAAATAAGCTTACTTTTGATCAAACATTGATCTGCTGATTGAACGGTTGTCGCATCTTTTCAATATAAATTTTTACTAGTTAGAAATATTGGATAAGATGTTTTTAAAATCCTAATAGGTGTCACCACCAACCCGATAAAGACATTTAGATAATTCATTGAACATATAGATAAAAAAACAGACATCTAGAAAACTCATCGAACTGGTCAGCGATACGGTAGCTCAATGGTAGATCGACGGAACCATCCCCCAGCGGTTAGGGATGGAATCCCTGTGGGGTATCGGTTTATTTTTAATTGTATATTTATTTAAAAACAGCTTACCCTGGCAAAAACACCCTCAAAGACCATTTTAAATATTTAAAATGTTGCCTGACAGATAGCCTCTATATCGAAAACATACAGAAGGACAAAGTACAATCGCAACCTATTTTACAACATAAGCGTGTTTATTTATATTATTAAAATTGACTTAGAGTATTTATTTGCATTTTTTTCTTGAGCCATATATAGTTAAATGGGTAAATATGTTTTTGTATTTTTATATTTATTACAGATAAAATAAGTCGTAGAGAATATCTTGTATATAAATTGTACTAAACATTTTCGTAACTGCTTTCAGTTTATTAATTTTTTATAAATATATATGTAAGTCTTCACACCTGCACTTAACGACGATGACGATATATTACATTTAATTATATACTAACACGTCTGTTTGTAAATACTTTGTAGCATTTGCCAAAGACACAAAAAAAATCTTCAAAAAATATTCTATCAAAATAAATCGATTCGATTTTTTAGATAAATAGATGTTTTTCTATTTAATGCTGTTGTTAAAAAATCTACTTTAAAACAATACTATAATAACACTGTTCGTTCGTGAACATGATTCTCTAAGTAACTTATTATTGCGCACACCCAGGCATTTAATTAAAACACTTGGCATGTTAGATCTTGATGACCCATCTGTACTACCATAGATGGGTATATAGCAATCATAAAAATAGTACTGGACAATACAAGAATGAAAACAAAGGTGTTATTCACAAACACAGTTATTTTGTTTTTTTTTATAAAATAAAACATTTCCAAAACTTTGTGTAATATTTTAGATATCTAAGTAAATTTCTTCTTTATATAGTTCAGTATCTCTGCAAGACCGGTTCAAAGACACATTTTTCTTATTATCATATATATTAATTGCAGTAATTTTTGGTATGAATCAATTAACTTCAATTATTATGACATTTCTGTTATGTACCTATATATACCTTTATTATGACATTTCTGTTTTACAAAGATCTAATTGTTATTGAATAAATTGAATGTTAAAATAATACCCGAAATTTCCAGAACTCATAAAATCTATATAAAATAAAAATTTTAAGTACAACATAAATTTTATCATTGGGTAAATCACAATTAGAAAAACAGTAAAATATGTATATTATTTAGGAGAATTAGTGTTTTATCAGAAAACGATAATTCTCGGTGGTAATGATATAACTTATGAAGCAATTCATCAACATCAATTTTAATTAAAAAATATTAATTACTATAAAACATTCAAAGCCAAAATAATGCAAAATCCAAAGACGTTATCTATTTTGCGTTAAATAAAAGCAAGAAAATTAGAATTTTCATTATATTGCTCTTTTTTAAATTTTTAGGTATAAATTTTAGGTATGGTGCGAAAATTACACACGCTATTATATAAAAAAATTTACTTATATATTCTCTAATTTAAAAAATAATAGAATTAAACTCAAAGAAAATAAAACTAAAATCAGTCAAAGATATAAAACTTAAATCAAAATATCTATAATTATTTTTAACATAACTTTCAGTAACCGCCCACGAAAGAAATATAAACAAAAACCTAAGAGATAATGATATCTAAAAGACCATTAAAAATGTATTAATTTTGAAGCTCTATTTAAAAAAGCTGTCAAACATGATCTAAAACTGAAATAAATTGACACTATCGTCTAAAAATCGTAATGTCATCTAAGCCGAAAAGGATTCATTGTAATCAACAGAGAGGCAGCTATATAAGAACTTTCACTGGATGTGCGCGTGAGTCGCCGTTACACTCTGACCCGCGCGTGGTTCACTTGTGCTTGTGTCGTGATTTATTTTATTTTGTGTAGGGTAAGCATTATTTTTTATTATTTTATTTTAGAAATATTTATTTATTTTTATATTTTTTTATTATAATAACAAATATTTTGAAATTATATTAGAAATATTTTTTATTTTCATTCATATTATTACATTTAAGTTATATATATAGGATTTAGAATTGTTTCTATATAATATACAATATGTTATATATAATATAAATTGGTTATTTAAGTTAAAAAAAAACAATAAATATTTAGTGTTTGTTTTTTATAGTTAGTGTAACGTAGTATATTTTTTAATTAATTAATTATTTATTTAATTATTCCGTTTTTAGAATGTGCTCTGTTAAATATTCTGTAGCAAAATATAGATTACGAACGTAGCTAAACTGATCCGTAAATCGTTAAATCTTCACCTATACTTACTTCATGTAAAAGACATCAACGCGCATATCAAAGAAACACCGAAAATCGCACTTGACTTATTGTTTCAAGCGAATTGTTACATTAAAATAATTAACTTACAAATAAAATTATATTAAATATAATATTAATAATATTTAATAAAACTAATTACTATGCATTTTCACCGAAAAAATAAAAAAAATACTATTTTAAGTAAAACAATGTTGAACATATGTAACAAATTGCTATTTATTTTATTTGTGCTAAATTCTAAAAGCTTTACATTTATTTTATCTAGTATCAGTGTATGGCAGATAAAGGTCGGATGCGCAGGCGCACGCCCTTTGTACACTATAGGAGTGCCGCGTTATGTTTAAATAAGCATTCACTTTCTGAATAGTAGATATTATATAACTATTTAAAACCAAATTTGTTGAATTATTTAAAAAAAATATTTTTGTCAAACCTTTCTAGAAGAGTAGTTTTTGGTTATTTTGGTTATTTTTATTAATTGTTTGATATTGATATTTTTTTTATAATTATCGTTAAACAATAAGGCGTAAAAAGAATTATGTATAAAGAGTTTTTTTACTCAATAATGTTTAAAACATACATCGTAGTGTCGGTACATAATTAGCTATTTTAAGAAGGCACGACTCTTGTAACTATGCCTTATACGAACGAATTTATTATACGACCGACTTGTTTGTTTATTGTATTTTTATTACCTTTTTGTTTGTCAAAAAATAAGGCCGTTGTTCAAGAGCTATTAAAAATGTAGGTCTGTATAATCACGACTTTAATAATCTTTGAACTGTGTAAATGCATGTTACATGCACTGCCCTTTATGTTAGTTCGAACATATTCACGACTATAATACATTTAATCATAATCATTACAAATCTTCGTATTTAATAATGATAATGAACTTTATTATTATTTTAATTTAAGAGTCAAAATAGCGTGGACTGGTTTAACACTTATTGGTAAATAGCATTTGAATTCAAAATAAAAGAAAGTAAAAGAAGTCATTAAAAAATATAATTAGTGAAAATACGTTATTATGTAAATCAGAAAAAAGTAACAAAACTCTTAACAAGTACATAAAGTGCAAATAAATTCAAATAGTCAAGAAATTAATATGGCCAGTAAGATGTTATCTTACAGTTGTTATGGCAACAGTCATAAAAACCTGAATGTTAAATTAATTATTTATTTCGGGACTATAATAAACTAAATACCTAATATTATTATTTTTAAACATAATATATTCTGACTTTTATAGAATAAACTTGATATTTTATTTTTGACGGTTAAAAATTCAAAACTTGCGAACCAAGTTTACCTTATTGATCATTTAATTTTTACTTTTTCGGAATTCAGAGCATATAAAGATATATATTTTTTTTTGAATAGGGTGATATATTAATTGACTAAATATTTATTTGAAAACAAGCAAAAATATTTTTTTTTAGAATTGGCTGCAGTATTATATGAAACCTTTTTTATTTACCATTATATTTTACAGTATAGAAAATAATTTTGAACCTGCCTTAAATATCGTAACAGATTTATATTTATTATTAATCAAAGTAAACATTTTTAACTATTGAGACTATAATAAAAAATATAACATAGTAAAGTTCGTTATTGAGTCAGCAATATTTATTTCTTATTTTTTTCTATATAACTTATTATAAATTGAAGTGACAAATAAATAAATTAAAATTAAAAATACTCATAAGTAGCAATACAAAAATCGTAACAAAATATTTATCTATGTAATAGGTTATGAAGGTCACTGAGTTCTTATAAACTATTAAGAACACTTAAAAGTTTCAATAAGTGTCACTAAAATGCCCTTGAGTCTTCAAAATATCGTTTAGTGCTTACAAAACAAAAATCTTTTAAAATGTTTAATAAATAATAAATAATAAATAATTTATATCTATACAAACAACTCTAGCCTTGAAACTAAATTGAAATAATTTAAATGTAAATTAAATGTCGTTGTCCTCACACGTTCACATAAAAAATCAAAAATAGAATATACTTAATTAACCCGAAATATGTCTGTAAATCTCCAAAATTACCACAATAATGTCAGAGGTTAGCGAAAGTAGCATTACGTGTCCATTGCGTAAAAAGTTATAACCTACAACGAATAGACAGGTCACTGGGTAACATCAGGTGAAGACGTCTAGCGATGTATAAGTACAAAACGATTACGTATTTAAAGCAAATGTTGATATAGTGATACATTGATCTATAGTAACAGTAGGAATATGAATTTATATTCTTTTATAGAATATATTAATGAATCAATCAATCAATCAGTCAATTGTCATATGTGTGACATAACATAAATGTTGTTACATTTTGATTTAAACTAAATACTGTAATTATATAAATAAACATAATATAATAATAACAAAAACATCAAACCACAAAACAAGATGATTGAATTTACAAAAACTTAAGTGCCTCTGCTATGTTGCAATCAATAAATAATTCATTTTAACAGTATAAGTATTTCGTAAGCTCATCTTTACTGTTATTAAGTAAAGGTCACATCAGAAGTAGAAAAACATTTACCAAGTAATAATGACAAATGTATCGGAAGTAAAAAATAAGAAATTGCATTTTAAAACAATTGATTATTCATACGGTATTTTGTAAAAATATAAGCCTAGTAACTTTATTACTTGAATAATTAACATATTACCATAATCTGTTTTAGACAACATAAATCTAAGAGTAATCTGTGCAAGTAGGTCAGATGTCTTCCGTGAGAATTTACGTAAAAATGTCGGTTTGGATCCTCACTTAACTATTGTATTTGTAGAATTTAATCTTATTTTGTTCTAACCGGGCTTAAAGTCATCTATTTATTATGAATACCTCTGACATAATTTTATTCTGAATTGCAAGAAAAATCATAACAGTATTAATTAATAATTATGACTAAAAATAACACCCAAATAGCAACTCATCAAACAGTTTTGCAGTGAAATTTAAGTTTAAATCATAACTATTCTGGAATCAATTTATTGTATGTTATGATACTTTGTTAGTTTAATTGGTATTCTTGTACATATATATATATATATAGAAGCAAATTGCATCACAAAATACAAATTAGTAGAGATAAGAGATGTTTTTCTAAATAACAAAATGTAGCAACACCATTCACAAGAAACAAATCCCACGAATAATCACTCAATACATTGAAACAGTTGCTGTGCACTGAAATAATATATAACAGATAATTAATTGTATGAAACATTATTTTTTAAGATCTTCAAAACATTCCCATGAATATTAGGTAATAAAATTAGTAGAATAATATTTTGGAAGACCATTCAATTTTATACTTAAATATATGAGCTATCAAGTCGTATAAACCACAAAAGTCCTTAAGAAAAACTACTGAATAGCACCAAGAATAAAAAAACCTAAAAAATCTTAAATTAATATTACTCTTAATTACTTTAAAAATCTTGCATTGACCTTCAGAAGATCGTTTAAGTCGTAAAATGCCGACTAAGAGACGGACCAACCTAAAAGATATTTCATTGGGTTCTTACATATTGATTGTGACATGGATACGCTGTTATGATCAAATGTCAACTATATTAAAAGTAATTACTGAATAAATATGGTATACCTTGCGAAGTATCTAAATTGTATGATCCGATAATTGTCTATTAGGTAACTATCTATATTTATCTTTATTGCTATCTTAATTTACTTGGGTAATAAAAAAATATTTTAAAACATATTCACTTTATGCTTTCGAAACCAAATGTTTTAAAGTCTAAGTTTATATTCTCCATAATAATATCACAAAAATAATCAATCAAATTCGTGAACTCTTTCAAAATCAATTATATATGCATTATAGTGGAATAATAGGGTAATATTACAAAAAATTATAAAACATTTAATATTAAATAAATGATAATATCATTAAAATTGAAAACCTTACTCGGTTATCAATTTGTTACACGCCTGTCCAGAACGCCATCCTGTCATCTCTAGACACCATATATTTATATCGTATAAAAGACAGACACTGATAAAATATTTCTAGTTAAAATTACAGTAGTACCTACCTAAGTACGTACATAAGTACTTAATACGTATAAACGTTATAAGATTTTGTTATAATGATACTATTTGACATATTAAGACCTGTTCTTACAATAATTTATTATATTTTACTTTAACAGTATGAAACATATTGTTATATGTTGTACTATTTTGCATATTAAAACCTAATTAACATATTAACTAGTAACATAAACTTAGTATATTTGAATTCACTTACATTAAGAAAAATGAGAGTAAGATTCATTCACATATAATTCATTATAATATAATCAATGAACATTCTTTCTGTAGTAAGTTGTGCAATCTTTTGTTTCTTTTTAAAATATAAAAAAGATATGTTTGCGAAAATAATATAAGTTGTGTAATAAAGAATATTTATTACAAATGAATAAATTATAATATTTTCTCTCTCACAAAATTTTAAGAATATTTTTTATTAATTTGCATTTAATTTAAAACTAGTTGAGCCAAAATAAACTAAATCTAAATTCAAGGACATAATTTAAAATATATCCCACAGAGAGGAAAATATCTGAAGTCAAATAAAAAGTTCGACCATTCCAACGACAAAATTAAAAACTTGCTTCTATTTAATTGATAGTAGTAGTTTAATAAGGCTAATATTTTGATCATATATTAAACGAATTATTCTATATTTTTGTAAAGAAATATGGCTTCAAATTTTCAGTTAATATATTCAACAATGAATTTATATTGTATAAAATTTAAACTTATCTAGTCAAACGCATCGTAATAAATATATAGAAAATAACTCAGATACGGAACTTATTAAACGAAGGAAGTGACAAAAACCGTAAGTCTTAGATAATTTTTATTTAATCAAGTTATATTCCGCGATATTTCCATTTAACGTCAACTTGTAAACGCAATGCCTAGAAAAGCTATAAATAGTAAATCACGTTTGCCTTACGGCTTCAAAGCAAATAAGAGATTCGTCTCGCACATATCGTATAGGCGAAAGTGTGAAGACGTAACAGTTAGGAGTGCGCCCTCTGCTGGCGAACTTAAGAATTGACATAATATGTAATACCAAACAAAAGGATGTTTTCTACTGGTAGTATTAACACTTCTTAATTAATTTTTTTAAGGTTTCGGACTTCTGGTTTCTAGAATACATCTTTTTTTATGTTATTATTTATTGTAAATCCAACAATATTAAGCTTTTACCGAAATAAAAATGTATATTAATGAATAAAAAACCTAAGCTCCGTAAGTTACTAAGGCATATTAAATGTCAAACAATTCATTGAATTAGAAATTACGTATTCTGTTATAAAGATGAGTAACAAATTATTATGTGAACGTACATTTTGAAATATTTAAGATGTATCGAAAAGTGAAAGACGCGTACATCTTTCATAGGTCAGTAACCCATGCAGATTGGACGTTACACAAATACATACATAAGTGTGCTATCTCTCACACATATGTGAGTGATGATTAAGAACGCCGGTTTTACTTAGACATCTAGACAATTATTTGATTATAATTTTACCAACATACATGTTAAAATAAAAAAATCATTAACACAGGAAAGACTCGAACCTACGACCTCATGGATAACGTCCCGTCGCGCGTCGCTGTGATAATTGAGCTATCATGGGGCTAACATTACCTTAATTAATCTTACTGACAATATTAAAAACAACTTTATCGGAACGGAGTCGATATCTATTGGGTTTTAAAAATATATTTATTTATTTAGTTTAGTAAGCATGGCATAGACATGGTTATAGACATAATTTTTTTTTCCGGTTCTAAGTCAGTTACAATTAGATTTTTGATTTGCAGCAATTTCGTTCATGGGTAAAAAAAAATTACAATCTGGACTCGGGCAAATTTAAGAAAGTACTATATATATAGACATTTGCCGAAATGTTTATAAGCAATTTCAAACATGTAGGCAATATGTAATTCAATAACATCCTAACAATAACAAAACATACTCAATTTAAAACAAAATAAAAATATTTTATTTGCAATAGGTTAACTTTTTACGACTTCTAAATATATAAAAGTATCAAAACATTACATAATCTTCAAAGCCTTAAAATATAGGCAAAAGGTCAAGTCATAAAACGTATCGTAAAACTATTGTAAACCATAACATTTATATTTAACATGTATGCTAGAGAACTCAAAATATCTTATAAATAAAATCACGTAGATATAATTAAATATTTACAAACAAAAAATTATATGTCAATTATAAGGTAAAAAACAAAGGTTTTATAGACAAACTATCATTAAGAACTTTGTTACTTAAAAACAACAAAAAATATCAAAACAATGACACATTTTAATTACTTTATTATACATAAAAGATACAGTTATCACAAATAATTTGTTTATATTGAAATTATATAGAAAGCGAATTTACTATCAACATACCATTTAACATGGGTTAGAGAAACCTTCCACGGTAACTCTCGCTATAATTGCTTGAATATAAAAAGATTACTTTATTAAAGATTTAACCTCAATTTCGTAATGATTAAAATCGGTTATCTAAATTACAAGTATTAGTTAACTTAGTTAGCATATAAAGTTAATTTCTTTACAATTCGTATTCTAAAAATGTACATGCTTGCAGTAATTATGGTTTTAAGTTTCTTATAAAACCATCATTTTCATCAATATCCCATCCGCAAACTAATTAACCTTTTGAATCAAACATAATACTTGCAGTTTCCTGTCAATGCTATTTGAATAATAATGGATTCTGCATATTCTTGAGCATTATCAATATCGAAATAAACATGTCAGGTAAAATAAAACAAACAGTGTATAGCGTTTAATTAAAATCAACCTTCGAAATGTAGAGCCAAATATGGTAGAGGTCTCACACAATCTAATATTTATTGTAAAATAATTAACAAATCTAGAGGAAAAAATATATATTTTATTTATATATTTATGCGTCTGGCAATTTATTGAATTGTCATATTAATTAGTAAAATAAATTATATCATAACAGGTTGTTATTCGAAAAAGACTGCATTTTATGACTAGTATGTCCTTGACATCTATAAGCATAGATCCGTTTGCATCTGCACCTCAAATCTCAATACGTGACATATGTACAGACTACCGACTTGCACAATATTTGCATATATTAATTTGTTTAACGAGTAGTTCATTGAGCGTTAGTTACAAAATGCCAAGTGATGCGACAGCAAACATATTTTACTAGCTTTACCAGTCGTGCTGTGCACCGGAGACTAATCGAGTATGGAAAGGTGAGCGACCCTGAAAGTCCTTCAAATTATAAAACTTCTAGGACTAAAAAAAACATTATGATTGACAAAAAAAGTATATTATTTTTTTTTATAGGTTTGACCATTCTCGAGATTTTTTTATTTTGATCGCAGTTTCTCTATGGATCTTATGTTTAGGTTACGATCACGTTATTTTTATATATTAAACTGGCATTTTCAGATAATTTCGAAGCAATTGTCTTCCCCTGTTTCACTCGCTCAGTCTACTAGAGTTTGCTCAGTGATCTTTATATATCACGAAGTATTACAAGAAGTAAAATACTTATTTTCCACAACTAACATTGATTAAACGAAAATAAAATTATAAAAATTTTGGAGATATTGTCTCTAAATGTACATTTAAATTAATTAACAGAATGCAAAATAAAAAAAATAATTTAGTGAAATAAAATAACTTCGCCTTAAATCATGACCTTATAATTCTAAAACGCGCAACTTTAACCTGATGACCGTTGAATATGTTGACATTTGGAGTATATAATTATCAAATTATCAATTCAGTAATAATAATATCATACTTAAACTTTTATGTTATTATTTGTATAAATAGTTGTAAATAATAGCCTCTTAAAAAGAAAATACAAATTAAAAAATATTTTTGTTACTAAACTTTCGTGAATCATAATAATTATTAAGTATATGTATATCCGGCTATGTTTCGTAAATTAATCGGAATTAACGACTAATAATTTTAATAAATATTCTTTGTTGTACACTCAGATAAAACAATAACGATAAAAATAAAACGAAAAAAAAATACAAATATTTGATAAAAAAATAAAAATAATAATTTCATGGTAAAATAACTTTTTTGACTACATGTAAGTTATTATAAAAATAAAAGTCGTTTAATATACCATTCAACAAAAGGAAATGACGAAACCATTTTTTTTTTCATCGGGAACATAACCACAGTTAACAGAAAAGGTTATATCTGCATTTTTGTACCAACTATCTTAACCGCCACAGAGTATGCTATGTACTAATAACCTTTTAAAAATTACATAATGTTTTATGAATCGTGGTTAGTCATTTAAGAAGTGTTTAAAAATGCAATGATGTTTTTGACAATTCCTAATACCTTACCTAATATTTATATTTATTAAATTAATATAGAACCTACTATTCCTTTTGTAACAACGTCTATAATTGCATAATAAGTATTACCATTGAAAGTAAATTGGACAAAAATGATTGCTTTGACGTCGCAACCAAACGGTCGATCACAGGGAGAAAGTGTCTCTCATTGTGAGAAATAGGTCTAAGATGAACTATTGTCTGCTTGAGTGTAACATTTTATTACATTCTAGTCTAGGCTAGGTCTTAGGTTATAAACGTGTTTTCAGTTCCTTTATATCAATGCTGTAAGTAATAAAAAATACGATCTATGTTTGATTATATTCAAAAAAAAATTATATTTAAATTTTTATGCTAATTTATACGTGATCATGCTAGATTAATTTATTCAGAGATAAGAAATTTTAAGAATTTAAAATTTCATTATAATTTTTGGCGATTTTTTTAAGTGAGCATCGATCAAGTTAAAAACTTTAAAAAAATATTTTTCATGGAATATAAAAAAAAAAAAACAACTTGTTACCATGTTGTCACAGTTGACAATCGGTATGGATTTATGTATGCTATTTATACATTAATGACTGTATAGAACCATTAAAATACGCCATAAATGACAATGAAAAACGTACAAAACAATGTCAACGTTTGATTATCTGTGATACACGCACACAATGGTGTTGCATAATCTATCCATAATGACAGTACCATAGACAAAATAAAAGACAATTTACGATCAATAAGATAAAACCACGAAGATTATTCCAATCAATTCCGTAGATATCAAAAGGAATCAAAAATATGTTTTCAATAAAAAAAAATACTAATCGTAAAAGTGTCTTTTTTAAAAATTTAAAACAAGGTTACGTTGTCAAAACTTTATTTACTAATTCACAGATTGCAAGACTTACTGACCTCTTAATGGTATTTACAATAATGATTAGAGTGTCAATGTAAGAGGTATACTAAAACCACATTAGTATATAAGCAAATATATGCAAAAACGAAAAAAAACTGATGTTACAAAATCCGATAACCTAATATATTCGGCCAACGGCTGCCCATTTTATGATGTCGTAAATATTCAAACATAGATAAAATATATCTAAAATATCTATTTGATCACGTTTATATTAAATTAATCAAGTAGGTATCTCCTGTATTTATTATTGTCAATTTCGTGAATAGCCTTCAAATTTGTTCAGAATACATAAAACCAGCCTTATTATTAAATTCCGGTTGAATGATTTTATAAGAAATATAAACTATTATAACAATCTACAATATCGATAAATGACCAAAATTAATAACCGATCTACAATACGAGAATGAAATCGACTACAGATTGCTTACTACAATCTAATAACTTAGAATAAAACAGATCTGATAAAATGGATAATAGTGTCAATCTTTAGTAGTAAAAATTTAATCATTACCAAGTTTTAATTTAGGGACCAAGATATTGATATCCAATAACACATCTTAAATTTGAAAAAAACCTGTTTATCTCAGAATATTGTAATTTGTAAAAAACAAAATCTTTTCTCATAAAATAAAATAATAGCTTTATGTTGTAGTTTTCTAATAGTATTTTTTTTCTTATAATATTATGAACTTTAAAAAGTTACCTCATTATCTCAGTCATCTAACAAAACCCGGTTATCTCAGAAGGTTCTAATTTGTCAAATACAAAATCTTATCTCATTAAAAAAAAAATCCTTTATATCCTGTTTTCTTTATGGTTTTTTTTTCTTATAACATATTGAGCTTTAAGAGAATACAAAATATAACGTGGTATACTGGATAAGAACAGAAAGGAATACATATACATATACATTTTATAATATGTATTAATTAAAGTTTATTATATATAAGTGTTTTTATTTTAAACCTATATCCGTGTCTAGAGCATTATGAGACTGTTTTAAAATCTCATATGTCAAGGCCTAGAAGCGACCTGATATATTCTAAAACCAGTTTCCACATTTATTAATACGTTCATAAATTATATAGACTTGTTTATTCCCTGATATCGAAGTCTCTTATTATTATATTAAAAAGATCTTCATTTCATACATTTTTATTTTAAATTAATTTCATTCATTAGTCACTTTTTGTTTTTTTATATAACGTCCCGTTTTTTAATAATAATTTTACGTATTTATTTTATGATTTTACAATTAAATAAGCTGAATATGGCTAGTATCATTACATATATTTACATCATAAAAAAAAATATCACATTTAATAAATTTTGTTTATTAAACGACTATGTTTTTTTAAATCATACAAAAATACAAACAAACTGATGAATTTATTAAATCCAAATGTCATATTAATAAGTAACAATGAGTATTTCAATCATTATTTCAACTCAAATGTCGATGTAATGAATTCTGGCTGACCTTTTGAACTAAACACATCTTGAACGTAAAGGCACCTGCAGACGTACTACTGTCAAAATATATTTATTTTTATGTAACAAATTATATAGCAAACCTTTTTATAAGTTGTTTATTGGAAATATTTGTTAGGTAAAATTCTACCGAATCTCGTGTTAAATAAAATAAGTAGAATCCTTATAATGTAAATTATTCTGGAGAAGAGAACTGATCGGTTTCGTAAGTTGTGTTTTTAACAAATGTGAGAAACTTTGTCCATGCGAGTTTATGAAATGACTTGTTTTCCCAATACTTGTAACAAGCTATTGTCTTACTTTGTCTTGGTAATATTTTAAACGAACCCGCCCTTGAATCTGCTTGATTCGAACGTATTGATGTTTTAAAATGTGGGAATACCGAGGATTAAAAAAATATATACTTAATTTAAATTTAACCATATAAATTGTAAAATCTTCATATTTCTAGAAAACCGCAAATATACATACTAGAGAAGGATTTTATTTAATTCCTGAATATGAAGACTAAAAATTATTTAGATAAATTAAATGTTCTTTATTAATTGTGTATGAAGAAACCTTAATATCCTAGTATTAGTCATTTGAACTAAATTCTAACACAATACAATCTTTAATGTGCATACTACACAAAGCTACAAGCTAAACAATAATTAAAATACCATTAAAATGATTTATTAATAAACAAAAATGTATATTTGAAGTGTTAAAGACGGCAACCATAAAATCATTGCCGACCTCGAAATGTTCAGATAATCGAGATGAACCAAAGGCTAAATGAATCGTGAGAATAAACAGTTGGCTAATCTATTACAAATATACATATATTATCGTTACTGGCCCCACAGACTATAAACTTTTAAAAATATGTATTTAATTGAATTGTCCACCTAAAAAAATGTATAAAATCATGCAAACTAAAAACGTTTATGGGATACCTTACCAAATTTGTTAAAATGAATTCATAACAATTAGAAAAAATATCTTAAGTAACATTTCAAATTAAAAAAAAATTGTGATGTAAATTTCTTTAAAGTTTGATGAAAAAATGAAAAAATATATACGTAACTACACTTAAACTTTATGTTTAGATAATGATGGCTCCTAAACTTTAACAATATATCGATAGCCGTCACTTGTCGTTGGGATATTTTATGTTTTAATTGACATGAAAAACAAATTTTGTAAAACGTGAACTTGTTGAAACAAGTATTCCAAAATTTAAATATTTACTGTATGAATAAGCTGAAATATATTTATATACATAAATAAATAAGATTACCTCATCCGGTTTAGAAATAGATTTGTAAAATTAATCAGTCGCAAAGAAACGCACGTTTCACAGAAGTCATGTAAAGGTAAATACAGTCACACGGAAAAGGTTAGGACCATCAAGTTTTTATATAATCTTCATAATTTATTTCTACAGTTTATATCTGTGTAATTAAGAACAGTAAAATCATTAGATATATTGTATATTAAAAAAATATATAAATATTCGAAATCGTAATAATTATAATTAAATATACGATTTTACATACACACTTATTGCACACGATTAACAGGATTAACATGTGTCAATAAGATTACTCTTTGTAAGCTTCTGTTAAATGCAAAGTTGTGATATATTAGATTATATTTTACGTCATCCATGACATGCAACGTACTAACGACGTACGTCAACCTGCATACACTTATAAAGGTTAAGACTTGCAATCATTCTAAAGCACTTCCATTTCACCATCAATTCATTTGTCCTGTCCATATATCCAATAGTATTTTACTATAACATTATAATGATGATGTTCAGGTAAACTTAAATATCATATTTATTACTGCGCTTCCTGTCAATATAATATTAAAATTCTTATTTTAATATTCTGTTGAAAATAATATTTTTATTTTTTTTCAATAAATATTAATATAGACATGAATTTGTGTTCGTAATAATTAGTTCATAAAACATGAAAATAGAGTTAAATGTGCAAATTGAATTAACATTAATTATGCATATTTTTATATAAAATATATCAAGATCTGATTGGTTAGTTATCTTAAATATTCATTTTTATTCACTTTACCAAATATAGACGTGTTCTTTAAAATATATATAATGGTCGTTTTTAATAGGAAGCATAATCTTATTTACATATATTAATAACCAAAAAAGATGTTAAAATAATAGTTATTACCATATCGAATTTAAAATTACTATATACGGAATTATAATAACCTTGTTAATAACACTAAAGTTTTGATAATAAGCGTCACTATGCATCTATTCGGAATTACAATCTATACCTTTTGCTCCAATTGGCTGATGAAAAGAGAATATTAAAGAGAGTATACTTCATATTTTGTCCAAGTAATATGGATTGCTATTCAAAATACAAGAGTCAGGATTCTTGGCACTATTCCACAAATACACTGCGTTAATATAGTTAGCTTTTACATTGTAAGACCTTGTACAGTAAGACAGCAAAGGGTTAAGTACCTACTTATACAAAATTAAATAACAATTTTGTCTAATTTATACATTGAATCAAACTTCAATGATCACTAAAAACATCAAACTAGCCGCATTATAATAGACAAAACAAAATTATTATAATAATTACCAAATTACATTAACGAAAACAAACTAAGTCTATATGCCAGGGCCATTAGTTCTTGTTGGGCAAACTTGCCCTAATGTTGCAACTAAATTACAGAGATTTGGATACACAGACTGACACGTAATTGGGACTCGTCCCCAATTGTGCAATGATAGAATTATGTTTAAACTAATCTCAAAATAAATAAAGGATTCATAAACAGATTTTGTATAAAAATATTATCTAAGTTTAAAATATACATAGAAACTCTAGTTATGTTAATATAATACAATAAAAATATTACCATCTTCTTTATTAAGTTTCCATGTGACTTCTGACTTTTATTATCATTAGTTATAAGTAGTACCTGTATGGTAAATTAAAATGAATATTAGTATTAAATAACATTTAATAGTTATGTATTAGATATGCCTTATAATTGAGGTGTTATATAATTATATATAAAAACTTTTTACATTTTCACAAGTTGTTTTTTTATCTTTGCTGTTTTAATAGTAAACATCTTACTCTCAAATATTCTAATGCGTTACTAAATAATTATGATATTACATCGCAAAAAGTGGGAATTTACTTGGTAATAAATACAATTCTCACTAATGTAATTTATTATTAATAATCATGAAACCAACAATTTCCATAATTCTCAATTCTAAGACATGTTGTTTTCAAACAGATAAAAAGCTTTATCTATTAAATTAATAAAGTTACATGAATTATTATTTTCCCACTATTAATTTGTAAAATGTTATTTAAACTATATATATAGAGACGCTATAAGTCAGACTAACAAACATTAACTACTTTATTTTTCTCAAATGGTAGAATTGAATTTTCGACAGTATAGTAGAAAGTAGGGCTATTTGCAAAATAACTTATAAATTTTTAAATATCAAATTAGACATCGTGTAGTATTAGTAGACAATATTTTATACTCAATGATGTAGTTCGAGATATCTATTATTAGATAAATAGACTATAAATAGTCTTAGATAACTAACTTAGATGTTTATCTATTAATATTTAGCAAATTAATAACTTCCACTAACAAATAATATGATAAATATATTTTCATTATAAAATTGCGATTATAAGACGGCATAAAATTTCTACAGCGTTATATAAGAACGTCTTCAAAATTAATCTGGTATACCAGTCTGACCGGTAAGGGTCTGACACTCGTGATGTCACTTCGACCCTGGCATAAATACTACAAAATTAATATATCCCTTGGCTCAGTCTCACATAAATATCGCTTTCATTGACTTACAACTTATTATTATGGTGCGGTCAATGTTACATATTACGAAACATATCAATATGGAATTATTAAAGATGTGTTAATGGTTACTTGGTTGTAACAACAATAAAATATTGCTCATTAGGTTTTCATTATGACGTCATAATGACATTGTACTGACATTTAAAATCTACACTTAACCTACTGATGCTGTGTAATTGAAATATATAGAAAATCATTTTTAATCAATACCCTAGCACTTGTCTCCTCCTATATCTAATATATGTATAATTATTTCAAGTACATCGTTTAAAATAGAACAAATAGATTGCAAATTTGCATACTATAACGTGGTCTTTGTAAAACCACACGTAAGGTACAATTATTACATATTTGATTTAGCAATGACCTTTAACTGCGTGGTTAAGTTGTAAAATGATGATTGTAATTATCAATCTTCAAAGGTTTTCGCCAATTATCAACTTTATCTGACTGATTAGAATATTTTAACACACTAATTGTTACTGCGATTTTTTATCATCCAACCGCCTTCTCTTTGAAAAGATTGCAAAATACGTACTAACGTTTTAATCTAGACTACAATATACTTATTATTATATTATATGCGATATACTCATTTAAGCTTTATATAAATTTGTGAATAAAAATAATATAATTAATGTTTGAAAATATCTATGAACATATATAGCCACTTTTTCTTGTTTATATTCTTTAAATAAGTATAGAATGAAAAATAAACAAATACGAACAGAAATTCGAATCCTCCACCTCCGAGAAAGGGTCCCGTCGCTCTACCAATTGAGCTACCATATCGCTACCCGTCTCGGTGATTTAAGCTTTCTGTATCTGTTCGTCTTTAATTTTTATAAAAAAAATAAAACAATTAATTAAGAAGTCACACTTAGTTAATTCACTAGTTATTCTTCAAGAACAGTTGTAGGAATTTTAGTGAAATGTAATGAATTATTTATTAAATATAATACCGCATCCACATTTCTTATTCATGATCAAATCCTTGTTCTTATCATGTATCTAGGACAATTTAGTGAGAATATGAGCATCAGAAAACAAAAGAAAAATGAGTTTATAGAACTATTCACACTGTTACAGCCACTGGTTACGCAATTGGTTATTTTACTATTAATAGTTCCATACATTGTTTTTTAAGTATATCACTAATAAAAATATGAGAAAGTATTTAGGTATTGTTTAAGATTTGATTAATTATAGTGCTAATACCATTGTTTTATTAATATATTTAATCTATTAAATCTAACATTATTATACTTTTTATATATGGAGCGATTATATTATGGAGTTTTTTTGGTAAACAATTTATAAATAAGCAAATATTTTTTTAACATCTAGCTCACTCTCACACGTTTTACAATTTAATTAAATACTGGTTAGTCTTATTTTAGCTTTATTCGAGGCCATTACTGATTAAATAAAAAATAAATAAATAAATCACTAATAACATTAATTTCTATATACTACGACCCTTTTAAACTTTATAAAAGTATATCAAACATGCGTTCGTAGACGGAGCCACAGGAAACATATAGTTAATAAATAAATCAAAAGTCAAGTCTTAATACAATAAATTTAATTATAATTGAAGTCTACGTGTGTTTTTGTTTGTAATAGTGTCGAAATAAACACGGAAACGTTACCCGGGTCAACGGCTGACCTCACGAATCTTAGAAGTTAGACGGATGCAACACAATTATACCCATCGTGACCTAATGGTACATAAATATTATTTATATTGTTCACGTTTTAAATATAAATATTAAAGATGTCGTTATGGCATACCATATACCACCTGTATTTAGTATGCCATAACTTTTGGCAATTTTATATTTATATGGATTGTTAAACAGTCTGTTCGTAGTGATAATAAATATTAATTATTTAAACAGAAGACTTATTATCAGCAATATTCAATATATACCTTTATCTTCTATTTATATCTAGATTTAGATGTTAATTTCTAGATTTAGATGATCTAGGTCCAGCGTCATGTAAATTAAACAAAAAATATTACTAAACTGACCCTCAACAATTTCATTTAATTTGCATTGAACTGTCAAAAGGGAAACAAAATATAAGAAGTGACAAATCGCTTGCAATATGTTGCAATATTCTATTATATGGAGATTCCTCTTGACACTAATATGTCGAATTCCATTGCGGTTCCACTGAAAGTGATTTTATCACCAATGTCGATATTATGATGTAATTACCGCGATGCAATAGTCTTGGTACTTAGCCAGAATATTTACTCATCAATATTAAATGCTTGCAAATATATTCAAATAGTTTATAACAGTATCTGTGTGTATATTACAATGAGAGTTACGTGAAATGTAAAATATTATGTATTAGTTGAAACTGTAACGAAACCTATACGATATGTATTCTTTACATCATTTAAACTATAAAAATATAACTCTAATAAGAATTCTCTAATATTTTTTTTATTAAAACTCCAAACGTAAAACCCTTATCCTAATTTTAATTGATATTAAAATATTTTCTCAATATCATGTAAAGTATCATAACAGTAATTGTAACATAATAATTTTAAAGAAATACTTATAAACAATTTTCAGAACACTTTTCCATCCCTGAACAACCTTCAATATTAACATGTTTAGTTTCCATATCCGTCTTTTCTTTATTTTTTTTTTTATTTTTCATTCGGTAGACAGCGATCTGTGTCAGAACGAGTGCCTTGGCTGTAGGTGTGGGGGATGTCCAATTAAAAATTGATGTCTGTAGGGTATCTGCCACATCACGTGCTGGACACCTTATGTGATGATAGATATCATGTTCCGCATACATTATAGTATAAGATCATTATATGGTACGAGATAGAGGGTAAAAGCTTTACATATTTTTTTTGTTACAGGGCCCCATGAAGCGGCGGTCATGAAATTAGCGGCACTGATTGCACTTGTGCAGGTTTGAATTATTTTATTAAAATTAATATAAATTATTGTAATTGAGTTTTTACAATAGTAGCGTAAAAAATGTCAGTTAAGCTACAAAACTAATTTAATTAAAAGCAAATTAATCAAACTGTTTTTAATTTCGTTGTATTGACTGTATCATCTATGATTGATGATGCCTTGTTGTATAAGATTCGATTTAAATAAAGGTTAGGTCAATGGTAGCCATAGATTAAAGTTATATAACGGTTTTTTATTGTCAATAGATTGTCTCTATGTAATCAATACAGTAAGTTACATAACCTATGGAATATATTTACGAGATTTCAATCTGTGTTAATATTCATTTGGTGGTTACAAAATAAAACAATAATCATTTTAGCGGTTTCATATATTAATAATTATTGATGACATTAAACCTTTGTTAAAATTAAAATCTAGATGATGAGCGATAAATTATTTTTTTATGTATCTATCTTTTAATTATTCTTTCATGTTTTATCAAACATCTTAATTTATGCGGTGTTTATGAAATAATATACCACTGGTTACTCAACATCAAATGGGCCGTAATAACGCGAAATAACGCGTGAGAGAGAAAAAAAATACATTGTTCTGGAGTACAACGATCTTGTAGATAACATTAATAGTGCGGCAACGGTAATAAATCTCATAACGAAGTCACTACATACGTGTTATTATATTTTATAACAAAGAAAATAATAACGGAATGAATTATTAATTAAATAATCTTGAATTGGATTTGATATTATAATACGATTACGTTTTTAATATCAGTGGTTACTAGAAATTCATTTCTGTTCCCCGTGACGTAATGATTTATTTAAATCTAAATCACATTTAAACTACAATAAATAAATTACATTTAATCTAAAATAAATATGTATTTTTTGCAGCTGTCGCTCGCTACAGCTGTCCCAGATGGCACGCTCACTGCAGCTGAGTTAAATCGACAGCTAGCCGGAGTTAACGGTCTAGCTCAATTCTTTGACGATGTTATCGACGACAACGCTGTCAACTTTGTGAGAGGGTCGAGAGCCGCTGACAGTCCTTTATCGCCTGATATTGATGTACAGTGCTCAGCGGATTTTATAGATGTAACGGTTGAATTCCCTGATGTCTATGATGGAATTATTTATAGCAAGGGTTATTTGAATGACCCGAAATGCAAGTAAGTAAAGAAGGTTTTAGATTTAAAGAAATAACATATTAAGGTATAAGATTTAAAATCATATCAAAATCAGTATCTACTAATCATTTTAATATATCATCACTAATTTAGTTTAAAATTATTTTCAGATATGTTTCGCTCGGTGGTAGCCAATCAAGATACTCATTCCGAGTGCCATTGAAGGGCTGTGGAAGCAGAGCGCTGTGCAATGCTTGTGGCACCATCGACAATGTGCTGGTGTTCCAGGCCGACGACTTTGTTCAGGGTTCATTTGATTTTGCTAGAAAAGTAAGAACATTTTTATTAAAGATCACATATTTCAAATTCAAATTATGAAATATTTATCTAGGAAGCAAATTTAATTGAAATATTTGGTACATTCTTCGTACGATCCTCAATTCTTAAATGAACACAAAAGCATATAAGAGTATATTGCAATGCTATTACAGGTATCATGCGCAAGTACAGCCTTAGAAGTATCAGTAGGAGGAGTGAGACAGGAACAGTCGCATGTTTTGAAATTAAAACCTTTTATGGTAGATATGCTTGATGTTGTCGCCGTACAAGGACCAGCTGGTAGTGTTGAGTGTTGGATGGATATACGAAAGGGAGTTTTCCCTAATGTAACTAACTTTATCTTGCTTTACTCAAAATACTGGGCGTTTTTATTTCACTTTAAATAAGTTCCTAATTTTTTTCTAGACTACACCCATAGAAAATTCCATCAAGATTGGCGAATATCTCACTATATTGATTTACTTAAAAGATACTAAAAAACAATATAATCTTAAGATTCACGATTGTTGGGCGTACGATAATGAAGACTATGATAGTCCAAATACTAACAGGATACAACTAACTGACAAGGCCGGATGTCCACAGTAAGTTATGTTTCATCATAAACATACACAAGCCGTTTATACGTAATCAACGTACACATTTATATATATTTTACGCTTAAATTAAATTTTTACTTTTAGGAAAAAGAAACTCATTGATTTCTTTCAAAAATCTACAAACACTGGTAATTCCGGAGCAACACTTATTGCATACAGCAAAGTTAGTGCTTTTCGTTTCCCTGAAACAGATCAAGTGTATTTAACATGTAATGTTGAGGTAAGACAACAATACAAAAAAAACTGGTATGTAAAGTGATCAGATAATACAACACTTATTACTTTTTTCAGTTATGCACAAATAATTGTGATCCCAGCTGCAATGAAATAACAAATCAAATTACAACAACGACACAATCACTCCGATGCTATCCAGGAAGTATCGATCCACGTTGTCCTAAGCCGACAACGCCAACGCCACCTAACTGTTTCCCTGGTAGTACAGATCCTCGTTGTCCGCTAACAACCACGCCAGAGGCTCCTAGATGTTATCCTGGTAGTATTGATCCACGTTGCCCAAAACCAACAACACCAGCTCCACCGAACTGTTACTCAGGAAGCACAGATCCTCGTTGTCCGCGACCAACCACTCCAGAGGCTCCTAGATGTTATCCTGGTAGTAATGATCCACGTTGTCCAAAACCAACAACCCCAGAGTCACCTAGATGCTATCCAGGCAGTACAGATTTGCGTTGCCCTCAACCTACAACACCAGCTCCACCAAAATGTTTCCCTGGAAGCACTGATCCTCGTTGTCCGCGACCAACCACACCAGAGGCACCTAGATGTTTTCCTGGTAGTACTGATCCGCGATGCCCTAAACCAACAACAACAGTACCGCCGAGATGTTTCCCTGGAAGTACAGACCCTCGTTGTCCAAGCCCAACCACGCCAGAGGCTCCTAGATGTTATCCTGGTAGTACTGATTCCCGTTGTCCTAAACCAACAACACCATCTCCACCGAAATGTTTCCCCGGAAGTATAGACCCTCGTTGTCCAAGACCAACCACGCCAGAAGCTCCTCGATGTTATCCTGGTAGTAATGATCCACGTTGTCCAAAACCAACAACACCAGAGTCACCTAGATGCTATCCAGGCAGCACTGACTTGCGTTGCCCTCAACCTACAACACCAGCTCCACCAAAATGTTTCCCTGGAAGCACTGATCCTCGTTGTCCGAAACCAACCACACCAGAGGCACCTCGATGTTATCCTGGTAGTACTGATCCGCGTTGTCCTAAGCCTACGACTCCAGCACCACCAAAATGTTTCTCAGGAAATACAGACCCTCGTTGCCCACGACCTACTACTCCTGAAGAACCTAATTGTTACCCAGGCAGCACAGATGCCCGATGCCCAAAACCGACAACATCTATACCATTAAAACCATCTTGTTACCCTGGCTCTCCTGATCCTGAGTGTCCACAACCTTCAAGACCGACAACACTTAATCCCCCTACCTATTTACCTCCAACAACACCAGCCCCGCCAAAGTGCTTCCCTGGAAGCCCAGATCCCCGCTGTCCACGACCTACAACATCAGAGGCTCCTAAATGCTATCCTGGCAGTACTGACTTGCGTTGCCCTCAACCTACAACACCGGCTCCACCAAAATGTTTCCCCGGAAGTATAGACCCTCGTTGTCCAAGACCAACCACGCCAGAAGCTCCTAGATGTTATCCCGGTAGTACTGATCTTCGTTGTCCTAAACCAACAACACCAGCTCCACCAAACTGTTACTCAGGAAGCACTGATCCTCGTTGTCCGCGGCCAACCACGACAGAGGCTCCTAGATGTTATCCTGGTAGTACTGATGCACGTTGCCCAAAACCAACAACACCAGAGTCACCTAGATGCTATCCAGGTAGTACTGACTTGCGTTGCCCTCAACCTACAACACCGGCTCCACCAAAATGTTTCCCTGGAAGCACTGATCCTCGTTGTCCGCGACCAACCACACCAGAGGCACCTAGATGTTATCCTGGTAGTACTGATCCACGTTGCCCAAAACCAACAACACCAGCTCCACCGAAATGTTTCCCTGGAAGTACAGACCCTCGTTGTCCAAGACCAACCACCCCTGAGGCTCCTAGATGTTATCCTGGTAGTACTGATCCTCGTTGTCCGCAACCAACTACTCCTGAAGCACCTAGATGCTACCCAGGCAGTACAGATGTTCGATGCCCAAAACCGACAACACCCATACCATTAAAACCATCTTGTTACCCTGGTTCTCCCGATCCTAAGTGTCCACAACCTTCAAGACCGACAACACTTAATCCCCCTACTTATTTACCTCCAACAACACCAGCTCCGCCAAAGTGCTTCCCTGGAAGCACAGATCCTCGTTGTCCACGACCGACAACACCAGAGGCTCCTAGATGCTTTCCTGGCAGTACTGACTTGCGTTGCCCTCAACCTACAACACCGGCTCCACCAAAATGTTTCCCAGGAAGTATAGACCCTCGTTGTCCAAGACCAACCACGCCAGAGGCTCCTAGATGTTATCCCGGTAGTACTGATCCTCGTTGTCCTAAACCAACAACACCAGCTCCACCAAAATGTTTCCCTGGAAGCACTGATCCTCGTTGTCCGCGACCAACCACACCAGAGGCACCTAGATGTTATCCTGGTAGTACTGATCCACGTTGCCCAAAACCAACAACACCAGAGTCACCTAGATGCTATCCAGGCAGTACTGACTTGCGTTGCCCTCAACCTACAACACCAGCTCCACCAAAATGTTTCCCCGGAAGTATAGACCCTCGTTGTCCAAGACCAACCACGCCAGAGGCTCCTAGATGTTATCCCGGTAGTACTGATCCTCGTTGTCCTAAACCAACAACACCAGCTCCACCGAACTGTTACTCAGGAAGCACTGATCCTCGTTGTCCGCGGCCAACCACGCCAGAGGCTCCTAGATGTTATCCTGGTAGTACAGATCCTCGTTGTCCACGACCGACAACACCAGAGGCTCCTAGATGCTTTCCTGGCAGTACTGACTTGCGTTGCCCTCAACCTACAACCCCGGCTCCACCAAAATGTTTCCCAGGAAGTATAGACCCTCGTTGTCCAAGACCAACCACGCCAGAGGCTCCTAGATGTTATCCCGGTAGTACTGATCCTCGTTGTCCTAAACCAACAACACCAGCTCCACCAAAATGTTTCCCTGGAAGCACTGATCCTCGTTGTCCGCGACCAACCACACCAGAGGCACCTAGATGTTATCCTGGTAGTACTGATCCACGTTGCCCAAAACCAACAACACCAAAGTCACCTAGATGCTATCCAGGCAGTACTGACTTGCGTTGCCCTCAACCTACAACACCAGCTCCACCAAAATGTTTCCCTGGAAGTATAGACCCTCGTTGTCCAAGACCAACCACGCCAGAGGCTCCTAGATGTTATCCCGGTAGTACTGATCCTCGTTGTCCTAAACCAACAACACCAGCTCCACCGAACTGTTACTCAGGAAGCACTGATCCTCGTTGTCCGCGGCCAACCACGCCAGAGGCTCCTAGATGTTATCCTGGTAGTACTGATCCACGTTGCCCAAAACCAACAACACCAGAGTCACCTAGATGCTATCCAGGCAGTACTGATTTGCGTTGCCCTCAACCTACAACACCGGCTCCACCAAAATGTTTCCCTGGAAGCAATGATCCTCGTTGTCCGCGTCCAACCACACCAGAGGCACCTAGATGTTATCCTGGTAGTACTGATCCACGTTGCCCAAAACCAACAACACCAGCTCCACCGAAATGTTTCCCTGGAAGTACAGACCCACGTTGTCCAAGACCAACCACCCCTGAGGCTCCTAGATGTTATCCTGGTAGTACTGATCCTCGTTGTCCGCGACCAACTACTCCTGAAGCACCTAGATGCTACCCAGGCAGTACAGATGTTCGATGCCCAAAACCGACAACACCCATACCATTAAAACCATCTTGTTACCCTGGTTCTCCCGATCCTAAGTGTCCACAACCTTCAAGACCGACAACACTTAATCCCCCTACTTATTTACCTCCAACAACACCAGCTCCGCCAAAGTGCTTCCCTGGAAGCACAGATCCTCGTTGTCCACGACCGACAACACCAGAATCACCTAGATGCTATCCAGGCAGTACTGACTTGCGTTGCCCTCAACCTACAACACCGGCTCCTCCAAAATGTTTCCCTGGAAGTACTGATCCTCGTTGTCCGCGACCAACCACGCCAGAAGCTCCTAGATGTTATCTCGGTAGTACTGATCCTCGTTGCCCTCAACCTACAACACCGGCTCCACCAAAATGTTTCCCCGGAAGTATAGACCCTCGTTGTCCAAGACCAACCACGCCAGAGGCTCCTAGATGTTATCCCGGTAGTACTGATCCTCGTTGTCCTAAACCAACAACACCAGCTCCACCGAACTGTTACTCAGGAAGCAATGATCCTCGTTGTCCGCGGCCAACCACGCCAGAGACTCCTAGATGTTATCCTGGTAGTAGTGACCCACGTTGCCCAAAACCAACAACACCAGAGTCACCTAGATGCTATCCAGGCAGTACTGACTTGCGTTGCCCTCAACCTACAACACCGGCTCCTCCAAAATGTTTCCCCGGAAGCACTGATCCTCGTTGTCCGCGACCAACCACGCCAGAGGCTCCTAGATGTTATCTCGGTAGTACTGATCCTCGTTGCCCAAAACCAACAACACCAGCTCCACCGAAATGTTTCCCTGGAAGTACAGACCCTCGTTGTCCAAGACCAACCACCCCTGAGGCTCCTAGATGTTATCCTGGTAGTACTGATCCTCGTTGTCCGCGACCAACTACTCCTGAAGCACCTAGATGCTACCCAGGCAGTACAGATGTTCGATGCCCAAAACCGACAACACCCATACCATTAAAACCATCTTGTTACCCTGGTTCTCCCGATCCTAATTGTCCACAACCTTCAAGACCGACAACACTTAATCCCCCTACTTATTTACCTCCAACAACACCAGCTCCGCCAAAGTGCTTCCCTGGAAGCACAGATCCTCGTTGTCCACGACCGACAACACCAGAATCACCTAGATGCTATCCAGGCAGTACTGACTTGCGTTGCCCTCAACCTACAACACCGGCTCCACCAAAATGTTTTCCCGGAAGTATAGACCCTCGTTGTCCAAGACCAACCACGCCAGAGGCTCCTAGATGTTATCCCGGTAGTACTGATCCTCGTTGTCCTAAACCAACAACACCAGCTCCACCAAAATGTTTCCCCGGAAGTATAGACCCTCGTTGTCCAAGACCAACCACGCCAGAGGCTCCTAGATGTTATCCCGGTAGTACTGATCCTCGTTGTCCTAAACCAACAACACCAGCTCCACCGAACTGTTACTCAGGAAGCACTGATCCTCGTTGTCCGCGGCCAACCACGCCAGAGGCTCCTAGATGTTATCCTGGTAGTACTGATCCACGTTGCCCAAAACCAACAACACCAGAGTCACCTAGATGCTATCCAGGCAGTACTGACTTGCGTTGCCTTCAACCTACAACACCGGCTCCTCCAAAATGTTTCCCCGGAAGCACTGATCCTCGTTGTCCGCGACCAACCACGCCAGAGGCTCCTAGATGTTATCTCGGTAGTACTGATCCTCGTTGCCCAAAACCAACAACACCAGCTCCACCGAAATGTTTCCCTGGAAGTACAGACCCTCGTTGTCCAAGACCAACCACCCCTGAGGCTCCTAGATGTTATCCTGGTAGTACTGATCCTCGTTGTCCGCGACCAACTACTCCTGAAGCACCTAGATGCTACCCAGGCAGTACAGATGTTCGATGCCCAAAACCGACAACACCCATACCATTAAAACCATCTTGTTACCCTGGTTCTCCCGATCCTAATTGTCCACAACCTTCAAGACCGACAACACTTAATCCCCCTACTTATTTACCTCCAACAACACCAGCTCCGCCAAAGTGCTTCCCTGGAAGCACAGATCCTCGTTGTCCACGACCGACAACACCAGAACCACCTAGATGCTATCCAGGCAGTACTGACTTGCGTTGCCCTCAACCTACAACACCGGCTCCTCCAAAATGTTTCCCTGGAAGTACTGATCCTCGTTGTCCGCGACCAACCACGCCAGAGGCTCCTAGATGTTATCTCGGTAGTACTGATCCTCGTTGTCCTAAACCAACAACACCAGCTCCACCGAAGTGTTTCCCCGGAAGTATACACCCTCGTTGTCCAAGACCAACCACGCCAGAGGCTCCTCGATGTTATCCTGGTAGTATTGATCCTCGTTGTCCTAAACCAACAACACCAGCTCCACCGAACTGTTACTCAGGAAGCACTGATCCTCGTTGTCCGCGGCCAACCACGCCAGAGGCTCCTAGATGTTATCCTGGTAGTAGTGACCCACGTTGCCCAAAACCAACAACACCAGAGTCACCTAGATGCTATCCAGGCAGTACTGACTTGCGTTGCCCTCAACCTACAACACCGGCTCCTCCAAAATGTTTCCCTGGAAGTACAGACCCTCGTTGTCCAAGACCAACCACCCCTGAGGCTCCTAGATGTTATCCTGGTAGTACTGATCCTCGTTGTCCGCGACCAACTACTCCTGAAGCACCTAGATGCTACCCAGGCAGTACAGATGTTCGATGCCCAAAACCGACAACACCCATACCATTAAAACCATCTTGTTACCCTGGTTCTCCCGATCCTAATTGTCCACAACCTTCAAGACCGACAACACTTAATCCCCCTACTTATTTACCTCCAACAACACCAGCTCCGCCAAAGTGCTTCCCTGGAAGCACAGATCCTCGTTGTCCACGACCGACAACACCAGAATCACCTAGATGCTATCCAGGCAGTACTGACTTGCGTTGCCCTCAACCTACAACACCGGCTCCACCAAAATGTTTCCCCGGAAGTATAGACCCTCGTTGTCCAAGACCAACCACGCCGGAGGCTCCTAGATGTTATCCCGGTAGTACTGATCCTCGTTGTCCTAAACCAACAACACCAGCTCCACCAAAATGTTTCCCCGGAAGTATAGACCCTCGTTGTCCAAGACCAACCACGCCAGAGGCTCCTAGATGTTATCCCGGTAGTACTGATCCTCGTTGTCCTAAACCAACAACACCAGCTCCACCGAACTGTTACTCAGGAAGCACTGATCCTCGTTGTCCGCGGCCAACCACGCCAGAGGCTCCTAGATGTTATCCTGGTAGTACTGATCCACGTTGCCCAAAACCAACAACACCAGCTCCACCGAAATGTTTCCCTGGAAGTACAGACCCTCGTTGTCCAAGACCAACCACCCCTGAGGCTCCTAGATGTTATCCTGGTAGTACTGATCCTCGTTGTCCGCGACCAACTACTCCTGAAGCACCTAGATGCTACCCAGGCAGTACAGATGTTCGATGCCCAAAACCGACAACACCCATACCATTAAAACCATCTTGTTACCCAGGTTCTCCCGATCCTAATTGTCCACAACCTTCAAGACCGACAACACTTAATCCCCCTACTTATTTACCTCCAACAACACCAGCTCCGCCAAAGTGCTTCCCTGGAAGCACAGATCCTCTTTGTCCACGACCTACAACATCAGAGTCACCTAGATGCTATCCGGGCAGTACTGACGTGCGTTGCCCTCAACCTACAACACCGGCTCCACCAAAATGTTTCCCTGGTAGCACTGATCCTCGTTGTCCGCAACCAACCACGCCCGAGGCTCCTAGATGTTATCCTGGTAGTACTGATCCACGTTGTCCTAAACCAACGACACCAGCTCCACCGAAATGTTTCCCCGGAAGTTTAGACCCTCGATGTCCAAAACCAACCACGCCAGAGGCTCCTAGATGTTATCCCGGTAGTACTGATCCACGTTGTCCGCGACTAACCACACCCGAGGCACCTAGATGTTATCCTGGTAGTACTGATCCTCGTTGTCCACGACCAACCACACCAGAGACTCCTAGGTGTTATCCCGGTAGTACTGATTCCCGTTGTCCTAAACCAACAACACCAGCTCCACCGAAGTGTTTCCCTGGAAGTATAGATCCTCGTTGTCCGCGGCCAACCACGCCAGAGGCTCCTAGATGTTACCCTGGTAGTACTGATCCTCGTTGTCCGCGACCAACTACTCCTGAAGCACCTAGATGCTACCCAGGCAGTACAGATGTTCGATGCCCAAAACCAACAACACCTTTACCATTAAAACCATCTTGTTATCCTGGTTCTCCCGATCCTAAGTGTCCACAACCTTCAAGACCGACAACACTTAATCCCCCTACTTATTTACCTCCAACAACACCAGCTCCACCAAAGTGCTTCCCTGGAAGCACAGATCCTCGTTGTCCACGACCTACAACACCAGAGTCACCTAGATGCTATCCAGGCAGTACTGACTTGCGTTGCCCTCAACCTACAACACCGGCTCCACCAAAATGTTTCCCTGGTAGCACTGATCCTCGTTGTCCGCGACCAACCACGCCAGAGGCTCCTAGATGTTATCCCGGTAGTACTGATCCACGTTGTCCGCGACCAACCACACCAGAGGCACCTAGATGTTATCCTGGTAGTACTGATCTGCGTTGTCCTAAACCAACGACACCAGCTCCACCGAAATGTTTCCCTGGAAGTATAGACCCTCGTTGTCCAAGACCGACCACGCCAGAGGCCCCTAGATGTTATCCTGGTAGTACTGATCCTCGCTGTCCGCGGCCAACCACGCCAGAGGCTCCTAGATGTTATCCTGGTAGTACTGATCCACGTTGTCCCAAACCTACGACGCCTGAAGCACCTAGGTGCTATCCAGGTAGTAGTGATCCACGTTGTCCTAAAGCAACAACTCTTCAACCAATCTCTACGCCAAGTTCCTGCTACCCTGGTTCAAAGGATCCTAAATGTCCTCAACCCTTCGCTCCAAGCAGCACGAATCCTCCTGCGACATACCTACCTCCATTTCCAGCAGATAATGAAGTTGGTGTAGGAAAAAAAATCAATAAGAATGTTGATTATTATGACGATTCACAGTCTCAAATTGGTAAGCAAAGAAGTACTGAATAAATTATGAATTTAGTAATTTTTGATATAGATTGTATGTTGTCCGTTTTAAAGTTTATTTTGTTATATTTTAAATCATTATTTATTGGCGTTTTTTTATGTTTCGTTTCAAACCTATGAAATTTTTCAGATAACTTCGATTTTTCTCGGACCAAACCTAGAACGAGAAATATTAGAGATTTGAGTGGTACCTTTGGAAATGTTGTTAAAGCTGCCCCGGGCCAGTTATCTGGATTAAGTTATATGGCGATCGTAGGGTTTATGCTCTTTATTATCTTATTGGTGACAGTGGCTGTTGTAACCTTAAAGTACAAACAAATGAAACGAAAAAATAATTTAGCAATAAAATTAAATCAAAATCTTTGTTAATTACAATGTCTTTAGTTCTTTGTGATGAGTAAGATTTTGTATAACTTGAATATTAAATTATAGAATTCATCATCTAACCTCTATATTTTATAATTTTTCACTGCCAATTAAGCTTTGTATTATTTTATATTTTTGCTATTTTATTACAATAAAATAGTGCCATAGGATGATGTATAGTCATATATATATGTATATATAAAGTAACTGGATATATTTTATACCCTCGCAAACCTATATCCCTAGTCAAATTATGTAAAATCATTGTATATGTCTAACATCAGTTTTAATATACATTGATTAGTAAATGTATTTTATTATATTATACTCATTTGTGATATTTGTAAATATTTACGGATATATTGTATGGTGGCCATAGATAAGTTTGGTTTTATAATATTATCTTCTTGTAAAATTGCATTCTATGTTGTGAAACATGTTAAATAAACAAAGTCTAAGAATTTTCAGATAAGTTAAGGCTACTTAGGCAACATGGAATGTTAATTGATGAATTTAAATATACATTAAATATTAGTAAGATTGCTTGTTGAGTCAATCTAAGTAAAACATTCTATGAATGAATTTTGCATTTTATTTATTTTCCATTTTCCAAAACGATTTTGATTTGAATGACTTGATTAGCAAGGAATGTTTCAATATATCATTTCAATTAAAAATAAATATGAAACCAGAACACAGTTTAACATTTTTATGTAAGCTACAACTGTAATCAATATTTATAACATTTGTGAAGAAGACTGATAAGAGCTAAGATTTTGTGGAGTTCCTATGAAAGTGGTGATCCTAATTAGTGACATTAAATCAGATTATTTTTTGTACAATGACAGATTGCCCGAGAGGACTTTTCAATAAGCTTTATTCTTTGATCACAATAAAACAACAGTTGGAGAAAAGAATAAGGAAAATACCGGATTGATTTGAAATTACTTATAAATTGGATTTATTGATATAATGTATAATGGCATATCCTGATTTGACTCAATATGTCCAATATTTTTTTTACTTTAACACCTTTAACTCGGACTTAAAAATTTCTACTATAAATTAATACTTATTGGTCATTCAGAAAGCTAAATATAAAGTTTTTATGGAACGAGCGCTGGTTATGTATTTTGAAATTCGATTATTAAAAAATAAAAATAAGAACAGAAAGTTCTAAATTAAAAAAATCCGTAAATCTGTTTAAACCAGTATTATTAAAATATTGTGTGTGTGTGTGTGTGTATTCAATTAGTAATTTTTGACATAGTGTCTTCTAAAGCAACTATCGTATGTTATATAAAGTTTCAGTGCGGTCGCTTCATCTTAAGAATGACGAAAAAAGTGGTGGTCCTTTCACTGATGTAACGATATTTTTGAATCAACCAAACCAGCAATTCACATACCTGCCTCAGCACAATTTACAGAGTAAGTCAGGAAGTACTTATGATATACTACCCTCATATAAATTATTGATAAATTCGGTGCATGTTCTTAAAGACACATTAAGGCCATGATTAAGCACCGAGTGACTTTATCACCGTCAGGCGTCTGGCTTTTCCAGGTTCTATCTATCTCTATCTTCTCTTCCTTCTTATTTCTTTCGATGCGAAATACTGTCTTAATAAAAATAATAACATTTTATTTACAACACCAGATACCTTTGAATACCCGGGCGTCCCACTTCACTTTAATGTCCGCCCGGTTACAGTTACCCCATACCCCAGAACATTATTATGTACTTATTGAAGTCATTGCGTCGGGGGACGTTGAACTTGGACGTACGTTGACGATGGCGTCTATTTTACAAAATTTTCAGAGCTACCTCATTCATTAGCTAGACTATGCAATTTGATATTGTTATTTCGTTATTTGCATTGGTAATTTACTTGAGTTTTTAATTCTTTTTTTATTTAGCGGTCCCCCGACGCAACGACTTCAATAAGTTCATAATAATGTTATTTTTATCCTTTTTAGACGTCTTTTTGTATCGAGGGTTTTAATTTTTTTTTTTTCTGCTTTTGTAAAATTATTTTAGTTTTTTCTATGTTGTACTAAAAGAACCTACGAAGATACTTATTTAACTTGTGTAGGTTTTTACTATAGATATTGTATTTACCTTTTACCAGCACCAATAAAAGAATATCTTGAAGATGACTGCTCCTATTGCGACCAAACATAGCTAAGAACCATCTAGATAAGCCAAGCTTTCGATTTAAAAAAACCGCATTCCAATCCGTCCACGTCTTTGGCTGCTACGTTGCGACAGACAGATACACAGATACACAGGTCAAACTTATAAAACCCCTCTTTTTGGGCCGGGGGGGGTAAAAATACAGAAATAAACAACCTCAACTTTAATTAGGTTATAACTTGTAAATGTTATTATATTATACTGAATTGACAAGTGTTTTAAAAAGATTTCTGGTCTTCTTAGAAACCATTTAGGGTTTATCCCAGAAATATATAAAGTGCAAATTTAAAACTTATAAAATAAAACAGTTTTAGATACTGTTAGAAATAAAACAAAAAGTATAGGAAAAATATATATTTAACATCATTTTTTATTCATTCAGCAGTAACATTGTTGATTGATGTATTAGACAAAAATGTTGCTACACTTTAAGGAATAAGCACAGTAACTGCATCCGTAATAAAACGAGATATTTACAAAACTATAACATAAAATTGTAAAATTTTATAAAACGAAATAATAATTATTAGTATATTAAAAATATATATTTAGATTGTAACGAACAGGTACAGTCCGGAAATGTACTGGCCGAGTACATTACTGATTGTGAAAACAACAGAAGAGACTGCACAGACGAATTTAAGAAGAACGACCATGCCGACGGCATCGACGTCAACGAATGAAATAATAATATCACTATACAAATACAATTATACAAATTAATTTAACCCCTAAATAAACAAATTATTTTCTTGTGTTAAAGGTGAAAGACAACGATACAAATACATAGCTATATTATAAACACTTCGAATATATATAATAGGCGGACAAACCCAGAGATACAGACATCTATGCTCATCACATACATGCCTGCCCCTGTCGGAAATCGAACGCGAGCCCACGCGTTACGACAGGCGTCTGCGCAACCACTCGGCCAATGCAACGGGGTGTTCAATTAGGTTAATTAGGTTGCAAAGTTCGCGATGTAGTCACGCAGTAAAGGTAAACAGTCTCCTTGGAAAGCCATCGCTGAAGACACTCAAAGGCAACGGAGACATTACCAAATCATTTGCATCATCATAGACAAAAAATGGGGCCATTATTCAAAGCTTGGCAAGAATATCAGAAAGCATCAATATACATTTAGTTTAATTGCAAGTATTAAGTGTCTTTTACATTACTTGCGGCAGATTGTATAACGCTTAAAAACTTTCTCAGTCCAGGCGATTGCAGATTCGAGTTGCAGAGTGTGTACTCATAAACATGGTATTACAATTTACGCGAACGCAAACAATACTGCTTCAGGTGGATCAAGGGGAAATAATCTACTTCATTTACAAGGATCATTCTTCTTAACACAGCAACAGCTGGAGGCTATCACATGGCCAAAGAAACACATACTACACCATCCCATCGACGAAGAGTTTAATATTGACGAAAAAGGAGATGAATAGGATATCATTTGTAGGATAGGAAAACGGAGAAATTATAGAACAAATACGCAATTTGACAGGCAAATAAAAAGCCTGGGATGGACTTATGTAAATAAAATGCTTTTTTCTGCCCACCGGGCGGAAAGCGGCAGTGGGACGAAAGTTCGTTCGTCATTCGTTCTTCGACGGACAGAAAAATAGCACACATACCTCGCAAAGTAAAATAAGAAAGCCTCAGATCACATATTAGTAGACCTCGGTTCCACCTCGGTCGTCAATAACATGTGATCTGAGACATTTCTTATTATTCCTCCCTAGGTGTGTAATATACTGTTATAGAAGCTCCAAAACGATTATATTAATCGTTTGAGGGATTAATCTTCATTTTAATAAAGGGTTTTATGAGCAACTTTTAAAAGCTCCTAAAAGTCTATGTCTACGTATCAAACTACCCACCTACCTAAATACGTAGCGTACGTACTACATAGCCAAAGAACAAGATCAGGCGTACAAAGCATAACAAAAATACTTTGAATTGATAAATAGCTGTATAGACGACTTATGTATTATATACTGTACACAATATTTATGAATTATCACTATCATAATAATTGGTTTCTTTATTATTAAAACAAATCCAAACCACTGCATTTTTTTAAAAGAAAGTTAGTCTGGTATTGCTTTTTGGCGCAGAAATTTTTAATTTTAATATAAGATACTTTCACTCCGGTTTCAACCGATGAAACCGTTTCACAAAAATGGTTAGGGCTTTCAGCCATAAATCTTAAAATATTAAAACCATAATTAACTATCGGTCGATAAGCTTAATACGAATAGGTCCATTGGGAGTATACATTGGATGCACGTGGTACTCCAAAGGCTCGTGATGATACTCCATTTGAAATGCTTGAACCATCTGTAAAAATAAATATTTAATTTTAACTGTGTGCTCTTTCTCTCTACTTATTTATCTTCAACAGATGTTTTTTTTAACGTTCTACGTTGTGTTTATTTTGAAGTCGAGTAAAAGAGTATTTTTTTATAACCTTAACAATATTATACATCTGAAGAGCTATTAGTTTTGTTGTATATATTAATATGTTTTAAAATGATACTATCAGTCAAATTAAAAATAGTGTTTTCTATTTAATATTCCGAGTTAGAAAGGTATAAAAGAGCTATCTCACAGGACACTACAACCCTTACAAACAACTAAAATTTCCCTTGAAAAAAAATATAGCAAATAAGCGAATGCGAGCCATAGTTTCGAACATTAGTTTCGAATGTGTGGCGCCCTTGTGTCTAAGTGCACTAAGTTGTGAGCAACATCAATAATATACCAATTTATTGGTACCTACATGTTCCCTATACAATGACTATGTAACATGAATTACCTTACTAATGACGATATTAATTTCAAGCTCAGCGAATCTTCGTCCGAGACACATTCGCTTGCCGAATCCAAAAGGTAAGGCTGCAAATGCATGTTGTTTGAATAAAGAACGCTGCAACCAACGCTCGGGACGGAACTCTGAGGCATTTGTGAAGTAATCATCACTATTACCCATCACATAGTGTTGGAATATAACTTGTGTCTGGAATAATAATATATTTAATGTTCATTATAATTTATTTAAATCTTTTTAAATGAATGCGCAGGGTATTATTTTTATAAGACAATAAGATGATCAATGTATTTTATTATTTATATTTATATTTAATTACATTTTTTGGTTAAAACGCAACATATCTAGACTATTTAATTAAAATTAGAGATATTTATGTTTTGCAGATATTACTTACTCCTTTAGGTATATTATAACCGCATATAACTGTGTCTTTGCTTAATTGCCGACCATTACCAATAACAACTGGATACATTCTTAAAAAAAAAACAAAATATAGGTTGAAAAACAAAATATAGGTTAATTTTTTAACTAAGGTAATATATTTAAATAAATATGGAATGAAAAATAAACCGATACCTTTACCGATACCCAACCCTGGCAGTATCGGTTTATTTTTCGTGGCAATTTTTTTTAACTTTAAATAAGCTTAACATGGCTATACATGTTTCTAGATACTTTTAAACGTTAATGTAATATATTATATTAAATTTACCTTAAAACTTCCTTGATACAAGCTTTTAGATATGGCATTTGACTAACATCCCCAGGTTTTATTGGTCGACCATTCAAGACACCTGTAATTTCTTTATGCAATCGTTCTTGAACATCAGGTCTTAAAGAGAGTTGGTATAACGTTGATGCTACAGCATTTGAAGTCTAAAAATTTTATATCAATATTTATTATCATATGTGGCTTGATTTTATTTCTTCAAAACTGATAATTCAAATCAGTCCTAGGATTTGGAAGATCTAGAACTGTTTAATAATATTGCTTATAACAATTTTGAAGTTAAAAACCGTCACACAATTCGTTTAGATTGTAATTTCAGCTGAGCAAATTCGGGGAGCAAATTATGTTTCCAACATAGCACAAAAGTAAAACTAAATTTTAAGCCATTACGTTTACTTACTATTTTGCTAATAGAAAATTAAAGGCGCATATTAATATTTGTTTCACAAGAAAGATATAGGATATCACATATAATATCAAAAACATTAACCTTACAAAATAAAATACCTAACTAAAATTGTCTTCTAATGTAATTATAACCTAAAAAACAAAACTTGTATTCAAAATTACCGTATCAATGCCAACAAGAAACATGTCAAGTGCAGCCACTGCAGCTACTCGGGCTCCTGCCGCTGTCACCAGGTCTTGAAGGAGAGATTTACTTCCATTGGAATTTTGGCATTCTTTAAGCGCGCGGTTTACGTGTTCTTGTGTTACGCTGCATTGTGTAAAATTATATAAAATTGAGCTGAGCACAAAATCATTAAAAAAAATTATACATATATCATTTCAAGAAATGTGTTATTTTTACTAAATTTTAATCTTTGGGACATGTATATTAGTAATTTTACATGACAAACTTTTACATCTATTCTGGGTCGGTCCCCAATCAGGCATCGTATGTCCCGATTTGTAAAATTAAGGTAAAATTACGAATTGAAAAACGTATAGTAGCTAACTCTAAGTATAACAGCCTGATGGGTTAAGCTTCCTTTTATAATTTCTCAGAAGTTCTATACACAGCCACGACATGTTAAGAATAACTTGACTTCACTTTTTTTATGAGATATTATTATTGTTGTAAATAGACGTAAGTATGTTTTTTCACCATTTCTACCTAAGTATAGTATCAAGAGCTGCGACGTATTGCCGAAACATGGCGGTGGGAAATAGCCTCCACCAGGGCGTACGTAATTCCAGTTCTCCTACGCACAGGAAGAAGGTATTGACAGCATCTATCAGGCGCTGACTCTCTAAACTCTGCTGTTCTAAGCAGCCCAGCCTTGAGTCTAAGGCTATTAGACTTAATGCTGCAAATTAATATACATTTATTAGTTTACATTATTAATAATGATTTTATATTTTTTTTATATTAATATTTTTTTTTTCCCTAAGGGTCTCAACAGCGACAAGGTCAGCGTCTAGAGCCCTAGGAAAGGACAGTTAGGTTTACTCACATTCTAAAGACCATTTGTGAACTTCGTTTAAAAAGTCATCCGGTGTTTCTGAATTTTCGTTTCTTACTTGTCGTATTCTGTTAAGAAGATTTTAAATTAACAGGTTTTTTCCACGAATTGGTCCACTCTTTATGCAAAATAAAAGTGTTGTTAGATACGGGCACCTGCCCGTATAAGAGTTATTTTTATATTTATCTGGAAGAGTACTATTTTCGAGTTCAAAAAATACCCAATATCATTCACTGTATCCTTAACTAAGTGCGTATATATTTTTTTTAATCATCAGCAGAGTTATTAAGACGTGAAAGCAACTAACAAACATACAAACTTACATTTGCATTGATAAAATTTGTTGGGATATATTTTTTTAAGTTGAAATATTTATAAAAAATAATAATTTACCTATGGACGAAGGCATCAGCAACTTCAGCAACTTTCTCGGTATATTGTGCAGCAGCGCCAACACTCAAAGCGACACGGGATACTTTTGTTCTAAATGCTGCCCATGAATCCCCATGTCTATAATTAAATAATAGTTTGTATTAAATACATCTTTTATGTTGGTGTTAAACGGAATAAATCTTTTATTTTGGTTTTAGGCGTTCAAAATCTTGTTCAAAAACTTGGCAATTATTTTTGAATTCGAACAAAAACGAATTCAAGTCTGTTATTTGATTTAGGAGCCATAATGTCAGACAAAGATTTTGTAAAGGAGGCATAACATCACTTCCTCAATGTTTGTTTAATTTTCCCTGAAGAATATAATTTTGGTATGTTATGCCGACCCCAAAATTATTTGAATTGCAGGTGACGATGGTGGCAGAAACGAAAAGAGATGTCCAGAATGGTACAATGACACATAAGACTGCCACGTTTTAGCTCTAATAAAAATCAATTGATGTTAGTAATATGCATCTATATACTAATTTATTCATAAACAAATACTTACACTGCAATAACTCCTGCGCAGTCTTTCTCAGCTCCAAAGAAGTCTTTCCGTAATGTGTGTTTGTAATAATTTAAAGAGGGCATTGATGGTCTGAAAACACACGTGAATATTACAGAAATGTCATATAAATCTTACCTTAGCTCAAAAATGTTTTGGTAATAAAATAGTGAACCATATTGATAGAACATTTCAGCTAGAACATACTACCTATGTGGAGCTGCATCCTCTCCTCGGAAGACTCTTTCTACTTCGCCAGCGTCGAAAACAAAAAGCATATCCGGTCTACCGAGTAGACCCGCCAATTTGACGCAATCGCCATATTGCTTGCGTAAGGACAAACACACTTTATCGACATGTTCCACGGAATATCCACCTGCAATTAAATAGTTTCATTTCGATCTCTACTTAAACATTTATTAAATTTAAAAGAGTGATCATATTTTAATAGTCAAAATTGAAATTAATAAGAATCATTCATAATCATATCATACAAAATAGCTTTATTGCATCCACACCTTTAATCCATATATACTTTTAAAAATGTCCCTATTCCCAAAAACAGCAAAGTCAACATCCCTTTTATTGGAGTCGTCATCAGAAGGACTGTAATTTTATATTCATAAAGAATCAAGACATATCAATAGAAAGGGTCATGATACCTTAGAAACTAGTACCAAGAAAATCATAAGTATTTGCGGATTGCATCTTTCGAATCCACTTTCTAGTCACGACCACTCCCAATAGCTAGATATCTCGTTAACAGATTATACTTATAATACTTACCGGTTATATTTTAATTGATGTTATCGATTAGTAACGGTAACATTATTCTTTATTCTTTTTATCTGTTAACTGGACTTTTCTTTCGTTCATCAATTGTTATATTGAGCTCAAACTAATATTATACTTAACAAAATGATAATTATTAAATGATATTTGATATATTTTTTTATAAATTGACTACAATTTTAAAATACAATTATATACGCATAGTTATACCTAATCAGATAGCTGCAGTGTGCTCTCAGGCATTACATATTTCGCAACAGGAAATGTAGCCACGCTAAACAGACTGTATGAAAACGAGAATACCTCTTTGTTATTATTATTGTTTTGTAACTAATTGTGGCAAATTAAATAAATATGTAATATATTATAATATTTATTAATATATTTAAGAAATAATCTAAACAAATAAATAATTGGGTTTCCAATGTTGATTCTTAATTTCACATAATTTAATTGTATTGGAAGTTTTGAATAAATATATATTATAAGTTACAGTTTCAATTAATATAAGATAAGGATTAACTTTTTTACTTTACTAGCAGATGCCAACGACTTTGTCTGCCAATAGAAATGTAATTTCTGAAATAAAGAATAGCTTATATATTGATCGGGGCAATAACCTATGACCATATCAGAATTAATAGAAATCCTTTTAGTATTTTTTTTGTGAAGCGCGATCAAACAGACAAAAAAAAACTATGAGTCATGCCGAGATAAATTTTATGAAAAGATAATTACTTAACGTATCTACAAATTTAACTTCTTTTCTATCATATTACATGTAAAGAAGAATTTATAATTCAAGAATTTAAAAAAAATATTTGTCTGATTCTTTGTACCGTATAATTTTTTAATCCTAAAGCCTTAGGAAGATAGCATAACAGCTTCTCAATAAATAGCGCTCAATATGCAAGATAGATGTAGTTCGTGACTTAGATATGGCCGGAAAAAGAATACACAATTATTTCCGTCTCTTTAAGTATTATTCCACCAAATGCCGGAAACCGATGAACGTACAGACACATGATTCCTTTGCAGCGATTTTATATAATTGCAACGATGTATTTTGATATTTGCACATTTTTTTTTATAGATAATTTGACATAACATTGATCATAGTGGTGGTTAAAATTAATATTGTCTATTTATTTAAATTATAATAAAACGTTGTATGTCACCTCTTTATCCAAAATTTATTTGTTTTTATTTGTTGCAGTAGTATCTACAATCGTGATAATTTTTTCCAACATATTTATTATAATGAAATAACAAATTCACAATTTATAAATTACAATTAACCGAAATTGGGCTATTGGCTGTACCTATATGCAGACCGGAAGTTAATTTTGTCATTTAAAAATGATTTAGACCTTAAAGTTTCCTTTGTTTAAAAGTGGCGATAGACTTGAACCGAGAAATTATAGGCCAATATCTATTTTGCCTACCTTAAGTAAAATCTTCGAAAAAATTATTCTCAAGCAAATGACAGAATTCGTTTACAGCAATAAAAGCATGCATAGTAAACAATTTGGTTTCACCAAAGGCAAGTCAACAACTGATGCGGGTGCCACGCCTCTTAAGCACATTTACGACGCATGGGAGAAGTCACAGAATGCAATCGGGGTATTTTAAGATTTATCTAAAGCCTTTGATTACGTAGACCATCAAACATTACTATGAAAACTTAACCACTATGGTGTGCGTAGTGCTGCGCTTGATCTTATTGCCTCTTACTTAAATGAAAGAGTTCAGACGGTATAATTGTAAATCGGCTGGTTCACACCTAAAGATGGGTATTCCACAAGGATCTATTCTTGGCCCCTTTTTATTTTTACTCTATATTAATGATTTGCCCTTTTATGTAAAAGGACTATGTGACATTGTACTTTTTGCTGATTTTCAATGTTGATCGTAATAAAGCTAATTATAACAAAGTAAACAGTGCTCTGTCACGTATTCTTCATTGGTTCGAAATTAATAATTTGGTCTTAAATACTAAAAAAACTAAATGCATGGAATTTACACTGCCTAATGTCAAAAGTCAAAATTGTAGTTTACGCCTTACCAATGAAGTGTTAGAACTGACTGACTCAACAATTTTCTTAGGTATATCTTTAGATAAAAAGCTCCAGTGGAACCCCCATCTCTCAACACTCGCTGGCAAACTCAGCTCTGCCGTCTTTGCAATTAAAAAAGTAAGACAGTTAACAGATTTTAATACGGCTCGACTCGTTTATTTTAGTTATTTTCATAGTATTTTGTCTTACGGTATTTTATTATGGGGCAGTGTTGCCGAAATGAATTCTATATTTGTTTTACAAAAAAGAGCTATACGGGCTATTTGTAATCTAAGAGCTAGAGACTCCCTAAGAAATGTTTTTAAAGAAATCAGTATACTTACGGTCGCTTCTCAATACATTTTTAATAATATATTATATATACGTCAAAATTTAAATACTTATACTAAAAACAGCGACAGACATACGATAAATACAAGAAATTAAAATAAACTCGTAACGCCTAAATTTCGACTTCAAAAAGTTAACAAATCCTTCATGGGCTTCAGTGTACGCATATATAATAAGGTTCCACAAGATATTTTGGATCTTCCTTTCCTAATTTTTAAATCTAAAATTAAAAATATATTATTAAATAAATCTTATTATAAAATTCAAGAATTTTTGGATGATCGAAATGTATGGAACTTGGGTCATTGACTCATTTGCAGGGTTGATGTTATAATGTATAAGTCAAACATTGTTTAATTTCATTTAAAAAGAGCAACTGTTGAGTTTCTGGCCAGCTCTTCTCAGCGGAACAGCATTCCGAGCTGGTGGTAGTTTATTCACAGACTGACTATACTGACCAATTTAATGTAATTGACGATTCAAAAGTACGTGTAAATGCCTACTTGAATAAAGATATTTTGTATTTGAATTTGAATTTGAATTTGAAAAAGCTAAAACCCTGTATGTAGACAAATCAATTAATAGTCTTTTATGTATTTTTGGACAACACACAACTCCGATATTAATTCTGTGTGTCACACACCTAAACCTTGTACTAATTTCATGTTTCGTAACTGTCCATCATTATAACGAAAGTTTTGACAACGATTTGTATGCAAGAGGGTACTTTACAGCATTGCGACATCCTATGCATTATTTTATAACAATGTATCTTCTCATAGTTTCATTCAAATTTAGATTTGAAGATAAAAATATAAAATAATGTTCGTAATTAAAATGTAAGCATTGTGGTAATTGTTATTTTATCTATATATATATATATATATATATAGAAGGATGTTTGTATATATGAAATCGATGAACTCAGAAACTATTGGACCGATGATTATGAATATTGGTATGTATATGTATTTTTCCACGGAGAAGGTTTATATGGTATGCCCATTGATGTAACTCGCCACCAGGCGGCGCTGTCAAATATAGACTTCCGCCCCGTTCAACCGATTGTCATAAAAGTTGGTATGACCATGTATGTTTCCTCGAAGAAAACGAATATACTATGTCCATTGATGTAACTAGATACCAGGCGGCGCTGTCAAATATCGACTTCCTCCCCGTTCAACCGATTGTCATAAAAATTGATATGACCATGTATTTTTCCTCGAAGAAAACGAATATGCTATGCCCATTGATGTAACTCGCCACCAGGTAAAGTAAGGGTTATCCCAGCGAAACGGGCTGGGTTCGCTAGTATTATATATAGTTAGTAGTTTGTGTATATTTTGTCTTGGAGATGTTCTAAATGTAGGTTATATATTATATATAAATCTGCCCTGCTAAACCTATGCTACCAAAATACCAGAGTAAGGAATTCATGAAACGCAACTTTGAGGGGTCTCTGGTCTTCCCACCGCCAGCAAAAACAATTTGATCTAACACCGACTTCTCCATAATTCCCTTGGTTTTGTTGTCTTTTTTACTAATGTTGATACAAAAATGAGCTGTCTGTTAACCTAAATTTCCAATTAAAGTAGTCGCGACTAGACCTGAAGGAAGGTCTAACTATATTCTTTTTTTTTTTGCACCAAGTTTAAACGCTTGGTATGTTCGTCCGAAAATATGTATGTGTATGTGTGCATGTGTGTTTGTGCGTATAAACGTTATAATCTCAGTGATAGCATTGCATTGTTGTAATAGCCACATATTTAGTACTTAGGAATCAAGTTTACCAGAACTACCTAGACAGTTTAATACCTACTATTAAAATCAGGTTATAAAAGTTGTCTTGTGGGTGAAAATATAACTCACGTAATACCCAGGGTTTCACAATAGCCCCTCCCACGGAAACCCATATTTTTACTCCGGATATTAAGACACTACATAACCAGTGCTAGGAAAAGATTTGTACAATAATTGTATTTTTTCATGAAATGTTTAATGATCCGATATTTTTATTTATATATTAAAATATATTTTTATTGTTTATAAGCATTTTAAATATGTTTACTACGTTGTTGGATCACCATTTATTACTGTGAACATGGCCCAAGCTATAAAAATTCAAAAGAGGTTTGCAATAGAGAAATCTTAGATATTTTGATTGGAACTAAAATCACTGGAGTTGTAGTTATATATACAAAAAAACTTAATATCCATAAATAACTAAATATTCTTCCATCCGTTTATAATTATAGTGATTTACACGAGGCCTATATTGTATTAAATATTTTTATATTAACTATTATATATTTTTGTATTAATTATTTTAATATTTTGCCTTTATTTAGCACTTTTGGTTATTTTTTATGGATATACTCATAGGGGAAGTAGACCTAGTATACACAAGTTTGAATCTTGTAAGAATTATGTAAAAAAACTAAATTTGTCATTCAAAAGATTCATATATGTAAATTTAATGTTATAAATTTTTACATTACGCAAATCAATATATACAGCTGCGTTCGATGTCTGATGAAAACCAAAGGACTGAATTACATAACTAAATCATTTGCATCTAATATACATATTTACATTTAAATGTCCTAAGAATATTATTAGCATATAGTAGCATATATTATAATTAATTATATATATATTTTATAATTTATTTTGGAAATATGATAACAATTGTTCAGGAAATTGCTTTTGAACACTATTTAAATTATTAAAATTCTAATTATTAAAAATTTAAATTATTAAAATTATTAAAAACGATTATTTAAATTTTGAAAATTCTAAAAAGTTGACCAACTCATCTCAAGCCATAATCTCATAATCATAAGATTATAGCTTGGGGCTTCTCTATTCTTCACCGTGTCAAATTATGACTAACAAATTCTTCCATAGACCCACCCACTCTTAACTATAATTTACGAAAACGTACATATTTTATAAATGCAAACGAGTATAAATGTTTACGATAAATCGTTGTCATTCATAAATAATACACTTTTTTTTATTAATGTAAAAATAAAAATTGCCATGACTTGTTAAATATTTATTTTTAAATAAATATTTATAATTAATATAACTGTTATGTATAAAAGGTTGTTGATACTGCAATAAAAACTACGACAGAAACTGCACCTACTTTATACCTAATTGGTAACGTAAATATTCTATTTAATTTATGTACATTTATATTTTAAATACACATCGACGTAACTTGTATTTAAATAAATAATAATAATAATATTTAGTATAACAAGTTTTATGAAAAAAATATTTGTCACATAATTTATATGTGAAATTTATTCAAACTGTTAATTTTATTGTTAAATTTGAGTTTTTTTTTGAATTAATATTGTCAAAGTTTGTTAATAAATATAAATAATTCACTGTTACAGTAGTTTTTGGAATTATTTATATAACATTGCCGTTATAGTGTCAACCCCTAATCCCCGAAATATAATAATTAAAGGTCTTTTCTTTTCTTCAAATAGAAACCCAGTTATGGAACCTGGTTATTAAACCTGCATCACCTGCAATCCACTTAATATAACACAATTCCTAATTCTAGTTACAGGTGTTTCATTAAAATGTGTAACACGCTGCCGATTCTGACCGATTGCAGGACATCGACCTTTTGAAAGTATGCTTGTAATTATTGTTACATACATACAAATATTTTTTACGACATTTTATATAAATATATTTTTACCCGTTATACCTTGAGTCAAAGTAATTATTATAAATTTTTGACAAATTATTAGTAACGAGTGACGACATGTTAGTTGGGAAAATCATACCGTTCTTTTCAGTTAGCTCTTGACCTATTTTGAAATCGATTTTAATAATCAAGCCAAATTACTTCACACATCGAATCCCCCATGCTTCCAGATCATGAATACGGACTTGAATAGGTTTGAAACTACTCGAGGAAAAATCCGATACAATTTAATAATAATATTAGCTACATCCTATTTGTCTTAAGTCTATACTCACCAATATACGGTATAAATCGCCAAGTATTTCCCAGCAACGGTAGTGGTTTGGGTCCCGGTACTTCGCCCCATGGTTTCACAGACGTAAGGGAGTCTAGGGGTGCTACTATGTGCGTAGATCTCGCTCGGTGACCTTGCGCTGGACATGTTTGCAGACGAGATCCAATTTTACCTAGCAAAATAATAATAAATAAACTACAGAGATTATACCTTAAATGTTGTTGTAAAAACTTGGAGAACATTATTTCTATACAGATTTTATAATATGTTTAATATGATTAAGGCTTCCTTCTATCTTATACCTTGATCTAGCTCGAAAGGTCTTGGCCTTGCATTAATAAAATAAAATCGTTTCAATAAGAGGATATTATTAAATGTAATCTTTACTTCTTTACTTATTAGGATCTATACATGATGCTGTCAAAAATAGCAAATACATGTATGTACGTAATTATTTAAATATAATATATTAAAATAACATCAGAAATAAAGAAAACACTATAAACTTAAATAATATATGGCAGATTTAAAAAGAAATATAGTTCATTTTGTTGGTCAATAAGGCTATTTGTGAATATGACTTTATAATTACCAACTTCGACATCGGAAGCCTTTTGTACGCTGGAGGTAGATAATGTACGCTCATATAAACGTAAAGGCCACTTCACATTAACACGATTTCTCATTGTTAATCACTTATACCTGTAAATAATTTTTAAGGATGAATAGGTTTTTAAGAAGGGATAGGCTTTGTGTTTAAAAAGAAACGTATCTCAACTTAACCTGCGTTTATAAAAAATGTACTAAAAAAACTTTTTTTTCTGTCAGACATAAAAAAAAATTACAAAGCAAAGTAGAAAGTTATAGATGAGTTTATAAATATGTATTTTTTCAATCTAAACATCGCTCATATAAAAATTCAAAAACAAAAATCATTTTTTCATATAATTTAATGTACATAATTTATTGCTTGTAAAATAAATTCAATATTTATATATATTTAATTTATTATTAGAAATCTGTATAAATTCGATTTATTTAACATTAAATATTGCGTTGTTTTCAGTTACATAACTTACAACGCCAATGTTTTCACCGACTGAATTAGAATTACACAGCTGAATAGATCGGATAATGATAAAAGAATGAAATTAATTAGTTTAGTTATTGTTTACATCAGTTTTAATAAAAAAAAACAATTCATATAAAATAAATAGACGTTAGAATGAATAGACCTATCTACTAGTGGTTCATAGATGTTTGACCCATGTGTTACATGAAAAAAATATTTTTTTTTTTGTATAAAAAAAAACTTCAGAATAAGTTATTTTGTTTTGTTCACTACGGTTTTAATAAAGAATCTTCCGCTAATAAGTTAAAACTAATAAAATATTTTCCACCCAACCTACCAGTAGATAGACATAGATGGTTGTCCCATGATTTACAACAAAAAAACTAGATACCTAAAAACAACCTAAAAAAAATCATATCTATATTTTATTTTAATCTTTTTCTAAAAAGGATGCAATATTTCAGCCCATATTAAACAATGAGTAACTTGGTCCTAATCTATTTTCCTTTTTTTTTCCCATATAAACGAGTATATTGTTATTATGCTATAAATCTGAGCAGTTAAATACGTCATCAAGTTTATATACAAAATTAAATATGAATTATACATTATATCCATTAACTTAATCCTTTAATGGTTCGGACATCATCACTTAAGCTATCTGCTTGGTAAATATGCGTTTCGTGAAGGTTAACAAGAATTTTAAAACCTCTTAAATATTTGACTGACGTTTTGTAATTAATGATTTTAACTACGAGTTAACTAACTTCGACGTTTATGCTAAAACATTATTTAAAGTCATTACAAAAAAGGATTTAATCTATATGACTTGAGTTTCTAGCCAGTTCTTCTCAGCAGAGCAGCATTCCGAGCTGGTGGTAGCTTACTTACGGACTTACTATACTCAAAATTGTAATATATTTATTGACGATTTAAAAGTGCTTGTAAATGCCTACTTGAATAAAGATCTTTTGAATTTGAATTTGATTTGAATTTAGTTCCATATTTAGAAAAAATGTTTCTAATAAATTCTTCTATCATTTGCTAATTCTAGATAAACCGGCTGATATTCGTCTTTACTTAGTGTTGTATTAAAATCAAAAATAGTTGACAAATTTGACAGTTCACGCTTAAAAATGCTTTTAATCTTTACTAATATAAATAGTTACTTATAAAATAATTTAAAAAATCCTTTTGTGAATATTTTAATTAGTGATGCGCCGAATATTCGGTAAGTATTCAGTATATTCGGCATCTTTTTCACTTTTCGTATTCGGCCGAAGTATTCGGTTTTGGTGTTCCATATATTTTCATATATTTAGTTCGATAGATAATAGAAATACTATTATTTTGGCTGCACAACACGTTAAAGAACTATAAGACAACTAAGATTTATGCCATATTACAAGTCAAAGAAATCTTATAAGTACTGTGTTGAATATAAAGCTTAATAATATAAAGCATATTTTTATAATTATTTAATATTTTTTTAATTTATTAATATTTTTTTAGAAATATATTAAGTCAACATATTTATTTTATTATTTCTAACCTATAATTAGTATTTAGTATAGTCAACATTTATTTGGCAACTTAAATCAGAATTTATTTTTAAGTTTCAAAACAATATTTTTAAACCATAAATCAACATATTTATTCATCTAGCCAGCAGTCATACGTAAGTTACACTTTAGAACCTGTTTATTGCAAACAATCAATAAAATAGTAAAACGAATAGTTCGGCCGAATATTCGGTTCGGTAAATTTTAAACCGAATAGAATTCAGTTATTCGGTGAAACCACTATTCGGCGCATCTGTAATTTTAATTAATAGAGTATTTATGTGATTTTGTTTATGTATATACATATTTCAAACGTGAAGCTTACTTCTTTGTATAGATTTTGTGGGTGAAATCTAGCATACTAGATTAATAACGGACTAATGAGAACTTGTAACACATAGGAGAATTTTCTTTTCCTAACACTTTTCAAATAACCTGTATAACAGGGTTCAACATTAGTTATTTCAAGTGATTAAAAGATTTTTTATTATTTCTTGATATTAGTAAAACTATTTATAAAAATAAATAATGAATAAATTGATTCCACTAATATTATATAATTATGTACAATAAAAATAGGTATATAAAATATAAACATACAAAAAAAATAAAGGCTATAACAAAACAATTTTTAAAATATTAATCCACTTAATTAATAACTAATAAAATTAATATATATTTTTTTATAATTTGCATTATTAAAATATCGCTTCAGAGAAAAAAAAACAAAAAATATAAAAAATGTACCTTTCATGAAATCTCACAATTTCACATACACATATAAAAAAAATAAATAATGAACTATATCGTATTGTGTTTATATTTCGCACGCCACGGACCTACTGACGCTCTACACTTTCCATATATAAGCTGCGCTTCGACTTCTGTGAACTGTCTCCATTACAAATGTCGTGACGTTACACATTTATTTTTTTTAGAATAAAAATTGGTTAGTAAATAGTTTAGAGCCTATAAATTAACTAACTAGCAACTAACAGTTAAAATCCCTCTTTTTTTGTAGTTTTAAAATTATTGCTTTTTATTTTGTAACAATAATTAAAAAAAACTCTGTGGTTGATACAAAAACAAGAAATTTGCTTACAAATTTTCATCCCTTTTTAATCCTCTCGATTGGAATAGATCTATAAAATCCTTAGTTATAAAAGAATTTACTGTCAATGTGTACTGATTGCATTTATTTATTTTATTTATTTATTTAGTCTTTATTGCCTAAAATAGTACAATAGGCGGACCTAATGCTTAAAAGCGTTCTCTACCAGTCAACCCGAGTGCATTGTTAAATTTGTAGGTCTAGTCTACTCTATTAGGTCTTTTTATGTGTACAAGGTATTTCGTAATAATTACATTAAAAAAGAATATTGAATTACTAAATTAATAATAAAAATAATGATAATAAATTATTTTCTTACACTATTCTAAGATATTATTTTTACATTTTTAGTATCTTAGTACAATGGAAACATATACGTTACAATTTAATACTCTGGCAAGTACATGATAGTATTACATTAGGAAATCAGGAAATGAAATATAATGTTTCAATACTTTCAGTGTTTATAAAAATAAAAAATGACAATGTAATGGTTTTCGGATAATTATATAAATATTTATATAAATATTTATATTGTTAGTTATGTAGTGACAATATTAATTATAAAGAATTTTACCTGATAGTTTTTATATTTTATATATAAACATTTGTTTCCTCTTATGTGTTTGAGTCAATCAGAAATTTATTATTATTATTATATATTACCGAAATCATATTTATTTCTCTTATACCTAAACATAATGTCTATGGGCATTATTCTCATAGCAGCTGGAAAAGATTTTGTGAAGAGATAAGCTCATCCTATGTGTACGTCTTTCTTAATATTGTATTTTTCATAATTAATTATGGTTCATGAAAGAAATAAATAAATATTGGTGTTGAAACGAGATACGCTTTAGTCTCAACTAAAACCTATGAAACCAAAAAAATATAATCAATTCAATGTACGAAACACATTAAAAAAATAAAAAATACATTAAAAAAAATTATTCACTTTCCACCTGTCTAGATCATTGAATAAATATTTCGTGTATAATGAAGTATAAACTTTACAATCAAATATATAGAAAGATTTTCTTTTAAAATAGATATACCTATATTAGATGAAAAAAAACATTTATTGACTACTAATTAGTACTCTAATAAAAAAATACTTTTGTCTTATTTATTCAGGACGCATTTAACGTTAACTTGGGCAATGTTGATTTTATGTATGATGCTCGTAAATGGCCTAGAATAAAGAAAGCAAAAATAAGTCAGATGTGGAAACTTTATATACTTATTTTAAAGGAGATAAATCTCCTAGACACATGTTAGCATTAGGTATTGAAGTCATTAATAATTTTTATTAGAACAATATTGTAGAAAAGGCATTTGATTCTAAGCTTCGATTAACATTATAAAGCAATATACTTTTTTTATAGAATAAAAGTATGTTAAAGACAAGAAATCTAAGAAGGAAATACCTTTAAAGAAGCCACAGATTTCTCTCAACCTAACCAAAGTTACAAAATCCAGTTACGACAAGAAAATACATGTTTAATGATAGAGAAACAGTGGTTAATATTATTTTTTGTTTTATATTTTTTATAATATACATTTTTTAAATGTATAATTTAATATAATTGTGAAATAAAACTATTTTTACGGATTTAACTCGCGTATATTGAATTAAATTTTAAATTTACATTTTAAATCTAACCCGACGTTTCGAATGCTTTGCAGCAATCGTGTTCACGGAAAGACGAGATGGAGGTGTCCATCCGTAAAAATAGTTTTATTTTAATGTGTAGTACTCGTGAAAACCTTAGAAAACACTATTAATATACTAATTGTTCTGCTGTATCCTTAATGAAATAGATATCTAGGATTATTACGAAGTACTGTTCTATTGCAATTGGTTACTTAGCACTTTATTTGAGTAGCAATGTTAGTTTGATACATACAGTGATAATTGGACATAAACTTCAAATATTTATGGATGACTTCATATTTCAAACTAACCATTAAGTTAACTAATGATATTTATTACTATTAACATTATTGTTATTGATTATGATGATATTGCGATATAAGTCGTACAGTTTATTAATAGCTCTGAATTTAATTTCAAATAGTTTTTATTTGGCACTCTCAAGGGTCACTCTTAGGACCTTTACTTTTCACCAACTACACAATGTATTCATGTAATGTAATTTGATGTTCCATTTTTAGAAGGTTGTGAAAATTAACAACATGATACATGCATGACATTAGAAATTTACCTTTTGTTGCAATACAGTAGTTGACCATAACATTCTCTACTAGATCAGCGTGAAACAGGTTTTGAATGATACACAAACACACTTTCCATTTCCTTACCGACTTTTGTAAATAGTTGCTATATGCAAACTGAGAAAGTGTTTGACAACTCATAATACATTCATAATCCCTGTAACGCATTTAGTAGGTGATAAAAATTGTAGTTTACTTTTATGATAATACTTTTTATAAAATAAGAAAGTTTCATATTTTAAGAATAGATAAAAAATTATGGACTGTAATAATTTATATTTATCACGAAGATTGTCTCTAAGAGTAAGAATAATAAATTACTATTGGTTTTGATGTTTCAATCTGTTATTTGATCATCATCGAACGTTACTCGCTTACTATTTGCACAAAATATTCCTAGGTTATACTTAATGTATTCTGTTTGTCTGTTTAAGTATTTCAAGATAATAATATGCTAATGCTATGTAATTTTTAGTTAAATGTCCAACTGTAACTCTTATGAAAATGGGTAGAAATTTCAATTTCTAGAATTCTAAATAAAATTATTTGAATAATTTTATAAAGTTTCACAAAATTAGACATATTGGGGGTTCTGACGAAGTCGTTAGCAACAGCAACTTTTAATAGAATCTGCCAGCCACTTTTTGTGTGATACACGAACAAACTTACCGACAAACAGATAACAATTTGAAAAACTATGGTTCAGAGGTCTGTGGCGAGATCGAGGAAGTTATAATCAATCCACTGTTTGTTGTCACTATAGAGAGTGGAAGTATTACTTCTACCCTCCATAGTTGTGACCACTACTTGAGGCACCACTTGAGGTTTCAGCTCATGTTATTTTTCTTAGCAGAATATTAGCGGAAATCTTTCTAAGACGCGATAAGACTTGTTTGAGCTGGGTTTTGGTTTCGGTGAATTGCAGATTTATCACAATGTATGTTTATAGTTCTGACAGAGTGTGGATGCCAAGATATTATATATTTGACATAAGAACTAGTCTTCGATATACGAACATACAGCTTTGTAGGTGTAATTAATAAATTTAAATGTTAGATTTATTTAGAAATAAATAAATTCAAATGTTTCAAAACAGTATCAATATTTGTAACACCGTCATCATAACCTACATTCGGGCTTTTTATCAAGAACCAGTTACAATTTCTTAATAGTTTTTTAAAGATTATCTTCAGATCACACACCTCAACTAAAACTACTTGGATATTAATGAAATTTGGTGACGTATTGAATACTTATTAACCCGTAATATTGTTTTGTTTACGAGTACATAGCAAAACCTAAAAAATGTTTAAGGCTTTAATTTCAACAAAACTATAAAAAAGGTGTATGTTTTTATGAATCAAAATGAATGTTTTAAGTGATGATATGGTAAGTGATGTTATTCGGGTAGCAGACAATGACAACAGACAATTTACAATAAATTTAAAAGTGTGCTAATTATTTAAGACTTAATTTGTAGCGGCGGATATTGTTGCTGGCAAAAGCTATTAGGTAGCATTAAAGTTACATAATAGGTTCCTTCGTCACGTAAGTGTGATATTTGCAGGAAACGTAAATGGCGGAGTGTCCACACAGTCAAGATAAATAATTACACTAAGTTGGTTGCTCGTTGATTATTACAAAATCCAATGATACTTTGGTCTCATATTTTACATCTACTAACTATAGTACATTCAATAATTTTATCTTTTTTTAATCATATTTTTGCTTCAGTTTTGTTTTCAACAGTTCCTAACTCTACATTGTTTTTCTTTTATAATAGCAGTTAGATCAATGTGTGTAATTTATTTGGCGTGTTTTATTATTATTATATTCACCAGATCATCGGTCACATAAAATGTTTATTAGTTTTAAATAAAAGGCTTTTTTATTCAAAATGATAATGTTAAGCTATCCTAGAATGGTACGTCGCATAAATGTCTAACAAATCGGTCATTTGAAAAACTTGATTTATACATATTCGATACATACAAGTTTTCTTGAATTGTGTCACCTTTATGTTATCATATAGTCTATCAAGATATCTATAATTTATATAGGCACTAATAAATATATTATTTAAAAACAACATTGCTATTAATAAATAAGAGGAGCTGTTTTAACCTTAATATTCAGTTAATATATATTTTATGTCTAACTTGCATTTGTATTATATGCATTATATCGCTAATATATAGCTTTTAACAGCTTCCATAAGATAACGTAAAGGATTACTTACGTACTTATATAAAGTAGGTACTTGGTTTCTTAATATGTACCCAATAAAGTTCAACTTGTACATGGTTTACCTAAATTCCGTTTAGTAAATATAGCTAGACAGTGCATAGCGAGAAATCAGGTTTTAGACTCGTTTGGCTTATTCTAGCAACATAGTTGGAAATCTGTGTTCTTACGATTTTAGCTAAATTTGTAGCTATAATATTTATAATACAATGAAACCAACGATTAATATAAAAATCTTTATTTACAATAACATTATTTAAAGTCATAATTAAACATATCTGTTCTAACCAATCTTGAGTAATGGAGTAAATAATGTGAAAAATTTAATTGTATTAATATCAATATACTTGTTGTTAATATTCACAGTATTAAAATTGTAAGAGGAATCTTGCGACACAAGCCCATATATGGTATCAGTCTATCTCTCTAGCATGCGCAGGCGCAGCGGTCCGTCGGGTGCGTACATGAACGTGACAGCGTACTCCAGCGGCTCGTGGTGGTACTCCAGCCGGTAGCGACGAAGCAACTGAGAATATTTACATTTCTTATAAGATTAACCAAATCACCTACAGAAAATTAAATAATATCCCTCATATATTTCCTGTCTCAAGCTGTACAGCTGTCTCGGCACACTAGTTTGGTTGACATTATAGATATTTTTTTTTGGTTTTTCCTTTAGTAAGTATACTATCACTAGTTAATTTTACCAAGTTATATGCATTACCATTTTTTTAATAACCAATTTTTAAACTAAAAATTAGAATACACCGGGTGTAAGTTGTTTTAAGTTTTTTGTTTGGAACCGTTTCCGTTCGGAGTTAAACATTAATGTAAAACATCACATACCTTCGCTAGGAGCACTTGAATCTCCAAATCAGCAAACCGCCTTCCCAAACATATTCTGGCTCCGAAGCCGTAAGGCAGTGACGCAAAAGAGTGCAACCTTCCACCACTTTCCAGCCATCGTTCAGGTCTGAATTCTTGAGGGTTGGATACGAATTGCTCCATGTTACCAGTCACTATTGTCGGAAAGACCACTTGAACCTAAAATGAATAATTAGATTAAAATCAAATTATAAAATGTTTAAGTCTATTTACTTTCAAAACATACTCCTTTTGGTATGTGATATCCACAAATAACGTCATCTTCTTGCAATGTCCTTCCGTTTCCAATAACTGTCGAGTACATTCTAGAATAATAAAGAAAGGTTTTAAACAAACACTTTACGTAAATAGATGTATGTCTATTAAAAAAAAGACTCGCACTTATATCTTATAGTAAACTTAAATATTTGTATTGCCGTATAAAATGTTATTTACCTAAACACTTCTCTAACAAAAGCTTTAGTATAGTGCAGTTTGTCCAAATCGGCGTAAGTGAGAGGTTGACTTGGATCGGGGAGAACTCTTCTGATTTCTTCCGCCATTTTCTCCTGTTGCTTCAGTCTGGTCGCAGCTTGGTACAATATGGAGCATACTGCCATTGATATCTGTAAAATATTGATTTTTGTTTATTGTATTAGTGTATAATATAGCATCGTTAATATTAGGTACTCTGATCTATATCTACAAATAGGAGAAAATTGTGACGTTAATGTTGTAATAAATAATGTTAAAATTTATTGTTTCTTTTCCATCATTATATTTTTATAAACATCTATCTTGTTAAGAAATAATATTTGGATCACAGAAATTATTCTGTGTGGAAATCGAACCCTCTACATTTTCAACCCATTGATCAACTGTCGGGGACACTAAAAACTGGGGTCATTAATAATTAAATTAATATAGATATTATTTCTATTTTTAATCCTGTCTATGACACAACGGAACTGATCTGAAGTAAGAAAGATTAAAAAATATAAATAGAACATATAAATGAAACAGCGAAAAGTTTGCTTTAGTTGGATGTTGTTTCCTAAATTTAGCTTGCTTTGACCATCAACAATTAGCTTGGGGTAAAAGTCTATAGGGACTTTCACCCTTTTACGGAGAAGAATGAAGGGTATCAATTTACCGTATCAATTCCAACAAGTATAAGGTCAAGGGCCATAATAGTCGCGATCTTGGGATCTCCCTCACTCTGCAGCACTCGCTCCAATAAGGAGAGATCGTTCTCTGAGGTCACCTTCTTACTCTTCAGGCGCTCTAATGCTTCATTGATGTAGCGTGAGCATAATCTGAGACAGAGAATATACAGTTTTACGTTTATTTTAACAATGTACTAAATCAGTTTCCGTTACAAGATGATTCAATAGTCAACAGTTTCGTGATTATTCTTGTATTAAACAAGTAACTTTAACGATGTCGAAAAATAATTGTACATATTTCGTTTCTTTTGTTTCTGTTATATGTTTAGTAAATTCAATATTATAATATAAACATTTTTCGTATTGTACGTTCTGCGTGACAACTTTAAACTCACTCGACAAAAAAGTTCATATTGTTAACATATTTAGTCCAGAGCGGTGTGGGAAAGTATCTCCAGTATGGGGCTTTTAATTCCAGTACAGCTACATTCCTGAGGGCATACTTCGCCGCGTCGATGATACGTTGTGGTTCTGAGTCACTAGTGGCGTTTGGAGAGAGACAACCAAGTCGCACGTCTAGAGCGACACGGCCGATGCCTGGAATTGAGATATTTACGTTAAAACCATGTCATTATAAGGTATTTTTAGGGAAATAACTTAACATCAGTATTAATACTACCTTGCTAATAATTTGCAATAATTATTTTTATTCTATTTAGTCTGTATTAAAACTCGAATTGTGCAACGAATTTTTACTTCTATATCGATTTTAAATTCGTTTTTTTAACCATCTTAGAACTATTACCCCCCTTAATGATTACATCCTAAAATATGATAGCGTTTTGATTGTCTTTTCATTGCGCATCCCCAGACCTCAACGCTTTCCGCCTAGCAAATTTTGATACTCGACCCATCTAAGACACGCTACGACACTAGATTACATTAACAGGTTCTTTAGCTGTAGAGGAAGTCATGACACAGATTTTAACCAGAAAAAACATTAGAATGAAGTACTTACATTCCAAAGACCATCGGTGTATATCATTATCAAAGTCATGAGGCAGATCATTGTTTTCATCTTTCGCATTCTCCATGTATTTTATAAAGTCCTCGGTCACCAGCTCGATGGGGGTCACATACTTTTTCACTGTTTGTGGTTGTAAGATCGGACGTTGAACTTTCGAACGGAAACGACGCCATTGATCTCCATGTCTGTAAACGTTAATCCTCAATTAAGCAGCCATTTTGGTATACTATTTACTAAGCACTAGGTCAACTAGCGTACTAATTTAGCATTAGAAAAAAGTTGCTAGTGTTCTAGTCTCCCATCTGATTGGTAAAAACTTTTACTCGCTATTCTTTAAGGTCTAATAGTGCGCTGTAGATTGGATAGTGAAATGTGCCTATTATGATGCAATGATTAATGATAATTATGAAAATACTATTGAAATTACTCTGCTAGTATGCGTTTTATTTGCACCTACTTTCTTATTGTGACATTATAGTGTGAATGGCAAGTCTATTATATTATCATTCTCCTTTATTAAGAAATAAGTAAGTAGAAAAATGATTTGAAGATAATCCTAGTAATGAGTTGGTGATTATTATTTTGGACGTTTTTTGTGATTGTAGAATTTAAATAAAGATATGCTCATAATAAATATGTACTTTGTTGTACTAAAGACCGACATCCTTTTTAATTTTTTATTCAAATCTTTACTATTTTTAAATCTTGAATATCATAATTATACGATGCTTAAATGTTAAAACCATCAAAGGCCTTCAAGACGACCTTCTAGATAAAATTTCGTAAGAACTGACAATCTCTGAATTGCGACATTAGAAAATCTTAGCAGATTAATAATACTCAAGAAACTGTAAATGCCAGTTCTCGTATAAAATAAAAAGTAGTGGAACTATGGGTCCGTTAGATGAACTAGCTCTTGATTGGTTCATTACTTCTTTACTTCATAAAAAAAAAACCACTATGTTGTAAGTTTTCCGGTAATATTCTTAACAAAGCTTTTAAGTTAGACATCTTAATATAGCTTTTTTTTTATTTATTTTTTAATATTATATTATCTATATAGAGAAAATAAACTGCACACTAAAAGTAGTACAAGTTATTCTTTTATATATATTATATTATAGATATAAATAAGTAGGTATTGTATATGGAGCTGATGTTTATTCTAATTGTTAGTTTAATCTTTATTTTATGATATGAGTAATTAATGAGTTAACTTAACCAATATTTCCACTCAATTTCTAACACAAATAATTTAAAAAACAACCTGTGACTTATCGACTTAATAGACTCTTAGACTTGAAAGAATTTTAGGCCAAAACATTTTGCATTAGTAATTGGAAAGACTGTGAAGCTTTGGAATGGAATGCATACAAGGATCGACAGCTTTAAGAATTGCAAATGATAAAAGATACTGTATTCATTTCCTCCTAACTATCTTAGTATTCTGAACGTGTAATGAAAAACAATTAATCCCTTAAGAACTCACAAACACCTTTGCAATCACAAATGAACCTAACATGTTGAATATTCTTTGAACACTATAACTAACTTATATAACTAACTTTTGCTTGCAGCTTTTCACTACCATAAGGACAATAAATAAAAAATAAAATAGATATGTATATATTTTTTTGACATTTTAGTTAAAAGACATACATACATACATCGTTCGCTAGAGAAGATATTCTAATCATTGCTAGATTTATTTAACATAATTCTCCTATCTAATGACCTTAGGTAGGTAGTAGTGTAGTCACTATTTTAGTAGTAACTAAACAACCGGTTTCAACCACCGAAAATTTTAAGATCAACCCTTGTCTTCTCATTTGTATTAACCCAAAACTTACTCGTTGTTTATGTATACGTATACATTGTTTATGTATATGAATATGTATGTAAAGTTTCTAAATTTACGGTTTATGAAACATTGTTATATTACTATTGCCAATAATTTTTGAAGTTAGAAAAGCAAACAAAATATTATTACGGTTAATCTTATTAAAATTGTATATAAATATAGAATAAAAAAAATAAGTGTTCATAAGGAACCTAAATGATGTCGCATCCGTCGAGATAAAGACAGTAACATATTTAATGTTATAATCTAATCTAGATGAGACGGGTAGCATTAGCCCAAATGGTTAACCGCCGATCGATTTCGATCACCACTTTTTCGGTGATCGAAAGTTCGAATTCTGTCCATTACAATACATTTTTCAATCTATATCTATATAAGATATTCTCTAAGGTGACTTTGGAACTCATAATACAATCATTTATGATACATGATCTTACTGGGTTTTCCAATGAAATAACTGGTTTAAAAAGCAATTTAGATGTGAAGTCGCATCGCTATGAGAAATCGTAGTATGAATGGAATTAGAGTCAGTGTACTTACTCCGACGCCACTTAGCGCATTCGTGATACTATGTTGGCCTTCTAACTAGCGTGACAATTTATTTGATTTAGAAATGAATGAAATAAAAATGGCCTTCGTATTGTTAAATGCACTTTTTGTTATTTAATTACAATATTACAAAGTCATTATTTTTTTTTTAATAGTCAAATTTATTTCAAGGGGATTATTCATTCTGGAGGTATATACCTACTGTATACATACTTGAAACTTAAATATTTTAGCGATTATAGTGTTATTTTGTGTAGGAATGTATCTATTATACTTACTTACTATTATACTTACTTGTATGTTTCCAACTTGTCAGTTAAATATTTGCTAGCATCCTAATCTTAACTTCAAATACTTACTTAGATATTTGAGTAGTCATAGTAATTTTCAACAAACACTGTACCTACAGTATACTATTTACTCTTCTGAAAGGGTTTACTTAACTTTATTTGTTTTAGCTATAGTGAATGACTTTGAACCATAATCTTAACAGTTCGCAACATGTATATTAGCAACAAAAACCAATAATTATTATTTTTAGTGATGACACTACAATGAACAAATAATGTCTAAGCAGATTTCACATAAAAGATCGCAGATAATTTTAATTCTTTATTATAGTGATAAAATTACGAATTGTCTAACACTATATGACACCGGAGTTTCACACCTAAGCTATGTCACATAGATACACATACACGGCGTCACATAGACACACACATATACAGCATGATTTCGCTACGCTCCACTTCCAAAGTAAGTCAAAACCAACGCAGGTTTATAATTTTAAATTTTATATCTATGAAGATGACGTTCTAAATTTTCTATAATATTTTGTTTATTAATGATTCTTAGATATTATACTGTTAATTAATATAGCTATATTTTTAAATATTTAACTTTAAGGTGCAGTTTTATAATGAAATAAAATACGAAACTTCTAGGTAGTTGTATTTTATTCGTATTTTATTTTACCTTAAAGGTAAATATTTAAATCTTGCGACTATAATCGCTCTCGAGAAACTGTGACAAACCAACACTGGTATAACCAGTAAGGATAACTTATTACCTGTAATATCGAACCTTATTTGCTTGATATAAGGATGACAATCCTATACTCGTATAGATCTTTTTTTTTAAGTAAAACTCTCCAATTGAGTCATGCTACTCTGATGTGCATTTAGGTTTTAAAAATTGTAATTTTATAATCTTCTGCAGCAGATTTCTTTATTAAAAAAAAATAAAAAGGAAAACAAAACTGTAATTTAAATAATCTAAAGTACAATTTTCACTTCCTAATGAATCTATAACTAATAACAAATAACGAAATAATAGTGAAAATGTTTGAAAATATCTATAAACATGTATAGCCATGTTAAGCTTATTTAAATTTGAAATAAATATAGAATTTAAAATAAACCGATACGGACAGGGATTCGAAACTACGACCTCTAGGAAACCGTCCCGTCGCTCTACCATTTGAGCTACCATATCAACAATAGTAATATGTAAATCCAAGATGTCGGTCACAACAAGTCTTGTCACAATGTGCTAAATGTAGCGCGGCATTTCAATGTCATACTATCGTCATTTGTTAGCATAGTTCAAGTGCAAAACTATTTCATAATTGGTTTATTTATTTAGTTATTTATGTAGTTTATAATGTATAAACGTGCTAAATATTACGCCTTTGTAATATATGTTAAGCCATGTTTAATTTTTATTTTTTAATAAGGAAGTAGGTATACCTAATCCAACAAAACATTTACTACTTTCTACTACTACTATTACTACTAATAATACAAAAAAAAACAAAGACATAAAAAACAATCAAACAGATTAAACATGAATTTATTTCAAAAAGATAATATGATCTATTGAAATTTGATTGTCGGAGAAATGGCCAATTGTTATAATAAGAAATTGTAAAACAATAAATTTAATTTCTTTGTAAATTTATTTTACATGTTATCTATTTTACATCTAATGGATCCAGTTTGTATTTATAACATTAATATTGTATTTTTAATTTTTGCTGATCCAGTGAAAGACATTGTTATGGATTTATGTTAAAAATAAAGATATGAGCTAAAAGCCTGGATTACATATACCTACCTATTGCATCACTCCATGGCCTAGGTCTAAGTTACGTCCTCGGGTTCAATGCGTGATGAAGCATACATTTGCTGAGTGCAATGTCGGTACTAAATGCATTAGTTCATCTACTGTGACTGCATACTTTATATATCTTGAGAAATCAATGACAAAATCTTCTAATCTAGTATTTATGTACTAAAGTTCTAACTAATATTTATGTACTAAAGTTCTATCTAATATTTATGTACTAAAGTTTCTTCAATCGAACAAATCTAAAACTAATATGTACCTATATTTTTTTTAATTTGCTGTAGATATACATCTCTTGCATAATTAAATTACATGCACTAAAACTTACTTATTTACTATAATTGTAAGGATTTTTAAATAAATACCTAAGATAAGCTTATTACAGAAAGTAAGAACACAAACAAACATACAAAAAACACGAAAAACTAAATAAAAAATAAAAAAAAACATTGTAATGGCTGTGATCATTAGTATATTTCATTATGTTATGTTGTTAAATTTATAAAAAAATAATTTGTAACACATTCGTCATCTTCCAACTTATTTGTGTCCCTAATATTTTTTACACACAAACCAAAACCGGTACGAATATAGAATGAAGTTATTTTAAACACAGATAAATAGGTTTCATTGAAAGTTCGTTGACTTTATTTGTTTTGATCTGAGTAAATATTTCGTAATATCTGCTATTCCAATAAATATATGCTCTTGAGGTTTAGTTAGGTTCACTTTTTTCTATTGTATCGTAAATCCGTATTAATTTAAGGTGTATTTAAATTTCATCTAATATTATCTTAGAATAAATTGTTAACAGATTTAATAGTAACCAAGGATAGAAAAAAGAATCCAAAAATGTCAATAGATTGTCGGCAAATCACTTTTAAATATATATAATTCAGAAAAAAGGAGGTATACTTCAATTAATTACACACAATAATACCATCCGTTGTGTAAAGAAAGATATTTAAACAAAAAAAAGTCGTTGAAATTCAAAGTGTTGTAAAAACAAAGCGTGTTTTTTTTACAAACAAGAAAGGTCCACAGAGTTTCTCTAGAATTTTTTGTTTTTTTTTAAATGCCTCTCCGTCATATACCGGTTTAAATTTAAAAAAGAGCTTTATACTTTAAGAAAGCGATTGCAGTGAATACATTTTAAAGTATACTAAAGTTAAAAAAATATTAGAGAATATCTTGAACATACTAAACTGTGTATGAATAGGTAATATTTTAAAATTGTGCGTATTTTTTTTGAGTTGATAGATTATGTTTATTTATAATAAGAAATCATTTCGAAATTTAAATATTATTTTGGCTGACATTACGTGGCAGAAAGTCGAAGGAATTCGTTTATCGGGGTATGGTCATAGAGATGTAAATTAAATCTATGGGTATGACGGTCTAAATTACGATAAATGTGAAATAAAATCTAACAAAGGTGTTCCATTTAGCTTTAGATTGGAATTAAATATTTGTCTACAGGCAGAGCTGCGAGAAAAGGCTAGCAAGAGGTATTTAGACCAAGACTGTGCAATGGATCTTATATTATCTTTATATAAAATAACAATTTAGTTGATATGAAACACTGTCACAAAATGAAGATTTTTAGTGATGATGACACAGAAAAAGTGAAAGTAGAGCTAGGACATGCAGCTGGGAGTTGGAAAGCGAATTAATTAGCAAATCTTTAAATAAATTAAAGATAAACTTCATTTTGCCAGAATAAGTAATTTATTTAAGTTCTTTACAAAAAAAAAAGAGTTTTTAAAAATGAAATAGTATTTTTAATACATTTAAAAAGATTGTTCAAAAAAACTTTCGTTTGATGCTGATCAAACTTGTTTTATCAATATATATATTTTTAGATAATATAAAGACTAATATATTTTGGTCTTTATGTGAATTACTCAAGTGACTCCAAAGAAAAAAAGGTGATAATAGTAAATTACTTACACCCCGACAACACCAGGTAATTCCCCAAAGAAATCTTTACGCACTTCCGATTTATATTTCACCAGGCACGGCATAGCTGGTCTGAAGGGTGTAGGTCCTTCCCTTCTGTACATTCGTTCTATTTCATCAGCATCATACACAAACAACAAATCCGGTCTTCCAATCAAACCCCCCAAGCGGACAATTCTACCATATTTTTCCAAAAATAACTTGGTAACTTTCGCAAATTCAGAAATATCATATTGTCCAATAACTGGTACCATTCGCCAAGTATTACCGAGTATAGGGATGGGTTTAGGGCCAGGTACTTCAGAATAGGGCTTCGCATTTGAGAATATTTCTTCATTCAATGCCGCGGTAGGGGCTATTTGGGAGCGTTGGCGTTTCGAAAAAGGACATCCTGTAGTGGCTGTGCGGACGAATTTCGGAGCGAAAGGCCGGTTTAATAGCAAGTGGAGCGAGCGACCCATGGCGGTTAAGGCCGCATCAACGACTGAGGAGTGAGGGATCGCGGCAAGTGGCAACCGACCACCGACATACGATAGCGTGAAGGTACCGTTGTGCTCGTTCGTGGTATTGCTGTCATGGGCGCTGATCTTTTGCATTCTCTTTTTTATTTGATACATGTTTATAAATTTCATGTTATTAAAATACAGTTATCCCACATTAAATACCATCATCTATAGTTTGCGTAGAGTTGAATTGATTAGTTAACATTAAAATGTTAATGTTTATGCTTAGATTAAAAATCTAGGTATAAGTACTACTAAAAATAATATCCAAAAATATTTTTGTAAACACATATTCTATCATCTTACTCCAAGGACAGTACACAACTTTCACTGGGGTCAAGACTCAAGGTCCCGAATGCGACAAAAGCTACCTTGCCACGAACATCACATTATTGACTATGAATTAACATATTACATATTTACGTACATTATAGTAACTACCACAATAAACAGTTTAATATGCAATAACAAATAAATTTGTCAAGTTTTTGTTTTTTTTTTGATAATCTTTATGTAGATAGATTACTTGTAAGTACATTTTATTAATCACAATTTAGGAAAGTGAGTACGAATTGACTTATACTATATTGAAAAAAGCCACTGTTAACTTAGGTATTTACCCCAGAATCTTTGTTTATCTTTCTAAGATAAAAAAGTATTGAATTAATAAGTTCTGAACTCGTAGGAAGCAGCTTAAACAACGCGTCATTGTACACTGACCTTTTTTTTTTTTTTTTTTTTTTTTTTTTAACGTCAGGAATCCTCATGGATACACACCTCCATCAAGGGGATGATGGAGGTGGTTATGTGAGACTCCTACTCACTAAACCTGACGGTTGCCGCCGCCGTCATAATGGGACACCACGGGATCGCTTTCGCACTCACCGCGATGCCCCGACGTGATCCACGGAGAGGGCACCCCGCAACGAGGAGCACCCATCCCTTTTTCGCAGGCTTGATAGATCGTGGAGGGATCCCCTTCCCCCCACCCAAGCCTGCTGCCTCTGAAGGGGGCCGAAACCCCCTTCTAGCTGGACTCAGTCTCAGAATCGAGCCAGTTGGACAGACCGACTCGACCATTGACCGTGTCCAGCTCCGCCGCCGGTTATCTCCCCGAGAGGAAACCACCGGTCAGACCCCCTGGAAGAGCACACTCCCATAAGACCCAGTGATGCGCAGACAGCCTCACTGCAACACACTGGAGTCGAACGTGAGTCCGCTCACGTAGGGGGCCCAACGTCGAACCCGACAGACCTTTACCGCCGGCCACGGTGATCAGCCGAGACCAGCAAGAAAAAGGCATAAGTCGGGAACCCACCACGCCCAGACCAACCACCACCAAGCGCAACCGTGGCGTCGCGCTCGGCAACGATTAATCCAGGCAACGTCTCGGACCGTCTCCCCACCAAGCACCCTCTCTAAAGTGCTTGCTGGAAAGAGGTCCAGACCCTAATCGCGGACCCCCCCACACAGCCGCGGAACCACTCCACAGTCCACTCTGCTATCAGAGAAGTACCAGGAGTAATTCCGCAGCCGACCCCGGCAAAGAGGGCCTGCGCCCTCCCACCCTCAACGCCCAGGCCAACTTTCCAACGTGATCAAACGATGGAAAGAGGCCCGAGCCCCCCCGCAGACAGACCACCCCGAAAGGCAGCCTGCCCGCCAGCCAGCCATGAACCGGGCACAAACCCCCATGGCCGCCCCCATCGCGCCGAGTATTAGCCAACGGCTAATGCAAACCCGAAGGATCACATTAACCGTTGTTGCCCAGGGAGCACCGGCCCGTACCGCTTCCGATGCCACCGGACGAATCCGAGCAACAAGGGAAACAGACGGGCACACGAGGAGGTTCCCGGCGACGACCCCCCCCATTGTACACTGACCTTCCCCAACCATCGGTCAACAACCCCAACTAACCCAAAACAGGCGAGTTTTTATGAACTTAAGGAAATTGTCGGTATCCATTATAATACTAAAGATTGAAAGAGGTGTATTAAGTATTATAGAGTTAAGCGATCAAATAAAAATGTATATACCTATTTAAAATTGTCATAGTAAGAATGGTAGCAATTTCAGTCTATATACTGTAATGTTGGATAAATATAAAATAAAAAAACTAATCACACAACGTGACTAAATTTAAAATATAGATTTATATTATTTAAATATACATATTTATTATAGCCTACTGGCTTACTTTATTTTCAAGACTTGTTCTTTCGAAATTAGATGTTGGATTTTCTGGTCTAAGGTTATTATATTATATATATATTATATAGCAGTTATTCCTAATTCCACTTTCTTGTTTTTTCTTAACTTTGACTGAAATATTGTTAATTTACATTAATATCTAGCTAATAGTTATGGTTCCTTTAATTATTAAATTATATAACTTTGATCTGATGATTATAACCAAAAATAAAAGAAAATATGTATTCTTATTTAAATAAAAAAAATAAGAAAATACTCTGCAATCTAAATATTCCCTTGTACACTAATAATCATTCACCTAATCTTCATTAATTTATAAAATGAAGTAATATTGAAGATTCTTAACCTTTATTTACAAAAAACACTTGGTATCAATAACATTATACACAACTTAATTTAAGTAATACATATATATTTTCACAATGTGTTGTCATGTTAAAATTAACACAAAAACTAACAGACACCCCAATATTTTGCATTATCCTATACACAACTTTAAAAAGTTTATATATAAAAATACTATTTTTAACAACTTAAAATGATTCAGTCTTGAAATTATTCGAATTTAATGGATTATCTGGATCATATCGACATAGAATTTCCATTATTTTTTGTGAGATTTGAGCCGCTTCAAATGAGCTCATCTGGTTAAGTTTTTTTGTTACTATTCTACCAATTCTTCCATTTCTGGTGTTGTCTAAACCAAATGCATCATTCTGTAAACCTTTGAACACTGTGACTAGATTATGTGCTAATGATCTACATGATACATTAGTGGTGTGTGTTGAATTGTTATCAGAATTATAGTTCTCACTACATGAGTTTTCTTCAGGAATTAAAATCTCTGCCTGCAAAGAAAAAAATGAATAAAAATAAAATCAACTTAATTCATTCTGCTATATTACAACAGTTATACCAAAATAAATACCTTCTTTTCTTGTATGTCATCACTTCCGGGTTTTATAGCTCTATTAACTCTTAGAAGAAATTGACACGAATTCCACAGATGCCAATTTACTTGATATTCCTGATACAAAGAAATTATTTAATATATGTACTACAAGATGGTGACAAAAAAAAAAAAATTAAATCTTTTACCTCAGTGCCTTTTCCTTGACTAGCTTTTATTTTTCTTAAATAATTAGCAAAAGTGGATCTTATATTGGTCCACCTGTCTTTTACAGCCTGACCTGTAAATTCGTTACCATATTTTGCAGCAAATTCTGCATAAGTCCGGTCTCTGTATTCAACCGAAGTGTACTTCGGGTGTTTGGGATTCCAAATATTCGATCGACTTTCAATGAATTTTACTAGTCTCAAATTCATTTTTCGTGTCCAAAATACCTTTTCTTTCGCAAAATCTGATAGCATAATTGCTATTTTAAGGTTTTGGCCGTTATTACGATTCACGACATAATAGATTACCTGAAGGCTAAAACCAGTTCCTTAACAAGTATATAAATTTATTATTTACTTCATCAGTCATTTATATAATACATATTTAATTACACACTAACGCAAGCCTTCATTTAAATTAAATAACAATTTATTTAGAAAAACTCCAAAAGTTCATTTTATTAGTCCGCTCTTTGTTTACAAAGAGATTTTTTTTTGCTTAAGATCTTATTCAAATTGAAAGCAGAAAATATTCAGCCAACGATAAATTTTTCTTTTATACGACTTCTATAATGAAGTGTAAAATGGGTATAGATTATAAAATATCTAATAATCAAATTTATATCTATTACTGTATATTATTATTTTGTACTATTACATATTATATTATGTTGTACTATTACATATTTTTATTGTATGTTACATATAGTACTGTGTTTTACATTCTCTGTCTACTATATCTTAGCACTGAATACTCTGTGCTATATTATGATTTATAATTCTGTCAATTGTCAAGTATACTGTGTAATGAAATATGAGTAAATTCTAGTTACAAATTACAATTAAATTAAATTTAAAAAAATCTAAATAGGAATGTCAAAACAAAATTCAGATCTAGTAACAACTTAAATATGGTACATCAGTAAATACGATAATAATTGTGCGTCGAGTTCTATAATATTATATTTTTACTTTTCTGTTTACTTCTTCATTTATTTATATTTTCAAACTTTTTGAAATCACTTCAAAATGCAATTTTACACTGGTGAACCACACCAATTAACTAACGTAAAACCTTATGAAGTTACTGATCTTATAAAACAAAAATGGGATGAAATTCATTTAAATACAAATGTTTTTCGCTATAAAATAGACATTATGGAAGATCGTATTTTGGACAACAAATATTTATTGCAAGTAAGTTATTAAAATATAATAGATAGAGTAAAATCTCATAATAAAGTTGAGGAAAACTGGGTATATTTCTACTATTTGCTATTGAAAACTCTAAATATTTAATAAATGGTTTAGCAAGTTTCATAAGTTAAAAAATATACATAATTTTATAGTTAAATCCAAACAGAAGTACTAAAAGGAGGACCCCAGAGACAATGATTGATATTTGTCAAGGTTTTGATAAAAACAAGTTTAATTTCACCAAAGTGTCTCAAGATGAAATCATGTTTTATTTAAAGGAAGATAAAGAAGGTAGGGTTAATGAATTAGCCATAAGATGTATAGTGATTTCAATTATCATTTTTATGTTAATAAAATTTAGGTTTTTTAATATTATGAGCCATGTTCTGGCATCATTTAAAACTTAACACTATACTTATTACAAATAGTATATTTTCAGATATATATCACACAGTTCTAGTAAATATAAGTCCTATATCACAATACCATGCAATGCTGTGCCCTTTCTTAGACAAGTGTCTCCCACAAGTAGTTACGAAAGAAAGCCTACAATTGGCTATTAAAATTATATTGATGGCTGAGGATCGGTAAGTAAAAGGAGGCAAGTGTTTTTTTTATTTGTTTTTATTTAATTATCTCTGTTTACTATAATATATATTTTATTGTACAGTAATTTAAGGTTGGGATTTAATAGTATACTTGCATTGGCATCAGTGAATCATTTGCACTATCATATATTTGTGGAGAATAAGAATTTGCCAGTTGAAACAGTAGTATGTATAATGAAATGTCTAATATTCCTATAAATTAAGACTAGAGAACAAAGTTTTATATGGATTTTAAAGGAGCTTATGATTTGTCTATTTTGCCTTTTGTTACTTGTAACTTTGTAATATTGATTTATAGTAAAATTGGAGTATTAAAAATGTTAAAGTTTACTAATAACATATTAAGGTAAATTTTTCTCATGAATTCCAGAAATGTAAACACGTAAGGGGATCACTATACTGTTTTGATGAAACCTACCCTATCCCAGCATTCTGTTTTGAAATCACCAAAGATAATATCAAAGTTGATGATATATATAAATTACTTCAGTATTTCTTACAAAACTCAATTGCACACAACATTTTTTTGACAAGAGGAAGCAGTTTTAATAGCAATAATGAAATAATAAGAATGATAATATGGCCTCGTAAAAGTAATACTGGGGTAAAAGATTTGGCTGCTTTTAATGTTGCTATTTGTGAGTTAAGTGGATGGTTTCCAGTATATAGTAAGTAAAAATATTATAATGCTTTATTTATGTTAAGTTTGTTTCTATATTAACAAACTTATATCTGGAACAAAAGGTTGTATATGAAAAATTAGATTTGCTTATCCATTTCATGTAGAAGTGTGATGTTGTTGTGATTGTAATCAGCTGTTATATTTGCTTTGAACATGGAGGCTGTTACAATGAATATTTTAAGTACCCTCTCAATTAATTTTTGAAAAGAGCCTGTTGAAAATAAATAGCAATGTTTTGGAAGTATTTTCTAGAAAACTACTATTATTACCGTATTATATAGTAGAAATTTGATTAATGGCTATGAACTAATGTTCATAATTTGAATGTTCTTTTACAAAATGTGAAGTACAGAACGAATTTCTTCATTCTGTTATGTTTAAAAAGGCTGGTACTATTACAATATACTTTAGAAACATATGATTTGATCCTAAAATATAAATTCTTTTTCAGATGTACAAGACTTTAACAATCTAAAGATAGATGATATAGAGAATGAATTAAGAAGATGGAAAGTAGACGATTTTAATAAACTTTGTGAAGATGTAAAAATGTTATATTAATGTTTTTAATTATAATTTATTTTATAAGTTAAGTTGTTACATTTTAATGAATGAAGTTCATTTATTTTGTTATATTGCGGGTTTAATAAAAGGAATAGCTATATAACAAGTTTTTTAATACGAAATTTATTTTATTTTCGCTTAAATTTACTTTAGTGTCATAGACACTTATCAGACTTAAGAATGCGGTTGACATATGTTTAAATTTAGATTCGTTTTTTTAAAGGTATGATTAAAAAATCGACCGACACATGACTGACAGATGGGCACACTTATTATAACACGTGAAGATCTCCTAACTCGCTGTTTCACTGCAAAAGGTTGTTTATTTTAGACTAGCTGTTATTGTACACCCAGTAAAAACAATAACAAAAAACAAAAAAAAATGAACAAATTTGGCGGGATTATCGCTAAAGAGCAATCTCTTCCAGGCAACCAATTAATTAGAGAAATAAAGATACATGAGACGTAGTGTGAGTGTTGTTAAATAGTAAAAATATAAAAACAAAAAGACATACATACATGTTTAGATTTATTAGAATTATAGGTCAAAAAATGTTTGTATTTCCCTAAATGTTTACCCGGTATAAAAGTAAATAGTAATCCATAGATTCCCATACAAATTTTCATTGAACTTAGAAGTACAAATTTTGCATCGTTATCTACTATTAGGTAGGTAGGTATATGTTCTATTTTGCGTCAATATATGAAAATGATTCATCGAGTTATTCATCGAAATACCAATAATAAAATAAATATATAACACATAGATAAGTATCTTATATTATAGTATATACTTATAAGTACTTACTAATATGGTAGTTACAAAATAAGCCTATGGAAAATGTTTAAATAAGAATAAAAACCAAAACGAAAAATAAGTAATTGTATACACCTACCTAGTAGTTGAACTTAATTTCTAGCATCTGGTTGAGACTATTCTTAAACTAAACATTTGATAGTTGTTCTTGTGTTTTTTTTATATAATAAACGTTTATTACATAAGAAAAAATATATTTTTACTACCATAACCTGACTTTATACTTATTAAAATATTATCTAAGTAATTATGTATGACATTCATATATCACATTTGTTTTAAGCAAATCATGCTTTAATCAACATAATGCTATTTATATATAATGCTATTATATATTTATATTTTATCTATCGTCTAGGGTATATATTAGTCACTTCCCTTGACCTGCCATAATGGGATAAATTACGGTTGTGCCCTAATAACAACTTCAGTCGGTCTCTCATCGCCCGTCGTGCGCAGTAGTCCGCCATGAAATTAATAATAATATTATTTACCCTAATTGTTCTTGTTCAATGTTCCGAGAGCCGGTACTTAAGCTGGTTGCCGCAAAATATAGTTGAGACGTTTACGAATAAGACTAATTCAATAAGTAACTATGTGCGCGCAAAAGGACGCAGTTTAAAACAATTCTACGTTGAAAATGTAAGAAATAAAATTTCATCTTATCTCAATTTTAATAATAGCAGTGCTTCTGAGAATGTTGAAGAAAAACGAGGTGAATCAAAACGAAAGTTTAAGGATTATGTAGAAGATGCGGAAACACACGATCGAAGGATTTTTGATGCTATTGCTCCAAATACAGTAGAATATTCGTGTTATGAAGACGACCCTAGCATTCAAATGACAACGCCGCAACTGATAGCCTCACATGGATTTGTTTCGGAGTCTCATACAATTGTTACTGAAGATGGATATATTCTTACAGTTCACAGAATACCTTATTCTCGAAATGCTTCAATAAGGGCTAGCCCTCGGAAAACAGTGTTGCTGCATCATGGTCTACTAGGCAGTTCCGCGGATTGGATTATCCCAGGACCGGAAAAGGGCCTAGGTTATATATTATCAGAAGCAGGCTACGATGTCTGGCTAGCAAATGTTAGAGGCAATACATACTCTAGAGCCCACGTAACATTGAATGTTGATTCATGTGAATTTTGGAACTTCACATTTCACGAAGTTAGTCAACACGACTTGCCGGCTGTTATCGACTACATAATGGACGTAAAAGGATGGGATGTAAAAATAAATTATATCGGTCATTCAATGGGAACGACAGTCTTGTTCGCTTTGTTATCTACAAAAACTCATTATAACAAAGTTTTAAGAGCGGGCTTTGCTTTAGCTCCCGTGGCGTTTATGACTGACATTAGAAGCCCAATTCGTCTCCTCGCAAAATACAGTGATAATATAGAATATTTGTTTAAACTGCTTGGTGCTAATGAATTTTTACCACAGAATTCAGTTTTGAGATGGTTATCAAAACACGCGTGTGAAATTAATAATTACGAAGAAGCGATCTGCGAGAATTCATTGTTTGTTTTATGTGGGCATGATGAAAAACAGTTCAATCGAACTTTGCTTCCAATAATATTAGGTCACGTACCGGCCGGGGCTTCGACGAAGACATTAGTGCATTATGCACAAGAAATTCGTAATGCGGGACGGTTCCAACAATTCGATTACGGTCCAAAGGGAAACATGAAACAGTATGGTACCTATGAACCGCCACAATATCCTTTGCATAAAATTACTTTACCAATCGCCTTATTTGGAGCTGAAAACGACTGGTTAGCGAGTGACGTCGATGTGACAAACTTATACATTCAACTTGCCAATCCCATAGATCATTATATTGTACCTCTTAAAGAGTTCAATCACATAGATTTTATGTGGGGAATTGACGCCCCGAAACTAGTTTTTGTGGAACTTCTAAAATTTTTGGAAGAAGGTGTCAGTAAATCTAATTTTAATAGTGACGTAGCTGTTAATAACATATGATTTTTGATTAGTAATAAGTTTGTAATCGTTATATTAAACAAATCAATATACCTACATATTGTGATCATTTTAATTGCCCTTAATAAATTTTGTAAAAATGATGTTTTGTTAAAATAAATAATAACTTTAAAAAAATACCTAACTACGTAATTAAAAAGTATAAGTAAATGACATAAAAAATATAAAAAAATCATTAGGTAGGTATTTCATTAGGTATACATTTTTATTTTATGAGTAGGTAATCTAAAATATTATGTTAGACTTCTATTTTTAAAAAGGTAGGGGAAACCCGGGCAACGTGAATACCTTAAGCTTTACTTGATTATTGTCGTTTAGTTATAGTATGTGGTGACATTGAAACAAGTATTTATAATCATTCTTTATTTAATGTAGTTACATAATGCAATAACAGTTATTTTTAATATTAATTAAACATTTAGATATAAGTCCAGCTTTTAACAATGGCACGAATAACCACTTTACCCGGGGTCCCGGACGGTAGTAGGGTTACGCGAATAACAACCTTATTTGCAACGGAACTAAACATTAAATTAAAAATAACCTTCGAAAATTAAAGGAAAATATTCAAGACACATTTTTTCACTACAACGCTAATTATTATAGTTATTAGAAACAAAAAAAATAAAACTTAAAAATGAAATAAAGATCGAAAATTTAAAGAACATATAAAAATAATTGTGTTCAATACTAATTATTGCAGTTGCCGGCCAATAAACAATTTGGGAGTTATGGGCAATATCTGTTTAAACACTTTGCCCGGGTTTCCCCTAAGTAATATATTTACATAGTTCAAAATTGTGTCCGAGTTATAACTTATAGGTATTGTAATATATGTACCTACCTACTATAAACATCGTTTACATCCTCATATTTTGTTAAATCTACTTATAGATTATATCCATATTAAGAACAAATATGAGATAATAAGATTCCGTACATAATATATAGGTTAACCTACCTTCCTACATACAGAAAAAGGATCCTATAAAATTAGTACGTACTGCATGCCTAAAAAGATTTTATTGAGTCTTTATAAAATACTTATCATTATCATTACCTTCATGTAATGAATTAGAAACAAAGAACTAAGTATATTTTCTTAGTAACTGTATCTGATATGTTAGTACAAAAAATTGTTATAACAAATTGACATTCCTAGAGCTTAACATTGTTTTTTCATTGTCCAAGAAACTATTATGTATTGTATTGTATGGATCAGTTTCTGTTCAAGGAACCCTAAACATCAATATTCACACGATAGTAAACAATTACAATAATTCCCAACAATACGTAAACAATGAATCATTCTTATTTGTTGATAGCATATGAACATAATATGAACAACAAAATTAAAATATTATGAATCATCTGACCGTTGAACTTCACACTTATATAAATAATAATACTTGTTAAAAATTAAAATGATGTTTTAGAATTTAGATGATAAATTAATCATAGGATAACTGTCTTTTTTATAATTTATACGTATATAAGATTTTTTTAGATGAATAAATTCATTGGTAATTAAAAAAAAGTATTTGTTATAAAGTGTAAAGAATAATAAACAATAAATATATTAGTAATATACTCAACTGAGCTAATGTTTCGACCTTTTCTAATCGACAGTATTACTCAAAAAGTATTTGTATTTTTACGTTGTTCTTTATAAACTTATCGTTATTATTGATTTGTTATTTTGTTGTATACCTAGTTTTTTAATGCATGAAAAGGTTTATTTTCGATAGCTGGTACTTCAGTTTGATAAGTATACTGTGTGACAGTGAAATCAGCAGTGGGTATTTGTGGACACTGGACAATGGACATTATAATACATATTCATATGTTGTTGGGAAGCTTGGTGTTTTTAATTTATGTTTGTAAGTCCAGCAAAGGAATTGTTTCCCAATGTGGGACTTGTTTTGCTTTTATAATTGTAATCAATTTTTGGAGCACGAGATTTCAAATAGTTTGCTTTTTTTGTTTTAAATATGATTCAAAATACCTAAAGAACAGACAACAATATGCAATATACATTTAATATTACATAACATTGAACATTAAATCATTTAATGACCGCAACACTAGACTAGATGGCGTTGTTTAACGTAATGGTAAATCGTTGAATAGAACATCTTAGCATTACATAATATATATTTATTTATTAATTATTATTAAGGTTTGTACAACTTACATATTATAATAATAAAAAAGAAAAGTTGTTAAATATTATTATTTTCAGCTGCATATTCGAATTATATCGTTTTAATATTAATCTTTCTAAATAAGTTTTTGTTTTTATGTTCAAGATTCTTTATTTTCTTATCTTGATTTTTGAAGTGAAACTTCTTTATCGGGGTTGGAATAAAATTTAGTGTAACATTTTTTCGTTACGCGTGACATTTTTCCCTTACGCGCCAGCTTTTTTCGTATAGCTTCATCTCTTTTACACCATGTTGCTATAGAAATACTAAATAATCAAAATGACAAGTATGTGGATTACAAAACACAATTTACATTAACCAAAAATAAAATTATCGGATTAGAGTTTTATAATTAAATAATGAATTGTAATTACATACTGGACAATACGATTTTATGAACTTGCTATTGAAACGAATAAATAAATTCAAGATTATAACATGAAGAAGAAATTATGAAATATAATTTATAATATTTTTAAAATACATTGATTGTTTGAAATAGAAGAAGTAAGAATGAAAAGAGAAATGGCTGAGAAATGGAGCATTGGGGTCCTGATCTTTACAAGGTCTGTTTTGCTATACCTAGAACGAACAACAACTCGAAACAGCAGAAACCATGATGAAGAATAATTTTATTTGTGATATAGTGACGATCCAACATGTTAAGAAGCCTAAAGTTATTATTTTTAAAGTGGATTGTGTACATTTGTCTCTTTTTATGGTACTTATGTGTTTCTTCTATGAGAATATTATACGTCAGAAACAGTCGATTCACTTCTTACGTTTTAATTAATTAATATTAATGAAAATTATGACGTTTTACGCGTCATCTTTATTTCTAAGTAACATTTAAAAGAAAATGTGAATTATATTTACATGTCATAAAGAAGTTTCACTTCTTACATGTGTACACTAATACACACACACATATTTTTTTAATTTGAATTTTTATTTTTCCTTTATATCAACGTTTTGCCAATTTTCGTTTTTACAAATTTATTTGGTCTAAGTTATTTTTTGCTGATGGTACATGCTTGATTGCTTTTATTTTAAGTTGAGCGTGATATGACTAATTATGACGAAGTAAACCGTGCTATGTCACGTGGTCTTCTTTGTTTCGAAATTAATTGAGCTGAGCGTAAGCGAAGCTCTTAACCGTTTGGGAATTAATTTTTTGAGGCAACAAAACAGGAAAACAACTTGACCAATTTATATAAAAAAAAATATTAAAGGAAAAATAAACCGATACGGGCAGGGATTCGAACCCGCGACTACTGGGAGAGTTAGAAACATTGGTTAAGATTTTCGTAAGAAACCTAATAGATGTCACCACCGTCCCGATAAAGACGATCACATATAGAATGCTTAATTCAAAGAGACGGACAGCGATACGGTAGCTCAGTGGTAGAGCGACGGGACGGTTTCCCAGTAGTCCCTGCCTGTATCGGTCTATTTTTAATTTTATATTTATTTAAATTTAAATAAGCTTAACATGGCTATACATGTTTAAAAATATTTTCAAACATTAGTCTAATAACATGGTGAATAAATCACTATAAGTCCGCTGTGAAATTAAAGGTATCTTTATATACAATACATAACGCTGAAGGAAAGATGGCTAAGCAAGATATGAGAAAATCAATTTTTTTTTATTTTTTTTTTTTTATGTCTGTCTATGCTGTTAGCCCTGTTGGCTATTACAGCATCACCGGGGGAGCGGGTGGGTCAGGAGACCCGCCCTTACAAGGGGGGGCCAGATGGGCCCCCATGGGGAACGACGTCCAGAGGGCGTCTCAGATTGAGACACGGACCTCGGCTCGGGACGTCGTTAGTCAGGAGGGAAGCTAAGGAAATTTGGACACTAGCATCCTCCGACGGCAGAACGCCGGAGCAACGGAGCACTTACTCAGTTGGGACCTCGTCTATACCGGTATAGACGGTGTGTGTTGTGTGGTGTCACATATGCCTCCTACGCGTACACGTTATTACCTACTGTGAACGCGTCGTCGGGGTCAACGAGTACCGACTTGGGTCTTCTTTTTCTGACTAAAGTAGTCTTACGTGGTCTATACTTTGCGGCGTCAGCCACCAGTGGGTTCGGGTGTCGCTCAGCACGTTCAAAGTACTTTTGGGAAAGCCTTGAAGTACTGAGCGATGGTCGGAAGGTCTAAGTCTCTATGGAGATCGATGTTGCGCACGAACCACGGCGCCCCGGTTGCAATCCGTGTAAACCTGTTCTGAATCACCTGAAGGGGTTTCAGATTAGCGTTCGCAAAAGCATGACGACATGACGGAACGTATGCAAGCTTTGTAAAGTATCACCTTATTGCGAAGGGACATTTTACTCCGCTTGCCTAACAGCGGATATAACCGACCTAATATGTAGGCCGCTTTGCTACGAACGGTCCTAATATGCGCAGTGAAAACTAACTTTCTATCTAACGTTACTCCTAGGTATTTTGCCTCGTCTTTCCAAGGTATCGGTTTATCAAAGAGTTTGATTCGCGGGAGGATCCTTGGGGGGCCCCGTTCGAAGAGCACCGAAACGCTCTTCTCAGGGTTTACCTCGATCCGCCATTTCCGCAACCAACTCTCGAGGGAGTCGACTGCGGATTGGAGACGTTGGTATATCTCCCAGTGATTCTTAGAAGACGTGTAAAGCGCGGTATCGTCCGCGTACATGGCAAGGTGCACTTTAGATCGCGGCCTGGGAATATCGCTAGCGTAGATGGAGTAGAGGATGGGCGAGAGAACTGAACCCTGCGGGAAACCCGCCCTGATGGGGTGGGGGGTTCACAAAACGCCTTCCACTCTGTAACGAAAGGAGCGATTCGACAGGTAGTCCCGTATGATGAGTACGAGTCTGTCCGACACCTTGAACTGGTATAACTTGTACACCAGTCCATTGTGCCAGACCCTGTCGAACGCCTTAGCTACATCGAGAAAGAGCACTCCTATCCTATGCTTCTTGGCCCTCACAGTGGCCCCTATCAGTATGTGCTCCGTGTGCTATTAAAGGAGGCGGAAGAAGCTTTACCACTTTGTTAGTAATCCTATAGGGACCTGGCGATTTCTTGGCGTGAAGCGCCCTAACTATGGACGTCACCTCGTCTAGGTTCGTTTCCTTGATTGGCGGACCGACCGGTGGCTGAGAACACATTATATTGACCGATTTGTCGACTATTTCGACATGATCGCGATCAACCGATTGAGCAGACACACGGCACTGGCTCTCTAGATTGTCGGCTAAGCACTCAGCTTTGTCAAGGTCGTCAAATGCGATGGCGGAGTTAGGTCTAACCAATGGAGGCATATCTGAGACAGTGTCGGCCTTGAACGCTCTCTGCAACCGCCAGAATGCCTGGTGTGTTGGAGAGAGCGCCGCAAGCGTCCTATCCCAGCCGCTATCTCTGAAGTCGTCGAGAGCTTGTCTCGACTCCCTCTGGAGACGGCGCAGCCTCCGTCGGTTGTCATCTGTCGGGTATCGGTCATGGGCTCTAATCGCGGCGTTTTTACGGGTGATGAGAAGTCTAATGTCCGGAGGGAGTGCTCGGTAACCCTCGAAGTTCACTCGGACCTCCCTCGAGGACTTTCCTATGCTGTCTACCAAATGTTCTGTGAAGTTAGTCGCGGCTGAGACAGCGTCCTCGACCGATGTAAGCTGGTCAGGAATTTTGTCGAGGTGCGCTGATACGGGGGAATGGAGTTGCTCTCGAAGCTTCGTCCAGTTTATAATTGTTTTTGTCGCGGGTTCCTTAGGGGGGGAGGTCCTAGCTGAAATAGGACCGGTCGATGGTCAGAGTCTAGCTCGGATAGCGTCTCGATAGAACGTAACTGGAGTGTCACGCCCTTCAAGAGTACTATGTCGAGCACGTCGGTTCTGTCATGTCGGAAGTCTGTGTCGCAGTATCGCGTGGGACTCAAAGGAGCGGTGATCTCGAAGTCGAGACCAGCCTTGTAACTTAGCCTATCAAGGAGATTTCCTCTACTATTTGCGACAGTAGAGTTCCAGCGGGGATGTTTGCAATTTAGGTCGCCGGCCAGAATGGTTGCGTTACCTAATTGGAGTAAGGACTTAAGGTCCCTCTCAACTAAAGCTTTATTGGGAGAAAGATAGACGGATGCTAGTATGATCGACTGATGGCCGGTCATACCCACCTGACATAATGACGCTTCTACGTTAACTAGTTGGGGCGGATCGAGCGGTGTGCAATGAAGAGACCTTCTGTAGTAGATGATGGTTCCCCCCTTCGCGGTTGCCCTATCGTGCCTAACCAGACGGAAATTCGCGATGCGCAGATCACGATTACACGACTTCAGAAAGGTCTCTTGTACTAACAAGACGTCTATCTGGTGCGTGACCACGAAGTCGCGCACTAGATCTATCTGCTTAAGTAGCCCGTTCGCGTTGAATGTAGCGACAGTCAGAGAGCGAGGTTTTACCCTTCCACGCGATGTCATGTCATGACATCGTGTGTTCGTATATCGATTTGATAAGGACGGCGTGCTTGAGGAGCACTTTCATCCTCGCGGGAGGGTTCCGCGCGGAATCCCTCATTTCGTTTGAAAAGACTAGGACCTCTTCGATGTCTATTACACCGAAGAGGCTCGTGACGCAAGTGCACGAGCGAACTCGCAACTCCGTCGGTGGAGTTACGAACCGGCGGCGACGGTATCGGCTGGGCGACATGCTGTGGGATAATCCTCGGAGGCTTCATCCAAGCGTTCGCGACCGCGTTCGCGGGGGCCTGGGGGGCCTGGGATGCATGAGGGGCCGTGGGCCTCCTAGGGGCTAGAGGAGCCCATGGAGGCTGGACGAACCGAGGAGGATGCCATGCCGGCTGTGTACTGCGCGGGGCTTTGGGGCACCCGCGATAATTCGCGGGGTGGCCCTTCTGTCCGCACAGGACGCAGCTGGGAGGATCCTCAGGGACCGGTCCCTTACGCGGACAGTCGGCTGTCGCGTTGTCGTCCAGGCACTCGACGCACCTTGGACGCGCGTGACAAAAACGTTGGGAATGCCCATAGAGCTGGCAGCGATGGCACTGACCAGGAAAACTGCGACCGCGTGGAGGTTCGACCCTAAGGCCGGAGAGTTGGCAGACTGCCTTAACGTTGAAAATTTGCTTTCCTTTCGGGGAAAGCTCGAGATGAACGAGTACCAGATCGAACGGGACCCTAGTGGTCGCTCAGTACATGCGGTGCACCGAGATGACGGGGAAGGATTGGGACTTAAGGTCCTCGAAAATCCGTTCAGTAGTGAGCTCCACGGGGAGCCCTCGGATGACCACCGTTAAGCGGCGTTCATCCTCTAGAGCGTAGGTGTGGTATCCGTAACCACGTTCGCGGAGGAGACGAGTCAGACCATGGTGGTCCGACGAAGACGCGGTTTGTACGCGGATACCGTCGGCGGTATTTTGGGCGGACGTGAAATGGAGCTTGTGCTCCGTCATAAGTGCGGACAGAGTGTCCCACTTAGACTTGTCCCTTATGTAAAGCGGCGGCGGCGCGGGGGACTTCCGTGGCGCTGAAGGCACAGATGCTGAAGGCGCAGACGCTTAAGGCGCCTCCGCGGGCGCTGAAGGCGCAGTCGACGGCGGCGCGGACGCGGGCGCATCGGGTGCGATCGGCGCGGGTTCGCGAGTCGGGCCCGGGCTCGAGGGACGAACAGGCGACACAGGTTCGCTACTGGCGGGTTTTGAGGCCCGTTTTCGCGGTAGATTCGAGGAGAGCGCTTCTGTCGCCTTTGTCGCTTTTGTCGCCTCAGCATCCGAGGAGGGGGAAAAACTCCCCGACTCAAATTCCGAGGCCGTCTCCTTCGTAAAGGTAGCGGCCTCGACTTCCATGTCGGAGGTGCTCTCGGCTGCGATCGCGGTGCGCGAGGTCGAGGGCGGAGACGCGGTGCCTAACAAGACAGAGTATCGTAGGCATAATAGGGAAACATTCACGTACTTTTTTTTGACGTAAATTAATCATTTACCTCTCTATATCGTAGAAAAAATTATAAATAGGCTTGAAAAGATTCTAGTTTTTTTTCAAAGTGAATATTAAAACATTGAGAAAATTTGACCTGTTTAAACACCGCCATTTTGCGCGCGTTTTGCGTGACGTCAAATGATACGTCCAGTGAATGTTTACTATGAACTTTTTAGTTATTTCATAGATATTTTAAGTTTTAATTGCTTTACAAGTCGTGGAAGAAGATAAAAATCATCTTACGAGTATTGTATAGTACCGGAGTGTAAAAATAGTATTAGAAAAACACCCGACAAAGTGTTTTTTGTATTCCAAGAGATGCGAAAATACAAAAACAATGGTGTATGGTAATTAAAAGGGATAATATATGTCCTTAATCGTGTTTATATTGTTGTGGAGATCAATTTAACGTAAGTATACTTTATTTATAATAAGTTTAATCTAATAGTTTTTATTTATAGTAAGTATTAAACATTAGAAAATTTGAGTTTAAAATTAACCTAACCTATCTTACAAATTTCAGTATAACTTTCTATAAAAACCGTAATCTTTATTGTTTTACGCAATTTTTATGGTTTGTCGAATTATTTCAGGTTAAGGAAGGTAGGGTGACCCTGCCAGTAGTTGATATCCCTCCAGTAGTTGATCAAAGTTTTGAAATTAGGCGGCTAACTACTACAAAAATGAGTTTTTGTCGTGACACTAGACAAATTATATTTGTTTTAATGTTGGTACGACTGTATTTATACTAATCTATGGTCTCTCTTCCCCAATAATTTCATGCTGAATATTTTTCTATTCGAAAGTGTTTGTTCTGAGTATTCTATTAGTAGCTGTTAAATAAGTAAGTCGTTTTTTATCTATTTTAATCATTTGTTTTTTAACTGTTATTTTTATTGCAATAACTATTTTATATTGTTCAAGGATGGTAATTTAAGGAACCGAAACTAGTTTTTGCATTTGTTTACTTTTTAGGGGCTATTTATGGGTGATCAAGTACTGGTTTTATTAAAGAAGCAAATTCCAAAAGTTGATCAATTATCAATTATCAGTGATCAACTATTGGTTTCCACAAATCCAGTAATTGATAGGGGTAACAACAACTGGCTGTCCACATTATTAGCCAATATTTGATCATAATGTCGCCGAAAAAAAGAAAGAGTTCTTTAAATATTCGGTTTCCGATCTTCAAGCGGCCTTGGAGGATGTGAGAGAAAGAGGAACTTCTATGCGAAAATCTGCAAAGGCCCACGGCGTACCTTTTGCAACTTTATATAACAAGGTACCTACCTAAGTATCATGTGTTTAGATACAAAATATATACAATTGCCTATTTAAAAATCTAACTACTTTGTATTGAGATTTGTGACCATATTCTCAGGTGAAGGGGAAAACACCAGAAACGAGGCGCATGGGGCCAGCTGCAGTTCTGACCAAAGCAGAGGAACAAATTCTGGTGGACTGGATAAATGCATACGCGAAAAAGGGCGTACCTCTAAAAAAATTAACACTATTTGAGTCAGTGAAGGCAATTATAGAGAAGGACAAAAGGCCAACGCCGTTCAAAAACTTTACCCCAGGAGAAAAATGGTTTAAGGGGTTCATGAAAAGAAATCCCACCATTTCGGAGCGATATGCAGAATCCATCAATTCTGCAAGAGCGACTGTGTCAGAGCCTAAAATTCGCGAATGGTTTGATGAACTTAGTAAATACCTGGAGGAAGAAGGATGCCAAGACATCCTTCACGATGCGTCCCGGATTTTCAATGCAGATGAAAGCGGTTTCCAAACATGCCCTAAATGCGGGAAAATATTAGGACCCATTTCATACAACAATCTCTATGAAATAAAGAGTGGACAAGAAAAAGAAGCGATAACTGTTATGGCCAACTTCAACACTGCAGGGGAAATTGTTCCTGGTATGATAGTTTACCCATTGCAGAAGATTTCGCGGGAAATCACCCAAAATGTGCCTGATGACTGGGGCATTGGCAGATCTAAAAAGGGATGGATGCGGGGAAGCACCTATTTCGAATACATAGGTAACGTCTTCTTACCGTGGTTGCGAAAGCAGGGTATAAAATTACCAATTTTACTCCTTGTCGACGGCCACAAGAGCCACCTGACTTTGGAAGTCGCGAAGTTATGTGCAGAAAATCAAATCTTGCACTTCGCTCTTTTCCCGAACGCAACACACATCCTTCAGCCCGCTGATGTGGCTGTCTTCAGGCCACTGAAAGTACGCTGGAGGAAAATAGTGTACGAATGGAAAAATAAAACTGGCAATAAAGTGGTAACGAAAGCCGTCTTTGGACCATTGATCGCTATGGCATTTCGAGAAGTAGCAACTCCTGCTATCATACAAAACGGCTTCCGAAAATGTGGTCTCTATCCATTCGACCCGGATGCAGTAGACTATGGAAGATGCATCCCTTCTGAAGAAAGGCAATGTGCTCCAATGGCTTCGGGTGAAGTAAGCGGTGTTAGAGTCGACGAACACTTCAGCGTCCAGATGCTTCTGTACATTGAATCCTACTTCAAAAAAGGTCGTGTCAAAGAGTTCAGGAACGTTGTAGGCGATGAATGGAAAGGTGATCCTGAGGCGCTGGAGCTGTTAAAGTTATGGAAAAAACTGAGAAATAAATGCATTCAACAGCCTCAAAATTGCATTAATCTAGCAGTTCAAACCAGTGGTTATCCATCTCCAGTGGTCGATCCTCCATCATCAATGAGTGATCTTTATCTTCCACTGAGTTACCCTTCATCTCTACTGGTAGATCTCCAATTACCAATAAATGAATCCTATGCTCCACTGGGTGATTCTTCAACTCCGCTAACAGATCTCCCACTACCACGATCAGATTCCCATCCTTCACTGTGTGATCCTACAACTCCGATGCCATAGTGTTTAAAAAAATTGGTGACCTTTACGAAGAAGTGATATAGGTAGTAAGTCCTAGTACTGCCCATACAAATGTCTGTGATATTAATCAGCCAAGGCTCAGTACTTCTCCTATTGAATGTGATGATCATAAGGCAGAGCCTTGCTTTTCGCATATTAAAGATAAATTACCAAGTGACTAAGCTGTGCAAGTTAATATTAAACCGAAGTATGGAAGTAAAGGTGTCAATGTAAATATACCTGCTGAAAAACAAAATGTAGCATTGTCACACACAACATTGTTACACAACAGTTTTAAAAGTAAAACTATCTGTTTTAAAAAGAAAATTGTTTACTGAAAACACAGCTGATAATACGTCTATAGCATCTTATATCTTCTATATCTGCTGATTATCAACCAAGTTATTTATCTGAGTCAAGTGAAGTGAAAAATGATTCAGAGGTAGAAACATTTTAAAAATGTATTGTGTAGTAGCATGCTAAATGCTATTCAAAAAGAGTTTGTAGGTATTTGTTTTGTTAGAGTTGTTTGAGTATTTAGAAAATGTTTTTAAGATTACCTAAACAATTGTATCTTTTAATAAAACCTTTAAGCACGAAAATATAGGTTTAAATTATTTATTTTTCTCAGTCACACTGATACCACAGTATGAACTTAAACGCCGATATATTGAATGGCGTGTCAAATGACGTCACATTTCCTTTCGACCAATGGTGGCGCGTTTTGGAATTTTGAATTTCGCTCCCTAAAGTTACACTTTTCATAAATTATTTTATGGCCTTAAATGATTAGTAAATTAAAAAAAATGATTCTATTATAATAAGATGATAAAAAGTAATCGAAAAAAAAATATTTGAGACCATTTAAATTTTTTTGCATGTTCCCTATTGAGGCGCAATTTCGTGGACCCAACCAAAAAACTGCGACTTGGACAGATCTTCGGGTTCCGCCGCGGATTTGGGGTCCATGGTGGAGCCGACTGTGTACTTACACGACGCAGGCTATTACGACGAAGTCTTTGAATTCCGTTTCGTACCCTAACTAGGGCGACGTCGGACTTGTTGGACCCCTATGCAGGCTCGCCGGCCCGCAGGTGTGCTTGTGGCGATGACACACAAACACAATCACAACACTGGCTTGCACACAATGGAGGCCGTTCTCTTAATCTGGCGCAGGTGTTCGAACGGTCGGTGCAGGTGGTCGGCGCAGGTGTCTGGGCGGTCAGCGTGACGGCCCAGGTAGGTGGCGCAAGCAGGCGAAGCAGGTAAAAAGGACATGTGTCCCGGTCGACTGCTCAACGGTGAATGAATTTTTTGCGAAAACCAAACATTCTGCCGAAATATACCGAGGAAATTAAAAGACATGTTGCTGAATTCATTAAGTCATTACTTATGGACATTATCATTACAATCGTCCAAAAACTGATAAAATGTATCTGCCACAGGAGTATAAAAGCACCGTTCATATTTACCGCAAGTATTTAGAAGACTGCAAAATAAATGGGTATCAACCTGTTAGTGAAATTTTTAGACAGATATTCATTGAATATAATATAACTATACATGTGCCAAAAAAAGACAAATGTCAAATTTGCACTAAGTTTGAAAATAGTAAACACGCAACCACTGAACAACTAAACTTCACACCTTTTATTTTTAAAAAAGTGGCTATAGAACAAATTAGAACAGCAACTTTCAAAAAACAGTATCCAGACCAAGTTCGAATGAAATATTCGATGATTGAAGAGGCAGAAAAAACACGAGTTACATTACAAGAGGTGGGATTAAAGAAAGGAACATTTAAATCTAAGGGCAAATGTAAGGGCAGAGCTAGAGGTAAAGGAATGGGAAAATTTAAGACAGAAAACGCCCGAGTTGTGGTGGTGAATTCAGACCAGACATCTTAGACACTTTAATAAAACCTGCGTATATTGCCAAATTGCCTATATCGAAGGCAAAATATAAAGATCTTATGAGGCTGTGTGAAAGGGGGACTCCCAAAGGCCTATCACAGGGAGAACTGTGAAATCCCTTGTGATGACAATGTTCGTGACTATTTTCTTTACAGTGATGACAAAAGTGGATTAATAATTAAAAATAAGAGAGTGATTTATTATTGTGAGTTCCCTAAATGTACTCAATTGTAATCCAGTACCACAACTGTGGCACATTGTATTTGTAACAGAATTATTGCCATATTTATGTTAAGAAGAACATTTTTAGTTAACCCGGACCATAGTCGTGTAAACTAGACTAAAAGTTGAGTAGTTTTCGGTTAACAGCTTTTGTGTTAGAGTAAGTTAGGTTAGTTAAGATGATTATTTGTAACGTTTTATTATCAACGGTAATGTTATAATGACAATAAACACTTTCATGTCGTTAATTTTGTTTTAAATTTTAAATTTTTATTTTATTTCCACAATTCGTTATTAACGTCGACGTGGATATTAAAGTAACAACTGGGAAACGAAAGACACATAGCAAATTAGCTTAATATATCTCTAGACATTGTATATACGTCTTTTTTTGAAAATGAAAACCATATATTGACCTATACACTGAAAATTTTACAGAAATTGCGAAATTCGGGGGCATAAACGCCATATTTTTTCATTTTTTGGGGCGTATCTCAATGCTATTTTCTTTATCTATTCATTTACTTTAAATGTTATGGACTCATATCGTGTATTAACATTATTTAGGTATTGGAGCCAAAAATTGACTATGAGAGTTTAAAAATAAAAAAGTTGCGATTTTTTTTCCAAATTTTTTTTTTCTTTTGCCTCTTCTGAAAAGTAGTATTTTTGCGTTTACGCCCCTTGAGCCCCAAGGTATCGATATGTTTAAATTTAGATTCGTTTTTTTAAAGGTATGATTAAAAAATATCGACCGACACATGACTCAGAGGTAGGCACACTTAATATAACACGTGAATATCTCCTAACTCGCTGTTTCACTGCAAAAGGTTGTTTATTTTAGACTAGCTGTTGCCGGAAACTTAGTCTGCCCCTCCCCAGTCTCACACCCTCGCACGCAAACCATCTATCATAACTTTAAATGTAAATAAATCCATACATGTTTAGATTTATTAGAATTATAGGTCAAAAAATGTTTGTATTGCCCTAAATGTTTACCCGGTCAAAAAGTAAATATTCATAGATTCCCATACAAATTTTCATTGAACTTAGATAGAAGTACAAATTTTGCATCGTTATCTACTGTTATATGTTCTATTTTGCGTCAATATATGAAAATGATTCATCGAGTTATTCATCGAAATACTAATAATATAATAAATATATAACACATAGAAAAGGATATACTTATACTCACTAATATGGTAGTTACAAAGTAAGCATATGCTTACTTTGGAAAATGTTTAAATAGGAATAAAAATCCTAACGAAAAATAAGTAAGTAATATAGTAGAGTTGAACTTAATTTCTAGAATCTGGTTGAGACTATTCTTAAACTAAACAATTGATAGTTGTTCTTCTGTTTTTTATATAATAAACGTTTATTACGTAAGAAAAAATATTTTTACTACCATAACATCACTTTATACTTATTAAAATATTATCTAAGTAATTATGTATGACATTCATATATCACATTTGTTCGCGCTGTGGAATACAGGATCAGCTCAGGATGGATGAAATGGCGACAGGTCACAGGCATAACTTGTGATCCCCGAATGCCCATCAAATTGAAGGGGAAAATATACAAAACAATTATCAGACCTGTCGTCATGTATGGATGGGAATGCTGGCCTGTTAAGAAAAAGGACGAAAGGAGATTGCATGCAAATGAAATGCGGATGTTGCGATGGATGTGTGAAATTAAGAGAATGGACAAGATACGAAATAAGTATATAAGAGGAAGCATGAAAGTAGCACCAGTGACCGATAAGATGAGAGGAAGACGATTAGCATGGTATGGCCATGTAATGCGGAGGGACGAAAGACAGGTTGTGAAAAGAATATTAGATCTGCGTGTGGAAGGATACAAAGGTAGAGGACGGCCCAAAAAGAGATGGATGGATTGTGTGATGAATGACATGTGTTTGAAAGGCGTGGGTGAGGAGTTGACGGTTGATAGAGATGAATGGAAGAAAAATACATACTGCGCCGACCCCAAATAATGGGAACAGGGTAGGAGGATGATGATTCATATATCACATTTGTTTTAAGCAAATCATGCTTTAATCAACTTAATGTTATTTATATATAATGTTTTTATATATTTATATTTTATCTATGGTCTAGGGTACATATTAATCACTTCCCTTGACCTGCCGTAATGAGATAAATTACGTTTGTGCCCCAATAACAACTTCAGTCGGTCTCTCATCGCCCGTCGTGCGCAGTAGTCCGCCATGAAATTAACAATAATCTTATTTACGTTAATTGTTCTTGTTCAATGTTCCGAGAGCCGGTACTTAAGCTGGCTGCCGCAAAATACAGTAGAGGCGTTTACGAACAAGACTAATGCAATAAGTAACTATGTGCGCTCAGAAGGACGCAGTTTAAAACGATTCTACGTTGAAAATGTGAGAAATAAAATTACATCTTATCTCAATTTTAATAATAGCAGTGCTTCTGAGAATGTTGAAGAAAAACGAGGTGGATCAAAACGAAAGTTTAAGGATTATGTAGAAGATGCGGAAACACACGATCGAAGAATTTTTGATGCTATTGCTTCAAATACAGTAGAATATTCGTGTTATGAAGACGACCCTAGTATTCAAATGACGACGCCGCAACTGATAGCCTCACATGGATTCGTTTCGGAGTCTCATACAATTGTTACTGAAGATGGATATATTCTTACAGTTCACAGAATACCTTATTCTCGAAATGCTTCAATAAGGGCTAGCCCTCGGAAAACAGTGTTGCTGCATCATGGTCTACTAGGCAGTTCCGCGGATTGGATTATCCCAGGACCGGAAAAGGGCCTAGGTTATATATTATCAGAAGCAGGCTACGATGTCTGGCTAGCAAATGTTAGAGGCAATACATACTCTAGAGCCCACGTAACATTGAATGTTGATTCATGTGAATTTTGGAACTTCACATTTCACGAAGTTAGTCAACACGACTTGCCGGCTGTTATCGACTACATAATGGACGTAAAAGGATGGGACGTAAAAATAAATTATATCGGTCATTCAATGGGAACGACAGTCTTGTTCGCTTTGTTATCTACAAAAACTCATTATAACAAAGTTTTAAGAGCGGGCTTTGCTTTAGCTCCCGTGGCGTTTATGACTGGCATTAGAAGCCCAATTCGTCTCCTCGCAAAATACAGTGATAATATAGAATATTTGTTTAAACTGCTTGGTGCTAACGAATTTTTACCACAGAATTCAGTTTTGAGATGGTTAGCAAAACACGCGTGTCAAATTAATAATTACGAAGAAGCGATCTGCAAGAATTCATTGTTTGTTTTATGTGGACATGATGAAAAAGAGTTCAATCGAACTTTGCTTCCAATAATATTAGGTCACGTACCGGCCGGGGCTTCGACGAAGACATTAGTGCATTATGCACAAGAAATTCGTAATGCGGGACGGTTCCAACAATTCGATTACGGTCCAAAGGGAAACATGAAACAGTATGGTACCTATGAACCGCCACAATATCCTTTGCATAAAATTACTTTACCAATCGCCTTATTCGGAGCTGAAAACGACTGGTTAGCGAGTGACGTCGATGTGTCAAACTTATACATTCAACTTGCCAATCCCATAGATCATTATATTGTACCTCTTAAAGAGTTCAATCACATTGATTTTCTGTGGGGAATTGACGCCCCGAAACTAGTTTTTGTGGAACTTCTAAATTTATTGGAAGAAGGTGTCAGTAAATCTAAATTTAATAGTGACGTAACTGTTAATATCGTATGATTTTTTATCAGTAATAAGTTTATAATCGTTTTATTAAACAAATCAATATACCTACATATTGTAATCATTTTATTTGCCCTTAATAAATAATGTAAAAATGATAAGTTTTGTTAAAAAAAAAAACCTAACTACGTAATTAAAAAGAATAAGTAAATGACATAAAAAATATAAAAAAATCATTACGTGTTATACATTTTTATTTTATGGGTAGGTAATCCAAAATATGTTAGACTTCTATTTAAATAAGGTAGGGAAAACCCGGGCAACGTGAATACCTTAAGCTTTACTTGATTATTGTAGTTTCGTTATATGTGGTGAAACTGAATGATTGAATTTATAATCATTCTTTATTTAATGAACTTATATAATGTAATAACAGTTATCTTTAATATTTATTAAACTTTTAGACATAAGTGTTAAGCGAATAACAACATTATTTGCAATGGAAGAAAACATTAAATTAAAAATAACCTTCGAAAATTAAAGGAATATATTCAAGAAATATTTTTTCGCTACAACGCTAATTATTATAGTTATTAGAAACAAAAAAAGGAAACTTTAAAATTAAATAAAAATCGAAAATGTAATAAACATATAAAAATAATTGTTGCAACAATACTAATTATTGCAGTTGCCGGCCAATAAACAATTTGGGAGTTATGGGCAATATCTGTTTAAACACTTTGCCCGGGTTTCCCCTAAGTAATAAATTTAGTTCAAAATTGTGTCCGAGTTATTACTTATAGGTATTGTAATATATGTACCCACTTACTATAAACATCGTTTACATCCTCATATTTTATTGAATTTACCCTTAATTATATCCATATTAAGAACAAATATGAGATAGGTAATAAGATTCCGTACATAATATATAGGTACCTACTTTCCTACATACAGAAACAGGATCCTATAAAATTAGTACGTACATGCGTAAAAAGGCTTTATTAAGTGAGTCTTTATAAAATACTTATCGAATATTATGAATTAGAAACAAAGTACTAATTATATTTTCGTAATAATTGTATCTGATATGTTAGTACAAAAAATAATTATAACAAATAACGTTTTTAAATCTTACATATTATAATAGTAAAAAAGAAAAGTTGGTACATATTATTATTTTCAGCTGCATATTCGAATTATATTTTTTTATATTGTTTTAATATTAATCTTTCTAAGTAAGTTTAATTTTCGTTTTTACGAATTTATTTGGTCTAAGTTTTTTTGCTGATGATACTTGCTTGATTGCTTTTTTTTAAAGCGTGATATGACTAATTATAATGAAGTAAACCGTGCTCTGTCACGTGGTCTTCTTTGTTTCAAAATTAATAATTTGGTCTTAAATACTAAGAAAACTAAATGCATGAAGTTTAACTTCGTATCGTAACAAGTCAAAAATGTAGTTTGCTTTTTCACAATAAAGTATTAGTAATAACTTACTCAAAAGTTTTCGAACATATACGAGTAACTTGACATAAAAAGATTCCGTGGAGCCCCCATCTCTCAGCACATATAGGCGAACTCAGCTCGGGGGTCTTTACAATTAAAAAATAAATTACGGCTCGAGTTAGCTATTAGCTCGTTAATTTTAGTTAGTTTTTATATCGCCAGCACCATTTATGTTTTTATAATATATCATGTAAATTTGAAAACATTGTGAAATTTCATTTAAATAGAGCAACTGTTGTATTTCTGGCCAGCTCCTCTCAACAGAACAACATTCCGAGCTGGTGGTAGCTTGCTCACGGACGGACTTCACTGCTTTTTTTAAAGTAATAATTTATAATAAGTACGTGTAAATGCCTACTTGAATAATTATGAATTAGAATTGCCCTATGGTTTAAAACTAATAAAAACACAAATGCTAAATGAATTATGGTATTTTTTGAATGGATTAAAGTCATTGTCTCCAAAGATATATCATTTGCATAATTTGTCCTAAAAATAAAAATAATACTAGTCTTAGTGATTGTAGCTTTACAATATTGACAGTTAATTAGTGATTAGTGATTACTGACGTCTGACATTGACATTTGAGGTTAATATTCAACGGTTTGTCATTTGTCAGCAGTCAGCAGTCAATAATAAATAATAATAATAATATATTATGCGATAAGCATTTGGTATTAAATATAAAATAATATTTATTTAATATGGCCAAAGGAAAACGTTCGTTGGTTTTAATTGGAGGTTTAGTTGGATTATTAGGTCTTACTTTATATCCAATCGCTGTGAGCCCTATGATAGACTCCTCAGAATACAGTAAGATTTTTATGAATAAACAACTAATATTAGTTAACTAATAATTATAATTATATTTACATAAACACTGAAAACAGTCATCAGTTGTTTGGTGAAATGTTTAGTAAAACTGTTTATGTTACAGAAAATATCCAAAAACATACAAGAAAAAATATTAAGCAAGAAGATATTCAGCCCGGAAGTGAGTTAATTTTCTAAATACCATTTAAGTATAGTTGCTCAGAAAATTATAATAATGTGACTTTAAACATGTCACTAGTAATTTATTAAGTGTTTTCTGTTTCAGATATGAAAGTCTGGTCAGATCCATTTGGTCGCCAGAAATCAGACACAGAATAGCTTAAAGTAGATATGTATAAATTTGTAATAAATGTACATAAGAGTTATAGACGCTTAGATTGTTTTGTAAATAAAAAAAAATAAAGATATTTTATTCTATTCGCATTATTTTCATTTTTTAACTGAAGTATATTTTTTGTTTATATATTATGGTTCTTTAAGAAACATCAAACTTATTCCAAGCTTACAAACTTTCTGTTTTGAGTCCATCTCTTTCAAAATAGAAAGTTTGTTAACTGTAACCTTTACCAAGTAATTTCAATCACTGATACTACAAGAGACTAAATGCCTTAGATCAGTGCTTCCCAAACATTGTTCTGTTGTGGTCTGGTATTTTTCATACTATCTCTTTGTGATCCACTTAATATTTTTAAACCCAAGCTATTTTCATCAGGTAGAATAAAATATAAAATATTATTAATAGTAAAAAGTTTTCATTTATATTCTTTTATTGCCTTTTAATAGTCACTGCTTATTTTTTACTAAAGATTTCAAGTTAGCAGATAATGACGAAAATTTTATCTTAAAGTCTGATTTCACTTTATGTAGGTTTCTATGATTATTTTTAAGGAGAACTAATGTTGTCAACCTAGCTAATTATTAGTTGTGACAAAAGGCATCAAAAGGTTATTATTTAACAATTCTGTTAATTAGGTATTTTTTTTTTAAATATTAAATTTAGAAATTTAACAACCCACGATACAAAACGACCTCTAAAAAATTTAATTATAAATTTTAAAAATTCCCCATACAAAAAGAGCTCTAAATAAAATGAAAATAATATTTTTATGTACTTATTGAAGTCGTTATGTCGGGGGACCGTTGTACGTACGATGACGAGGGTGTCTATTTTACGAAGTTACTAGGGCTCAGACTTTAATAAGTACATAATCTTTTTTTTAAAGTTCATAATCTGCTTTTAAAAGTTAAGTTACTGGTTTCATTATTGGACTAAATGAACCTATGGACACATAAATTTTCACTTGCTTAAGTATTTCTATCAATATTGTATAAGAACCTTCCACCCAATAAAACCTCAATATCTTGGAGATGACTGCTTTTATTTCGACCAAACATAGCTAAGAACCATCTCGACGAACCAAGCTTTCGATTAAAAAAAAACACTATCAAATCCGTCCACGCGTTTGGCTGCTAAATTGCAACAGACAAACACACAGATATACAAATCGACATTTCAAACTTATAACTATCCCCTTTTTGAGTCGGGGATTAAAAACAAAGCTGGAATGTTGCGATCCGCTATTTTATTTTGCTATTGTTGTTGCTAAAATAAATAGGATTAACATGGAAACTGGATAGGGTAATAAGACAATATAATGAATAAAATATTTTATTGTGAAAATTGCAAATCCTATATAGGTACCCACAACCTAACCTATACAAAACAGTGGAGTATCTGTCATTGTCACAATTTCCGTTCAAAAAATAAACCTAATTTTCTTATTTACAAATGTGCTTCTGTAGCCAAAAATTTCTAACGCTTATATCAATAAAGTAGATAAATAAACACATTAATTATCAATTATATATCTTTTATTAATGTGCTTATTATCTAGAAAAGTAATCCAAAAGCAAACACAACTTTTCTAAACTAGCATCAATGTAAAAAATCTATATGTGACTACATATTTACAGTTATACACAACTTACAATGGGATTTACAATCAACCCTTTAAAACTTTGATTTTCTCAGTGCAATTAACTTAACAAAAAAATATTAACATTAATCTATTTATGATCGGTATTTCTAATTTTGTATGACGATGAATAATATGAAACAAAATGAGCAAATGCAAAGGTACAATTTGACATTGAGCGAATATATCTAAAGCGTTTGCACCAAAATATCAAATAAATCATGTATTATAATTAATCACTAGCACATAGTGAGATATTACAAGTATTTTATATATTATTACGAACACGAGACATCACAAACAATACATCAAAATTGCGCGATTCAACTACAATATTAACTAAAACTTTTGTATAATATAAGAAAGTTAAAAAATATTATCATATATCGAATAATTACGAATTTCAACAGCTAAATAAAATAGAGGGAACATTTGACAGTTGTGATCATTCATTTAATTAATAAAATAATTCTTTGGTTCATTAATTTTAATGAACACAAATAATATATTTATTCAAAATTATAAAATGCTTAGACTTAGAGCCATTGTCTTTTTATATGAATGTAAATCTTTTAACAAATTTATTTTAAATAAAGTGCTTGTATAAAATTGTGTAGACATTTATAACCTAACAAAAAACTGTTGATATTTTTTTTAATTTAAAAACATTAACGAATGCAAATTTTCGTTGCTCACATTTAAAAATAAAAATAATATAACACATCGATTATAATATTCTTTTTAATATTTTCAATATAAGATTATTTATAAGTAGTTATTAAGTAGCATTAAAAACTACATTTTAGATACAAAATGCCAATTACATTTAACAGGAAAGTATTTAAGGTCAATATAAGTACATATGTACAATAGATTTTGGTTTATGAAACGCAGTCTTTGATTAAATGAACTTTCTAAAGTCGGATTTAAACAAAAACCATATTACATACTTATATTAGCCTTAAAATTTCACTGTTGTAGCAAAAATACAATATATTTATGTAAATTTTAAGATCTTAATATATCTAAAATCACTTTTTTTCACATCTTTAATCGTCTTACTAACTTTATAATTATATTGTCCCTTGTAACGTTACGATAATTAGAATTTTAAATATTAATGCAAAAACTCGTCGTCTTCTCCTACCTGAAAATAATGTTTATATTTATATTATTGACCTGGCTGTTGTAAGGTTATTATTTTCAATGTAAGGTCATATATGTCTTCTTTTGTTTTTAGATATGAATGTAAACGTTTATAACTGACAGGTTTCTAAACGTTCATAATTCTAAGGATTTAGATATTTAAGTAATTGACAGACATAATTTCTTAATGTAAGTATACATTATGATTAGAGAATTTCAATACTGACCTGTAAGAAATATTCAAAGTCGCTACGGTGATAATTCCCTTCTGTAGAAAACGTGAACTTGTGAAACGTTCCGTCCTCACAAATAACTGTAATAAATAATATAATATTATTTTTTAGTCTTATATATGCTATAAATGAAATATCTAGGTAGATTTATTCTTGACATTTAATTTAATTTTTGTCATTGTGACTTTGAAAACAACACCGATGATTCCTGGGTCCGATGGTTCCTTGGTCACTCACCCACTGCTCGTGTATTGTCGCAGAAGACTTACCTGATAGGATCTCACCATATAGTGACTAATATGGTTCTTGGGTCATTCACCCACAACATGTGAGTAGTTGCAGAAGACTAAATCATATAATTGTATAAAGCTAGTGACTCACCCACAGCGCTGGTGTCGTCGCAGAAGGCGCACAGCGCACGCAGCGAGGAGGCGGGCGCGGCGCACACGTGTGTGTAGCTGCCCTTAGCGAGCCACACGTGTAGTGTGCCCTTATCCGACACGCAACACACCAACGAGCCCGACCAGTTGAAGTTAATACTGGATAATAAGATTTAGGAAGAATATTTCGAATTTAATATAATAAATACAAATAATTACGATATGGTTCTTATTTTAAGCAGAAAGCTACATTATAGGCCTTTATTTTTACAGTTTGGCGGCAATTTGTATGAATAAGTATTTCACTCAATTTTTTTAATTCTAAATAGGCGATATACATATGAAGCGATAGATTCTAGTTAGTTTATTTATTAATTAACTTACATGTTGTACAGTATGTGATACGAAGAAAACAAATTAGAACTAAAGTAAAGTACGATACCAAAAAAAAAAAAAAAAAAAAAAAAAAAAAAAAAAAAAAAAAAAAAAAAAAACCTCATACTCATGAACTCACCAATAAACATCAGCATAATCCGACCCTCGCCTCAACTCATGCAGCAAGTGCTTGGTTGAAGTATCCCACAATCTGATGATGGTTCCTCGCTCGGAGGCCGTCGCCAACTTGCCACCATTCGGAGACAGACTGATGCACACCAAGTCAGTCTGGTGACAACTCACCACCGCCGGGGAGCTGGAGGATGCATTTTTTATTGCTCGAGATACGTCCTGGAAAGGTTTTGTGATATGAAGGTTTATTATATCTGTTGTTTAGTTTTACTAAACTAGACGTTCTGTGCATCGAAGACTGAGCTCAGTCTCAGTGCTGTTAGCTAGCAGGAAGGGTTAACGACCCCGAACTTTAATAAAATTAACAACAACAATAATAAAAGTCTTATATACCCATATACTAGGTACAAAAGCTTTTTAGTCTAGTTTAGAAGCAATTTTCAATCAGTTAGTAAAAATTATAAACATACCAATATCTGCAGCGATCCCTTCCGATGCGCCGGCGCAGCCACGAGCTGCACCGCGCTGGGGTCGGTCGCGATCGCACACAGCGGCCGCGACGCACCCGGCGTGCGTAACAACGCCACACGCGTCAACGACGGCAGGGACAACACCTGGATCGACGACGAGAGCACTACTGCCACTCTGTATGTAGTGAGGGTAGTTTAGTTTTATATTTGAATTTGTCAACATGTTAGCTTTGTTATATTATATATACTTATTTTGTTTAATAATAATAAATACCACTACACTTAGCTTTGGGACACAATACGACCAATGGTCTTAGGATATACACAAATGGTAGTTTGATTTTATTTCTTTGTGAACATTTGTGCGGTTTCCTTACATTTTTATTAAAATTTATTTATGTAACATGTGTTATTTGTTTCTTTTATTGGTAAAATAATATGAAGGTTACATACTATGGTAGTGTACATATTTTGAATATAGCAAATTCAACATAGTCAATCGCAATTCATACTTTTATATAGTAACTGGAATAAAAATTAGATTAGTTATTTATATAAAAATAGTACAAGATAAATTTGAAATGCTTTTATGCATAATATATCAATCATAATATCAGTAGCGAACATTTGGACATGCTTCAAGTTAGCAAGTCATATAAACCAACCGAAACGTCTATATACCTACTCCAAGGTTATAAATATTATTGATATATGTAAAATATAACAAAGGAAAAATAATAAACTCTAGTTGGTTATGGAGATTCAAATTATAAATGAAAAAGTAAGTGTCTGTCTGTACACGTTAACGTCCACATGGCAGAGCTGATTATGATGAAATTTTATATATAGTTAGTTCGATATTTGGAGAAGGTCACGGATTCCTTTTGTTGCGAGAATAAAATATGAAAAAGGTAAAATTACGATTTGGAACGGGATAGTTGTCATTAGAAAAAATTGTTAGATGGAGCCGCTGGCAAAACTACTAAGTATTATAAAAAAAAAATGCTTAAATTCAACACGTTGTTTCCATCGACACTGCTAATAAAATAAAAAATCTATTACAATAAGTAATGTTATCATAAAAACAACCGTTATTTTTATAACGTACAACAACAAAAGATATTCTGTAATCCAATATCAGCCCTAATTTACACAACGTTAAGTTTAATTTAGCGTGCTGAGTTTGATAGTTCGATTATTAAGAGCGTTGTACGAAAGGTACATATTTTTAAAACTATTGGGTTAGTTGGTTAAGGTTGTTATTATCTTATCGTATTGCTCGAGTTTAATAAATACGCCATTAGTATTACTACGACGTGCTTCCTACTTCCTATTCGAAATATTTAAATAAACTGTCGTTTAGAAACCGAATACAGAATGATAATGAAATAAAATGTAAGTCTGTATTGTTTGAAGAAGAAATATTAAAGGTACAGAAGCTTTATTATTTTTACTTTATTTCTACGGTCACGTAATTTCGAGGGTTAAAAATGATGTAATAAGTATAAATATGAGTGGATGTAATAGGGTGACATTTTTATTTATACGTTATAATTGAATATAAAATATAATATTTTTTGGTCCCGAGGTATTAAGTGTACGAAAAGATATAATGACAATATACTATATGTAGAAAAATGACTAAAAATATCCGCATGCGCATGAACAATAGGCAATTACTAATAGGGTGCATTGTGTGATGGATGTCACTAACAAATAAAGCACTTTCACTCGGCTACCTTTGTTTACTGTATACATCTGTTATATGATTTTTATTGTATTTTTTAATGTAAACAATATATATTTATATAAATATAGAATGAAAAATAAACCGATACCGATATTTGGACGGTGGTGACATCTATTAGGTTTCTTTCCCAGTAGACGCGGTTTAGAATCCTTGCCGGTATCGGTTTATTTTTCATTCTATATTTATATAAATCTAAATAAGCTTAACATGGCTATACATGTTCATAGATATTTTTAAACATAAACAATATATGTTTGAGAATATCTATAAACATGTATGCCTATACATATTTATAGATAATCTGAAACGTTTATATAAATAACAACAATATTTAAATGAGCTTAACATGGCTATACATGTTTATACATATTTTCAAACATTAATCTCAAACATGTTAATCTTATTAAAATATTAAATAAATATAGAATGAAAACTAAATAGTTTTTTCGTTCGTATATTTATGTAAATATAATTTTGCAGTATAGATTACCATCAAACAATAAATTTTAAATAAAAGTAAAACTTGAATAATCTAAAATGAAAGCTACTAAATAAATATACTTGCTTCAATATATCAATCATTTCAGGTCTTATTTACATATAATATAAGAGAATAGTTTTTCTCTATTTCCCAGACTTACTTATCCTTTCTAGCTCGTAACGCTCGTATGGGCGATTTGAACAGCACTTCAGCTCGGAAGGCTCTTTGCTGATCATCCAAAAGCATGAGGCTGCAGGGTCGTCTCGCTCGCACTACTAGCAGCCAGTTCGTTCGGAATACCATCTCACATAGAGATACCTCACCCAGATCTTCCTTGCCTGTATTATATAATTCATATACATTCATGCTCCATGCATAAAGGTGAAATTATACACTGTATTGTTTTAAATTTATATTTGACATATGTTGTTTGGGTATAAAAAATAACATCCTAGATGTGGATACTTTGTACACAGATAAGGTAGAAAGAGATAATACCTCTCCATATTAAAAACTTACTGTAATGCGCCTTCTCAACCAACGGATCAACATTGTAAACGCGCAGGCCAGATATTAAGCAGCATGTGAAGCAGCCTGTTGACAATCAAACTATATTATATATCCCTGTGGATAATTGAAACTTGTGAAGGGTATAGGAATTGATTTGAAGTTAGATTTTAAGTTCAATATGGTTATTGGCAAATTTCTGCGCTTTAAAACGGACCATTATAAAAACAAGCATTGAGAACAACAACTAAAATATAACAACACACTTAATTACTATAGAAAATAATTCTAATCAATCAATCAATTGTAATAACAAAAAGGTTCAACTCTATAATAGACAGACTACAATAAAATAAAAGTGGGTTTACATTATGTGCAAAATAATCAAAATATGGCTTTAAAAAATAAAAAATAATGATGTTTCAAAATCACAGTGAGACAGACTTTTATTTATACTAGGTAATTTAGATGATTATTCAAAATCAGATTTAACTTCTTCAAATGCGCACAATATAGTTAGCATTACATATGTTATCTGAATAATACATCAAGCCCTTATTATTCCAAAGAGAACCAAATTTAAAAAGTATTTTTGACATTTTAGGTACCGCAGTAGCACTTTACATCATATATTTTTAAACAATAATTATTAATTGTAAACTTTTTGAACCAAAAGTATAAATAAAAAAGCTTAAAATTTTATGGAATTATCAACTTATTTAGTTGATTTACAGAGTTATGTTAATTCCAATAATGGTCCATGTTATTGTGGAATAAATTGAATAGTTGTTACATATTTACACTTGTTTAAATTTAAATAAGTGTATCATGGATAAACATGTTTATAGACAATTTCAAACTATGTTTACTGTATTGTTTTCTGCTTTACAGAATATTAAAATGCTGAATAGCATTGTTTTTGAATCGTAAGTTCACAAGTTGAACTTGACTGATGAGTCATATGTACACTTTGTTACAAATGTTAATTAAAAATTTGAATTTACAAGGTTTTTTTGCATATCTTTGTATATGGGCCAATTAAAAACAATGGTAAGGAAACGCCAAACAAGAGTTTGTAAATATAAAATTCGAATCGTGGGCGTCACTAAAAATATAAACAACACGTGGAGTTTTTCACCACGTTAGACGGAAGAAGCGTGAAACCTACATCACCATAACAGTCATAATATCAACTCATAATCACATTTATATCAGATATATTACATTCAAATACGCTTTAAACTTCTGTATACCATTTACATCTACGGCCTAAGAACAAAGAACTTGGGTTGACGAACTAGGAAGTAACAAACCTTGATCCTGGTTAAAGCCCAGGCTTGTAATACCGCTGCTCCTCCGGCGCGCCATGTTGCTTCCACCACAAATTTATCATAAACATTGAGCAGTTTTTCTATAAATTGTCTCAGTGGACATTTTCACACCAAAAATTTAAATACGCATATTTGTTATGTTACATGTTCCCAGTGTGTGATACACAGCTGATTTGATGACTGATGACAGAAAAACATTAATGCTGCCAAATAAAACATTTAAGAAATTGCCAGTTCTTAAAATAATAACTGTCATTGTTATTTAGACTTTTATTGATAGTGTATATTTATAAATTTTTACTAGCAACCAAGTTTGCTTTTGTTTAACAAAAAACCAACATAAAAAAGACAAAATGTTTTTATCTTCCCTCATTGATGAAATTCTGTTGCAAATCAAATTTTTGGCTTCAAAAGCCATTTTAAATTATGTAGGGTGTCAATTAGCGAGAGTAGTAATAGTAAACTTAAAAAATATTAATATAATAAATTGATAAAAGTGAAATTTAATGTTCAACATCAAAACAACATACATTGTCATAACTGCATGATATAGAAGTCTATGTAATTCCGTCCTATTAAAAATAAAATTATAAAATGGGTTTCGATACAACAGTGCACAGTGACTACCATTGGCCCTTCCCGAAACCGATTTTGGGAAAGTAAGTTTTAAAACAAACTTCATTACATGAACTTTATGAAACAGATGCATCAAGCTGATTCTTTTTTACTATTTAATTAATTAAATATAATTGTTATTCATAGGTAAGATTTCACATAGCATAAATGTGTAGTATATACATATTTTGTTTAATATTGGTAGGAAATATTTATAAACATGTATAGAAATGTTAATATTTAAAACTAACAATTCTAACTAACTAGACCATGCGAACCCCCAATTCCCGGAGCAGCACCGACCATCCGCCCAGCCCCTGTAGCGCCATATTGCCACTGTGACGCTCATTCATATTCCCCGCGGGTAGAACAATACAAGCAGCTCTTGGAAAAAGAGGACAAATTATGCCACGATTATGAACTATTGAGGAAGCAGGTGAGGATTATATACTAACGTTGAAATTTTTTTAATTGTGATTTCGCATAAGACTATAATATGTATATTTTTTTACTTTTAGATGGTGGACGTAACAAATGATATATTGGATCATCCGTGTGATGATCTAGACAGCAAAATGATAACTATGTATCAAGCTACCTTCAAAAAGAGATGTCAGTGTGAACAGATCCATTTATATATTTAAACGATAGTTTTAAAAATAGAATGAAATTAATATAATTAACTTTTTCCTACAGCAGTTCCAGTATCAGATTATCGTACCATAATGGCAGCTTCACAGTCTAACGCACCTATACCTATGGAGAGTAATAAATTAGGGATGTTGCGTTGTTACAAGGATCCCACACATTTCACGGAAAACCCCCCCACGGTACGACCCACCATTCCCCCCCCTGGCATTGCCCACACGGGGGTTGCTCCCAAATCTATACAGACTTGGTTCACGGAATACCCGGGACGAACTGAATACATGGATACGTATAGTGCATCTGCTAAAGCTTGTTGGAGATCGATGCAAAGATATAAAGAGCCAATGCCTTCTACAAGAAGAAGGGCCGATGATACTTGTGTTTGAAGTTAAAAAAGAAATTTAAAAAAATGTAATTTGTCAATACTTTATTGTCAATAATCATTAGATTGAAATTTCAATAAAATAAGGGAAGATATTCTTTTGTTTTATTGTATTTTACAACAATTAATAAATAGTTTTTACAGGCTACTTCACGTGGGTTTTTTCAGTGTTATCATGGAAGTTATGGATCATGTTGTCAGTAACCTGAAAAAAAATAATTATCTATAACCTTAAACTGTAATGACCTGTGATTATTAGGTTAGATACAGATTTTTTGCCTCGTTTCTGAGTTCCTATTATAACTTACTTTAAAAATCATACAAATATGTGCGCGAATTCTGGCCATAATATATTAGTGTTGGGTCCGACAATGACAGAAATGGCGGCCGCGAACAATCTAGATAGTATCTCCCAAGTCATATCCGACAAAGTTAAAGATTTTATCTCCATTAGCATTGTAACTATAGCAATTGTAACACCTTTTTTTTTTTTTTTTAACGTCAGGAATCCTCATGGATACACACCTCCATCAAGGGGATGATGGAGGTGGTTATGTGAGACTCCTACTCACTAAACCTGACGGTTGCCGCCGCCATCATAATGGGACACCACGGGATCGCTTTCGCACTCACCGCGATGCCCCGACGTGATCCACGGAGAGGGCACCCCGCAACGAGGAGCACCCATCCCTTTTTCGCAGGCTTGATAGATCGTGGAGGGATCCCCTTCCCCCCACCCAAGCCTGCTGCCTCTGAAGGGGGCCGAGACCCCCTTCTAGCTGGACACAGTCTCAGAATCGAGCCAGTTGGACAGACCGACTCGACCATTGACCGTGTCCAGCTCCGCCGCCGGTTATCTCCCCGAGAGGAGACCACCGGTCAGATCCCCTGGAAGAGCACACTCCCATAAGACCCAGTGATGCGCAGACAGCCTCACTGCAACACACTGGAGTTGAACGTGAGTCCGCTCACGTAGGGGGCCCAACGTCGAACCCGACAGGCCTTTACCGCCGGCCACGGTGATCAGCCGAGACCAGCAAGAAAAAGGCATAAGTCGGGAACCCACCACGCCCAGACTAACCATCACCAAGCGCAACCGTGGCGTCGCGCTCGGCAACGATTAATCCAGGCAACGTCTCGGACCGTCTCCCCACCAAGCACCCTCTCTAAAGTGCTTGGTGGAAAGAGGTCCAGACCCTAATCGCGGACCCCCCCACACAGCCGCGGAACCACTCCACAGTCCACTCTGCTATCAGAGAAGTACCAGGAGTAATTCCGCAGCCGACCCCGGCAAAGAGGGCCTGCGCCCTCCCACCCTCAACGCCCAGGCCAACTTTCCAACGTGATCAAACGATGGAAAGCGCCCGAGCTCCCCCGCAGACAGACCACCCCGAAAGGCAGCCTGCCCTCCAGCCAGCCATGAACCGGGCACAAACCCCCATGGCCGACCCCCACCGCGCCGAGTATTAGCCAACGGCTAATGCAAACCCGAAGGATCACATTAACCGTTGTTGCCCAGGGAGCACCGGCCCGTACCGCTTCCGATGCCACCGGACGAATCCGAGCAACAAGGGAAACAGACGGGCACACGAGGAGGTTCCCGGCGACGGCCCCCCATGGCAATTGTAACACCTAGTAATTATGTTCTTGTTGTATTACGACGTCATTTGCTTTTGGGAGGTCGCTTTTCATAGTTTTTAATGTTAAAATTAGATTTTCTTTTGCTTTTTGGGTATCAGAGAATTTTCTTTGAGGACTGGATAGTGTTGTGGCTCGATTATTTGTTTGACTTGCGGCATCTAGAGCTGTTATTATTAATAAATCACTAATCTAAAAAGAAAAAATATAAAAATATACTTACTAATAAAACTAAAAACTTCGTCAAATCACTTATTACCTAGTATTAATACTGATATTACAATAATATAAATCATAATTACATTAATTATTATATTCAATTAATCATTAAAACACTAAGATAAAAGCTATAAAAAAAAATAATTAGAAAGGTGGTCCAAGAGGTTGCGGGTTCGAATCCCTGCCCGTATCGGTTTAATTTTCATTATATATTTATTAAAATAAACAAATATATATATATCTCTAATAAGAAACTTACCAGAGACAAACACATTTTGGCTTAAATTAACAATGATAATTTGATGAGAACTGCTTTGTTTTGAAAACCATAATGGATGCATCTCGTTTAATAATTTTATAAATTATCATAATTATTACAATGTCAATTATGTTATTAGAATGAATAATAAAAAAATGAACTAATTACTTAACGCGAAGCATAGGCTATCTATATTTTACACCAGTACCTATCTATCTATATTATGGGTTCTAATACAGCTACAAAATAATAATAAAAAATAACATTTTAATGATAACTATGATAACCTCCCTCTTAATATTTGCAGAAATTATATATTTGTTTTCTTTAGTCTACAGATATTTAAAAAAATGTACAAAAGGCGGGTTGAATACTAAAAGGCTTTCTCTACCATAGGGATTGAATTTTTCTTCCTCTCCACTGCAACAAATTGAGATATATTGAATGTCTATTCATATTTTAATAATATGTCATATATATGTTTTTATTGAGCTGCGGGAAGATAAGCTCTTTACCGGTCAATTTGATCTTTTTTCGTTCGCCTACTCTTCTTACACCCTCTGGCTATACTTTCTACACATTACTTTTCAAAACTTTTTGAAATAGAGATAAAAATGTGTCACGTAGAATTAACATGTGGAACATGTGGTATCGCACGCGTGAGCTTTTATTAGACTTAAGAATTTACTACGCTAACTTTACGAGATGCTGTAAAGCGATTAGATGTTGCTAATAATCAGCTCAGCTCAACACCCGCCGTGCACAGTAGCGGGCCTAGTTAATTTTTTTATAAGTTTGGCAAGTTACTATTAAAATATGGTTTTGTTAAATAACCATCTAGGACATCTATCTATAACAAACTGTAAAGGAGCCAAAAGTGTATACCTATATAGTTAAAGTATTTGATAATAATTCTTATCGCTACATTCCTAAACAATTATATATTTCTCACTTCGTCCTTCTGTCAGATATATATTTATTTAAGGTTAGAAAATCCTGTCTGCTATCAGACCGCTATAGGCACTGATAAATGATATGTTAATGTCGGACTCCAAACCGATAAAACTAATTAGTGTTTCTTTTAGACTGCTTGTTAAATACTTAACTATATGCAAACTTAATCACTAATGGTGTGCGTACTGCTGCGCTTGATCTTATTGCTTCTTACCTCAATCAAAGAGTTTAGACGGCTGATGTAAATAATTGTAAATCGGCTGGTTCTCACCTAAAAATGGGTGTTCCACAAGGATCTGTTCTTGGCCTCTATTTATTTTTACTCTATATTAATGATTTGTCCTTTTACGTAAAAGGACAAATCATCAGTACGTACCAGCCGATTTACAATTATTTACATCAGCCGTCTAAACTCTTTGATTGAGGTAAGAAGCAATAAGATCAAGCGCAGCAGTACGCACACCATTAGTGATTGAGTTTGCATATAGTTAAGTATTTAACAAGCAGTCTAAAAGAAACACTAATTAGTTTTATCGGTTTGGAGTCCGACATTAACATATCATTTATCAGTGCCTATAGCGGTCTGATAGCAGACAGGATTTTCTAACCTTAAATAAATATATATCTGACAGAAGGACGAAGTGAGAAATATATAATTGTTTAGGAATGTAGCGATAAGAATTATTATCAAATACTTTAACTATATAGGTATACACTTTTGGCTCCTTTACAGTTTGTTATAGATAGATGTCTTAGATGGTTATTTAACAAAACCATATTTTAATAGTAACTTGCCAAACTTATAAAAAAATTAACTAGGCCCGCTACTGTGCACGGCGGGTGTTGAGCTGAGCTGATTATTAGCAACATCTAATCGCTTTACAGCATCTCGTAAAGTTAGCGTAGTAAATTCTTAAGTCTAATAAAAGCTCACGCGTGCGATACCACATGTTCCACATGTTAATTCTACGTGACACATTTTTATCTCTATTTCAAAAAGTTTTGAAAAGTAATGTGTAGAAAGTATAGCCAGAGGGTGTAAGAAGAGTAGGCGAACGAAAAAAGATCAAATTGACCGGTAAAGAGCTTATCTTCCCGCAGCTCAATAAAAACATATATATGACATATTATTAAAATATGAATAGACATTCAATATATCTCAATTTGTTGCAGTGGAGAGGAAGAAAAATTCAATCCCTATGGTAGAGAAAGCCTTTTAGTATTCAACCCGCCTTTTGTACATTTTTTTAAATATCTGTAGACTAAAGAAAACAAATATATAATTTCTGCAAATATTAAGAGGGAGGTTATCATAGTTATCATTAAAATGTTATTTTTTATTATTATTTTGTAGCTGTATTAGAACCCATAATATAGATAGATAGGTACTGGTGTAAAATATAGATAGCCTATGCTTCGCGTTAAGTAATTAGTTCATTTTTTTATTATTCATTCTAATAACATAATTGACATTGTAATAATTATGATAATTTATAAAATTATTAAACGAGATGCATCCATTATGGTTTTCAAAACAAAGCAGTTCTCATCAAATTATCATTGTTAATTTAAGCCAAAATGTGTTTGTCTCTGGTAAGTTTCTTATTAGAGATATATATATATTTGTTTATTTTAATAAATATATAATGAAAATTAAACCGATACGGGCAGGGATTCGAACCCGCAACCTCTTGGACCACCTTTCTAATTATTTTTTTTTATAGCTTTTATCTTAGTGTTTTAATGATTAATTGAATATAATAATTAATGTAATTATGATTTATATTATTGTAATATCAGTATTAATACTAGGTAATAAGTGATTTGACGAAGTTTTTAGTTTTATTAGTAAGTATATTTTTATATTTTTTCTTTTTAGATTAGTGATTTATTAATAATAACAGCTCTAGATGCCGCAAGTCAAACAAATAATCGAGCCACAACACTATCCAGTCCTCAAAGAAAATTCTCTGATACCCAAAAAGCAAAAGAAAATCTAATTTTAACATTAAAAACTATGAAAAGCGACCTCCCAAAAGCAAATGACGTCGTAATACAACAAGAACATAATTACTAGGTGTTACAATTGCCATGGGGGGCCGTCGCCGGGAACCTCCTCGTGTGCCCGTCTGTTTCCCTTGTTGCTCGGATTCGTCCGGTGGCATCGGAAGCGGTACGGGCCGGTGCTCCCTGGGCAACAACGGTTAATGTGATCCTTCGGGTTTGCATTAGCCGTTGGCTAATACTCGGCGCGGTGGGGGTCGGCCATGGGGGTTTGTGCCCGGTTCATGGCTGGCTGGAGGGCAGGCTGCCTTTCGGGGTGGTCTGTCTGCGGGGGAGCTCGGGCGCTTTCCATCGTTTGATCACGTTGGAAAGTTGGCCTGGGCGTTGAGGGTGGGAGGGCGCAGGCCCTCTTTGCCGGGGTCGGCTGCGGAATTACTCCTGGTACTTCTCTGATAGCAGAGTGGACTGTGGAGTGGTTCCGCGGCTGTGTGGGGGGGTCCGCGATTAGGGTCTGGACCTCTTTCCACCAAGCACTTTAGAGAGGGTGCTTGGTGGGGAGACGGTCCGAGACGTTGCCTGGATTAATCGTTGCCGAGCGCGACGCCACGGTTGCGCTTGGTGATGGTTAGTCTGGGCGTGGTGGGTTCCCGACTTATGCCTTTTTCTTGCTGGTCTCAGCTCAGCCGTCTTTGCAATTAAAAAAGTAAGACAATTAACAGAAGTTAATACGGCTTGACTCGTTTATTTTAGTATTATCACAGTATTTTGTCTTAAGGTATTTTATTAGGGGGTAGCGCTACCGAAATTAATTCTATATTTATTTTACAAAAAGACGTATACGGGCTATTTGTAACTTAAAAGATACAGACTTCCTAAGAGATGTTTTTAAAGAAATCGGTATTCTTACTGTCGCTTCTCAATACATTTTAATAACTTACTATATATACGCCAAAATTTAAATGCTTATATTAAAAACAATTACGAATAAGTGGTTTAGGATGTGTATTCACTTTTTTGTGCGGCTTTTACCGCACTCTCAAAAAGGAGGATAATCCTATTCTAAACCATGCGAGAATTACAACCAGATATGTATAATATTAAAAAGAACTTTAATTGAAACTCAGTGTAATTTCAATTAATTATTTGTAGCAGTGGTTAATTATTAAACAATAAAACAATTTTTTCGTTAAATTTTTTTTATTTAATTTTTCTCACAAATGTTAAAATTGTTCTAAATACTGACTATTAAATTTATCACAATGATGTTATAGTATTTGGAACTCTCTAAAACATACTAAACATACATCTAGTATTATTTATAAGTAATAAAGTCGTTATAAATATGTTGTAATTAAATAACTATATTTTCTATAATCTGCTGAAACTGCATAACTTGAATTTAATTTTCCTTCAGCTGTCATGGCTGTTGGTAACACATACGCCATGCTTATGTTAGCTGATATCAGGCAAATTAAAATAATTATCTGTAACAATAAATGACGTTTAAAAACATTTAACTGATTAAATCGAATGAACAGAAATTTACTACAAAATGTATATACTGTTGAATTAAAATATTTTTTATCAAATATTGCAGTTAAGATATTCTTTTCAGTATCCTTTTTTATTTTACAAACGATATTCTAATTAATATTAAATATTTTTTTTTCACTATTGTAGAAAACAAATGTTTTAATAAACTTTAAGGTTAAGTAGATAAAATTAAAATATTCCGGGACTACGCAAAACCAACGCTGTCGAATCTTTATTTAGAACTAAAGTGGGACATTGAATAAACTGTCTTAATTATACAAATGACTAAGCATAGTTAATTCTTTTATTTCTTTCTTTTGAATTAGATTAGTACAAAAACTATTTCGAAATCAAAAAGTATTTATGTCAGATAATATATTTTTTTTAATAACTTTGACAAAAAAGAAAGTTTTATTTGTAAATTTGTTTTCAATATTGCGTAGTTTTTTGAGAAACGTAATAAGTGCCTATATATATGATTCTAGATAAATAATATCAAATAGCTTACCGCTCGAAGCATCGTATGAACAAACACCACAAACTGTTTTTATTTACATATGTACTACCACAATAATAAGTCATTATTCTTCTTGTGAATTGCGTCTTTTCATCTCGACAAATGGCATTGGAGTGAGAGACTGGAGTCCCAATTTGTTACTTTTAAATTAAATCGCATGTTAAGGAGTTAAAAGATTAAATTTAATTTTATGTTTATTGTTTTAAGTGTCTTCTTTGAAATTCGTTTTATCGACACAATCATCTATACAATGTTCAATAAAATTATTAATAGACACAACCATATAATGTACAATTGATATTAGGTAATTGATATTAAAAGTTACATTATGTGTTAGGTAAAATAATTTAATCTGTAATTGTTGCCCAGTAAAAGACTACATACCTACATATTTTTTAATATATTTATATATAGACTGGTCTTAGCAGTTTTATTTAATTTTTTCGTACTTTTACTTGTTTAAATTTATTATTCTTATTTTATTCACTAACCATTTACTTCCCAATGAATTTAATTAAATTTTGCCGTTTATACAACAGTGATGACCATAAAAACTGGCTGAGTTTTATGTGTAGTATTTCCCAGACTGGAGCACGTTTGGACCCTTAATTTTACATTGGAGAAGGTATTTACAGAAGGGCTTATTTCGATAGGTATGGTATCAAAATAGGCCCTCCTTACACTTGCATTTTATATGCACAGGTGATAAATTTATGGATGTATGTGTGTAGATACATACATGTAAATATATTTATATTTGTGATAAATTGCTTATTGCCAGAGAAGGAACATAAATATATTTTACTTAGAATAGATAGTTCTCTTTGTTTTGTAAATTGTTGTTTCTATTTTAGAACGACCTTCTAACAATCATTCTATTTCCTTGGATTGGTATTTTTAGGCCTTGAAAAATGTATCAGTTACTTAAGGATAACAAAAAATAGACATGCATTCTATTTTATAAACAAAAACATTTATTTTGTAACTGTATTAGAAAATATATTTTAATAAATATTATTTTTATCACTCATTTAAACATCATTCGAAGACAAACTTTTGTTTAAAAACTTTGTTGTGTGTAAGAAAAAAAAAAATATTAAATAATTATAAAAATATAGATATTACGTTTGGACTTAGATCAAAATTATAAGTGGTTATCAAAGTTATTTGATTTGATTTGATTTGATTTGACATAGTACAAATAAATATATAGATAATAGCTAACTTTTAACAGTGGTTTTTTCTTGAGCTTGATAACGTTATTACGTCGTTAGCCTCGTTTGAGAAAATTGTAAACAATAATATGATAAAGCTTAAGGGTTTGTTTGTTTTTACCAACAATCTCTGTACCCATCAGTCAGATTTGTAAATATTATAACTAATATATTACTGACGTGATAACTATATAAATAGTATAACATTACACACAATCCTAACGTCCAATAAAACCAAAAGTATCTTCTATAAAACACGCAAGTGAAGTCGCTAAAAAGAACTAGTATTTAAATAATCAGTCTAAACGTTGTTCTGATTCTCTTTTGTTTGTAAAAGAGAGTGGGCCAACGTTATAATGTATGTATGTATGTGTGTGTCTGTGTACGTATGTTCCCTTTGACTAATTGTTTACATGTCAATAATCAAAGCATTTATCGTTTATTACGTTGCTTGCTTTACTATTGTATTCTATAAAATAAACAATGCATATCTATGTGTGTTATAACTCTGGTATTTTATACTGACTTAACAGCTGATATCTTCAGGTTGTTTAATAATAGCACATTTTCTGTCAGCGAATAACGTTTAGACGTTTTGTTTTAATTAATTTTGATATCTATACATACAATATACATAGAGTAGAAGAGCCATAGAACAGTCTGTGTGTGCGAGTGTCAAATAATAAAGATGAGAGAACCATACTTATCTTTGTTTAAACACATATGCAATAAAGAGAGACAGATAGTAGCCCCATTTGCTCTCTCTTTTTTTCTATGGACACGTTTTAGGCTATTTTCCCTACTCTGTGTATCAATAGCAATAGAGGTTGCTTTTTTTAAAGAAATAAGGAATAATATATATATTTTTTATGTTTTTATCCATTAACTATATTTTTCTATGTTATTAAAAATAATATACTTTTGTAATATAAAAGTTACGTACAATGAAATAGAAAAGATGGTTCAGACAAATCGTCATATATTTTTTATTAATATGTTCAGTATGTAAAATTATTATATATTAATTATTATAATTATTATATATAATAGTATTATTATATATTGTATATATACTAGTTTTGTACATAAATGAAGCTCACTAAATAGTTTAAGGTGAAGTACGAATAATCTAAATCTTAACCTTTATAAAATTAAAAAAAAAAAGTATTTGTCAAAATAAATCAACAGTTTTCGAAAAAAAATTTTAGCATTAATATTTAATTTGATAAATTCTTAGTATTCAATGTGTATTATGTTTAGTCGAATTTACTTGCTCATACTGTGCGCTTTGAACCTTCAGGAAAAACCAAAATGCCGTCTCAATTCTCGAGCCCACTTTGGGGAACCTCTTCCAATTATAATAAGAAACGGCAGGTTATTAGAACCCAATGATAACGATGGGAACGTGGACTTAAATAACGGAGAGAATCTTATCCTAAGCTGTGAAGGTTCTGGTCATATCACTCATCCGAGCGCCACACAGGCCCTTGAAACTTCTACTATCATTTGTGGTGGAGGAGACAACTTCAGTAACGATGATTGGCTCCAAGAACCTGCCAGGTTCACATTGTTCAAATGCCCATACCCCCCAAATTATATCAGTGAGCGAACTAATCGAACTTGTTTTGATGGGAATCAAGTTATCGAGGTTGGGTATAAAGTTCAAAACAACTTCTACCCTCTTTACGAATCTTGTTTTAATTACGACAATCTAAATGTAATTTATTCGAAATACACACAAAAACCTTACAATGCTTTATATCAAACGAGAGTTGAACGTCCATTTTTTATGGATGACGGCCATTATGGATTTCCAGTAAATCACCTGTTTTCTCCAAAGGGTCAGGAGGCAGCCATTGCTCAAATAGTTGGTCCTGCAATCAAAAACTATGTAACACCGACTCAGGAATTATCCAGAGGACATTTAGCCGCTAAAACAGATTTTGTTTTCGCTTTTGGAGAACGTGCCACCTTTCATTATGTCAACTGTGCTCCACAATGGAAAGATTTTAATGGTGGTAACTGGAATACTTTAGAGGTTGACCTTAGAGATCACATACATCGAGCTGGTTACGATACCACCATATACACTGGTACTTACGGAGTAACACAACTTTTGAACCATGTCGGTAACAGAGTAGACCTATATTTACATACAGATCACAATAATAACCCTGTGATACCAATACCACAATATTTCTATAAAGTTGTATACGAGCCCAAGACGAAACGTGGGATTGCGTATGTTGGTATCAACAACCCACACTACTCCCCCAGCCAGGTACAAGAGCTTTATTTCTGTAAAGATGTCTGCAGAGGAAACTCAGACTTCCGTTGGTTGACTTGGCATCCCGATAATCCAAAAGAAGGGTATACATTTTGTTGTACAATACCTGATTTTAGAAACACCATACGTCATTTACCCGATTTTGAAGTTTCAAGTCTTTTAATATAGTTATAGTAAAAATCATGTTTGAAATATACTTTTTAGCATCCGTTTTGAGGTCTCATATTTAGTGATAATAAAGGTTATTGCCCTCGCTTTGTTATCATACCGGACATGCCACTATGACCCTGTAGTATATTTTCGTACTACAAAGCCAGTCCTCCTCACATTAAAACTTTTATTTTCTTCATACTTTAGCATACAAACAAAATTTAACAAAATTACTAAAGCCTTATTATTATTATTCTTATTCAAACAAAAAATTATTTAGCAGTGCATATTTTGAATAATTTATTTTATATTTCAGTATCATATTCGATTTCTATGAATTATTTTTTAATTATCTTTTTTCATAGATGTAAGATAATAAAACTAATATATCACTACTAATATTTCACTAATGGTATTAATTATAATTATCTTACTATTAAAAGGATAGTTACTTAATGTCATTAATGGAATTACTTAGTTCTCAAAAATATTTTTAATCCTTAGATAATAGTTTAATTAGGAATAAGTAGAGTAAGGTGATTAAAATATTCTATATTTAAGTTGCAATTATTCATTTATGTTCAAAACACATTTGGTCTTATACGGAAAAGGTTCTCTGGTTTTAAAATAAACAAATATTTCTATTAAAAATGAAGTTAGTTTGGGTAAGTTGCCTCTTAATCTGTTTAATATTTTCATTAAGTATTAATAATTTTCTTGAAGTTATAAATTAATAAAAACCTCAAGAAAATAATATTAATTTATATTTTTTCCTTTCAGTTATTCTTGGTTGCTGTTGTTATAATAAATTTAAGCAATGCTAAAAGTATAAAAGACAATCTTTCACAAAAAGATATCAACAAAGCGAACAAAGCAAAAGAGTTGAGACCTTCTCGACATGTCATAGCCGCAAGACGGAGTAACAGTATTTTACAAAATATGTCAGACAGAAGAAGAAAATTGGTTGTCATTCCTAAACTAACGAAAACTGAAAATCAAACAACCAAGACTGAAGATCAAACAACCAATACTGAAAATCGTACAATCAAGACTGAAAATCAAACAACCGAGACTGAAAAAAAAGGTAATCGTTTGATGAAAAACCTACCAATAAAATATGTAAATTATTATGGTACCACTAGACTGCCAGCAGAAATAACCACAAGAAAATCATTGATGCTAATAAGAAGATTTACTGTAAAACCACACGCTGTTTACGCAGAATCAGTTCGTGAAAAATATGACTGGAATAACCATAAAAAAATTAACACCAATAATTCTAAGAAATCTAAAAGTAAAAGTTACACTACCGAAAAAAATACTAGGCTGCGTAAAGAGGAAGACAGTTTGAAGCACAAATTCTCAAATTTTAAAAACGTTGGTAACTCGATATATGATAATGATTCTGACGAATTAGGAAAAGAAAACCAAAAGAATAGCTATGTTGCCGCTGGTTCACAAAAATATAAAACAATAGTTCCTTTCCCATCAGAGAATAATACAAAATACTTAAATGTAGACAATGAACAGAAAACATCCAAAAGCAAAGACGAAAATAAATCTGATTACGAAAACAAAATACCATCTGACGTCAATAATGAAAACAGTACTATTACTGAAGAAAAAAATATAGTCACAGATAAAGTATTGATCAAATCAGACCCTAAAGATAACTCCTCTGACCAAGGAAAGACTGATCGCAGTGAATTTATGTTAAAAAATAGTGTAAATGTAACATTTGTAGGAACCAACATCATTTCAACGTCACCAGCAGGTGTAGTTGGTGATGTTGAAATGCCTACTCATAGTAATTCAGATTTTATTGTAATATGAACCAAAATAAGATAATGTTCTAATTTTATGTAAATATTCACTTTTAACAGTGCCTTCCTATCCACGTGATTTGGGTTAGTCAAGTTTTGTTAAAAACTTCTATAAGTTCACATATTTGTATTTTAATTATAATCATAATAATAATAAAAATATTTTGTAATTAAGAGTGTTTATTCATTTTTCGAATTTTGATTGATGTCCCGCTTTTTCAAAGATTTAAATTATTGATGTCTAGACATCATTGCAAGATTTTTAGTTCTTGATCTATCATATTGATTGTCTATTCGTATTATTTTTCGAATAAGAACTATTTAGTTCTTTGCATAATACCTTTCCAGTAAGCAAATAATTTATTAATTGGTATCGGGTTCTCTACAATTTCTTGTATTGTAGTTCTCCAGCTCTCTTAGTAATCGAACTGTTTCACCACTAATGAGTATGTGGATGACATTTATTAAATATTTGTGTATAAGTTAGTTAAATAAACGAATTTCTTTTTAATCTTCATCGAAGTCTAAGTTTTGGAAGTTGAAAACAATCGTAGTTTTTAGCATGTAAAAGAAACCAATCCAAAATTTATTCTAACTGGTTATCGAATGTTTGTACCAGACACGTTTCTTAAAATGACCAATAGTAACCGAATGCACTCATGTCTTGTCATGTGGTGATAGGTCTGGTGTGCCCTCGATCCTTTTCACCATTTTGGATATCATTGGTGTGATATGTCATACCAATGATATCCAATAATCCAAATAGCTATAAAAATATTTTAACTATAGAATAACAAGTAGAATATTTAAAAAAATAAATTCTATTATTAAATTGGTATGAAAGGTAATTGGAACATATTTAGCAAATTAGGAATCTGATTATTTTCCACATGTTATAATTGTTCTTGATAACAGTACCTTTGTATATATGCTGTGCAAAGGAGTCACTAATATAGTTTTTTGAGATACTTATACTAATAGAGGCCTTTTTGAGCATGTTATCTCAAAATTCAACGATCAATCTGGCAAAAGTGCACGGGTGACGTTGTCTGTGGATAGAAGTAAAAATTAATATTAAAAAAAAATGTTTAATATTTATTATTTTTCATTTGTACATTCTCATTTTAGTCTAAGTTATCTAAGTTTAATTAATTATATTAATAGGAATACAATACAAGTATAAAATATTAACTTAAGCTAAGTGATTGTCAATGGTAAAATCTTGGTTTCAATATTAATAATATAATTATTACCGATACTGTTTATTCATACGCATTTAATATTCCTGACAATATTTGGGGTTGGGGTAAATTGTTGGATATTTGTAATTAAAAAAAATAACAACTATTCAACAATAATCTTGTTTTGACGAGAAATTGTAATTTGATTTTAATTTACTGCAAGAAAGTGTTTTTTTTGCTATTCAAATTAAATAACATTAGAATAATTTTACGTTGAAATTTAATAATTGTCTGCAATTTAATTTCTTCTCATAAAAATGGGTTCGTTTAATTAACCTGGAAAGACACTTAATGACTCTTTAGTAAATTACTTTTATGGTTCTGTTGAGAGTCATTATCACTCCCAAGAAGTTCAAGTAAACCATAATGAACAGGGTATTTAGTAAATAGGTTGTTAATTTGCCCATTGACTAGTATTTATATTTAAGTTATACCTAATTGTTCAAATTAACTTTACACTGTACTGTAAGTGTTACACGAGTAAGGTCCTGTTAAAAACACGAAATCCGTTTTCGGTCGGAAAAACAAAACATAATAGAAAATAATAAATACAAAAGTTATTTTACTTAAAAAAAATCGGGTTTGCTTTAGAAGTGATAATTTTTATGACCAATTAATATTTCCGTATTAATATTCATAAAAACTTATTTACTAATTAAATGGATTACTTTTTACTTCTTAATAATTAAAAAAGTTATCGCTTCAAGAAGAAAATAAATCATAAATAAAATCCAAATCCTGCCCCAAGCGAAAAATATCCAAAACAATTACTTGGAAGCGTTTGGTGGACTAGTGCCGGTATTGTTCATTACATTTTTTTTAAATCTGGCCACACTATTACGGCAGATATATATTGATTATAGTCATAAGTCTAAAAAACCCTCAGAAATAACAACAAGAAGAACATTGATTCAAATAAGGAAATTTACGGTAAGACCTCATAACGTGTATACAGAATCAGTTCGTGAGAAATATAATTCATACAGCAATAGAAAAATCAGCAATTCAAAATCATCTGAAGACAAAAAAAAAAGTTACCGAAAAAAGTATAAAATCGAATCATGAGGAAGATAGTTTGAAAAATAGATTCATAAATTTCAATTTCATTTTCATTGATATAAACAAGAACAGTTCGAACAAATATGGAGAAATAAGCTTTAAAAATAGAAATGTTACTACTGGTTTCCAAAAAACTAAGACAATGTTACTGTTACCAAAAAGAAACAACAGACAGTACCTAAAAGTAAACACAAAACAAGCAATCAAAAAAAAAGTTGCCGACATTAAAAAAAAAATCTAACAACTTAATCAAAGAACAGATGATAAACAATTTAAGAAAAAGGAAAAACAACACTTATTCGTAATGTTTTCATCAAATCTGATTCTACAGAAACGTGATAAAAGCTCAAGAGATTTTTTCTTGAGAAAAAGCGGACCAACATAAGTTTGTTTTTGTCAAAAACGCCACTCTATTCACGTAGCTTTCTGACATATTTCATATATCTGAAACATTACTTATAACTGCTAATTCAATTTTGAACTTAATATAGTAGAACCTAAGGTAAAATATTTTAAGTTATTAAATTTTTAATTTATCAAGGGATGTTAGAGTTATTGAGGGGGAGGGGGTTTGTCGGGAATTAATACTTAATACTTAGCTATTTGTACCCGAATCCGCCAGAAGTGGTAAATAATACACACTTGTTATATAAAAAATAAATTGCTTTATGGCTTAATCTACAGAACAAAGTCTGATATTATGTTCTTTTGTTTTAAAGAGTTTGCAGTTTCCATATTGAATCGATTTTCAATAATGAATAGAGAGGAGAATACAACATTGTTTATGTTGCTACAATTTTCTATAAATGATGTTAAAGTTATTATAGCGTTTGATTGAGACGAATACCTTTAAGCCACGTAAAAAAATATTGTTTTAAAATAGAAAATTCAGCATTTTTTCATCTTTTAACTTACTAGGTAGAAACTCTACTGACTTCCTTCTCCCAATTATGGTTTTTTTTATGTTCAAAATCAAAAATCTCGGAATTTATTGTTGGCCTGTATTCATCTATTGTTTCTTACAATCCCTTAAATCAGTATTTTTGGTAATTTCATATGAAATTAAATAGCATAAGTGTACGTCACTTAACACAAGCAAATAATTTGCTTACTTAGGGGTTAGATCAATGTGTGTATTATTGTTGTTATAAAAACTTTTACTCATCTCTATAATGGTTTTCACAGCACAATATGGGCGGTCGCCAAGTAATTGTACTGTTGTAGATTATAAATTTGCTTAAGTTTCTTCATTCTGTAGAAATTTCCTGACTATTCTGCATGTGTTAAGTATGGCAGCTTTTTGTACAATAATATAAATATTATCTTCCATATTTAATAGTTTCAAGCTATGATGAAGATGATTGGGAATAACTCCGGTAGTAGACAGAACTATGGGCACTACATAAACTTTTTCTTGTTTCCAAATTCTTGCGATCTCTTCTTTAAGTTCTTGATATTTATTGATTTTTTCGGATATTGATTTTTTAATATTATGCGTATTAGGAACAGATATGTCTATTAAATATGTGGTTTTATGTATTTTATCTTGCAGTGTTATGTCAGGTCTATTATAATGTATAGTTTTGTCGGTTAGGATAGCACGGTCATAGTATAGTTTGTATGCTTTGTTTTCAAGGACTGATTCCGGTGAATATTTATAGTATAGTATTTTTTTGTCGTTTATTAGTTCGTGTTTAAGAGCAAGTGCTTGGTGGATGATATTAGCTATTTGGTTGTGTCTGTGTGTATAATCTTTTTGAGCCAGTATCGGGCATGCTCCAATTATGTGTTGTATTGTTTCAGGGCTATTATGACATTTGCGGCATTTATCGTTTGTTACAGTTGTATCTTTTAAAATGTGTTTACGGTAGTTTCTGGTGTTGATGACTTGATCTTGGATTGCTATCATAAAGCCTTCTGTTTCCGGGAATAAAGTGTTTACTTTAAGCCATTTGTTTGATGATTCTTTATTTATATGATCTTGTTCTAAGTCGTGTGGGTGTCTTCCATGAAGAACCTTCTTCTTCCAATCCTGGGTTTTTTGTATTTGAGGGTCGGTAGAAATATGTTCAGCTATGAATGTATTATCACCTAATTTGAGCGGGATATAGTTATAGTCAGCTGTAACTATTGCTTTATGCATAACACTTGAGGTGGATTTATTATGAAAGAATGATTTTAATGTTTTATTTGTCTCTGCCATTAATCAATAAGGCCTCTGCCTCCCATACTTTTCGTAATAGTTAACCTTTCTATAGCTGATTTTGGATGTAAGTTATTGTGTTGAGTAAGTGTTGTTCGTGTTAATCTTTCTAATTTTTGTATATCTGTTCTGGACCATTTAACTACGCCAAAAGAGTAAATAAGTATAGGAATTGCAAATGTGTTTATTGCTTTCATCAGACGCCCCCCAGAAAGTAAACTATTGCAAATTTTATAAATCCGTTTTTTGTATTCTAATGTTAATATTTCTTTGGAAATTGTGTGCTGAATGCCCTTTAACTGATTGTATCCTAGATATTTATAGAAGTCTTTTGCTTCAAGTGAAGTTATAATTTCGTCATTGTTTGTGTTATAATTCCCGGGTCGGATTTTTCCCTTTATTATATGAGTAGTCTTACACTTATCAGGACCAAACTGCATGTTTATGTCTTTGCTAAATTGTGAAGTAATATCGATAAGATTTTTCATTCCTTTTTCGGTCTGCGCATACAATTTTATATCGTCCATGTATATTAAGTGAGAGATAGTAATAGCATTATTATTATGTTTTAGTCGGTATCCAGTTTGGCTCTGTTGTAGTAAATATGATAAAGGATTTAAGGCAAGACAAAACCAAAAGGGACTTAAAGAGTCTCCTTGGTATATACCTTTTCTAATCAGTATTTCTCTAGTAGTAATTGAGGTGTGAGGACTATTTAAGTGTATTTTTGTTTTCCAATGTGTCATCATATTTTGTAGGAAGTGGACTAAGGAGGTGTTTACTTTATAAATGTGCAATATTTGAGTTAACCAAGAATGTGGAATGCTGTCAAATGCTTTTTGATAATCTATATATGTACAGTGAAGATTTCTATTTTTAGAAGAGGCATGTTTATGAATTGTAGAGTTTATAATAAGTTGTTCTTTGCAGCCCATGTGACCTCGCCTACAGCCCTTCTGTTCTTCTGCTAATATGTTATTTTTCTCAATATGTTTTATGATTTTATTTGTGACAACTGATGTAAGTATTTTATAAATGGTTGGTAAGCATGTGATAGGTCTATACTTTGATGGATCTGATGAGTGTTTTCCTTTTGGAAGCATGTATGTTATCCCGGTTGCAAAAAATGTTGGTATACTTTGGTCACCTAGTATTATTTCCGTCTTCGCTATGATTTTATGTAGTGAGGTTAGTTTTTTGTACCAGAAATTATGAATCTTATCTATTCCCGGCGATTTCCAATTATGAAGTCTAATCGTTGTATCTCTAATATCTGCTTCTGTTAACTCTGAAAAACCCATTTCGTCTAAACCGTTCCATCTGCTTTCTTCTTTTTTGATCCATTCTGCATTATAACTATGTTGTATATCATCTTCCCATATTCCCGACCAAAAAGTTTCAATTTGTTCTTTTGAAGGTATATCTGTTTTTTGTTTGCTGTCGTGTGTTTTAGGTTGAGTAAGTTGTTTGTTTTGCGTAAATCTGCTTTTTTATATCTTTTAAGTCTGTTGACTTTGAGTGCTAATTTTTGTTTTAGTGTATCTAGACATTCGTTTGGTTTTTTATTATTTTCTTCATGTTTAGTATGAGTGGTTGTGTGTTTAAAGATCTGTTCTACTTTTTTAACTAGCTTGCTTGATGTGTTACCGTTAATGTATTGTGTAAGTCGACCGATATCTTGTCTTAATTTTTCTATATCTTTCTCTAATCTGACTTGCCATGGTGGTTTAATGTTATGTTTTCGTTTTGTAACATTTGTGTTCGCTATTATTTTGTAGTTTAATTCTTCGGATATAATGTGAGCTATACAGTAGATTAATGTATGTATATCAGTTAGTTTCATGTTGTCTGTTACAAAGTTTGGTATTATACGCGTATTAAATATATGAATCAGTTCAGTAAGTTTTCGATTTAAATAATTTTGGGAAGCTTAAGTCTTACTATTGCGTTAATTTTATCGAATTGTTTGAAAGTTGTTTTAAATTTTACAAATATTTCTAGAGTAAAACTGTCTGTGATAGGAGTAATGTTAGTAAGAGCCCCGATCTCAATTTGATTTGTCAATGATTGTGATATTTGTGTGCTGATATTATTATTGCCTGATGTTGAACTGCTAGATTGATCGAATGTGACAGGTTCTGTGATGATTTCTGTGTCAGAGTGTGGCACATAAAAAGGATGTGTACTGATTTCAGTGTCAGAGTATGGCATAGAACTTTCAGTATTTGCCTCTTCTTTGCTTAACTTTGTTTTTACTTCTTCCTTTATTTGCTTTAATACTTCTAATGTTAATAAATTGTTTCTTAATATTGTTCTCATTTGGTCTGAAACTCTTTGTTGACTTACATTAATATCCGGATACTTTTGCTTGAAAATCTCATGAAGCCTTATTCTGTATAGCGTCATGTCTGTCTCTAATTTGGTGATATAGTAGTAAGTACGCATAATAAATATGTTAACTTCTTTACTCCATGACATGCGTACTCTCGGTTTGCCAGCCTTGGTGGGCGCAGATAAAAAGGCGTTTGCCTTCTGCGCAACATCCAATTTTGGGATTGGTGGATCAGTGGTGCTACAAGTATTTGGTAATGTTATGTTAGGATTAACTAATGTATTTGATGAAGTTATCGGTGCATCGGCTGTAGCATTACCGTCGTGACCCCGCCTGCTCAGAACACGACGACCGGCTGTAGCATTTTTCTTGGGAGGAGCCCGCCTGTTCAACTCTTCGCCACCGATGGTTCGTATGCTGTGACATCCAGCATCGGCTCCAGATGTGCCCCGGCGATCGCCCCCGGGGAGCGGTCCATTACGATTTTTGTTCTGTCGTGTCTCCATATTTAATGGGTAACCATTGCCTTGTTACCGTGTAAGTTTCCATATAGTAAGATACTATATTACACGTACCCCCCCCCCATGCAGACTAGATGTTCAGCCTGGCTGTAAGGTTGGATTTAATCGGCGAGGGTTTTTGAGTGGCAGTTCCATCACTCGAGGTCCACTCAGGTCCTTCGAGGAGGCAGTTTTAAAGGTCTGCTGCCTTTAGTTCGGGGAGCTAAGATTATGAGTTGCTCCTCGACTCCCTTAGTCGCCTCGTACGACACCCACGGGCTAGGTAGGGGTGGCACTATTCTGCTCTGCCGGTGCCACACGGCATATATTACTATTATTATTATTATTATTAAGTATAAGTTTATCGAAGTCTTAAAATAAAGTATAAATAAAATATTGTTGCAACAAAAATAATTAAATCCTATTTTTATTTTTAACAATAATACTTTTTCGCAGTAATCAGTTATATTTTAATCCGACAGGAACCCTTTATTTGGAGGTATATACCTAATGTACTTTGCGTCTGAACTCATGTTAAACATATTTAATCATTATAACAAATTGTATTAAAAACAAGAAATATAACTATATAATTTATATTTTTAATCGGCTTCATTGAAACTTTTAATTTTATTACACTAATTCTTAGTGTTCTATAATAATATATCTGTCATATATAGAGGTATATTAGTTAGTGGCTTGTTCGTCATCGATGGAATCATCTGGTACAAGATCCGAGGCGTAGGTCTCAGGTAATTAAACCACACAGACGCAATATGACAATTTTAACACAATATGAATATTCACCATAAGACAAGGTACGACATTATTCAGAAATATGTACCGCCAGGTTAAGGTTGATGTTGACTTCGTCCCGATAAAAGCAATTATATGAATGCATTTCAAAATCAAAGTCAACACTTTTTATTTCAAATAGACAAGCACTTATAAGACTCTATTTGCACATTATTCACCGTGGTCGGTAGCGGCAGGTTAGTTGGCTTAGAGACGGAACCCCTTTCCAAATATCGTAGGATCAAGTCCTACCCGGATCAATGTTAACGATGTTTAAAAATATAAACTTATAAAACGATCTATACGATAACGGTAATTATAAAGGTAAATTATTACTAAGATATCATTTAATCTACCTCCTTCATATAATAGCAATTCCTTTCAATCTCCAAAGCGTTAAGTGTCCCTACAAATGGGGTTTTGTAATTTTCTCTATATCTACAATAAAAGAACTTCAGTAAAATATAGTCAGATTTAAAGGTATTTTTAAATAATTACCGCTACCAAGAAATTAAGTAAGAATAGAAGGGGTTACTTAGAAAATCTTAGGTCATTAGCACGTTTCTATATTTAAGTTGCAATTGTTTGATAAGTTCATATCGCTTTTGAATATTCTTCGCGTGAGGTTGTGTAATTATTAATACGTATTTACTATTTTCTTCTAAATATGAAGTTTATTTCGGTAAGTTGACGGATAAAAAAACAAATCTCTTATCAATAGTTTTATTGTATGGTCTTGTGATTTTTTTGTAATATTTGTATTAATGCATTGTAGGTATTGTGGATTCTAATTATAATATCAAAAGTAGCCAAAACTAAAAATAGTAATATCATATACGGGGTGCAAGAAACTATTGGGTTATTTTCAAGATTGCCAAATAAGGGGACTGAGTTTATAACCTACTTAAACCTACCGATAAAAACTTATAGTACAGCAAATCCAACCGAAATGTATGAAAAATCTATAATGCAGGAAATACCAACAAAAGAGATAAATTATAAAAACAACGATAAGGTAATATCTGAGGTAACCACAAGAAGATCATCGATGCCAACAAAGAAGTTTACTGTAAGACTTCATGATGTTTACCCACAATCAGGTGCTAAGAAATATAATTGGTACAGCAACAGACACAGAAATAAGTTACCAATAAATAAAAATATTTACAACTCAAATATACCTGAAAATCAATATAATTCAAGTAGCTATGGCATCCCTAGATCGCAAAAAACAAAAACCACATTCCTATTTCAAAAAAGAAATAATACAAAAAACCTTAAAAATAATCCGGAGGAAAGCTTGTCTAAGCGACTTCAGATAAATAATTTTGATTCCGAAAGCAGATTTCCTCTTAACGTAGTAAAGAAAAGCGATGATATCAGTATTGAAAAGAAACAAAACATAACACTCCCTCCTAATATATTAATCAAAACAGATTTTAAAGACCAAATTGATGAGGAAATTACTACAGATAGTGACATTGAATATTCAGTTTTACGGCCTAAAAGGTAAACCGTTTTCAAGCATTTTAATTATTGTTTGATTTATTTTTACGTTTCGTTTTCTGTGTAAAATAATGTTATTGGGATAGGTTTAAATTTTTATTATCTTTTGTTGTAGGAGTGTTAATATAATAGAAGAGGAAATCGTAGCAACTACATTCTCTGGAATTCAAATCACTAATCAGGAGTGTCAAAGCCATGATATGACTTTCAAAAATATTCATACATAAATACATTGATGTATGAGATTTGTATATACTATATAAGTTATTTATAGTCATAATAAAATAATAAGTAGTATAAGTGTAAATAAAAATATATTTTATTAAGTAAAATTATTTATTTTCTCTACAAATCTTACATTATACACAAATAAAATGTACATCCTTATCCTAGGTACATTGTAATGGCAAAAATTAATTCTCATATAACTATCCATAAATCACACTATCGAGAAACATAAATTAAATGTAAGTTACGGGCAAGTTTTGAAAACCGCGACAACCAACATGGTAACCAAGATCAAATGGTATTCACTTGAATTTTAATAAAAATCGGTTAAAACTAGAAGTATGAATATTTAAGTACGGACAGAGATAAAATCTTTTATCAATTATATTAAAATCAATAAGAATATTTAGAGCTAATCTTATGTTATCGTTTTAAGGAAATAAATTAATCCAATCTTTATTATAGAACCAAAACGACCTAACGTACATTGTACTTGTATTTCGACTTTTTACGTTGTTCACATTTGGATTATTAATATGTTCTTCAGAACTAGCTGTACTAATTTTCTAAATTTACAGAAGGCGCCCTTATAAATTTTATATGAAGATACACCTGTTTACAAATTGTTTTCAATTGCTAGATAGCTGTAGTTTATTTTTCAATACGCTAGATGGCGCTATTTGTAATCAGTAGACGACAGTCAAATAAGTGTTAATAGATGGCGCTATATTAAATATTAGTCAACATCAGTGATGACATTATTTGATTGTATTTTATTTGCGCAGTCTGAACACATCGTTTAGTGGTGAGTATGGCGTCCTTGTTGGTATGGAGTTGTATGTATACGAGGGTTGAGCGTCCGCCCGGAGTATTACCACACCTGTAGGAATGATACCATTAATTACATATTATTATAAAACACGTACAAATTCGTTTAAAAAAAACATTAATTTTAATAAGCAATATATTATAACGAGGATCAGATAGTAACGTAACAGACACAGGTACACAATTATATCACATCACATCCAAAGCAAGTTAGAGAAACTTTCTACCTGAAGGATTGACTTTCACTTTGATCTTGGTCGAAGGAGATAACACGCCATAATCCACATCTTCGTAAAGATCCTGGAATATTAATAAAGAAATTATAATGTATAATTTGTAGATAAGAATATGTGAGTAGCTCTTAAGTTTTTTTTTTAAGTTTTATTATTTTAAAGTTGATTGACTGGCTGACTGTACTGAAAAGACAATATCTGAATAACTTCTTAGAATACTGTTAGCAAACATACTTGCAACCGAATCATTTTAATTACTTTTTTATATGTAAGACTGTGCAGGAACGTAGAAAGACTTTAGCCGTTCCTTTGTGATAGTAAAAAAACACAATCCTCCTTAAAGAAACACATAAGCGGTCGATTTAAAAAACCTATTTAAAAAAAATCGACTATAGATTGATATTTCTTGAGTTATCAGAGCAAATAATCGATTTACGAATTGAGTCTGTAGAAAGCAAACTGAGTTTAATTTCTCGAATTGTAGATGGATTATTAATTCCCATAAAAGATAAATAATAAATACCTCAACTCTGTAACCAGCGGGGTTGTTAAGTCCGAGTTCCTTGAGTGTGACGGCGACGTCAGAGGGGGTGCCGTCAGTCCGTCTGTTGAGGAACGCCACCGCGTACGAATAGTACTGACCCTGGATCGGGATAATCGGACGAGACCAGATTTCTATGCCACGGTGCTGGAATTAATTGGAATTAGGATTAATTTCATAGACAATTGAAGAAGTCTGCCAGTTTGAAAAAGTTCACAATATTTCTCAGGACATCTGTCCAACAATACCTTATAGATCCGTCTGCCCTGTATCCCTAGAGGGTCTTGATCTACTTCGATAATCTTCCTGTTCTGCAATATAGCCTTGTACTCAGGCCGGATAGTCCTCAAGTCTACACTCATCAGTAGCGGTGCAGCGAGGATAGCCCAGATCGCGAACTGGGTCTTACTTTGCTCGTATGACAGACCGAAGTTACCTATGATTAACTAAAAAAAGATCGGATTTTAACTAACTATTCTATGCGGAATGTCTGTTAAAAATATTGAAATTAAAAAAGTATATGAAAATCAAGTGAAGGTTATAAATGTTACCACCATGCTCATAAAGAATTGTTAATTAATTGAATGGTAAATAGCAAATGGTAGAGTGATGAGATAATTTCAAAAAGATCGCTGGTTCAGATTCCTGTCTGTACATGTCTGTTTTTAAACATAAAATTAGCTTAAGATGGCTACACATTGTCATAGTTTATATTTACCATGTCTGGGTCATTCCAATGTCCAGGTCCAGCATTGGGTACGATAACGTCCTGGTGGTTTCCATAGTAGTCTATGATAGACTCGACAGAAGCCCAAGAATCTTGAATATCGTCGAAATTACGCCACAAGTTGCAGTGTTCAATGATTGAAGAGAAGTTTGGCTACAGGGAAGATTGAACGATACTCAGTTAGATTCCTTGTATATAATAAAATTAATCTCAATATCATAATACATATACATATATATATATATATATATATATATATATATATATATATAGTTTAATAGACGCCTTTTTGAGCCTGTTATCTCAAAATTCAACGATTAATCTGACAAATACACGCTAAATGTGATAAGTGCAGGGCGACGTGTCTGATAGAAGTAAAAAATAATATTAAAAAAAAATGTTAATTATTTATTATTTTTAATTTGTACATTCTCATTTTAGCCTAAGTTATCTAAGTTTAATTAATTATATTAATAAGAATAACTCTAAAACGCTCAAAAGTACAAGTATAAAATATTAACTTAAGCTAAGTGATTGTCAATGGTCTGGTCTGATCAGCAGGGCTATTCGCTAACTTTGACTTTTCTAATGACCATCAGCTGTGACGTCATGGCAGTTTGTTACTATAGTTACATTATAGGAAATTAGTTGTTTGACAACCATTATGTCCGCACTTACTGATAGTGATTTTCATTTTAACTGTCAAAAAAGATACAGAATAGCCCTGCTGGTCTGGAATGGTCAAAATCTTGGTTTTAACATTAATAATATAATTATTACCGATACTGTTTATTCATACGCATTTAATATTCCAGGCTGACAACATTTGAGGTTGGGGTAAATTGTTGGATATTTGTAATTAAAAAAATAACAACAATTTAACAATAATCTGGTTTTGACGAGCAAGGGTAATTTGATTTTTATTTACTGCAAGAAAGTGTTTTTTTGCTATTCAAATTATATAACATTAGAATAATTTTACGTTCACATTTAATAATTGCCTGCAATTTAATTTCATCTCATAAAAATGGGGTCGTTTATTTAACCTGGAAAGACACTTAGTGACTCTTTAGTAAATTACTTTAAGGGTTCTGTTAAGAGTCATTATCACTCCCAAGAAGTTCGAGTAAACCATAATGAACAGAGTATTTAGTAAATAGGTTGTTAATTCGCCCATTGACTAGTTGTTTATTTAAGTTATACCTAACTGTTCAGATTAACTTTACTGTAAGCGTAACACGAGTAAGGTCCTGTTAAAAACACGAAATCTGTTTTCAGTCGGAAAAACAAAACATAATAAAAGTGAAAATAATAAATACAAAAGTTATTTTACTTAAAAAAAATCGGGTTTGCATTGGAAGTGATAATTTTTATGACTAATTAATATTTCCGCATTAATGGATTACTTTCTACATTTTGTTTATTCTATGAATAAAATAATTAAAAAAGTTATCGCTTCAAAAAGAAAACAAATTATAAACAAAAGCCAAATCCTGCCCCAAGCGAAAAATATCCAAAACAATTACTTGGAAGCATTTGGTGGACTAGTGCCGGTATGGTTCATTATATTTTTTTTAAATCTGGCCACACTATTACGGCAGATATCTATTGATTATAGTGTAAGTCTAAAAACCATCAGAAATAACAACAAGAAGAACATTAATGCAAATAAGGAAATTTCCGGTAAGACCTCATGAAGTGTATACAGTATCAGTTCGTGAGAAATATAATTCATACAGCTATAGAAAAATCAGCAAATACAATTTAAAGAAATCTGAAGACAAAAAAAAAGTTACCGAAAAAAGTATAAAATCGAATCATGAGGAAGATAGTTTGAAAAATAGATTCATAAATTTCAAAACGTTGATATAAACAAGAACGGTTCGAACAAAAATAGAGAAAAAAAAGCCTTAAAATAGCAATGTTACTGCTGGTTTCCAAAAAACTAAGACAATGTTACTGTTCCCAAAAAGAAACAACAGACAGTACCTAAAAGTAAACACAAAACAAGCAATCAAAAAAAAAAGTTGCCGACATTAAAAAAAAAGTCTAACAACTTAAAGAATTGATGATAAAATAATTAAAGAGAAAGGAAAAACAACACTCATTCGTAACGTTTTCATCAAATCTGCTTGTACTAAAACGTGATAATGGCTCAAGAGAATTTTTCTGATTGAGAAAAAGTGGACAAAAATAAGTTTGTTTTTGTCAAAAACGTCAATTAAAATAAAAAGTTAGTTCAAAAACCTAGTGTTGTGCCGACGATGATGAAATCCGTACCGATAGTAATTTCGATATTTTGGTTTGATATGTAGTAATGTACAAGTAAGTGGTATACTTAGGTTATAAGTGTTATTATTTGATTATTATTAAGTATGCTATAGAGTAAGTAATATATTTCGAATCCGCCAGAAGAATCCGCCGAATCCGCCAGAAGAAGTGGTAAATAATACACACTTGTTATATAAAAAATAAATTGCTTTATAGCTTAATCTACAGAACAAAGTCTGTCATTTTGTTTTGTTTTAAAGAGTTTGCAGTTTCCATATTGAATCGATTTTCAATAATAAATAGAGAGGAGAACACAACATCGTTTATGTTGCTACAATTCTCTATAAATGATGTTAAAGTTATTATAACGTTTGATTAAGACGAATAGCTTTGAATTACGTAAAAAAATCAAAATAGAAAATTCAGCAGTTTTTTATCTTTTAACTTACTAGGTAGAAACTCTACTGACTTCCTTCTTCTCCCCGTTCTTGTTTCTTATGTTCAAAATAAAAAATCTCTGAATTCATTGCTGGCCTGTGTTCACCTATTGTTTCTTACAATCCCTTAAACCAGTATTTGCAGTAATTTCATATGCCATTAAATAGTATAAGTGTACTTCACTTAACACAAGCAAATAATTTGCTTACTTCGGGGTTAGATCAATGTGTGTAATTAGTCCTGTGATATTATTAATATTATTATTATTAAGATTGAAATTATTTATTTAACTTATAGATGTTGCGACTTCTATAAGTTAAATTTAAAGTTATAGAGGTTTTACTGTACAAACATTTATTAAATTATTTACACGTACATCTTTATTATTTATTTACAGTTACTTATATACAAAAGGAACAACTTTGTCTGTAATCGTATAAGCTTATCGAAGTCTTAAACAAAGTATAAATAAAATATTTTTGCAACAAAAATAATTTAACCCTTTTTTTTATTTTTAACAATAATACTTTTTCGCAGTAATCAGTAATATTTTTATCTGGCTGGAACTTTATTTTTGGAGGTATGTACTTTACGTCTGAACTCATGTTAAACATACATCATTATAACAAATTGTATCAAAATTTAAACGAGACAAAATTATAACTATAAAATTTATATTTTTAACCGGCTTCATTAAAACTTTTAATTTTATTACAATAATTCTTAGTGTTCTATAATAATATATCTGTTGGATATAGAGGTATATTAGTTTGTGGCTTATTCGTTATCGTTGGAACCGTCTGGTACAGGATCCGAGGCGTAGGTCTCTTGCAATTAAGGCCAGGTATCCCTACAAAACACATTGTTAGAATTCGTTTTTGAAATAGTAAACATTGAAATTTAAATCTAAAAAAAAATATTGTTATTTTTGAGGATATATTGCAAGGAATGTACTCGATGAAAACATGATTTAATAAAATTGTCTCGATAGAAAAAAATCACAAAGTTACCTCTTTTCCGTCTTTTTATCTCCAATTTTTCGGTTTTATTTCTAAAATAAGCGATTAAACATTATGGGTCTTTTACCAAAATAATGTTCATTGATTTCTCGAGGCATTTTACCCGATAGTTTTTTTTTATTCAATCTCTTATTTTTTTAATTAATTATTCAAGCGAAATTCGGTCCACAGACTACAGAGAACTCGTCAGTGTCTCGCGAGACGTTGACAAGGTAAGACGTGTATCAAAATTTTGCAGATGCAATTGTGCGATTATCATGACATATATTATGTCATTCCCTAGTTTACCACAGTCTAGCTTTTTCAGTAGGTCCAAAGAGAATAATAAAAATGTTAAAATTGAAGACGTGTCAATCGAACATTTTGCAAAATCATGAATAACTCTCAAAGTAATCGAATTAAAATAGTAGATCATTTGAGACGTGGTTAGTTTACAACTTTATATCACTAAAAATTTGTATAAACACCAATATACACTCCGAGTAAGAATCAAACCCGCGACCGCAGATGCAGCACACGCACCATTAGACCATAGTGTTTTCTGTAAATTACATATGTTGTCTCTCTGACTGTCGATACATTCAACGTGAACTGGCTGTTTAAGCAGATACATCTAGTGTGCGACTTCGTGGCCACGCACCAGATAGACGTCCTGTTAGTACAAGAGACCTTTCTGAAGCCATGTAATCGTGATCCGCGCATCGCGAATCTCCGTCTCGTTAGGAACGATAGGGCAACCGCGAAGGGGGGAACCATCATTTACTATAGAAGGTCTCTTCATTGCACTCCGCTCGAACCGCCCCAACTAGTTAACGTAAAAGCGTTATTATGTCAGGTGGGTATGACCGGCCATCAGTCGATCGTACTAGCATCCGTCTATCGTTCTCCCAATAAAGGGAGATACCTGTTGATGACAATTACTTTTTAAGAGAATTACAAGAGAAAGCACGCCACAATAATTTATTTAATTGTAATGCAAGTAATTTATGTTTAGTCGATGAAAGAAGAAATGGACTGATATCGTCTTTTAAATTTGAATGCAATATGTGTAAAAAAAATTATATAAATATAGAATGAAAAATAAACCGATACGGGCAGGGATTCGAACACGCAAGTACTGGGAAACCGTCCCGCCGCTCTACCAACTGAGCTACCGTATCGCTGTCCACCTCGGTGAATTAAGCATTCTATATGTGCATTCTATGTGTACTACCAAGTAAAAGGCCTGTTACACGTAACAGAACTACAAAAGTGATTTTTGGCAATATGGGCAGACGAGAATGAGAAAATATACACACAGTTCATTGAAAAAGATGATTTATTTTGGGACACTAATATGAAACCAAAATTATTAATATTTTATATAAATTGCTTGCTGCCTGAAATCATAGACAGTAGAAATGCAAGAGGTATGCCCATACGAGACATATCAATTCAGAAGGAAAATATGACTGATACAACTAACCGTAAATCTAAAAACCCTGATAAGGAATCAATACCGGCACAAAATATATAGATTAAATTTTATTCAGTTTTAAATTACTTTAATTAAGACTTACCTATTTTATTAAATATATAATTTGTTTTATTTTTATTCTATATGTACCATTTACACTTTATTTATTTACAAAAATCAATAACATTATTAGCACATAAAAATATATTAAAAATGCATTAAAATTTTGAAATGAAATAAATTATTAAACATGGTTTAGTTCTAAACTGTGGCGACAGGATGACGTCACGTGGTCGCTATGTGCAATGCCCGCTGCGAGGGCGCGATGTACCTATATTACGCGGGCGGGGGTTGCACTGAATGCCTACTTTTGCAGGGATACCTGGCCTTAAACCACACAGTCGCAATATGACAATTTTAACACAATAAGAATATTCACAATAAGACAAGGTACGACATTATTCATAAACATGAACCGCCATGTTAAGATTGATGTTGACTTCGTCGCGATAAAAGCAATTATATGAATGCATTTCAAAGTCAAAGTCAACACTTTTTATTTAAAATAGACAAGCACTGCACTTATAAGACTCTACTTGCACATTATTCACCGTGGTCGGTAGCGGCATTTCAGTTGGCTTAGTGACGGAACCTCGTTAACGATGTTTAAAAATATAAACTTATAAAACGATCTATACGATAACGGTAATTATAAAGGTAAATTATTACTAAGATATCATTTCATATACCTCCTTCGTATAATAGACATTCCTTTCAATCTCCAAAGCGTTAAGTGTCCCTACAAATGGGGTTTTGTAATTTTCTCTATATCTACAATAAAAGAACTTCAGTAAAATATAGTCAGATTTAAAGGTATTTTTAAATAATTACCGCTACCCAGAAATTAAGTAAGAATAGAAGGGGTTACTTAGAAAATCTTAGGTCATTAGCACGTTTCTATATTTAAGTTGCAATTGTTTGATAAGTTCATATCGCTTTTGAATGTTCTTCGCGTGAGGATGTGTGATTATTAATACGTATTTACTATTTTCTTCTAAATATGAAGTTTATTTCGGTAAGTTGGCGGATTAAAGCATAAATCTCTAATCAATAGTTTTATTGTATGGTCTTGTGATTTTTTTGTAATATTTGTATTAATGCATTGTAGGTATTGTGGATTCTAATTATAATAATAAAAGTAGCCAAAACTAAAAATAGGAATATCAACAGAATGGCACAGAAACCCTCCCTACTCATATACGGGGTACAAGGAACTATTGGGTTATTTCCAAGATTGCCAAATAAGAGGACTGAGTTTATAATGGACTTAAACCCACCGATAGAAACTTATAGTAAAGCAAATCTAACCGAAATGTATGAAAAATCTATAATGCAGGAAATACCAACAAAAGAGATAAATTATAAAAACAACGATGAGGTAATATCTGAGGTAACCACAAGAAGATCATCGATACCAACAAAGAAGTTTACTATAAGACCTCATGATGTTTACCCACAATCAGGTGGTAAGAAATATAATTGGTACAGCAACAGACAAAGAAATAAATTACCAAAAAATAAAAATATTCACAACTCAAATATTCCTGAAAATCAATATAATCCAAATAGCTATGGCACCCCTAGATCGCAAATAACAAAAACCACATTACTATTTCGAAAAAGAAATAATACAAAATATCTTAAAGAGAATCCGGAGGAAAGCTTGTCTAAACGACTTCAGGTAAATAATTTTGATTCAGAAGGCAGATTTCCTCTTAACGTAGTAAAGAAAAGCGATGATATCAATATTGAAAAGAAACAAAACATAACACTGCCTCCTAATATATTAATCAAAACAGATTTTAAAGACCAAATTGATGACGAAATTACTACAGATAGTGACATTGAATATTCAGTTTCACGGCCTAAAAGGTAAACCATTTTCAAGCATTTTAATTATTACTTGACTTATTTTTACGTTTCGTTTTCTTTGTTAAAAAATAGTGTTATTGAAATAGCTTAAAATCTTTATTGTCTTTTGTTGTAGGAGTGTAAATATAATAGAAGAGGAAAGCGTAGCAACTACATTCTCTGGAATTCAAATCACTAATCAGGAGTATCAAAGCCATGATATGACTTTCAAAAATATTCATACATAAATACATTAATGTATGAGATTTGTATATACTATATAATAAGTTATTTATAGTCATAATAAAATAATAAGTAGTATAAGTGTAAATAAAAATATATTTTATTAAGTAAAATTATTTATTTTCTCTACAAATCTTACATTATACACAAATAAAATGTACATCCTTATCCTAGGTACATTGTAATGGCAAAAATTAATTCTCATATAACTATCCATAAATCACACTATCGAGAAACATAAATTAAATGTAAGTTACGGGCAAGTTTTGAAAACCGCTACAACCAACATGGTAACCAAGATCAAATGGTATTCACTTGAATTTTAATAAAAATCGGTTAAAACTAGAAGTATGAATATTTAAGTACGGACAGAGATAAAATCTTTTATCAATTATATTAAAATCAATACGAATATTTAGAGCTAATCTTATGTTATCGTTTTAAGGAAATAAATTAATCCAATCTTTATTATAGAACCAAAACGACCTAACGTACATTGTACTTGTATTTCGACTTTTTGCGTTGTTCACATTTGGATTATTAATATATTCTTCAGAACTAGCTGTACTAATTTTCTAAATTTACAGAAGGCGCCCTTATAAATTTTATATGAAGATACACCTGTTCACAAATTGTTTTCAATTGCTAGATAGCTGTAGTTTATTTTTAATACGCTAGATGGCGCTATTTGTAATCAGTAGACGACAGTCAAATAAGTGTCAATAGATGGCGCTATATTAAATATTAGTCAACATCAGTGATGGCATTATTTGATTGTATTTTATTTGCGCAGTCTGAACACATCGTTTAGTGGTGAGTATGGCGTCCTGGTTGGTATGGAGTTGTATGTGTACGAGGGTTGAGCGTCCGCCCGGAGTATTACCACACCTGTAGGAATAATACCATTAAATACATATTATTATAAAACACGTACAAATTCGTTTAAAAAAACATTAATTTTAATAAGCAATATATTATAACGAGGATCAGATAGTAACGTAACAGACACAGGTACACAATTATACCACATCCAAAGCTAGTTAGAGAAACTTTCTACCTGAAGGGTTGACTTTCACTTTGATCTTGGTCGAAGGAGATAATACGCCATAATCCACATCTTCGTAAAGATCCTGGAATATTAATAAAGAAATTATAATGTATAATTTGTAGATAAAAATATGTGAGTAGCTCTTAAATTTTATTTTTTAAGTTTAATTATTTTCAAGTTGATTGACTGGCTGACTGTACTGAAAAGACATTATCTGAATAACTTCTTAGAATACTGTTCGAAAACATACTTGCAACCGAATCATTTTAATTACTTTTTTATATGTAAGACTGTTCAGGAACGTAGAAAGACTTTAGCCGGTCCTTTGTGATAGTAAAAAAAACACAATCCTCCTTAAAGAAACACATAAGCGGTCGATTTAAAAAACCTATTTAAAAAAAATCGACTATAGATTGATATTTTTTGAGTTATCAGAGCAAATAATCGATTTACGGATTGAGTCTGTAGAAAGCAAACTGAGTTTAATTTCTCGAATTGTAGATGGATTATTAATTCCCATAAAAGATAAATAATAAATACCTCAACTCTGTAACCAGCGGGGTTGTTAAGGCCGAGTTCCTTGAGTGTGACGGCGACGTCAGAGGGCGTGCCGTCAGTCCGTCTGTTGAGGAACGCCACCGCGTACGAATAGTATTGACCCTGGATCGGAATAATCGGACGAGACCAGATTTCTATGCCACGGTGCTGGAATTTATTTGGAATTAGGATTAATTTCATAGACAATTGAAGAAGTCTGCCAGTTTGACAAAGTTCACAATATTTCTGAGGACATCCGTCCAATAATACCTTATAGATCCGTCTGCCCTGTATCCCTAGAGGGTCTTGATCTACTTCGATAATCTTCCTGTTCTGCAATATAGCCTTGTACTCAGGCCGGATAGTCCTCAAGTCTACACTCATCAGTAGCGGTGCAGCGAGGATAGCCCAGATCGCGAACTGGGTCTTACTTTGCTCGTATGACAGACCGAAGTTACCTATGATTAACTAAAAAAAGATCTGATTTTAAATAACTATTTTATGGGGAATGCCTGCTAAAAATATTGATTTTAAAAAATATATGAAAATCAAGTGAAGGTTATAAATGTTACCACTATGCTCATAAAGAATTGTTAATTAATTGAATGGTAAATAGCAAATGGTAGAGTGATGAGATAATTTCAAAAAGGTCGCGGGTTCAGATCCCTGTATGTAGGTACATGTCAGTTTTTAAACATTAACTAAGCTTAATATGGCTCCACATGTTTATAGATATTAAGGTTTATGTTTACCATGTCTGGGTCATTCCAATGTCCAGGTCCAGCATTGGGTACGATAACGTCCTGGTGGTTTCCATAGTAGTCTATGATAGACTCGACAGAAGCCCAAGAATCTTGAATATCGTCGAAATTACGCCACAAGTTGCAGTGTTCAATGATTGAGGAGAAGTTTGGCTACAGGGAAGGTTGAATGATACACAGTTAGATTACTTGTATATAATAAAATTAATCTAAATATCATAATACATGTATATATATATAGGAACGAAAAAATAGTATATTAATTTATTATGTATATAATCAAAGTTATTTTAAATTACCTGAAGACCAGCGTATATCTGATAAACTGGCCAACTGCAAGAGTAAACCATTTGGCGACCAGTCAGGTTGAGCTGCCTGCCGAACTCCGGGTATCCGTGGTCCATGTCAGCTGGTAGTGCGTAGCATCCATCAAGCTTAACATAATCTACCCCCCATGATGCAAATGTAGATGCATCTGTGGGCAATGAGAATTTGCTTAAAATATGTTACAAACATGGTAAAAAAGCACAAAATTTGTACATTTTTTTTTCAAAACAAGTCCATTTTTTAATCAATTGGTAAGTAATAAAATATAATAAGAGCATTTCTTGAAGAAATACACTGTTTATCGAGACAATAATAGTATAGAGAGCAATTTGCAACCATTTTAATTGCGTTCCATGAATTCATACAACAATTAATTATATTTATTTCTTATTTATTGCTCGTTGAATAAAATTACATATTTCCGTGACTAATAAATGATCTATAATGATTACCTCTGATCGGGATTTAAACTTTGTTTAAATAATAACAAAGCAAAGCATTAAATCCATGATTAGTTCTTGATATGCTGAGATAATTTATAGGTGAGGTATCTTATATACAATAATTTTAAAAATAAACATCACGACGACTAGGTTTGTTGTTGAATATGTTATTCGTAACCAGGGTTTCATTTAAAATATTTAACGGATTGAACTGTATTTTAAATATTTTAATTTTAATTCGATGTTTCAAATGATATGTAGCAGTGACGGGAAAACAGGAAGAAAAAGCAGTAGATGTCTGTCAGTCAGTTAATTTGTTATCTACCCTCATTGTAAATTTCACCCAATAGTCTATTAAATCTTGGAAAACATTTTCTTATTGCACTGAGTTTATATCCAAATGGTAAGGTGTTGAATCTATTAAAATGTATGGGATATTAGCAACAGTACAGCGTTATCTTTTGTCAAATTATTTATCATTCTTTTGCACTAGCGACAATGCCACTTTACTAATGCGAGTTGCACATCGAAAGCTAAGCTAAGTTAGTTTAGTTCAGCTAGCATAGCTTACGCGTTTTTTATATTGTGTGTATAGATGTCAATCTGCACACAAGTATAAAAAACTGCGTCAGCTATGAGAGCTAAAATATACTAACTTAGCTTAGCTATCGGTCTGCAACCCGCATAATCCATTTAAGATGACATAAGATAGAAAAGTATGATGACATATTACACCCAAAAAATTAAAAAGAGAGTGAATGATGAAGATAGATATGTTCAAATAAAAGAGTAATTCCAATAGTTTCCCAACATTAGGAAGTAGTTTGTATTGTTCAAACATGTAATCAAACGCGAATCAACATGGCGTGTGTAATCAGGGCAGGAAGCTCTTTAAGTACGATTTGCACGCGAATTTTTACATAATATCTTTTATACATAACTTGTTTGTGAATGTCGCTAATAAATACGTAAAATTTAATTATACCTCGATAAATATACTGTTACGGCATTTATTGATTCAACCATGCAGAACTGAGTATACCTAACATATGTTATTATGAATGTTTAGTCTTGTTTCGTGTCAGTGTCCTTAATTTAAATTTCAAAATGAATTATGAATAAATAAACCTATACAGGCACAGATTCGAACCCGCGAACTCTGGGAAACCGTTCCGTCGCTCTACCAATTATACTAACGTATCGCTACCCGCTCCGATTTTTATTCGCATTCCATATATGATCGTCTTTATCGGGCTGGTGGTGACATCCATTAAGCTTATTTCGAATATACTAATCATTGTTTTTAACTTAGCAGAATAAATTACCATTAAAAATAGGCCACATGCAAAATAAATGTTTAAGAATACGTATATATAAATTTGCACGTGTGTCCAACATGCTTAAACACATTTAAATTAGAAATAAACATAGAATAAAAGATATTTAATATTAAAATGTTGTCACACCAAGACTGTGCTTTTAATATTTACAAGGTCTTAGACCTGGAACTGCTGGTCAGGAGTACTAAATTAGTATAGATATATTATACAATAACAATAATGAAAACAAACCCCAATATTATTTACAAACCCCAATATTATTTACTAATGCAATGCCTAGTGATAGTTTTGCCACTTACGAAATATTATATTTTATAATATTAACAATTAATGTTTATGTTTTAATATTTGGTACAAAAAAATCAAAAGTATTCGATTAAATCAAAACAATTTGAATCCAAACAATATGAAATAATCAGAATTATTTATATGAGGGACATAATTAAATTAAATTATCAGTACCTACTTATCGGCATTGGTCTATTATTGTTTTAAGTGTATTTAATAATCCTACCTCCGGCAAGATGGCCGACGACACCCGGATATCCAGCACAAGTGAAGTTGCCATAATCTTCATAAATACCGAACTTCAATCCTTTGCTATGTACCTGAAAATAAAAAAAAATGTTAATAAATAATTTTAATATAATTTTCACGTACAAAATATATTTTGGTTTAGAAATATTTTACAGATAGTAAATGTTGTTTTGATTTGTAGGTATATAAAATGTAAAAAATTATAATTTGAGCTAATTATTCAAAATTATGACGAACCATATAATTAAAATCAATGCTTTCTCAAATATATTTTTATTAAAGACATCTAATTTATAATCTATAGTATTATTCAATTTATAGTCTATGACAGAGTCACCGGGGGAATTGAAAGCTATAAAATAAACTATAACATGATTAGTATATGTATATAATTATTACTATAGCTATATAGTAATAATTATTATTATGTATATACGTATTAATACAAAGGTAACGACAAAATCCTTATATAATTTAAAAGTAGGTATTTCAAATGTTTGCAATATATTATATTGTACTTTTAATACGTAGATTAATTTAATTATTGTAAAGAGAAGAAAAAATAACAATAAAGAAATCAACGAGAAAACAAAAATCTTAAAATGACCATTAAATATAAATAACGATTAACTGAAATCTTTTGAAAATATGGCATTCGAATAAACCAATTAAAATATGATATTAATTTGTTTTATCATAATAAATCAAAAAAATTCATCATACCTGTCCTTATCATTATTTGGGATGGGCACAATATGTCAATTTCAGACTCTTATCATACGTCATCTCAGTACAGACTTGCTTCGTCATTTTCAATCACTCATTTCCGTCACTCTTCTCTTATAACCATATCCAATTCAATTCAATATACATACATACACAATAAAATTTATTGCAATATGATTACGTCATGTAATTGGTTGTAATTTTTAATATCATCGTTATAATGATTAAGCTTTATCTTAACTCTAATTATACATACAAAAACATTATCACATTTGAGCAATTATATTAGGGTTGTCAAAATCAATACCAAACTAACAGATTTTTATTTTTATTTATTAAAGTATATATATTTTTAATCCACTTTTGTACGTAGTCTACGTTACAACAAATTTCAGCCCATATTACAAAAAAACAGGTGAGTTTGAAAATAGATTTCTGAAAACTTCTCAGTGTTTAAAAATTGATTTAAAAGTCATCCTCCAAGTTTTGAATGTTCAAGAAGACTTAAAATCTACCAACAAGAGATAGAAGCTTTATATGTACATAGTTTTCAAATACGTATAAAGTTGGGGTCAGTTGTTACAAGAAATAGCATACCATTCGATCGACCTACCTACTAGAGAGATAGTTTATATTAGACTCCACAAAGTAACACTTAAGTTACATTTATCTCCTGTTAAAGATGCCAAATGATGATAAATAAAAAATAGAACTCAAATAATATTAATTTTTTTATATTTTAATTTCTAAGTTTTGGCAGCCCTATTAGATAATGTATTTAGATATAGCTGAGTTAAAATCAGAATTAATGATCGATCGTTATTATAACAATAAATAGTGAGTCATAAGTCATTCACTCTTTATCAAGGTTATATTTTTTTATGTATATGTGTGTTACGTGTGTGTATATTATGTTAATGGTTTTGTGTACATAAAACGCATACAAAGAAAAAAGAGTAATATTACCAAAAGCATATTATTGTCTCGTCATTACGATTATGTAGCATAATAAAAACTAAATTGCACAAATAAATATCGACCTAAAAATAAACTATACATAACATTACAAAAACCGTGTCTAATATGGTTTTGGTCTCAATTGTTTACGTACGAATGAATAATGTGTTTTGTTTTATGCGAGGAGACAAAATGGAAACAATATTAAATAATAGATCTATAGAATATTTAAATGTATGTATATGTTAATAATAATAAGTAAGACAATCCTTTGTTTACGTAAAACGAACTTCAAAATACCAAAATTAGTCAATAATTTTTTTAAATATTCCAGTATTTTTTTAATAATTTTGTTTATAGCCAATAAAAAAATAAAAGAAAGTTAAGTCTAAAAGAGGTCAATACAACAGCAATACTATATTAATTTCATTATAAAATCATTTTGGCATAACATTCAGTGACATATAACTGACTTTAGCAAAGGAATATTAAGTATACAAATAAAAGAGCGGTCATTGACCTATCCACTATTTAAATAACTATAAGAAATAAGATAGAGTCCAATGGGGGAAGCTCTTGCAAATATTGACTCAGTTGTGAAAAACCCGTCCAATCGGTATACCTCTGACAGATGTATTATTAAAGGATGAATGAGAGCCTTACCTTACCTAAGTTACCTCAGTTGTATTGGAGAATGAGATGTTACCCTATCTTACCAAAGTTACCTGTCATTAGGAATAAATAAAAAAGCAGACGTGTCCTTTTTGTACGGACGTCGCAACCGAACCTATTACTAAGACCACAAATAGTGTTGCAACTAACGTGGGAAATGGGATTTGCCTGACGCCTTACGACACTATCGGCCACTGTACAAATACTTAACGACTTCCTGAATCCCTGCCAAGAGGCAAGAACTAGGCTTCTTTGTTGCTATTTGCAAATTCTAATTTATAAACTACTAGGAAATATAATACTTATTATTAAAATAATGTTCATTGTTAATGTATTATTTTTATACTACAATACCTTTTTTATTGGTATACTTATAATACATAAATATATACTAAGTTGACAGCCATTCTGGCTGTTAGTTGAGCGCAGATTCTATATATTTTTTTGTACATTTTGCCAAATTTTATTTTTCGGTAATTATTCCTCAAGTACATGACCGATCACTGATTTTACGAAGAAAAACATTATCTAAAGAGCCATAGTTAACAAACAGCTAAGAAAAGTATTAGTCATTAGGTTGGAAAGTATTTTAAGTGTTATGTATTACTAGTATTACTTCATACATTGTACATAATTGCCTCTATTTTAATGAGATACAAACGAGATGACATATTAGTTTTTATCATAACTAACGACAATTGGTGTAGAGGTTAATAACCCTGACAGCTGAACCAGAAGTTGTGGGTTCGAATCCCAAAGGGTAAAATTCTTAGTGTCCATATATTATTCTTCCGAGTCTGGGTGCACTTTGTATATAATAATATAATACCTAATGCGGTTACTTTAAACATTAAATATATAAATAACTATAAAATTTCACTCATTAAGATTACAAAACAAAAAAGCTATATATTTGTTTTGAAACTATTTTAAACTATAATTACTGTTATATATATTTAGCCAAGTGTATTCACATTAATTGTATCAGAATTTACCAGATTAGTTTCGAACCCATTCGGGGTTCTTACTCATTAGCACTTAGCATCGAACTCGAGCGTGCACAGTTCGCGCAATACATATATAACATACCTATACTATTTAAATTATTCGCATTAAAACCTCATTCGTTATTCAGAGCATAGTAAAGGCGTTCCCACGCCCCGTCATAGGAAGGTCGAGATTATAAGATACCGAGACTAAAACAAACAGGTACAGAACATATTGTTTTAGCATTGTTAAACTTTTCGCATAGCAAGGGCTTTATTTCAACACGATTGCGATATAATGAGGTTGATGTAAAAAGTTTATTAATGGACAACTGCAAGTTTTTTTATTCTGTGTTGAATTCTTTTGTTTTTTAATGGTTTTAAAGTTGTCATGTTATTATCAATGGAGTAGAGAAACCATAGGCATAAATAATAATATAAAATGGAACATGAGAGACCCATACTTATTTTTTTTCTAATTACACGAATTATTTTTTTTCTAAGTCAGAAAGGGAGACACACAGGTAGCCATTTACTCATTTGCTTTTACTTTTTTTCGGTAGACACACTTTAGACTGTCTCTTACTACTGTACTCTATGTATAATAACTAAATATTAATATAGGTAAGTATTATAGTTTATTCGACATTTTTTATTATGAACTAATAAATAGTCAAAGGTTGTATGTTATATTATAAACTTGACACAGATACCCGTTTTGTTTTTAATTGGTTCTTATATGGGTTGTTTTAAATCTAGAGTATGTTAGTCTACAATTTTATTAAGAATCGATTTATTCAAGATAAGTGCAGGCGAATAAATATATTGGTGAGTAAAAAAATGTCTGCTTTGAGATTTTATAAGTTTTTTATCAATTATCGAAGATTTAATATACTAATATACTTAATCCAAATGTTTTTTTTTCAGTTACCTCAATTTTTTTTTTTTACTCTATGAAAGTCATAGACAAAAAGAAATAGATTTCTTCCAATCCAACCGTGAACTTGACCCAGTTGGGATTTGTATAATTTTTTCCACTTTTACAGCGACCTCCTTTGGTTCTAATGAATGAACTGTTTTTCTCACGATAATTTGGAGGCGAAACGGCATTGAATGATTTGACATTTCGACCGGAATCAATCCAATCACATCCTGCTCATTATAAGATTAGGACTTGTCGGTATATTATAAACAAACTTTATTACTAAGTTCCTTTCCGTTTTAAGAAATACATTTATATCTTAGTAAATATACAAATTAATTGAATATTTACGGATCTAAGTTGTCAATTACATGCATATGGTAATTATTATGTTACAACGTCGTAAATCATTTACACCGCCTTCAAACATAAACAAAAATACGCGAAAACAATTATATTCATAAATTATACACAACCTTTAACTATACAATAAATAACAAATAACTATAACCTACATAGACACACCTACATGGACCTATTTTGAATGAACGAATGAACTATTACATTGAGGTATCGCAATAATTACGCCTACATACAATTCTCACGAGATAAGCATCACGATTGTAATAAAATAAATTGTAACGGATTCAGGGTCACCAGATAAAAGATTTTGCCCAAACCTGTCTCGTTAGGCTATTTATTTGTGTTAGCAATTAATATTTCGGTAACAAGAAGGCTGGTATAATTATATAAAAAGATATACATACATATATATTCTAGTTACATTGTATTTATCTATTCTAAATCTTAAGCAGAAGCCCAATTGTAGAATTATAATATTAATATTAGGTTAGTTCCGTGTTTTCCCAAGCCAGTGAAGCAAAGAAAGTTTCCCTCCAATTTACCGCTTTAACCGAGTTTCAGACGCCATTTTGATGGCAGCAGCTGATTTGATGAAAGCGGGCTAAGAGTTGTTTAATAAAACTGTGTTTGTGTTTGTGTTTGTGTATGCTAATAAAGATCTATGTATGCGATTTTAGAAAATCTTTAACTAACTTTAACTGTAAGTTAAAATAGTGAAGTTATTGATGTGAATAATTTAAAATATTTTTAATGATGGTTGCGTCACAACGATCTAATCAATTACATACATTAAGCTATTATTATCTATGCAACATTGATTTATAATACGCTTCAATGAACAGACTATTTGATAAATTTTTAATCATAAGGAAGGCATTCAAGTAATAGTTTTTTTTTTAATTTATAGCTTATTATAAATAGATCGTATATAATATATATAATATTTTTTTCGATAAATTAAATTGATGAAATATAATATATAAGCTGGTATTGTAATTTATTTGATAGTTCCTGTATGCTTAATGTGTATAATAAATTATGATAAAAGAAAATAGTTTCGTTATTAGTCAGTGCTTAACAACAAAAAAATATATGCATATAAATATTTATATATAGTACGGTCATTTACTATTTTTAGGTGCTAATTGGTTAAGAGATTTGACACAGTTCATCCACCTTTGAAAATCAAGATAATCTGTAAATAAACCTGACATTAAATATTTTCTTGTTTGAGTTATTAAGTCTAATGAACTCTGAATTTTAAATCAATAAAACAATGCCATAGAAGACAAGTAAAAATCTCATACTATTCATAAAATCATAAATGATGAATTGACCAATCATGTGGAGTTATTACAAATGGCGTTAAATCTATTAAAATGACAAATTACAAATAATTTTGGAAGATAAAGCTTTTATTTTACATAATGTTATTACCATACCTTTGTTAAATTTATAGGGTAATCGTATCTTTTAAAAAAGTAAGCGAAGGAATCGGTTTGGATATTTGAGTGAAAATGTATATTTTTGAAACATTTATAATCTACACGTACTATAGAAAGAATGTTTCTTTTTTGATATATATCGAATGAAAAATAAACCGACACGGGAAACTAACTGACCTACCGTATCGCTTAGAATAGTTCAATTGGTAGAGCGACGAGACGGTTTCCCAGAGGTCGCGGGTTCGAATTTTTGCCCTTGTCGTTTTATCCTTCATAGTATATTCGTTTTAAAAAAATAAATAAGCTTAACATGACCATACATGTTTATAGATATTTTCGAACAAAAATATTATTTATTATTATTCACCTTTTCTGATGGATTGGAAATTAATTTAAAAAAACCTATTATGGAAAGAAAGATATAGAAAATCTTTTATTAACAAATGATTTTGACATATACTAGAAATAAATACCCAACCATCACTCAATAAATATCCGAATTAGAGATTTGGGACCAACTTCAAATCCATTACTGTCATGGACCAAATCGTGAAATAATTTAGCTATAATAATAGAAGTAAAAGCGTAAAAATAACAAATGCGATTGTTCGATACATTACGACTTACATTAAATTGATCGTATTGCTAACTTTCTCTTATATTGAACGCCTTTGGCCATTTAACACAATTACTTTACTCATTAGCTAGGTATACAACTTTAGGTTTCGTTTTCGCTTTTACATAATTCAACGTGTGTGTGCGTGTGTGTGTGTGTGTGCGTGCGTGTGCGTATGTGTATATGTGCGTATGTATGTGTGTGCGTATGTATGTGTGTGCGTATGTATGTGTGTGCGTATGTATGTGTGTGTGTGTGTGCGTGTGTGGTTAATGTTTAAAAAATAAAGTTTTTATTCTTTGTTAGAATAAAAAAAATATTTATTATATAAACAGATATAGGTGCATATATAAACAGATATAGGTAGGTATATTTATAATAATATTTCGTGTTACGTAAATGTACGAGAAATCACTACACAATAAATATGATAATTTTATCAATTGCGTATTAAATAAACATCTCAAGGAAGCTATTACTGTACAGATTATGATGTGCTCATTTCACCGCAAATTGCTGAGAAATGTTAATAGATAAACTGCATTTAGCGAAGCTGCGGTTGTGGTATTGTTGATAAGAATACATTTTTATATTTACATATATTAAATATTTAAAGTTAAATATGAGCACCTTTACATATATCCTTCAAAATTCGGAGGTTTATAGTTACTGTTTTCAATCTTCTAACATTTGATTATTTTCTGGATTGAATTCTCGAAAATTGAAGAATAATATTTCATCATTTATTCTTTAGAAAGCTTGTTGACAGCAGGAGATGATATTTAGGGTGGTAAAATCTGGAATTATCTTGAATGAATTTCCAATTATAAAATAATTAAAATATATAAGGAATCATTATAAGATTTAAAGATTGTTTCTGTTACTTAAAAGATTTACAAAAAAATAAAGTAAACTGAATTAAAAGTTTAATAAATATCTTGTTTTTCTAAATTATCTTTTGATATTTAAAGGATTCAAAATATATTTATTGATTCCAATAAATTTCAATGTCAGCATATAAAATGTATGTAATAAATTTTATTTATTGATAAAGATTACATATTGTTATCTGGTAACTGCACAAGGCTATAGGTTAATAGGGTGAAGAGAATCGATGTTATTATACGATTTAAAATCGATATTTTTAAGGTCTTTTATTTCAACTGTTGGTACTTGATGATATGTTTGTGTGTTTGTTTGTATAAGTAAGAGATTCCACACTAAGGTGATATTCTATTTTTATAATTTTAAGAAACTTTTTAACGGTAATGTTTTTTTAAAGAAGTCTTTTTACACATACAAGAAGAGGAATTTCTTTGCTAATCGGATTTATAAGAGATAGATCTGGAACAATACAAGTGAAACTAAATACGAAGTTTATCGGTTTGTCTAAATCATCACTTTCTATGCGAAATCCAACGGTTTAACAAAACGTGTTTTTTTTAAATCAAAATATTATTGCTTATTTTATTTATAGTATTTAAAATCTTTTTAGTAGATTGCTAAAACGAAAATTGACAAACGCTGTTAGTAACTGAAATCCATTATTGTGTCTAGTGATGGCCAATTTTCAAAAGAGTGAATGAAATACTTGAAATAAACAAATGAATTGGTTTGATTCCATTTCAAAAGCTTAGTAGTTATTATGATAAAATCTACTTAAATCTAAGTTTTATAGATTTTTATTGAAACAGGAGATACCCATTTATATTTTTTGACATTTATAATTTCAAATTGCATTTAAATGTTATTATCATTAACCCCTGATATAAAATAATTTAAATAATATATTTATTACCTAAAATATACCGCTATTAATTATCTTTTATAACTGTTAAAGTGTTTCTTAATTTTTATATACATATTTAATATTATAGTTCCGTTAAGAGCCGGTATTTCTTTAAATTTAATATTTTAAAAACAAGATTTAATGTACAATAAACATTAAATAAATATCAATCTGATAAGGTTGTTTAAATTAATTATAAATATTTAAGATATTTTTAAATTACAGATAGAACGCTAAATACTATAAATTCTTTAGTTTTTTACATTTTACATTTGATTTATGGAAAAGGAAATTATAAAATTATCACGTCATAATAGTGTATTATAAAAATGTATCAAGTCGTATATCAAAAGCGTTACACTCAATTTCTTTAAGCATGTGAATCTGACACAATGCTATGAAAAGACTTCAACGATGACGTAAGGGTTCGAGACCGATTTAAGTTCTATACAGTTCACTTGAATGAGTGAATGACGCAACCTGACAATACAAGAGGTTGAACTTCATTAATCTTGGTTTCGTGCTTGATAAGGAATGATAGATTGATTTTTGAATTTTAAAACCAAAATGAGAACACATTCTTTATCATTCGTGTAACTCAACAATATCTTTAAAAAGTGTACATTTATAATATCTTTGATGATATCTTATTTAATAACCTAAATACCATATAACCATCACAAAGAACAATCCTGCAAAGATAAGATGGACATTAAAAATGTATAATTATTAGATAAAATCATCTCCAATTAAGATCAATGTAGTCATTATGTCATTGAAATACATCTTTAGGCAATTTACAATTCTTGAGAGTATCAAGTGAAGAATGAACACGCAATGAATTACGAATACAAAGACACGTAAGAATTATATCGACAATGAGAAATTATAGTAGGTTAACAACTACACAAATTAGTCTGGTATGTATGTATTTGTCTGGGTATATATGTATGTATTTGTCTGGGTACATATGTATGTATTTGTCTGGGTACATATGTATGTATTTGTCTGGGTATATATGTATGTATTTATCTGGGTATATATGTATTTGTCTGGGTATTATTGGCTTTAAAGCTATAGTTTGATTAAGATTTCGTTTGGAAGTTTAAAAATGTTATTGCCTGGCTATTGTTAAACCCCAAGTCTAAAGTAAAGTTGATTAAGGTTTTCGGATGCTTAACAGTTTTAGTCATAAAAATTATATGTACTTACATAATCGGATAAACTCTTCATTCCATACGGGAATCGTTCTCTGTCAGGAACAAGTTTCCCTCTTGGGTCTCTCTCCCGTTCAGGCCAGCAGTCATCCACGTTGATGTACTCATACCCAGCTGATGCATAACCCTCAGCAACCAGGATGTCGGTCATGGTGCGGAACAGACGATCGCTGGAAGATTCGATTTTTATTACTTTTGGCTTAAGTATTGATATTTTAACATAAGGTTAAGTATGTAGTATTTTTTTACACATATATTATCATAATATCGAAATTATATATTTTTTTAATATAATGGCACCAAAGCTCAAAGCGACGGGGGAAGCGATTTTCATACTTTCATACAAACAATTATTACGTAATATTAAGCAGAAAACGACAATATTCCAGGAAATTGTTTTGAAGAAACATTTTTGGCAAATAATGAAATACACTACATTTGTTCTATAAATAAACCCAGTTATGTTGTGGAATATGATTATATAAAGACAAGTAAATTAAATTCCTTGCAATCATTGTTACATGTAACTGTACAAAATGATTTATCTCTTATTTACGTTTTCCACGCGAGAGAAGTGAACGAGATAATGTAAATAATTATATGGATTATTTTAATAATTAAAATATTTTTTATTTTGAAAGTATATAATCATCGTTACGTTAAAGTAAATTAATTTAATGCAAATGTAAAAAATAAAACAGAAAAGTAATCAAATTATACTATATAACCTATTAAAATATTAACAGTATTACCAACCTTATGCAATTGTCAGGATCGTTCTTGCAGTCTGTGTTGCATCTAAACCTCTCCCACGCCAGCCACCCCATGGGTGGTGTCAATGCTAGGCCATTATCCAACCCAGAGATCTTGCCCAAAATGCACACAACCACTAACAATGTCCACACACACATTTTCCATGACGCCATCATTGTGTTTACTGAATTTACCTCTGTAATAATCTACTCTGCATAGTTTTATTCAAACCTATTCGGAAGCTTTGGTCAGGCCAAGAATCACAAGTATTTACGCCAACGAGTTATCTATACTGTCATATCTTGAAGTTTAAACCAAAGAGTTTTCGCGCAAGGAGTTTATAGATGCAGTTATTATCTGTAACAAAACAAAATGTATGTTATTGACATATAACCTTTATTTCCTGGTGGAAGAAGCAAAGAAGTCTTATATATTGTTTATGTTTATAAACGATAAAGGTGTTATTTATAAACATTGCATTGATAAAGGTCAAAAAATAAATGTATTTCTCATGGCTATTCTATGCAAATAATTAAAACATTTATATTTTTTAATCGGATGTTATTTTATGGGAAGTTTTTGGGTAATAAAATGATATATAGTGGTATTTTAAAAAGTCATAATCGTTAAAAGTTTTATGAATCCGTACTTATAAGATATTTCCTCCAGGAAGGAGAATTTTATTGATTACATAATATTACAGATAATATAAACTCATTATCTTTTGTTATTGTATTACGGAAGTAGTAATGAGTAAATTAACTATTAATAAACAATTAACTAGTTTGAAATATATATTTATTTTTATTGTGAATTGTGACTTTAGGAACGAAATTATAAAAAAATAATAGTGGATACTGATTTCTTTGTAAATCTAAGAACTGAATACAACTTTTGACTTAACTAAGTTCAGTACACCTTTAAGTGTATTTTATTAAAGCAAATGTTAGACTCTATAGGTTTCAATCTAAATTGATTGATTAATTGACTTCCCTAAAACTAATTTTATTCGTGGTTTAAGGCTAATAAATCCAAATGAATATTGTATTAAAAGTGCTAATATCATGTTAATGTATTAACAATATAAAATGTATTTCCTAATTAATTCTATTAACTAAGATCGTGTCATACATTATTTAAAGAATGTCTTATTTGTTATATATTGTGATACGTCCGGTTTATTACCATATATAAATAACTAACTATTACAAATAAATAATTCATCATTATAATCTACACGGAACCACTAAGATTTGACCTTAAACTGTTTTAAAATAAAGTGAGTCTTTCTGAATCTTCAAGAAGCATATGAAAATTTACGTAATTATAGAGTTAGGTCCTCAACATATTACTATATAAGGGTAGTAATATATAAGGGTAGTAGTACAAGAACCGCGGATATAGGATCTTATAGATCGAGTCGTATATAGAGTTATATTTAGAGTCATAGATAGAGTTATAGATAGAGTGATACGTAGAGTCATAATAGATAGAGTCTAGAAATCAATGATCATATAGTAGGTATAAATGTGAAATTCTAAAACGTTTTAAAGGTTTCTCTAAAAGAGGTTTGACTGGAAACTACAGAGGTCAACAAACAAGGCAATTTTGTTAAGAATTTTCTAAATTATTTTGAACACGAGACATAGATTATAATACTATATAATATGTATACTTTACATATTATAATTTCTAGTACCAAGCAAACACTGAAATTTCGATTTCTTAATTATTATTGTTTGATATTTTGGACGCAAATTGTTTGAGTTTGAATTGTTTGATTCAATAAAAATTAAATCACGTCATTAACAAACAAACAATTACATATCATAAAATGTTGTAGCAATTAGATTATAAACAGAAGTGTAATTGTGTGTAATAAAAACCTTTGTTTTTTGTGTTTCAATGTGTTTGTATCATTTATCTTTGTCTCATTATCCTCATTCGATAGAGATACAATATTCCAATTATAAATACAAATTACTCACTAATTATATTAAGAATCTTGGTAGAGCGGACCTTCCTGTCAGAAGTAATTAATATTTACTTAAAAGGAGATTTCCATTTAGGTTAAATGGAAGTTATAAAATTAAAACTACTTTTATTACAAAATCTTCTTATATATAAGATTTTAGTGCAAATTAAATTTGTTGAATAGATACACAGTCTATAGATAACAAAGATCTACTTTCATATTTAATTATCATGTACTCTAATATTATAATTGATTGATTGATTGCTTTAGTGGCTACCCTCTTATTATAACTATTTTTGATCACTCAGTATGTCACTTCCACTCTCTTCTGTCATACGTCATTGCGAACTAGAATCTTTTCCATATAGTTTATCTCGCTCCATCCAAATCTTCGGTCTCCCTCTTTTATAATCATCCATGTCTACTTAAGATTCTTCTCGTTACATCCCTTTCATCTTTTATATCAGAGCCACTTTCTATCTGCATGCCTCTTACAAAGTTACATATACATTTACTTTATCCGTTCTTGTCACACATCCAACTGAACATTCTCTTGTCATCAGAATGTAAAAATGTATTATTGATGTCCAAAGAATAATTAAGTTATGTATGATTTTACAAAAGGATTGAAATATCTTTGACTCCGCAAACCCACTTGAAACTGCTAAAACAAATACATACTGTCTTAGCCCAAAAGATAAACAAAATGTATATATTTAGAATTGTTAGCGACTTCATGTTCCCTTCTCTCTTCCTATTCAAATCAAAATCCATCTAGCATCACTTACTTAATATTTATATAGGTCTATACATTCTAAGTTTTATTATAAAAATAGATGAAACCAGTTTTCGTATTTGTTTCGTGAAAAGGAGAGAATTTTCCAGAATAACCCTACATTTTGGCTTAGATAATAAGTTCACCAAATTTATTATACATAATACATATTTATCCTTATATCTAGAAGTGAGATAACACGTCATAAAATATTTTTACTAAAACTTAATTTTAAACAAATATCACCAACCTCAATAAATAATCATTACATTCAAAACTGTCCAGTTATTACAACTAAAAAACAACTTTCAAATCTTAAACTTGGACTACTTATATCACAGGTCCTTATAAAGTTATTTGTTAGTTATTTTAAATGCAAATTCGTGTTATCAATGTCAATAACTCTTTTAGCAATTAATAAATATATACTCATAACATACTGTTTATTATAAAGCTCATACTTAATTATATTATAATACTGAGAGTTTGTAGTGTATTTGTTTAAATGCTTTACTTTCTGAAGCTGTGATTCAGATTTTAATACTCTTTTTGTTCTCCGTAATCCAAATTTCAATTAAGGAACTACTAGTACAAGTTAAAACATATTTTTACATTTATTAGCACAAATTTCTAAGTATATTAAGACTTGACAAAAGTAGAAACAAAATAAAAAAGAAACAGAATTAAAAAAAAATAACAAGAATTAAAAATGCATTAATAGGGTTTAAGACTATTTCTAAAACGCAATCATTAACTTGAGTAACATAAACAAATTGTAATTTGATCCTATCATACATACAAAAAACCATTTAACATCAGTAACGGAAGTAGTTAATATTTCAAAAGTAATACAATTTGTTAAAAAAAAAACTAGCAGATGAACCAAGCGTGTGCTGGTGGTGTAAGTCATACGCAAGTAATTGCATTTACGAAACTATAATAGCTTATTAGTTACTTGATGTTGCCGATAATTTTAATAAGCAAGCGAGAAAGGAATTCCAGATGGTTGTAAAAAAGAAACATGTCCGAAATAGTAAGTACCTACAGAAGTATTTTTTGACATAAAAGTGAAAAAATAAGCTTTCAATTTAAGTGCCTTCAGTTTCAACAAAGCTTATTAAAAAAAAATACGCCTGTCAAAACTGTCATTCTTTCTAAATTCTGATTGGTTGATATGTCTATCCCGCCATCATCTGACATATTGACTGTGCTGTCAAATCATCCAGAAGATTGTCTGATGTCTTTAATAACATCCCTCAGAATAATAACTAAAGCATAGAAGGAGCTTCAGATTTTTAAAGCGTACACTGCCGTAGACAACAGAATTTTTTCTAGTGATGTGAAATTGTGTAAACTTATCTACGATATCGATAGTGATCCTTATCTCTATGGTAGTACCTACCGGTTTTAAAAGGCTGGTTAGGTTTTCTCTATCATTTGCTAGAACGAGATACACCGAAAAGTGCTATCACCTAACCGATGATTTCACGTGCGATAACAATTAGCTGTTTTGATCCCAGGCAACAAAAATTTTACTTATTACATTCTCGCCCACGTAAGTCGTGGAGCGACATTTATTGTCCTTTGAATATTACAGTTTTAGTAAAAAAAGACCTAATTTTTTCTGCATGATTAGACAGTTTTTTCGTACTGTAATGGATACGAGTTGTTAAAAATTCTTTGCTGATGTAGCACTGCTTGTTAGAAAACTGGTTATTGGAGCACTTGTTGATGGTGTACTTGTTATAGGATCACTAGTTGATGGAACTTCATTATAGCACTGCAACAATCAATCGGAAGGGGGCAAATTACAAAAACATATTTTGCGCTTACATACATACATCACACAATATTTAAAAATCAAACTGTCTTACGATAGTAGGTCTTTCGTTGTGAAGATATAGTTAAGGTACTGCAACTATTTTCAATCTACGCCATTTGCAATCGATCTTTTTAAAGCATTGAGAACTAAAGTGTTTGGAACAAATTCTGTGATGCTTCTTCCATTTAAAGTTTTTTTGTGCAATTTTGTTAATCCATAACTGTCGTCTGTTGACATCCGTGGGAAATCTGGTACAATAATCCATGGATATAATACATAGATGTTGCAGAATTGACTAGAATAACACTGGATTAAATTATCGATAACAATAGTTTTTGCAACACTATTACAATAATATATAGAAAACTTAAAAATGTTCAAATATCATATTAAATATTGCATATAGCAGTCTTACAATTGAACTATAGGACAACACTTTTTTAAGAATATATAAACCAGTTAAAAAAGCACAAATAGTTATTTTGTAACTAAGCAAAACGTAAAATAATACCATGTTAGATCACTTACCGATGAAAAGATACCGTTTCAACTTGATTTTCTTTACGAGATGAATGGGATTTACATCCCCTTATAACACACGACATTCTTTATCCGATTAACTTATGTTTTCTCTCAGCGAAACGGAGAAAATATGTGAATAACTAGATGAACTCGTTAATAAAACTAAACATGAACACACCACTGACAGCCGACATCAAAAACAACCAAAATGTGTAAACATTGTCCATACCCAATAAGTCAAATATGAATTGTACTTTCCAATTTACCATCATAATGGTGAAAATGGACTCCAATATGGACTCCAAAGTGACATTCAAAAGTGTAAATTTTCCTGTTTTGACAGCGTTACATTTGTTTCACTCATTACTATATATTTTTACAGTATGAAAAAAGAGGACAACTATTATGCACAATTTAAGTCTTCAAATTTATGCTACTTCTATGCTTTAGTTATTGTTCTGAGTAACATCCCAATCAAGTCGTCATCATTATAACACTTGAACTATAATTCGTGTCTCCTCTTCAATCTATTCATACATAAGCTACGTTTCAAAATCCACGCGACAGTAAATTATTCAAATTGTAGTGTAATAACAATAACGTCAATCACTTGCCAGTACAAAAGTTTTTTTTGTATAATGCATGAACGAGTTTAAGGTAATTATAGTAATAGTCCGGATCTGTAAAATATAATTGAATATTGCTCACGCTATACATTAGGCAAGAGGTTATTACCATATTTGTAATATGATGTTAAAATATTACAACTTTCTACAAACATATATATTATTATTAATAATGGCTATAATTGAGAGTGTCTATAAAAATGTATCTATAAAAATAGACGCATTAAGGTTATTTTCATTTAAAATTAATCACCAATTGCGTGCGATACGGTAGCTTAATTGGTAGAGCGACGAAACGATTTCCCAAAAGTCGAAAGTTCAAATCCAGTATCGATTTATCATTCATTATTTATTAAAAATAATATTCATATATTTCCGAGTAAAGAAATAAGAAAACGCTAAACATCGTCAGCAAAAAAATCGTTTCCTAAAAATTTAAACTGAATGCAATAATTAATTACAGAGGCGCGTAGACGTCAGCCGACAAACTTACGTAACTTTATATAAGAAACCAGTCAGTATATGGACCACTTTGTTACATCTATGCTACAGTGTACGGTCAGCTACTGAAATTATATCTTTAAAAGATTTTAGCCTTTATAATAGTAGAGTTAAAAGCTTTATTTGCTGAAACAAAATATAAGCAGTACATACGTTGGAAACAGTTACAAAAAGTAAGCAAACTATGAGACTTGTTTACAATAATCTTTTTTTTTATAAAACATTAGAACAACAAATTATTAATTATTTGTATTTTTGTGCTTATAATTTTTAATGTTTTGGTTTTGAAAGCTATCAAAAATTAATTACTGTGGAGACATATTTAGTAAAACCTTAATTACAAAAAAAAGAGGTAAAAAAACACGTACCTGTATAAAATAAAAACTGGTCTTAAAATCAATGTTAAATGAGTCATTAATTTATATATGAAATGATTATTCAGGGGTCCTCGATATAAAATAGTGCAAAAAGATCGTGACATGATTTGAAATGATTAGGCTTGAGGCACATAAATAATTTATTACAGCCGTTTTAAAAATGAGTTGTGTATTTTTTGTGGTAATTTATTTTATAATTGTAATATATTATTTTTAATGAATGAAATAGTTCATGTGTAAAACAGTGTGCAAATGCCTTTATGAAGGTTGTATAAGTAACGATAATCTAATATATATATGACAACTATTATAACCTTTACCTAAAACTATTAGTTAATATTTAAAAAAACTTAGAAATAAAAAAAATATATATTTTTTATTTTTAATATATTTTTTTTTTATTTAGGTCAATATGTTTTGCCGACGTTACCGTTATAAAGCAACTGTTTTAAATTGGTCGTTTATGTGACAAACCGGTTGGCTTGCACTTTCTGCTTGTATCGACCGGTCCCTTTGTACAAAGTTATTTTGCAATTGCTGTTATGTTTTCTCATTTGACTTAACGGAATTAACAGATAAATGGTATGAGTATGAATTCCGTTCCCGAATAGAATTTTGATTACGTTTCAAATTACGTAGATTAAAACAGAAGTGGTTCTGGTGGTTGCAGACATTAGTATAGGAATGTATGGGTTTATTATGGAACAGACGAGTTTATATTATGTTTATTTATATCATAATGCCAGTTGTAAGATATTATTTTATACACTTTTCTTGGACTTTAAAAAATTTCGTTCATCACGAATAGCTTCAGAACAGAATCGCCATTTTTGACATTTATTTAAAATAATATTATCACAATTATAATAATAAATAAAATATCACTAACCTCCAGTAACTTTGTTTATATTGAAGCAGTTAAGTAATAACCAGTTCTGGTGCCATATGATTTCCGTTAACGCAACTTTTAATATAACTAGAATGGTAGCCAACCCGCAAACGCTCGTTGTCGATTCAGCTTAAATGTGTAAGAAATATAATTTATAGTATAACGTAGCCTCATATCAAATAGATCTGTCATTCTATTCGATAAGCATTAATGACACTTGACCTGATCTCTTTGGGTCTACCCAAAGAGGCGTAGGAAATATCGTTTCGTTAAGGAATTGTCGTTTTTATTTAAATTCAGAAAGTTTTTATTTACGTATGGAGCATATAAAGATGTGTTTAATTACAAATAAACATTAAAATTCTGTTTATTAAGTAATTGGTACATGTACAAGTATATATACACATGCATGCAAGTATCGCTGGAGTCACATGCAGAGATTGTCATCTTTGTGCAAATTAATGCATTTCACGTTTAAATGACTCTGAACGGAATCAATAAAATGGTAAAAAGACTAAAATATTGTACAGTTTTATATTACTTCAAGACACGGAACAGGATTTGTTGATCTAGACTGAAATCTAGACTCTAGGGGCCTTAATTGACTCAAAGATGTTATAAGTCTGGGAGTATTTAGTATCTGTATTTTTTATGTTTTTCATACAGATATTATTCTATAGTGAGAAACTTACTTAATAAAATAACAAAACCATAAAACAAGTTTTTTTTAAATTTTTTTATTATAAATTAAATTAACCGTTTGATTGTTTTCATGGATAAAGTAATTAAATCATCTCTTGTCAAGTAAAATGACACATATTACAAAAACAATTAATCCAATTAAGATAATTAATACATTATCATTTATCTCGTTAGTATCGTATTTGTGATATTAAACACGCTCTTAATGCAGCCTCTATTTTAACAAATTAAAATATTAATATAAAAATACATATCCAAAATAAACCTTTAATATATAACGATAACTGAATATAAAATCATTCATCACTATTCATCATTATCATAAGTTATAAAGTGATGAATGAATACATATATAAAACAATATATTTTCCAAACATGTTAACTGAATATCAAATCGATCGTTCGACACTTGATGAAGAATGATGATGATCATTCTTTAGATTATGATGAATGATAGATATGTATAATAATATTACATTCTTCATACATTTTAAATTAAGCGGCTTTATTGTATAAGTTATTAAAGTATAAAACAAGTAGAGTAGATCGTTGCGTCACGCTTTTCAGTGCACTTTCGATTTCGGCACGAACGATCACACGAGTGGAAATAACGATTATCTGATACCAATGTTTCTAGTAATTACTGATTTAAAGATAATTTATTATATTTAAGATCTGTTGATTATAAAATAATAAAGTTTTTATGTCTAGTATACATCTATCTTTTTTTTTATATATATATATATATATAATATAGGCTTTTCGCTATCCTGTTAAAGTTACAATTTTATTAGGTTAACAGAATTGATAGATAAAATTAAATATAAAATAATATACATGATATTTTTTTTTTACTTTAGAATAAATACATTTTCAACACGCGGAGGACGTTAAACGGCGACCTCTGGAATACAGTTTCCGACACTTCGCGAACTGAGCTATTGCGTCATTGGACGTATTGTTGAGAATCCATCTTTTATTCTATAATATTTCAAATTTGTAATAAGCTTAACATAGCTAACGTTTTAATGACAAGATCAATCTAAAACACATTCAACTAATTTATAATAGTAAATTAGTTTTATAAATAAGATTATATGATTTAACGTTTAAAGTTGATTGTTAAATGAAAACATAACAAATGTTTGTCTCTATTAAAACGAATAGTTAAGTTAATTTAAAATAAGTTGTGAAGATTATCAAATAACGTTACCTAAGCGTAAATATAATAACTTAAGAACCAGTTCGTATTACCATTTTTTAATTTGGAAGTAACCTACTTTTATAATTAATCTTTTTATTCTATTATATTACATTTATTATTATTGTTAAATTACAGTTTCAAAGTCGATTATTTATCTTCAATTTCATATGTTTGTTAATAGTTTATATTATTAGTAATACCTAATTATGTCAGTTCATAGACTTCATTTGCAGTCTATCAGTTCATAGACTTCATTTGCAATCTATGAGAGTCATTAATGACTATGTAACTATGGTACTTAATTCCCAATCTCGTTTGACAAGGATAAGGAAATGATTTAAGATGTGACATAAGATAAGAAAGCTGCGTTTACACCTCACGTGTTTAGTAAATTTAAATATATAATTAGGTAATAATAAAGTCTAGTTATTACTATTTAATTACTGTAATATATCAATTATTAATTCCCAGTACAGTTATAATTTTGTTATGAATTTCGAAAAAATATATATATTAATAATAATTATTAATAAAATGTATTTTAAGATATATGAATTATAAAGACTTGTTTAAAATATCTACTGTAATAGTATTATGTATAGTATATGTAAATGTGTGAGATTACGATATATATTTTTTCTCATACTTATTATTATTTGCTATTAACTAAATAAAACTTATGCACGACTTTAAAAAAAATGTTTGTATGTCCCCTTTATGTGCTAATTAATGTCCCTTACCATTGTTTCTAAATGATTATTTTTTTCATTACCGACACATATAAAGTAAAACATAATAAAACATTTATACAAATAGTTACATAAATTATATTTTATTGTAGATACTTTTACTTCGAATTCTTAACAGCAAAAGTGAAACTGTCCATCTGTATTGTGTGACTATTTCTCACAAAGTGAACGAACTCTGGTTACCATTTGTAAATTAACTTTTTATGTTGACTTATTTGAGTAAATTACAATATTAGTTAGGAAAGATTTTTATTTTCATTAATGCTTTAATTTCAATATTATTGGTATTATTTAAAGTAAACATTCAAAATATTTTACAACTAATCATTAATTCGATTTACTCATTAAATTAGTAAATAGCCGAATATATATATTAATAATAAACAAAACTCATGCTACACTTCACTGTTATACAAACCTATTACGTAAGAAACCTTACAATTAATGAATCAGTCAGCATGTTTGTACATATAGAGGCGTTTAACAATACCAACTTATCTTCGCTAATAAACAAAAGGTCATTGACGTTTCGAAACACGAACGAACACCATTCATACAGTGGAAAGACCATAACTTAAAACAATGTTATTGTATAACAAAATCAATTATAATTAAATGAATCAAATAACCTTTGACGTTACAATTAAAATGATATATTACAATGAAACAAAGAATGTAATATTTTAAATTTACTATATTAATTTAGATTTAAATTAAACATGAATTTTAATCGAATAATTCATCATCCTCATGGTCTATCCCAATTATTTGGGATGGGTGCAATATGTAATTTCCTTCCAATTTTTATTATACATAACCTTAGAGCCGACTTGATTCTTAGCTATATAATTTTTCGTTTAATGTAATATTTGAAATTTAATTATCACAATATTAATTTAGATTTAGATTAAACATATCAAATTTATATAAATGGGCTATCGCCAAGTTCTGTCCCAAATATTTGGGATGAGCGCATTATGTCAATTCTTTTCAATTTTCTCTCATTCGAAATATCGTACAGACTATGTATGCTTTAATGTAAATTTTTCTTGCTCTATTTATTTCCTTTAGTCTTCCCTTTTCTATAATCATTCTCAAGCACACTTAAGCCTTTTCTCATTACCAGTCATGACGACTAACGTTTGTTTCTCACCTTTTCGATCACAGGTACTACTTTGGAACTACCTCTTACTACAAGAAATATATATCGTTAAACATATAAACAACGGACCCAGAGACACCCAGACTCGGGACAATAATCGGTATCACATAAAGAATTGTCCGGTGCGGGAATCGAATCTACAACCTTGGTTCATTAGGTAGCGTCACTAATCAGAATTTTCAAAAATAATTAATATTATCCTAAGAGTTATGCAGTTTAATAAATGCGTTCGTAAACGTCAAAGTTATTCCAGTATTCACGTCTAACCCTCTATAAAAAGTACTTCAAATATCAGTGGTAAAATTATTTCAACTAAAAACAATTGTACCTAAATTAGCGTAGAGCGTAAATAATATATGATTTATGTAGACATGGCAGTAATGAAATTGTAAATTCTCCTAATATGAGACGTGTACCTAATACGTACAAATTAACAACTAGTACAAGTTATTAGAAATTAATTATTGTATCAACAAATTATTTTATTTATTTATTTATTTATTTATGTACCATCAAAACTTACAAAATATGAACATATACAAAGAAAAAAACATGTACAAAGGATGAACTTATCTCTATAAGAGATCTCTCCCAGTTATCCTCTAACGTAGGATAAAAACATTATAAATATGCGGTCGGGTACGTAGATAAACAAAAATAATTTAAATGATATTTTTAATATATAAATTATACATACTACATAAAATATATACGTTATGTATAATAATAATAATAATAATTATATAATTTTAATCGAGTTTGAAATTTTAAAAATATCTTTATCAAGTCTTTTTTCTATTGATAAAATCTTTTTTACTGGTTTGAAAATATCTATATGCATGTTTACTTATTTAAATATTATATAAATGTAGAATATAAAAAAAACCTATACGGGTAGGGATTCGATCCCGCGACCTCTGGGAAACCATTCCGTCGCTCTAACAATTCAACTATAATCTTTTATACAAAAAAACTAGGCATTTTTTTATGATATTATTGCTTACGATTTATACAGACGTCGTTTGTTAATAAAATTAATAGTTTGTAAGCTATTTTAGTATTTTCCTGACAGCTGCCTACATTCGAAGCTTATATGGAAACCAGATAGGAACTACAATTACAAGGTAACAAATGTTTTTTGTTACAAACTGAAATAAAATATGAATTACACATTTTTGTTTATTTGATACCTGTTCAATTTATTTTTGAAACATAATTATTGTAACCTCATTTTTGTAACTTTATTTATGTTTTACAAATATAAAATAATATATAAACAGAAAAATATTACTCGTAAAGCAAATGAAACGGAACAAGAATAATAATTAGAAATTGGACATTAAATTTAATGGCAATAATTTTGGACAACATCGTAATATCCGGAGAAATCTTTTTAATTTTTGTACAATAAAATTGAAAGAATTTTAACGAACTTATTTTATTTTATTACAAATCCTTTCTTTATTCAAGATTATTTATTACTTACAATAAATTGATAATTTGTAACTTAAATAAAAATATATCTTGCATTTTATTGTTATAAATTGTTTTTTATGATTATGTTATAATACTATTATTATATAAATAGCTTATTAAATAAATTATTTATTTTTAATACAAAATTTTATTTTTATTTGAAAGGACTCAATTGGTACTATTTCTATTACTAGTTACTTAATTTAAATAATTGCATGTACCTACTTGTCGGCTGTCTCGAAAAATATGCCAATGTTAATGAAAAACAATATAGTAACCATAGTATTATCCTTTCCATGGCTTTCTAGAAAGAAACAATATTTATTTCGAGTATTTATACAGTGTTGCAATGTATTTATGCGTTCTAAAATTGAGTTGCATTTAAAAAAATATATAAAAAAATGACAATCCCGTTGAGTTTCTGACTCCATAAAAAAAACATGGCAATCCTGCTAATTTTCTGCCTCCAGATGTGTGGTAATTACTTTACCAAGTAGGTAATAGTTTTGGCGATGAAAAAAAAATGTATAATAAAATTACTTTTAATAAAAAAAAATATTATTTTATGATGATCTAATAACTTTGCATCAAGCAAAGCATTGAGTGTTTTTATTTATTTGTATAAATTAAATCATATGTGATATGTCTCTGTTAAACAGAATATTTATTAAAAGAGAAAACACAAATAATAGTTTTTGCAAATAATTCTCACTCGAGATGACTGGTAATTTTTAATCCACTACTTTCTTTTACAATGAATGTTTTAAATATGTTTGTATGCAAAGACGTTTCAATAAAAATATTCACAGTTATATGATCCGTAAATAAAACAAGGTTATAAGATCAAAAGACATATGAAGGTAAAACTAATTACTTCAATTTTTTTCACACTGCAATTTATATTAGGCACTTGGTAATCTGTATGTCAAGACCAATGTACCCTGGAATGTTAATCAGCTGCCTGAGATAAATACGTCCTTGATGACCTTTGCTGCATTATAATTAAGGCCTTAATTTGCTTATCTTAACTGCATATAAAGTACTAGGGGTCGCCCGCGACTTTGTCCGCGCGGTTTTTACTGTTGCCGCCCAGTTTCATAAAAAAATGCAAAATCCATCTATTTAAAACCCTTAAGGGTAGAATTTAAAAATCCTTTCCTAGTACACCTTTTTAGAACTTTTAAAGGGAAACAATTTCATCATACATTATTTTTGATAACTTTCACCATTTACTCAGCGCACTCGAGGAAAGCTCTCAAAAAAGAAATCTTTTCCCGTTTTTGCGGCATTTTTCATTGCTGCTTGACTTCTATTAGTCACAGCAGGATGACATATACTCTATAGCCTTCCTCAATAAACGGACTGTCCAAAACAAAAAGAATTTTTCAATTCGGGCCAGTAGTTCCAGAGATTAGCGCGTTCAAACAAACAAACCCTTCAGCTTTATAATATTAATATAGGTAGGTAATAATTAGAGATGCCCCAAATATTCGGCAAGTATTCGGCATTTTCGACATCTTTTTTTCGTTATTCGTATTCGGCCGAATTATTTGGTTTTGGTGCCGAATATATTCAGTTCGAGTATTTATATTTTCTTGGCTACACGGTAAAGAACTAAAAGACAAAACTAAGATTTATAATATGATATAATAAGTCAAGGGAATCCTATAAATAAGGTGTTGAATAAAGCTTCATAATATAAAACAATTAAGCTTCAAGTCAACATTTGTATTCGGTAAAAGTTAAACCGAGTAGTATTCGGTGTTCGATTATTCGGTAAAATCACTATTCGGCGCATCTCTAGTAATAGTTATAAAATATTTTTTTTACGCTTTTTCAAACTCTCTTTCGTAACTCCTTTGCACTCTGAATGCAATTTAAATAAAACGTTAAGAAAAACTTTTTATAAAGCCGCCATATATAAAAATATTAATTTTTTTTCTTTTCTCACATTACATTGCACCTTGAAGTCTGAAATTGGGAACCAGTTTGTTCAGACTGACCTTAGCCAAAAAGGTCGAAAAGATACCAGGTTCAATTATTTCAAGGAAACTGGACACCTTAATAAATATGTCTTTAAAATGGCAATGTAGTTTTTTTATTTTTAAGCTTTTACAAAATGGTGGGTCTCTGAACTTTGAATGGGACCTACCGACTCATCGCATAAAATAGTTTTTTATTAACATGCAAATTTCAATAGTATATATAAGTTATGCTTATAAATATTTAAATATATTTCTGTAAATTAGTATCGTGAACAATTAAATAGATTATTGCTCGGTATAGACATAATATATTATTAATGTATGTATATATTTCCATATATATATTTATACATATTATTTAGTATTTGTGTTAATTATATTATTTGTGTATTTTGTTTTTTTTGTTATTGTTTAATATCATATTTTTTTCTTGTAGCTTATTTTTTTTTAGATTCATGTTTATTTTTAATGTACCCCTCGTTTGCGTCTTCCTGAATTTTTTTATTGGTTAACTGGTAGACAGTGTTTTAACGCTAAATCCGCCATTTGTATAAATTTCTTTGTACAATAAAGATTTAATAAATAAATAATAATTACTAATATATATTTTCCCGTCTATGTTCACGGAAATTATTCCTAATGAAAACAGTGAATAGTTCATTCAGCGAGTCCGTATTGCTTCGAGCTGATGAATAGAAACCCTGAACGGGTTCGAAATTCGAAATTCGAAATTTCGATTCATTTAGTGATAGATAGCCAGATAAATATATATTGAATAATCTTATAGGTATTATATTTCATTAATTGACACTTTTGTGTACAATTTCGTAGTTTGTTTTGTATTTAGAATATATTTTGATTTTAGTCCCCCCATATACATATATATGTATTTTTATATGGTTGTCCTGTATAATTTAACACAATTCTCTTATATCTGAAGTAATTTCTATTCTCAGACACTTTTCTACCTTGATTGTACAACTGTTCCGGTCATCCAGTTCCGCAAATACAGAGAAAGTTGTAGGTAATGTTAGTACGAAAAACTCATTAAAAATGTGCTCTATACACGCCTTCTTCATTTGGTCTTGTGTTACCTCATATGTTTAAAGCAACAGCTAACAACTTAATTAGTATGGCGAGACTACCTTGAATAAATAACTACCATAATGTTACCAGACAAATATTATTTTAATTAATACAATTTTATGATATAGTTTTCGAACGTAATGAAATTAAAGTAATACTTATATGAATTTGAGTTGATTATAATATAATTTAAAAATGTCAATAAGTTTTGTATTTTTTTTTAAACTAGTTATTTTAATGCAGATAAAAAAACTATTTACAAGTAGACAGGTAAAAGAAGGGATTGAAAAATACTCTAGCAGTATGTAGGTACATTTAGTTCTCGACGCTCTAGTGTTGTTAGTAATAAAAACTTTAGCAGTAAAAATATTCTAAAATACTAGTTATTAATTATGAACTTTTAAATCGTTTTACAAGTCATAAAAAGTAGAAATAAAAAAATATTCTCATATAAATGAAAAGTCATTCTTTAAATATTCCTATTATTTATGTAAATGTTATATTTAGTCGTATGATGTTCAAAGAAATTATACAATAGCATTTTTTTTATTTTTCCCGCGATGTAATGAACTTTTTTGTAGTTTCTTATTCATCGTAACATGTAATTTATTTCAATTTATGTATAACATAATAATAATTGCAGATCAAATAAAAACCGTTCTTTTTATATTATGAATCACTTAAGTTTTTATCTAATGTTAGATGAAATACAAATATAGCATTTTAAATTATTACATTAAATAATTCTTGGATTTAAATGTGTTGAATTTAAAACAACAATAAAAAAAAACATAACAATAGTGAAAATAGAATTCCCTATTTTTTAAAATAATTCAAATACAAAAGCGATTATAATTTAATATTTACATTTTTTTGCAAAAACAACAAGAGTATTTAGCAGACCGCTTTAATTTAATATTGAATACCTAATTTGAAAACATTTTTTTTTAATCAGGATGGAATAAATTTAACGAAATACCATTAAAAAGAACACGTCAAGATATAAACAACACTGAATTCGAATTATCATATTATATAACAGATACATATAACGAAGATTTTAATATTTTTTTTAATAAAAATTATAAGTTACTCTTGTTGAGGTAACGATTCCGCATGCGTTGAAATCTTTTCTAGCGCATATTGTACTTTTAAATAAATAGATAATTTTGTATTATGTAGTAGCTGTTTACTATATTATATAATTTACTGTACAATTCTCTACATCTAAAAAAGGTTATTATTTTAAAAATACCCAATACAATCTAACGTGCAAATAATTATCCAATTGCACTGGTTACAGCAAAAAGTTAAGAGTTACAAGATGTATTAAAGACCAATAATTTCTAATGTATAAAGCTAAATTAAGAAATCTCGATACAAGAAAACGAAACTATTTTTTTATATAACAATCACACGCAATGTCGTGATCTGACAACGATGAAAATTTTATTTATTTCTACTCACCGCAAGGAAGCAGTCAACAGACGAGAGATAGAAAAAATCCTTTTTCAAACACAGCGCGTCACTTCGAAACAGTTCGAAATTTAAATTTGAAATTGGAATGTATTCAGAGCGCGTGCAGCCGCGTTCCGAACGAAACGACGACTGATCGTTGTTTGCGCATCGGTCAACGCTCAACGCGGGTCGACTGTACCTCGATCAATGACATTCTATATATGATAAATTAATCATTCTAATTCACTATTTCTTCATTCATTCATGGTTCATTATATTCAGTTTATAACTGAACAGCAATGTATGCTTTACTATTGTTGTAATCATTTTACGTGTGTCACGCTTCGTGCGTAAACGAATACATTGAACGGAGCTAAATAAGTTCAGGGAAATACAATTAACGCATTTTTCTTTTTATTCGATTATTGGATTATGAGATAATAGTTTAAAACAGTATATTTTATAAACTTTCTATGAATTACGTCTTAGTTCGAGCAGTAAATAATATAATATTTATGATGCTATGAAATTAAACTAAAACACGTCCAATTTGGACTATTATTACAAAAATGAAAACAACATATACAATTCTAGAAGTTACCACGATGACCATACCTATGTGTTTTCTGAACTGAATAAGGTATAATAATAAGATTTACAAATTACAAAATATAGTGTTAGAGTTTAAATCTAAATTAAGTACATATAATTAAAAAAATGTTTTGAAATTAATTTTAAAGTAAAAAAAGCTTTATAATTTGAAACTAAACAGATTTAATATCTTCAAATACCTATATATTTATAAAAGATAAAAGTAACCTATAGTAATATATATTTGGGAAATACGTGCTTCAGATTTTAGGAGGAGATATGAAAATAAAACGTGCAAAAACAGTGTGTGTATCCGTGTCTCAAATAGGATGCTGTAAGCGTATTATTATCTCTGCATAATTTGATGTAAACTATAACAATAAACCAAATTGTTTTTTGTACAGTTTTTTGTTATATTCAAAGAATAGAAAAAACTTATTTAGATGTATGATTAAAAATAGTAGGATGATTTTACACAATGTTTTTTTTAGTTTTAAGTTTAACAATCGTTTATAAGAAATAAAATATTAAACAAGTGTTTGTCTTTCTCTATTTTTTTAATATTATTATTTGACATCAGCAAATGGTAGGCACTTATAATTATTATTTAAATTGCTTCAACGTGAATTATTTTAATAATTTATTACGATATATTTCGATATGTAAATTTTGTACGTACATATTATTGTACATAAATTGATACACATATATAAATTGTATACATAAATACAATCTTTGTCTTACTAAGTCTATATATTCATTCAAGTATTCACAAACCATATATTTTTTATCTGTAGGCTCTACATAAGTATATTTATTATACTATCTAATAAATGGCAGAATTATTACCTATAAACTGTATCAAGGTAAGAAAATAGCCAGATATATTATTTTGTAAATATAAACAATCATTTCAACACGAAAGTGTAATGCGAATACCTGACCTTGCTTTTGACAGGTTGCGTAAGATGGCGTTAGCGTGGAACTGTCAACTATTGTAAATATGTACATAATATTACAATTACGATGCTTTAGATGTAATGTAATATTATTCCATAAGTTGTCCATATAGTCTTGAAAAATCTATATTTTACCGTAGATAGAATTTTTTGTAAGAAGTAAGGAAAATTTAAAAATATTACACTATATAGATAACTATAATCAACTCCAAATGTTAAATAAGTTTGTGTATCGATTGACATTAGAATTGCAATCAATTGTCAATAGCAATTAGTGTTTCTTGATAGCGCAAATGGTTTAATGGTAACATATCTGTTATGGCACAGCGACATATCCGATGTTTGCGGATTTTATTATTACTCAATTTAAACCAGTCATTTCTAAATATGACAATTTTAGTTGCAAAATTAATATGTATTGGGGGTACAGATTAGAGGACTGTAATTGGCAATACTTAATATTGGATAGATTTTATATAAATATATATTAAAATGTATTATTACACTTTAGTCTTACTTTAGACCAATCATATTATTAAGTAGTTATGAAGTCTCATGGTCTACCTGAAGTCCTTTCACTATTTGGCTGGTTCTACCGGGATAGTAGGTATCCTGGGATAGAAGATCCGATTTAGTCGCTATCCGAATAGCTCCATTTAGTACAATGAAAAGTTACGGAGAATCATAGTCTTCTTTTAAACTTTCATTAATCTTATTTTTAACATGTCCCTGATCGAGAGCATTACTTATCATCCAGAAAGAACCGTCCATCGGGTCGCTTGTCACCAAATTATGAAACAAATGTATAAAAATATATGAACGGTGACTTTTTTAAATTAGTGACTTTGAAATTAATGTTCTCATATGAGTCATATAAGAACATTTACTTCATGTTCTCATATGAATCGACCGGATGTTATATCATATGATAATATTAGAGTTTATAAGTAGTAGGTACATACTTTCATTTTGAACTGTACACTAAGTAGCACTGTCAGTGCAAAAATAGTTATTATTAAACTAGCAGTAGCCTGTCAAAATATTTGGAGGTGAAGAAACATACAATAAATTATAAATAAATAGTACATATCCACTACAAACTATTTATAAATAAAAAAGGTAAGTAACCTATGTGATATACAACTTTATGATGAATATAATTATTAATCATACAGAATATATAATAATATACGTAGTCACTTACCTAAAGGCATGAGCTAGCCTTTAACTGTACCTACTGGTGTGTAACTAAAACAAAAATTAATTCAAAATTACGTTAAATAACCACAATAACAATATAATAAATACAAATACTTCCTTAAAACTAAGTAAACAAAGAAAATAAAAAGGAAAAAAAAACACGACTACAAAGCTATTAGTAAAATAAATATAATATTTTGCAGAAATTAGTATTGCTAAATAATAACAAATAAATAATACCCTTCGCAACAAGGACATTTATTCTGATTTTGTGATTATAATGACACTACAGCATTTGAATAAAATATAGATAAACTTGAACACTCTTGAGATAATATTTATAAAATAAATAATTCATTTATAGCTAATAAAATAATTATTGAACAGGAATCTCGTGTGAATAACCTTAAACATTATACCATATGGGTGTGTCAGTCTGTCTGTGACATTTACTAACCGTTATCATCATTAATTTATAACGGTATATAAATAAAGATATTAATATCTAATATCTAATAAAAATAATTAATTTAAATTCACTAATAGATGTATGGAAATACGTATTTTATGTTGTTTTTCGGTTTGGATTGATTTTGATCATTCTGTTAAAAATATTCACATTGTTTTTCATTGTTTGTTGTTTTCATGTCATTGTTTTTCTACGAAAAAACAAAGACTATTGCATCTCTTTTTTTCTTTTACATGAAAGCTTAAACATTTATACATATTTTTTTCTTTAGCAATTGAATTACCTTACAAGTTATGAATTGAGTATTATCTTTTGGAAGGGTAAGTTATAATTTTATAAACATTATATATTTCAAGGTTGTCTATACCTAGAAGGAAATAGGAATAATAAAGTCAAGACATATGTCATATTATATTCTTTAGATAGCAAATATAATATATTATTATGTACTTACTAGGACTTTAATATTAGATTCAAATATTAATATTACGTAACAAAAATGAAATGTATCTGTAAAAAAATATAAAGTAATTTAAGAATAAACAAAAATTATATATTTAATATTGTACAGTTGCCAAATAAAAAAAAAACATTAAAAAAATTCCTTCGAGCCGGATTTGAACCAGCGACCTATGGATAACAGCTTTGATTATACCTCTACAGTCCACCGCTCTACCAACTGAGCTATCGAAGGCTTGAGAGCTGACTCGAAATTGTTAATACTATTATATTTATAGACATTAACAATGAAAATCAATTTTATTATTAAATTACAAAACCTATACTACAATTTTATACATTATCTAACTATCAGCCAACATATACAATTATTAATTTCCTCAAAGTTATCTTTTTTTCTAATATGAGCTTGAGAGAAATATATGAGAAAGATTAAAAAAAATATTTGTAAATATACCACTAGAAATAATAAAATTAATTAAATAAATAAAAAATATCGCCCCCGGGTGGGCTCGAACCACCAACCTTTCGGTTAACAGCCGAACGCGCTAGCCAATTGCGCCACGGAGGCAGATGACGCTGTGTGTGAAATAAAAAAAATCGTTCTATAAAATCTATAGCATGCATAAATTTTTTAACTTTATTTATCATAGAAAAATCAAATGATTATGCAAAATAATTTTGAATTATAATTCGATTATTTTTTACTTCCAAAATATCATAGTAAATTTATTCCAAATAGGATAAATCCGTTTAACTATTTCGCCGTGCCTTTCACAATCCTCGGTAGTATAGTGGTGAGTATCCCCGCCTGTCACGCGGGAGACCGGGGTTCGATTCCCCGCCGTGGAGTTTCCTTTTTGATAAATTAATTCAAATTCTTTGTTCTTTTTTCGCCATTTATCAGAAGGGACAATCTCGAGGCCATAAATAATTCTGAAATTGACATTCCAAAATGGCCGACACGCCCTAACCTATACAATAACACAAGTTCATGTATTTGTTATTGCAACTTTAGACCTTCGCCTTTATGCTACGTGAAACTGGAGCAAAGCACCATGTTTCCATTCACTTCCTTGAATTATCGTGGTCAATAACGTTCAAAAAGTCGATATTATTGATGTAATAATGTACTAGTAACATAATATTCTAGCTTCGACACGCTACTTGGATGAATAGCAAATTATTTTCTTTTTTTGCGCTAAACTAACATTTATTAATTATTAGTAATTTCGCCATCACTTAGACTGTCTGAGTTGATTCATTGTCTGAGTATGATTGTAATCAACCAAGTTTAAGAGAAATAACATTTTTATTTATATTTACGTATACATTTACGTCATTAAATTAGTACCGGTACCTTTCTTTTATCTTTTATTTTTATAAATATGGGACATTTACCTTTCCTTACCTTTCTTTGATAACATTTTATCCATTCAGTTCGAAGGAAATCCAAATGATACATGTGATTTGTATGCACAGGTGTATGAGACTACACAATGGCGATCATTTTATAAGTATTCCCATGGACAGTATTGAAAAGAAATAGTTTGGCAATCTATTGTTAAAATGTATAAAGTAGTAATGTCGCAATATGAGTTTATGTAATATTTTATAACAACTCCTTGACTGTTAATGGCGGGAAAAAAAAGACTCCGTACTGATCTCCCTACAGATTATACACCAAATTCTTTTGATTATTATGTTTAATATACAGTATGTAAAAAGTTAGTAGTAGTATGTAAAGAGTTTTTGATTATGAAACTAACTTTAATTTCAAATTTAATTATTTTTATTTATGGTGTGTCTAATTCTATTCTATTTACTTTTTGACATTTATGATATTTTGATCTTTTCCATTGATTAGAATTTTGACTTCATTCCATAGTTAAAAAGTTTGAATTTTTTTGGTATAATATGTTTTTTGTGATATAGGTACTAGGTAAATGTTATCCTTCCATCGCAATTTTTTTTGCTTGACTTCCACATCATTGTAGGTATAAAAAAACTTTCAAAGTGTAGATGTTTTACAAAATAATTAGGATAGTTAGCGAATTAGCAAACATTATGATTTCTAGAAGAGTTGTTTAGTCATACCAAAAAAAACCATACCTATATACAATTAAATACCTTAAAATATCGAGCGTTCAAATTAATTATAATAATTAATAAATATATTATTTCTGAAGGATATATTATTCGACTATAGAAAATCGCTGTAACTAAAAATTTATGAGTCTACAAACATTATAAAAACCTATAAAAACAAGTTACTAATAATGTCATGGCATTTAATTGTACCAAAAATCCTCAAACATTTCATAATTTTATATTAATAAAATATAATAATGAAAAAATTATTACAGTTTTTTTCGTAGTTTGGAGGTAGAACTATAATTATTATCAAAGACCAGAGTTTGTCATGTCTATTAAAAGTCACTATTATGTGAGATCTTTCAGAAATTATAATTGATATTCTATAATTTAATTGGTCAATGGTTATATGTATAGTCTGTGATCAGTCTTCCTTCATACAATATTTAAACAAGAGACTATATATCTACGCTGAAACTAGAATCATTTACTTCACCGACATGATTTATATTTATATCTTGATTAAATTACTCTTCAAAAAACGACTCCTAACTCCTTACTCACAGGCATTAGTAGTTTTTTCGTGATATATGTATATAAAATCAGTTTAAATAGTTATATTTAAGAGCCTTGTTATTTTTCCCACGGTTAACCTAATTTGCATGCCGGACATTATGTTATGACAGAACTAAATACCTTGCCTTGTTAGACTTATTTTTTTCTTTTGATATGCAGATTGAGATCTTTTTTATGGATGTTGCTCTAACATTACTTATAAGTATACCTAATTTTGCAATGATGACGTAACTTTTTAGTACACAATATCGGTGAAAATATTTTTTTATTTTTGTTTTTATTTTAAAGACTTTCATGTAAACGGGTATTTGGAAAGATCGCTTTTATTAATATTTTATTTATAACTCTTTATTGCACTCAAAAAAAATTAAAAGAACAACAACATAATGGAAACATTTAAACTTTTGGTACAAAGGCGGCCTTATCACTAAAAGTGATTTCTTACAGGCAACCTACAATTAAAAGGACAATAACATTAGACAGGCAGTAGGTACTTAATGCTTAAATTAATTAATCACACATTATTATGTACATACATGTAATCGTTATAAATAGATAACCTAATCTGATCTTTGATATTTATCAAATAAATTTATTAGTTCAATGTATATATTAATTAATACAGATTCTCATATGATCACTGATGGAAGTTAAAATAAAGGTCGTCGTTTTTGCATTTTTTTTGCTGTCAAACAAACTTGGTACGATACTATCAAGGCGACTTTTTCTATTATTGTTAAAAGAAAATGATATAATTTTATTATTTTAAAGTTTTTTTTTTATTTCAAGATGATAGCGGAATCAATATTACGACAGTTATTTATAACTGGACTTTTAAATTAGTATATCAAAATTTATGTTTATTTTATGTATCTATTAACGAAGTGGTCAAATAAAGGATTTTGTTTATTTGTTCTGGTAAGGAATATGGAAGTGGATATCGAAATAGGTTTGAAAGCCTAAACCTATAAAATTCAAAAAAATTTTAAAGAAGATTTTATGCAGTTAACTAATACCAACAAACAAATATCATATCATGATAATACTAAAAGAGTTTACGCACCGGATACGATCCGATTCGGAGAAACTTCGGTTTCTAAAAAAAAACTTCGATCGATCGAACGATCGATTTCGATTTTTGATTTTCTCAACGACAAATTTCATATTAGGATTACAGATTTAAATTTAGTGTGTAACCGTTCAGAATCTACACTAATTATTTTATCTCTAATGGACATTATTTATTATTTTATTGAATCCAAACTGATGTATTTTGAATATGCAAATATTAAAAGGTGAAAAACCGAAATATTTTAGAGCAATAACTTATATGAGAGGTTTTTTGCTGTTTAACTGGTTTTTTTTCTGTCATCGACCTTGTGTTTTCGAGCGATGTTTTGTTATTTCTAAAAGATTCTTTACTTCAATGAGCATTAATTACTGTTTTTGTTTTCTAAGATATCGAGGTCAATAGATTTGTTTAGATTTAAGAATTATTTAATACAAGGTATTTTTGTACAATATTTTTAAACGTTTTTTTTATGTGTCTATTAGCAGCATAATTAGCACAAAATAATGTGTTTATGTCATATTAATTATTTCTATAAAGGCGGGGTAAGTTTTAAATAGTTTTAATATCTTAGGCAGATCTTTTTAGGATTAAAATACCTAAAACGAACGTTATATTAGCTTTTAACAGTTATTTGGGATCATTAAACTCTAAGAATGCTATTATATTTTATTATTAGTATTATATATTAAATTTGTTAAGGAATCCTGTCATTCTTATACAAAATTTATTGACTGTAAAAACATAAAAAAAAACTAATAAAGTTATCGATTAGTGGAATAAAAAAAAAAGATTTTGTCTTTAAATTAATTTCTAAAACGTTAAGTATTTGATGATTTCAAGAACAATAAGTATTTAATACAATATAAAACGTTGAACTGGTATAACTCACTAGTCAATATAAACGTTTTTTTTATTATTTTAAACAATACAATATATACTTTCTTTATTATCATCTTATGTTAATCATGCGATCTGCTATATTATAATAAAATGAAATCATTCAATATTGTATTTAAATAAAAGTCGCATAACTTCACCCACAATATAAAAACATTAAAAGCATTAAAAGACTCCGTTTTACAGCCCTTAAAAACGAAACACGAAAATTTGTTAACTCCTAGAGCAAAAGATAAGCTTCTCCTTTTGGATTTTTATTAGTTACAATTGGTAAATTGTAGGTATACTCATATAAAAAAAACTACGAAAACTACCTAAACTAGTGGCGACACCAATAAATTATTGTGGGTGTGACGTCATCCGTATTTCCGTTTTCCCGGTCTTTGATTAATTTGACAGTTCTTAGAACAGATGAAAGCCGTATTGATTTTTTTTAATGAAAATATCCCAGCTGCCTTATTTGTAAGTATTTTTTTGAAATATAGGTATATGCGTATAGTTAAGGTATACAATCCTAAATTAGGTTCGCCAGTTCCCGGATAACGATTTTATTATTTTATAATCCTATTGTTGATAGAACCTAAGTATATTGATATTAAAAATACTAAAATATTTGAAACTTAGATAAGCCAAATTAAACGAATTAAAGATTTTATCCTTGATACTGTATAAAATATATATTATATATATATGATATAATACTAGAGGACCCGACAGACGTTGTCTTGTATACGCGTCTTTAATTTAAAAAAATCAAACTTTAAAAAAATATATTAAAAAGTTATTACATGTACGTTTATCATAGTTCGACCAATCGATACCGTATGAATATGTAAATAAAGATTTTTTGTTTGAATAAATGAATTTGTTTCAATATTTTTTTTTTACATTTCACTTTTTACGTAGCGAAGTACGTATCGGGCCGCTAGTACTAAAATATTTTTCTTATTTCTATCGCAACGCCAACTGTCAGGGCAGACTATAATTAAAATATAATATTATTTAATATTTGACATTGCCATGGTAACGCAGTCCGTCGGAACCAATGTGACACATTCCAAAATCACCACCTACTTACACATTAAAAATTAATCAAAAAACCATTTTCCAGTGGAACAAATTGTGAATCTAAACAAGTCCCCTTGAACACACAAAGAATTTCACAAAAATCGGTCCAGTCGTTTAGGAGGAGTTCAGTGACATACACACGCACACATGAAATATATATATAAAGATATATCAACAATAATAATTTCACTGTAACTAATATATAATATCGAAGTTGTCAAAGTTTTAAAAACTAATCTGCCTTTTGCTACGAATATAAGAAGTGTATTTTTTAAGGCAATTGGTGTCTATTATCATCAAATAAAATAAATAAAGAAGAAAAGAGGAAAAAATTGCAGCCAGCATAATAAAGAAATAAAATACATACTTAAAGGATTTTTTGCTCTTAATACAACGCCATCTAGTAGGCAATTGCAATATTTTGCTAGCCATCTACCGTTGGTTTTAACCACGACAACAAATGACATTATCAGTGACACCTAGTGGCCAAATATAATATATTGGTTGTCTATTTATCATTAACAGATGGCGGTAATTTAGAAAAACAATATTTATGCTTTATATCTGTAACTAATAATTATAATGTGTAACGTTTTAAATTATGAATTCCATAACATTTGGTTAACATTTATACTAGTAAGTAGTAGTGCAAGTTGTCTGTTAACAAAGGTATTTATAAGGTATTTATAAGGTTTGGAGTTATTACATGTTAAAGCAATATTTTATAAATCATAAATAAAATACTGGTAGGTAACCGGTGTTTGTTAGAATGAGAATAGTTAGAATATCAGAAGACTAACGTATAAGTTTTGTTCAATAAGTGCATTTAAATAACTTCTATTTACACAGAGGTTTTTTATTATACACTACAATATTCACAAGTAATAAACGTAAGCATATCATTGCACAAAAAAACAACCCTCAATAAGACCATTTCCTATTCTACGCATCAGGAATCAGGATCTGACGTAACCACGAAGAAATATTCCCTAAGAGTATTTTTCGCAATTTTTCACTAACTCGTGGCGCCTTTTCCTCGCGCTTTCATTGGTGGACGCAACGTGACGTCATCGCGCCCACGCGTGCTGCGTGACGTAAGCCGATCGATGCGTAGATACGTCTTTCTCTTATGTATGTGTTGCGCAAGCTAGTTGTCTCTTTCCAGCAGGAATGTTTCGAAATTCGAAACCGTAGGCGTGCTCGTGCGTACCGATGTCAATTTAATAGATAGACCGGGATATTTACAATGTGGTTTATTTTTAAAATACTGATAGTAGATATTTTTTATTTATACCATATTAACATAAAAGGCGAGTATTTTAAAACTGCTATTTTTAATTAAAGAACAATCCTAAAATAAGCGACCTCGTTAATAAACGATTCATTAAACCAGAGTAGATTTTCTAATTCTAATTATACCTATCAAACGTTTATAAATTTATTTCTACAATTGTTTGGGGTCAAATGTCTATTACAAATGATATATGAAACAAATAAATACTTTTCAATAATTTCTAAAATAAATATATATAAAAAAAGAATAGATGATGCTTGTTCTAACTCTATTTCAATTTCTAACTAAAGTTTCAATTTATATAAGCCTTGGTTTGCAATATACTTGTTTTTAATTAAGAATATGAACGAGATGGCACTACTACCTAATCCCTTTACAACCAGTTAAAAAGATTAACATATACGATCTAAGGAAAACAAACCTTTAATTATTATGAGTAATTGATGCGTCAGCGGCTGTCATCGAGTCATTGTCTGATTCTAAGAACTTGTGATTCCAGTTAAAGTTCCATCAAAAAAGCTTAGTAATGGCTTTGAACGTGTAAAATAAAAACAAGAAATCGTTAGAGTTATTACTACACCAACAATACATTGTAAATATTATGCAAAATTTTATACACGATTTTGGCAATATTTTGCCAAAACCCATCCAAGTTCAAATACGACTAGCAGTGACCTTCGTCTGACGTCAAACTCTTGGCGTCATGTCGAGATCTCGGCTATTATTTTTCTGTCTGACCTAAGTCTAGCCGGACCGGCGCCGGAGTGTCTGAAGAGATCTGCAGTGCTTGATTTAAATTTTCTTTTTCTAAAAACTTTTATCAAAAAAGATACCCTAAAAATAATATATTTTGAATTTATTTTTTAAGTATATTTTATTATTTATATATTTAAAAATATAAATAGAAAGTGGAAAACTAAAATTAAGTGTTTTCTACATTTTTTTATTTATCTTACCTCTCCTACTTCATTCCCTTAATACATTTTACTACTCGTAGAAACAAGACTTAATAAAATATATATCTTAATAATAAAAAAATATATAAGTACAATTTACAATATTTGAAACAAAACTTCTACTAACGGTGACTGTATGGTTCCTTCAGACAAGCGGCAGATGCCATAATGAATAGAGAGCGCAAAATAGAAGAGGTGAGGGACACGAGGGAAAGAAGAGTCCGACTCTCTCACTCGTAGTACGAAACTAAAGCAGTTACCACACGTCGAACTTCTGTAATAGGGTTGTAAAAATTCGGTCAAACCAACCCGAAGACGAATAGCAATGGAATGACTATGACATGAACATATTAAATTAATTAATTTACATCGAAATTATAGACCTCTACATACTTTACTTTAAACATATACTTATACTTTATACTACATAAGGCAAAATGTGTCTCCCTTGACTGGAGTGCTTAGCAATAGAGTCGGTTTGAATTCTTCCAAAACGGAATAAATATCTCTACGATACGATGAGTGTATATTTCTTTTACAGATCCCAATAGGGTTTAACGGTCTGTGTATGAGATTTGAAATGCCACAATTTATGTCAAACTTAAACAAACAACTCCTTTACTGTTTGGTTCAGTTTCGTTCCACGCTTTATTTGATTTCTAATTTATTTTCAGATATCTCTTGTAGCTTATAAATCAAAAGTCAACAGTGTAATGACATTTCGAAAAATATTAAATTATCATTAATGGAGGGTCATGGAGTTTGTAACTTTTCCCTGAAATTTTTTGACCAATCAAAAACATATAACATATAGAGAGAAATAATACTACATCAATTATAGATATAGTAGAAAAGATACATAAGGGTTGGTCGATCTAATCGTCGTGACGACTGTGTGACGTCATCAAGGAATACATAGGTGCTATAGTTAAAAACACCCAAACACAATAATTCATATAATATTTTTTACAATATAACGTAACACTATTAAAAAAATACGCAAACACATATTTGAGAAATATAAATAGTGTGGGCACACTCACACATTTTATTTACCTTACATTACATACACATATTTATTTACCTTTTAGTGGTAAATAAAGAGTAATAATGATTACTGTATTTAAAATAAAAATGAATATTATTTTATTTACTTCTACTCTGAACAAAATAATATAATTAATTATATATCATTTAGACAACCCTAAATATTCATTTATTTCTGTATATATTTTTATATGATTCAAGTGAATATTATTCAATTAGTGAAGTCAATACACACTACACTCGTATGTAGCAGATCTACGTCGTAGCTCCTCGTAGCCCTCTACGAATTGTTACATTGACATTACTTGGATATAAATAGACCCAACATTCTTATTTAAGTTCGTAGATTGCGATCTAAAATATGTTATTGGACCCTTCCGAGACAATTTGTTTTGGACAGATCTTTATGGGGTAGTCAATCATGTTTAAAAATAATCTGTTTTGACATAAATGTATCTAAGTTTTGAACGGGAAGGCAGACTCGTTAATACATGCGCGTAGGTGTATTTTGGCGGGTAGGCAGCGCGCATGCGCCGTTCACCACCGTCCGCAGTCCTGCCACCATTCTTTAGTTGCACACATACCGCTGAAGAGAATAGACGCGATCCGCGCACAACGAAAAGGCTGTTTTGCCAACAAAAAACCTATCGAATAGCGTTATTTTACAATAAAATCAATTACAATACCCTTATCCAGCATATAAAAAAGCAATTAGTGTTAAGTGTGCCAAGAAATTCGGAGGAAGCAGCGTGAAATGGTAAATAAATATGCGCTGTTCTGTAGCGATTTTTGTGAATGAAATTTAAGATGGTGGCCGATGCGCGAGTTTAGCGTCGCCGAGTTTTATGATTCCAGTTTTTTTTTGTGGGTTTGGTGGTGGTGATTGAAGGCGTGGTGTTGGCGTTGCGCGTGTGTGCGTGCGATCGAACGAATGAATGGAATGACGTGGGTTGCTAATATCTGTTTGATAACTATCCTTCCCCGCCTGGTGTCAACCATTATTTTTAGATTGCGTCTGAACCGTCGATATTTCTTCAATAACTAGTTGGGTTCCACTATAACTTACGTCTTGGTTTTTTTTATTTAGTTAATTTAATAACTATTTCTGACAAACATATTTTAATACAAAAATAAATTTATAAATAATACATAGGGGTAATCAACACATTTTATGACGAATAATAATTCTATTCAATAACAAAACTATTACAAACAATAAACATAAAATAATTTATGAATTATTTAAAAAACATAATGTAAGCTACAGAGATATAATACAAATGATTTTTAGAACAAAATATAACCTAACATTTCTTTTATGTTATCATCAAATTAATAACATTTTTAATTACCAATTTAAATCCGAAGTCTAAAATATAAACAATCTAAACTATTTATAACAATGTAAATTACATATTAAAGATAAATAAACATATACACATAACATATACCAATAAAAATAAACTATAACTATAATTATATTTCCAAATAGAGAAATAAATAGTTTATTTTGACGATGGTAGAGAATGTACAAAAGCTAATAAAAGAGCATTTATTTTTAAACTGATCGATGAACCGTAGCTCAATTATATCGATTTTAGCTTTAATTCGTGACTTTATATATTAAGTTATAAATAGAATTTATATATATTAAGATTGTAAAACTAAATAAAGTTTTGTATGCATAGATAATACATGTTTGTATTTCTTTGATGATACATATTTGTTAACAACAAACATAATAGTATCAATATAGTAAATTTAATGATTTAAATTATGTATCCATTTGTTATGTTATGATTACTTAGTACGGTAGCTCAGTTCCGAGAATTACAGGGACGGTAAAACTCGTAGGTTCGAATCCACCTTGAGTGATTATATTCTTATATTAATGTTTAAAAATGTATTTTATTATATATAATATTTACAGCTATAGAAGAATATCTTATGAATAAGCTGTAGTTATCATTTATCTTATACCGATAATCCTAAAAAACATTCCAATCTATTTATGATTCCTGTTAATTTTAATTACACATCCATTGTTTACATTCAGCTAAAAATAAACATCCCTTTATAATTAATAATAGTTTTAATTGCAATAATTTTTTATTTGTTTTTAAGGGATATAGGATTTCGGCTGTGGGGGGTGGGGGGTGGTTTTCTTAGTAAACCTATAAATAAAACTGTAATTGTAAGAAGTACTTATACATATTACTTGCTATAAGAATTAAACAATGCTTCTAAGTCAGGGATGAGAGAAAGGGGGGGAGACTAAGGTCCTTGCATCCGCGCCTTTTCTATTAGTATAGAAAAATAACTATTAATGTTATTTACTTATTATATATATATATATTTGTTATTCTTTTTTAATATGTAACTGTTTACTGTTTAAGGATGTTATTCATATTTTTAGATTTTTCATTGTTTCAGATTTAATAATAATATATCCATATAACATTTAATATGGTTTATCTTTTTTAGGTAACAAGTTGATCGTAGTTTCGGATAATGGTACAGTGAGAAAAAATACCATAGAATTAAGAAAACTAAGTGGCGCTTCTACGAATGAAAGCGGACGAGAATCGAACCTGCATTGCGCTATGACCATAGCGACACACAGACAAACTGGCAAGCAAATATGATGAAGGTATATATATATAGAATATAAGTAAGATTATTTAAGAACAACATAACTAACATAAGCAAAGTACGTCATAATAGATTATTAAATTTTTGGCAAATTTAGGTTTAGATAAAATAAAACGAAATTATACTTAAAATATAGTATTAAACAGTATCTTTTTAACTAAAACAAACAAAATTGTAAAAGAATTTTAATGCTAGACTCATCTTGATATGCAATAAGATTAATAGTTAAGAAGAAAGACAATACTTACAAGTTAAACACAACCCCTATTTTGACGGACACAGTCGGGTCATATTAACGTCATAAATATTTATCTAAGTATATCTATATGTATATAGATATAGTTATATTACCTACACAAAACATTTATTCTAAACATAGAACAACCTACAATGACGTCCTCTGACCTGACCTCTACAAGATATTAATGGTAGTGCCTTAATAGGTTACATCGTTTTTATGTAAATTAAGTGAAGACTAATCTTAATTATTAACTATGTTATTTAAGATTTAAAGTACTGTATGGTAAAGTTATAGATATATATAATAATAATAATAATAATATCAGGACAAATCACACACATTGATCTAACCCCTAAGTAAGCAAATTATTTGCTTGTGTTAAGGGTGTTAGACAACGATACTAATACATAGAAATACACATATAAATACTGAGAATATATTTAATAAACGACCAAACCCAGAAACACAGACATCTATGCTCATCACATAAATGCCTGTGCTCTGCCGGGAATCGAACCCGAGCCCCGTTGCGCCGTGACACGTTAGGCGTCTGCGCTAACCACTCGACCAACGGGGCGGGTATAGATGATAAGATATATTTTATTTGAGATATAAAAGTGATATACATTACTATATAACTACAACTCATAACTATATATAATGGATATAACCATATATAAATACATACATACATAGATACGGTGACACATACATACGTACAGAGTATATTTCTATAGAAGTGTGTACTATGAATGTATTTAAATAACAAAATAAAATTATGAAATGGAAGTTTTATCTGAATTACTTTTCGTTCTGCAATATTTCAATAAATGCATATATATGCCTATATTTCAGTAAAATAGAACATTGTGTGAAGTAAAAAATATAAGTAAATTAAACATTCTTGTAAAAGTTTTAATACAATAATATTAAGGATTCTATAAATTTTAAAAGAGTTAACATTATCTATAAAAGTAATCTATTTTAATAGGAATTTATCATACTTGCTATTTGCCCACTAATTACGCTATTCGCGTCACCACAGATACTAAACGTCATTTGTTCAATTCACATCGTATGACGTTCAAACAAACCTACAATTTTCTGACCTATAAATAATTATATTGTGTTTTATATCTACACGTAGATTCACATCTACATGGTTCTACGAAGTCGTAGAGCGCTACGCTTTAATTTGTCAGTGCTACGTAATCTTTACAAAACTTATTTATCGATATATGTAATAGAATTGGAAAATATATTCCACATATATTATTGCTATATAAATAGATTGATTTATCACCACTGTATAACAACTGATGAAACCGCATAAGTCCCCCCCCGTAAGTACTATGGACATATCAATAGATATATGTAAATTTACCTGTTTTATGTGTATAAATTATACGTCGGCTTTTTAAAAAAATTAGGATTGAAAACAATTCTTGTCAAAAACTTTGAAATTTTTGTTATTGTTGTCTTTATTTTATTATTATTATTATTACTTCTGTTTTATAATTTTCAATGTTTATTCCTTGGATGTTTTGACTAAGTCTCTAGTTTCTTGTCTCCTTTTTGTCTGTTTTATAACCCAAATAAATATTAGAAAGAAAAAACAAAAAATTTTTTCTTCCTTTTTTTTATTTAACACAAAGCAAGGTAGTAAAAATAGTAATTTTGTATCTTAATAAAGAACTTAACCTACATTTCGCATAAGCCCACTTATAAACATATTTAATATGTTTGATCAAATCATTAACAACAGCACGAAGTCGGAGTGGATCACTAGTTTGATATAAAATATAAAAATCAATTGTAGTTTTAGGCTTATCTGCCAAAAGATGTACGACTCTTGTCGACATATAGTCTGGGCGACCTGCCAGCAACAAACTTGTGAAAGGTTCACTTCATATTTGGCACTTTGATAAATTAATGGTTTCTTTGAAAATACATTATTATGGAACAGATATCATTCCATTTTTTATATAATGTTAATGTCAGCTGTATTTTTACGTTTTTTTTTATTTTTCCAGTGAAATATTAAATATGGGAAAATTGTATATTCAAAGTATTTTAAAATAATCTCTGCGTATTGTGTAGGTACATAATATAGACTCTAAAAATTATTTACAAAATCTTTAAATTAATCACAAAATATTATTTTGTAAATTTTATTTGTATACTGGACGAATTTTTAATCATGACGATGACGATGATAGACGATGGTAGAGATAAAGACTATTTTTATACAGGAAATAATTCATGAAACAAATAATGAGTTGAGGTATCAATAGAATAAAATGTATACAACCTTTAACAAAATGAAATGTGATAATACATGGTTTATTTTTCGGGTGACAACTTGTAGATGAAATAAGTGACAAAAGATTATGTTAAAAAAGGTATATAGATAAATTGTTGCTGCAGGTATTGAAGGATATCATGAGGACATGTAATTTTATTGTGACATCTGTTATTTTTATTAAGTCCCGACTAAAAAGAAGGGGCGTTATAAGTTTGACCTGTCGATCTGTGTATCTGTCTATGGCAATGTATCGGCCAAACGCGTGGACGGATTTGTATGCGGTTTTTTTTAATCGAAAGCTATGTTCGTCGAGATGGTTCTTAGTTATGTTTGGTCGAAATAAAAATAGTCCATCTCCAAGATATTGACGTTTTATTGGTGCGGGTGAAAAGTTATTATGCAATACTAGCTGTTCCCAGTGGCTTCGCCCGCGCCATTTAAGAAAAAAAGCCTTGTTACGTAGGTCAAAAGGTTTTTACATTTACTTACTCAGGTAAAGTACTTTGTTAGGGATAACTGTTGCCCGTGACTGCGTTCACGTAGACCGTAAAAATTATATTTATATGGTTTATGATCGTAGTCATAAAGAGGAACGGGCAACAGCTCGTAATTATATATATATATATATAAGGGATTTCCCATCATCATAGTGTTATTAGTGATTATAAATCATTTTAACTCTAAATGTTTATATTTATGTTTATAATTTGATACATTGTTGAAATTTTTACGCGGTTCCTTATTTTTTCTCGTATTAAATAAAGCCTATGTTCATTAAAGGGATAATGTAGGATTCTAATGGTAAAATATGTTTTTAAATGGGTCCAGTAGTTTCGGAGCCTATTCAATTTAAACAAACAAACAATCAAATCTTTCCTCTTTATAATATTAGTGATGATGATGATAAAATATAGCCTATGTTTATCAAGGATTTGTTTATCATGTTTATTTAAAAAAGTTAAGTTAAAAAAAAAATCGGCTAAGTGCGAATAACTTTCGCGTAGGAAGGGTTCCTATTTATTTAGATACATTTTTAAAATGTAAATATATATAACTAAATATATTGTGATTATTTCAAGCGTCTACCTGTTGTTGTTATTAACTTCGAGCAAAATATCACGATTGTTGTATGGGGGCTCCCCTTTAAATATTTAACAGTAATACTCCTGTGAAATCATAAGATACAGTCTGGAAACAGACAGATTGACAGACGGAAAGCAAAGTCTTTCTAATTGGGTTCCGTTTTTACCCTTTGGGTACAAAATCCTGAATCTGTAACTTTATCAACAAATATATGAAGTAATATTTTAACTGCCCTGTTTTCAAAAAACATTTACAATTACGTTGTACGTATGCTATATATTGTATATTATCTGATTACAATAAAATAACATTCCAAGGTGTCAACTTATTTAGGATAAACAGTCAACTATCTGTATTATTTATTGATATCTTTTCAACTTTTAATACCAGAGATCACTAGTGTACGCCAAATGAAAGTGTCTGGTCTATTTTGATATCAGATACTATAGTCATTACCGGGTTGGAGTCGCAGACAATATACAATATTAAATATTTCCATGAAAATGTTTATTTATAGAACCCTTGCACACAGTTAAGTATAAAATGAGGCTTCCAACCTTGACTGGATCCTACAGTAATTCATATGAAAGGCGACATCGCGAACCGACCACACTCCGGTAGCGACCTCGAGGTAAATTGATTGGACTCTCTTTCACCGTTTAAAATCAGGTTTCGGTAACAGGGCTGTAATTGTGCTATTATTAACATTAATATGAATTTACATATTAAACAAACTTAGATAATCATAGTTCTTTTTCCTAATTGAATGAATGACCTTTTGTTAAAATGGCGCCCAACGTGGGACTTACCTACTAAAAAATCTCCATAATTTACCACTCCATAACAGCTTCGCAGAAGTCAAAATGTTAAAGTTTAGATACAAAGAATTGTTAAAAACCGGTTTATTAATATTAATAGCTCTTTATTATGAACTTGTTTTCTATAGTTCTACGAAATTTATATCAATACAATGTCAATGAACTCAAATACTTAACGCTCCCATTGATGATTACCGGTCAGCTTTAAGCCAGTTAAATACTCATGTCACAACCTTTCTACTATATTAATGAATAAACTATAGCTATTACCTTTTTTACAGTAAATTGTATTAAACCAAGTTTGGAATCTCCCGTAGCACGCCTACGCCATACCGCGATAATTCCTGTTTAAAAATGTTATTGCCTATACACTATGTAAATAATGATTTTTTTTTCATGTAAAGTATTGTAGGTACTTTAATATAATAGAGAAACCTAAACAGAAATAGTCGATCTGGAAATTTAAGCCTTAAAAATATATTAAGAATTAAAAAACCTCATACAGACCGAGAGATGTGAATTATAATAATATTTCAGATTAAAATGAAATAAATATAAGGAAATCAATTTTCTGTACCAATTTATCAAGTCGTAGCAGTAATTACGCCGTGTTGGGCCGTCGCCAAGTACCAGCCGCAGGTCTAATACTTTGAAATGTGTCTTTAGAGCCAGTTATGAAAATGTAACTAAGATATAGTTTTTCTGGCACGAGCTTAGGTCTTATTAATGTGATATGTTTACTCAGGATATATATCTGTTAAAATATTTGAATGAATTTTAAGTTATTTGTTACATATGAAAGTTTTAAAACTGTGTGTATATAAAAAAAATTCAAAACGCCAAGATAAAATTTATTACTATTAGTTGCAATGAAGTTAATGTTGCTGTTAGTTTAAAACGTCAAAATCCAGGTTTTGTGAAACAGTTTATTTCATATATTTTAATAAATTAGGACACAGAAGTTCAATTGCTAGGCGACAGAATAATTTGCGGTTTCCCGATGAACGATAGTTTGAGTTCTGCCCGTTTAGATGGAATTTTTTAAATTCTATATTTATGTTAAACATTTTAAAAACAATTTCGAACAAGCGACATTATATTTTAAACAATAATGAAACGCCGTCGTTTGTTAAAAAGAAAACATAAACATTATTTTCTTTTTCCTGTAAACTCAGACGTGTTCCTCTTCATGGTACTTCAAAGGTGTTTGCACCCAGGACTATGATGCGAGTATAATACGCCTCTCAAACAGTTTTTGCTTCCTGCCTTAAACGAGACCCTGACTGTAAAAAAGAAATAAAATTATGATTGAAAAGCTAAAGAACATTTAGTGTTATTCTGTTTTATATTTTTGTCTATTTTTATATTTTCGTGTACAATAAAGAAAATAATATTCCAGTCTCATGCAATGCATCGAAATGCAATTGTTATGAATTCATCCCAAAATAACATGTTCATGATAAATGCCAATAGAATCGTGGAATCGAAATAATTCAGATAACGACATTTACGTAACAGAAATCCCAACTCGACCTCTCACAAATTTCAAGTTCAATTTAAAGCTATTTAGGTAAATACAATGGTATGTACATATAATATAATGTTTTCTAGTTTCATTTAATTATCATGAATCAGTATTTCAAATAGATGCAAATTAATAAACACAGAGTTGAGATGTCGCATATTAAGCTAATAACAGAATTAAAATCAACTTAATCAAAAGATTATAAAAATCACTGTATTACTTGACTATAACGCCACATATCTTAAGTAAAAGGTAAAATAATCTAAATTGGTCAAATGGTTTGGATATACTTAGACAGAACAGATGTAGCAACAATTACATATGAATGGTTTAAAGCATGATAATAGTTAATTAAATTAATGTAAATAATAATTATCTTCACGGTATATGCTGACGGTACGCATTTTCGTGTAATACCGTAAAAGCTGCATGATGCTTCATAGGCCTTGTAGTTGTCTAAAAAGGCTTTGCAGATTTTGCAAATAGACTATTGACAGCTTTTTGTTTGCAAATTAACGATGAAGACTAAAAAGTATAGAAATATATAATAATTAGGATAATAATCAACAATTATGAATTTCAACATTACATAAACCGTTTTTATCAAAATGTGATTTTAACATTACCCCTTTCAAGTTAACCATTATTTCTTGCTTATGATAATATCAATATGCGGTCTTAGTCAGCCAGCACTACATGGTACTGAGACACAAACATGTAGTATTGTTAATAATTTGCAAATATGCTAGACTTAAAACATAACAAGAAGAATAGATAAAGCATATCGCAAACCGCCAAATTTACACACACCTTTATTTACTACGGCTGGTGGTAAGTGATCCCGTCTTTCATTTTACTGCAGTCAAATGACTTTACCACCTACGGAGTCGTGATATCTCTACGATGTCAAATAAATGGTCTGTGTAGTAGTCTATGTAGTTATATAGTAGGTTCCTAGATGGCGTTAGTAAGTGAAATATATCTCGCTATAATTCTCTCGTTGATTTCTTAAGTATTTTAATATCTTTTCTTAAATGTATTAGCGTCTGCCTTGTGTAAAGTTCTTATTATCTATTTGACGTCGTGCGTTGTTACATTGCTGTGAAATGTGGAAAGTAAAAACTTCGTATTATGTAAGAAAATAAAAATTAAATGAGTTTTTATGTTATCTTCTTGGTTATTTAGCATTTTTTATAAAAGAAAAAAAATGAAATTTTTTAATATGCATAACCAAAGATAACATTATAAAATATATATCTATTCAATTTTTAATTTTAATGTAGTTAAAGTATTCCAAAATTCCGTGTCAAATAAAGATTCACACTGCAGTTAAAAAATGTAAAGAACGTATCTCATAAATAACAATAACGGACAAACAAACGCGAATTGACCTAAATATGGTCTAGGTATGGCCTGAATAAGTTTCTGATTCTGGGTTCCGTCCAAGCCAAGTCATTTACAGAGACTAATGACAAGTACGAAAAAACTTGGCGTTCTGTGTAAGCCCTGTAAGTAAATTTCTTAGTGTTTTCTTTATTTTAAAATTTGATACTTTGTAACGAAATAAAAACTGGCTATATTATAATTCTATCAATAATTTTCTTATGTTTTTAGGAATGTGTTATAATTTCCTTTAAATATTATATTATTAAAAATAATAATGTAACAATTAATTAACAGTCGTAGTCGCTACTGGTTTTCGATAATAGCCCCATGTTTGTTCGTTTTGATAGTTATAACACTTGTTAGGTACATGCCTAACTTACATAAGTTCAACTTAGATAAATTTAAATATTTAAAAAGTTATGAATAACCAGTAATAATTTAAAACGTAAACGGATAAAAATCGAACTAAGTTTCATATTCAGAATGTAGATAACTAGAGCCAATGAGGTCGCCGCATTGCGCGGAACGCCCATTGGATGCATCACAGTTCGTTCAACTCAAATTTGCGGACCGAATCTCAAATCTAAACGGTTTTTGACTGTTTTGCTAGCTAGTAGAAGTTTCTAATGTTATATTTATTGAAGATTTTTTTAGAAAAAAATAGGACCAATTTCAGGTATTATGTATATATATAAGCGATACAAATATATTATGTGCCTTTTTATTATTTTTTACAGTACCTTGAAACTTTTAATCAAATATATTGAAATTAAAAAAAATGTAGAACATCGAAATATGATCCGGACATCTGTAAAGCCTTTAATATGGGGATATAAATTCGTATTTACCACGCTCAGATCAGGTATCTGATAGTGTGAGGCTTATCTGCAACCAGGTCGGAGGGACGATGACCTTAAAACACTAATATTTTAACAATTTCATTTGCAGGTGTTAGTGCACCTGTTATGTTTCATATTGAAGAATTGAATATACTATTTCATTACAATGCCACACCAAAAACATTTTTATGTTTTGTTTTTTTTTGTTTAGAAAAATAAAAAAATATTAAATAACTTTTACATTGTAATTAAATAATGTAATTTAAGTGAAGTAAATTCTAGTTTATTTTATAATATAATTTGTAATCAACATCCAATACTGACGTCTACTTATTTTATTTTCCTATGCGTCTTTATTTTTAATTTTCTGCTATAATGAAACTGCTGTGCCAAATGAATCAATTTACTATGTCCTGAGAGATAGTTAGTAAAGTATTACACTGATGAGAAATGGGTAGAAAAATGTGGTTATAATAGTTTTTTAATTTGCGCCCTATAATAAGTATGCGTGTATATTTAGGCAGTGTTTGAGCTGAAATCCTATGATATTTTACTTTTGTCATTTTAAACACTATGTTTTATAACATAAAACGAAAAACTTAGTACATATAATGTAATACAAAGCTACAAAAATATATTAAAATAAAATCTATTTGACCTTACATAGAGCTTCCAATACACAGTGTATTGTCTCAAAAACTGATTTGTTAATTCTATATTTATTTATAGTTTAAAAAAGATCCTTTCAAAATGTCTTTCCTCTCTCAGGAAAGAGAATAAAGAGGACCTCTAGACTTGATTGCGAGTAACTCGAATAATATTATTTAATACTGTCTGTTCGTGTTCATTTTATTTTATTTATATTACACAACGTCATCTCATACAAATTAAAATTTCTTAACTCCCTGGTACTTTTTTCTTTGAATTCTTTCCCATGTATAAAAAAAAACTAACACCTACGAATGAATCTATAAAAGTTTTATTTTTGCAATAAATTCGTAGACAAAGTGAGAAACTATTGATAAATAGACCATAGACATATATAGAGTGACAATTAGTCCTAATGTTTACACAATACATAATTATAGAACATTGGCTAAACATAATTATTAAAGATGTACCGTTGCCATAAAAATACCATATAGTTCCAGATTTACCATTAAAAAGAAATAAAATAAAATAAATATTTTATTTCCGATCTTTAACACTATGTTGTTGATTTTTGAACGCTTAATATATTTTTGTTTACATGTTATTTGTGTGGAATTTGATTTCTATTTCTTTCCCTTGCATCAAGTTGGCTATATTCAACAAATAATCGGTTATTAGATAATTGGGAAGACAGCTTATTTTAGTTTGTAGTGTTAAAATTTTATTTAAAAATGTTCAATAATATATTTTGCAATTCAATTTCGTAAAGCGTTTATAGTGTTATATACACTCAGCGTCACAAAAATCGCACCTATTAAAAAAGCAACTTCAAAATAATTTTACTCAAAATTTGTGAATTGTAAGGATATGATTGTAGGATATCATTGGAAAGGTAATTCAATTGCCTATTAGAAAATAAAAAAACATGTGTATGCATTTTAATTCTTTAATAACAAAAAACTTAAAACATGACAAAGTGACAAAAAATAAAATTAATAACATCATAAAAAATTACAAATAAGGCCTTAAATCTAGTGTTTCCATCCCTTGCTATGATGGTAGCTTCCAGCCGATCCTTCATGGAGCTCACGAGGGTCACCACTCTTGCTTGGGGTATGTTGTCCCATTCGTCTTTCACGGCATCCTGGAGCTCTTGTAGAGTGATGGGAGCAGGATCTCGTGCTCGTACGTGCCTCTTTACATCGTCCCAGAGATGCTCGATCGGGTTCAGGTCTGGACTTCGTGCTGGCCACTGCATAACAGGGATCTCAACCTCTTCCAAATAGTCCCGCACAGCAAACGCAGTGTGGCAACGGGCGTTATCATGCATTAACATGAACCCATCGCCAACAAAACCAGCATACGGAACCACATGGTCTTGTAAGATCTCCGTTATGTACCGCCGAGCATTCAGCGACCCTTGCCCGCGACCACCACCAATCCGAGAGACGCACACAAGCTCCGTTTTCCCTTCGACGGATATGCCACCCCAGAACATACAGGAACCACCTCGGTATTCGACGGATTCCTCTATGCAAGCCTGGACAAATCGCTCTCCTCGTCTTCGGTATACTCTTCTGCGTCTGTCGTTGCAGAAAAGACATACTCGTGTCTCATCGGTGAAGAGAACGGCTTTCCACTGTTCACTCGTCCAGTTGACATGCTCCTGGGCAAATCGTAACCGCTCTCTTCGATGCTGCACGGTCAATTTTGGGCCCCTAGCAGGTCTGTGAGCTCTCAATTCCTTTTCTTTCAGTCTTCTTCTAATCGTAGAAACACTCACAGACGTTCTGCAAGCTGATCGGAGCTCTTGTTGCAACTCAACAGCATTGCTGAAGCGGTGCCGCAAGAATGTGGAAACAACGAAGCGGTCGTCTCTTTCTGACGTGCAGCGTTTTCTTCCGGATCCACGTCTTCGAGTATAGCCACTAGTCTCAAGAAACCGTTGGTATATTCGTCGAACTGAGAATCGGCTAAGGTTCAACTGTCGAGCAACGTCAACCTGTCGCAGTCCTGATTGCAATAGCGCAATGATTTGAGCGGCTTTATCAGGGGTTGTATCCATGTTCAGGTACTGTTCTCTTGCGTATGTTGTTCCGGTGTGTTCACTCTGAAGTCTGAGTAGCGACTGACCCATTTTTTACCTTTACATGAGCTTTTATACCCTTATAAGGTAGCACAAGTAGTGCTCCTTAAGTGAGCATTTTTTTAAACATTTTTTTGATTGGTCCCTGGTTAGAAATGGTAATTGTTTTTTTAATGATACGGGTAATTAATATAAAGGTATTGAAGTGCACTTTAGAATGATATATTTTTTTCATACGCAGTACTTATGTGCTAGATTCTAGGAGCGATTTACTGAAAAAAACATAGAGGTGCGATTTTTGTGACGCCGAGTTTATTACGGTAAGCTTAAAAAAATCCTTTATTAGAGAAATAGGAAATTAGCTAGTCTGACTAGTCTGTCCATAATAATGTTATTTAAGAAATTTTCAATTATTTATTTCGCACTTCGCAATTTTATACCGATGTTAAATATAACGGTAAACTTTTCGTAATTTCACTCACTTTTTCTGGTGTTATTAAATTAATGCATACTAAAGAAAACTTAATCCGAATTGTACATAGTGGACATAGAGACGTTAAGACTCTTCAAAAGCTTCGTGTCAGTCGTGTGCTCGTACATCATACTGTTGATATGTGCTTCCTGTGTTGAAGACCATAACAGACCGAGGTGGCCGAGTGCTATTAGAATAACATTAGGTATTAATACTGTTGAGTCCAGAACTCGCTTATCGGCGCTCATCGTTGGTAAAGCTATCTTACCAAGAGTTTTCACAGCTTATTGAGGAATAGCAGGAAATACTTCGACAAAAGAAAATCAAGAAAGTGGTTTGGATCGTTTTTAACCCCCAACCCAAAAAGAGGGATGGTATAAGCTTGATGTGTATCTGTATTTGTGTGTCGGTCTGTGGCATCGTAGCAGTCAAACGAGTAGATAGATTTGATTACGGGTATTTTAATCAAAGGTCTGGTCCATCGAGATTGGTCTTAGCTATGTTTGGTCGAAATAAAAACAGTCTCCAAGACATTGAGCTTTTATTGATGTTGGTGAAATATTCTTATGCAATATTGATAGTAAAAATCCAAACAAGTGACAGTTTGTGTTTTATAGGTTTAGTTAGTACAATATAGAAATCAGTAATTTAAAATTCGTAATATATATACCATCGTCAACGTACGCGCAATAGTCTCCTGACGCAACGACTTCAATAAGAACATTACAATGTTATTATAATCCTTTTTAAAGATCTTTATGTACCGGGGGTTTTAAATTTTAAATTAAATTTTTGTAAAATGAAGTATGACTAGTTTAAAAAATATATTGTTCTTGCTAACCTTCCAGACCTTATAGGAACTGAATGCTGGCCATAGTGTAGTCTAGACCTAAACTTCTTCCGCTGCAAAATGGTCAGTTTAAAGGACGTTCTTTAAATGACAAGCCAACATTGGATCTTTAAAGAAATTTTTGGAGAAAACATTGGCTAAATTTCCCAAACAAACTGTGCTTAAATCCAAAATACACATTTCAAACATAAATATTGTTTTTTTTGCTGAGACTTCAATAAGGTTAATACATATATTAGTTTTATTAAGATTACTATATGGAAAAAAAACATCCCGTCACATCTTGACCTCACGTGTATCCAAACACTTCAAAATTATGGTTCCAAGAAGTGAATATATATATCATTTTTAATTTGAAACATAAATATTACATAACTTAACAATTACAACATAAATACATTTGTTTATATTTCAACTTGTCACAGTAATATGAAGACCCCTTTGTTGTATAAAAACTTCTTGTGACTCGTGGAAAAACGTAAAATACTTGTATATAGTATTCTTATAGATATTTTAAAACGAGCACAATAGAAACAAGAATCTGAGGCTTGCCCTAGTTTGTGCACAAATCTTTACCGCCACAATTATATTCAAAAGTTTAAAATAAAATATTTTTTATACGTATATTCAAACCCAGAGTAAGATTTTTAGAAAACATATTTATTTAGTTTATTAAATGCTTAATAAAAATATAAAAACTGGTTACTACTGTTCAAAAATAAATTCAGATTCTGTTTACAAAGGTAAAAAATGTAGAGTATTGGAAAAGCCATTAATATTGTATTATATTTCAAAAATCACTGCACCTAATTATTAATAGATTCAGTTTCGTTCAGATGATAACTAAAAGCCAAACCAAATCCCTGGTTGAATATCCGAAAATTCAAACTAATGGATTATTCATTGAATATACAAAACAGAATCAATAATTGCTTTTTGGTGTAACACATTTTTTTTATAATATTAATTTCTCTAAAGGATTCTTGTAAAAATATAGTAATGTTTTAGATATAATCTGTAGAATAACTTGTTCTTACAGCGCATAATATAACAAAAATTTATTTATATAGAGTTTCGATTATGAAAGAAATTGTGTAAATCGTAAGAAAGAACGTTTACGCAAGACTCAAACCTTGACCTGTGAACAAAACTAAAAATAAAAGCTATTTATGTCACTCCATTAACGCAATGAAAATAATAATACATTATCACGGATGATAACAATATCGATTTGATAACAGATAACTGCATCCTATTGTCCTAGATTTAGAATGACTGCCTCATACCATGATACCTCTTACAATGATTTTACGATAAATTACAAAAACGATTAACACATTTTAATATTAGTACATATTAATTTGCTAGAAAATCTGCTGACTATACATTTAGTACAAAAGCATTTTTATTTAATAAATTATGTAAGATCTTTATAAAAAGACAGAAGGTAAGCAATTTCCAACATTAAAATTCCTGCTTAAAATTCAAATACCCCATCAATGCATGTAGAGTCGAACGGAAGAGGTTAAGGTTTGACCTGCTTTCGTCCTAGATGCGTTACCATGGTTACAGAGAGTAACTTTGTAGCTTTTAATGTAATATAAATAAGGTCTATAATAACTTGGAATTGCCTATACGCGTCACTCGATTACTCTGTAACCTTGTTACGAGAAAAGTTAATTAGGCTCTTGAGGACTGGAATATAAGACTGATAATTTTTCTGTTCTCTTCGTTTGTATATTTTTCATGTGTCGTTTTATTTCTGAGTACGATATTGTATGTCTTTCTATAGATTTTGTATATCTATCTATCGTTACTTTAGCTTAAACTGACTGAATTTTTGTTCGATATTACGTATTTATAAATTAAACAAGATCGTTACTGTAAGTGTTGTTAAACTCTGGCGTTATTCCAATTCTTGGATATATATTATTGAATTAGTTAATGATGTTAAATAAATTTAAATAAGAGAAAAAAATATATAGTTCAAAAGTTTATACAATTTTACACATCTAGTGCGTTAGTGTTGGTAGTACAGCTAGAGGTACTGATCAGCGAGGATCTGTTGAATACGCATACCAAGAGTTGCTGACACAGTATTTACTTCTATGAAGCTAGCTTTTGTCTACGGTTCTATTCAGGCAATAATATTTGCCCAATCATTTGCGCAATTTATCGTTCTCTTAAACACTATTTTTCATCAAGATTGCTTAAGTTTTAGAGTTATTCTTCTAAAATAATAAAAAACTACACCTACCTACCAGACTAATATGGTAGTTTAAATTATGAGTAATATGGCAACACCACTATATTATATAAGGCGTATTGAAGTTATTTACACGATAGCGTTGTTGCGACATCTACTTAAACTTAAGATGAGTAAGAAAAGCTCCTGAGTGGGCGGACGATACTGCACTCTAGTTAAGTTCAGAAATAGGGGATATGACTGACATCTTACAAGTTTGTGTACGCTAAATTTAAATATGCGGAAAGATTCTTATCTACATTTCACTGCTTGTCTTTGTATTTGAAATAGTGTCTTAAAAAAAATAAAACAGTTGTAGTTATTATAATTTTATATATTCCATACTTCCCAAAATTTTAAAACGACAGTTTTTATCCCTTATCGAGGATGTTAATCAAGAATTTCCATATAAACATTACTCCATGTCGTTCAGTAACAAAATCTATTAAAAAATTGTTGGAGTGGTAGTTTTTGAATTGCTTTCCAAGATACGAGTTTTTAATATTGCATCTATATGTTGATTAATTAATTTATTAAAATTAAAAATGCTCCTCTGAAATGATATATTGACTCTTGAAAGTGAAATCACTGGCATTTGAACTTACCTAACCTAACGCGCTTTTACACGTGCAAGCGCCATTTTGAATATTTTTATAGTAAAATGTCAGAGTGCATTTTTATTCGTGTCAAACGTCAATTTTGAAGTAAATGAGATAAGTGCACAATGCTTTTAACGTATGAAGGTTGTATATAAATATTAATAGTATTTTTTGTTGCCAATAGACATACAAATGATTTTTATTTTTTCTGTTATCTTATTCATTATTAAAGTTACAATTACTAAATCGTGTCAGGATACTTTCAAAGTAAATTTCTAAAATTAATGTCCAAGCAAGGACATACTGGTGTTTTCATAACATACCAAATAGCACAAAAAATATTATTTTTTATTTTTTGTGATGCATAATTTGGCATTCTAATTTATTCATTCTATCAAAATTGCGGTGTATTTTTGTTCAGTTATTATGCGAGAAGGATTACAAAAATAAACTCGGAATTTCATACCTTGATGGGTTTAACAGGGTGTTATTAAATACTGTAAAAAGCTTATTGCAACATACAATTTTATTTAAACTGCTGCGTAGATTGATATCTAAATATTTATATATTGATATATTAATAAAATTGCTTATTTATAAACTTATTATTAAGGAAGTATTTCTTAAGAAAGTCAGCCAGAATGAAGAAGAATGAAAATATTGCCAGGACACAATGAAAAACTTACTTCAGAAATTTTAAAGAAAAGTTGCTAATAAAAAGATTTGATAATAACCTGTGATCGATAGCGTGGTATCGGTGCAATGCACCCCAACGATTGATTTTAAAATATGGATATGTAGCTAGTATTGTCTTTGTTGTTCTGTTCAGAAATTTATTAGGATTTAACCCGTAATATCGCATGGTTATAAACTGTTCAAAAATTTAATTCAGATCTATGTATAAATTATATGTACCTGATCTGTTTGAAAACTACTGAACCGATTTTTGCGAGACTCAGTGTTATTCTAAGAGTTTTGTGATACTTGTATTTCCAATATATTTAATACATACCTAGTATGCAGAGTTTCAGTATTTTTTTTTTTCGGCTGCCTGTTGCCTGTTTGTTTATTTTATAGCAAGTGTAACTTACTGATTTTTTACCAAGTGTTTAATTGGTGCCTTGCATATTTTTTAAGGCCTACTTATTTGTTAATATGTTCAGTGTGTAGGTAGAAATATAAAAAAAACAATCACAAGATTTTGTTCACTATCAGTAAAACAGATTGTGTCGTTATATAAGAACCATTTACCCGATTTTATATAAATTGAAATATTTGGCCCATATTTGCAATATTTTGTTCATAAAATATTGTGCAATACTTGTATATCATAAATAACAACAAACAATAATTACATTAAAGTTCGATTCCGATAAAACAACTCGGTGGGTCGTACTGCGTACACGTGGTGACCTGCTGACCCCAAAATCAACCCGGGGTGCCCGGGATTCGCAAGATATAAAGCACATTTGTGAACTTATAAATCCTTCATTGATGGTCTCTGTTAACAAAATAAATGTCGATTTAAGATTATCGAAAAATCTTAAGTTTATATTTTTTTGTTGGAACTTTTGTTACCACCACCAGCAAATAAAAATAAATATTTTAGTATTTATTGAGCCATTTATAGGACTGACTACGACCTTTACAACCAGATTTAGAAAAATTCCTTTAAAAAAATCTTATGTATCTACATATATAAGACTTTTGAGGAGATTTTGTTGATCAGTAGATATTCGTACCCTAGGTCCGAAAGTTAAAACTTTATTCTTTTGTTCAAATACAGAGGACAGATTAAATTTATCTACATATTATACATATTCTATATATATAAATAAGAATTGAAACTTATAATTTTATAGAGTTTATTGCTTAAGTTCTAATATTCTCTACACTGTATTCCCTGTACTCTTAATATTATGTAATTGTGTATGAATCAAATGGTTTTAGATTTAAATCATTGTTAATGATCTCAAATTATTTTAGTCTAGGTGCTAGGTGAATTTTATATTGATTCTAAGTGTAAAATATATAAATAACTAAATAAATAGAAATAAAATAAATAGCTAAAAAATGTGATCTATAAGAATTAAGAATATTTTATTACAATTTAGTAAGTTACTTTAACACATTATTCTCTGTCACAGAATAATTATTATTATTCCAATTCGAAAAAAGGGAAGTGTGCGTAGAATGATTGTTGAATATAAACTAATACACTGTCATGCTAGGTTATTCTTATAGGTACCCGTTTCTCTTTATCAGTCCGACTGGAATTCTTTTTTTGAATTCTATAACCCACTTTTAGACAAGGCTATGAAACATCGCACTACGAAAGAAAATAGAAAGTATAGGACAATGCTTCATTAAACAAATATTTATAAGGCTCTTTCTTTTTCGGATGTAATCAGCTGATCTGATCTAATGTTCCTAAGGCGTAATGCGTTTACAATCAACGTTTACGAATACACTGCTCGAAGAATAATTAAGAATTTTTTTTTTATGAAGAATGGGAAATCTTACCGTCATTAAAGTTTCCTGTATTTCTTGTTCCTTACGTAAATTGTAAGACGTACCTATTTATGTGTGTAACTGTACTTTAAGATTTGCATTACATTAACCGAATTAATATTTATAATATGTTACTATTAGCTACGTTTTATTAACTATCTTACCCGAAACATAGCCTATGAAGTTCAATTCTCCTTATAATGATTATTTCGTATTTATAATGAATTGGTCTTAGCCTGATTTAGATAGATTATAATACACATATTTATAATTACAACAATATCTTTTGAAATCCAAAGACATTTTTTAAAATCCTTTTAAGTAATAAGTAAATTGACATATATTTATTATTTTACAACTGTTTATTTACCTTTAATACAATATTTATATAGAATAGAATTTACGACGAACTCTTACTCTTCACTTTTATTTAATTCATTTATTTCGGCCAATTGAAAAAAAATATCAATGGTCTTGTATTATGAATTTAAAAGAATCTGCCATAAACTGTCTACTCATATCACTCTGAATTATATTATAGTAAGAGTACTTAAATCGATAACAATGTATGTATGTGTGTATGTTTTAATTTTCCATTTCCTGCTATGTTAGAACCATATTAAAGAAACAACATCCCTAGGTAATTGTAGTAATTTGGCTCACCATTATTGCAGTACAGCACAATGCGGGTGCGGTGATGGATGGCGCGGAGGCGGGCGCGGAGGCGGGGGCGGGGGAGTGCGCGGCGCGGGGGGCGGCGCTCGAGCGTGCGTACGTACACGACGTGTACGAGCAGGCGGGTCAGGACGACGCACCGCTCGCGCCCGCACCCGCTGTGCGCTCCTTTATCAGCGACCTCGATCCCGGCAGCCTGGTCTGTGATATCGGTAAGAAAGATTGTCTTTCATCCTCCCTCTCTATTCTTCTCTATCCCTCTCCGTCTAGCAGATGAGGTTAAATTTCCAACATGATAAATATGAATATAAACTATATGTTCCCGCCATGCGATTGGCGCTTAATTTGAAATGAAATTGGATTTCAAATTTCATTGTACATTTTGATGCCACTATTTTTAAAGTAGAAACATCTTTTACGAGTACTTATGTCTCTGACATATTTTACACTTTATTTTTAACTTCTAACAATGAGCTTAGAGTATTTAGTAAGAAAATGTATGAGATGTCTTCAGAGGACGCAAGACAGTCAACCCACACGGATCTGTAAAATATTAACACAACAAATATAATTAGCAATTCAACGATAAGCACCAAAAGGTGAAATGTCAGAGCGTAGGTGCCCCAAGATCTCTCTGGATCTTGCTAACAAAGAATATTACAAAAACTTTCACGGGTCATATTAAATCCGGATTAACCTCATACATAAGGTCAATTATTTTGTAGGTGTTAAAGAAGTTATATATTTATTTATATCTCAAGGAATATATATATATAGATAGCAATATACAATAATAAACATATACGTGCAAATTTGTTTAGAATATATCGTGTCAACAGTTCAAAAGCATCAGTTTCATATTTTGAAAAAATTTAATTATTTTGTTTTATTTGTCGTTTGGCGTAAATTTAACGGCACATATTATTCCTGCTAAAAGTGTGGGAAAAGAGTTTATATACAGAGTAAGTAATCTCTCCTTTGTAGTTGCAAATATAAGTTAACAAGAAAAAAATTAAGCCATTTTTTTTATATAGTTTACCCTTATAACTTCCGGAATTAATCTGTTTATATAACAAAATACTTTTTCCGTGGTTTTTCTCTGACTTAATAAAGTATAAATCGGACTATATACTATTATATATTTTTTATAAAATTATATTTATAATTTTTCTAATCAAACGTACAGTTTACCTCGCGAGGCGGCAATACTTCGATCTCATGAATAAGCCCGGCTAGTTCCGAACCCGAACGGGTCAGGAACTATTCGGACAAATTCGGATATAATTATAGTTAGATTTTGAAAATATATCTTTTTTAAGTTTCGTAAATGAACCAGTAGCAGTAATTTTATTTACCATGTAAATGTAATAAAAGAATAGACCAGAATTTTCAATTCAACATTTAAAAAATATGAAACAAAAATGTACACAACACAATTTTTTTTCACAAACTGTCAAATATTATAGTTATTTGTCTGCTAGAATCAAACAAGTTAGCATAATTTCTGATAAAAAAAAAAATCTAATCAGCCTTCGATAAATCGGATAATAGAAAATAAAAAAAAATCAAATAAATAAAAGGAAATGTAAACGTAAAAATAATTTTATTAATACAACCCACTAACGCCAAAGTTGGCGTTGTAAACACCTAATCGTTTGTGAGGTTTACAGGATTGTATTTGTGAAAGAGTAGGTAATACACCTACGCTTTGGACTATAAGTTTGTAGCATTATGATTACCGTTAACAATTATGTTTATAAATTAAAATATATATTATCTTGACCTCCTTAGTGCCCTTTTAAATGTCAATCTGTAAATTATTTATATGCTCAATTTATATTTATTTTGTGTAGGTTCTCGAAAATAAATATTTCATCAACACTAGTATGATGGTGAACTTTAAGTTTATTGTAACATTTTTATATAATATATAAAAACAACAAAATAATATATTATGTTTAGTATGTATTTTAATCAAATATACAAAACAATTATAAAGAAAAGTAAGTTGTTGGTACGATCTTTATCCTTCGTTTACTCTACAGTTTACCTTCAGTGGAGCCAAATCCTTAAGTTTTATTATGATTTAATTTAAATAAGGCTAATTTTAGAAATAAGATATCAGAGACATTCTGACAATTTCCAACGCATGAAACCAAAATTCTGTCTTCTAAAATTACGGATTCAGGATTTTTTATGATGAAGTCCCATATCACATTCCAAAGTCTCAAGTTTGTACTTTTTTAATACGTCAGTTTTATTTTAACTACTACAGATCTTTATTTAAAATTTCTGGCAACTCTAACGGTGTATGCAACGAGCGATGAGATATTTTATTTCTCTGATGGTTGAGTTGTTATACTTTGTTCAATTTACAAGATATCATAATAAATTATAATCTACTTCATATTCATATGTATAGGTTGTATGTATGTATTACTTAAAAAAAGTAATAAAATTAGTAAATTTTGCGTGAAAGAGTAACAAACGTCTTTATATCCACACAAGTCTTCACTAATTTGTAATAGTAATAAAATGTAGTGGAATATATTTAAAATGATGGAAGAGTGCAGGATTTATTTTTTTAATTACACGGCGTAATTGCCATGTAATTATCCAAATACTGTTCTGTTTCAAAATAAATAATAAATATTCTTTTCAGGATGCGGTAACGGAAAGTACTTAAACGTAAACCCGTCAGTGTTCGCTGTAGGGGGTGACCGCTGCACGAGGCTGGCTGCGCAGGCGCATCACCATAACAATGAAGTAAGTACTAATATTTTATTATTATTTATAATAATCGATACACACATTTATATTCAAAACAGCCTCAGCCGCTATTTGTTCAGGAATATATGTATTTGACCATTGTTATTAATTATTCAAAAAGTATGACACTAACAGTAAATGTCCTTTACACCAATTAAGCAGGTTGAGCATTTATAAAAAGTCCAATCCGCTTCTAAATCATTATGACAAAGACCGGTCTGTAAAGAACATATTGACTGAGAAGAAAAATATTCCCAAACAAACGCTCCCCCAGGTGGTGGTCTGCGACAATCTGTGCCTGCCCTTCCGCGACGAGTCTTTCGATGCGGTGCTGTCAATTGCGGTGGTACACCATTTCGCGACGGTTGAGCGCCGCGCCAGCGCGCTGCGGGAACTGGCGCGGATCACTAGGATAGGAGGCCGGCTGCTACTCACCGTCTGGGCCATGGAGCATGAGGGTCGGAACTTCCATTCACAGGTGGGGTTAGGTTGCATGTTTCATCTCTTTTTGGCATTTTAATAACTAGCCTACTATTTAATATGGATGAATATATTTTTTAAGATGATCTAATAACAGGCCTGACTCATTTCTGGCACTTTTATAAGTAAATTGAAGAACATGTCTATACCAAATAGTTTATTTTTAACACATAAAGGATTTACCGGATAAAATATTTTTTCAGGATGTATTAATACCATGGCATCGACCGGCAACACTTTGTCCACCTCCACCGGCTCCAAGATTTCTATCAGTAGATTACGAACAGTGAGCATTAATAATTTATATTCTATGTCACTAGTGACAAAGACAATAATTACGATAACATTGCTATTTTGTTACAGGTATGCTGAACCATGGAAAAGCCGTGAAGGTTCTCCGGGATCGTCGTCCCTTTCATCGCCAAATGAAACATGTTATTCATTTGTTCGGCGAGCTCTTCAACGGTTAGCTGGTCGTCGATCCTTTCTCCCCTCGTGGGGTATAGGTCCCAGGGTTAACCAAAGACAATGTCCTCGTCCTGAACCATTAGCAGCAGATCTCCCAATAGAATTACGAAGACTAGACGAAGTTTTACCCACTCGATTAGTGTCACAACCATCGGAAGCATCAACAATGAAATCTCGTAGTTTAACCGATATTGCTGATATAGAACGTCGCGCTCTCGTGCGATCGAGATCTAGTCTTCCTAGTTTAGCTGGCGAAGAAAATGAACCAACTGCCTTAGAACAACCTGTACAAATTGCGGAACCGCGTAAAAAACCGCGACTTGTCAAACAAAAGAAATCCATTAATGAAGATGATGCTGAGGAAGACCTGGATAAGCCAACAGATATGAAAAGTTTAGTTGAAGAAATGCCTAATTTTAAAATTCATACCCAAAAGTTACATTCCAAAAAACCTGGTGTATTTAAACAAACTTCACTCAACGAAGAGCTGATGTCTGTAGAAAGATTAAGAGAGAAAGAACGGCTAAGAAAGAATATACAAAAACAAGCATCACTTAACGAAGAATATCTATACAGAAGACCAGGTGCTCTAGATTCTATTCGCGATTCTATATTTTCCACTTCTGCAACCACAGCCAAAAAATTTCAGTCTCTTAAAAATGGCCTTACAAATAAATTCAAGACTTCCACAACGAATATAGATAAAGTAACTGTGTTTGTTAGAATGCTTCAAGGTTGGAAAAGTCATGGACCGGTCCCAGAAGTTCCTACGCCGAGTGACAGTAATGCTAACAGTGAGAAGAATTATCCTGAAAGACGACATTCAAGGGAAGATGGTTCTGATTCGTCTAAGGATAGCAGTCTCCAAAGCGATACAAGTGTTGACTCAGAAGATAGTTTTGCATCGGTCATATATGTGCCTAAAGCGGATGGTTCTGGCGATCCATTATCTCCAACACCATTATCTCCAGGACCGACCTCTCCAAGGCTGAAGGTTTCTTCAGTACCGACATCGCCCAGATTGAAAACTTCACCAGGACTACCATCTCCCAGAATGAAGCAAGCATTTCCTCTAATACGACCCCCAGCCTCACCTAATGCAGTGCAAGCGCCTGGTGCCGCACATAACAAAATCTTAGTTGCGCAGTACAGTTTAAAAAATTACACTTCGAACAGTATAACTACAGTACCCATAAAACCTTTATCAAAAAGCCAACCCAATTCGCCACCAAAGCCAGAACCAGATGAAGGTATTATATTGTCTGAAGTTCAACCAATATGTAATTTAACTGTGGTGACTAAACCACCTCCTATACAAATATATGAAGAAATTGATCCGATTCCGCCAATAGAAGAAGAAGCAGAAGAAGAAACTCCTACTGATGCAACTAAAGAATTAATCGCAGAAATTAATAAAGACATTGAAGAAATACATAAACTCACGGCGGAAACCGATGATTTGTCACCAAGAGTGTTACAAGATGTTAAACCATATCCAAAAATCACTTTACAAACTGTTGCGGAGCTGCCCGAAATACCACAGTTTAAACCAAAAGGTCCCAGTAAATCACCCACAAATGATACATTAGATTGTAAATCTGCAGATAGAAAAAGAAAAGAAAGAATACGACAAATCAAAGATATGTTAAATAAAGGAATTCCCAGCATTAACATAAGCAGAAGACCACCGTTTCCAATAGTACGCAGTACAAGTAAAGCAGATCCAATAGCTAAAAGTCATCCAAAACTTATGACCTTGGAGCTATTTAATCCCGCAACAGATGACATGGATAGTGACTCCAGTGGTGTATCCTCACCTGATTCAGTTGACAGCGTCATAAGCGTCGTAACAGACGAACTGCGTAAAACTGCCCTAGAAAAAGGTATATTTTTATTTTCATTAATAAATGTGTATATTTTTTCTTAACATACATTGACAAATTGATTTACTTTGATCATTCCTTTTTCAGATCTTCCAAATCCTTCTGCCGCTGAAGTGAAACGGGAAGATTCAAACTCTTCGGACAAATCATCTTCGAACTCAAGTGCTCCACTCAATTTAAATGAGGTTGTGGCGGAGATCGCACAAACCTCAGACGAGACATGTGAAACAATAATTCAATCTAGTCCAAGATGTAAAAGAAAACAATTAGAAAAAATAGAAAGCGTTGAAGCTATTGCCATCGTTCAAGGTGCTTCCAGCAGTAGTAGCAGCAGCAATTGGAGTTTGAATAAATTGTCACCAGGGGATCTCAGAATATTAGAAGACAGATCGAGATCACATTCAAATACTACCTCCAGCGGAAGTTCTTCCAGTCTAGAACGTCTGTCTCCAGGTCGTAGATCAAAAGATCGTTCACCTAAACAAGGCAGTATCAGCAATTCTTCTTGGAGCTTAAATAGACTATCACCAAATAGACCTGAAGGAAGATCACTAGATGAAAATTTAAGTAAAAATCATCGCAGTCCGACTCGGCTTCCATATGATTCCTTATCAATATCGAGTACAGATTCAGAAAAGTCTATTTCCAAATCGGACAGTTTTAGTAGAATACAAAACGAGCCGTTGATAACATGTAGATCTGATATGTTAGCTAAAGAAGAAGAATGGATAAATGAACACAACGATCGTAGTCAACATTTAACTGAATTCGCTGAAAAGTTAAGCGAAAAACTTTTGCAAGAAATCGATCAATATTCCAAGCGCATCAACGAAGAAGACTTTGATCTTCCAAGTAGCAGTAGTAGCGAGAAAAGTATATCTCTAAGACTAAAACGTGAGGAAGAAGATCGAAATACACAGAAGATATTAGATGAACTTTCTGACAGCTTACAACATCTGGAGGATCCGTGCAATAAATTCAACAATGAATCTCAAGCATTAGGTAAAATAGTAAATGAAAAGTTAAAATATATTACATCTGTTCAAGACACACAAGAAACAGACATCAATAAACTGTTTCCAAAATGTAGCACGAAAACTAAAAGCAAAAAGAGGTCTAAAGATGTCGATCCGATTATTAACAAATATAGGGAACTTAAGAAAACCATGAAAGTAACCAGTGATGAAGATATATATCTAAACAATTGTGCCAATATTCAATATAATGTTAAACCTATTATAGATGAGAAAACATTCACTGATATTGATACTAAAAATCCAGACGACGATAGTGCAATTTCTTCAAGCAATGGTAATCCTGAAATTACTATAGAATCTGGAACGTACGATACAAGTCAATCTCTCGAAACCGGGTATTCACTGGAATCAGAAATCAGTGTAGATTCCTTGTGTACGAGCACCGACAAGCGATCTTCGTTGAAAGTAGGTCAGTCCACCGATTCCAGCGACCTGGACAAAATGGAAATCAGTCCAGAATCGATAACATCACGCTCGAGTACAAGTACTGCACCTTTAAAATCAGGATTTTCAATCGAATCGAGCGATACATCTGCAGGAAGCGATTGGAGTAGAAGAGATAAAACTGGAAGCACAGCTTCTCTGGGTTGTGTCAGTTTAGCGTCTCTCCCCTCTTGCAGTGAATGTTCCAAAGAGAGGAAATTGCTGGAAACGCGTTCCGCCTCTGAGGATACTACTACCATGCCGGTCCTCCCCCGCCCGCTCCCCCACGCCCCCCTCCTGCCCTCGCTCAGCGACGGCTCCGACAGCCTGCCCTCCGAAGGCGGCGCCGTCACCTACCATCGGTACTACCACGTGTTTAAAAAGGGTGAACTGGATCAGTTGATAGAGAAATACGTCGAGAGTCTTCACGTAGTGTCGTCTTACTACGATCAGGCTAGCTGGTGTGTTATCGCTGAAAAAGTTCAAGTGTGGACAATATAATTTAAAAATAAATATGCTCGTTATAACATTTGGTTTGCTAGAGTCATGGATTATACTAAAAAATAAAAGTAAATCATTGTGATTTTACATATTATCTTATGAAATTAAGATGCTATACGGCACAATTCGGTTAGGACGAGTGCAGTGAATCGAATATCCAAGTGACCTTCCTTATGAACTCTTAATGAGTGTTAGGGTCATGTTGTCGGATTATAGTTACTGTGCGAATTGCCAAAAGCATAGCTTTTGTTTTTTAATATATTCTAGATACTTGACACATCATAGTTGTTATTTCTACTTTACTGGTAACATTCGTCGCCCACTTCAGAGGGTAGTCTTAACTTCGACTACGTTTCTCTTAAGGGGCTTTGATATTCGATGCGATTGTAGACATCGCATAAAGGAGAACTAAGAGCTTTAAATAGTAAAATTAAATATAATATTATATACTTCATCGGCTCAATATAATGTAAGCTATTATAGCTTATAATATGAAATTTACCATTCATGTATACTAACGGATATATAACAGTCTTACCATCTATAACCATCTTATTTATACCATACACCAAGATCAATTGTATTAAAGATATTTTTAAAATAGTCAGTGATTTATTGTACGTGGTAAATTATTCTATGACAATAACATGTTTATATTATTTAAGATTTTGAAGTTACATATCGCTCCAAACTAAGTTGCCTTTATCCCAACGCTTTGTTGGTTTTGGTTTATGGTATAAATTATGAGTCGTTAGTTTTAGTATTTAACGGTTATTTTATATTAAAACCAATGAGCTGGCCTCGCTATTGTAATAAATTATAATATACTTGTAAGGGTCCATATTATTTTGAACCATCCATCCATTCTACCTTTGTTTCACCCAAAAGTTGGACCATTTAGTGAGGTTAGAATTATAGTCATTAGTGGCATAGATCATTTCCAGCCTTATTGTATAAAACTTGAGAGTACAAATACTCAATACTTATGTAAGAGTACGTCTACGAAATCTTTATTAATAAATTATAAGTTAACATTATTTCCCTATCGAAAAATACTGAGCGATCTGCTATTATTTATATTCTTTTAAAATTAATAATAAGAGAAAAACGAATTATATATATTTCATTTCCAGTAATATAGATAGTTAAATTAATATATTAATTAAGTTCAGAATATACCCTATTTATCTTACAAAAATTGCTTTCGCTGAACATATATTCCAGGTTCGTTACGTGTAAATAAACGCTAAATAATATAAGTATATAAAGCTATTAGAAGTTAATTATGTTATCAAAAACAGTGAGATTAAAATTAAAGTTAGTTTAGTACAATAACTCGAGCGTAAACCATCCGTACTTACAAAGAATCTCTTACAGTACATTACAGTACAATTGTACACATCAGGAGATATGTGCTGAATAGTCGCGTTAGGATTATTTGCAATTAGTCAATACATAGGTTATAGGAAAATATATAAAAGCACAACATAAACATTATTTTTATGTTTCAAATCTAAGGTAGTATCAATATTATTTTCCGGGATAGTATTTAAAGAAAATCATATATATACATTTGTTATTTATTTAATAATTTCTCATGTTCAGAGAATTTTGGTATCATTTGAGAAGTTTTAATAATACATCTGTTAATTTAAATTTCGTAAATGCTATCCCAAAACTGCAAACAGTATGAGATTAATTTTAAATGATCAAATATTATATTTTTTTATTGCATACATATTGTTAGAAAGTAGAGCATATCACGCCATTGCAATTAAAATAATTATTGTCTACAGTAGAACCTCAGTTTAGTTTTTTTATTAATTACTTTTATATTTTTATATGCCGAAGGTATTTTTTTAAAGTAACCAATAGTTATTTATTTCATTTATTCGAAATTTCACAAAATAGATTTAAAGTGCACGTAGTAAGTAATAGGTTTTATTATATCTTGTAGTCTCCAAGTGACCAAATTGAGATGGGTGAATTTTCTTTACAAAATGTTAAGATTGTAGGTACACTTTAATTTGGTATTCTTACATAAAACATTTTTTATCTATGCTTGTTTTTATACTATTTTTTGACGTCTGTCAGAAATAACAAGATTAATATACCAATTATATATTTATTAATGAATTGGCTATAAATTTAAAAACTAAGTGTACCTATGTTATACAATTATCGTAACCTCAATATACCTAACATCCCGCCTAACTCGGTTAACATCACAAATATATTTTGTACATGTCTAATAGATTCGATTGCTAAAGTTTCATATTGGCTTGTCTGTGATATCTGATAAATCTAGCCGAATATAAAACCGCTTTAAAAATAAAATCCTGTTATTTATAATTTTCTCTTACGTGCTTAAATATTATGATTGAAAGGTTTTATGTTAAGCGCTTATTTCTCGCACAGATAATTAACATTTTCCGGATAATACCAGTTCAGACAGGTTATGTGATCACTATTCGCTCTACAAATGTATCGATACCAGTAATACTTGTAAGCTTGTAACTTATTGTACCTACATTATATTAGGTGACAACCTTCACAATAAAATGAAGACTTAAATATGCAATTTGTTTAATTATTTCCCATTTTAATATTCATAATTATAATACATATCTATAAAATACTTATTATCTTGCTCGAAGAACCTTAAATTTAAAAATATGCATACTTCACGCAAGTATAAGAACAATAAAAGATTTAAATATTTAGTATATGTTTATTCTTAATATTTAAGTAATAATAAATAAACAGAAGTTTTGATAATTACTTAGTACAAAAAGTACATAAATCTATGCTTTGATATAACTTAAAAATGCCTATATTTCAAAGTATAATATTGAAGCTTGTGTTACATAACACGTACAATACAATGCTTTATGAAACTTACTTTTAATTTAAACGTGATAGTTATAAAAAAAAAATCTGACAAAAGTTTGACAATTTATGAAAGACTGATATTTCACGATCGAATCACATCACAAAACAATAATAATATACGAACCGCGATGTCTTTTTTATCATCCGAGGTAACTTCAAGGATTAATAAACATATAAATATAAATGTTTATATTAGAAATAGTCTACAAACATGTTAGTCATGTTACACTTATTGAAAAATTTAATAAACATAGAATGAAAAACTTAACACGTTCGAGTCCTTTTCGTGTTAAATAATTGTTAATTCTATAAATATTGTTTATAAGAGATATTTCTGACAGTGTTAAATAAAACGTCTTCTATACGAAGTAGGCCGCTAGTTGCGCCATCTTGTCCTTGGGTTGTTTGTTTCTATGTTTCCCGCGCGCTCGTCCGCCGCGACCACGTGACCCACCGCCGCGGGGCGCCACCGCGCGGTGCTTCTCCACCTGGAGGGGGGAGACCGGTATAGACTGAGGGGGTTCCGTTATAAAATAATAATAAAAAAAAATTAAAGTATAAAATTATTTAAAAAAAAGGTACCGATAATGCTTGCCTAAAACATAGTATTACGTGTAATCGAATATTGAGTTTTTATATCACCATAATAGGATGGTAGAATTCGAAAAATGTCCTATATGAAACAGATTTGATTTATAGAACCTAAATATACAATCACAAAAAAAAACCGGCACGCAATTTTCCGAATATGTAGTAATTATAATTCCAAATAATGATGTAATGTAGTGTGTGTCGGTCCACTCACTAGCGCGCTGAAGCTAGGCTCGCAGTAGAGGCAGGCGGTCATCTCAGTGAGCGCGGCGGGCAGGCGCGTGCGCTCGGCGCGGTACTCCACCGACACGAGTTGCGCGCCGCACGCACACGACGACTCGCACACAGACACGCGCGTCGCGTCCTCGAACACGTTGATGATCACGTCACATCTGCAGGGGGAGTGATGTTTATATAACCTTACTTTTATAATTTAATAAAACTTGTTTATTTAAAGGAAGCTACCTGTAGTCGATTCAAAATCAAACCAGGCCGTGGTACTGAATCACAAGCCTTAAACTTCGCTTTAAAAAAATCTTATAAAAATTTGCTATTATATTGGCAAAGTTATTATTATGATCAATAATTATGCTATACATTGAATTTGTTAAGTTCATTTTAGTAAGTGTTTTTTCAGGATAGATTACTAAGATTCACTAATCTGGATACAATCAATATTTTTAGTAGCATTTAATTTATCAAGTAAATTTTCCAAGTCGTTTGGGTATGACATGTCATGTGAACATATGTCATAACGGAGCCTAGTATTATCTATTGCGTAACAACTTACCGATTACAGGCCAACTTCCATTTAGGAGCCGAGGGATCCAGAACTAAAACACCATCACATTCGACACAGCCGGATACTCCTGTGGAGTTGACTCCGTACGGGCACGTGGGGTGCGTGCACGAGTTGCACCCGAAACCTTTCTTCATGTCCCTGTTCGTTTGTTTGTTTTTAATTATTTTGAGATTTATCTTTTCTAAATAAGATGTAATTTTTCTAAATAAGATGTAATTTTTCTAAATAAGATGTAATTTTTCTAAATAAATAAGTTCTAAAACTATAATTACAGCCGCTGACATTTTTTTTTTTATTTTCTTTAAAGTTCCTTTTTTAAGGTAACAATGTAATGTGTAGTGAAATGTACCCGCAAATGGGTGAACTGGAAATTAGAAGCAGTGAATATAAGTAATACCTGACGGTCGTTGTAGCAATAAATATCAAGGGTACCTGAAGGGCGGGTGGTTGTAGCAGTAGGGACACAGCGGGAAGCTCTTGCCCTTACTGCCGGAAGACCAGGACAGCAGCTCGAAGTCGTCGAGAGGACACTTCAGCTCGCGGTAGATACGTACGGAGCCGTGCTGAGGCAACACGTACGTGTCGTCGCAGTGGGAACAGTGCAGGCGGGCCGGCTTGGCCTGACACAGACGAACATACACGTTACATAGTTGTGACCTGGATTAATAATCTTATGGTGAGAGTATCTCAAATCCCATCACATCTTTCTAACGCAACTCTTGACAGTCTTTTCAAAAGTGTTTTATTTTAATCATCGTTTCATCGTAACGGAACTCTTAGGCTTAAGAAATGAAATGATTATTTGTAACCATTTACAGAAATGTTGCGAGTAAATATTTTAAACGCTTAAAATCATGAGCGAAAATCATACTATCTTCTACTTTTTTTATCTATTATTCGCTACATCTAAAAGTAATTATTTGCAACAAAAATCATAGATAAAAACAAAGACATAATATTTTAAAGTAGACAGATATTTAAATAAAACCTTTTTTAATGCAGATTTTCTTCCTTTTCTATGTATATTGGTAAACTTATTTATATTACGTATTACTACAAACATACAGTCGTGAAACATCAATCAAACCCACCTGTATGTATCTCATATAGCGTCTACATTTTCCGCATCGTGATAATGCTTTACCACTCGTCTTGAGCGACGAGAAGCTGACCTCGAAGAGTTGGTCCATTGCCTCAATTGATCTTACAAAGTACTGGAACTTTCTACGGAATATCTCCGTGGTGTGAGTGAGGACGGCTGCGAAATCGGCTTTGCCGATAGCGATGAGGTTCAGTTGTTCCTCGACGGCTGAACGCATCGTCGGCAACACTAATTCTGGGTCGATCTGTTAAAAAAATATAAAAGTATTATAATCAAATCAATTTGAAATTAATTTTATATGAGTATTTTTTTAAAGTTTTTCCAGTTTGAAAAATTGTACAAATTTTTCACATGAGTAAATGAATGTTTGGATTTATGATGGGTTTAACAACTAAGAGGGATATATAACTATGAAACACAGACCACTGACATATATTTTTTCTGAATTGAAATCTATCGGTTCTGGAGTTAAACTAATAGATGTACTAACATATAGGAAAAAAAATGATCCTGACACTAATCACTGCTGTATTATTATAACCAAGGCCATATAGAACTACACAAGTACCTTCTGGTAGCCGTGTACGAGCACCACCCCCAGGCTGGTGGGCACCAGTCTGCGGCCGCTGCCGACACACACGTAGTTCCTCTGACAGATGTTGTTGATGTGAACGGGGATGGACGCGTCCGTACCGATGCCATGTTTTTCCATTAGAGTTATCACCTACAAAAATACAAGGACCTTAAGATTTTAAGTTCTAAATTTAATTATATTTACAAAATAGTCTTTATCACTACAGCTGATCCTAAATTGTCAACACAGGTCTGACGTCACAAGCTGAGAACGTTTAAAGTAACTTTGAACTCCTTATTGATAGGAATAATTGTTATTTAGATTAAACATCGCACCGACTCTTCTAAGTGTGACGTCACAATCTGGGAATGTTTAAATTAACTTAGAACTCTATTGATTAAAAATATTTTTTATTTAGAATAAAACATTGTACCGAATCTTTTTTTTACATTTTTCTGACATCATAATAACACAAATTTTATCCACACTTCACACAAACATGTATTTGTAACATTTTCATACACATACATCTGTCACAGAGATAAGCTAAACACACACACTCTAGCATGCGTAAGCTTAGTTACGCACACTATAAAATATCTGTTAAACATGTCATGTACCCAGGAATACAGGACAACACACATATGTATAAGTTTAACACATACACACACACAACCATAACCATCACACACGCGTCACCTCTGACTCGGTGAGGTAGTCTGGCGGCGAGGTCTGACACTCCACGAGGCGGTGGTCGTGCGCGCGCAGCACGTCCTCTACAGACAACACGGGGACGAACTCGTCCTTACCGAACGCCTACGAGGAAATATGTTATTAAGTACCTTATAAGTAATAACTAACTACATCTTACTGGTCATTATAATCCACTTGCAAAATTGAACATTGACTTCGTTTTAATTCAAGACTGACTATTTTGTAGTTGAGGATAGTACAGCCATTTTAAATAAAAATTTTGGATATTTATCAGGATTGTAACCAGAAGCTCCCCTTTCCTCTATGAATGTGATTTATTTATTGTATGGTACCATACATTCATACCTGCCAATGCATGATCTCAGTGTACCCCGCGTCCACCAGCGTGTTGCCCGTGTAGTAGAAGGTCTCTGAGCCCACGCTGAAGGTGAGCGTAGTACTGAGGTAGCGACAGTCGCGCGACAGTGTGGCGATGAAGTGTCGCGTGATGTAGTCGTAGATCCGCCACATGTCACCCTCCAGGTCGGACTCCGCTGAAAAAAAATATTATATCAACGGTTCTAGGGTTGTTTAAAGTGACATTATATATATATTTGGAATCAGCGCTTTTTTTTCTCTTACATATATTTTTGTGGTAGGGTGCGGCATAGTACAAGGTGTTATGATATGGGATGGTATGTTGTGGTATGGAGTGATATGATATGGTATTGAGCTGATAAGTCTTTTTAATGGTTGTTACCACTAGTCGCAAATATTCTTATTCGCAATATAATCTTATTGAAACTCACTCTCTTACGAAACACTACAACAATGGTAGTTGCACAATTGCAATGCTAGTTTAAAGAAACTACTTGGTTGAATTAAATATTTTACTACCTTATTTATTTTTTAGTTGATTCCTTCTTTGACTCAAAATTAACAAGCATTTAGGTGAAATCAGAATCTAAGAGAAGCTAAGAAAGTAAGTGTAAGTAACTCACAGGCCTGTTTCATGGGTGTGATGGGAGGATGGTCCCCGGCATCATGACCCTTCTTGGGTTTGTTGATACCGTTAGCTATCAATGCACGTACTTCTGCACCCCATTTGTTGGAGTTCTGTTGTGTACGGAGAGTACCTCTGAGAAATATAACATGATGGTGGAATTAAATGTTACAAGGATAGTTAGTAGAACAATGTACAAGATAGATAGTGGAACTGCCGCATTAAAGACGCATTTTTATAGTAAAGTGACAAAAGCATGAATATTAATTGTACTACAAAATGAAAATATAAACTTACATGAGGTCAAAATTTTCTCCATAACTAGTGGTTTCCGTCCTTGGATATGATATATAACCTTGGGTGTAGAGGCGCTCTGCTATCTAACATCAGAAAAAAATATTCTTTTAAAGCTCAACTCGACCATAGCTTTAATTCAAACAAACAAACTTGCCTCCATCATAAGGGTTAACATTATACTAATACTTTAAAAATATTTATTTAAAATAAATTGAACCTTATACTTTCTTATATAAAAATATAAAACGTCAACCCGCAATAGAGCACCATGGAGTTCTGTGTACTCAGAGGTTGACTTGAGCCCATACTTGGATGTGCATCAAGTAACACTTTCATAAATACTAGAATTTGATATACAGAAGGATTGGTCTCATGAAAGCAGTTAGTTTATGGGTTGCAGAGACATGTTATATCAATTCATTAGAGTAAAGAATTACATTATCTGGGTTGAAAATATTGGTGAATATAGACTTTATGAGGCAACACCTTATTGCTTGTATACCTGCATAGCATGATGTGGTCCCATACCAAGCCCTGCACTGGCAACTCTCATCAGCTCTACCGTGTTGAGAGCAGTTGGACGAGCTTTTATCTTCTCTTTGGCTTGGATATTTATTACTCTAAAATTAAAATAATAAATAACGTTTGAAAATATAACTTAAATAATAAAAAAATTGTTAAGGTTATTTTAATTTTAATTCTAATAAGTAGAGAATGAAAAATAAAACGATACGGGCATGGATTCGCACCCGCGACTTCTGGGACGGTTTCCTAGAGGTCGCGTGTTCGAATCTCTGCCCGTATCGATTTCTAATTTTCATTCTATATTTGCATTTGAATTACAATATGAATATAAAATGACAAAATTATTAATATATTAACGAAATAATAAATAAATAATTAATATAATTAATAAAATTGCAAGTATTTTAGATAACATTTTTGTTATTACATATTATACTTACGTTGCCTCTTTTATCTCCTTGATTCCAGCAAGGAACATATTGGCGATATCCTTTTCAAAGCTTCTAATTCGTTTCCATTCTAACGGCAGTTCTCTGCCCTCGGAGGTGGATGCTGTGACTCGTAAGACCCAATATGTTTCAGGTTTAAACGTCTGAATCTCATCGTGCCGTTGGACACAGAACCCCAGGGTTGGGGTCTGGCAGGGACCGTATGAGATCAGTGAAGCATCAAGGTCGCCATACCTACCTATAATTTCATTATCATTTTTCAATTTACACAAGAAAATAATAATAATAATAATAATAATAAAAATAGTAGATCTCTCAGTCGTTCTGATAAAGACGAACCTAAAAAGAAATAGAAATATAAATGCTAAATTCTTAGAAGCAGATAGCAATATGGTAGCTTATTTAGTAGATTCAAGGGATGATTTTCCAAAGGTCGCGTGTTCGAAACCTTGTTTATATTTTTAAACAATTTTGTACGGATTTTTTTTAATATCATTCTAACAAACACCCACTGGTTCTCAAAGATAACTGATATTCAATTAAAATCTAAATATATATTTTAATAAAACTTACCTTGGAAATACTTAGTCTGAAATCGCGTAAAAGCGCAACCAATGCGTAGATCCAGTTCTTGTCTAGCATCTACACTGCGTGATTCATTTTCATTAGGTCTAATGAGATTCAACATGGCCGCTTTTATATCTTTTTCGGTGATGGCTGAAAACCGCGCTCGGTATGTTACTAGAGGAGAAAATACATCCCCTTTCATGTATGGCTGGACACAAGACATTACCTAAAAACAAAATAATTAGTTACACTAAGTATTTAAATGTATTTTAAGTTAAACAAGATCCTCGTAATCAATAAATAACTTATCCCTGAGATATGCTATCTCATTCCAAAATAGTAAATTTTCAAATCATAATTTAAAAAAATAAAATTGGTAAGGATTTTGTATCAATAGTGAAAATAACTGAAGATAGGATTTTTAAAGTTGTTTACCTATGGGTGTCTGAGGTATTAGTTTATTTTGCAAAAGCAAATATGGTGTTGTTGTTAAAGTATTCCACAAAAGGAAGAAATAGCTAAACATATCATTATGTACAAAGCAGTATCACAGTTTTGTTAGAAATTTTACTAATTCAGCAGTAAAGTAGTAACTAAATTAGTTATTTAATTTTAAGTGACTTATAAGTATTATCCAAACATATTTTTCCACCGCCTGAGGTTTATAAGGATTTAAAGATGCTTCATAGAAAAATACAATAACTTTTATTTCAGTGACTTATTAATTTGTAGTGATCTTATTTACTTCACTACTAAATTCATTACATGAATTACATTAGGTATGATAACCCAATCACTTGCCCACAGGATGTGTATAATCAAGCTATTTTAGACATACATCTAAAAAATAAATAAGTTGTTAAAAAGCTGCTATGTGAAGTCTTACCAAAATAATAGATCATACCTCAAAACAAATATTCTCTCCTTCTTTATCACAATCCAACCACAGAATAAGATAATCACATCCCTTAGCCTCTTGAGCTAAAAATGCAGGTATCCGAAGTCTTGGCATTGCTTCCTTTTTTTCAGTGGGACAGCTGAATAATTCAACAGGGTCTACTTTATCCCAATTATTATATTTGCCAGTAAAATCCAAACTCATCACATGCCCACACACTGAAGTCATTTTAAATTTCATTGGCTCATTTTTGAAGGTGCCGGTCCATTCATGAATTGAACAAGCTGTATTGGATCCTAAAAATATAATATTGATATGTACGAATGCGAAAACATTATTTTGTAATTAATACGTTAGGCTATTTCTATAATAAAGACCTAAGATCAACGTAAGGATACCTAAATAATAGTAAAATATAAACAAACCCTTGTTGGTGTTGCATTTTCCATTACTAAGAATAGTTGCAAGATTTTGAGCTAAAGAAGGCTTTTCAGCCACCATTAATGCAGTCTTCATCGTAACCGGTTCACTTATTCTCTTAGATACAAAATATTAAATACTTATCATGAATAAAGGCTTAAATATTCTATCTCTAAAATATTATATATTACATATTTAGCCGCACGGCACACCAGTGCATTAGGGCAGGCGGCAGCTGACAGCCATTCTTTATTGACATTGACATCAGACATGTAATATTACATTTTTATTTTGATCCTTGAGACCATAGACTGTTTTATTGTACTAAGTGTAAACGTAACTTTATTTTACACACCATAATAGTTTCTGTTCTATTTCATATTAGATCTTTAAAAACATCAATTTAAAATTTTATTACTTTAAACTACTTTTATAAATAGGATCATTTACTTTTTTTATTTTTCTGTCATTGACAACTCAAAAAGTTATTGTAATTAATCTGTATTTTATTATTGAATTTATTCGTCAAATTGTAGGTGGTTCGTGGTGGTCTATCATTCAATATTTTGCATTGTGATTTCTGCGAGTCGTAGATATTTAGAATTATTAGGATTGCTATTTGCTTGTATAATATATTAGCAGGCCTTGAATTATGTGTGACTAAATTTCACAATTTCTGTGTTTAAGTTTTACTTGTACGATTTGTGCAGTGCTTTAAAATGGTATGTGATAATAGTGTTCAATTGTTTATTTATTAAATTTTAGTTAGTTCCAAGTGTGTGAAAGTGAAATTCATTGCAGAGTCAAGCTCGAGTTGACAATATATGTCCTACGGCACATCTTCGAGTGGTATTGTCGTCGTCAATGGAAAATAATATGCCTCCACCGTTTATGGACTTAAGTGAGTACTTATTTAAATGTCTTATCAAAAGACATAACTACAAGACCACGTTAATTTACTCTCTTTATTAGTAACAAGGTCTCTTGAGTACAAAATATTAATGATAATAATAATAATATTCTTAACATTTACAGTCCACTTGGTTTTGTTTATATTTCGTTGTGTCTATTTAAATTTAAATTAATTACCTTCTCCTATACCATATGTGTTAAAGTATATTTTTTACATTGCAGTCAGATTTTATGAATTGTGTAGATTCAGTGTCAAACAAGTCATTACATTTAATAATCTATTTCATTATATTTAATCAATAATCTATAAATATACTGCAAGTAACTATTATAAGTGGCATATTCATAAATACAAGGGAATCAACCAATCACCCTTCATTCAAATGCTAAGATAAGCATTTTTTATACATTTGTAGAATATTAACTCTGACAAAAAAATATTTTATATGTTATACCAAATAAGTTTTTATAGGCCATTAGTGTTAGGAACACAGATAAAAACAGACATGTTGTTGTTTTTTATTCATTGATTAGATCACTTGTAATATAACAAAGGCATTGATTTAATAATATTGAAAGTTTGCTATGTCATCATTTATTCATTAAGGATTGTTTTGATAAATACTACCAAAGACTATTATAGTTTATTTTAAGAACTCTTCTGACATTCTATTGAATATGTTGTTTTTTTCTTGATTCCAAGTTATAATAAAAGTACTACATCACAATTTAATAATTACAGACAATATGCACGACATACCACCTCCACAAGTGGATTTCTCAGCCCCACCTCCATATGAAGTGGCCGCTAACTCCAAGCTGCCAACTTATGAGGAGGTGGAGAGGGAAAAACAAATGGAAGAACAAGGACCTCAGGTGTGTTTTAGAATTAGTGTATATAGTTGAAAAATTAAATATGGAAATTTAAAAACAAACCCCATACAAAAGGATAAAAATAAAAAAAAAGGATAAAAATAATATTATTATGTATCTTTTTGAAGTATGATGGACACACAGGTAGATAAGTAAACTAATAATGCCCCTCATTTTTGAGTTGGGGTTTAATAAAAACCTGTGTCTAGATCTTGCATCACTCGTTTGCTATTGGATATTATTTCTTGATTAAAAGTTTGTTTTTTTTATGATAATCTGCAGTAATTATTGATTGTGGTTATTGTATGTACACCATAAAAAATCTTTATCATTAAATGCTTTTAAGTGTTGAATATACTTATATCAGATTAAAGTTTGTCTAATAAATTATAGTCAAGCATAGCTGATAGTATATGAAAAATGGAAATAGAATTTTAGACATATAATGTAACATTGATTTGGGTTTTTTCCATAGTTATTGAACTCATATTTACACATTACAGAATAAGCATTGAATAAAATTTCATATTGGATGGAATTCCTGAACCTTTTGTTTTTGTAATAAATATCAAACTTGATATGAATAATCAACATTATTTAAACTTTCTAAGTTAATTTTGTAAAAACCATTTTCAACCTCTATTTACAATTCACTTTTACAAAATATTTAGTTATATCAAGTTAAGTAAAATAATATAATATAGTTAGATATAGTTGTTATAATATGTAGTAGAAATAAAGGCTATTTTTATTTTTTACTGCTATGGCTTCATTCATTCACTCTACGAATATTTAGAGCTAGTCTCCTCCATCCTGATTAACACTATTTTATTATATAACGACACGGTAACTTAGTTTGTATATGTTTGATGCCAAATAATCTTTATATATTTATTATTATTACACCTATTATCAATAATAATAGTAAAAAAATATCTATTCTAATATATGAGAAGCATTTTGATACTTTTTTATATATAATAAAAAGATTGTATTAAAAAATGTCTAGTAAATTTCGTTGACCATTATATGACCATTTAGATGGTCCTGTTACTTGAATATGAATAATTTAAATTATATAGTAGTGTAAATACACGAGGGTCAACCTGGTTTTGGCGTACAAATAATATAAAAAATAGAATAACTCACAAATATATTAGAATTATAAAAATGTTAAAAAAGGTATATTTTTGTAAATTAATGAAATTACGATATTAGCATAGATGTCTCGTTTGACGGACTAAATCACGATTGAGATCAATTTGAGATGGCTTCCTACTAACTAGGTCCATAGGACAGATATTGGCTATAATAACTTTAGAAACTATGATCAGGATTATTTATGAATGAATCGTTAATGGGGATTTAATTTCTGAAATATCGGTAGGTATTTATAAAAGAACTAAAATCTTCTTGGGCGATATGCGTCATTACATACAATCGTGCTCAGAATTAACTACGCTTACGTAAGTTATAGCAAAACGTTAGTAGAGAAATGAAATTATTATAATAACTGGTTATCTATCACTTATCAGCGTTATTTATTATTAATATTTACTTTAAACATGATAATAATATTTAATATTGTTATTAGAAAAACGCAATTCATTATTTTTAATGAAAGACGCTTCAAGAGTTATTAAAAAAAATGTATATACAAACTTTATGGTTTATTTTGCATACTTCACCAAAGAGATATGTATGTTTTTATTTATAGAAGATGATTTACTTTTTTTTGTACTTTGCCATTGATTGATTGTAAGGAGCTCAAGATAACCTCAACGCATATTAATGAATTATAACGTTAATAGCTTATATTAAAATACATAGATTATAGTTATATTTCTAAAATTTTAAGTTATAAATATTTTATTTTTAAAGTTGCCTCCGAACCACCAGACGCTGGCCGCGTTCGTGACGGTGGAGCCGACAGAAGGCGTCGCAGAACAACTCGATCCCGAAAATGGATTGCTCGGGACTGACATCATGTTCCTAACTTCATTCTTTGGTAAGTTACACTAGATCATAATATGTGCTTTAATTATATTTATCTAGTTCCTATAATATACGTTTAAAATGCTAATTGTGTTTACTCCAACTGTCTTAGTGTGAGTGTATAGTGATGTGAAGTGTTTATGTTTATTAATTTGGCACCATGTTACGCAGCCAATTATTTTTTTTCTTTACAAGAACGCGAGAACCAAGACTGTGACAATATATACTAAGTTGACAGCCATTCTGATTGACTGTCGAGTGAGGTCGCAATTTGAATTTTGATTAACTTAAACACATTATAATATGTATACAGTTTCACTCCCAAATCGAACTGACTGTAATAATCCATTAATGTAAACAAAAAAACCGCACCGGCTTAACTCAATGATTTTTCCTCAAGGACACGGCCTTGATGATTTAAAGCCATTAGCCGCCAATTTTAGTAGACGTCTGTTTAGTAAACGTGTTTATAATCAAATTATATATTCACATAAATATTTTAAAATAAATAAATAAATAATAAAGAGATTTCTGTCAGAGTAAAAATGACCATGGTAACGACTAGTCAAGAACGCTTCCTCACAACAAAACTTAATTGTTATAGTAACTCGTAACTTAAAAAAAAACAATGATAAAGCCCCACTCAAACCCGTTTACGACCAAAAGTCAACTGTGATATCTCGCTAACTTCTAGCTACCAAGATGTAGGTATGCGCTATAAAAAAATTGAGATATGTTTAAGATATATGTGTACTTGACAGTCAGATTACATTAAATTTGTTTTCTTTTATAATTTTGGCAATTTGACAAAGCACCAAGTTGAAAGAAGTAAGTACTCCGTATATATAAAACATAATAATAAAACATATAATTCATAATTTATAACCATACTAGTCTTGTTCGTGTCTTTTCCCACATGTTATCTATACTAATATTATAAAGAGGAAAGGTTTGATTATTTTTTTGTATGTTTGAAATAAATAGGCTCCGAAACTACTGGACCGATTTCTAAAATTCTCTGACCGTTGGCAAGCTACACTATTCCCGAGTGACATAGGCTATGATTCATTTTCAAAAAATTAGGAATGATTACTAAAACTTGAATATTTTAAAGCAAGGTGTAAACAATTAACAAAAAACTGCGTGCACTGCGAAAACGGTGAAAGTTACGCAAAAATGATGTTCTATGAAATTGTTTCCATAGATTACGCGAAAAGCGACCTACACGCGGGCGGAGCTGCGGGCAACAGCTAGTTCGCTTATATAGCGTCTTATAATTACCTCGATAGGACTTGTATTTAATATGCGCACCTCTATAGACAGAGGGTTTTAAAGGTGTGATGTTATATATGTTATGCTTGTAAAAACACACATGCTTAAGGGAGTTGAAACGCGATCACGTCTGAAAGTTGTCATGCAAAGTCGGACCCACACCTCTTTACCTCTTCAAGGGGAAGGCACCCCCTCTCAGTTTCCAAAAATCCGTTCTTAGCCTTAACTTTCTAAACTGGAGGAACCTACATGCAAAGTTTGAAGTGAATCCGATTATCCACTTCTTGTCCTCCTGAGAGGGGAAATTTTAAGAATCCTCCCTTAGTGTCCCCCTAAACCCCCCAACAAACGCACATACCAAATTTCAGGTTCTTGCGTTTACGCACTCAGTTACGGAAGAGTTGTACAATAGGCGGCCTATTTAAAATATGGAATTAGAATCATAAATTAAATGATAGATATATGTTATCTTAAGTGCGAATGAGGCTTAAAATAGACCCTGATAAAAATAAAAGAGACACTATTTATCAGAAAAGTGGTGGAATTCCACCACGGCTTTCGGAGGAAGATCATCAGGCCGGCGACAGGTCCTGAAAACTTGCCAATATCTTGCAATTGCTATGTTGCGCCGACCCCCAAAAAATTGCAATACCGGCAAATGGAGAATACGATATTATGTAACATAATAAAGCTTCTAACTCTTTAGCTTCATGACACTTGTCCTTATATCTTCCAGACAGATTTGAAAACATCTTTCATGTTATAGTATATTTGTTAAGGCTTTATAAAATAATACTACAATACACACAACTACTAATGGAAAGTGGCATATGTAAAAGTAAGTAGATTATTGAAAGTGATTCTATAATAATATGCCTATAATATATTTCGGGTCTCACTGTTTCTTCGACTTCGATTAGTTGGTTTGAACGTGTTTCATCTTTCTGTAGTCACCACGAATGAACTATAGAAAATAGTTAATATTAACCAAAATGTGGACTAAACTTAAAAGTTTATGTTTAATTTTGTAACGTAGCCAGTAAAGTGTCTTTATTATCTGTAATCATTGATCTTAATAGATAAAAAAAAATGTGTTTTTTTTGTGACTTTTTTATATTTTGAATAAGACATTTATTATATATTTTTGTTTGTGTTCGTTTTATAATAAGAGTTTTTTACTCCTTAGTGCATTATATATTGGGAGCATTCATAAAACTTATTAATTACTAGCTTTTTCAGTTACCCCGAACGTACGCTAAAAAAATTTGTATTATATACAGTCTATCTATACCTTTATATTTATATTTAAAGAAAATCATCAAAATCTGTTATAAAGTTTTTGGAATATTGATAACATAAAAATACAGATAAAAATAAAGACCCCGTGTTTGTGTGTTTTATTAAATAAGTCATGAAACTAATAATTATTATTAAGTTTCCCAAAAATAAAATAAATATACAATGAAAACAGAAAGTCCTATACTCCTAGTAAGTACAAGGTTGGACATTACTAAACTATTATATGACAGTTTATGAAATCGTAAAATCAACAGAAGAATAATTAAACAACTTTATTATTTTAAATCTATTGACACATGTTAAATAATTTGTTAAAGCAATATATAATTTTTAGAATGATTCTAAAGAAAAATATATTTTAACATATTTTTTAAAGTGTCAATAGACTTTCATTCATAGAGTGTATAATAATTTTGTATTGATTTTACGTATACATTAAAAAAAATACAATATTCATCATACTATCCAGTGGCCTTCCTGTTCAATTGGATCGGGTTCCTCCTGCTGATGTGTTTCTGCCACACGGTGGCGTCACGCTACGGAGCGCTCGCGGGCTTCGGCCTCTCACTCGCCAAGTGGACCCTCATCGTCAAGCACTCCACCGAGCTAGCCTCGCACGAGAACTCGTGGCTCTGGTGGCTTATCATGGCTTTTGGTGAGTATATGTCATACCAATGTGTTCATGGCATTACACGTTCACACAGACAGATAAACCTACAGACACAACAGACACACCGTCTTGGGATACTTAAGTTTATCTATAATCTATTTTTAGACTATAATTTACACGCTCACACAGACATACACACAAACACACACCTTGCGACACTTAAGTTTATCTATAATCTTTATCAAGATTTTGATTATTTCACTAACATATTGTAATCAATGTTACAAGAACTGTCAATAAAATCAAATAAGAATAACAAAAAATTAATAATTGTGTTTTAAGCTCAGAATTAACCATCGCAATATTAATTAAAACGATTCCGTAGTATAGAGAGCCGTAGATATCCGTAGAGATCCGTAGATAAAGAGCGTTTATCGAGTCTTATTTGTTTTTAGCTAAAAACTGTACTTTTTCAAACACTCCTTCTAACCACGTATCATATAATTACTAGTTATTTTAGAAAATGTAAATCAAATCATGATTTTTGAATTATAACCTGATAACCAAAATATATATTTTTTTACAGGACAAATTACACACATTGATCTAAACCCTAAGTAAGCAAATTATTTGCTTGTGTTAAGAGTGTTAGACAACGATACAAATACATAGAAATACACATTATAGATACTGAGAATATAATACTAATAAACGACCAAACCCAAAAATACAGACATCTATGCTCATCACATACATGTCTGTACCTCTCGGGAATCGAACCCGAGCCCCGTTGCGCCGCTATACGCTAGGCGTCTGCGCTAACCACTCAACCAACGGGGCGGTTAAATTAATTCCAATTTCCTCTTTCTGCGTAAAGTTCAACTTTAAAATCACTTGAAATTACTTAAATATTAAGAAAAAATACAGCAAATGCTACAAAGCTCTTAGAATTTAGAAATATCAAAAAATACATTTAGAAACATGTTTCTAGGAATCGTAATCTGCGTACGCGCAGTGGTCCAGTACCTTCACATCAAGCGTGGCTGGCGACTGCTCTCCGGCACGGCTCAGGAGAGACTGCTATTCTTCTATTGAACACCATCTTAACAAACCATAATACACACTATCCTGTACACACTGAGTACAGTTTCGCTTGAACTTTGTTTGCCTTATTATATCAAACTACCTTCCAGTTTGAGTTATATTGAGGCTGAATTGATTATTTAAAAATTATTTGCTCATAACTAGAATTATTGACGTCAAAGACAATTGTTATAATATTAATACTTATTTACTGCCACATATAATTATTTTCTTTTTTGTCCAAATAAATGTTTATTTCCAAAATTGTATAAGCCTGGATGTTCTTGATGTGACTGTGGTCTTCAAAAATAATTTAAATTTCGAACTTAAATTTTTGTGAAAAGAATATCCAGCAAACGAATTGTCACTTTTTTTTATTAAGTAGATATATTTAATAAGGTTACATTTGATGTGACAATTAATGGTAGGGGGATTGTGAATAAATTAAAAAAAAAAATCTTTACATGTGTGCGTTATTAAAATAAATGGAGATGTGTTATAAGCAAGTCTTTGTCGATGTTAAATAGAATAAATGTTAGTCTTTGATGTTAAAATAAATATATAATTGTAAATTAACGTTTGGAATTTACGCTTTCACCAGTTAAGCACCAAAATTATTTTCAAGATTTTTTTGACCAAAAATCTAACTAGTGCAATAAAGATCTAGTTAAAAGAGTTTTTAGTTTAAGATAACCGTTTAATATTTTGTTATATAAAATTATTTAAATAATAGAGAAGCAAAAGTTTTGTTTTATTATGATTTAGAAATGTCCTCCCAATACAGTAAGGGAAAACATATCAACTTTTTAATATATATTTCTCTATTAAAATAAAAGCCGTGTCTAAATATATTTATGTCTATGGTTTTTAATATAGTAGTGTAACTGAATTAGTGTATGTGTGCGTAATGTATAGGAATATATTATTTTTATAATTAATTTTAGTAGATTATATTTTATTTACCGAGGCTTTTTGCGATTTTTTAATTTTTAACAATCTTTTATAAAAATAAAGATATGACGTAAAAATAGATATAAAAATATAAATAAACGAATATTGATGATAATTATAATTTTAATAATAATACATATATTGTATTATTTATTTAATCCTAGCAAATAATTGGTACGCATGGTATTTTAACTTGCAATATGGATTCGACCGAATGGTTAAAATTTGTTTAAAATTTAAGTATATTTATGATTCTCATTGTCTGCACAAAAACTTGATATGTAGAAACGCGTTTTATGTCAATTTGAATTACTTTGTATAAAAATGAAGTAATAATTACTTTATAATGAATAAACAATTTACGTGAGTCTTATGTTTTATTTCACGAACCATTCAAATCAAAATAATATAAAAAAAACAACTGCATCACTCTTACAGAAGACGATAAAACAAAAATCTACGAATCAATATTCTGGTGTAACTTAAGGATAAGTTGAGTGAATGAATATTAGAATTAAAAATTGATAAAATCAAAATCAAGATATGCTTAGTAAATCAACACTGTGGGCTTAGTTCATGTCAGTTATACATAAATGTATTTGTCACGACGAGAGCATAAAATTGAACCAAGAACTAAGAAAGATATAAGAAATAAAATATAACGAATACGTAGGTGAGTTTGTTGGTGGTTAACCAACAAATCTTTAAATTACTAAGGTTCTACATGTTTGAAAGACCGTAATTAACATAGGAATAACGACTTAGACGCCTAGTTTAGGTTCAAGCGACAGGTGTGTGTGGATGTGTATGTCTTCTGTAAATATTTCGTTACACTATTTCTGGATATGGTTAAAAGAAGTCACGACTTTGATTAGAATTTTTTTGGGATACTGGGATTGACCCAATTTAGTGATCTCTTTTGCAGTATAACATGAATTATAAAAAGCTTTATTCTTGAAGAAAATCTGTAGATATTTAGATTATTTAGAATATATAGAATAGAAATTTAATAATATATATAACACTCCTTAAAGTATTGTTACGAAAAAAGATATATCAGCCAAATGCGATATAAACGAGATATTTCGGGTCATTATGTAAAAAATATGTGATGTAGGTAACTAAAAATTTTAGGTTTTCGCAGTTTTTTTTTAAATATACTATAAAAGATTCCTTAATGCCGAATTTCAAAATTGTAGGTCGACTGGAAGTAGCCTTTAGGTTTTGATTCCCATGCGAGCTGCGAGTTGGAAAATATTCAGCTTGAATTGCCGTTTTTTTTTAATGCGTCGATTTAGAAGTTTGATTGTGGTCACAGCTTAAAAGTTTTATAGTGATTATTTGATACGATTTTTTTTTTTTTTTATTTTTCTACGCGTTCAAGAGGAGGTCTAGGAACTTTAAAATTAATATTCATACCACAAAACTTTAAAATTAATATTTATACCACATGATGTAACTAAAAATTTACGGTTTTAACAATATTTCCTTTATGTGTGCCGTTAGTCGTTGCTTGGTACCAAATTTCAAGATTCTGAGTTCACGGGAAGCTACCTGTTAATTTTTAGTTTCCGAGTTTCGAAAAATGGCGAAAATTTTCTGCATAAGCGACTGAATCTTTTGATTGCATTGGCTTAGAAGTTTGATTTTTTAACAGCTCCATGGAAAAGTAGAGTATTTGATATAAATTTTAGCTTGATACCTCCACGCGTTCTTAAGAAAAACGGTCTTGACAGACGGACGGACAACAAAGTGATCATATAAGGGATTCGTTTTTTTCCTTTCGAGGCACAGAATCCTAAAAAGAAGATAAATATCATTTACCATGTAATTTATCATCATTTGTCTTCTTTTTCTTAATAAACCTTTCGGTGTAGTGGTCACCTTAACTGTTGAATAAAAGGTTGCTGGGTTCGATTCCCACACGGGACACTTGTTTGTGGGTTATCCACAGATTGTTGTTCCGGTACTTTCTGATCAGTCTGGGTACTTTGCATTCGTTGTTCATATTTGTGAAGCTCCCCCCGCAACAGCGTATAATCTTTAGTGCGGGAGTTGTCTTTTTTAAGAAAAAAATATTTGCTTTAATTTTTTATGTATAAATGAAAATATTTATGACTATGCAGATTTCTTACGCAATCCTTAAAAATACCCTAACACAGATAGTGTAATTAGACTCTAAATATTAACAGTTCCATTACTTATGGAATGCAGCGTTTTAAAAGCAACCATTCAAATTCTTAAACCATTGAAATACAGGCATCTTTGTAAGTATAGTTCAGCTAGATAAGTGCCCCTTTTGCCAAAAACTACCCAGTATGCTGCCAACATTTGCGCAGGGTGGTCGTCCTGCGCCGGGCACAATTTTCCCGCGTTTCCAACATTTTCGTCTGCCACCCGTTCTGTTAGTATTAGTGTCCTTATGAAGGAAGCAACTTTAGGAATTCTCTGGGAACTTGCAAACAGTCCGTGTTTAAAGGATAATAATTTTTACAGAATACTAGGTAAGTATTTTAAATAAATAAAATTAACTACCTACATATAATACGTTGTCGTCACGCGGCTTTCGACCAAAGATGTAGAGCCTATAGAAATTTTGGCAATGTTCCAATAAGCTTAATGTTTTCCAACTTTGAACGTTACACGTTATTTATCGTAGACCTCTGTATAATGTGTTATATACAGTTATATACAGTAATTTTTTTCGTACTTTTAATTTCTAATATAAATGACCTTAAATAAAAGTAGAGGTATATTTATTACAAACTTAAGTCGACCCAAAGTTTACGTATAGCGTAATAATCACACCAACTGGATTTTATTTAAACTTAATACAATTTTTCATATTTATTTATTTTATTTATTTTGGACTATATTAATAATTTTATAATATATCTTGATAGTTAAAGAGAAAACACAAAACTCTTAAAATTTATTATTTTGGAAAACATATTATTGAAGAGGAGATCATTAATATCTCACAATTACAACATTAATTTGACTAAACATTTCAATTTGAAATTTACATGCTTTAAGGTAATTGTGTTTGACAACAAAAGAATATAGATATATGCTCCGATTTTAAAATCAAAACTTTATTACAATAGAACATTTTCTTATGAATCGTCAGACTCTTGTCACACGGAAGGGGTTAGTTTAAATGGAGAAGAACCGCCAAGAAATCCTTAGAAATATATATTTTATATAGTTATGACTATTTATTTAATATCATAATTGATAACAGAGAACAAATTATAATTGTATTGTGCCAAAAAATATTAGAATAACTAACTACGTTAATCTTGGCAATTTAAGATACATTTGACATCTACAATAATACGACATAGCTAGATTGAAATCTGAAACTACTTAATTAAAATTAACGTAAAAGAACACGTTCTTAAACTATATATAGTTACGTATTCTTGTAACTAGAAACTAGTCTTGCTAGAAATTCGTGAAAAAGAACACATTCTTAAACTATATAGTCTTTAGTCCATTTAACTAAGAGACTTATACCATTAATGTTAACAGCAGAATGAAATTATCATAAATGTGTCATTAATAATCGCTATGGCTGCCATATATCTACCGATCTACTTCTCGTCCGTAGGTACTAGATATTTCATTTTAATACCGTGAAAATATATTTATATGACTTCCACAACCGATTAATAAAATACTTATGAAAAAAAAACATCAATAATTTTCTGATCCAAGCACTGATTCAAATCAATATTAAAATTGAATGTGCATCAAGTATATGGCTAACATGTTAAAAGATAATCTCAGATATAATATACTCAATGTAATTTATATTTCAACTTCGGTATATTTTAGCACAGTAAGAAAAATGTAGTCGATAAATAAGATCGATTTATATCAAAGAGTAAGATTATCAGTATTCATTTTCAACTTTAATAATTAATATTGTAGAAAGTAGTTTAATAAATTCTATATAAATATAATCGGGTACTAGAGTTACTGTTTTGAAGCAGCCCATGTTGAATAGTTAAGGAGGGATGAAGGCGCCGCATTGGCGCTATGACGTGACTCGAGATTACGATTGAATTATTCAAATTCAATTGTTGATTCGGGTGTAAATGATTTGGATATAACAGATCTTTATTATGGGTAACCAAATAATTAACATACAGACGAACCTGTTGTTATATAGATTTGAAACGTTTAAAACTATAATGCTAAGTTAAATATTATAATAATGATATCACAGGACAAATTACACAAGGACAAATTACACACATTGATCTCACCCCTAAGTAAGCAAATTATTTGCTTGTGTTAAGGGTGTTAGACAACGATACAAATCCATAGAAATACACATTAATTATATTGAATAAACGACCAAACCCAGAAATACAAATATCTATGCTCATCATATCTATACATGAATGCCCCTTTCGGGAATCGAACCCGACCCTCTTTGCGCCACTATACGTTAGAAATCGATTATTTTCTAGTAAGCATTCTTACAAAAAAATGTCGGTCGTAAATAGTCGCAAGTTTACACTAAATATATACATATTAAATTTAATAGTGCTTGAACATCAAACATTTATGAAAACCAGACTTACATACTTAGAATGAATATTTATTTTATCAATTCTATTTTTGTCCAAACAAAACTTCTTACTATAGAGTATAAAAACTAACAATGTTTAATAATTGTATAACAAATAAGATTAATATTTAATATAGAAGCTATTCTTAGCTCTATTGGAGTGTCCAACTAGTTTCAGTATTTGTTTTCAGCTGAAGTGCTTGCTATCAATTGTTATCGGTCAAATGTTTTTTGTGTACATAGTAGATATAAATTTTGATTCATCATCGTTATGTCTTGTATATAAATTAATTATCATTTAATTTTTATCAAAATATATTTTTTATTATCGAACTACGTTGGAACAAACTTTGCTTCTGGGGTACTTAGAAAAAATCTGCTGATATTTTTGACATCGCAACTGAACATTTGATTACAATTTTTTAATACTAGATAATGTTTTCTGTCGGAAGCAGATACTTTGTATACAAAATTAACTAAAAGATATTATCTTTTCTTTTTAATATGAAAGTAACCATGATAGCATAATAATAGTAATAATTATAAAAGCTTTATTCATACCCTTACATTAAATTATACATCTTATTTATATTACTATTTATACATTACATATTTAATTTTTTTTCTCAATTTTAGACTAAAAAATGAATCTGGTAAATTATGTCAATTTAAAATATCATAACAGCATAATACTAAAACAATGAATAATGATACAAGTAGTCTATAGAAATAAGTTTCATATTACTAAAGAAAAATAACAACTCGTACGTACATAAGAGGTATATAATGAATATTATTTTTTTTTTATTTCGTAAGAAGACTCCTAGGAACTTAATGTAGATACTAAGCACTATTCATACATAAGTTAACAATAAGCATTTAAGTTATTATCCCATAATATTTATGCTCAAGTTATCTAGATCAAGGTTAAGACCCAGTTATGATCAAGATCTATCCGGTGATATCTTGTGTTTGCTGCTTTTGATATATTGATCAATTTTATTTGGCAGCCAGCTAGTTCGGGATGCTACGAAGAATTTCATTGTCCATTCTCTGTTCGTGTTATTAATAATAATAATATATAAAGTTTTTATTTATAGTTAATGATTACAAATAAAATAAAATTAATGAAATATTTTTTAAACAAACATTATTGTTGTAGTTTTCTATTATAAGAAATGCTGCATTTAAATTATTGTTGATATCGCGTATATAATACAATACAAAAATTGTACCCCAAGTTAGAGCTTTGAAGGAATCTTCATGAGAAAACGGAAAGTATGTCTTGCTGTATCATATATACATCATCAATATCATGATACGGAAACATTAGTTAGCGGTGGTATGATCGCCAGACGACAGATGTTTTATTTTGGTTAACAAAACTGATTTAGATCAAGGGCCAATTATATAGAACTTGTTTTAAAACATCGTGACAAGCCAAGTGTATTTGCCAGTGTCTGCTATTATTATAACGGAGCGAAAATAATCTTTATATCAATGCGATTGTGAGATGCACCTAGGCGTAATATGATTGTAATGTATGAGAGTCAGGTGCTTTATTGTGTAATGTCCGTTGACGTCAATATTACGTAAGCTTTGTGACGTCATGTATTTTTAACAAGGGAGGGTAGATTTTGTATCTGTTCAAAAATGGTACTACTTAATTTATAATGGTTTAGTTTTAAGCGATGATTAAGCATTATTCTACAATTATGATAAAAATATTTGTGATTACTTATTGTTGTCTTATTATTTACTTAAATAAATAAGAAAATGGCATAAATGGTCATGAATTTTTAAGTGTATTTCACTTTAACACCGTTATCTGATAGGCATTGACAAGGAAAATGTCTTAGACTTTTGGCAAAGTTTATCGAGTTCATGACCCCATTGAATACAACCTACTTTATGAAAAGCTCTGGCTCTGGCTGTACTGTAGTTGGCTGGCAAGTACAACATGTTATAATCCCCGCTTAACACGGTTTCAGATTCAAGTTACTGTTTAAAACATAAATGTTCCATATATTTATTGTAATATGTATTATGAAAACTTAGACAATATAGGTAGCTATTAGTAGTGTACCTGAACCATTACACATGGGTAAATCTCTAAAAAAACTAAAATCTTTATTAAGAGTTAGTTAAGAGTAACTTTTATACCCAACATTTTTTTATTGTCAACCCTACCACTATGAACTATTCTTTATATTCAGTTAAATAGTGCATTGTATATTTCGATATTTGGATGTTTGTCTATAATAAGATAGGCTGGATTTATATGGAATCTAGAATACAGATTAAATACCGACAAAAAAATACTGAAAAAATACTATAAAAGCACGAAAGCCCCTGTCTATTAGATTACCTTAGATTTTTATGTAGTCCTCTGCTACTCTTTCTAGGAGCGAAGCCATGGGCAATCATTGGTTGAATATAATTACAATACCAACATACATTCAAACAATATTTAAATAAGAGTTATAGATATACATACAATATTTAATTTAAAAGTTATAGATTGACCGTGACTTGTTAGTACCTACTCTAAGAAAGTGGAGGTGTACTAGACACCTATTACTCCTACTTCATTAAAATCAGCTGACCTGGATCTTTTCTAATATTACGAAGTGAAATTTAAATTTGATAATAACATCTAAGAACACTCAAGTTTATAGATTATGTTTTGAAATTGAAAATTCTTATCTAAGGAAACTAAGTTTTATACATAAAGTAACCTTTTTTCGAGGAACATTGTTATGCACTTTTTATTTACTTTACTATAGAGTAGTCCGTGGTAATAATAATAAATAGATAATATAAGATTATTTAATAAATCAAAAACACTAATGAAATTAATAAAAAAACTACAGGACACATAAGTGAAGAATGTTTATTTTTACGGTTACTGATTTCATCATGAGTCTAATTATAAAAGTTTTTTTTTTTTTTTTTTTTTTTTTTTATGTAAGAGGAGGGCAAACGAGCTGGCGGGTCACAGATGACTTGTGATCACCGCCGCCCATGAACTCTTGCAATATCCGAGGATTTACAAGAGTGTTGCCGGCCATGTAGGTAGGAGTAAACGCCTTTTTTGAAGGTATCCATGTCGTACCGATCTGGAAATACCACCGAAGGGAGTTCGTTCCACAAGCGAGTGGAACGTGGAAAAAATGTCCTTGAAAACCGCACAGTAGAGGATCGCCACGCATCCAGGTGGTAGGGATGGTATTGGAGGCGATGGCGCGCTGTGCGGTGATGAAATTCGGCGGCAGGCATCAGATCGAATAGTTCTTCGGAACATTCCCCTTTGTAAATGCGGTAGAAGACGCACAAAGAAGCAACGTCTCTACGCAATGCCAAAGAGTCCAGCCGTTCGCAGAGCACCGGGTCCCCGACAATCCGAACGGCTCTCCGTTGTACGCGATCAAATGGTAGAAGCTGATATTGGGGTGATCCGGACCAGAGATGAGAACAGTACTCCATGTGTGGCCGGACCTGCGCCTTATAGAGCGCAAGTCTTTGGCCAGGTTTGAAATACTGCCTCGCTCTATTAATCACTCCCAATTTCTTCGAGGCCAACTTGGCCTTGCTCTCCAGATGACCACGAAACTGACAATCGCTCGAAATGTCGAGACCCAGTATTTTGATACTTGGCGAGGCAATGAGGGGATTGCTCTCGAAGAGCGGTGATACGACAAATGGAGTTTTCTTAGTGGTAAACGCGCTAACTTGTGTCTTCAGGGGATTGAACTGTACGTGGTTCAGTTCACCCCACTCAGAGATCAGCCCCAAGGAAGTCTCTATAGAAGACACAAGTTTCTTTCGGCACTCGTCGACGTTTTCCCGAGAGAGACCTGCACGGCCGGAATATACCGCATCCCCAGTGCTGTCATCCGCATAACAATGTATGTTGGAGATATCCAGCATATCATTGATGTGCAGGAGGAACAATGTTGGGGATAGCACGCAGCCTTGGGGTACACCAGCGTTCACGGGCTTAGGGTCCGAGCAAAAACCGTCGATAACGACCTGTATGCTCCGCCCAGTGAGGAAGCTGGTGATCCACTTGCATAAACTCTCGGGAAGCCCATAGGAAGGTAGCTTCGAAAGAAGCCCCCTGTGCCATACACGATCAAAGGCTTTCGCCATATCCAGACTAACTGCCAGACCCTCTCCCTTGCTTTCAATAACAGCTCCCCAACGGTGTGTAAGATACAACAGAAGATCACCAGCCGATCGACCATGGCGAAAGCCATATTGCCGGTCATTGACCAACTGGTGATCCTCGAGGTAGGTTAGGAGCTGTTTATTGATGATGCTCTCCATTACTTTGGAGAGAAGAGAGGTAATGGCGATAGGTCTGTAGTTATAGTTTCTGTCACCTTTACTCCTTCATATATAAAATAACTTTCATATGTTTCTACCTCTTAATACCAAGCAACAAAGAACTTTCAATCTATTTTTAAACCCGTTACTTGTAAAATTCACTAAATCCTCGTAGACCAAACCTACATACTAATAACAAGATCTACGCCATATATCAGAGCCGTAGCTCTTGTACTTTTCGGTTGATTTGAAGAATGATCCTAAATAACTAAAGATAAATATAATTCTTAACACTTTATTTTATATATGTCAATAAATTTTGATTCGTAGAGTGTATAATAACTCTATGTTTTGATTTAACGATTTCGAAAACTGTCATAGTTTTCGTAACGTCGTTTCGTTTCGTTATACTAACGCTAAATTTCGTCACCTGACTGTATAGTTAGATAATGGTATTTAGCTTTTATGTATAGGAAAAATAGAAAAAAAAAGGAATATAGATAATTATATCATCTCATATTGTTTATTTTTTATTTTCGTGCTCGAAACAAAACATAATATGTAAAATAATAAAATTGGGCTGAAATTCTTTATTTAGGTATTATTCTGAGTTCCTACACTATAATGAGTTTTTTCAATTCAATGTTTCGAAGTTCATCAATAATTAAAAACTCGTGAAAGCTATATATTATACAAAATAATAATATTTACTTAATAACATTATATTATTTTTATTTGTAAACTGGTATAGGTTTTTGAAAAATTATATGCTATGAACCGCGATGGTTTAAAAGTTAGTACAATTATCAGTTGTCTAGTACCTACCCGTAGTAGCTTTGCCTAGATTGGGGATAGATTGCGATAAGTAAAAAGGACCGAATATTTATTGATACTGAAACCGATACACTTTTTTATACTACACTACTTTTTTCCTAATAAAAAGGGTAAATTGGTTACCGAAGAAAATATTCAATTAACCTCTTATTTATGATTTAAACATAGTCATATGACCATCCCTCATAATAGGCGTTCATAAATATTCTATAATGATTTCGTTTCGTGCTTGCAGCTCATTTATTTGGAAATTCCCAAATTATAAGGAATTCCTTCCGCACCCTCGCCTACTAGAAGCCCTGTGGTCAGTACTCGAATAGCGATTAATTATAAATGAAATGATAACACTATAAAAATAATAAATATTAAGTAAATATCTATTTAAGAATAATTATACATAATTATGCATCATAATTAAATATTAATAATGATTTATATTTAAAATAAACTGCGTAAATTATAACTTCCAATTATAATGACTTGTGTCTTATATCATGAGTTTTGTAGAGTCAAACCTAGAGCGCGAAGCGTCCGCTCGTCGCAATGCAGTAGCACGGAAGTTATATAAATCAATGTTTATAACGCATCTACCAAATTAATACTTAATATCAGAATATTTCGAATATTTTACAATATAAGATATTCAGAAAATTATACTCACAACAAAAGATAATCGACAAATTGCAAGCTACGTTCAGAACTATAAAAATATAGATGTAGACAACTTATAACCCATAATTTTATGCTTTTTGTATAAAATAGATCTTATAAATAGCATTCACCGTTGCATTAATAAACTGTGGCGTAAATTTCTTCATAACCTGTTTAAGGTAAAATTCGTAGCTGTTCTACATAATTATTGAGATTGCGTTAATCGTTGTTTTAATTATTATTGACATTTAATTATTCTTGTTATTGATATTTGTTTATTGAGTTTTAATTATTATTCATATTATATTTAGTTATATCGACCTTATAATACTTAAACTATTTCAAAGAGTTTCTATAAGAAGAAGATCACTTTATTGACATTTAAATATAAAATAGTACCTTACTTTTGAACGCATGTAAATATATCAAATGGCGAGTTGAATGGTTTTTTAGGAACACAAGAAGCAAATTCTAACCTAGTTGCAAAAGTTTTTTATTAGTACAAAAATTGTATACAAAATAATTGTTTTAAATTAGTTCCGGCAAATGATAACATATGTGCATACCTAATGATAGTCAATATTTTTTTATATAAATATTGCGAAAGATGTGAAATATATAATAACGAAAAGTGCGTGCTAAATTTGAAAAGAAAATTTTAAGAATGTTACTTAAATCAACAATAACTGCATCATCATAGTAAATAGTAAGTTATACTTTTTATATAAATACTTGGATTATATGCTATTCTATAAATAGTTGCCCATTAGTAGATATTTAGAGTTTGCTAGCTTTACTTCGTTTAAATGATAGTGGCTTTTAGGAATGAAGTCCTGCCAAACTGTTAGGGTTGAAACCTGTAACACGTATTTTGAAGTAGAGAACCCATTCAGGCCTCACTAACTCAGGTCTCACTCATTCAAACCTCACTTACTCAGGCCTCACACACTGAGGTTTCACACACTGAGGCCTCACACACTAAGGTCTCACACACTGATGCCTCACACACTGAGGCCTCACACATTGAGGCCTCACACACTCAGGCCTCACTCACTGAGTCAAGTAGTCAGATTGACCGTTGAGACTGTAAAGGAGGAATATTGTTTCAACTTGTAATGTCTCTTAGTCCGTGTGATAATAAAATTGAAGTTTAAAACAATTTGTTTAAAAAAATAGTTATATCAAAAAACATATTTCACATATTTATTGTCAATTGTTTATACCACATAGAGATATAGAGATCTAGACCGAAAAAAATGGTTGTCCAGACAGCCTATTAATTGAATTATTTATTTATTTTTACGTTGCATATAATTACATATTTAATTCATCACGAGTATCTGGTTCGATGTTCGGATTAAAATTTTACATACTCCATAATGAGACGTTGGATTGTGAAGAGATTACTTGTTTTTGTTTTTTAAACTTACCCACATTTACTTATGCTGATGATCTGACTTCTGGATTTAAGCTCTAGTAGAACAATAGTTACTATTTATACTTTATGCCTTATGTTTGTAGTTTCTCCGGTTACAATACATGTAATATATTTTAACAAAACCTGCTTCCTATATTATTTTATGTAACAAATTGTAAATTATGAGTATAATGATTACGGGCAGCAAGTCCAGAGTGACTTATAATCTAGTAGGCACACGATTTGTCAAAGTTTACTGACCAATTTAATATAGGTAGGAGTACGTATATAAAACAGTGTTTTCGTGATTAAAATACCCAAGCTTTTTATCATTTTTACTTACTTTTAAGTAAAAATGATAAAAAGCTTTGGTATTTTTAAAAATAGAAAGTGATTTCCATTTCGTTGCCTGCCCTCTTTGAATACTACGTCTATCATGACATCAACTTATATTAGACATGTAGTTATATTCTGTACTTTTACTTTTATTGCCTTTCATGTGTTTTGCAAGGTAATAATCAAAACTGCAGTAAAAAGTATGAAAATCTGTTGTCAATTTCCCTTTCTTTAATATTTAGCCACATCAACTATTTTTTTATTATTCATATCCACGGGCGTAGTCACGAAGGGGCAAGCTCAGGCATTTGTCAAACCCTGGCTAGGTTATATTGTTGATTATGGGTAGTCAATTAAGTAATATAGAAAAAAAAGAGATAAAACATACTTAAGTATACAGTATACACATTCATTCCCAACATATTCTGTTGAAGTCAATTCCGATGGTCATGTTCATGTCAAAATGTAACCGTAAAATTTTTGACATACCCTAAAAAAAAAGTACACTTTAATACCAATAAAGTAGAGATTTTGCACTGAAAAACATGAGCCAGCTAAAACTTTATACGTTATACAAAACTAATAAACCCGGTGAATTGACGAATAAAGTAAATTAAAAAAAACTTTTATTCCAAGCAGACGTAATACGAGACGTTGAAATGTGCAAGTGTGAATTAGATGCCTCAACTTACATTTATTTATTTATATCGAAACCTATGGACTCCAGTTTATGCATCTGTTTAAAAAATCTTGTGGCTGCGACTCAACGTTTCTAAGTAGTCGCGAGAAAGTATGAAATAAATTCACTTTTGTTTAACTGAAAGCAATTTGGGAACCCATCTAGTGGAAACCTTAGCAGCCAATTCGGTGCCAATTATATTTTATGTCCGTTTTGTTGGGATAGGGTCTGTAATCTCTACAAGTCAACCAGTGGTCCGTCAATTTGAGATTCATCGATCTATTTTTGAGTTTCTGTGTGTTGTATTCTGTCATTTTGAATCTCCATAGTGGATTTTTTTTTTACTCTTTTGTTTTATATTCATAGGAGTATTTATATTCCTATTTTAAACCACAAAAATCGCATCTTTAAAATTGATGGACCGCCCAAGAATATATAGACTCAACGGTGGTAGTTTCTATTATTTTATATCCTTATTAAAAGATATGACAAATACTTATTTGGGAACGTATCAATCAAACCTCGTTCTTCCTACAACAGTGTTTGTAACAGATGTTCAAAAGGTAAATAAAGCCCGTGGACTTTTAAATTAACATCTCAAATTAGGATAGTTGATATCATTACGCTTTCTTAGGTTCCGATGTGTCTATATACATTTGTAACGTAAACTTTGAACTCGATTTTGACTAAGTATAAAAAATTCGGATTAATTTGAATTTTTGCATACCTATTAAGGACCGATGACCATGCAATATTATAAAATATGCTTGTTAAGATATAATCAAAATGCTTGTCCTTCTGCTCACACCTGACCACAAAATATTTATAACTATCGACACCATGCACCCCATGCATACATTATTTACAATTAGCTACTCGAGCGTTTCATGAAATATATTTTAAAACATTCGAAATATCTTGTTATCTACTATCATAACCCGTTTTCTCTCAAAAAGTGATTAAAAATAAAATATATTTTCCCGATAACAATTAAATTATGCCCAAAAACACTCACGTGTCTTACACGAGCAATGACGTCACGACACAACAAATACAACAATAACGTTTCTCTTCTTTGTTATTATACGGTTTTTATTGGAAATGGTGCAGTGATATCTTATAAGATATATGTATAGACATAGATATCTTATAAAACATATGCAGTGCCAATATGCAAAAGTACGATGATTAGAAATCCTGATACACTGTTTATATACATTCCTAAATATCTAAAACGTCGAAAACAATAGTTTAAATTAGCACTACGAAATCCTTATTTAATATGAAATAACTCTACGATGTGCCCTCTTTCGTGAGGCTCACTCTGATAAAAGTAATATATTGTTCATATATTTCTATTCTTTTTAAAACACGAATTTAGTAGAACATTATTTGGATCCAATTAACATTTTGAAGTTAGGTTATGATCGAATATATGAAAATAACACAACTATAATTTTCAATATATTTTTTGGGCTTCCCATAAGGAATTAAAATATTTAAATTTGTTTGTAACCTTCTAACGACTTAACTAAATATTTTGTAGGAATAAGAAAAAACATAATACCTAACGTAGAAGTAAAAAGTGAAGTCTTTAAAAGCATATTTTCTTTGTTTTCAATGGCAAGGTTAGCATTTTGAAATTTTTTACTCCGTTTTAATAATAAATGCACCAATAAGGCCTTGTTGAAAATGAGACCTTTCTATATAGTAAATAAAAAGATGTAAAATACACTTGAAACACTGCCACTAAAACTCTTTTCTGGTTTATTTCATTATGTATTACTATTTAACTATATGTATTTTCATTTTCAATTGTAATATCGTTCATAGCCCACATCAATCTTTACAGCTACTAAATGATATGGAAAATTACTCAAAATACAAAATTGTAATAACTTATAACGTAGAACACTATTCAACTTGTGTGTGTTTATGGCGTCGTGACGTCACGCCACGGTCTGTCATGGCGGCCTGCCTATAATTTAACTTAAACCGCGCGAAATCAAATTCAAATTTACTTTACCTAATAAAAATTATAAAAAATAATACTTTAAAAGTTAAATTACATAGTTATTGTTTACCTTTAATCTATCAATTCCAATACTTTTTATAGTTTATTTTGATATAGGCCAATTACATAATTTTTTTTCATCTAGTTTTTTTAACTTTTTTTTATTATTTATTTTTAGTTACTTTTATTTAAAAAAGTTTTTATTTTTTTTATTTAGTTATTTTTAATTCATGCTAGTGATATAAAAAGTAAATCCATACCAGTTTGAAAAGTTTTCTTTTGTGTACCTGAAGTAAAGCCTGACTAAACCCATGTACAAATCTATGTATAGAGTATAGCGAAATAACCATTATAAACAAACTTGGCAAGATTGCTGTAAACTTTAGTAAATTGATATTTAAAGATATAATACTTATAAAGTAATGTCATGACTTATTGTCCGACAACCAAAACTCCTGAAAGACCAAAGTTTGTACAAAGATTTATTTTAAACGTGACTTTTAGAAATATCAAATGTAGAGGGGAAATCAAAATATTAATTAACTTACAATTTTTGGTTTTTTCATTGCACTTATTCACTAAATAATATGTAAGAACACAACTTTACAAATTTGTAATGTCATTCTCCATTATACGAATTAATTTTATATAAATACACCGAGACGGGTAGCGATTCGGTTGCTCAATTGGTAGAGCGACGGGACGGTTTGACAGAGGTGACGGGTTCGAATCCCTGTCCGTGTCGGTTTATTTTGCATTCTATATTTATTTAAAATTGACTAAAATATAAATGTTTGTTGGCGTTTAATATCCATACCAGAAGCCTTATCAGTCTTTAAGAAAACAATTAAATAAAATCTTATATTTTAGTGAACTGGCGTGGATATATGATTGGGTGTACTAGGGGTGGGGGTAATTTTTATCCAGGTGGCTGTGGCTGGGTGGGGCTATATATAATTTTGTATTTTTCCTGAAAATACTGCCTAGACTTAAAAAAACATACTCTAAATAAATAAATAAAACTTTGTCATTTTAAATACCTGCGATGGTAGTAAAGATATTGTAATTACGATAATATAAAATAATTACAACCCAGGGGGGTACATTTTAAAAATGTATAAGATATTAAAAAATATATATTACAGTTATTAAATCCTCTTAAATAGTTCGAAAAACGTATATAAGATACTAGGGGTCGCTCGCGACTTCGTCCGCGTGGTTTTTAGTGTTGCCGCCGAGTTCCATACAAAATTGATATTTAAAACCCTTAAGGGTGGAATTTAAAAATCTTTTCTTAGTACACCACTACGTAGAAAAACAAATGTGTCCTCCAATTTTACTATCTCAACGATCTGCGGTTTAGACTGTATGCTATAACTAAGTCAGTCAGAACCTATTAGATTATATTAAATTTGCAGCATTTCTTCTATTCTATTCTTCTATTAGTCACAGCGAGATGATATATACCCTATAGCCTTCCTCAATAAACGGACTATTCAACACAAAAACATTTTTTCAATTCAGGCCAGTAGTCCCAGAGATTAGTGCGTTCAAACAAACAAACTCTTCAGCTTTATAATATTAGTATAGATTTAAAAATATATATTATAGTTATTAAATCCTGTTAAATAGTTCGAAAAACGTCCATAAAGAGTCATTGCAATTTCACCGGAAAATATAAGTGTCTAAATACCTACCTATAACAAATAATGCAAATTTCTGAGAATAGAATGGGTAATTATTTAACGCTATTCATTTAAATATTAAGGTGTATAAAACCTCCTTTGTAATTATATTGTCATAAATCGATATAAAATTGCACTTGGGTGTCTCATGGATTGTTCCGGCGATACATACAATTATTGAACGCGGTAGGGAGAACACGGGTTTACCATGAATTTTATTGAGTTTATTTTATCCTTGCGTAAAATAGGACGGTAAATGTTATCAACTTGTTATTAATAATATAGTTCACGCTAAGAGCGATACCTAATTAAAGGTTCAGAATTATATTGAATGCTAGCAGATGTTAGCATTGAAAATTCCTACGGGAATTATGTTTTATGTTTCTGTCTTATCATTTTTTATAACATGTGGAGACTATTTCAATATTATAATTATTTTTCAGAGAAGTTAACCCGAGAATGAAACGCAATGAATCGGTGAACAGCGTCACAAGATTTTCGCGGCGAAGACGTAGCGAGCAACACCCGACGTTAGCGCTTAGCTTCCGTCAGAATTCGCTTACCATCAGCTCGCTCGCTCAACAGTCCGCTTACATCGTTGAAAAAGCTTACAAGGAAGAAGCGTAAGTTTTTTATTTATTAAAAATTCAAGCATCTTATCAATTAAGATTATAAAAAAGTTATCGTACCAGAGATTCAAATTACAACGAAAGTTGGTAATTATTTGGACAAAATAAAATATAATAAAAAAAATATCTAGAACAGACTTGTTCGTTCCTATCTATATCTTCATATTTACCAATTTGTTAAACTGTAGTCAAACGTAAGGTAAACAATATAAACATTTCCTGGTAACTAATATTTAATACTTATCACAAAATTACAAAAAAAAACAATTGAATTATTGGTATTTATTACCAGCCAGCTTTTGCATTATCCTATATCGATGTCATAGGACAAGACTTTCAATTATTATTCATGTTTTGCTAGTTTATTGTAAAGTAGATTTTAACATGTAGTCAGTAATAGAACTAAATACTAGCAAATAATTAATGAACATAAATATAATATTTCTTTAGCTGCACAAGGATTTTGTAGCTAATCTGTTGGATATGACAAAGAAACGGTATGAATATGGTCTAGCTTTCCATGTAGCTCATACCAATTAGTCCATTATATTAATAATTCGTTTTAATTTCTTTTTCCTTAAACGCATTATCAGCTTTTACATTTTAGTTGAATCGGAAGTCGTTTGTGAATTAGGTCATTATAGATTCATTTGATTGCTATGATATTATCGTTAGATACGTTCAAGTTTCAACATGATATGGAATATGTAATTAAGATACACTAATTAATAAATATGCCCAAAAAAAAATTGTCTACATATAAGTTAATGGGTTTTACGTTTTAGTGAAAGAAAAACCGTCTTAAAAATTTTACGCTGGCACCTTTAATACTTTGCCATTTAGAAAACTTTTTTTTACTACTATATTAAGTATATCGTGAAAGTATATATTATCAAGACGATAGAACATTTCTATCTCAGATTGGTTGTTGCTCAGAACTATTTTACAAAAGCTCTTATATCTAATCCTGATCAGTGAGAATCGAGGGAACAGTCTAAAACCACCTCTCTTTCCTGTGTCAAAGTCTCTTTCATCTTCCCATTCCTTGAAAGTGACAACGCCCTTACAAAATGGTCCACATGAAAGCATCATATAATGAAGTGGACGTTTTTTTGTTTGTTTTATTTTTAATATAAAACAACAATAGCGCGGAGTATGTGAAACTGCCTAGAACATTATCCATCTTCTTAATATTAATTACATCTAGAAACTCAAGCTATTATTATAGACAGTTGTTGTATTTCAGTTCAGACCCAAATAGTCAAGCAGATCCCGTTTCTTGGTTCAAGCTAGTAAGTATTTTCTTTATCACCTAGTAATTATTAATAACAATTACAGAAAAACACTTAGAGCACAACTTTACATATTATGAAGGCAGTTACTAATTTTTAGAATGATTATCAAAAAAAAAAAGCCACACACTAAGTAACAAAAAACATTTCCTTGATATATACCTAGTATTATTATTTACACGTCATTAACACTTACAAGAATTAGAAGCTTACAATATTGTAACATATTTTATTTAACACAGTTTAGATTCGCGAAACCATGGGAATTCGTGATACTAATCGCTGGGGTTGTGTTCGCGAGTCTCAACGGTCTCTTCGTACCAGTGGGAGTGATCATCTACGGAGAGTTCACATCACTACTGATAGACCGAACTGTTATGAATGGCACCTCGACATCCACTTTTACAATTAATTGGTTCGGTGGCGGCAAATTACTGTGAGTACATTACTATAAGTATTCATTTATCTTATAATGATTTAAAATCATTGCTCTTTCACAGCCATTTAAATTTTAACATTATGCAAATGTAACTTAAGATGCAACGGTTTAAATATTTAACGGGTTGCCCCTCCCCATAATTGGGATGATGGCTAACCATACCGTCGCGTAGTGCTAAAAGGGTGCTGCTTTCGGTGACTTTGCTGACGGTCACCTTGCTGACCACAGTTTTTTGCAATTTTAATTAGTTAACATTATTAGAGCTTCCTATCTATTGATTATAATATAAATATTGATGTTTGATTGCATTGTTATTGATTGAAAATTGATAATGTATTTGTGTAAATTAGGATTTAAGTATAACTTAAAAAAACATATGACAAGCTTGCTATGTTTTTATCGCCAGCTATTCTCAGTTCTGTGGAAATTAAAGTTCCGATAGTTACCTCGGACAAACACAATTTTAATTTTGAATGTGTTCGATGTATTGATTTTAGCATAAACGCAAGTCGAGAAGAAAACCGTCTTGCTCTGATAGAAGATTCAAAAGCGTTCGGTATTGGATGCACTGTGTTCTCGGTGTTGCAGTTTCTAGTCGGACTCATCAGCGTCGATCTTTTCAACTACGCTGCGCTTAAACAAGTAAGTTTTTTTTATATGCAACTAACGAACAACACGGGTGTGTAAAGCTTTGATGCAATTCTACACACCAATCTTGTCAAGACAGAGACACACACACAAACAAAGATTTTTTATTCATATTTTATACAAAAATATCATTTGATTTCTACTTCTCCAATAGATGAATATAAATTAATATACACGGAACATCATAGCTACCAACATAACTATCAAATGTGAAAACCGACTCGAGAAATAAAAACAAATCATTTAAATTTAATAATCTTCTAATAAATTTTAAATAACCTCCCTTCACATATTAAAAACTGTGGATTTCATTGGCTGTGGTTTTTTATAACTTGATACAATCGGGAATAGAACCCAAAACTCGCAAATTTTAAGAAAAGTTTTGATACTGCTTCGTTAGAAGATTGTAATTTTTAAATAAATCTGAAGATAATTTAAGCGATCGGAAGATTGATTAATTTACAAAAAACAAAAAACAAAATGGAAGTAGATCAGATTATTTAAGTGTTTAAAAATCGTTTAATATATATCTTCAGTAAAATTTACATAAAGTCATATAAAAATTATTATGAAAATATCGTTAGGAACGTAATACAGTATTTCATTATTTGCCTTCTCTTAGGCTAACGTTTTGTTTTTTAAAAGATTTTTTTGTTATAATATACTTCAGTGATTTACAAATGTAAAAAAAATTTTGTTTGACATGCTTTTCACAAAAATTTAATAAAAATATACAAAATTATACAACATTGTATAACACACTTCCAGTGTTATTGTAATTTCAAGTCAATCAAATTATTACTCGTATCTTTACTCAATATGTACTTAGGTATGTAGGAAACTATTATTTGTCATTTTCTAAATACATATCATCAAAATTCGTCCAATACAAAATATTTTCAGTAACTATTTTTGTACATTTGTATCACATAAATTGGAACCAATACTTTAAAAAAAATGACTTACAGATATAAACTAAATATTATATTATCATATATAGCTAATATATAATTAGATACTCATAGAAAATTACGCTACTATCACTATTGAATTAAAAAAATATATCGACACCTCGGGGTAGAAAGGTCGTAAAGACCACTTTTGGCGAAAATGAGTTAATGATACAGTTTTGTTTAGAATTTCAAGCTCTATCGATCTGTGTTCACAAAATTTTATTATTTAAGAAAAAATGTGTTATACGACCCGTATTTTTTCATACCTTAAACCAGTTTTTTAAATAAATAATGGTGTATATACCAATTGCATGGGATCATAAAGTTGTTTTGGTTGTATCACTGTTATTAATGTAAAATATTTGGGCGTAAAAGCCAATGTAATAAGTATTTGTCTTTTACGCCTTTCTAACCTTTGAAATTTTACAACAATGATTTTATAAATTGGGAAGAAATTGCCTTAAAAACTTTCACTAAAGAAACTCTAAAAAAAGGACAGTTTAAAACTATTCGAATTGCTACCTTCAAAAAGAAAACACCTAATTAAATTTGTATTAAATACTCTACCAATGAAGAAGCCATTGCATTAAAAGTTAGTTTATTTGAGGAAGCTAGAAAAGAGCGGGATACTTGTACAAAAATAAAAGGAAAAGAGAAGGGAAAGAGTAACAAAATTACTGAAAAAGAGGATGTCAAAGATTAAGGAATCCAGAATACAGATTTTGTATTACGTAATTTATATAATGCCCGATCACCTTTTGCCAAATTTAATTATTTGAAACGTCTTTGTGATAGCGAAGTGATACCTAAAGCATACCACCAGGAATATCTGCAATTGCCTCATAATAAGATAATTAAAAATAAACTTATTGGCACTGATACCGAAGTTGAAATTGATTATAATAATGATTTAAGTAAGCTTTCAGCGTATGGTATATCTCCTGGTATGATCGGCTGGATAACGGACTTTCTGAGCTTTCTGATCTCTTCGAGTAGTTATCGACGGGTGTTCCTCGGAATCCTTGACAATAAATGCCGGAGTATCTCAGGGGTCCGTTCTTTCTGCAACTATTTTTCTGCTACAAATTGTAGAAAGATATCTGCCGAGTACTCGGGCTAGTAGAGATCAAGTACAGTCTGCAAGAGAAGCTATGGTGCAATGTTTGAGTGACAAACTTCAGGCAGTCTCCGCATGGAGCAATGCCAATATTGTAAAATTCAACGCCACCAAAACCCAGACGTGTCTGTTCACCGCCAAAAGGAGCACTTTCAACTTGGCGCCTACTTTCCAGAATGTATCCTTGGAATAAAGTGACCGGCTTCAGTTCTTAGGCTTAGAGATTTCCTCGAACCTCAACTTTTGGTCGGTTCATTGAGTCCAGAGCAAGAGCAGCAGCAGCAGAGCTTGCCGTTCTTGCGAATTGCCGGCAGTACTTTACACCGGGACAGCTTCTTGTTTTATACAAAGCACAGATCCGGTCGTGTATTGAGCACTGTGGTCACATATTTGCTGGTGCCGCAAAGTCTCATCTTGCGGTTCTGGACTCAATTGAGAGGCGAGCAAAGAGGCTTATAGGCGATCCCGAAATGGTCGAAGCCGACCTCCACAGCCTTGAACACAGGCGTAGAATTGCTAGCCTCTCAGTATTCTATAGGATACATTTTGGTGAGTGTGCGCAGGAATTACACAATTTAATTCCCCCGTCCCCCTTCCATCACCGGACGTCCCGACGCACGGCAGGTTTTCATCCTTTTGTTGTGAACATTCCACCTGTCCGAACGAAGTGCTTTGCTTGGTCTTTTTTACTTCGTACAGCGAAGGATTAGAATAGATTGCCTGCGTCGGTATTTCTGGCCGAATACAATGTGGGTGTCTTCAAGAGAAGACGAAAAAAAAGAAGAAGAAGAAGAAGACCTATTTAAGGTTGCTAGGGTAGTGGCCATACCACCTTAGACTACATTCCACTTACCATCAGATGGAATGCAGTCAAACATTGCCCTAGATTATATATAAAAAATGTATATACTATAAATTAATATTAATATCCTTGCAACGCGATGGGCCCGGCACCCGCACGGTGAATCCATGGATTGCTAAGAAGCTTCGTCTCTGTCGTCTTATAAAAAAAATAAAATTTTTCTTTATTGAAGTAGGTACGGCAATAGGGAACATGCAAAAAAAATTAAAAGGTCTCAAATATTTTTTTTTCGATTACTTTTTATCATCTTATTATAATAAAATCATTTTATTAAATTTACTAATCATTTAAGGCCATAAAATAATTTATGAAAAGTGTAAATTTAGGGAGCGAAATTCAAAATTCCAAAACGCGCCACCATTGGTCGAAAGGAAATGTGACGTCATTTGACACGCCATTCAATATATCGGCGTTTAAGTTCATACTGTGGTATCAGTGTGACTGAGAAAAATAAATAATTTAAACCTATATTTTCGTGCTTAAAGGTTTTATTAAATGATACAATTGTTTAGGTAATCTTAAAAACATTTTCTAAATACTCAAACAACTCTAACAAAACAAATACCTACAAACTCTTTTTGAATAGCAGTTAGCACGCTACTACACAATACATTTTTTAAATGTTTCTGCCTCTGAATCATTTTTCACTTCACGTGACTCAGATAAATAACTTGGTTGATAATCAGCAGATATAGAAGATATAAGATGCTATAGAAGTATTATCAGCTGTGTTTTCAGTAAACAATTTTCTTTTTAAAACAGATAGTTTTACTTTTAAAACTGTTGTGTAACAATGTTGTGTGTTAAATGAGGAAATGGTGACAATGCTACATTTTGTTTTTCAGCAGGTATATTTACATTGACACCTTTACTTCCATACTTCGGTTTAATATTAACTTGCACAGCTTAGTCACTTGGTAATTTATCTTTAATATGTGAAAAGCAAGGCTCTGCCTTATGATCATCACATTCAATAGGAGAAGTACTGAGTCTTGGCTGATTAATATCACAGACATTTGTATGGGCTGTACTAGGACTTACTGCCTATATCACTTCTTCGTAAAGGTCACCAATTTTTTTAAACACTACTTTTGATAGCTAACTCTTAAAAGGCTTCATTAACCGATGTCAATCTTTGCCTTTTGACTATGCACATTCTCATTCAAAATGAGTTAATGATACAGTTTTGTTTAGAATTTCAAGCTCTATCGATCTGTGTTCACAAAATTTTATTATTTAAGAAAAAATGTGTTATACGACCCGTATTTTTTCATACCTTAAACCAGTTTTTTAAATAAATAATGGTGTATATACCAATTGCATGGGATCATAAAGTTGTTTTGGTTGTATCACTGTTATTAATGTAAAATATTTGGGCGTAAAAGCCAATGTAATAAGTATTTGTCTTTTACGCCTTTCTAACCTTTGAAATTTTACAACAATGATTTTATAAATTGGGAAGAAATTGCCTTAAAAACTTTCACTAAAGAAACTCTAAAAAAAGGACAGTTTAAAACTATTCGAATTGCTACCTTCAAAAAGAAAACACCTAATTAAATTTGTATTAAATACTCTACCAATGAAGAAGCCATTGCATTAAAAGTTAGTTTATTTGAGGAAGCTAGAAAAGAGCGGGATACTTGTACAAAAATAAAAGGAAAAGAGAAGGGAAAGAGTAACAAAATTACTGAAAAAGAGGATGTCAAAGATTAAGGAATCCAGAATACAGATTTTGTATTACGTAATTTATATAATGCCCGATCACCTTTTGCCAAATTTAATTATTTGAAACGTCTTTGTGATAGCGAAGTGATACCTAAAGCATACCACCAGGAATATCTGCAATTGCCTCATAATAAGATAATTAAAAATAAACTTATTGGCACTGATACCGAAGTTGAAATTGATTATAATAATGATTTAAGTAAGCTTTCAGCGTATGGTATATCTCCTGGTATGATCGGCTGGATAACGGACTTTCTGAGCTTTCTGATCTCTTCGAGTAGTTATCGACGGGTGTTCCTCGGAATCCTTGACAATAAATGCCGGAGTATCTCAGGGGTCCGTTCTTTCTGCAACTATTTTTCTGCTACAAATTGTAGAAAGATATCTGCCGAGTACTCGGGCTAGTAGAGATCAAGTACAGTCTGCAAGAGAAGCTATGGTGCAATGTTTGAGTGACAAACTTCAGGCAGTCTCCGCATGGAGCAATGCCAATATTGTAAAATTCAACGCCACCAAAACCCAGACGTGTCTGTTCACCGCCAAAAGGAGCACTTTCAACTTGGCGCCTACTTTCCAGAATGTATCCTTGGAATAAAGTGACCGGCTTCAGTTCTTAGGCTTAGAGATTTCCTCGAACCTCAACTTTTGGTCGGTTCATTGAGTCCAGAGCAAGAGCAGCAGCAGCAGAGCTTGCCGTTCTTGCGAATTGCCGGCAGTACTTTACACCGGGACAGCTTCTTGTTTTATACAAAGCACAGATCCGGTCGTGTATTGAGCACTGTGGTCACATATTTGCTGGTGCCGCAAAGTCTCATCTTGCGGTTCTGGACTCAATTGAGAGGCGAGCAAAGAGGCTTATAGGCGATCCCGAAATGGTCGAAGCCGACCTCCACAGCCTTGAACACAGGCGTAGAATTGCTAGCCTCTCAGTATTCTATAGGATACATTTTGGTGAGTGTGCGCAGGAATTACACAATTTAATTCCCCCGTCCCCCTTCCATCACCGGACGTCCCGACGCACGGCAGGTTTTCATCCTTTTGTTGTGGACATTCCACCTGTCCGAACGAAGTGCTTTGCTTGGTCTTTTTTACTTCGTACAGCGAAGGATTAGAATAGATTGCCTGCGTCGGTATTTCTGGCCGAATACAATGTGGGTGTCTTCAAGAGAAGACGAAAAAAAAGAAGAAGAAGAAGAAGACCTATTTAAGGTTGCTAGGGTAGTGGCCATACCACCTTAGACTACATTCCACTTACCATCAGATGGAATGCAGTCAAACATTGCCCTAGATTATATATAAAAAATGTATATACTATAAATTAATATTAATATCCTTGCAACGCGATGGGCCCGGCACCCGCACGGTGAATCCATGGATTGCTAAGAAGCTTCGTCTCTGTCGTCTTATAAAAAAAATAAAATTTTTCTTTATTGAAGTAGGTACGGCAATAGGGAACATGCAAAAAAAATTAAAAGGTCTCAAATATTTTTTTTTCGATTACTTTTTATCATCTTATTATAATAAAATCATTTTATTAAATTTACTAATCATTTAAGGCCATAAAATAATTTATGAAAAGTGTAAATTTAGGGAGCGAAATTCAAAATTCCAAAACGCGCCACCATTGGTCGAAAGGAAATGTGACGTCATTTGACACGCCATTCAATATATCGGCGTTTAAGTTCATACTGTGGTATCAGTGTGACTGAGAAAAATAAATAATTTAAACCTATATTTTCGTGCTTAAAGGTTTTATTAAATGATACAATTGTTTAGGTAATCTTAAAAACATTTTCTAAATACTCAAACAACTCTAACAAAACAAATACCTACAAACTCTTTTTGAATAGCAGTTAGCACGCTACTACACAATACATTTTTTAAATGTTTCTGCCTCTGAATCATTTTTCACTTCACGTGACTCAGATAAATAACTTGGTTGATAATCAGCAGATATAGAAGATATAAGATGCTATAGAAGTATTATCAGCTGTGTTTTCAGTAAACAATTTTCTTTTTAAAACAGATAGTTTTACTTTTAAAACTGTTGTGTAACAATGTTGTGTGTTAAATGAGGAAATGGTGACAATGCTACATTTTGTTTTTCAGCAGGTATATTTACATTGACACCTTTACTTCCATACTTCGGTTTAATATTAACTTGCACAGCTTAGTCACTTGGTAATTTATCTTTAATATGTGAAAAGCAAGGCTCTGCCTTATGATCATCACATTCAATAGGAGAAGTACTGAGTCTTGGCTGATTAATATCACAGACATTTGTATGGGCTGTACTAGGACTTACTGCCTATATCACTTCTTCGTAAAGGTCACCAATTTTTTTAAACACTACTTTTGATAGCTAACTCTTAAAAGGCTTCATTAACCGATGTCAATCTTTGCCTTTTGACTATGCACATTCTCATTCTATCAGCTGGTGTTTTTGCCACAAAAATATATAAGGAACAACTCCTTTCTTCAAACTTAGATTACATCTTTCTCCTTGTTGTTTCGTTACACATATTATATTCAATACAATTTGCTGTTTCTTCCTTAACCTGAAATAAATCTACAGACCATAAAAATTGTGTAAAACAAAAAAATATTACGGTTTTTATAGAAAGTTATACTGAAATTTGTAAGATAGGTTAGGTTAATTTTAAACTCAAATTTTCTAATGTTTAATACTTAGGTATTATAAATTTAAACTATTAGATTAAACTTATTATAAATAAAGTATACTTACGTTAAATTGATCTTCACAACCATATAAACACGATTTAGGACATATATTATCCCTTTTAATTACCATACACCATTGTTTTTGTATTTTCGCATCTCTGGGAATACAAAAAACACTTTGTCGGGTGTTTTTCTAATACTATTTTTGCACTCCGGTACTAGACAATACTCGTAAGATGATTTTTATCTTCTTCCATGACTTGTAAAGCAATTAAAACTTAAAATATCTATGAAATAACTAAAAAGTTCATAGTAAACATTCACTGGACGTATCATTTGACGTCACGCGAAACGCGCGCAAAATGGCGGTGTTTAAACGGGTCAAATTTACTCAATGTTTTAATTTTCACTTTGAAAAAAAACTAGAATCTTTTCAAGCCTATATATATTTTTTTCTACGATATAGAGAGGTAAATGATTAATTAAAAATATGTGAATGTTCCCTATTAACAGTTAATATTTATTTCATGAATAAGTAGGTACAGAAATTTGAAACTTGGTTATTATCAATGATTATTTTGATTCATTATGACCGATTATTAGTTTTCCTTTCTTTAATCATAATGTTTGAAACTTGGTTATTATCTACCTAACTATCTACTGATTCATAACGCCTATACTGCGGACCTGCAATGATTTAAAGTAAATTTAATATGAGAATAGTTTAAAGTTAGGGAAGGTAAGTAAGGTAAGTACTCGTATAACGAAATTATAATTGTACTATAGTACAATATATTGATAAGATTACATTAGCTTAAGCCCAATCCGCTAAGAGTGTCAAGATAAATGTAGTTACGCCATATTGTGTGCTTTCTGAACAGACGTATCCACCATTTTATTCAAATTTGTACGTCGTAACTCCATGCTAAGTTAAAACCTATGAGATTTGTTCAAATGCAGACTATGTGGCGTTAAAATTTATTTAAAACAAAAGATTTAACAGTTTTTCATTCAATAATACGTATAAAAACAAAAAAGTTATGAGCAATAACTTTTTTTTTGTTACGTTTTTTGCGTCTCCTGTAAAGTTACAATTTTGGTGTTTACGACCTTTCTATCCCGAGGTATCGATATATTGATAAGATTACATTGGCTTCTAAGCCCAATCTGCTAAGAATGTCAAGATAAATGTAGTTACGCCATATTGTGTGTTTTCTGAACAGACGTATCTACCATTTTATTCAAATTTGTACGTCGTAACTCCATGCTAAGTTAAAACCTATGAGGTTTTTTCAAATGCAGACTACGTGGCGTTAAAATTTATTTAAAACAAAAGATTTAACAGTTTTTCATTCAATAATACGTTTACAAACAAAAAAGTTATGAGCAATAACTTTTTTTTTGTTACGTTTTTTGCGTCTCCTGTAAAGTTACGATTTTGGTGTTTACGACCTTTCTACCCCGAGGTGTCGATATATCTGTACTACATTAAATTATTACAAAGTATAATAATAGTTATAACTGGAACCTTGATATTCTTGTAACATTATTATGCCACTACTCCTTTAACATATATTATTTACAGATCGAAAGGGTAAAAGAAAGGTTCTTACAATCAGTGCTTCGTCAAGATATAACATGGTATGATCTAAACACATCAATGAACTTCGCTACTAAAGTTTCCGAGTAAGTATATAGGTACAAAGTAACTTTACCTACATATAATGTTTACAAAACAAATTTATTTAAAAAAGTAAGCTAAACTAAAGAGTTCAAAAGTGCTTGTTCATTAAAAATAAAATAGCGTAATTGACTGGATTTCATATTTCTTTTTTAATACTTAGTCTGGCTATAAATACTGTTACAAAAAAAAATAAAAAAATATTACATTTAAATTTGGAATCTATCATTTTTATAAGATTGTTCATTGTGTTTTCTCATTTTGGCGCCAATATATCGTACAATTTTTTACGATATTAAAATGGAGTGGGGTAATAAAGAGAACAGAATCACTGTCATTGCATTATACGAAATAGGTATGAAGCCAAATGCAATTTTAAATCATCTTTATCGGGACGGTGGTGACATCTATTAGACTTCTTTCGAAAGTTCTAACCACTGTTTCAAGCATTCTATATGAATTAAGCATTGACGATCACATATAGAATGCTTGATTCACCGAGACGGACAGCGATACGGTAGCACAGTTGGTAGAGCGACGGGACGGTTTCCCAGTAGTCGTGGTTTCGAATCCCTGCCCGTATCGGTTTATTTTTTATTCTATATTAATATAAATTTAAATATGCTTAACATGGCTGTACATGTTTATAGATATTTTCAAACACTTGGTATTAGTCAAATGTTTGTGTACCGGGCTATTAATAAGTACAATGAGACTTCCTCTGTTTGTGACAGAGAAAGATCTGGCCATCCACGTAGTGTTCGTGCGAAAAAGGTTGTGAAAGCAGTAAGAGAAAGAATTCAAAGAAATCCTGTCCGAAAGCAAAAGATCTGAATCAGCTGGATTATGACCTATGGTCAGTTTTAGAGAGTACAGCTTGCTCTAGACGCCATGATAATTTGGAGTCCTTAAAACAGTGCATACGATTGGCACTGAAGAATTTACGAATGGAGAGAGCGCGTGCTTCTATTGATAACTGGCCTCAACGCTAAAAGGACTGTATTGCAGCTAATGGACACCACTTCGAATAAGCTTTTTATGTTTTAATTTTTTTATATTTGTGTATTAAACTAACACACTGTTTTTTTTTTATAATAGTATATATAAATGTTAAATGTAACTCATTTCTTTCTTGCTTGTTCTCTTTGGTACTTGTTTTATCCTTTCTACTTGATGATACTTGATGATGATAAATAAGGTGTCTATTTCTCTTTGTCATTGCATAAACTTTTTTTTGATGCGTATACGGCATGCTATAGTGCTAGACTGCTACATGTTAGGCACCTGTTTTATTATGCAATTGACAGAGCACTAAAACATTCAGCAAATGGTTATGAGCTTTATAAAAATTATGGAGGGGAATCAGTCCAGCGACATGTCCTTTATCTGTACATAATGGTACGGCAGCTATATGGTCTTAAACAATTTAGTCTCTTAACAAATCTAAATGTGTCTTTTTTTTTAGTCGTTTGAATGTCGAATGATCAACAAGTTTGTAGTTAGTGCATATAGATGATGATCCAATCTTTTTTTTTTTGTATGATGTCATAGAGTATTTTATTTCATCTTTGACTGTTTGAGTAATTATCCGGAGCATTTTTAATTGGAATCTTTGGAGTATTTCTAAATTTGAGTTTGAGGCGGTTCCCCAGAGTTGTATCCCGTAGGTCCAGATGGGTTTAAAATACACTTTTATAAAAGGAGTTTGTTTTCCAGTGATAATTGTAAGTTACTGCCGAGTAGCCAGTACATCCTTCTAAGCTGTATTCCTGGAGCTTTTCGTTTCGTAAATATGTGCTTCTTCCAAGTTCAGCGGCGATCCAAGTAAATTCCAAATTATTAAAAATATGTGGTAATTTGTCAGGAATTTATTTTTTATCTTTTATAGTAGTTCTTTGTGTCAAACTCTATCAAATGCTTGCGATATGTTCAGGAACGTCCTTCCTCTTTCGAAAATTGTTGTTTAATTAACTACTTTTTACTTAACTTCGAAAATTGTTTTCTACTTTTTATTTACTTGGGTCCTGTTTTGGATACAGACGTTCTTTAACTTCCTTCATGCTTTCTGTCTTTGGTCCTGTTTAACAATTATTTCCCTACAATTTGTGAGGCTTAATTTGCCTATCTTTTGTATATTGTAGTCTATGTTCCTTTTTCCGATGGTACTTCTCCATTTCGGTGGTAAGAGGTTCCAATAATATTATTCAGAGATAAAGATTTCCTACGTGTTAATTTGGGAACTTCCGTCTCTTATTGCTCCATTCGTCTTTAGGAGAGTCTAGAGAAGAATTACATAAAAAATAAAAGACAGAAGTGCTTAAATTACAACTAGACTAGAAAGTCCAATTGTAATGTGTACATTGAGTATGTTTCTTTCAATTGCTCTTTGAGTAATTCTTATTCTAAGGTATTATTGTGTAGAATTTTATTATTGTGTTTTTGGTTATGTGGGTTCTGTACCTTTATATTTTTTAATTAGTCAGTTTCACAAATTTACCGCTATATACTATTTGATATTATTGTTATTCGGTTGCTATTTGTTTTAAAAGTCAGCGTTATTTTCATAAATGTATTGATTATTTTGTTGATATTTTTTGATTTTTTTTTATATAAATCTAATTCTTATGTATATCACATATAAAAAATAAATGTGTATTTCAGTCAAGCATTAATTTATTATTAATGAACAGGTACTTACATATTACTTATATTATTACATTGATATAAATATCCTTATAACATATTAAATAAAAATACGTAATAATATGTTGATATAAAAAAATATTATTTGTATCTTAGTGATGTTGAAAAATATCGTGAAGGTATTGGTGAAAAGGTTCCAATGCTGATATACCTTGTGATGTCATTTGTAACTGCGGTCCTTATTTCATTGGCGTATGGTTGGGAGCTCACTCTCGTGATATTGTCCTGTGCTCCTATTATTATTGCTACTACTGCTGTCGTTGCGCAGGTAAATTAATTATTTCATACTGTAACATATTTACCATTGCTTAAGTTTGTATAATTAATAATCAAAAAGTTGTTGCTGTTTTAATATTCCGTTAATATCTGTATAAACAAAATTTTCTCAATTGTGAGGATTGATACAGACATATTTTTATATTTATATGTACCAATCTCCATCTTAAGTCTGCTTTAAAAATACTAAGCCTAGAAAGGCTTTGAGATAAAATTATTTATAACGAATTCTAAATAGTTTTCTTATAGGTTCAATCATCATTAACCACACAAGAGCTAAAAGCTTACAGTGTGGCTGGAGTTATCGCCGAAGAAGTGTTATCCTCAATCCGAACAGTAGTAGCTTTTGGGGGAGAAGAAAAGGAAATAGAGAGGTAGCTTGTATTGTTTATTTATCGTAATTTTAAATCTTATAAAAAAGAAAATAAATTATTGTATTCTTATAGGTACCAGAACCGTTTAGAACCCGCTAAGAAAACAGGTGTGAAAAAGGGTATTTACTCTGGAATAGGCAGTGGTTTTATGTGGCTTATTATTTATGCAACATACGCACTATCATTTTGGTACGGGGTCGGTTTAATCCTGGATAGCCGACATGAAGTAGTTCCTGTTTACACACCCGCTGTTCTTATGATTGTGAGTGTAATAAATTTCGTGTCTATGGTTTGTCCTTCCAAAGAGTCTAAATAGAATCAATAGATATTATTATTCATAAAAAACATAATTAATAATAATTTTGACATAATAAACATATTACATAATATGCGACATGAACATTATATATTTTTAATAAATTATCAATAATTAAGTTATTTTTTAGATCTTTTTCAGTATTCTTCAAGGTGCCCAGAACGTAGGTCTGACCGCACCTCACCTCGAAGCCATCGCAAACGCAAGGGCATCAGCGGGTGCTATATTTGCTGTTCTTGATAGAAAACCGATTATAGACAGTCTTTCAACTGAAGGTTCAACACCTGAATTAGATGGAAACCTAGAACTTCGGGATGTTTATTTCAGATATCCCGCCAGGCCTGATGTTCAGGTATGTATAGAAACATTACCTACATTATTTTGTTAATGTGTTATTCTCACACTTCTGCAAACTTCTGTTAAGTGTTTGTTTGAACGGTACCTTTGCCTTTATAAATTCTGAAAAAATTTCGATTGTCCATGATAAAACTTTTATGGTTATGGCTACATTTTAATATCGTATTGATTACACTAGGTTTTAAACGGTCTTAGTCTCAAAATAAACCGCAACGAGACGGTGGCGCTAGTGGGAGCGAGTGGTAGCGGCAAGTCGACCGTGCTACAGCTGCTGCAGAGAATGTACGACCCCGACGTGGGATCAGTGACCGCAACCGGATATGATCTCAGAGATCTTAATGTCAAACACTTTAGAAGCTATGTAGCCGTGGTCGGACAAGAGCCTGTTTTGTTTGCGGGTACTATTAAGGAGAATATACGGTAAGTTAATAAAACCAGGGTATTTTAGTATAGATTTTATTCTTGGAATATTTTATAATATTTTTATCTGTTGTAGTATGAGTAATCCAAGTTGTACAGACGAGGAGATCATAACAGCATCCAAACAGGCCTACTGTCACTCTTTTATCAAGCACTTACCTAACGTAAGTAATGTCTATCCAACATTTATTTCCTCAATCGAACAATTATTGAATATATGTATACGAAAGACAATAATAGGATATGTAAAGAAAACAACAAAATGCTATGTACGTAGAATGTAAGTTAAGGTAAAATTGAGATGAAATAATAATGTATAATAATAATATAAAGATGGTAGAGATAAACCTCCTACTATTCCAAATCGTATCAAAATGTCCAGGGCTACGAAACGGCGATAGGTGAGCGAGGCGCCCAGCTGTCTGGGGGACAGAAGCAGCGGATAGCCATCGCACGAGCGCTCGTACGGAAACCGAAGATACTGATCCTGGATGAGGCCACGTCGGCGCTGGACTCACAGAGCGAGGCCAAGGTGCAGAGAGCCCTGGACGCCGCCGCCTTCGGACGAACCACCGTCATGGTCAGCCACAGGTGATGTTCTAGAAATAAACTCTGATAATCACATAAAATACCTTTTAGGAACACTCTCCGTGATAAATGTAGAAAGCATATTGATGCGATCCTTCTCACCCTCTAATATTTTGACAACACGATCAACTCGTCGTTGCAAACAATTGAAACGTCAAACGGTAGACGCTGATACCAGGGTGATTATTCTTTGAAAGTACTACCTCACTCTGTTGATCACTCCCAGTTTCTTTGAGACATTGTTGTCCAGGTGACAATCGCAAGATTTGTCCAGACCCAGTGCTCCGTGGGCTAAACTTAGCGATTCATTGAGTGCGAGTGTTCACGAAGAGCGTTCATAAGACAAATCGGGTTTTAGTGGTAAAATTTTTCATTCCGAAACCTTCGGTTCCGAATATACAGCATCCCCGGTCCTGTCATCCGCCTAATGAATCAAAGCTCATTTGTCTCAAACGGTGTCAGAGAAGCTCTGACACCGTTTAAAACAAAAACAGATGCCAAGAAAATCGGACATCTCTTTTGCCGTGTGACTCTGAACCACTAATTTCATTTTCGTGGGTGTTTTTGTCTCGGAGCACCCACGGAGGGTGATTCCAGGGTTATAAACGTATGGGCACTCCATACGTTTATAACCCTGGAATTACATTTAGTGTTGAATTTCATTTTATCAGGCTAGCTACGGTGCTGAACGCCAATAGAATCATATTCATCGATAAGGGTGCAGTTATGGAAGAGGGAACACATGAAGAACTTTTGAATCTGAGAGGTCGTTACTACCAATTGGTGCTGGAAAATGAACCCAGCATTGCGCCGAGTTTGGAAAATACGGAAAAAGCTATAAAACGTAAGCATGAATGCCCGTCCACACCTCATTGTCATATCGGGTTCACGTTGTTTTATTGAGTTTTATACTCAAGAAAACCAAAAATGGACTGAATTCCCAGGTGGGATTTTTCAGTCATTCACAGATTGTTACGAGGCCGTAAATTACGTTTGTAAAAAATGGGTAGTTATTTTTCATATAAATAAATGCTTGAAATCAACTTGTAAAGCATAAGCTTTCAATTATAATCAGTTATAAATTTACTTACGTCTAAATTAATGGAAAAATTTACTAAAATAACCTTTGAGCCTTAAGAGACATATCATGAATCATTTGCATGATTATATGAAAGTTTATTCCAGGTATTTTTCGGTAGAACTAACGGTTAAACTAATTTAAATCCACAGCTAATAATGATCCCACCACAGATGCTAGACTCCGGAAAGCAAAATTGACAAAAATGGTTTCCCTCGATTCGATGAAAAGTAGTTCCCTTGACGAAGAATCTGGTTCAGAAGACAGTTTTGTGATGGAAGAGAAGGAGGAAAAGGAATTTGAACCGACGACGTGGCAAATACTCAAATTGTGTGAACCGGAAAAATGGCTCATGTTGATGGGAATCATTGCTGCCATTGCTGTGGGATCGTCTTTTCCATGCTTTGCCATATTATTCGGCGAGACTTATGGTGTAAGTTTAATATAAAAAAAAATACTTTCATAGACGTTATATTTTAATTTGATTAAACAATTTAATAATATGATAAACGATTTAAACAAAGAGAAACACCTCTATATTTACAGCTTTTGGAGAGCAATGATGAAAGTTACGTCCGTCAAGGTACCAATATGATTGGACTTTTATTTTTAATGGTAGGAGTCTATACCGGTTTCGGCATCTTCTTCCAAATATTCATTTTCAACTTAACGGGCGTTAGGCTTACGGCGAGACTGAGGTAAGTTTAATTCAGATGAGTATTTAACATTTATACATGTCGCTGTCTCATAGATTTTATTTTTATCACCGAGTCACTTTGAACATAGTTACATGAACTATGCAATAATGTGTCAACCTAAATAAAACCCCAATCTTATAATCAGATGTAAAAATGACTCTTGAACATAATATTGTTAGACATAAGTAGAATGAATGATTATTTTCTTTTCTTAAAAATGCCTTACTATTACAATTCCGGATTTATCTATTTGTCCTCATTTTATACTGTTCAAATTTTTAAAATCTACAAAAGAGAACGGATACAAATTATAAACAGGTGTCAAACAACAGCATGTGACTCGTACAATAGCTTACCCAAATGGGAATCGAACTTACTACCTTTAACTCAGTAGTAAAAGTTCCTCCTTCTTAATTATATAAAACGACAGTTTAGGGTTGTCTCCCTATTGCATAAAGTCCATTTGGGTTCCATTATAATAATCTCATCCCGTCCTCAGGGTGGCTGCGTTCCGTGCGATGTTATCTCAGGAGATGGGTTGGTTTGACGACGCCCTGAACGGTGTAGGAGCGCTGTGTGCGCGCCTCGCTGCCGATGCCGCGGCCGTGCAAGGGGTACGATATATACACAGGGCTGTTATAACAAGGGCGATATTGGGAATTTGTGTTAATGTTTTTAAATTACTATAAACATGTTTAACCATAAAGACTTTAATTATATTTTAAGTTTTTTTTTTAGATTAGAACCTGCGAACTCGGTAACAAAGTATAATCAATCCAAAAATCTCAGATTCTGCGGGTTCGACTCCCATACGTGTCGATTAATTTTTAAATGTCTCAATTAACTTTCATACAAATGAATAAAAATCTTGACTTTATCTAATTCTAGGCTACGGGGACTAGGATAGGCGCTCTAATGCAGGCATCCGCAACCATCTGCATAGGCATTTTAGTGTCAATGTACTACACGTGGAAGATGACACTGGTGTCGCTGGTGTCAGTGCCGATGGTGATAATTGCCGTGGTGTTGGAGGGTAGAGTACTGGCTGAAGGAATAGCTACCATCAGGGAAGCGTCCAATAAAGCTACCACCATAGCCACAGAAGCCATCACTAATATACGAACTGTCTCCGCATTTTGTGAGTATTAATCTATCCTAAAATAAAATTAAAGCGTTGGGTTTATCATTGACCTACACACACGATTTTCCTCACAACTAAACTAGTATCATAAAGTGTCCGAAATTACATCCTTTGCTTCCCTAATTGGATTAGTTCTGAAAAATTTTACGAACGTAAGCTCTTATTACGTTACGTTATTACGTTAGCCCCTTAAGTATCATATCGGAGCAAGTTTGACAACTAGCAGACAATATGAATCGTGGGTATTCATTGTCCGTCGTTGTGTAATGTCATTAAACCCGATGCGCAGTATTGGTAGTGTGACATCCAGTATACATAACCAATGAACAGTGAGGTCATTAAACCCGTGTGAAGGTGGCGAGGCGGCGGCGCTGGGTCGTTACCGCGCGGCGAGCGGCGCGGCGAGCGAGGCGGCGCGGCGCTCGCTGCGGTGGCGCGGGGCCGTGTTCGCGTTCGGTCAGACGGCGCCCGTGGCGGGGTACGCCGTGGCGCTGTGGTACGGGGGCGTGCTGGTGGCGGCCGGCGAGGTGCCCTACAAGGACGTCATCAAGTGAGGACGGGCATTATGACGGAATTATTCAAATTCAAAATATCTTTATTCAAGTAGGCATTTACCCGCACTTTTGAATCGTCAATTACATTAAATTGGTCAGTATAGTCAGTCTGTGAGTAAGCTACCACCAGTAGGAATGCTGTTCTGCTGAGAAGAGCTGTCCAGAAACTCAACAGTTGTTCTTTTTAAATGAAATTTAACCATGTTTGACTTATTATCATTATAACATCAACCCTGCAAATGAGTTAATGACCCAAGTTCCATTCAATTCATCCATTCCATCCATTCCAATCATTCATTCAAAAACTCTTGAATGTTATTGTTAGATTTATTTAATAATATACTTTTAATTTTAGATTTAAAACCAAGAACAGGAAGATCTAAGATATCTTGTGTTATTATATATGCGTATACTCAAGCCCATGAAGAATTTCTTAACTTTTTGAAGTCGATATTTAGGCGTTACGAGCCTATTTTTATTTCTTGTATTGATCAAATGTCTGTCGCTGTTTTTCTCATAGTCATTTAAATTTAGGCGTATATATAATAAGTTATTAAAGATGTATTGAGAAGCGACCGTAAGAATACCGATTTCTTTAAAAACATCTCTTAGGGAGTCTCTAGCTTTTAAGTTACAAATAGCCCGTATAGCTCGTTTTTGTAAAATACATATAGAATTAATTTCAGCAGCGCTGTCCCATAGTAAAATACCGTAAGACAATATACTATGAAAATAACTAAAATAGTCGAGCCGTGTTAACGTCTGTTAATTGTCTTACTTTTTTAATTGCAAAGACGGCTGAGCTGAGTTTGCTTGCGAGTGTCGAGAGATGGGGGTTCCACTGGAGCTTTCTATCTAAAGTTATACCTAATAATAGTCAGTTCTAACACTTCATATTATTAGGAATAAACTACAATTTTTGACTTTTAACATTCGGAAGTGTAAATTCCATGCATTTGGTTTTCTTAGTATTTAATACCAAATTATAAATTTTGAACCAATGAAGAACACGTGACAGAGTTAACTTTGTTAAAATTAGCTTTATTACGATCAACTTTAAAAATGAGCGAGGTATCATCAGCAAAAAGTACAATGTCACATACTCCTTTTACGTAAAAAGGAAAATCATTAATAAGAGTAAAAATAAGAAAGGGTCTAGAATAGATCCTTGTGGAATACCCATTTTTAGGTAAGATCCAACCGATTTACAATTATTTACATCAACCGTCTGAACTCTTTGATTCAAGTAAGAAGCAATAAGATCAAGCGCAGCACTATGCACACCATAGTGATTAAGTTTGCATAGTAATGATTGATGGTCCACGAAATCAAAGGCTTTAGATAAATCACAAAACACTCCGATTGCATTCTGCATGTGTGACTTTTCCCATGCGTCGTAAACGTGCGCAAGCGCGGCACCCGCATCAGTTGTTGATTTACCTTTGGTGAAACCATATTATTCACTAGGTATGCATGATTTCATTGCTACAAACAAATTCTGACATTTGGTTTAGAATATTTTTTTCGAGGATTTTACTTAAAGTAGGTAAAATAAAGAAAGTTCTATAATTTCCGGGTTCTAGTCTATCGCCACTTTTGAACAAGGGAACTACTTTACTATTTTTCATTAAATCTGGGAATGTATCGGTTTCAATAAATTTGCTAAATATTAAGGATAATTGTGGAGCAATATTATTTATAATACTTATTAGTAATTTTACAGAAAATTAGTAGTTTATGAAAAAAACAGGTGATCTTTGTGGTATGTCTACCACAAGGATCACCTGTTTTTTTTTTCATATTTAGATTTCTAAAAGTTTTAAATGATGTAACAGGTTAAAAAACAAAACATTTATTACTGACTCTTACGTTATTCGTCAATTCGACGATTGCATCACATGGTGAAGAATTTAAATTACGCGTGACTGTTAAAGGAATTTCGTTAAAAAAAAATCTCAAAAATAGCCGCCACAGTTGAATCTGAATTTATTTCAATATTATCAATTTTTAACTTAATTGGTCCATTAGCAGCCCTAGTTTTCCCAGAAACGCTAGATAAAATTTCCTAAGTTGCCTTTACTTAGCTTAGCTTCTACGCAAACGTTCTTAAATATTTTAGAAAAATTCATAATTTTATATAATAAGAATACCGGATCTTGATTCCATTGCCTCTCACCATACAAATTATATAATATACTTATCTCTACTTCTATATCTCTACTTTTATATATTCCCTCGGTAGCCCAATTACTAAATTTAAGTTTTTTGGTTTTTCGTCATAGTTTTTGGTTTAAAAACATAATTAAATTCTTGTAACAAAAAATCGAAAATGTTATTATATACATATATTATTGGGTCAAATACCGAATAGAAGTTTATATTTCTCTGTTCTCTAACAGACAAATCTCGTGACCTTGGTTTATAAATTAAATTACTTTGATTTTGAAATAAACGCAAACATAAAATAAACTAATCGGCCGTCTCAAATAAACTACCAACAGAGATATGATGATATGGCTCCCGTACAAAAATATCATTCGTTATTTTCTTAGAAATAATGTATTTTTAATAATAGTAGCTATAAGCTTGTACTTTAAAAAAGATTTCTACAATGGTTATGCTCATTACCAGAACTATAATATTTCAAATTAAAATCAACTCCTATTTCGTCAGGGTGTCTGAAGCCCTGATCTTCGGTGCGTGGATGATGGGTCAAGCCCTAGCCTTCGCCCCCAACTTCGGCGCGGCGGTGTTAGCAGCCGGGCGCGTCATGACGCTGCTGGCGAGGAAGCCGCTGGTCGCGTCCACACACGCACCCTCCGTACCAGAGGGATATGTACGTAGTGGTCACTCATCTTAAACAAAAAAATATTTGGGAAATTGTTTTACATTTTACAACTTAATAAATATCTCAATGGTATAAATACAAGTTAATGATTTTCATTAATTAAACTTTACAGAACGTTTCCTAAGACTTCTTTTCTTTATTAAAAAAAACTACAAATTTTAGAAGAAAAATATACCATTTGCATATTTTATTTACATGCAACAATCTTCACGTTTATATATATAAAGAATGAAAAATAAACCGATACGGGCAGGGATTCGAACTCGCGACTACTGGGAAATTCTTTATATATATAAATTTAAATAAGCTTAACATGGCTATACATGTTTAAAGATATTTTCAAACATTAATCTTCACATTACAGATGGGGGTGAGAATCGTCATAAATAAAAAAAAAAATCCCTGTTGCTAACCCTACACCCTATTCCCCTTGCGAACGTACACATGTTTGCAAAATTCGAATAAAAATTTATCGAATAAATTATTTAATTTACAAAAACGATTTCTCTATATACAAAGTTTTCATATACATTTTATTCTAAAGTCTCCCACAAGCACGAGTGATTCCAAGTATTTTATACGGACAAAGTCGCAAAAGACCACATATGAATAATGAAGTCATCTGTAGGTAGCGCAGGGTAAGATCCAGTACAAGAACATAAAGTTCCGTTACCCAGCGCGTCGCGAGGTGGCAGTGCTGCGCGGTCTGTCGCTGTCGGTGCTGGCCGCGCGCCGCGTCGCGCTCGTGGGGCCCAGCGGCTGCGGGAAGTCCACGCTCATACAGCTGCTGCAGCGCCTCTACGACCCCGACGACGGGAACGTGGTGGGTATATCTCGGCTTCAGCGCTTAATACTCATATGAAACGGACGTGAGGTGTACGTGCCTCGGTAATACGTTCGGCAGTATGAATCGTTCCGTACCTACGACTTACTGTTGAAATTTTGTAAGACACTGATAATAGAAACGTTGTATGGTGTTTCAACTAAATTAACGAAATTTCAATGACATTTCATGGCTGGAAATAATTATTAAGCATAGTAAACGAGCAAATAATATCGTACAATTGTGGTTACCATAGTGTAGTCGTTCTATAAAGTTCAGTTGCATTCTCCTCCGCTCTCGACCTCCTCTCTCGGTGGAGAGGGAGAAATAGTGTCAGGGCCATGCCCTCTTCCTGTGGGCTCTTTATACGTCTGTTAAGACAGGCGTGGCGTTGGGGTGAGCCGGATCTCTAGGGAATGTGGAATGGGGATGATGCGGGAGTGAGCTTGAATGTCAACTGGGCGGTCGGCGAAAGCGAGTGAGACCCCAGGCAAACTAGGGGAGGCTCAGTTAAGCGTCCAGCGGCCAAGGAGACAAGTCAGGGATTAAGGAATGGAAGGGAGGGTATTCTATAAAGTAGCTACGCGATGTTGAAGTCTTTTATAATTTCCTGATCCTAAGTTACAAACGGATGAAAATATGAAACCTTAAAATTATTTATTCAATATATTATTAGGCCCTTACAAATGAAATTGGCGTTTTGTATGGGAGGAACAAAAAGTCGAATATTTTTTAATATCATGTATTTTATAAATCAAAATAAGAACCATTGTTTTCTATGCACTTTTGCCATCTTATAGGTAATTTATTGATGCCTTTACTAAAAAAACAGTCGGACGGAAATCAATAAAATCTTTGAAGGCGATTTGGACTGCCCCATAACTCGGACGTGGTTGGCGATGGATCCGCTTCCACAATAGCCTTCAATTCTTCTTTATCAACTTGGGCGTCCGTCCGATATTTTAAGTTTGCCATTTTGTAAAGTGAGTAACGCAAACAGAAAAAACAAATGAATAACGTCAACGAAACAAAAATACATGTGTAAGTAACTGTACAGATTTGAATTTGGAATTTCTTACCAAAGAGGAGAAATTTGTGATTAAAGTGGCCAGTACGAAAAAGCCAATTTCATATGTAAGGATCTAATACAAAAGTGTTAAATTATTATAACCTTAGTTTTTACAGCAATTTTCAAAAAAATAATACGACTTTTAAAAAAAATTGCAGTATCTAGACGACCACAATATAGTAGCCGACATGCGTCTCACCACGCTCCGGCGAAACCTGGGTATAGTATCTCAAGAGCCAGTTTTGTTCGACCGATCTATCTCCGAGAACATCGCCTACGGAGATAATACCAGGACCGTAACCATCGAGGAGATCGTTTCTGCTGCAAAAGCCGCCAATGTGCATTCGTTTATCGCCGCCCTGCCAGATGTGAGTATCAAAAATCTCGAGCTTACTTTTCCTTTAAAACCGATTTATCTGTGTTGCTTACAAGAACTCCAAATAAGATTTCCACTTCTTGCACACGAGCATTTTAACTAATCAACCAGAACGAGATCTTTTTTCTGAAAAGTAACATTAAAATATAAAGATAAGGGTATAAGTATATCGTCTCTATAAGGGCTACAACACCCGCATCGGTGCGCGTGCGTCGCAGTTGTCTGGTGGTCAGAAGCAGCGCGTGGCAATAGCGCGCGCGCTCGTGCGGGACCCGCGCGTACTGCTGCTGGACGAGGCCACCTCCGCACTAGACACGCACAGCGAGCGGGTAACACAAACACACACACACACACTACCACCTCAAGCACAATAAAACCTATACACACAGCAAGAAAATACACATATTTCGATTTTAGAGTTGTGTAATTGAAATGATTTGTTAAACTTCATATTACAAATTTTTTAGTGCACATGCAGGAATAGAACAATACAGTAGAATAACCCAAATTTATCACATTCTGTGGCCTGATCAATATTTTTAAAAAATAAGGGAGAGCAATGCCGCGGATGCATTACTTATTACATATTACTAATTTTTTTTAATATGTGCAGAGCCAGAAAAGTTTAAATAAGTTATATATATGGTTCACTGTTATAATTATTTTCATTTAATCTTGTATCTATAGTTACATTTACATATCTTGATGATTAAAATATCTGTGATATTTCTTTTTCGACTATGTACCTAAATTCGCATTTAAACACTTTAGAACTTTACAAACGAACGTTTTGATGTTCATAAATTTATTTTATTTAAAACCAACAACATAAAATACAATATGTTCCTTAAATTATTAATAAAACTTCTTTGAAGGTGGTTCAAGAGGCTCTTGATCGCGCAAGTGAAGGCAGAACATGTCTGATCATAGCACACCGGCTCGCCACGATACAAAACGCTGACGTCATTTGCGTCATAGATCAAGGAGTTGTAGCGGAAATGGGCACCCATAAAGAACTAATAGCCTTGAAGAAAATTTACGCCAGGCTGTATGAATTGCAGTGTGGTTTTATTGAAGAAAGTGAGGAAACCTTAGCTGAAGAAACTGAAGAAAATACTTAAGTATCTAGGATTTTTGTGAATCACTAATTATGGTGAAGAATTTGATCAGTATAACTAGATATTAATTTATTCTAAATAGTATTATACAGATATAACTTGATAATATTTCTAGTCAACAAAACATAAAAGAAACACTCAAATAAAACTAACAAATAAAATTGTTGGACGCTATGGTTAATAAATATTTGTAATAGATATATTTTTAATATGTAATTGATGCTTTAACGCCTATATAATAGACCAAAATTTTGTGATGAAACTAAAATAGGTATATTTCATTGAAAAGAATATTCAGCTTTGTTCATAGTCGAAATATTTTTTATAATTTATATATCTTATTACAGATAAGTTAGAAATGTTTATAAATTTACCATTAATCATTGTTATATTTTCTATATATGTACATATTTAAAGTGTAAATTATTAAGCTTCTATTTCCTTTCCTCCCTTACACATTCCCTTATCAAAAGACAATAGTGAGGAAAACTAATATAGTATAAGGATATTGCGGATTCCTCCATGTAGTACCTAAATATATAGTTATCGAAAGTTTATCAACTGTTATTACAACTCGAAGAGAATGTAAAAGACAAAAATATATAAATGGTTATTCTTTATATTTTTTAGTTGTTACATATTAATACCATTCTTATTATTTGCATTCCCAGCAAATAAAATATTTTAAATCAATACTTAAAATTACTTATAATGTATAATTTTGTATTGTATAATAACAGTTGTTAACTATAAATTTCATATATTGTTATTAAGATGTTAATTTAGCTTGAATGTGCCTTCATAACAAATCATGTGTCTTGTAAACTAATAAATAATTTGCATGCATATAAATACCTGTCGTCATTGTTCAGTTAAAGAAGATGGCAGTCTTCCCAACACTAACACATTTGTGAGGGTTAGGATTTGAAAAATCTAGCTCATTACCTCTCTAGTGGCATTCTCCCAGGAAAAGTGGCAGGTATTAAGTATCTATTGTAAATAATGGGAAAGGAAAATTAATACCTAATTAATTTGATATAAACTAATTTTTGTTTTGTAGAAACCATAACTGATTTTGAATATTGTCTAGCATTTTTAGCACAAAGCCAAATATGCTCAATATTGTGATTGATATTTTTGGACATATTGCTGTTGTATTTAAATAGTTGTAATATGTAGGTTACAGTAATAAATTGTGGAATTGATGTATCGTTTTATTTTGTGAATAAGAAAGATTGACTTTTTAAAAGTAATTTAATGCATTTTAATAAATGTTTCCACTACAAAACAAAATAAATAAAAGCGATAAAATTCATTATAGATCAACCCTTAAACTGAAAGTTTAATAAAAAATATAAAGACGATTTGATAAATGAAATTTAAACAATGTTGGCATAAATAAAAGAAAAAAAAGATTCATAACCAATTTTCTCATAAATATCTATATATAAGATGTTATCTACATTTAAAGATCTACTCATCCAAATTTAACAAGTGTATTTAAGGCATCATACAAAATTTTAAAGTATTTTCTGTTATACAGTTGTTAGCTCTTAGATATAATTATTGTTCTCTTCTTGTAAAAACCAATAAAGATGAAGCCTTTTATGTTTTGTTACATAAGAGAATCTAATATTGGCTAATATGTGATATAACAAATAAGTTATCTTCATTTTACAAGATTACAATGTAGCTTTCAAATGGGCTTAGAGACACTTGAAATAATCACAAAACATTTCAACCATCCTCATAATACATGTTCTATTGAAGTGAGATAATCTCACTCCATAACAAACCCTTCCTACTACACAATAAGGTTTAATTTCTGGCAGCAACCTCGACATGCTGTAGTGGAGTGTCGGGACGGATTCCTCGAATTGATGGCTCCAAGTTGTTGCAGTAGATGTCTGCAGACAGTTCCTCGAGGCCCACTTCTGGGTCAGACCTAGCAATTTTGGTGGCTTCTTCTACTTCTTTGCGGACTTTTATGTCTATTTCCTTTAAATTTGGAAATGATTTGTTTTTTATTTATGTATAGCAACAATAATAAATTTGCCAGAAGATGAAAAATGTTTTATAATACAAATCTATACCTTCAGCTGATCATTAGTAGCAAGTCCACTTGAGATGATCTTTTCCTTGAAGGAGGTGATGGGGTCTCTGGTCTGTCTCACTTCTTGCACCTCGTCTCGGGTTCTGTACGATGTTCCCGGATCGGACATGGAGTGACCTCCGTATCGGTACGTCTCCATTTCCATTAATAAAGGACCTGATCAACCAATCAACAAAAATATATTAATAATATCCCTGGAGAGACCTGAGTGAATAATGTTAAGTCATTAATTTAAAATACTTTATATAATTCAATTAATTATAAAAGTACAAAAACCTAGTTCTGATGATTACGAATGACGAATTTACATGTGAATGTCAAGCATGCATGGTGATTTTGGTATTTGCAATTGATCACTGTATATGGTGATGAAACCAATGTTTTTATATAAGAGAGGTTTTAATATAAGAGAGGACCTTTCCCGCTGGTACAGTAGTCAATAGCGAATCTCGTGGCCTCCCTGGTAGCGACGACGTCCATTCCATCGACCCACAGCCCGGGCACGTAGTCTCCTCGCGTATAGTACTCTGTGCTGGCGGACGAGCGCTCCATACTCGTACCCATACCTATGGGGATGGCATAAAATAAATGGTAAATAAATATAGAATGTTATATTCACCAAAACGTTGAAGTGATGCGGTAGCTTAAAGAGACGTGATGGTTTTTCTGAGGTAGTTTCAAGTTCTGTTCATATCTATTCATTTTCCATTTTCAGTTATTTTACATAGTATATTTATTCAAACTTTTAGTAAGCTAACATAGCTTGACATGGCTAAACATTTATATATAAAAACTTCAAACACATAACAAAATAAATATGATTGAAACATTATATTAATAAGGAAGTAATTTAGTTTTGATGTCTTTTACTGACAAATAGATTACCGCAAAGAAAAAGTATGGCAGCTAATGGCTGTAAAGTTGTGAGCAGTTTGGGTGTACATGCATAGTTTAGTAATTAATAAAAAATGGCGATTTGCTGCATTTCATTTTGATCAAATGTTAACAGACACAAATATATAGTAAAGTATTTTAAACCCTTGTCCACACTTGTATTATTAAGGTTGTATCATATGACACTGGCATGTATCATGAATGTATATATATATTTTTTTATATTAACTTTTGTAACCGTTTTTTTAATAATTATTCAATATTGTATTTAATAATAAGTGTAATAATCCACTGTTTATAATATTAACAAATATTTTGGAGCAAAAACCATTGCACAATTACTTACGAAAACAAAAGTGTTATTCAGTTAATTGAAATAGAGATTTTCTAGACTGGTTAATTAGTTAATATATAAAAATAATACACTGTCGTGTAAAAAGAATTTACAAGAACATAAATAACAACACTCACCATAACCATTATTTTCACAAACAAACACACATGGCAGGTCCCAGAGCTTGGCCATATTGTACACCTCAAAGAGTTGTCCCTGATTAGCCGCACCGTCTCCATACAGAGCAAATGCCACACTGCCATCCCCACGGTACTTGCTAGCAAATGCCAAACCCACCCCTAATGGTACCTAAAAATTGCACTGTAGTAGGTTTATTTCAATTTAATTATAATGATGTTTAGAATTCTCTATTAGGTTAAAAATATTTAATAAATTTTACTAATTTATGCTGTAAAAACATACCTGAGCACCAACAATACCATTGCCACCATAGAAATTTTTTCCATACATGTGCATAGAACCTCCCTTGCCTCTGGAAGCACCACTTCTTCTTCCGGTGAGTTCAGCCAAGACACCCACCAAACTCACACCCATCAAATGAGACCAAGCATGACATCGGTAAGCTGTGATTACTTTATCCACATCACGCATTGCAGCATGCATGCCTACTGCTACTGCTTCCTGGCCTGGGAGTCATAAGTCATAATTTAATAATCCATGTACATCTGCAGAAATGTGAAACTAAGAGTATTTTATTTAGTATTGTATTGAGGTTAATATCAGATAAATAAGGAAGAGAAAAATGCAAGTACATAAATGTTATAAAGAAAAAGTTTTAATAATTCAAGCTTTACCACTAACTACTGCCACTACCACAAAAAATTAATTTCTTGATAAAAGTATTTCAAATTAGTTCCAAATGTTTTTAAACACACTAACACAAGAGGTCTGAGATTGTATAAAAAATAACTAAGTTCTGGCATTTTATAATAGTAGAAAGGTATTATCATAATGTTGTATTACCTGAATATAAATGACAGAATCCACGGATAACCTTCTCCTTGTACAGATTTCCCGTGGAGGTCTCAAGCCTTCTAAGAAGTGCCAATTGCTCATACATTTTGATTGCATCTTCAGCTGTGAGAGTGACTGATGTAGCCGGACCTTTATCTAATTTGTAGAGTTTATATGGCTAAAAGTAAGTTCTATTTAAACTTTCATGTTATCAAGACAAATAGGTTTTAAAGACTTATGCTAACATACAGACTTAAAATCATTCTAGCTCAGACAACGGTTTTATTTTGCGAATTTTTTTTTAGGACTTATAGAGCTAGTCTATATAAACTCAAGTAGCATTGCGTTTGGAGTCACATTACATTTCGCAGTAAGTGATGTTTATAAATCATCTCGAAACCAAAAACATAATGACTAGTGTCAAACTGACAGTAATATACAAACAAGAACAAGTTACAAGTGCATTCTTGACGACATATTGAAGGTTACGTTACGTAATTTACGATATTTTTGCTGATATTCTGAAATAATAGTATATTACTATTAGAAGAAGTAAATTATAAATAGAATTAATTACCAATTTTGAAATTAAATGTTGAGAATTAATACGACATTTCTATTACCTTTATTTCAAATGTCCCTTCCGATTTAGTACTATATTTTGCGTTCGAAGTAACAGCAACCGGGGCGGCTGCTTTCTATAAGACAAGAGTAAATGAAAATTTTACACTTATAATAGATATTTTATATTCTATCAAAATATCTTTAAATTAAAAAACATCCTACCGTAATCGTCAATGAACTACTAAGTAGTTTAGTTGCGGAGGGTATAAGCTTACTCATCTTAACTATTAGTTTTTCTATAAAACCCAGTTTAATATTTTAACTTCGATTGATAATTTACTTTTTGGAGCTTTAGTATCGTAAAATTAAAGAATTTTAACCAACCCCGGAGGCCCGACGTCTATGACTTATAAGAATGTTGACAACGTACCAACTGACAACCGTATTTTTTTGAAGTTGACACTTTAGGACGAAAGGTCATTTGAATATATTCAGAAACTAGGTATTGCACAAATAATTTTATAAAAATGAATGCCAGTTCATGCATTATTAAATAGTGAAAGAATATTATTTTGTGTATAAAGATAAATTAATAAATAAGTAATAAAATAATAAATAAATAAACAGTCCTGTATAGCCGCCGAAGTTGCTCAATACATTGCACTGAATACGATTTAATACTCTTCAGATACACAAAACTTTTTAAGGTTTCCTAGTAGTTTTTTCTTTACACTTACTTTTATGTTGATTTATATAAATAGCTGAAAGTGCTTTAATTTAATATTTTGTATAGTACATAATGTAATAATTACGTAAATGTTGTATTGTGTTAATTTTAAATTTATATTGCAAAACTTGTTGATAGTTATTGCCTATCTATAGTTTATATTCTCTATAATGTATAATTTATTAAAGCTTATGAGGACAACACATAGTAATAACAACTCATCAAAATTCATTATTGTTCAAAGACAAACAAACTTACCAAAAATAAAAAAGGCAAAAAAAAAAAACCTAACAAAAAACAACAATAAAACGTTGATAGCAATAACAATTGAGTACTCCAATGTACACTGGAAGTAAGCGAGGAGTATGGGACGTAACGTGATTAGAGAGCCAATCAGCACTACGTACGCCCGCCCTTCATTCCTTGCAGTCTTCTTGCTGATAGTTTTATCAGCCCTACGTTTTTCAACGCTGATGAGCTTATATTAATTGTAATTTTAATATTAAATGCACGAGTGCACCGTAGACGTAAACGTTTAACCTGCTAAACAGCAGGTGATATCTCCTAACCTCATTGAACCATTGAAACCTCACTAATCCACTTTTTTTTTTAAGTTTTTACTTAGTTTGAAATTTTTACTTTTATTGAGCATAGCTTACTATGATCGATCGTCCAGTTGATACTTTGGGCAATATTTCCTTTAGAGTTGTTCCTATTTTGGCTTGTTGGTCGCTTTCGGCGGCCAGCCTCAGTCGCTACGGCTTGATTGGGTTTCAACATAGTGTTACAGCGGGTGAGGACTGCCTTCCTTCCGCGCCTTCGGATTTACAAGAACAGGGGTAGGAAAGACAAGACTACGTGGAGTCAGTTTTAAAAAAAAATCATTCTAAGCAAATAATTTATCCCCTGCCACCATTAATTATCGTGAGCAAAATCATGTCGGCCATGGTCTGAGGACTGACACCCCCATGACCGAACCCCATGCCGGATATTAGCCAACGGTTAATGCACTTCCGAAGAGGCTACATTAACAGTTGCTGACGGGGAGCACCGGCCTTACCGCTACCGATGCCGCCGCACAGTGTGTCGTCTATAACAAGCTAGCTGGACAAAAACAACTTTAAGATTTCCTAGAAACATTAGTGGGGGTAATTAGGGTATTAGTTGGTAATTATACCAACAACAATTGTTTTGGCATAAGTCATACATAACATCGGTCATGAGGGTAGTATATAAGACAATTGGGTTAAATGCATAATATTATTCGCATTTTTGCTACTGACACGATTGCATCTCTCAAGGTTATTTTAGTAGTTGTGGTAAATTTTAGTGATGGATTCTATTACTAAGGGTATGTACATTTTTTTATGTGGTTACAATAAAATTATATTCATACTAAATTAGAATCTGAGCGCCGCAAGTTGCGTTTTCCTTTTAGTCGTCGGAAATTAAAATTCAAAAGACTATTACTAAAAACCCCCACGTATCCCCGGTCTGTATTTTTTTCAGTTGATAGACACATTATTCTAAATTATAATAAAACTTTTTTTTTTTGCTACTTTTTTGCTCAAAAGCTGTTATTATTTTTTTTTCAGGTAGCAGTTTTACAGTTTTAAAAATGCATATTTTCGAAGAATGGGTGAAACATACAAAAAGTGACCGAAATAAGGCGCTTTTCATGTTTGTTTTACAAGAACATGACCTTAGTGGCGTAACTGAAGCATCTGTGAAGGACATCAAGACTATAATTTCCCGTTTTTCTTCGAAACTTTCGGAGAAATGGGAGAATTCTTGCCGAATACGGGATCGTTTCTTAGCTTGTAATGCTAAGTGGCTAGAAGGTGAAAACTTACAGTTTAATGTGTCTTATGACCTTGCAGAAGCATCAACGTCATCACATTCACTGCCTGGTCCCGGGAGACCGCCAGTGGACCTGGCAAACGCAAGTGCCAAAACCAAACGGCGACATGTCGATGATTTGGTTCAGTTACGAAGCTCTGAGGAGCTTTTGGTTGCTGCTGAAATAGCGTCTCGTCAATCAGGCAAACGCAACGTCGCAAAACTAATTCGAGAAGTTAGTGAGAATCCTGAAAAGTTCAGTGAACGAAAGTCGAGTGACCTCAAGCAGCAAAGGTGCCTTACAAGTGATGAGGCACTTGCGTGTTATATAGACTATTAAATTTACTAGTCACGCCTACAAACAGACGCGGAAGTGGAGTATGCTGGCTGGACATCAGGTATTTCCATCATTTCATAGTCTTCGTAAGGCCAAGAAAGCTTGTTTACCACCGGATGAACGTGTGACGGTAACTGAGACGCGTAAAAAATGTAAATACTGTAAATATTAATACTGAAGATTATTGTATAGAGGATTCTTCTGAGGATGAACTTAGTGATGATGAATAATTCCTAAGTTTGTCCTCATTATAATCCAATGAATATTCTTTTTTTAGTAGTAAGTTATAATTTAGTCATTATTTAATAGGTTTATTGTGTACTAATTAATTTTTAATTAAAGTTGTAAATATTAATTAGTTTTATTTATTCTTATAATATTAGTTTAATCGTTAGATAATGTATTTAGCTTTAAATACCTATTAGTTTAATTGATATTTCTTACGAATCGTGCAATATTTTACCATTATTTTTAATGAATGCATATTATTTTTGGGTTTTGCATCTTTTATGGGTTTCCAAGTATTTTTATTAATGAAATCATTTATATTAGTATCTAGCAGAGGCTTTGCAACCTATATCCATTAAAAAATAATTTTGTCCAGCTAGCTTGTTCTAGACGACACACTGTGCGCCGGCCGGAACCAAACGAAGGTGGAAAACGAACCACCTTCTCAATGAGATCGTGCTACAGCACCAACAGATTCAGCTTCAGGAGAAGAATCGGAACAACAGTCGGACCAATCGACAGGGTAACGACTAAACATCTGACTAAACGTAAGTAACTCTCCTAAATACTTCAATCTTAGAGAACTCTACGATAACCGAGAACCAACGAGAAACTCCGAGATCCTACGAGATCCTCCGAGACCCTATAATATCTTACGAATAAATAACCTACTATTTTTCTGAATACAATGACAGGCAATAATTTGACTATAAGCAAAGCTGGTTGCTTACAGATGCCAAACTAAAAGAAAAATACTTTTATTATTACAGAACTTATCAGGCTGGTGCAGAGCGCGCACCGCCTGTCAGAACGACCGTATCGGCGCGACTTCGCTTTATAAAACAACATCATGTTCGCCAAAATAAGAACATTAGATTATAATTTATTAGATTTTATAATTAGTTGACCACCTCTTGCAGGCAGCCTTTTCACATCAATTCCAACAAATTTGTTCTACATATTTTTACAAATCATGATAAACAACACAAAAAAACGAATCAAAAACATTTTTCAATAATTATATATTGCATAGACGTAAAATATTATTTTAACATTTTGTTTTTGTGCTAATATTGGTGATAATACGGTAAGTTACTCGTAAACAAAAAATAAATAAAAACTAAGCGTTCGTTCGGACTGGGAATAGTTTTAAAAGAAAATGGAAATCAACTTCTTTCAAATGAGACCATTTTAAGCCAAAAACCCAACGACACTAGGAAAGCCGACCCAATACTTTTCTCAAAAAGTATTAATTATTACACTTTTTTTTTGTTAAATCTAACTAGGTCTAGTTTTTCGATGAACTAGCTAGAGAGAAGTCGCAATTCGGCAAGTGACGTGTGGAGCCCGTTTAAATAATTATTGAAATGTTGACAACTACATTCACAGTGACATTACCTACCAATTACTCAACCAAAAATGACATTAGCTTTTGGCTTTCGACATTCGTGATTCATCACAAATCACAATTCATAAAATCTAGAAAATACGACGAACAGGTTTCAACATTAAAATCCTATAAATACGATATAAATGCAAAACTGTTTCGTCATTCTTCACTATACGTCATTAAACGTTGAATATTTTACTTTTTAGTACTGCAATTAATTATTGTATAAAGATAAAACAAGACAAGAACAATGGAATTCCCACATATTGGAAAGAATTGCTCATATCAATCCTGTAACAAACTAGGTAAGTTTAACAAAAAAATCGTCTAAAGATGGTTTTAATTATTTTCCATCAATTTATCGTGATATGTTAAAATTATTTTTAAAAATGTTTACTTCTGTTTATTACTTAGTTAATTAAACTTCTCAAATTTTTTATTAAACGGTTAACCACCATCCCTTACCTTTATGATAATAACATGTTTCAACAAATTTACAGATTTCCTGCCAATGAAATGTGATGGTTGTAAAGAAGTTTATTGGTAGGTACTTTCATAAAATATAATTTTCATACTCATTTTCAGTCTACTCACTTTTAAACTAAAATGTTTATTGTTCTATAATAGATAGCTTTTACAACTTATATCATTTTCAGAAATGTTTTCATAAAATTTAATAGTTTATGTTGATTTATTGCATCATAAAATTAAAAATAAAAATATTTTTAGGTTAAAAAATATTGGATATCATTGTATTGTTTCTATTAGAGATAATATTCCTAAATCCTAAGTCTTATGCTTTTTTATTTGCAGTTCTGATCATTTTACATACTTAAAACATGAGTGCCCAGCATCAAACTCTAGAGACGTCCAAGTACCTCAATGTCCTCTCTGTGGGGCTCCAGTCCCAGGCAAGAGAGGGGAGCCCCCAGATGTAGCAGTAGGTGCTCATATAGACAACCAATGTACTTCTGATCCAGCTAAAGAGAGGCGAAATAAGGTAAATTTCAGAATTTCATACTAGTATATTTGAAAACCTAATAACTAGTTTAAAGAATATTTTTGGTTTTTTTTTATTAATAGCAACTCAATTGACTCTTATCACTAATGAATACAAATAAAGCGTAAATTATGTTAATGCACAAACGATTATGTTAACAGAAACTTTGTATATTAATTTAACTTTTTTAAACTATGTGTAACGGACATTTCAGGTATTTACAAATAGGTGTTCATATAAAGGTTGTAAGACGAAAGAAATGGTACCACTAGTTTGTGGAGAATGTGCTTTGAACTACTGCTTACGACACCGGCATGCAGCTGATCACATGTGTGAAGGAAAACTAGCTGCTAAGAGACGACAGGCTGCGTAAGTATTCATGAAGCCAAAAATGACTTAATATTTTATATCAAAAGTAGTTGTATATTGCTTGTATGGAGATATGATTTACATATATCTTTTAAATGCAGAACTTGGTAATGATAATTGCAATGTTTATTTTCTATTTTAATTATCTTAATGATTTCTATGTATTTTTAAAGGTCAGTAAAGCTACCAACAAGCCATGTGCTTAAGATAGTAAAATTCTCAAAAATGATAAAGATATAAAAAGTATTAAATATATAGTGTTTTATTGTAGCCAGGCAGCAATGTTGCGTATCAAGGCAAATGAAATTAACCTATCAAGAGTTCCTGTTGCTACTGCAGTGCAAAACTTCTCTGAGGTTCAAGGAAATATGGTAAGTGGTAATTTAACTGTCCCCTGGTAGAGTGGTTAGCGCAGACGCCTAACATATAGCGACACAATGGGGCTCGGGTTCTATCCCGAAAGAGGGACAGGCATGTATGTGATGTATGTGATGAGCATAGATGTCTGTATATCTGGGTTTGGTTGTTTATTAAATATTTTCTCAGTATTTATAATGTGTATTTTGTATGTATTTGTAGCATTGTTTAACACCCATAACACAAGCAAATAATTTGCTTACTTAGGGGTTAAATCAATGTGTGTAACTTGTCCTGTATTATTTTTATTATTAATATCATAATCACATAACAATAAATATTTTACGAAATAATAGTATTTGTATTCCATTTTAACGGCATTGCTTTCACAATATTGAGATGTTTCTGATATTTGCCAATAATTTAAGTACTTAGTATTATTTTTTTATCATCCAGACTGAAGATGAAGCATTAGCTCATGCATTAGCACTATCGCTCCAAGAACAAAACTCGAACATACACACAAGAGACACAAACTTTGCAAGAGCTCTTACGAGACAAAGAGTTGGAGGTGAACAAAGCTCACGATGCTCAGTTTCTTAACATATAATATGACCTTATCTGGAATATTGTGTTGCAGTCAATAATTCACAAAATTATATTAAACCTAACACTTGGACTGTTAAAATGAACCAATAACAAATAATAATGATGTCCAATATAATTGTTGTTTAATGATGACCAATATAGTTGTCATTTTATGATGAACAATATAGTTGTCATTTGATGATGACCAATATAGTTGTCATTTGATGATGACCTAAGACCTAAGAGTTGTCATTGGAACTTGACAATAAAATAATGTTTATTTTTAAGTAGTTAAATGAGTCAGCTATTCAATAATTCAAACCTTTAATAATAATCACTATGTTCTTAATGTACCACAAGTCATTTAAGTTTTTCTATGTTAATTAGATAGATCACAATTAAATTGAATTAATAAAAATATCATAATTATAGTATTAAGAAAATATATATTTTTAATACTCAAATTTAAAAATAAACAACTTAAGCTGTATATTTGCTAAGATAAATATTTTCTCTTGCTCTTTGATTTAAAATAATATATAATTGATAATTGAACTTTTCAATTCATATATGTAAAATAAAAAAAACAACTGCATGCTTATATTTTTCAAATCATATGTTCACGAAAAGCAAATTAAAGTATATAGATAAAAAGAATGCAACTGTTTTCATTAAGATTGTACAAATTGCTTTTAATGATTTCTTGATATAATTGTTATTAATAATGTTGTAAAATGTTCTAATGGCACTTAATAATGATAAATCAACACATTTTTTTTATTAATTTAAAGAAGGATAATTAAAAGAGTTTAATTTAAAAATGTAGAATATAATAAGATATAATGTTGAAGAATGTATCCTTATTTGATTGTTTTAATTTTACCATTGACATTCTACAGATTCGACGATTAAAATGTAAATTCTTAAAAAATCCTATGATGTTATATATTTTCTTAATAATACTGTTCTATTACATTGACAAAAAACATTTAATTACTTTTTAATCTAAGTAAATATATGTTTTAGTTACTTATTAAATAGTTTTATTTTGTACCTTGATATATTCTACCAAATGCACTAGGACCTAGGTCTATCTTCCTAGAAATAGGTAAGTGTTGGTGAGATACTTTGAGCAAGCTATATACAGCATAGGAGTGTTGATTAAGTTCTGTATCTTATATTCTCTTGAATCATTATTATCCTCATTAAATATTGTGTATTGAAAATTATTAAGACAAAATTTAATAATTCATTAGGTTATAGTAAATAAACATATCTTTATGTATTTTTTTACTAGATACATACGGTCATACATCTTTAAGTGTTGTTTTTTTATATTTATGAAGAAAATCATAAAATATTCATTTGTAGATTTGTGTAATTGCCAAAGAAAAGAATAAATGTATTTATAAGACTAAAACAAAACCATTATAATATAATTATTTTATAATAACTGAATATTTTGTCTATGATATAATGAAAAACATTTTTTTATAAATAATATGTATAATAATGTTTGTAAACCTAAACTATTTATATACATATAAATTTTTCGTTGATCGAAATATGATTATAACAATATTTTAATTAATATTTTCAATGGAACGTAAGTCAATTTCTTGACTATATGTAAGTATTGTACACCACTATAAAACCCTATAAATTAGTTAGACAGAACTTAATATTAAAGATTACTTAAGAGGGACTTGTTATGTAAAGTCCTGAATTTGTGATTATCATTAAGGTAGCTTGTAATGAATTCTGGAGGGTTTCTAGATAAAAATAATTCTAAACACATGTATCTAGCTGCTGTTAGTCGTTTTCTTTCTGCGTTCGAACGGCAAAGGTTCTTGTGAGCGTGTGCTGCAAAATTTGATGCCACTTTATCCACCAGTTCCGGTGTTACTTTTGTTTTTGGGTCATCCTCGAGAGTAGGCTGTAAAAAATGGAGTTAAAAATTGGTATGAAGTGTTAATGTATAATTATGTTGTTATTCAATAATTTGATAACCTACTTACATAATTTACTGAAATATATGTTACGTGTCGAATTACCAAGTCGAATATTTTATGATAACTTTATTTATACGTCATAACTGAAAAAAAAAATTAAAAAACCCCCGATACAAAAAAAACTAAAAAGGATAAAAATAATATTATTATGTACTTATTGAAGTGGTTACGTCGAGGACCGTCGTGTGTACGTTGAGGATGGTGTCTATTTTACGAAGTTAATTATTGAGGTCTTAGACTAAACGATTCGAAATCGTAATGTCTTTATTTTCCTTGGTAACTTACTTGCATATTAAACTCTTCCTCTTTTAAGCGGTCCCCGGACGCAACGACTTCAGTAAGCACATGATAATATTATTTTTATCCTTTTTCGAGGTCTTTTTGTATCGGTAGTGTTTTTAATTTTTTTTTTCTGCTGTTTAAAGTTATGTTACTGGTTTCATTATTGTACTAAATGAACCTAGGGACACACAAATTTTCACTTGTTTAAGTATTTTCATCAATCTATCCTAATATTATAAAGATTAAAATTTGTTTGTTTGTTTGAATAGGCTCCCGAAACTACTGGACCGATTTTAAAAACTCTTTTACCATTTAAATTTTACATTACCCTTGATGAACATAGGCTTTATTTTATCATCATCATCATCATCACTAATATTATAGAGGAAAGATTTTATTGTTTGTTTGATTGAATTAAATAGGCTCCGAAACTACTGGACCGATTCAAAAAAAATATTTTACCTTTAGAATCCTACATTATCCCTCCTGATGAACATAGGCTATATTTAATACGAGAAAAAATAAGGATTCGCGAGAAAATTTCGACAATGTAATAAATTATAAATGTATTAAGAAACATGATTCAAGACTTTTTCATATACGAAACTTAGTAAATATTACCATTTAGAGTTAAAATGATTTACAATCACTAATAACACTATGATGAAGAGATTTGTATTATCCCTAGCTGTTGCCCGTGAATCTTTATGTCTACGATCATAAGAAATGTAAATATATTTTTTACAGTCTATGTGGACGCAGTCACGGGCAACAGCTATCCCTAATAAAGTACTTTACCTAAGTAAGTGTAAGAACATTTTGGCCTGCATAACAAAGCTTTTTTTCCTATACAGCGCGGGCAAAGCCGCTAGTATTGCATTAGAACATTTCACCAGCACCAATAAAACTTCAATATCTTGGACACGACTGTTCCTATTTCGACCAAACAATAGCTAAGAACAATCTCGACGAACATAGCTTTTGTTTTAAAAAAAAACGCATTCAAATCCGTCCACGCGTTTGGCCGCTACATTGCCACAGACAGACACACAGATATACAGATCGACATGTCAAACTTATAACACCCCTCTTTTTAGTCGAAGGTTAAAAATTCACGTATAATAAATATCTAATCAATTTGTCCTTACAAATTGCTTTTGACAATAAGTTGAATTAAGCTTTTAATTTAAGAAAAATATATCTTCGGCATAGACTTATTAATTTAATAAAACTCAACGTACCGCAAATCTGATCCACTGCCATATTTGAACTCTAGAAATTTCTGCGGTAGCCGAATCTTCAACATTTCCATTGTAAAAGAAATGTCCTATTCCCGCCAACCAATGGTAGATAAACAAAATGGCGACCGCGATATTGTGTTTCATACCTTGCATTGTTACACCACCACTTGGAATCAATAATAAATCTTCTGCAGTGACTTTAAGGTCTAAAATACGATGAATTTGATTCGGTGTTGCTCCGCTTTTTTTCCATAGCTATAAGGTCATAATTATTACAAGCGCTTATAAAAAAATATATTATGTAATGAATAGATTCGTGATAAGTAAAAAAAGATAGTAAATTAGGTTGGTTACAATAATAAAAAGGTGGAAATGTAAAGTTTATGTTAACAGTAAACAAGATTATATAAAAAGTGATCCAAATTTTTTTCTTTATCTAAAAAACTTTGTCGTGACGACATTGAGCGATTAAGAGATTTGTGGTGGTTTAAGAAAATCACAAGTTTATGTATCTTATTAAAAATAATTTATTGAGTTAAGCCTTTCTAAATAATTATTAAATTATATTTTTTTATTACTCACTTCGTTCACATGAGGCACTATACGGGAATCATAAACCATAAAGCCATCGACGCCCGTCTCTATTTCCTTTAATTTCGCTTCTAAAACGTTATTTATAATTCTTTTTGATCTGAAAATTATTATCTTATAGGTATATAAGAATGCTGCTAAATATATAGAATTATAAAATGTTTCACGAGTTTTAAATTCTGAATATATGTAAGTAGATAGAATAAAAAATAATCGACATATCATATGTTAATAGACAATTTCAAACAACTATTATAATTTTATTTATTTTTATTGCCTTTTAACTTTTATATTTTTATTGCCAATAAAAGATGAAAGTGCAAATGTCTCCTGATAAACAGCTGTTATCTATAAACTTATTTCGAAACACAAGTTCTTGTTTGATAAACATACATTACATAAAAACAGTAAATATTCAATCATTGTATACAAGAATTAAAATTATATTTATATATATATATAACTACATACAAAAATATAAATATATACATTACTTATACTTTTGTTTTTTTGCAATATTATGAGATGGATATTTTATAATTTCAATCCTGTTATTGTTTAGAAATTGATTGAAAATGAGCCATACCCATCATCAGTTCCATCAGTGCCAGGGTGAAGAACAGCAGCCGCCATCCCGCCGGTAGCCAGGGCACCACGAGCGTGACACGTGTTTACTACCAACTTCATGTAACTGTTTAGAAACTTGCGTTCCATATTTACATATTTATTTCTGTCTGGGAGTAAAAACTGTTTTCTATCTCCTGGAAATTGTAATTTACTTTTAATGGGTCAGTAACCTTTCCCTAAATAAATATATGTATTTTAGAATGCCTACCAAATTTCGCAATAATAGACGCACAATAGTCCCAGATTCCACAATTTAGTCCCATACAATGGTCCTTAAGTGCAAATAAGATTTCTTCCAATTCAAAGGTAGATAGGATGTTTTCTATTAACACACAAGCTTTTATACTGCCAAATGGTAAATCGAGTTGCTTTTGGGTCCACACAAATATATCATTCCAGAGACGTGCTTCAGAGGCACCTTCTAGTTTCGACAAGTAAAAGTATGGCCCACTGTTAGCGTCATATAGCTTCTTGGCATTATGGAACATAAGGATTCCAAAATCTACCAGAGCACCTATTGCCTCCTTGCCATCAATCTTAAAGCAAAACAATAATTGATGGTTTATTTGATAATTGTTCTAGAAGGATATTCCTAGTTTTTATAAAAATATGACTGTGCCTCTTGAATCATAAAATCCTAAATCATCAATGATCATTTTTTTACATTTCTATATACTGTTGGATTTTTGTGTTTAACCGTGAAAAAGCAAGCGTTCTCATAAGTGAAAAGGCTCCTATATTATGATTTAGTTATGCATAGCTTTGCTCATGCCAAGACCACATTCCTCATCGTATTTCGTAAAAATATATCTAATACTTTTTTAAAATGTAATACCATTACCAATTTTATGTTTTATATAAAACTAGCGAACCCCGCCCGCTTCGCTAGGCTAACCCTTACTTTACCTGGTGGCGAGTTACATCAATGGGCATAGCATATTCGTTTTCTTCGAGGAAAAATACATGGTCATACCAATTTTTATGACAATCGGTTGAACGGGGCGGAAGTCGATATTTGACAGAGCCGCCTGGTGGCGAGTTACATCAATGGACATACCATATAAACCTTCTCCGTGGAAAAATACATATACATACCAATTTTCATAATCATCGGTCCAATAGTTTCTGAGTTCATCGATTTCATATATACAAACATCCTTCTATATATATACAGATCAAAGAATTTACTGGTGTCAAAACTATCCTACCTATAATGATGACTAATAAAAAAACTAAATGTCAAATATCCCTCCAGTATCTATTGATTACTAACTAATTAGGTATTTAAAAAAAATATTTAATAGACATATAAGAATTGGCCTCGTTATTATTTTATTATATGTCGATATACACAGGGTTATTTGTAATTAGTTGACCACCTCTTGCAGGCAGCCTCTTAACATCAATCCCAACAACATTTGTTCTACGATTTTTAAAATTAATAATTTTTAAAATTTTAATTTTCCAATACAAAATTTATTTGTACTCTGAACTGGCATTAGCTCTGAGCGTCGGTATGGCGCCCGAGTGTTGACGTTTTAATAAGTACTTCTTACAAAATACAGAGTAATAAGTAAAAGAGGGAGCAAACATTTTTTTGTTTCGTCGATTTTTGTGTTGTTTATCAAGATTTGAAAAAAGTTGTAAAAAAAATGTTGTTGGGTTTGATGTAGAGGGGCTGCCTGCAGGAGGTGGTCAACTAATTAAAAACAACCCTGTTTATTGTATATAGTATATATTTCAATAAGAATCGTTATTAAATTATTTAAGATTGTAGACTTATGTAAATGTATGTTTTATTAAAAAAATGCAATTAAGTGATTGGTCACTTTAAATTATAATTTAAAGTTAAAATTACCCTAAGGTAAGTATGTCTGGACCACTAGTAAGAGTTTTGACGTTACGCAAAACTATAACAGTTTACCAAATAGTAAAATCCAAACACATCATTATTAAACACTCTGTGCATCAAAATATATTAAGATAATAATAAAATCTGGAAAAAATTTTATTATTCAAGATCATTTATGGATGATCCTATATAACTAACAATATTTTTTAAACAAATTATTTTAAATATCTCAATAATCTTGTTTTCTTGCGCGTGTAATAAATATATACGTATTCCGATTTTACTATTTGGTAAAATGTCATAGTTTTCGTAACGTCAAAACTCGTACTATTTTATAATTTATTTATTTATACTTGTTTACTATCCAACTAACTTTTGACAGCGGCTTTGTGACTTTAGCGACGAAATGCCCCTTTCCCTTCGTTGAAATTCAAATTAAAAATCTTCTAGATTATTTTGTTTTAATGTAATTCAAGCTCTGACCAGTTTTTTAGTTTTAACGTGAAAATCAGATAATTTTCCGGAGTAAACAGCTTTCTATTTGTTGCCTTAGCTGACTAGGGATGCAAGGACCACGGTGTTGGAAGTTATAAATATTTTATTGACACAGGCACAGCTAGTCTAGCTGTGCATAGATTTTGGATTTCGATAAAACCTAATAGACGTCACCACGTTATGATTTTCGAAAGAAACCTAATAGATGTCACCACCGTCCCGATAAAGACGATCACATATAGAATGCTTAATTCACCGAGACGGACAGCGATACGGTAGCTCAGTTGGTAGAGCGACGGGACGGTTTCCCAGTAGTCGCGGGTTCGAATCCCTGCCCGTATCGGTTTTTTACATTCTATATTTATATAAATTTAAATAAGCTTAACATGGCTATACATGTTTAAAGATATTTTCAAACATTGATTTCGGTAGTGGCATCTTTTCAATGTTTATCTATACTGCAAAGTTAGAAACATTGGTTAGGATTTTCGAAAGAAACCTAATAGATGTCACCACCGTCCCGATAAAGACGATCACATATAGAATGCTTAATTCACCGAGACGGACAGCGATACGGTAGCTCAGTTGGTAGAGCGACGGGACGGTTTCCCAGTAGTCGCGGGTTCGAATCCCTGCCCGTATCGGTTTTTTACATTCTATATTTATATAAATTTAAATAAGCTTAACATGGCTATACATGTTTAAAGATATTTTCAAACAATTTATTATTTATTTCCTAATTGTCTATCCTGGATATCCTGGCAAGGATAACGGGACAATCTGTTTAAATTGTTGTATTGTCATCGTCCCAGATAGGTATACAAATATGGAATGAAAAAAAATAAGAAAAAATCAATGTACCTACAGATTTTGCATTGTTATTATTTTATGTATGCATAGGCTATGCTAAAGCAAAAGAATGGTTATGATTTATTTATTTCTATTTTTATTTATTAATTTTTATTTAGTGGTAGTTTTCCTTTTCTTTTGGAGTATGCCTTCAATTTCCAAATGTTATATAAAATATATTATATGTTCTTTGTATAAATAAAAGATTTTTTTTTTTTAATAAATAAAACCGTTTTTGTTATTATTTATGTATGCATATTATATTAGCATATTATATTATGTTGAAATACAATTCTATTTTATTTAAATAAATGATAATTATAAAGTTTGTTTGTTTTATGGTTTAATTGAAATTGAATTACTACACATCTTACATCAAAACCATATTTTATTTTTAAAAAGAACTGAACTATTCATAGTAAATCTTTGATAGTTTGCATTGTATAAAGAAATAAAGTTTTGTATGTTCTGTTTATATATTTTTCCAGAGACTATGTCATTTAGCCTGAGACAACATATTGTAATCGGATATACAAGAGTTTGATTAAATTTCTACTAAGTGCAATAACAATCAGAAATATGAAACTAAAATAATAACTTACTAGAATATCATGATCTATCATATTCCAAGCTCTTGGTCGTAACATCAAAACGGGAGAGGTTATTATACTGATTGGTGCTCCAAGAAGCTGTCCGTTTACTGCCAAATATATATTATTGAAGGCCAATAATTGATTATGCCAGGTTGGACAATGCCCATCATCAAAATCAACTTGCACTCCTTGAACATCTGCTTCTAAAGCTGCAGTGAAATGTGCTGTATTTGAGGCAGAGACGTCTCCTAAATCTAAGTGACGATTTCTAAAAAAAAATACAGTATCTAGATACCTTTAGAACTGTTTATAGTTATGTTATTTCATAACAAGCATTTGCTATATGAAAGGTGAAGTTGGAAGCCAAAATATTCTAAAGAAATAAATGTATGTAAGAATATTCAACTGATAAGTTGCAAGTGATATGTAGAAAGCAAAAGCATACCTCATTATCAAATATTAATTTCAATACATACTGCAATCTAATTGGTAATGGACCAACTTTCCAGCTTTTATCATTACGCTCAGGAGAAACTTTAAAATCAAGATTCTCATTAGACTTCAATACAGAACGTTTCAATCTTTCTTTATAAAGTTGATCGATTCTATCATTAAACTCTCTGTGGAGATTTGCTATAAAATTTAAGGCATCTTTGCTAAATATTTTTTTTTGCACATTTTGTAACTTTGGAGGTGAAGATTGCAATAATAAAACTCCAGTCATTGTGAATATGGATTTCAATAAATCTCGTGTGCACGTTATTAATAGTTAAAAGATAAAATGTGACTGAAGTCAGTTTGGTTGTAAAACAGTTGTATAATTTAATATATAATCATTGTATAGGTACTCGTTGTTTATTGCATTCTTTTGTTTTTTATCACTTTTGATAACAATAATCATCTTTATTCTTTAAAGCCAAAGAATTTGAAATATGGACTCTAAAGTAAATGTAATGTAAGTAGTTTATGAAATATAGCAGCTTAGTATGTTTAAGTTACTCTATGATAAATGATAATTGATAGGAATTCTATGGACATAAATAATGAAACGTCATTTTTTATGTGTGACTAGGGAGTAGGGATACGCAAAAAGTATCGATACTTAGTAGTACTCGATACTTTTTGTTCAATACCAAGTACTTTTGGTATCGATACTTTAACTCGAATACTTTTGAAGCATCGATATACTTTAAAAGTATAATAATAATAATATAATAATAGCCTTTATTTCTGATAAGAACAACAATTTTAAACAATATATATTATATATATATATGTTTTTTTATTTTTTTTTATTTTTTTTTTAATCTTGATCATTATCAGATTGCCTTGCGGCATAGGCCTCTTTTTCCATCTAGCTCTATCTAATGCGCCTCCAGGTAACTCCTGCATGCTTTCTTATTCCATCTTTTAATTTGCCTATCCCTTCTTCTTACCCCGTCTCGAGGATACCAAACTGTTACCTTCTCCCCCCATTTCTCTTTATTGTTTCTAATAAGGTGTCCAGTCCATCTCCATTTTAATTTCTGTATTGTGTAGGTAACATCAGTAACTTTTGTTCGATGCCTGATGTCCTATTATTTTACCTTATCCTTTAATTTATGTTTAACATGCTTCTCTCCATACTATTCTAGCAAACTTTTAGTGCTTCTTTGTATCTTTGTGTTAGAGCCCAGGTTTAGCAGCCATAGGTCATGCATGGAATAACGCAAGTGTCAAAAACTTTCTTTTTATCCTTTATTGGTATTTGTGGATTTTTAAACACTTTTTTTAGTGACCAATATCTTTTCCAGGAATTGCTGATTCTGGTATCAATTTCTTTTTGTGTTTGATCACTTGTTGATATTATCTGTCCCAGGTATCTGTAATGGTCCACGTAATGTATAATGGAGTTATGTAATTTTAAAATGTACTTTTCATAATTGGTCGTTATCTTCGTTTTCTCCATGTTCATGGTCAGACTCACTACCAGACTTTCGTTGCCGAGTTCTGTTAACATAATTTGTAAACTTGATGCAGATTCGCAAAGCAAGATTAGGTCGTCAGCAAATCGTAGATGATTCAGTTTTTCGCCGTTAATATTGATTCCTTCCTTTTTCCAATCTAAGTTACTGAATAGATGTTCTAATACGGCTGTAAATATTTTTGGGGATAATGGGTCAACTTGTCTAACACCTCTTGAAATTGGAAATTCTTTTACCTTTATCTCTGTCATCAATCTCGCTGTTGAGTTTTTAAAAAAATCTTTAATAATTCGTATGTATTTAAAATCCACACCTTGTGACTTTAAAGCTTCCCATATAGCGTTGTGCTCCAAAGAGTCGAACGCCTTGTTGTAATCTATAAAGGCCAAATAATAAGGCTTTTCATATTCATTGCATTTTTCGATTACTTGCTTTATGGTGTGTATGTGGTCAATTGTAGAGTAGTCTTTGCGGAAGCCCGCTTGTTCAATTGGCTGATTCTCTTCCAAGACTTTATTGATTCGGTTTAAGATGACTTTTGAAAAAAACTTTATATAGGTTAGACTTCAGATTAATTGGCCGGTAGTTGGTTATTTCACCTCTGTCTCCCTTCTTATGAAGTAAAATTATTTTTGATTTTGTCCTTTGGTTAGGTATTTCCTATTCCTTGATAATGTCGTTGAACAGATCAGTAAGTGAAGTAATGATCTACTCAGCGCTACCCTTAAGGAGTTCGTTCGAAACGTTGTCTTCACCTGGTGACTTGAAGTTTTTTTGGGATTTTATCGCCTGTTCTACTTCAGCGTTAAGGATCACAGGAATTTCGTTACGTGCAGTGGTTTTATCTTCTAGAACGGTTTCTTTGTAACTGCATGACTTGCTGTATAGATTGCGAAAGAAGTTTGTTGCTGGTTCAGATATACATGTTCTTTTGGCGGCTTTTTTTTCCGGAACCTTTATCTTTTATATTTGTTATCCACTGTTTTCCCTCTGTTAGTTCTTTTAGCGCTCGTTTTATTCCACCACAGCTTTCTATGTTTCTGGATCGTTTTTGTGCGTGCCTCTGTCCTGTGTTTTCTTATTTCTTTGTTAATTTCTTTACTAATACTCGCTATCTTTCCTTTGTTTTTTTTTCTGTCCTTGAAAAGTAACCTTCTTTCTTTTATCAGTTCTCTGGATCTTGTTCCTATTTTATCTTTATTTAGGTTAATTTTCATAAGTCGGTTATTGAACTGTTTTACTTCCTCCTACAAAAGCTCATACTTTTCTTGGACTGTACCATCCATATCATCTTTGTACTGGAGATCCTGTTCAAGTTGTTGTAGTTCATCTTTTGGGATAGGCTATGCTATATCTTTAGTATACATTGGTGTTCGTCTTTTTTTTTACTTTTTGTATGTATTATAGTTTCGCTCTCACCATTCGATGGTTGGATATATATATAGGCCATTTTAGGAAGTTTTATATATGTTTGTAATGGGCACATATATATTGTATTGAAGACAGATTACATTAACCTATTAATCAGATTCATATAATTTATAAGTTAATTGTGCAGACAAGTTTTTATTGGTTTAATAATTTATGTATTTATAATCAAAAACCTATACTTAAATGGTGGAAAAAATGTAAGTTACTACATTTCTACTTACTAGCGCTGAAATTATTGGGATCTAATAGTGAAATAGTGCGCTGTAAATTGGATAATGAAGTAGGCACATCAAATATAAGCTATTTTCCAATGATAGGTAAAACATATTGAATAATTTTGTTTGTAATCTGTTCATATACAGACTTCAGCGTTGCCATGTCACATGTCAGTTAATTATTATTCAATGCAAACATGTAATGTAACATCAAATTGATACATCGAAACTTTTAAAGAAATGGAAGAAAGTAAAAACATTCCTCAAGTTGAGGAGATAAAATTTAAACCGAAAAAGAAGAAAAACTTTCGTCAAAGAATTAAAGACGAAGATGAATCCGAAGACGAGGAACAAATTTTAGCTAGGTTGGAAGAAACTAAAGAAATACAAAAACTTCGAGAAAGGCCTAACGGGGTTAGTGTCATTGCTTTAGCCACTGGTCAAAAGACTACACTGGCTGAAGAAGCCACTTGTAAAGATCTGTATAATGTTAAATCAGGGGGTATGGTAAACATGCAGGCATTGAAAAGTGGTAAAGTTAAACAAGTAGAAGATGCTTACGACACCGGCATCGGAACGCAGTTCTCGGCTGAAACAAACAAGCGTGACGAAGATGAAGAAATGATGAAGTATATTGAAGAACAACTTGCAAAGCGTAAAGGTAAAACTACTTGTGGCATAAAAATATACATAGTATTTTTCCTGTAGAGTCCATTGTAATGCTTCTTGTATTCTTGATATTTAACTTGAATTTTCCTAATAGTATGAAAAGCTGTTCTAAATTTGTATGATTTTTATAAATGTTAAAAATATGGTTCTTCCAAGTTAGTTAGTCAACAAACAATTGACACAATGTTCTATTGAATTGATTTGTTTTTATGTTACTAGATCACTTGTTAAATTATTATTGCAGAGGGGGTTGATCTTAATAAAAAGGATTCAGATGAAAGTGAGGTATTAAAATATTTAGCACCTGAAGAAGCTGCCTTGCTATCATTACCTGAGCATTTACGTGTCTCTTCAATGCATAGATCCGAAGAAATGCTTTCAAATCAAATGCTCAGTGGAATTCCAGAAGTGGATCTGGGTATAGATGCAAAAATTAAAAATATTGAAGCAACAGAGGAAGCAAAAATGCAACTTTTATGGGAAAAACATAACAAAAAAGATGGTCCATCTCAATTTGTACCTACAAATATGGCAGTAAACTTTGTACAGCATAACAGGTTTAATTTAGATAGCATCAATTCAAAGAAGAGAAAAGTTGAAAAACCAGTACAGAAAATAGAGACTAGTGTTATTGATGAAAGTGTTAATAAAATAGTTAAGAAAGCAAAAGGGGAAAGAGCAACTGATGATTATCATTATGAGAAGTTTAGAAAACAGTTCCGAAGATATTAATGGATTAATAAGTAAAGGTATCTATTAACTTTATTTAATAATATTCTGTTCATGCTACAGATGTAATACATGAAGACCATAACACAATTTATTATGATTCAAAACTGTAATAAATCAATACAGGATAGATATTAAAACTAATTCTAACTACATTACTTTATTTTTAAGTTGAATTTAAATTTGCTTTATTTTCAAAACATTTTATTGGAGACAGTAAAATTCATTCAATTCATGACTACCACATCTGAATAGAAAATAGGTACTAAATGTATAAAGTACTTAATTATTAAGATATTCATACTTAGTTCAAATTGTGCATAACTTGAATTGCATTGAACTTGAGTTAACTGAATGAAACTTAGTTAATGATTTGTTTTGTTTTGATTTTTAAATATATATGACAAAAATAAATTTGGCATAAATGTTTATTGGATGAGTTTGAATTTAGCAAACTGGGTAGAATTTAAAGAAAAAAAAAGTATTGTAAACATATGTAACACATGCAATAAAGGGTAACAATATTGTAAACTATATAGCTATGGCTCACTTAAGAACTTTAAACTCATTGATATCAAAAGATAAGAAAAATATTCCAACTATCACCCATTTATTATTTTTTTCTTATAACTAAATAAACTATCCTATAGAGTATTAACAATGATCAGTTTTATTTAGTTGAATAGCTATAAATACAAAACAAGAGTACAATACTAAAATTATTAAAAGAAACAATTATTGACAAAACAGCAGTATTACCAAAATAATAAATAATAATATTACATTGCAAAAAATAAGTAAATCATCAACATACAGTAATACATATGTTCTAGCATCACCTTTACCAACATGTATCACATGATTTTATGAAACATTGTTTCACAATTACAGATTTAAATTTGTCATTCCAGTATTGGTAATTTCTTTAAACCATATAGAGATGTATTTAATTTTATGATATTAATCTCTGCTAAAAACCTTTAGCCATTAATCTAGCTTTATACACTATACTATACCATCTTTTGAACACTGTCATTAGAGTTTTTGATTAAAAATACCCACATAACACCCACAGTATTTTCACTTACAGGTTCCTCACAATACATCCAGATGTTATTTATTCTCTTAAAGAGTTTCTAGATAACTGAACAGATTCTTCCCATTTACTAAAATCATTTCGTCATATCGTTTCTTGCTAAGTCTTAGGTTCTTTACCCTCCATAACAACATGATGACACTTGTAAAATGAGGTCTGTTTTCTAACACGAGCACTTTTCTGACAAATCGGTAACTATTCTTCTTCATCGTGGCTAAATCCTGCTTCCCTGGTACACGGTGTGCACAAACCGCCACACACGTTAAGGTGTTCCTCATGCTCACTGTATATTTGGCAGGAGGTCGATTGTCGTTGTTATATGTCCATTACTAGTCAAGGCGTAAGTCATTAGCTGTAAGCTATCGGAACAACATATGCGAAGTGAGCATTTCTCGAAACAAGAAAATACGAACCTTTTATCTCTGTATTATGCAATAAGATCCAACGCTCCTCGCACCGCGTTTGTGTGGAGCTGAAAATTGTATTATTATTAACACGTATGTCGCATTTATTTATTTATTTACCCTTTATTGCATAAATTTACAAAAGGCGAACTTAATGCCTTATGGCATTCTCTCCCAGTGATATGCGTATGGTATGCATAGAGCGTATGGTGATAAATTGTGGTAGGTGTATTTAAAATAAAAATATATATAAAAAAAATATTAATTATACAAAATGAAACGGAAAATGTAGGCTATAACAATAATAAACATTATACGAATACACATTATACATATAATATATATACTTATATATACGAAGGTACACAAATATATTACAATACACATCTACATATATCTATATATCTATATATATACATGTATATACATATACATACAAATACATACCTATAATATAATGCTTGTTTAAAAATGACAATTGATAATGACAAATATAATCAGTTAATATGTTAATATCATGACGTCTTTAGGAAGTGTGCTCTAGGGTAAATAAACTATAATTGATTCTACAGTATTTATTTTATTGATTTTTTTAAAATGATATCAAAGTATTTTTTTAGAACCTGTAATGATTCTTGGACATAATAATTGTAATTATATATAAGGGGCACACTTGTAAGATGTTTTTTTTTAAAGATATTTACTATTGAAAATTTATTACAGAGATGGAAATGACGATGGTATGATGGAGATGACATTCTAATTTCTGGAAATGACATTAACTAGGCTGGTAATGATTTTTCGTAACAAACAAATTTTCACGGACTAAGTATTCATGTAGATTTAAATCTCATTTAAATATTATCCAAGATTTGTCAGATCTGAAATCAAGGTATACAAATAAAACTTCAATATATTAAAATTTATGACTTATATTCATATAATAATTAATACAAAAAATAATCACGTCTTGTCGATTTCACTTTTTTGGTGTCAAATATAGCCCTGTTATAGCTACCTAAAATTTTCTGTAGCAAAAAAAATATTTTAAAATAAAATTGTAGTCTTCTAAACAAAACAAGTAATTGTCAAAACTATTATGATTTACAAATATTTCTACTTACAATCAAAAAAATTTCAAAAATCTACACTTATATGACTTAAACTTAACTCTTAATTTTTCCATTAAGTTTTATTAAAATTTTTCTAACAACTAAATTGTAGGTAAAATAATGTTTACGAAAAAACGGAAGCTAAAGTACCTAAATCAGATTTTGTAGATAATTATGATAAAATAAAGTACTGCTACAAAAAAAAGTTTGAAGCGGTAACAGGTGGATCTAAATTAAAAATAATTATTTCCAGTCGAGTTTCTTACGAGTAAGCTCTCAGAACGCTTCATATACAATTCAAAGTCCTAAAAATAAGACTGTCAAGACCACATTTTCAGTCCTAACATTAAGTTGGGATGTCCTAGAGAAAAACATTTTTTTTCGAATACTCTTTGGCCAAGCAGTAACTACTCGTATTATTATCTATTTATTTATGCATCGGTACCAAAAGTAACCTTTTTGTTAGATAGAATGACAATATTTTTTGGAGTTCTAGAAATAATATTTATATTTTCAGATGAATTAGAAATATTACCAAGTATACGGCGAGTTCCTATGAGAGGTGCTACATAAGAGTTACTTGAACTCGTTCCAGGGATTGCTTCTATAGTTTGACTTGTACAGTTGTGGACTTTTGAAAATCCTAAATGTTTATCATGTATACAAATATACTCGCACTCGAAACAGCTGGCGTTTCTAAACACGAGATTTGTTAAATATTCTTTCCATAAAACTTGATGAACATTTAAGGTGCCTTGGAATGGTTTCAAATTTTTCGGCAGTTGTGTTTCTTTGGCTAAAACTTCATCTTCGTCGACAGTCATTATAGTAATATTATCGACGTTATGCTTCACAACCTCTATAAACTGACTAAACGTGCTCACATCTTGTCCAAAAGTCACAAGGTTATCTCCAGTCCGTTTCAAAACGGCTCCGATTCCATCAGGAGCCCCTTTCCCATGCCCAGCTTCACTATAGTTCCAAGTTATTGCCTTTATTTGTGGAAAATCCTTACCAAGAACCGAGATTATTTAGAAGATATATTTATTGGGGTACTGGGAACTTGGAGAATCTGATTGGAAATGAATAGTATCTATAAAGGGATTTATCTCTATAGCAAGTTTAATCATCGGCAATAAGTGCGCCCAGAAGGCTGAAGCATCATGTCTCAAGCATTGGCTAACAGTGCTTGCACAGTTAGTGCCAATAGCACTTCGATGAAAATCAAAGGTGTAAATTACGCCAGTATGTAAACAAATCTCTTTGCGACTTGGTCCAAAATGAAGACTCTGCACTTCTTTTCCGTATTTAAGGCCAAAATTTTCTGAAAAGTCAATATGTATATATGCCTCGTTAACAGTTAATGTCTCCTTCTTATGTTTCGTGGTGTTATATTGAACATTAATATTATACGAGTGTTTGTAAAATGCGGGTAGCTGATCATCTAAAGTTTTTATAGCTTCTAGTGGGGTTACTTCAGTGGCCTTTTTCATAGTAGCATATTGTGTTTTTGTGCCCTTTTTAGTCTTAATGGTTTCTTTGCAGCGAGCCCACTGATAGAGTGTAAGACGTTGATCATTGGAAAATTCCTTAAAATCTAAAGCATTTTCATTGCATGAAATGCATTTTCTTTTTAAACAATTGTCATTATACTGAGAACAACACAGAGATCCCAACAGCTGTTCAAAATTAGTCTCTTTTATTATGCCTGCTTTCTGTAGACACTGAACAGCTAAATCTATGTTGCTGTGAACTATACAGGCACAAGTTTCCCTGAGTGCTTTGTTAGGAAAGATTACCCAAAAAGGTCGATGCCTACAGAAGAAGGTATAACTGACAGGAATTGCATGCTCTGATATAAATTTATAATGCAATTGTTTTAGTGGTAACAATAATTGTCGTTTTTGTTTTTGAATTTTATTCCGAGTGATGTACTGTTTTTTACCGGGTATTATTATGCTGTTAGAATCTTGTTCAAAGAATTTCTTAATAAGTGTTTTTAATTTTTGCCCTGTCCTAGTTGCTTGAGCCGTTAGAGTATGTTTTACTTGAATTTTGTCACATTTCTGTATCTTTTTTGAAGCCATTTGCAATTTATCCACCGTCATCTCTTTTAATTTCTTTGTTAGATCTTCATTTTGCCTTTTCAAATCTTGTATTATATTCATTAACCTTTTACGTTTTTTAAGTTCTATGTATCTAATTTGTCGTATTTTGCTAGAAATTAAAGAAGTTGGTGGATTTTAAGGGTCTTTTTCTACAGTTGTACTCGTTGGGATGGTCTTCATAGGTGATGCGTCTTCTTGGCTATGAGTTTCAATTAGTACTGCTTCTGGTAATAATACTTGACATTTCTTACCTTTTTTACTTTGTCTGTACTTATTAGATGCTTCTCTCCATTTCTTTCTTTGCTGTCTTTGATCCCTGGGTGACTTTTCGTCGATTGGAATAACCTGTCCTATTTTTTTCTTCTTTATATACCGAAGTCGTTCCTTTTCTTTTTCTTTTTCGTACATTTCTGGATCATTTTTAAGTTCCGCATATTTTTTACGCTTGTAAGCTGTTAAATTAGAGATTCCTTTTTTCTTGCTCATAATAGCCAAACCAAGAACAAGTAATTTGAAAAGCATAATAAGCAGTGAGCCAGTAATTCATCTATAACTAAGTAACAATTTTTTTCAACTTTATTTTAACCTACACAGAAGTATTTGGTTCATGTAGTATACAGGTGCTACAAAAAAGCAATACCTTGTGTATTTTAAATTGTTTTACAAAAAAACAAGCATAATAGTCATTACCAGTACTCACTAATCATTTCCATCTTTAAAATTTTACTGGAGATGATCGTACTGGAAATGACATTCTCTGTTTCAAGTTGAGAGAAAGTTCTAGAATATGGTGAAAAGTAGTAATTATAACACTCTAATATAACACGTATATAGTTAGCATATTATAAAAAAGTTAGAGGTGAAATATGTTTGTTACTTACCCTTTTATCCGTCCTTATGGAAATGATGTGCATATGTGGCAATCCCCACCTGTAAAACTGTTTAAAACAAATTTTGTGACCAGTTGCATTTACAATTACACATCCACCCCCTCTGCGAGCTGAGCATAAACTGAGGAAGATGCGGGCGCGGGGCGCCACAAGCTATGTGTCACGTAGTCAAAATGAAATACTATTTGACGACATGTTACGGCAATGACGAAAACATTGTAACATTTTTAAAATAATTTATTGTGGATTTAATATAATGTTCCACTTAAAAATATTTAAAGACTTATATTTCTGTGTATTATAGGTACTAATTTAAATTAAAAAAAACGCACTAGTATGAACCTTTTCAATATTATTTAGATATTTATCGTTAGTTGTACGATTTGTCGTTGGGTTGGAAATGACGTTAGGTGCCTATTTAGTTAATTTTCTTCGAATATGTACTGTTCCCGGGACAACAATTATTGACGCCTTTTAAAATAATGTAAATAGAAGCTTTTCTACCTGATTTAAATAACTTGGAACCGTAAATAACGGCGCTGTGTCGAAAAACCTTTTTTTTATGCATTTAGTTTATTTACCCTCTAACTAACTTTTTGAAGTTGCTCTTTGAGGGTGCTCTTCTTACTATTTCCGGGAGTTGGTTCCATAGGAGTGAGGCTTGGGTAGTGAAGGATTTGTGGAAGAAGTCACTGGAATGAGATTGAATGGTGGTTGTAAAGTTGGAGGATGAACGGATTATTCTCTCGTGGGTGGCGTGTAGATATTGAAATTTTTCTTTAAGGTATGTAGGGGAGGATGGATCATTTAATATGGAATAGGGGAGATGGAGAATCCTAGAGCTACGCCTCTGACGAATAGAAAGCCATTTGAGTTTGGAGCGATATTCCGAAAGGGGATCAAATGTCCGCAGATTAAAGATGTAGCGGATGCAGTTGTTAAGAAGGCGATCTAGTTTAAGGAGAAGCTCGTTACTTGGGTTTGGGTAACAGACATCTGCATAATCAATAATTGTTAAGATGAGGCCGTTAACTAATATGACCTTGGTTTTAAGAGGTAAAATTTTTTTAGTGCGATATAAAGACCAAAGAGTTCCGGTAACTTTACGGGACAACTCTTTTACCTGTTGGTGCCGACTCATTTTATTATCTATGTATAACTCAAGATAGCATTTGTGATGTGATGTCGGACTCAGTGTCGCCTTTGTCACTTAAAAGAGCATCTGCATCATTACTACTATCAACCAATTGGAGGCGGCGAAATAGTTTTCGCTACCCATTACTATTTTCAAAATTGAAAATACACACATACAATCCGTTCGGCGGCTGTCAGTAGCCTGCTGTCTATTCAAATACGCTGGTATTCGAATAAATTCGAAAATTGTTAATGTCTTCTTCATTGAACCGCTTTTTTTATAAGATGGTCTTTACAACACCGATTTCCTTCGGAAAGAAGCATTCTTCTTTTGGAAAACACTTGTTTGCGAGCTTCAAAAGGTTGATGAGCCACAGACGCAACAGTATTTGAGAGTCGCCATAATTCAAGGAAAACCTAACTCTACAAATTCTTGTACTTCTTCCATCTTTTCTACGACAATATATGAAGGATCTTCAATTGATGAAACAGATGAAACAGTAGTAAGTAAGTAGGATTGAGACAAAATTGGCTGGCTTTTGATACTCATTCGATCTGCAGATAAATCTTCAGTGTTCTTAAGTATGGGTTGTCTTGTTAAAATAACTCGACACTTATCACAAAAGGTATCGTTAATACAGACCTTTTTTCCTATTTTTTCGGTCGCAATATTAGCCTCATCAAATGTCATAATAACTTTTTTATATCCAATTGCTTTACGCAGATATAATACATTATAATTAATGATTTTTTTATCAAAATCCATTCTGAAAGAAACATTTGAATTATGAGTAAGAATTTATAAATATACAAACAAATTAAATATAAAACTTGACTTACTAAGATACTTGTAATAAGTGTGTAATACATAGGTATGTGTTAAACAATCATTGTATACCAAAAGTATTTAAAATGCCTTAAAATAATTTCATTATAAATTCTAAGCAAAAGAATATTTTAGACACATTTTTTTAGTTACGAAAAAGATATGTCAGCTTGCAGATGGAATGAAACTATACCTCGTTGTCGAACAAACTTTAATTACAAGTCAATGCATCCTTAAGCTACTCGGACAAAAATAACATCAGCGTGTTGTAGGGTACTAGTGGCGCCACCTCTTGAGAATTACTTGAACTAAGCTATTCTAATATGCTAATAAAATGTTAATAAAATTGGTAATGAAAAGAACGCAGAATATAAAGTTGGAACAATCATAATTATTATTATTAGACATTCCGCCCACCAAAGAACTTGTTCTTTCACAAACTATAAAAAAAAATAAACTCAAAGGTTTATGACAGATGGCCGCCCACCATGCTACATTGACTCTAAAGGATACAAAACAAACATAGTTTAAATAACTCTAAATAACAAAAGAAAGCAAAAAATATATAAATCACTTAAAAGTATCAGTCTTTGGTAGAAAGCAAAGACTATTGCATGCTCTTTTGCAAATACCATTCTTGGTTTTAATCGTGACAACACGAGTTATCTTGTCTAGTCCGGTATGTTTCTCAATAATTTTGCCCAGTAACCATTTTGCAGGGGGCAGGTTGCGGTCTTTAATAATCACTATGTCATCTATCTCAGGCTCCGATCTCTTCTCAGTCCATTTGAATCTTTGGTTTAATGTCACTAAATACTCATCTGACCATTTTCTCCAAAAATCAGTTACCATCTTCTGTGTGTATTTCCATCTCTGTAGGCTTGTAAGCCTTGCCTTTGAATAATCTTCATCAGGTATCACAATAATCGGTTCTCCTACGAGAAAATGGCCTGGGGTTAGTGGCAATGGATCATCAGGGTTGTCGCTAAGTTGAGATATAGGGCGTGAATTCAGGCACGCCTCTATTTGCGTTAAAACCGTTGAAAGCTCTTCATATGTAAGCGCAGAATCTCCGATAACTCGCTTGAGGTGCGTTTTAGATGAGCGTACTCCTGCCTCCCACAACCCACCGAAATTTGGCGCTTGAGGAGGTATAAAATGCCACGTGGTGCCTTCATTCGCAAGCATTTCACCAATTTCGTCGGGTAGATTAGATTTCGCTCGGTTAAACATATCTCTCAACTCTCTATCGGCTCCCACGAAATTGGTGCCATTGTCGCTGTAAAGATCTTCACAATGGCCTCTCCTTGACACAAATCTCCGAAATGCTGCTATAAATCCTTCGCTCAATAGACTCGATACAGCTTCGAGGTGTATTGCTCGAGTGGACATACAAATAAATACACAAATGTAGCCCTTATAAGATTTCGATCCTCTACCAGGTGAAAATCTAATATTGATATGTCCAGTGAAATCCACTCCACTTGATTTGAAGGGTTTTGTCGGCTTTATTCTCACAGCTGGAAGCTGACCCATGAACGGGTTGTTCTTTCTGTGCGAATATCTGGTACAGGTAACACACTCCTTGTAGCATTTCTTTACCCTTTCACGTGCTTTCAAAATCCAAAACTTTGACCTCAAATAATTTAACATTAGCTGCGGACCTCCATGCAGTGTCTTAATGTGAGCGTCTAGAACTAACAACTTGGTGAGATGACTTTCACCAGGCATGATTATAGGATGCTTCTTGTTAAACGGCTCTTGTGCATGCTCGATTCTTCCGCCTACTCTTAGAATCCCCATTTTATCCAAAATAGGACAAAAACTGTGTAACTTGCTGGATTTTGGAACCACTTCTTTGGATTTTAACTGCTTGATTTCTTCCATAAAATATAAATTCTGCGTGTCCTTCACACAAATCTCTAAACTTTTCTCTAACTCATTTGGCGTTAAGGTTTTCGGAATTTGTCTTGACTCTTTAGGTACTCTTGTCAGTAAAAATATTCTGCAATATGCAATAACTCTCAGTAACTTCTGTAATTTAGAATATTTGTTCCAAATAAACGGCTCTTTTGGTTGAATTTTAGCAGTTAAGACTCTAATAGATCTTTGTTCTTGATCAGTTGCAAACTCAGTAAGATTGCAGGTTGACTCGTACTCGTCATGTTGAAGCCACTCTGGACCTTGCCACCACAATTTATAACTCTTCAACTCGCAAGCAGTTATGCCTCTTGATGCACAATCGGCAGGATTTTGAGTAGTGTTTACATGTCTCCATTGGTCTTTGCCAAATACGGTTAAAATCTCAGACACTCGATTACTGACGAAAGTTGTCCAACGACTGGGTTCACCTCTCAACCACGCCAAGACCACTGTTGAATCAGACCATGCATAGAACTTCTCCTTCGGTACTCCTAGTACCTGTGACACCTCATTCAACAGTTGGGCCGCCAACAACGCAGCGCATAACTCTAATCTTGGAATACTCACTTCCTTCTCTATCGGTGTAACTTTCGTCTTCGCAGTCACTAGATGTACATTAACAGCACCGCTCTCGTCTACAGTTTTTATATACACATTTGCGGCATACGCAGCTTGGGACGCATCGGCAAATGCGTGTAATTCTACATTACTCTCTCGATTACTCCTCAACCATCTTGGTATAACAACTTGTTCCACATTGACTAAATCCTTTCTAAAGCTAATCCACTCTTTTGATAGATCTGGCGTAAGTTCATCGTCCCAATTTAGACCTGATTTCCACAGTTTCTGCATAAAAATTTTTGCAGTGATAATAACAGGCGCAATCCATCCCATAGGATCGTATAATCTAGCAATATCAGATAAAACTTGTCGTTTAGAAAACTTCTCGCTCATCTCAGGTAGTTTTATCAAATACTCAAATGTGTCGGACTCTTTATTCCAACAAATACCCAGAACTTTTATCACATCATTGGTTTTAAAGATATACTGTTGATCTGACTTTTGACTCTCACTCTTAATGTGTTTAAGTAATTTCTCGCTATTTGTACATCACTTTTGCAATCTAAATCCTCCAGCACTCATTAACTTGTTCATCTGCTCAAATATCTCTAGTGTTTCTTCCTCTGTATCACACCCAGTTAAAAGATCGTCCATATAGAAATCTCTCAAAGTAATTTCAGACGCAATAGGATATTTAGATTGCTCATCCTTTGCTAACTGTTGCAGACATTTCACAGCCAAATACGGTGCACACGCCGTACCAAACGTCAGTCTTAACATTTTGTAGTGATCGATACGCTTGTCAGGGTCGGATCTCCATAAAATTCTCAAAAAATCTGTATCTCCATCATGCACACAAATTTGTCTATACATCTGGACCAAGTCAGAAACAATGCAATATTGATGGCATCTCCATCTCATCAAGATATGACGTAAGTCTTGTTGTAGTTTGGGACCAACAAGAAAACAGTCGTTAAGTGACACATTATTAGATCCTTTACAAGATGCATCGAACACGGGTCTGACCTTCGTGGTTTCTTTATCCTCTCTCACAACTGCATGATGAGGAAGGTATACAGTGTTAGGATTAGTTAAATCTGCTATACTCGTAAGTTGTATCATATGATTTTGGTCAACGTAGTCATCAATCACTTTCGTATACTCGACTCTCAAGGTTTGGTTTTTCAAAAGTCTCTTCTCTAGTAGCTTAAATCTACGTTGCGATATCTCTCTCGTATTTCCGTAAAGACATGGTGGATCATCGTCTTTGAATGGTAGTCGGACCACATAGCGGCCTCCTACATCTCTCTCAGTAGTTCTCTCATAAAACTCTTCACACTTCCTCTCTTGTTCTGTCAATCTCTTTTCAATTCTCTCTGGTTCTCTCTCTATCTCCCAAAACTTCTTTAATATCTGATCCTCCTTCACATGTAAATGTAGATTTATCACTCTATGATTTAATGAATTAGTCTTACTCACTCTGCCAGACAAAATCCAACCTAGTTGCGTATTTTGTGCAATAAGACCGTTGTTTGCTGGGTATTTCTTAAGACCCTCTAGGAGAATTTCACTCAATATGTCAACGCCCAATATCAAATCAATACGACTAGGAAGCCCAAATTGTGGATCAGCCAGTGGTAATTTCTTGAGATCTGGCCAATCGATTCTAGACGTATTGTTGCTCGGTAAGAAGGATGTCAAAGTACTCAAAACAAAGGCATTAACTTGTACAGAGAATTGTGAATTATGCAAGGATTGTAATGTGAATGATACCATATTCTTAGTACGTGTTTCTCCATCGCCTACTCCAGATATCACTCCATTCACATTCACTCGTTTAAGACCCAAGGATTGCACCACTGCCTCAGTCACAAAAGATGCCTCAGAACCTTGGTCGATTAAAACTCGGATCGTTTGAGATTGACCACTCGTTGATTTAACCTTAGCCATAGCTGTTGCTAGTAACACCTCTAGTTGTTGATGCTCTTTAGCAAAGTGGGTTGCCACTTTAATCTCAGCTTGCTCATCATTATGCACGTGATTAGGATTATTCTCATTCTCTTTCTCAGTGTGTACTTGATTTTGTACTCTCTCGAAGTGCAGTAATGAATGATGTCGCTTGCCACATCGTCGACAGCTGATGGGTAAACGACATTGTTTCACAGGATGGTTTGAAGCTAAACAATTGAAGCACAGTCTCTGGGATTGTACATACTCGGATCTCTCTTGAGGAGACTGACTCACGAATTGTTTACATTGGTATAGTTTGTGCTCTCCGTTACACATCACGCAAGCATTACTATTTTTCCCCTTAGTCTCACCATGAATAGTGGAATGAAAAGATTTATGGTTAGAAGCAGGTTTTGTTAAAGCTGCATTACTCACTGATCTAAAATTTTGTTTACTAATATCTATCATCTCTAATGTTCGAAATCTGGTCTCTAAAAATTTGGTAAGTTGTTTCCAGGTGGGCAACTCCTCTGTACTATCGTCAGTTGATTGACAGATGTGTACTTCCCATTGTTTACGTGATTCTTGGTCTAACTTAGACAAAACTAAATGGTTGATAATAAGATCCCAACTGTCTGTCCTCACGCCCAAATTGTTAAGAGATTTTAGAGCAGACGTTGTAGTATCAAGGAGATGTTTGATAGCAGCAGCTGAATCAGTACTAATGGATTTCTGAGAGAAAAGACGCTTCATAATCTCATTTGCATTATATCTCTTGTTATTGTATCGCTTCAACAATTGCTTCCAAGCCTCATAATAATTCATCTCAGTTGTAGACAGGTTTTTAAGAAGAATTGCAGGTTCTCCAGAAAGACTACTCTTTAGGTAGTGTAACTTTTGCACAGCACTCAAATTGCCATTGTCGTGTATCAAAGATACAAACATATCGTAGAAAGTTTGCCATTCGTCGTAACCACCCGAAAAACAGGGCAAATTAATTTGGGGCAATTTAACTTCACATTTTATTGGTTTAGGATTTGGCGATATAGTAGAATTAAGCAGTGCAAGATCACCTCTCAGTCTCCCTTTATAATCGAAATACAATTCTTCAAACTCGGACATCATGTCATCAGTAAAATATAAGATTTTAGCTTTTTCAGCCTTCTCCACAGATGCTATAATTGTTTGATGGGTCTCTTTAAATTCTCGATAATATTTCTCTAAGCTCTCTAATCTTGTCTCTATGTACGTAACACTTATTCTCTCCTTAGGCGATTTCTTGTAGTTGACAAAAGCCTTTTCAACATGATCATTACGTTCCTCTTGTTTGGAATAATTAGCCTCCATGGTGTACTAAAAACTATCTCTGTTTAAAAGTTAAATTCTGACACAAATAAATCACTTGAATAAAGTTCTAATTTTATCACAAAACACTATTGAATTTTTCTATGTCCCAACTGTAGCAATTTTTCTAAGTCCCAACAAGAATAAAATATTCTAAGTGTCAACAAGATTAAATTTTATAAGTCCCATTAACACTAATTTTTCTAAGTCTTTACAGTAGTAAATTTTCTAAGTGTTTGGCAATTGTAATTTTTCTAAGTCCACAATACGCACCACAGGCTATGTCCAAATTCACTTGAAAACGCACTAAGTCTTTAACACTTTGATTATTTTCAGTTCACTTTACTCACGATTTTTACAAGTCCTTTTCTTATTCTCCCGGGTTTCGGCACCAGATGTCAGCTTGCAGATGGAATGAAACTATACCTCGTTGTCGAACAAACTTTAATTACAAGTCAATGCATCCTTAAGCTACTCGGACAAAAATAACATCAGCGTGTTGTAGGGTACTAGTGGCGCCACCTCTTGAGAATTACTTGAACTAAGCTATTCTAATATGCTAATAAAATGTTAATAAAATTGGTAATGAAAAGAACGCAGAATATAAAGTTGGAACAATCATAATTATTATTATTAGACAGATAAGTTATTTGAAATGCAAGACTTTAGAAAAAAAATTAGTTTATTTTTTTCATAATGTTCCACCACTTCAAAAATTCTAAAAAAATCCTGAGCGTAGAGGAGTATAATAGACATTTTCTGACGAATTTTGGTGAGTGAATATTTCAAAAAGGCTAAAAAAAAATGTATTTCTTTCGTCTGACAAAATTCGACTTTTCGTTAAAAAATTATGACTATATTTTTTTCTCATGTCTTAAACTTCTAAGAATTAGGAAAAAATCGGTCATTGATTAGTTGTAAATTTTTACAGTAAAAATAAAAATAAAATTGTAAAAACAGTTTTTTTGGAAATCTCGACAACCGTTAGAGTTAAAGAGCTAAAAATTGGTTTGAATTATTGTTATTCGACACTAAATCGATCCCCTGAGTATAGGCCAAAAAAGTCGCGGGGGCAGATTTCTCATATTAATCCAGCTATGCCCTTTATAAAGTATCTTTGTTATCCCTTGAAAATTTCATAAACTCCAACAATTGGCTAGATCTTTGTAAACAGTTTCATCAGTGGCGTAACTATACTGTTAGAGGCCTGTTGCAAATTCATCGGATGGGCCCCCTTCCCCCAATACACAAAAGCTGAACCAACAATAATATTTTTTTATTTTATAATACTTATTAATACACTTTTAATTCTAAAAGTACAATGATAAATCACTACGTTAAGTAGATACCTACATACAAGCTTTATAGTTATACTTAGGTACTTACTTGATTTTCTAATTTAAAGAACAGTCAGCATCTAATAGATATGGGCACACGTAGTCAAAATGATATGGAAAACAAAAAAAAGCAATGGAAAACAAAAAAATATATATAAAGTCCGAATAATCATATTGTTGTAAGCACACAAGGTGTTCAAAATATAAAATGTTAACTATTAAAATTCCTTCCTTCGGACTTTCTGTTCAGCAAAAGTGTTAATAACATCATCAAAGTTAAAATTTCGGGCCATAGAATTTTCGATGGATAAAATAGTCAAGTTGCTTAACCTCTCTTGTCCCATTGAATTTCTTGAATAAGTTTTTATCAATTTCAGTTTTGAAAACGATCGCTCGGCACTAACCGTAGTCACGGGAATGGTGAGAAATAATAGAATTGCAGTGCACACTTTAGGAAAGCTTGAAAATCTAAAATGATTTTTTGTTATTAATAAGTTAGCAAGTTCTCTTATAGAAGATGATGTTTCTATTTCGTGTCTAAAAGAAGATCGAAAACTGAGAATTTCCTTGGAAAACGAGATGGATATATCTTCTTTATATAGATGGACAAATGCTAAAGCCTTCTTCAATAAATCAGTATCGTTAAAATTTTGCAAAGTGGCAGGTTGCAAGATACTGAAATTGGAAACAATTTCATTCATTCCAAGGAAACGCGATCTCAGTTGATTGATGATTATGTCTAATACACGATAAAATACATTCACTTTAAACAAGCTTTCAGGATCTTGGAGACGTTCATCCTCACAAATTTCATCAAAATGACGTTTCACTTTTTTCTGAGGGTTTATAGACCATTTCACTGTAATACTATTTGCTTCCATTTTTAAATCTTCAAATTCATGTCGACACTTTTCAAGTTATTCTAGACACACTTGCAAACGCATTGAAGCATTTGAAAGCTTTACACTGAAGTGCTTTAGAAGCCGCGTCTATAGTTTGTAAGACTTTGCATTGGAAAACCAACAACATAAAAAATGGTAGTTTTATATCTTCTTTAGAAAGATAGCGTCAATTCTCTCGTCTGTTTTGGAATTTAAGAAAATAGTTTTTGTAAGCGCTTTTTAAACATCAACAAACCGAACTTTTAAAGCAAACATGGCATCAAAGCGTCCTGCCCATCTAGTTGGATTCATTGTTTTTAATGTTACTGAATTTGATGGTACCCCGGTTTCTCCTTTACTGTCAGATATAAAACTAGATAATATATTCCATCGTTTAATACTACGGCCAAAGAAAATATAAATTTGTTGCACAGTTTCGAATATTGTTTGTATTTATATGACCTCTGTTACTGCATCATTTACTACCAAATTTTAATTATGAGCAGCACAATGGACATAATTCGCATTTGGCTCTATATCTCTTATGAGTTTTTGAACTCCGCCATAAGTGCCTTTCATAGTATTAGCTCCGTCGTACCCTTGTCCACGGCACTTATTGTGAGAAATACTTTTGTCATTTATGGATTTTATTATCTGTTTGGACATTGCTAAGGCAGTTTGATCCTTAACCTTATGAAATCATAAAAATGACTCTTTAATTACGAGAGTCTTTGGAGTTCCATTTTCATCTTTCTCGATTATACAGTAACTGTAAAGTTCACACAATTGATCTGTTTTTGAAACATCTTGTAGTATCAAATAAAATGGTGCGCTTACTATTTCATTTACCACAGCATTTTCCACTTTTTGAACCAGAACAGCAATGAGCTCATTTTGTATTTTTGGACTTAAGTATTTAATCTGGCCCTTAGGTTTGCTTAGCAACTCTTGTAAAATGGATCGTATTTGGCTAATAACTCAACAATACTCAAAAAATTCCTTTTGGACCTGAATCGTTGCTAGATACCAGTTTATTATGGCCACGAAAAGCTAAATTACAAGTTGAAAGTGTTAAAGTAACATCAAGGAGTCTAGTGAGTACCTGGCGCCAAAAATGTTTTTCTCTCTTGTTAATGGACTCTTGCTTGCTTTATCTAGTGTTCCATGTAATTGCCACTGTCGATGTAGAAAGCATGAATGCAAATGTTCTTTCGATGTCTCATGTCTTTTTATGGCTTCCACAATATGTTTCCAATCATCATAGCCTTCTATCAATATATTTTGTATTTTTTTAGACGCCCTATTTGAGAATAACTAGAGCTGTCATTACCTAAATTGCCGACACCGGATAAACATGGCAAAAAACCCGGACTTTTGAGCGAAATATGGTTTTTTCCCGGACACCTTTGAAAAAGTATTTTTTTGCAAATAAAAAAATAAAATAAAAACATCGTTATAATTTTTTAATTTTTATTTATTTATACTGCTTGTATTAAAATCGAATAAAGTTCGTATGTAACTACAACAAATAATAGATATTTTTGATAAAGTTAAACGCTATTTCTCAGTCATATGGTAAGAGAAATAATTTTAAATCTAATTTTTTTGGTATCAACCAAATTATTATATGATACTACTAATAACTAACAAACTATCATACTTTATAATTTTAAAATAAACTATCCAATCATATTTTCAGTCCTCTAGTTAGGTTAAGCCGAATATGTTTGTTGATTATTAATCAACAGTACTTAAGTAACTGCTAAAACTTTTATTTTTAACGAGATCAATTTTTTTTTACTTATTTTGGTATTTTTCAGTCTTTCCGATTTTCGCTAAAATATCTTTCTTATCCAACAAAAATTTGTAAAAGTCGGAACAACTCAGGTCCTTGAAATTATACTTGATTTAGATCAGAGAAGAAACCGTGTGTATGCTTAGCGTGTTTTTTTTTCAGTTCAGTTCAGAGTATAATTGCAGTTAGGTGTTTTAATAAAATTCAGCCATAGCTGGTTTGCGCTTAAAAGCTTATCGACATCAGTAAGGTTTATGCTATAAGCTTTTAAGTTTGTCCATTCGTCAATCAGCTTCGTGTTGTCGATTTCAATGTTAATTTTTCTGAGGAATAGGACTGTTTTATCGACATCAGACCATGGAGTACTTACAGTGATGTTTGGCAACATCATCCAGTTGAAATTATCAAAATCCTTCATTAGTTTTTCCACTTTTCTATGTAGGATTTATTTCTCTGTAAAAATCTATTTATTCTTTTTGAACTCGTTTTTCGTGTTTTCATCTTGTTTGTTTAAAATACTTTGTGCCTTGAGAGGCACAAAGTTTTCTTTAATTCTATCTTCTAACGTTTTATTTAAAGACGCCAATATGTTTTTGGTTTCGATAACGGAGTTATCACTTTTCTCCAACTTTTAGATTTTGCCATGAAAAACGTACATCACTGAATGAATGAGAAACATATGGGTGAATATACAAAAGTTGGGTAACTTTTAGAGATAATTTGTTTACTATAGTTTTTTAATTAAATTTCTACAAATTTGGTTCTTCAAGATAGGTAATTTTATGAATATATTGTTACAAATCGGGCCAGTCACTTTTTAAAGTAGATTCTGAAATATTTAGATTTTTCAAAATTTGATTGCCACAGGACTGATGGGGGTGACACAGTACTGACAAAATACAAAAATTCATAAGAAACAAATGACTTTTATTTAAACTCCGAACAAATATCTGAGTAACTAATGATGGCACAATAGTTATTTTTAAGTATTAAATACTTACTAAATTAAAAACAAAAGCAATATCAATATATTGCTTATATACAATATATTGCGTATTACAATTAATACTGTGAGAAAGAAGCTATCTCAGTCTTCATAACAGTCTTGCCATTTTTAATTAATATTATTTTACTTTTAGGTAGTTTTACTTAACAGTATATATTTTATAAAAATCAACAAATAATATTAAGTATTAGTATGCTATAATAAAATAAAATGAGATTTTTTTTCTCAATAAAAAACAAAAATAAAATCTTTAAAATAACCTAAGACTAGAAAAATTTCTTTTCAATGACATTAATCTTTTCTTTAAATTGGTAAAACACTCTATTCCCTTTTGCAATGAGGTTTGGCACAGGTAGCTTTTTTATTATTTGATCTATTGGAACATATGAGACGTCTCTTTCATCTAATTTAAACAGGTTGCTGTTTCGGTCACAAATTTTAAGAAAAGTCACTCTTAATTCACCTTCTTCATCATCAACAGAAGAACATATGGCTGCGTAATGGTATTTTTGTGACATACTTAATCAAAACATAATCACCACTGTTATAACAACTTTGTTGCTGTGAACAGCCGCTAACTTCTGGTGCTGGTGAACTATGTAATTTAGAGTGATTTTTCGCGTAAATAGATAGAGGTATCATATCATCATCTTCAGAATCTGTGAATACGGTAGAAGTTTGTAGTCGTATACGCTTCTCCGACGATTCAGTCTGATAATAAATAGATCCTAGTTTAAAATGATCACATCCATCAGGGTTGCAGAAACAACTTAGTGTCTTCATTTTTAAACTGTTTGGAATGTAGGCTGAGCCGATCACTTGATAATGCGCTCACCAAAAGTTTCCTTCAATAAATCGATTGTTGCGTTGGCTGTATGGCATGCAGCACCGTCTTGTTGGAACCAAAGGTCGTCCATATCAACATCGTCCAATTCAGGCACGAAAAAGTCATTAATCATGGCTCTATAATGCTCTCCATTGACTGTAACATTATGGCCGGCTTCATTTTTAAAGAAATATGGACCAATGATTCCCTCTACCCATAGAGCACACCAAACAGTGACTTTTTGAAGATGTAACGGCATCTCAGCAATGGCTCGTGGATTATGTTCACTCCAAATGCGACAATTTTGCTTATTGACTTATCCATTCAACCAAAAGTGAGCTACATCGCTGAACAAAATTTTCTTGTGAAAATCGGGATCGGTGGCCATCTCGTTTTGGGCCCATTCACCGAACGTGCGACGCGCTTGTTGGTCGTTCGGCTTCAATCCTTACACGAGTTGGATTTTGTAAGCCCGCAAACTAAGATCCTTCCGCAAAATCTTCCATAAAGTGGATGGGCACAATATCTCTAATTGTTGCGCGCGATGACGGATGGACTCATTCGGGTCTTTTTCGATACTCTGCTCCAAAGCAGCAATAGCGTCTAAGGTGTCTGACTTCTCTGAGGATGTGTATTATCCACTAGAGTAAACGTGGTGCGAAACCGATCCATGGTTAATCGAATTAGTGACTCTGATGGACGATTATGTCGACCGAATATTGGACGCAGCGCGCGATGCGTCCAAATAATGGTTCATGGAACCATTAAACCATCAAATAATGGTTCATGGAACCATTATTTTCGTAATAAATTTGCACGATTTGCAAACGTTGTTCAGGTGTAAGCCATTTCATAATGAATATATCATTATGAAATGGCAAACCAAACTGAGCATAAATCAAGTGACAGCTGTCAAAAAGACCATCTACGAAAAAAGTAGTGCCTCTTGAAAACCTGACCTTTAAAAAAAACACCCGTTAGTATTCCAAATTATGATCACCCTTTTTCCTTTGACTTTGCCCTACTATCTAATCAATTTCTTATTTTTGTAATAGTTTTATAGTTTTCAGTTCTCTTGATAATAATTTTTATAACAAAATAGCTTACACTAATATAATTATTAAGTAGTAATCAGTCACAATAAGACATGTTTTAAATATGAACTTAAATTACTGTTTTTATTAGTCATTAATTCCTGTACTAATCAGTATATATATAACCACCACAATCTCTGTGAACGCACATTTCACAAATTAAGCACTTTACCCATTCTTCACCCCTTTTTTTTTCACTATATTTTCCATTACAGAACAAACACTCGGCATCCTCATCAGTTGCGACTGCAGACTCATTTCTCATTGCTATATTGTCGGATAAATCTGTGTAATTTCCATAGATAGTAGGATTTGAATCTGATGACTGACTTTCTGTAATATTTCTCTTATTTGTGTCTTTTGTTATATTCTTCTTGCCTTTTCCCTTATTTTTTTTCTGCGCTGTCTTGACTTTTCCCGACTTTTCAATTGAGCATTCTCAAGGTCTTTCTTATAAGGGAGACTTGAAATTATTTCGAAGATTTCTGGCATACGGCTTCTATTGTTCGTTCTCTTTTTTACTATTGACCGGGAGAAAATTGAGAGGGAGTAACTAGTGATTAGATTCCTGATGGCCCTGGTTGAGCTTTATTAAAATTCTCTAATCGCCAAAAAGCGGGCACTGGTAAGGCGAGCGGGTTTGGACTCGTTTGAGGGTTTTGATCCTCTGAAACTGAAAAGGGATTGAATTTTGTGCGTGCAATGAGGTGGCAAATATAGAATTGTCGCATAATTCTGTTTCGCTAGATCTATCTATTCTATATTCTTGGTGTGATGGCCATCAAGAATCAAAAGCACTAGTGATGCATCGAGGGAAAATTAACATATTATGAGGGACCAATATCCCTGCGGGACTCATGCAGATTACAATAGTTATTAGGGACCCTCTTTCTGCTGATGCCCTTGCTTCAATTTGTTTTTTCCCTTTGCGCTCAATAATCTTTGGAATTTTACTCTGAACTATAGAGAGACTACTGTCATCAACGTTGAATATGGCTTCAGCAGGGCAAGGCTTATCAGCCTAGATTCTGTCAAGATTGTCGTAGAATACGTCCACTCTTTCTTTAGTGAATCCATTGGCCCTTGCTTGAGAAGTTCGAGTTGGTTGTCATATGCACAAAATTTCCTTATGACGTTTTAAAAATCCCTTCAGCCAGTATCTTCCAGTATAACCATCCTTAAAAGCGTTTTGAATATTATTTTTTATAGCTAATTGATATGCCAACCGGCGCAAATCCATTTTGGTCAGTCCATAAAACTCATTCTCAATTGTTAATATGTACTTAACCAGTATGTTTTCATTAGCTGTACCCCAAAACTGGCCTTCGACCAATAACTTTATTCATTACAAATTTATTATTAATGAATCGATAACATTATCGAACTTGCTATCGCGACTCCAGTAATCATTTTCAGTTTTCTGGTCATTATCGTCGCTTTTCTGCCAAGACGCTTTGTCCATTACAAACACACAATTTGGTAGCAACTTATCTTTTAACTTTTCATCTACCCACTTATAAAAAGTAGGTCCGCTTAAATCTCCATGATGGTCACCGGTTCTACTAGCATTTGATCGTCGTAATAAGACGGAAAGACGGAAAAAAAATATATGGCATGAAAAACTTTGCTTTTGTGCTTAGAAGACTGTTTGAACGAAATTTTTAAAAATTTCGGATTTTAATATTTGATTGAAAATAAAACTATTGAAATAAAAATGTTTATTATAATTTTTATTAAGTTTAACTATCAAATTAGCTTACAGAAAAGTGGAAAATAACTTAAAAGTGCACACTTATACTTTTTCTTTTATGTTCATAGCTACTTTCTCTCAATAAACCCCAAATATAGTCGCCCATCATGTTTTCATTGTATTGGCCTTGATAGCGTTGTTCAAAATTCATGATGTCCTGATGGAAACGTTCTCCTTGCTCTTCGGAATAGGCTCCCATATTGTTTTTAAATTTATCCAAATGAGCATGCAGCATATGTACTTTTAATGACATCCTTCAGCCCATGTCCTTAAAATTTGTAAGCATATCCTCAACCAACTTTTCGTAGTTTTCAGCTTTATTATTTCCTAAAAATCCAGAAACTATTGCTTTAAAACTGTTCCAACTTGCTTTTTGAGTACGATTTAGCAACGTTGGAAATTTTTCATCGGCGAAAATCTGTCTTATTTGCGGACCAACAAAAACCCCAGCTTTAACCTTTGCTTCCGATAACTTCGGAAAAAAAAAATTTTTGTATCCAAAAGCTTCTGAAGTTTTATCCAGTTTTTTAACAAATTGTTTCATCAACCCTAACTTAATGTGCAAAGGCGGCATTAACACTTTTTCCGCTTCAACAATCGGCTCAAATTTGACGTTCTGTTTTCCGACACACAATTCTGTTCTTACAGGCCATGACCGTTGAATATAGTGTTTAGAATCCGCTCTGCTATCCCACAAGCACAAATAACACGGATACTTTGTATATCCACCCTGTAGCCCCATTAAAAATCCCACTATTTTAAAATCTCCAATTAGCTCCCAGTTATACTCACGATACTTTACAGATTCAAACAAAATTTTGACACTTTCATAATTTTCTTTAACATGTACTGAGTGAGCAATTGGAAGAGACGGAAATTTATTTCCGTTGTGCAATAGAACTGCTTTTAAACTTTTCGTAGAGCTGTCAATGAATAAACGCCATTCGCTAGGGACACAGGGTATGCCAATTGCTTCAAACATACCTTTAATGTCATTACAAAAACATACATACCTTTAACATCATCAAGCAAATTCCACTGTTTTAACCGAGAGCCTAGAAGCTCTGCTTTATTTTTTGACAAATTTAAATCTCTAATTAGATCGTTAAAATCTTCTGAAGTAATAGAGATAGTGTTTTGGTTGTTCAAGTGTAGGTAAAAACTCCTTATCGGAATTACTTTTATAAGAACTAAAAGATGAGCTACTTTTCTGCGATAATTTTTTTGGTAGCTCAGGTACTGGTCGTGTCAGGTCGTGAGCAATTGGAGCAGAAGAAGATTCGAGGTCAGGATATTCAATAGGTTTTGCATTTTTACCTCTACGTCTTTTACTCGGATTCACCATACAAAAGTAGCAGTCAGTAAATTAGTCTTTTGGTTCTCGCCAAATCCTTGGTATTGCAAATTTCATAGACCTTTTCTCACCTCGATACCAACCTAAAAATATAAAAATAAAAATTAATATGTCTATTATTTTGGATTCATCGCTTAATTAAATAAAAATTGCTTACCTTCCAAACACCTTTTACAATAACTACAAGCAACATGTGGAGCCCATCGCTTATCTTGATTCCGTACAGGACAGTCAAAATATGCTTCATAGGCTTCACAGAGAACGTGAGATGTCTTTAGTTCATATTTCACGTCTCGAACTTTAATAAATTGACCACATATAAAACAAAATGCATCAGCATCGTATTTGCACTTTCGTGACGACATTTTAATTTATTCTGGGCTTGTAAATAACACCTGATGGTTGTTTATCACTCGGGTGCCATCTAGCGGCACAGTGTAAACGTTAGTACTCCACTCTCACCACGCGGTCTTTTTAAAAATATTAAAATCAATTAAAATTTATGAAAAAATTGAAAAATGAGTATTATTATTATAACTATCACAAAAGCAAACTTTATACCGAAAAAAGGTATTTTCTTTTCGTTTTTGTGCATAACTGGAAAATAATAGTATAAACTTTAGGACAAAGAACGAAAATTTTTTTGTAGAGTCGTGTTACCAACCGCCGTCCTTTCCCAATATCAGTATGAATTCCGGGTTCTGACGATGATTGCTAACCTCTGTTGGCTTGGTGACTGGCGTTGATGTATGTTTCATCAAGAAAATATATTTTGCGTTTTTTCGTTCCGTAATTTCTGATTTGTGTAAGGTATTTTTTCTGCCATACTGTAATATTAGGCTGCTCTATAAGGAGATGTCTCCTTGATTTGCATTTTTCGAAACGGTGCACGAAACGGGAAAGCAGCAAGGATTTTGGCAAGATTCACATGATTTTTAAATTCAAAGCTTTCTTTGTCTGCGTTTCTTTTCTTAAAATATTCAGCCATCTTAAAAATGACAGTCTTTATATCTCGAGATAACGCACGACCTATCTTTGAATATTTATCTCATGTGCGTCTGACATAGACAGTCCGATATAGATACACTACCTACCGCCACGAGCGTTGCCAGCCCATTGACAGAGCGCAGCAACCGATTCTCCCCCCCGTTTCGAGGCGCGCATACCTCATGGTGTCACAGCAGTAATGGCCACATTATAGTTTAAATCAGGGCTGTCCAAGCTACATACCTTCGCGGGCCAATTAAATTTTTTACAAAAGCTTGAGGGCCACAGAGAAAATTCTTTCAAATTGGATTAAAATAAAATACAGGGTAATAATTTATTTTAACGTTTATTGGTTTTTTGTTAATTTATCTCTAACAATGATATCGATATCCACATTAACATTTGTTATTGCCAGATGCATTGCATGAAGAAGTGACTAATCTGACAGTGAAGATCTGTACTTAGATTTTATAAAATTCATAGTTGAATACGCCCTTTCACATAAATAAGTGCTGCCCATCATCGATCGGTAACGATCGCCAAGGATCTTAAAAAATCCATTCCAGTATCTGTTCTACTTTTGTAAAAGGGGTCTGCCTGTACATCACATAACACAACTGGTAATCCGTCTTTACGGTTTCGATTTGAATCGTTAACGGATGCGTAAAAAGAGGCAAATCGCTCTCTATTTTTTTTTAATCTGCGAAACGCTGCTAAAATTCAAAAATTACTTCGTCGATGTACTTCACGTAGTCAGAAAAGTTGTAATCAAAATTTCTCATTTCGGTGTAATGTTCTTTGCAACTTGGAAAAAAAGAAAAATATTTTTTTTCCAGTGACGTTTTGAATAATATCAGTTTATTTTTGAATCCATTCACATATCCATACAAGTTCGCTATATTGTGTTGTTTGCCTTGTAATTTTAAATTTAATTCGTAAATGCGAGATCAGCAAGAAATTCTGGGTCTCGCATTTTAGTTTCCATATCAATAGTGTCAGATTTTATTTGATTTTTAAGAAATATGGGAATGTCTTTTCCTAAATCAAAAAAACGCTGCAAGCACTGACCAGCACTCAACCATCGGATTTCTGAGTGTAATAGCAGATCCCCATAGGTTGCGTCAATTTCTGTTAAAAAATTGTAAAATTTACGATGACTCAAAGCTTTGTTTCCTCCTCTAATAAGATTTGTTATTTTAAAAACTATTTTCATGGCATTTATTTGGCGCAAAGATTTTCCGCATAAGGCTTCTTGGTGTATGATGCAATGGATTAATGGGCCATCAATGCCACTTTGTTTTAGATATCCCGCAAATTCTGTAACGTTTCCTGTCATAGCCTTTGCTCCATCGGTCACAAAATAAGAACATTTTTGAAACCCACCGTATTCCATGATAGTTTTGTTAACAGCTTGAAATGTATCGCCTTTAGTTGATCCATGTAGTGGCACTATATTTAACATTTCCGCCGTGATCGAAAAATCTTTTGAAATGTAGCGAATAAAATTTAATAATTGACTGATTTTGGTCTGATCGGTGCTTTCATTCAAACATAATGAATAATATTCACAATTTACAATGTAATCACTCATTTTTTTCGAAACAAATTCGCCCATATCTTCTATTCGTCGCGCACCTGTTTGATGAGATAATGCTACAGATTCAAATTTTTCCGCCAATTTCGGCTGCATAAAGCGATAAGCCATGGCAACTGCGCATTGTTTTATTAAAACTCCGTCGCTGAACGATTTTTTAGCTTTGGCTAATTGCAAACAAACTTCATAAGAAGCAGCCAAACTTTGTTCATTGTCCGTATTTATTTTTGAAAAAAAAACTTGTCTGCTGCGTTACTTTCTTCTTATACTCAGCCACAATAATTTTTCTTGCTTCACCGACATGTTTTTTTTTTTATATTTTTCTTCATGTAAAGTAGTATAATGACGTTTAACATTATATTCTTTACTCACAAAAATAACTTGCATACAAATCATACACTGAATTTTATTATTATTATTGCAAATAAAATAGTCGAGTTCTCATTAAATGCACGATTTTCGTCACTTATTTTTCGCTTCTTCGTAGACATAATGAAGTTCTTTAAGTATTTTTCTCAAACATATACTTATTATCGGTGATACCAACTCAACTAAAGCACAAGCTTAACTAATACGGACATAAATAAGTACTCACATAAACATCTTACCTATAGACTTCCTTTGTAAACAAAAAACCATTCCGGGAATTCCCCCAAGTAAAGATAACTTCACTTTTAAACGATGCCATGCGAATGGAATGTTACTAGATTAAAAATAAATGAATAATACCAAATATTAATTACATATATTTTGTTTGAGAAAGATTTTTATTATCCAAGGTTTGGATAATTTTTGGATTATTTTACAGTGTAGATTTAAATTTTCAAACATGCGTCGCGGGCGTTGCTTGGACAGCCCTGGTTTAAATAATTACAATAGAGATTTTTTGTACCATAATAAATGATTATCAATGATTGCTTTCTTACCGAAAAAAGTTTGAAATTGGACGTTTCACTTCTACGAGGGTGGCAGCCGGAATATCAAGATAGCGGTCGGTTTTTAGATCTTATTATGGCGTGTGACGATAAGTTTACAATAAGAAAACACAGATTCTTAAAATAATTCGGTATCCAAGGTATTCTAAAGTTGGAATACCTTGTATTCCAATTGTATACTTGGTATACCAAATTCCCGGTAAGTACCTGAAGTCTTCCAAATTTGCTGCAGTTCCTTACCATGCACTTAAAACCAAATATTTTAAATGTGGAGTGTTTGGTTCCTTACTAGTCCATTTTTTATATGGTAATACTTCATTCAAAACTCAAGATGGTGACCGATTGCTAACATAAACTGCTGTGACAACTGCTCGGGTTTCATGTGCTTTTGTGGTTAATTAAATAAATATGTAAGGATATAAAATAGTTTTCTTTAAAGTCTAGTCGGCCATCCAGCGAAAATAATTTGTGTCAGAAATTTGATGCTTGAGAAGTCTGATAGTTAAGATGCACAGTATTTAGAACAGAGCCGATGAATTGGAAAGAAAATTTTTATTTTCAAGATTCATTTATAGAAAAATTTGTTGACCACAGTGGCCTGAACTTAAATTCGTCATTATCGTCTCTTCATAAATATTATAGTGACAGAACACATCATCAATACAAGTCGCGGAAACACTAGTCGGACTTTTAATTAGATTCCAGATTTGACAATTTCTATGTTACCACGTAATGATACTACGAAATTAATCGTTACGGAAGTGATATATTTTTTGAATCGATTTATTTCGTTTATAGCAGTATCTAAACAACTAATACCTTAATCGAAACTATGTATATTGGGAATATAAATATTTCTGAATCGAATAATTTAGTTATGACGATTAATTCAGGATCTGAGAGTTTTCTTTGATAATTGTGTGTGAAATTATTAAAGAAATGTGATGATGAAGGAACATGAGAAATAAAACAAATGGGGTGTATCATGATAATATTTTATTTTAAAAATCATAACCGTCATCATTTTAATTTATCTCATAATTTTAATTGAAATCACAAAATAAACAAAAACGTTGGAAATACGTTGTAACTAATATCACGCCTCGAACAAGTCTGTGTGATCAGCTGTCATGGCGTCATGGCAACAGACACCAGAGTGGGGACGGAGTGAAAGAGTAATATATAGAGAAAGAGTGAGAGAGAAATAGAAACGCGGACAGGGGAATACAGGCATCACGTTGCTGCACGTTTTAAAGTTTATCGATGAATTTTTGTTACTTCGGCTTGTGGAAATCTATAGATTATATATTTTTCGTAATCCTTGAATTATTTCCTTCAAAATAAAAAAAAAATGGTCACGCTCGAGAATGTCGAGATGACGTTTTTTTTTTACAGCTTCGTAGCCCTGCCCCTTCTCTACGTCACTCTCAAATGGTCAGATTAGTGAAATATACACGTTCTAACATGTAACTAACTCTCCCTACCTTAATCTGACGCGCTCGAAATTTTCTGATGACCAATTTTTTTTTACTAATCTGATCCTTTATCCTTGACGGGCGGCCATATATATAAAGCTCGTAACGGGTGGAAGTACTTAACTGGGTACAAGGTATCCCCCTGTATATTAATCTGCCGCGCTTTAGTAACTCCCGAAATCCCCTCTTGGACTCCCCTACTACAAAGCGTAGTTTGTAGATTGAGTCAGGAATGAAAGGTTTGTGTCCGAAGATGAGTTCATATGGAGTGAAGCGAGTTGTTGTATGTACTGTGCTATTATAAGTTAACATTGCAGTATACACGAATGTATGCCAATTATTCTGATATTCATTGACATGAGATTTTAAATATTCTTTCAGAGTTGAATGACTTCTTTCAAGTGCCCCTTGAGTTTGAGGTTGATAGGGTGAGAACCAAATCTGTTGGATTTTCAGGAAATTACAACATTGTTTGAAGAGATCGGCATTGAAATTAGTTCCTTGGTCTGTTAATATTTTCGTCGGAATTCCGAATAAGGAGATAAAATGGCTTCACATGATTTCAAGCGCAGACGCTCCATCTCTCTCTTGTGAAAATTCTCTTCACGCTCTACCTCCAGCTGCATACGATTACTCTCGCGTGTCTCCTCCAGCTACAGACGGCGATTCTCAACATCTACAAAATTGTCGGCGCGGCGTTGAGGCTGTAGACGATGTCGCCAGTAAGGGGCTAGCTGGATAGCGCCTTCGTCGGGATGCGGGTCTTCTTATTGGAGAGCTCGGGGTTGGGGTAAGGGTGAGTGATACTGGCGTAGAAAGTCGGGGTGGTGGCGGAGACACAATTGTACTTTGAAAAGAGGAGGGGGGTGGTATGGAGGAGAGTTCCAAATTTCCTGCAGCATATTTACCGTCCAAAATTAATATTTCATTGTTATTAACATCAAATCTTGCCTCTGCAATCATGCTGTTACCAACAACAGCATTCATACCCATTATCCCAAGCACCCTATGCTCAAAAGCATTAATAGCCAGTTTAGTACTTGGCCCACCACCAGTACCATTAACCTCCCTTTGCCTTACTATTGGTTTTTTTGTTTTTGTTTTCGCCTTCCAGTCTGCCCAAACCTAAACATATTTTTTTGTTTTATTACTATATACACTTAAGATTCAAAAAATATTGTTTCATGCATTTTTTCATGTGTCTAGGAAATACCGATAGATAATAAATAAATATGTATTAATAAAAAATTAAATGTAAATTATCTATGTACACTCGGCGTCACAAAAATCGCACCTTTTAAAAAAGCAACTTCAAAATAATTTTACTCAAACTTTGTGAATTGTAAGGATATGATTGTAGGATATCATTGGAAAGGTAATTCAATTGCCTATTAGAAAATAAAAAACATGTGTATGCATTTTAATTCTTTAATAACTAAAAACTTAAAACATGACAAAGTGACAAAAAATAAAATTAATAACATCATAAAAAATTACAAATAAGGCCTTAAAATCTAGTGTTTCCACCCCTTGCTGTGATGGTAGCTTCCAGCCGATCCTTCATGGAGCTCACGAGGGTCACCACTCTTGCTTGGGGTATGTTGTCCCATTCGTCTTGTAGAGTGGTGGGAGCAGGATCTCGTGCTCGTACGTGCCTCTTTACATCGTCCCAGAGATGCTCGATCGGGTTCAGGTCTGGACTTCGTGCTGGCCACTGCATAACAGGGATCTCAACCTCTTCCAAATAGTCCCGCACAGCAAACGCAGTGTGGCAACGGGCGTTATCATGCATTAACATGAACCCATCGCCAACAAAACCAGCATACGGAACCACATGGTCTTGTAAAATCTCCGTTATGTACCGCCGAGCATTCAGCGACCCTTGCCCGCGACCACCACCAGTCCGAGAGACGCACACAAGCTCCGTTTTCCCTTCGACAGATATGCCACCCCAGAACATACAGGAACCACCTCGGTATTCGACGGATTCCTCTATGCAAGCCTGGGCAAATCGCTCTCCTCGTCTTCGGTATACTCTTCTGCGTCTGTCGTTGCAGAAAAGACATACTCGTGTCTCATCGGTGAAGAGAACGGCTTTCCACTGTTCACTCGTCCAGTTGACATGCTCCTGGGCAAATCGGAACCGCTCTCTTCGATGCTGCACGGTCAATTTTGGGCCCCTAGCAGGTCTGTGAGCTCTCAATTCCTTTTCTTTCAGTCTTCTTCTAATCGTAGAAACACCCACAGACGTTCTGCAAGCTGATCGGAGCTCTTGTTGCAACTTAACAGCATTGCTGAAGCGGTGCCGCAAGGATGTGGAAACAACGAAGCGGTCGTCTCTTTCTGACGTGCAGCGTTTTCTTCCGGATCCACGTCTTCGAGTATAGCCACCAGTCTCAAGGAACCGTTGGTATATTCGTCGAACTGAGAATCGGCTAAGGTTCAACTGTCGAGCAACGTCAACCTGTCGCAGTCCTGATTGCAATAGAGCAATGATTTGAGCGGCTTTATCAGGGGTTGTATCCATCTTCAGGTACTGTTCTCTTGCGTATGTTGTTCCGGTGTGTTCACTCTGAAGTCTGAGTAGCGACTGACCTATTTTTTACCTTTACATGAGCTTTTATACCCTTATAAGGTAGCACAAGTAGTGCTCCTTAAGTGAGCATTTTTTTAAACATTTTTTTGATTGGTCCCTGGTTAGAAATGGTAATTGTTTTTTTAATGATACAGGTAATTAATATAAAGATATTGAAGTGCACTTTAGAATGATATATTTTTTTCATACGTAGTACTTATGTGCTAGATTCTAGGAGCGATTTACTGAAAAAAACATAGAGGTGCGATTTTTATGACGCCGAGTTTATTATATTATATAATTCATTTTATTGTTATTCGTTTTTTAGTTTAGTTTAGTGAATATTATTTAAATATATGAGAAGAAAATGTTGAGTCAGTTATTTGTTAGTCACATTACTATATACATATTATAATATCAAACAATTTGTTATCCTCTATCTTCTAGGAAATAATATTTATCACACTGATGAAAAGCTCTAATATTTTTATTTCAAATGTTTCTCTCTAAAAGGTAGTCTAAGAATTATAACATTTTAATAATATCATATCAAAAATAATTATGGAATCTTACTTTTTTCCATTTCTTAACCAATTTGACTACACCTCCACTACGGGGATTTAAAAGACTACCTAATTCTTGTCATAGACGGTCAGCCTTTAACCAACCCTGCGCCCCTTCCTAGGGCCTTGCTATCACTATGGCTAAAACATAGTTAAAAAGGAGAGATGAACATAGGTGCTTGAAAAAAGAAGGGAGATTATATCACAAGCGAGATGTTAATTTAAACAACGAAGGAAGGTTTTCTTTTATTATTAAATATTATAATTTACGTACCTTTCCATAAACTCCAATAAAGCCAAATTGTTTGGGACTAGCCCGCGATCTTGTCTCTAATTCTGCAAACCTACAACGCACACTCCTCACTGTACATATTTTATATCACAATATTCATCATAAAATTCATTCAACACAAAGTTACACAACCTAAAGATAACTTTTATAAATAAAAAGTACAACTTTTACCTTATTCCACTCATTTTAATAAGTTATAAAACTTTTAAACTTGTGTTCAAACTCGCGCCTGAAGTAAGAAGAATTTGACAGTTTGGTGATAGCTCACCATAGACTAATAATAATAGACTTTTTTTTACGAATACTTAGAATTAGCGATAGCGATAGCTATGTCAATATGGCTAGAAACAAGGCGCTTTCTTTAATTTGATATCGCTAAGTTGATTACAATTATAGAAATAACTTCCACTTTTCATCTCTCAAAACGGGCAATGCCTCGTCATTAAGATGGCTTTCTATTTCCTTGATGGTTTTAGATAGTGGAGTTCCAGCTTTTGTTTTTATGGGTCCAAGAAAGTATAAACTAAAAATGTACCGCTTTTTCGACATTCCAAAGCCTTTGTACCAATCCCGTTCTGAGGCTAAATATAAGTTCTTTTGATATGTCGAAAAAATTTTCATTGAGAAGTTTGGTACAGGTGGTAATCAGATACCCGAGTCATAACTATGACGAAACTACCCGTCAAATAATTTACACCGCTCATTGTACAAGTACAAATTTCTTCTATAGATGGTATGTCGATTATAACCGCATCAAAATCTTTCCAAAACTTATTGGTCTGCGGTGAATATACACTTATAACATTCATGATAACATTATTTAATAACAACTTGACAACTATCAGTCTATCATTTATTCTTTTCAGGTCTATTACACATTTTTTTATCTCACTATCAAGCACTACTCCCACTTCATTCTTCCTGCCATCACGCCCGCAATAATAAAACTTATATCCCGCTCCAATTTCTCTTGCTTTCATACCCTTTCACTTCGTTTCTTGTAAACAAGCCATATTTATTTTTTTTCTTTCTAAAATATCAACTAACTCACGAGCTCTTCCAGTCATCGTCCCTACGTTCCAACACGCTATCCTCAATCTTACTTCTCGGACTCGCTTCTTACATTGTACCCGTCCCTGAGGCAACAATCCTCGTCCATTTCCCACAGATGCCGGGTGCTGCGTCTGAGCGTCGCCTGGGGGGTACGTCCTAACATTATTGCTTTCTAATATTCGTAAGACCATGTTGTGAAAAGTTTTGGCTATTTTGTTTTTTATGACCTGCCGACTGCCTGACGTCAACCCTCCTTGGGAACACCTATTTAAAGTTTTAGGAAAGGAAATGAGGGAAATAGTGGGAGTGGGAAGAAGGTAAGGGTGAGGGTAAAGGCTTCCGGCAGTCTCACTCATCGAACGAAAAGCAGCTATAATAGCCACCCCACGCAGATCCTCCGAAAGAGGATGGTACGGCCCTGGAAGAGCCAGACGATATGTAAGCTGCAGTCAACTGCTTACAGCTAGGTTCTACCACCTAAAACCTACCTACCTACCTACCACCTAGAAAATTCTTAAAAGTTCATAATATACTTGCTACCCTTAGTGAAGGTATGGCATTATTATCAGCAGATAGTATCTATGGACCTAAAGAATGGATGGTTAATGGGTTCCTAAAATTATAGAGAGGATTACAAACTAAATAAATATAATTTGTATAGAATTTATCTTAATTGAAATGGATTGACTTCCAAAAGTCTACCCGCAATAAAAAAAAATTCTCCACTCAAGTTATGATGTGGGCGAGGACACGAGGCTTTTTAAAAAGAAGACAGAGGTGTTTTCTGCACGAGTAGCAGTTGTAGACTATGTTTATTTAAGAACAGAGAACTTATATAATTAATGAACAATGGGTCGTTTGATTATAATGATGTCCTTAACAATACATAATGGTTTCCTTAATGTTAGTCTAATGCTTTCCTTAATGTCTAATGTGTCAATAACAGTATTGCCTCACATACTAGGTATTGATTATAGCGATATAACTCCTCCCCCCTTAAGAGAGAGGCGTGGTGTCGGTTGCTGCAACTGATAAGGATGTTCTTCATCTTCAAGTTGTGGAATCGGGAAACGCTTCGTTCTAGGCCGCCACCAAAACTTGTATATGGCTGCTCCAGCTCCAATCAGGATAATTATGGTGTAAATACTTATTGATGGCCAACTTGGTGTATTCGGAATTGATGTCATAAAGCTTGTGGGAACTTCGATGTTTTCACTTTTTTTTAATAATATCTTTTATTTCATCAATTTCTACATCTTCAATTTGAATTGTGAGAGGTGCAGCTTTAGGTGTTAAGTGAGCACGTGGTAGGGGGATGGTCTCTTTGATGTGAATATATTTTTTATGTGTTGTAAGTATTCTATTGCCAATTTTTGTTTTACAATTGTTGTCAATAGTTATCAATATCGCTTCTTTACAACGTTGGTATTATACATCGTTGCCGCAGCTGGACTTTATGACTTCTTCTTCTTTAAGAATGATTATCTAGTTATTTTCTTCTATTCGTCTTATAATATTATTTTCATAACATGCTGTCGCATAGGTGCAGTTTGTGGTTCTTGATGTTGTATCAGTTGAGCTATGCAGTCTTCAGAGTGAAGTAGGGGTTGCCATTCTAGGTGCTTGGAGATGACGTTATCGTCTTCGATCTCCAGGCAGGTTTCAGGAGGGTACCCAAATTCTTTATTTCCCAAGACAAGGAGAGGGTTTTTAGGGATAAGTACTGTATTATTTTTATTAGGGATGGAATAAAGGTGTAACAAATTATAGGGCTGTTTTGCAACTAAGGGTATTTCTAATATGAAAGTAAGTGTTTCATTAGTGCTGTATGCTTTGACTCCTAATGCCTTTTCCCAAAGATGTATGTTCTGAAGGTTCGGGGAAAATGCCAAGTAGGAGCTTATCTCGTTCTGTATAAAGTTTAGTTCCTCGATAAGGTAGCTTGGGTCTATGATGCTAGGGTGTATTTTGCCTAGGTGCGAAAACGTTATAGCATTTTCTAATGTTTGAAGTTTATCGTAGAGTTGTTGTAATGATCTTTCTATTTCGTTAAGAATGTTGTTTGTCTCTACTTCGTTTTTCAGGATGTTATGCTGTGATGCGAGTTCGCCTATTGTTTTGCTGATTTTATCTTGATTATTTGTTATATGGATTAAGTTTTTCTCATAATTATTCATAAAATTAGTCATAATGTTAATTATTTTCTTTAAATTATATGCGTTATTATTAGTGGAAGATTTTAATTGGTCGATCTCTTTTTCAAATTTTACTGCGTTGTTTTGATCTAAATTACCTGTGATTGATTTTATGATCGTGCCCAATCCGTCTATTAAACCGCATTTCTGTCTGTAATTTGTTTTAAAACCTATGGTTTTTAAACCCAAGTACATTAATTTGCTCTCTATTGTATCAAGCATTTATTCTTTTTGTTTAAATGCTGTTGAGTATGAATTTGTATTCTGTAAGGTTAACCCACAAAAACATTTCATGTTAAATGTTGCCAAGACGAGACCATATAGCTCGCACTGTCAAAAAGTAATCAGATCCCGTGTAGAGCCAAGTTTCTAACCCTACATGCCCAGACCTAAATCGATAAGCCCTAATTTCACACTCAAGTTACGGGGAAATTCTACAGCCATAGCTCGTACTGCGTTGTTCGTAGCGCGTAGCAGAGTTTTTACGCTATAATCTCGTAGGCGTGCAAACCTTGGACGTAACTGGCGAGTCGGCCGCACGGACTTTTTGCTATTCGTCATATGGGCTTGAGCTTAAAAATCTATTCAATCTTCTAAACTCTTTCCGTGCGGCCATCTCACCAGTTACGTCCAAGGTTTGCACGCCTACGAGATTATAGCGTAAAAACTCTGCTACGCGCTACGAACAACGCAGTACGAGCTATGGCTGTAGAATTTCCCCGTAACTTGAGTGTGAAATTAGGGCTTATCGATTTAGGTCTGGGCATGTAGGGTTAGAAACTTGGCTCTACACGGGATCTGATTACTTTTTGACAGTGCGAGCTATATGGTCTCGTCTTGGCAACATTTAACATGAAATGTTTTTGTGGGATTTCATTTCTTTTTGTAGGTTGCTTATGATAGAAAGATAAAATGAGCGACAAATACAAGTATTTTTTTGTCGCTCATTTTTTCTTTCTTTTTTTGGGGTATATTTCTTGTGCATCTGAGATGCCTTTTTTTATAGCCCATTCTCTATCTTTGCCTTTATTTTTCGTTGGCTTACTATTTACAATATGCGATAGTTCAGGGTGATACTTGGATCTTAGACGATTATATTCGACTATCGCAGTCTGTTGTGCCTTAATACTACTGAAGTCTATATTTATAAGGTGAACACCTTGTAAACTAGTCACTCTAGAGAGAGCTACATAAGCCTGCCCACAAGAGAATGTGGATGACCCGATATCAATGAGAGCATTATTTAAACTTAGCCCTTGACTTTTATGAATCGTGATAGCATACGCGACACATATTGGGAACTGTTCTCGGTGAACGAATGCTCTATTGATAATTTCAAATTTAGATTTTACAGGTGCTAGTTCGTGTCTTAAACCGTTATTAAAAATTATAATAACTCTTCTTGCTTTATTTTTGTCGTTTAAATCCCATTCTACTTTATCAACAATTCCTATAGCACCATTTACAAGACCCAAAGAAACATCTATATTTCGTTTCAACATTACTTTCACTCCTTTTTTAATAACTATAGTTTTTTCTAAACCTGCTGTCATAGAAGCATCTTCCTCATACTTTTCTATGGACTCGCGAGCCCTTTTCACAAGATATCTCGGACAATCGACACTATCTGTGGCTTTAAGTGTAATTTCCGGATTAGGATTAGCTTGCAGCATGGCATCATTTAGTTGCTGAGCCATATTTCTAGTTGGCAACAAACAAACTGTATCTGCAGGAAGGTGACTAAGAAATTCAGCTATTTCGTGTAATCTACCTTCGTTAGAACCTGATTTTAGTGTAATTAAACGTTGTGATAATATGCGGCGGTCTTCTTCTGTTGTGATTCCTATTCTAATTCTTAGAAGCATTTCAACGAACTTCATATCATTTAACTGCCGCATGTTCTGTGTTAACTCCTGATATTTAAAAAGTTCTTCCCACAGATTCGGAAAATTAAGAGCACCTATTAGCTTTGTTATTTCTCGAGGTGACAGTTTTACAAAAGGCGAATTTTCCCTCACAGGTGGAAGCTGTAAAAGATCTCCAAGTACCACAATATGTCGTTTTCCAAACCACCCGTTTTCTTCATCTATTGTATTAAATATTTCTGCCAGACGCATATGTATGTAAGCCAAAGTTATATTTGATATCATAGATACTTCATCGATGATAAATAAAACAACGTCTTTCAAATCCGACCGTAGAACTTGGAGAACCTCGTCAGAGAGTGGCCTGTATTTGGGTGTTTGTTTGTGTTCTACGGGCAATTGCAATAGCCTATGAATCGTCAATCCGTTAACATTAAAGGCTGCGATACCCGTTGGTGCAGCTACAGCTACTTTTTTATTTAAATGTTTTTGTACCCACACCTTAAGAATTTTGATAATAAAACTTTTACCTGTCCCACCGGTGCCACTTATAAAACAACGAAGAATTTCGCTTTCATTAGACATAGTTTCCGTCACCATATCGAACACACTCTTTTGATCTTTATTAAGTTTACTTATCAATTCATCTAAATTATTTTCATCTCTATCATTGTTCATATTATTAAAATCATCCATGGCATTAACCGCTTCACGTGCTTCAAAATCTAAGGGATTATCAGGACCTATATCGTCATCTTCATTTTCAATCTCTTCATTTAGTTCGGCTAATTTAGATTCCACTTTTTCGAAACCCTTTTGTAGCTGATTTTGTAATTCAATGCGTAAATTGACATGTCTCAGTTCATTTTTCATATCATCCTTTGCAAAGTTAAAAGCCTCAGTATATGTTTCAAATTCCAATTTCAAATCTTGTAGGTTACGCCATGGTTTAAACAATAAAAGCATCGAAAAATAATATTTTTCGGGCATTTGCTCAACATCATACAAGTAAAAGTTTATAAGATAAGGTCTGTCTCTTTTCTTTAAATAAGTCTTTTCTCCATCTAACGTATAATATTCTGCTTGTTTAGAAACCGGGCGTGTTTTCACGACATCATAGGATTTAGAAAAATTATACAAGTTAACATTTTCTAACTCTACTGGTCTAGCTGGATATTTATCGTCTATCCACGATTCGTAATAAATGTTTGTGGAATCGGGGTTCAGCATGGTCATTTCTGTTTTAGACTTGACTCTTCGATTACGGTTTACGTTCACATCTAGCCACCTAATTGTCGTTTGGGGATCAGTGGCATACAATGGGATACCCAATAACGTGTCACTGGCCTCTAATGCACCGCACTCGCGGTTTGACAACATTCTTAGCCCGATGTTAAATAATCGACTTCTTAAGCTTTTTGTAGAGTTTATGTCATCGAAATCAACGAGCGCATGTGTCTTTTCGGATTTTGTCGTATATTTAGTGACGTAGTAGTTCAGTATAGCAGTTTTTTCACCTACATATTGGATATCAATATTGCCGTTCCATGCGAGTAATACAGCTGGATTATAATCATTTATCATCTCAGATTCCTTCTTGCGTACAAGATTATATAAGCGTTTGTTTGGACAAAGAGCTTTTCTGGCCGCGACTGATTCAGCTGTATCTCTAATAGTAAGAGTATCACTAACGGGTCGTGGGAAACCAAATCGACACACTGATATAAATCCTTTCTTAGTTTTCTTTCGTCTCATACAATATTTATTATGCTTGTGAGTTTGGTATCCCACGACTCGTTGATGAAGAGTTGGTGCAAGATTTTTTTTAGGTACTTCACATGTAACATACTTAGAAATAAAAGCTGCTACCTCATCAATTGGCGAATCATGAAGCACAGGAGCTCCTTTCACCCATAACATTAAATGAAAATGTTGGGCTCCACGAGACTGATACTCACGCCTCCAAAAGTAATGCTCTATTTCTCCTAGTGGTTTACTGGCGGAAGTGAGAAAATCCAATGTTGCATGAAATTTATTATTAATGAAACGAGAAGTAGATACCGGATCTAGGGCTACTAGTTCACTTGTTGTCTTATTAGCCATCTCACTCGAGTTGACTTCCAGTAAGTATTCTCTTAGGTCGTCCCACAACCACTCCGATGGGCTCATAGTGAGGAACCAAGTGGCTGGTCCATAGTGCTGCGTCATGCAATTCACGTCGTTCCTCGGTTTTTTCCAGTACTGCTCAGTGTTTCTCAATCTAGCAAATATAGCAGTCAGATCTCCTTCCAATTCATCATTACTTAACATCTGTAAGTATTGTTCAGCAGTTATTTTTTGTTTTTGGTTAACTGTATTCATTTTATAAAATATTCCCGAATTTAGCTGGCGGACATTCGTGTCGTGCAGTAAATAAAATAAATATTGTTGATCTAATCTAAATCGTGAATGTTTTGACATCAATCTGGCTTTAATATATTCACTTGACGTTAATTTCTGTGGTCGCGTATGAAACTGGCCGTATTTTCCATCTGGGTACAAATAAGGAAAACATTTTACATCTAGATCCTTGTCTGTAGAATATATAGGTACTGTATTAACTGTCTTCATTTGATAGAGATCTGAAATTAATGCGTTGCTTCTTTTTTCATATAATGGATATATGGTATATTGCTCGTAATCTATTAAATTTCTATCTTCCGTTATCTGTGTCAAAAGTGTATCTAAATTATTTATATTATTTTCATCCTGATTGTTATTACTTGTTTCGATTAAATGTTGTAAGTTATCATTAATTGTTTGAAGTAAATGATTAGGGACATTCGGTAATTTTATTTCAGAGTAAAGTGGGTTTACTTGTTTCAGGTAACAGAGTGCGGCATAGACTTTATTGATGTCAACTATATCTTCCCAAATAATTTTAGACTTTGTTGGTCGTCCTCGTACCATTATGTAAAGTTCTTGGTTTATGTTTAAAGGATCTTCTGGTTTTGGCAATTTATTCAATGTTTCTTCTAAAGGCAAAGGTAGATGAAAAGTTCTGCCTTTACATTTTTTCACCATTTCTCGGTTTGGCAAAGATTTGTTGGCTACTGGATTCATCGATACAACCACTTGGAAAGCTTTTGCTCGCTGTATTAACAGCTTTTCGTAATCATTTAACTGGCTTATCTCTGATGAAATTGTACCGACAAACAAATCATTAAGAACACATGTAGCTGGAGTTTGATTAGCACGAACCTTTGTAAGACATGTATGGCATATATGTGAGCTATGGTCTATGTTTTTAGAACTATAATATTCAATAAGCTGTATCCAAACATGTGTAGAAATAGGCTTTCGTAAACGATTTAGATTAGAAATATCCTTTGAACAGTAAAGTTTATTACAAGACATACATTCTAATTTAGGTGTATCTAAGCTTTTTTTAGAAAGTAATTTAAATCCATCTTTAAACTCTTTGATAATGGAATCTTCTATAATTTCTTGATGTTCCAAACTTTCAACAGCTACACTCCCAGGTACGTGATTTTCGCCTAATTCTTTTATTTTATCCACGTTCACAGTTTTTAATGCACCATCAATTTTTTTCAACGTATCGCAATCACTTTGTAACTGATACATTTCTCTGATCAAGGTTCTTAGTCGTGGAGAATGAGACTTTACATTGTTAATGTATGAAATATTAGCCTTGAGACGATTATTCAAATATAGCGGATACATCTCTGCTGGTGACTTACAGTTAAATTCTTCAAATATATTTTTTAGTTTCAAAAGTAACTGTTCATCCAATACACATATGGCGTCATTACAACTCCAGACTAAACTTTTGCCATCCTTTTCTGTTTTTTCAAAGACAGCTTTGCCTGTCTCATCAATAGCGATTGCCTTCTGATCATCAGTGTAAACTTTATATGCGTACTCTCCATAAAATGGCTCTTGATTATTCCGATGCTCAAGTTTTCCCAGAAACATTGCAAGTTTTTCATAAACAGTTACATCCGGACATTCTCTTAACTTTTCTAAAGCTGACACACATATATTCTTAATTTTTTCAGCCGTTTTTAAAAGACTACCTAATGTTTGTTGTCTATTGTAAAGAGACCATTTAACAAGTCTTTCTGCTTCCAGTCTATCGTTTATTTTAGAACTTAAACTTTTTATTATTTGCTCAACATTTTTTACCTTAAACTGTAATTTTTCGTTTAATCTTTTTCGACTAGCTGCTTCGCGATTAACATCTAGATGAGAGGCTGAGTATTTGGCAACCGCCTTACGGTTGACCTCTGGATGTGAAGCCGAGTAGCGTGCAACCGCCTCTCGGTTGACCTCCGGATGTGAAGCCGAGTATCGCGCAACGGATTCGCGATGTTGTTCAGCATGCGATAGAGTATAATTTAAAATTGTATTTTTCCGTTCTTCAGGATGATTTTTACGGTATTTGGCTGCGGCTTGTCGAAATTGCGCATTTCGTGTTAATTCAGAAGTTTTTGGTCTTCCACGTTTATTTTTTTTAGGTCTCCCTGCTTTTTTCGAAGCGGAAACTACGTCGTTTTCAGTATTCACATGTGTGTCGTTAAAAGAACTAACAGTATTATTATTTGATGTTTGAGAAACAAGCATCGGAACCAGGACGTCATAGTGACCACTTATAGAACTTCCACTGAATTGCAACCGTTTCACAGGTCCACCGATACGAGAAAAACTTCCTCTTAAAATATTATCTTGATAGACTTCAAAGGTGAATGGATAAATAGCTGCCGCTGCCATGAGTTCGGAGGTACCACCATAAGTAGCGCTATTCAACATATCCCGTGAATACGAATCGGAATCATGATAGGTGTCCCCATTGCCGGTACAAGTATACACTTGTAGTTCGTCCCAGTGGTCTACAACATATCGCACAATAGCAGTCCTGACTTGCAACGCCATCTCAACGTCTATTCGTTCATGCATTAAATATGTCAAGGAATGGAAGAGGCAGGAACCGTCTCCCGGCATATTAACCACACGATGGCGGCGGGGTCCCAGCTCCACTTCATGTAAAACTTTTACACTATCCATGTTCAGTATCTAAGTAACGAAATACCTATACCCTAGCTTAACCTAGTAACAAGGCTATGTAATGCCAAACTGTAAACTAAACCTCTCAATTAAATCTTAAAGTAAATTATACCTACCTACTGGACAAGTGTCAATGAAATGAGCGGTATAGGTACCTGTAGATAAGCCTATTAAACCTAGTTCTAAAATACCTACACAAAATTATTTTTAACACTAGATTAACAACTATCAATATCGTAATTTTCTACCTACTATACAATATTCAAACCGTACGTAATCCTAAACTACTTAAGTTAAACCTATTAACAATGAAAATTAAACAATGACCTACGTATCAAATTATTCTCACTAAGTCGTACCTACATAAACAACTATAAACATATTATACCTACTAACCTATACTACTTAATTGCAAATACCTACTTATTCAATCTTTGAATTTCTTCATTAAATTTGTGAGAAAATTGCAAACGTAATGCTAATACTTTTTATCAATGAAAATTAAAACACTAGTATCTAAACCTTTACCTACTAAACTACTAACAATTAAATATTAGGCAAATGGTTTTTTTCTCCGCGATAGCAAACTTTTAAATCACCGAAATATTCCGAAAATTTTTCATTCAACGAGACAACCGTCAACGACGTCTGCCCTCGCGCGTCTGCCCGCGTTCGGGTGCCGCGCTCGCTGACGGGCCGATTATTTTTAGCTACTGCGCGGGGACGAGGGGGCAGGCGGCGGGCGTTGGCGCATACTATACTTACGATGCTTATGTTCAAAAGTATAGGTTGATTAATAATAAACACTTACCGAAGTGAAGTGTAGTAATATTATTCATATCTAAGTACTTATGGGTAGGATAATGTTTTGATTTGATGAAAAGTTTGTGTTCTATGTACTTGTGTATAATTTTCAGATCTCAAGCAGGAAATAGGGAATTAAGTTTCCCTATTTCAGATTTTTACCCCTCCGCGGCCGCATTCAGACCTCTAGCGTCAAAAGTTGCGGAAGTCTCGAACAAACTTTCACCCCTTAGTTTAAGGGGTTGGGGGGTAAAAGTTCCAAGTTTTAGGATTTTTTTGTTGTTTGGGTACTAATACTAGCTTACATACCAAATTTCAGTTTTCTAGGACTTCAGGAAGTACCTTAAGAATTTTGTTGATCATCAGTGAGTGAGTGACGAAATCGGGGTATTTTAGATATCAATAAAATCTAAAGTATAAGAGCTATGCAATTGAAACTTTAGAGGTTTATTAAGTCTACCACTGACATTATATCCTGAAAATTTTGTTTATCTGGTATAACCCAAACTCAAGTTATGAAGGTTCAAAAATACGACGAAGCGCTTCGAGAAAAGGTAGGTAGTGCCCTTGCGCTTGCGCTTCGCTTGGCTCGTCTTGGCGGGGGCACTACCGTGCCCCCAGATATGAGTGTGAAATAATTACTTCCTATTTCCTTGAATATCGAGCCATTCCCGCCATTTTAGTGTAACCGATAAATATTAAATTTTACAGGAGAAGGTTTTTTTTAAATATTCTTTTACAGAACTGTGCTATTCTATTGAAACTTAACATATAATTATAACTTTTAATTATTTGTATGTAGTAGGTAAAATTTATGAGAAATTATGGAATGTAAGGCTTTTTATGGCGCTTGCAACATTTTTGCTGTCCTAATCTATAAATCTTGTATTACATTCAGGCGTTTAACACTTAAGGACTCGCATCTTAATTTATAACACACATACTCGCTACCGGGTGCACTGGACCCAGTAAAGTATCTTAAGTTATTTTTTTAATGTATAATTAAAGTGAAAGTTAATTAATTATTTGGGAATTGTGTTAATAAATAAAGACAGTAGTGAATGAAATACTAATATTTATTGTTTTTTCTTGTACAAGGAGCTATTACAAAAAAATAACGTATTTTACTATAACTATAGGACAATATTGGATATAATTGCAAAATTTTACGTGTTTATATTATTTTAAACAAATTTTCTATATTTTCTTATACTACTATAATGTACCAACTTAGACTAAATAACATTATGAGATCAATAATTATAGAAAACAAAACAATCAACTTTGAAAATCAACGAAATTAAAATATCTTCTTTGGGATAAAATCTTTGTTACATATTGTTCAGTCTCTTCCTACATCTAATTTATTCATAACAATTTGAACAAACGTGTTTTGTGTGTTCTCCACAAATTGCTATGTTGCATTTTACGCAAAAAAGTTTCGTTTTTCGATCTTTTTTCCAGTTACACAGACCGCAGCGCACTTTTCGTCCAGAGGGTGGAGTTGAGTTTGATGCCGCAGTTGGTTCGGCTTCAGGTATTATATGTCGAATACCGTTTTTGATATGCTGTGGAATGTTTGTGATAGAAATTCGTTCATGAAGGTGTGGTTGAATCAGAGAAATAGCCAAAGTTTTGATAAAATCTCTTCGTGTGAAGTTATCGGAAGGTGCTTTAGCCTTCTCAATAATGTAACTGTTCAGTCCGCCAATATTCAATAACCCAACAAATATACAAAGTGGCCATCTTTGAGTTCGTCTAGACACAGAATATGTCCCAACCATCTGATCAACTACATCGACTCCACATTTGAAGGTATTATAATCGGTTATCATTTCAGGCTTCTTTTTTTCACCGGTTGTTATGTCTATTTTGGCATCATGGTGCATAGTAGATGATAAAAGATCTACTTTACCTCGTTTGGGTAGGTAAGATAACAGTGTGGTATTATTTTGAAATCCAAAGTAGGTTTCGTAGGCCTGTCTTCCTCTGGTTTTTGTAAACTGTTCTGGAATTTCTTTTTTATTTTTTCTGAGTGTTCCTAAACAAGTCCAACTAAAATCATCCAGTAATTCTGTTGCCAATGTAATACTCATGAACCAATTATCCATGACGACATTTCGATCAGAACCTTTTATCGGCTCCACTAGTCTTTTTACCACGTCATTCGCAGAGTTGCTGATTTTATATGGCCCGTCGGGTTGTTTACCAGCGTAAATTTCTAGATTCGACGTATAATAAGTTGTTGCATCGCAGACGGCCAGTATTTTGAGTCCGTACTTGGCCGGTTTGCTGGGAAGATATTGTCGGAATGGGCATCGACCACGGAAGGCTAATAACATTTCATCTATAGTGACATGCTCTCCGTGTTTGTAGTATTTTTGGATATTAGACACAAAATCCTCAAAAACATCTCGGATTGGCGCCAATTTATCGGTTTCTTTTCTTGTCTGCCTTGTTCTGATGTCGTCAAAACGCAAACATCTCAGCAAAAAGTGAAATCTAAATCTCGACATTGCTGATAAGCAGATGTCACATCCTGAACCATCGGTTGCCCACAAATCCTTTGTATTCAAGTGTGCTCCTCTTAACTTCCCGATATAATAAAGAAGTCCCAATAAAGCTTTGAGTTCCTTCATGTTCGTAGGTTTACAGTCTCTCTCTCTTTCAAAATTATCTCGGACTTTCTCGGTCATATAAATATTAGTAAAAGTCACTAATTTCGCCAAAATATCATCTGTAAATAAATTACAAAATGTTTCTAGCGGCGTTGTCGAGTTCAATGCTGTTAGACAAGGCCCTGGCACTTCACGTATGATATTATGACTTCTTGTTCTTATGTTTCTTGCGGGTTCTTCAACATTCCATACGGTAGCTTTATCTTTACCTAAATAATAGCCATTTTGTTAAATTGCCAATGGAACACAATCTAAATCCGGACGACGAAGATCGGGTGCTGGTCGGCGAATGCCTTGCCGTGGCTGTGAGGTTATTACAGGGTCAGATTGTATATTTACTTCACCGTCATCTCCTTCTTGTTCGGATTCTGATTCATGCGCACTATTTTCTACGTAGTCTTCAGTCTCGGAACAGTCTTAATTTTCTATTTCTTCATTTAGGTATTCTTCCAATTCATTTTGCCTCAGAGGTCTATTGGAAGCCATTTTCTGTGAAACAAAGTATAAAAAGATTAATAAATAATAATAACATGATGGTCTAAAATATTAACGTATTTAGTCGCTACCGGGTCCAGCGGTCCACACTCACCTTACACGTCCGTTGCACTCACGCGCAGCGCGCTAACTGACGACTACGATCGCCATTCGCCGTGCTACACTATCGTTGAAAGGTACTCAGTTGTAATTTAAAAGTTATTAAACCAAAAAAGTAGGACTGGGTCCGTTGGACCCATAAGCAAGTCCTTAAGTGTTAAGATAGCATTTACGATAAAAATAATGTTTGTAACTTTTAGCACAAGCGACAATTTTAAAGCTAAAAAAAAATATATAAATATTATGAATGAAATTGTGTTTTAAGGGTTAAATAAAAATAATTAAATGGAAAAAATAATTTAAAAAATACTAATTAAAAAAAAATACACTTAAATTCACTTTAATTTATAAAATCCAATTTCTTCTACAATTTCTTAAGATCTCTTTAATTCTCCTTTTCAGAATTTTCATTGTCTGTTACATCTAATACATCCTGTATTAATTTATCATATTTCATAATGAAATATTCGTGATTGTACCGGTTTGGTATAATATTTTTGTTACATAGATCTTGTAAGTCTTAGCAGTGGAGATTTTTAGTTCTTCATAGTATAAAGGCGTGGGTCCTTTTTGGACAACAGCACTATTTGCTCTCAATTTAATAATAAAATCCATATTTAGTTCGTTCATAGCACTATCTTCAAAAAAAACATATTGGAATTTCACAACAGGTTTTTAAATTTATATAAATATAGAATGAAAAATAAACCGATACGGGCAGGGATTCGAACCCGCGACTACTGGGAAACCGTCCCGTCGCTCTACCAACTGAGCTACCGTATCGCTGTCCGCTTTGGTGAATTAGGCATGCTATATGTGATCGTTTTTATCGGGACGGTGGTGACATCTATTAGGTTTCTTTCGAAAATCCTAACCAGGACTGTTTTTATTAGAATGAATGAATGAACTCTTAATGAATTAAAATTAATTTTTCATTTGAGTGGCAATAAACCTTGCGAAAAAGACTTCCATTCCATAAAATTATTGTGATTTAAAAGTAATACATTATAGCCTGTAGGGTTAGATCTTGCATTAGTAATTATTGTTGACCATTCAGAAGGAGCCCACACAGTTTTATTACGAACAAAACTTTCTATTGTGCTATGTATAGAGTCAACTGGCATCATGGTGTGCCCAGGTAAAAGATAAATAACCTTTATTTGCGTTATTGTTGTTGTGGCTTTCAAGAAATAAACTAACATGGATATCATTGCACGGTTTCTATTTTGACCAGCGCAGCTATCAGAATATAGATTCACAGCAGTATGAGTACGTTTTTGATCTAACATATTTAAATATTTAAAAATAATAGTAACGATTTGCAATCTCTTCTTCCTTGGCATTCACCCCACAAAAAACAATATCCAGCCCTCGTATCACTTTCATATATACTTTCATTGTAGAATGCATATTTTCTTGAGTAAACAAGGTGACGCTTTGTGGAGTATTAAGTACTTTTTCTAAATCAAAGTTCACGTATATAGATGTTGAGTCAGTTTCATTTGCTAAGTTTATGGTCTTCTAAAAATAATTGCTTGCATTTTTCTTTATCCTGAATGTGATTTTTATATTCGATACTTTGCTGAAAAATAATTATATTTTCAGGTTCTAAATATTTAAAGTTTTCGCAAAAAATACACTTGTCTTTTTTAGGCAGATGGAATCCTATATTAAAATCTGTTTTAAATATACTACGGAATACTCTTTTTGATAATATCGATGATTGTAATTTTTTTTCTTTAAGGTGTTCAACATATATTTTGTACAAATTTGTTATGTTCTGAAATTCTTGAGGTAAATATATTTAATAGTACTTTTATTGCGACAGTAACGTAACGGAACAACAGGCAACATCTCAATGAAAGATTTTAAATGGACCACTTTTTCTGCATCCGATTTGTTGTGAGGGAAGGATCTTCGGTCACCTCGAGTGGTATTCTTAATACTACTGGCATTTTCAATTGTATTCCTTAAAGTCATTTGGGATATGTTTAGGGTTTTTAGCAAAAATTGTTGACATATTTTAATGTGTTGGCCGTTATAGTTTAAAGAGTAATCATACGATGTTTTTCGAATATTACTACTAGATCGTTGCCTACCAATTGGTTTTTATTTGGCACATGACAGTAAAAAATATTTCTGTCTCTTATCATTACCTAATCCTCAATAATTTTCGAAAATTGTTATCCGATCATCTTCACTAAATTTATCCGCGCATGAGTTGCCGCACTTTTTGTTAATACAGGGATTAGGTTGCACAGATTTATCAACAGCAGCTCGACGTCTCCTTTTCAGTAAAAGTGTTTTATATATAAACCGGATGACATATTTAGCGGAACGCAAAAAACAGACTGCAAGATCATAAGAAAACACATTTTTGTTGTACAATACATTTGATTATTATTCTGAATTAATTAAATTAATATTTTTGAACATAAAAAATCACAAAATTAAAGCGAAAGAAACGAAATTAAAGACAATAAGGTCAGTGACTTAATTCTGAAGAGTTTTGACCTAACACAGTGAAAACTAAAGAAAAGTTAATATTGTCCAAATGACTGGTTTTTTCGCGATGGGTGATACAATCAGTATTTAGTGTTGCCACCTCTTGCTGTTAAAACTGCCTGCATGCGTCTGGGCATGCTCTCTATTAAATTGTCAATAAAACTTTGCGGCATTGAGTTCCATTTTTCAACCAATGCGGTTTTGAGGTCTCTTACGTTGACAGGTGATGGATTTCTTTGTTTAATTTGTCTTCCCAGTTTGTCCCAAACGTGTTCTATTGGATTTAGGTCTGGCGAGCGTGCCGGCCACCCCAAAACCTGGATTCCGACCTCATTAAGATATTCCGAAACTAATGCCTCAATGTGAGGTCGAGCGTTGTCATGCATTAGAAGAAAATTGTCTCCAATGAAAGGGGCAAAAGGCATCACAATCTGCTCTAAAATGTCGGTTACGTATCTTGCCGCAGTCAGGGAGCCGTTTTCTACGATGTGTAGCTCCGTGCGTGCTCCTAAGCAAATACCGCCCCATACCATTACTGACCCTCCACCATACGGCTCTCTCCCAATAATGTTACACTGAGCGTATCTTTCTCCGGGTCGTCGCCATACTATGGTCCTTCCATCATCTGGTTTGAGACAAAATCTGGACTCATCACTAAAAAGAACTTTTCCCCAAGCGTCATTATTCCAATTTAGGTGGAAACGAGCAAAGCTGGCCCGAGCCACTCGATGACCTGCGGTGAGCTGTGGACCTCTGGCAGGCAAGTACGCCCCTATACCAGCTGCCTTCAGTCTTCTTCTGACGGTTTTGGTACTAATTATCACTTGTCGAACTTCCTGCAGCTGGTTTCGTACCTCAGAAGAAGTCAAGGTACGGTTTCTGAGAACACTGCTGACAATAAATCTATCGTCTCTCTCTCCTGTTACTCTTTTGCGACCTTGTCCTTTACGCCTGGTATACTCTCCAGTCTGCCGGTATCGTTTAACATTGCGGAAAATCACAGACTTGGAAACATGTAATGTTTGAGCCACTTCATTGTAAGTGTAAGCATTTTCAATTAAAGTTACAGCTTTAGAAACCAGAGCAACGCTGAGATCCGGTATTATCGCAATTTATCGAATTAAGTTCACTTCACTCAATAATGACAATTTTTCGTCAAAAAAACAACAGAAATAAAGTTTTTGTTAAAAACAACAAAAGCCGACGAAAATTCCATACACTACGTGTCTCAGAAATTAGCAGATAAACAAAAAAAACAAATGAAATTTAAAATAAAATTATTTTTAAAATCATCTTTTTTTTTTAATACATAATATTGGTATAGTGGCCAGTACGAAAATATGAAAATATTTTCCCTTATTCGACCTTTTTTTTGCGTTCCCCTAAATATGTCCATGAGTGTAGTTCTTTTTTTCCCATATCCTCTTTTCCCAACACTTGTTTCTTCTTCAATTCGTTGAACTGATTCTTGATCTGAAGCAGGATACGAAGAGACTGGTTTCCATGAATCTTCACTAACACTGTTAAAATTGTCATGAGACACCATAGATGAGTTTTCTTTTAGTTGTATTTTGTTTACGTTTTGCACACAACTACGTAAAATAGGATCCTCTAAAGGGGTATGATCCTATAAACTATATACACGGGTTTTGACATGTTTGTTTATACTAAACGACAAATTATGACGAACTGTGTCGGTTACTTTAACACGTAGTGACGCTTACGCTACAAATATAAGATCTTTTTAAACTTACGATACAATATGGTAGTTGTTGTTTACGCTAAAATGTGAAAGTTGTTGTATTAACGATAAAATTAGCAGTTGCTATAACTCTGTAATAAAAAGTTTTTAGAGGGAACTGATAACAAGGATTGGTCGGTTACAGTTTAAAATGTCACTTACAATAAGAATCCATTTTCAACAAAAATGTCGCTTACGATAAATTGGCGGGAATGACTCGATATGTCTCCAATTTTAGGCATGTTGTAAATTATGGCTAGATGATAGGTGTCTATCTGATGTTGGGTTTTAGCTTCCGTTAATACTAAGATTCCGTTATGGCTGTCTATGGGTTATATAACTGCTGTGCCTGCGATGCATCGGAGCACTGCGATGACGGTGATGACGGTTCTGAAACATTTTCAGGACGCCTCAGTAATTTGAAATGTACTCTGATTGATTTCGCGTTAACATGTTTTCCTACTATTTCAGTTATCTGATGAGGGTGAAGCCTTAAAATAGTATAAGGGCCTGTGTATTTCGGTTCTAGTTTGTTGCTTCTAGCTGTTTTTGCTACTAGAGTAGGAGATAAAGTATACAAACGTATACTTTATCTCCTACTCTGGGGAATGGGGGAATGTCTGCGTTTATGTTTGCTCTCTCTATAGTTCTGCTCTTCTCGTTAATTATTTTGTTATCGATTAATTTTTGCACGTTTTCCATGATGTTTTTGTGCTTAATTAAGTTTTCCTGGTATAATTCTGTAGGAAAATGAAGTTCTAAAGGGTTTCTACTCTCTGTATGTCCCTAAAGTAATTCGAATAGATTGAATCCTGTTGCTGAGTAGATGGTGTTGTTATATGCTATTATAGCGTGTTTCATTAGATTAGATGGTTCGTCTTTGTCAGGTAATCTCTGGATTCTGATCATTTCCGCTAGGGTCGAATGTTATCTTTCTATAGCCTCTTAAGACCTGAACTTGAACTATGTATCACAATCATGTTTTTTATGGTTTTTTTATAGTTGTAGGGGCATAAATGAAACACACAATTTTTTTAATTTTTTTTTAAATATTACAAGTGGTAAAAAAAATGGTGCACATATGTGCACCGCAGGTTTTAGTATGGGCCAAAATTCTTGTATGAATGGTAATTTTCAAAACAATTATTTTTGAGTATACATAAGTACACATTACATTTTGTACACATAGTGCGGCAGCGGGAGGAGCACATAGGATGACGACATTTTGAGGCGGATTTGCTGTCTTTAAATCTCGGGAGATGACCAACATTGTCAAGCCTTATTTCAGGTTGTGGTTGTGGTACAACTGCCCGATGTTTTTTTGTGGGTGGTACATCACTTGAGGCAGGCAAGCTGGGTCTTGTCGAAGAGCTGGGTCTTGTCGAGGAGCTGGGACGAGATGTAGAACCAGAAAGCGCGAAGTTGGGTTCAACCCTTCCGCCGCTATACTTCATCATTGCTTTGGAGAAATTCAATCTGTATTGAAGTAAGCCTAACTTGTCTTTGCGTTCGACGTTTTCTTCGACGCAACAGCGGGTGTACATGATCCAACAATTGACCACAACTAAATCAAGAAAATGGCAAAAAACTCTTACTGTCCACTTTTTTGTTCGCATTGTACTTCGGTAACAGGCAATTAGTCTGTCGCATAAGTCTATTCCACCCATGCATGTGTTGTAATTTCTAACTACTGCTGGCCTGGCGACGTTAATTTTCTGCTTTTCTTTCTTACACCAGCGTCTGCAGGTATCTGCTGGAGCGCTCCCTGAACATGTAGATAGCATATTTACGGCCTTTGTATCCATCCATTTTACGACACATATATTTTCGTCATCTCTTACTCTTTCGTCCCACTGTCCTCTTTCTAACGCCTTGTCGTTCTTCAGTTTCTTCGCTACTGGTCCAATTCTATTTGGCATTACAATACCAGTTAGAAATATACCCTTTTCCAGCAAAAGTTCTGCCAGCTTCAGACTCGTAAAGAATCTGTCTGTATATAAAACACCGCTGCTGTTAATTGTGCGACAAAGTTTTTCCACGATACCCGCTCCTAATCCTAAATTCTTCATTACATCCTTAGGTAATGTATTCTTTCCAACATAAATCTCTAAATCCAGTACTAGTCCATCTCGAGCAGCCAGCACAAAGTTTTTCAAGCCTAGTGGATTTGGTTTAGCTGGCACGTATTGCCGGTATTCGCAGCGTCCAGCAAATGGTATCATTTGCTCGTCAATTGACAAGTGTTTGGAGCGAGGCAAACTATGGCATTTTCTCAAAATGGGGTCTACCATAGGCCTGACTTTCCAAAGCTTGTCATTAGCATTTGGCTGGTTTACGTCTGCCAAGTGCAGATAGTTCCGGAGCTCGAAAAAACGATCGCGTGTGATAGTTTCCCTAACTATAGGTACGCAAAGATCTCTACTCCAATATAACTTTCCTTGTGGATATTTGAGGGTGCCCATCATCAGTTGTACGCCAGCAAAGTGTATCATTTCAATAGCATTTGTATTTATTGATTTCAGATTCCTTTTTTGAGCTGAATACAGGTTGCTCTGTTCTGTTAGTAATTCCCAAAAGTCTAGCCCCAAATACTCAAAAAAAAATACAAGACATTCATGTCTGCACTTCCCTGTGAAATTAGCACGTCGTCTGCAATAGTAGATCCACGGGTAGGCATTACATTCTTCCGCCACAAAGAACGTGATGTACTTTGACTTACTTCTTCAGTATTTTCGTCATCTTGTCTCGCTGCTTCACGTGTCTCTCCATCTTCACCTTCCTCACTATTTTCCGGCTCTTCAGGCTCTTGAAGAGCTCTTAAGACATCTGGCGGAAAGTACTCTTCATCATCGTCGTCGCCAGAAAAACTCCAAGTCGCTGTCATTCAGGATTTCTTCTATCTCCAAGTCGTCCATATTCAAGCTGAAAAGCGGTCATACATCAAACTAAACTAACTTTAGCCCTGAGGTACACATATGTGTACCAATATAAACAAGACGACTATTACATTTAAAAAAATCAAACGAACACAGCACTTACCTTTCATACGTTAGTCCAATTATTCAGGAACAAGAATCAATAAAAATATCGTAACTAAACTGATCAATTGTATTTTTATCCAAAATTAAAAATTTGCACGTAGCTGTCACTTGAAAAAAACAAACAGACGAAATTCAAAATGATAAAATATTTAACAAACTTTTTCCGCAAAGTCATCTATTGGTATTAGTCGAAACTATACATGCTATAATAACTCATTATAGTACTCGCAGCTGTCAAAAGATGTCACTACTTGTCTAAACTTGAATAAATTAAAGGTGCACATATGTGTACCCACGGTCTTAAGAGGATAGGGGAGTTAGAATTAGGGTTGTATGGTGTTGTGAAGTGAATGTTTATATTATGCATGGCACAAATTTCTGTGATGACTTCATTATCAAATTTTGAATCTGAGTCGGTTGTTAGTTTTTTAGGTACCTACTCCTATGTTTGAGAATATACTAGGAAGAGTTTCTGCAATGTGAATGCTAATGGAAGCTGTTAGAGGTGCTGCTTGTGCATATTTGGCAAAGTTATCTATTTTTTGAATAGAAGTAAAGTATGTTTGGCCAATGATAGTTCCTGTGTATGTGTTTGTATGTTTCCTGAATTCCTCATCCTTTGTTAAAAAACTGGTTATCATAAATATATCAACATCAGGAATATTATCAGACGTTAACGGCCTTTATAAATTCTTTGTCACACATAGCTAAACGGAATTAATTAACAAATCGTTTTTTAGCAATAAACTTTTAATGTTATTATCAAGTCACATGTAATAGCCGTAAACGCTGTACTGTTATTAAATAGCTAGAACATTATGACGTCACAAATATGGTGACCAATCGTGGCGCGTTCATAGTCACGTGATTTTTATTTAAATTTTATCCACTTTTGATTGCTTATAATTAATTGAAAAAAACTTTTTTTTCAGTTTTTCGCATAACATATCAATATAATTTATGATAAAGTTTTAAAATATATGAAAAAAATCATTATTTTTTTTATTTTCAAAATCCCATTTGTCTAGATGTTCCTGAAGGGATGTTGAAAATATGACTACAACTTCTAGATAAGTCAGTACGTTAGTGGTTCCTTTGAGTACTGAGTTCATAAGTCGTTGGAATGTATTCGGTGCGTTTTTCAAGCCGAAGGGCATACGAAGGAATTCGTAATGTCCTCGTTCTATGGAGAATGTTGTCTTTTGCACGTCGTCGGGGTGTATTTCTACTTGATGGTAACCTGAGGATAAATCCAAAGTCGTAAAGTATTGTGCACGGTCTTATCTATCGAGAATATCGTCTATGTTCAGTAAGGGGTATTTGTCATCAATCGTTTTTTCGTTTAATTTCCTATAATCTATCACGAGTTTGTACTTTTGCTCTCCAGATGCGTCAGTTTTCTCTAGATGAACTGGACATGACCACGGGGAGTTGCTTTCTCTAATGATATTTTGTTGTTATTATAATTTATGTATCTGGTTTTTAATTTCTTCTTTTTGTTTAGGGGCTTGCCTGTAATTTCTTACGTAAATTGGTTTATTATCGGTTAATTTTAATTGGTGTTTTATTTCATGTGTAAAAGTTAAGAGAATATCTTCACAGTGGAAGATGTCTCTATAATTAAAGCAAAGTTTTTCTATTGCTTTTTTTTCTTCCGCGTTCATGTGGTCCGTACGAAGTCTGTTTAGATTGTTTTTAAGAAGATACTCTGTGTTTTTGTTTGTATTTATCTTGTTAATTTTATGGGTGTTATTCTTTATTTTTATTTTATTTAACTTTAATTTGCAACGTTTTTTAATTGTAATTTCGTTGTCTGAGCTTTTTATGATTGTTGTTACTAGGTTTCCGTCTTACCGAAACTATAGCTGCTGAGAATAGTAGACCGTCCTTAGTCGATGCTGACCTCAGGTAATAATCTCCTTCTTCCTTGTTACATAAAAGATTCACTACCTGCTCGCATTTGGGTTTGACTTTGTTTAGGGATTTTATGTCGTCTTTTATTGAGATGTTTATTTTGTCTGTACACAGTAGTTTATTTGTCATGTCTATTTTGCAATTTAGAGGGGTTAAAAAGTCTAATCCTAGTAGTCCTGTAAAATCAGGGTCGAATTTAAATAATAAGAATTTATTTGTGTTATATTTTGGTTAAAATTTTTTTTTAGGGAAAGTGATATGAATAACTTTATCGTGTTTAGAGGTAGCGTGTGCTGTCTTTATATAATGTGTTTCTTTAATTGTTTTATGTTTGATATTTTTTTTTAACACTTCTGGGTTAATTAAGGATTGAGATGCGCCTGTGTCTATTAGAAATCGTCCTCCCAGTTTTTTTATGTAAATGTAAGGAAGGCGATTATAGTTCTGAACGTTGTTTATAAATACTACGTTGTTTCTTCTTCGTTTTCGACTGGGGGAAAATTTTCGTTTGACTCCTGTGAGGAATCGAACTCATTTTCTTCCTCGGACTCTAAATCGTCCTCATAATCGTACTCCGCATTATTTTGAAAATGTAATTTCTTTTTTTCTATTTCTGAATTAAATTTTGGCTTATTTATGAATTTATCTGTTTTGTTGAACGTTTGATTTTTAGTAAATTTATCGTTTTTATTTAATGACTGGTTCCAATTGAATGGTGGTTTTTGCGCGGTGCTTTTATTCATTGCTAGTCTCCTATTTTTTAATTTAATTTCGTCTTGTTTTGCAAACGTAACAGCCTGATCGAGGTTTGCCGCGTTTTTTAGTTTTACTGTTAAAGCTGTAATGGGGTTTAGTTTATCTAAGAAAGTTTCTAAAGCTATTTGCTCGAAAAATGTTTTTTTATTGGCTCTATTGTGATACCCTGCTCATTAATATTCTTATTTTTTCACCGAATTTCTCTAATGACTGGTAGTCCCCATTCACCTGTATGAGCTCTTGGAGTAATTGAATCTCGGTTCTGAATTCTCCGAACTTTGCGATTAATTTTTTTTATATATTTTGCCACGTTTTGGCACCAGGGCTTTGGCTTCAATTGCTCTGCCTGACAATTTATTTCTGATCAAACAAGCTACGCTTGTTCGTTATTAGATCTAAGGCATTTTCAACGCCTTCGATGTAAAAAGATAATGTTCGTTTATTGCCGTCATAGTTTGGCAATAACTTACTCAATGTAGAGTAATCAATTGGGATTGGCTGATTGTCGTGATCGTTAGTCATTCTAAATAAGATCTGTCGTTTACCTAATCACACTAACTTAACACTTATTTTCTTACAATTTCTTGAATAATAAGGTTTGGGGCAGGATTACCTGTAGGATGTTTTGGAAAATAAATGATTTTGAGCTTACCCCAAGAACATTTTCCTTCTGTCTTCCTGAGCGAGAGGTGAGTCTACCACCCTTTTGCTGCTGCCTGTCGTTTTTTTTTTTGCTCGGCTCGGCCCACGGTAGGTTTCTTTTACTCGCGCCGCAAACACGAAGAGAGGATTTTGACTTTTCTTCTGTTGTATAGATGCGAGATACCGACTGCGCCAGTTATGATGTGGGCGAGAAAACGAGGCTTTTTAAAAAGAAGACAGAGGTGTTTACTGCACGAGTAGCAGTTGTAGACTATCTTTATTTAAAAACAGAGAACTTATACATTAAATGAACAATGGGTCGTTTGATTATAATGATGTCCTTAACAATACATGATGGTTTCCTTAATGTCTAATATGTCAATAACAGTATTGCCTTACATACTAGGTATTAGATATAGATCTCATCAAAGCATCATTTTCCTCCTTTACATCGGAAAGCTCCACCACCAGTCCTATTTCTAGCCCTAAGAGCCCTTTTTTACAATCCTTTTTTTATATCAATCCAATACTAATGCGAAATAGAAGAATAAAAAATAAGTAGTATTACATATATTGAGTATTAATGTAATATTTATAATCCTTACTGTTTACCTTCGTGCATTGCTTTCAGGTTTTCACGCAACCTCCAAGAATATTCATTTAAAACTATCATTCCCAAAATTTTCTAAACGCATCCCGGCATTAGATACCTTAAAAAATCCTTTGGAAAGGTTTGGATGTTTCTTCAGAAACTTAAATAATACCTCCATATGATTCCGTGAACTATGCAATGCTCTCTGCATTTGGCTACCAAATTAAAATTTTGTTAAGCCAGTTTCTAATAAATATTTTTTTTAAATGATTGAATATTAACGATTTAAGTACTAAAATTACTTCAATGTTTTATGCCATAAATTCTTCAAACTAAACAACGCGTCACACGACCCTTTAAATTATATATATTTTCAAAAAAATACCGGTTGTTACGCAGTGAAATTAAAATTTGCGTTTGTATTGTTAAAAAAAATAATAATAAAAAAATTGAATTGGAATGTTTGATGAATGATGTGAATGGAAATAAAAATAATAAAGTTAAGTTAAGACAAAAAAAAAACTAAATAAATGAGTGTGAGAGCTTGCCGAGGTGTTATTGGCTATAGTTCCCAACATAAACTAAATAAGAGAAATAAAAAAAAACAAACATACAAACTAACTAACAAATATAATCGGGCGCCAGACAACCAGTGCTTAAAAATCACTCTGAATATTCTGCCGGATAGACCATTTTAACTATTAATCTCAAGGCGGGCATTGGTGTGCATTTTTGGTGTGTTGACAGAAAAGCAAAGAAAAGAAAAGTTACAATTTAACATATATTTCAAAAACAATACAAAAAAAAACAAATTCTTGTAACAAGTTAAATTATAATCACAATTACAGACCTCTAAACTTTAAAATAAAGAACTCTGGATTCCTAAAACATTATTTCCACAGCCAGCAATGTACGTTCAGCCGCAGCACATCCTCAGCAATATATTATTTTACTTGGCGTTCTTTAGTGGCAAGCGGGTTGTAAAAGCAGGTCAGCGTTAAGCTCTAATGCTTCAGGCAATAATAGTATGATGCAAAAATTGTAGCCATGTGCAGAAATGTACAAAACAGGAACCAGGTGAAATGAGAATCCCAGACCAAAATGGTTCTATTTGGATGAACAAAATTGAAAATAACAAGGTCCAAATATAAAGGAGATAAGGAAGAGAGAAGATAACGAAGAACGAAGATAAGAAAGAGAGAAGATAACGAAGAGCTGTAACAAAATAAAAACCAATTGATGATTCATACACTCAAATAAAACTTAGAAAGGGAATGTGTATGATATGACACTTACCGCGTAGGCACGCGCTCTTCAATTTAAATAAACTATTGTGCACTTTATAATAAAGAATGCAAAAGCAAATAAGCGAGCAAATACTGTAAACAAAGAAAACAAATTGAAAATAAGGATGTTTGAAAATTGGGAAAAATACACGCGAGCAAATATCTGCGCATATGTAAGGGAAAATAACAAATCTTACCAAAATTGCAGCAACAAGGAAATTAACTTTTATCACGCTTATATGCGTTTATATCTAGACGTTAATTCCAATATTTTATTAGATTGACCAATATTATGGACAAAAAACTAGAGATTCAAAAAAAAAGGGGTCACTGAACAAATTCCAGGAGAAAGGTGAAACGTCAAAGTCAATAGACTACAAAATAAAACAACTGGAAGACAACAAATCGAAGTGCCAAGTAAAAATGAATTTAAGAAAAACTATTAACTGATACAATTTGATTTTGTTTTCCAAATTATTGATAAATAATAATAATATTACAACAAATGTGGTTTTAATTTTTTAATTATACATTAAAGTATGTCCAACTAACCACCATTTAAGCAACACTAAAAATATCTGTTTTTTTTATATATATTAATACTTTTATCCACGGACACGTCGCCCGTGCACTTTTTGCATTTAGTTTGTATTTGGTAGATTAATTGTTGAATTTTGAGATAACATACTCAAAAAGGAGTCTATCACTACAGGTATCTTAAAAAACTATATTAGTAAGGTAAGTCCTTTGCACAGCAATTACATATACATATATAAATATAATATATGCATTTTTCTTTATACAATGTTATAATATGAAGTATAGTATAAGTATTTGATATATAATAAAAAATATATTATTAAAGTTAGTATTATAAATTTCTTATATTTTCTCATTAACGCCTTCCTACGAAAACACTATTGTGGTGACCTACTGTTATTTTTATTTTTTTCACTCATCACGAGCAAGGTTTCCAGGATAGCAAAGTTTCTGTCTTTTATAGCCATCTTGGTATTATATTCTATGATGTTGTATCGTGTCGCCTTCATCGCTCGCCTGATCTGCCCGTCGCGTCGTCCTCGCTGTCGGTAAAATACACACAGCTCTCGGTCTGACGCGATACTGTTACAACCGCGTGGGGAACGCTGTCGTGCAGTTGCATCTTACTCCTGGTGTTGATTATAAAAACGGAGCCGAAAGTGAGTCCTTGTGCTTCGTGTATGGTACCCTTCGCCTGATCCATAACCCTCGTTAGACAATGCTATCTTCTCTTCCTGGGTGTGAACTAAGTAGAGGGTATTGGGTTGGGATCTGGGTATTTTCGATCCTGTGTAATTGAGTATTGTTAAGAACTGCACTAGTTTCCTGCTGGAGTAGATGCCAGAGTAGACCTCTTCTAAGGCATACGCGACATCTAAGGGATTCCGATGTGTGCACAGTAATTCTTGGCTGATTAACGTTATCAGGGTGGGACGACAGTACCTCATCTCGAATAAATTATCTCTATCGATGTAAGGTAACTGGTTCACGTCACCGACGAGGAGAATTTCGCCAGAACCGGACAACCGCGTAGCCATTGCTATAGATCCGAAATGGTTCATAAGAGCCTCGTCTACCACCAAACGGTGATAGATTTCTGACTCTTTGAATCCATTTACTAACCTAAACTAATACAGAGGCCATCGTACGCACTCGATTTTTCGATTCGTCGCCAATACGCTGAGAGATCTTCTCTCTTAGATCTTTATCTGCCTCAGTTGTGGTTGTAACGATGACGTCCTTCTCCGCGTCGAAGTGCGATATTATCCACGTGGTTTTGCCACATCCTGGAACCCCGTTGACCCAGATTAGTATAGTGCTAGCTTTGTCTAGGATCATATCCTCTAGCATAATCTTGGTGCATTGGGCCGTGACAACAATTGGGTCGTTAGATGGCGTCGTATATTTTGCTTTGCCTTTTCGCTTCGTCTCTGCCCTATCCAACATAACGAAACCACTGGTCGCATTGTGTGCTGCCATATGCTCTCCTGCCATTGTGCCGTGAATGATCTTTGCAGTTTGGTTGTTGTATATGGCTGCATCTGCCTCCTTGAGTTTGAGCTCCTAGAACTTCCGATTTCCGATTTTAAAGGCCTGAAAAATCTCTTCAAGAGGTATTGATTTAGCCTGTTTAGTCGGTTTTGTTAAAGCTTGAAACTCAAGGAAAGCATTTATAAAGTGATTCAGTGGTCCCTCCGCCGGACAAAGACAAGGCAAACTGACTATTCCCATCTTTGCCTTTGTTATTTTTTGAGGTTTTATAGATTCAGAGCTGGTTTTATTTTTCATTTTTATGAGGTTCATTAAGGCCGCTGCCAAGGAGCTTTAGGTGGGCTTTGGTGTATGACGTGAACTAGGGTGTTGGAGATTTCTCTCCTGGTCATCGTACACCACTTTCTTACCTGGTGAGGTTCTTCATGCTTTTGCCATGGACCCTACGGCGGCTGTGATTGCCTTCATGAAGGATTTTGATGTGAGGCTTGGTTTTTGACGTGGAGGCTTCTGTTTGTTGTTGTGCTTTTGACTTTTCCTGTAGTCGTACCGAACCACTCTTTGATGCTCTTTTCACCACAAGATAAAAGTTGGTGAATTGTTATCGTGTTTGGCTCGGAGTTCATAGGTAGCATAGGATGTCTTTGGGCAATAACTTCGCGTGGTTGTATGGTTTTTTTTTTATACTAAATACAGTTGTTTTAGTGTGCTGCGACTATACAATATAATAACTCGGTCATCTTCTAAGCACTGACAGCCGCAGCCTAACAGGGGGTAATGAGTTTTTCTGATAAGCATTTATTTGTGGTTGCGCCGTCCTTGAGGCTCGCTATCATAGCGGGCCTGCCAGACGGAGGCGTGATGTGTACGTGTAGAGTGTTTAATGTGTGATATTGGAAAGTGTGAGTAATCCGGGGCCTTGTGGAGCTTGGCCGCCTTCTTGGCGGCGGTGTCGGCAGCCTCGTTTCCGACGATGCCGACATGGGCTTTTACCCGCGCAAGCTCGAAGGTCCCGGGGGCGTTTTGTATAGTGCTGTGTGTCTGCGCTACCAAAGGGTGTGTGTTACTACGATTCGGAGTGGCGAGAATGGCGGCTCTCGAATCTGTGTATATAATCGCGTTTGTGTGTGTGCGGGAAGATGCCCACTCGCAAGATCTAAGGATAGCTAGAAGTTCAGCTTGAAAGACAGAACAGCTGTCGTGAAGCTTGAACTTCTTACTGACCGGGCATTGGCCTTCGCCGTAAGCGACGAATGCCGCCCCCACAGTACCATCCTCTAGCTTGCTCCCGTCTGTAAAGATGTGAATAGTATCAGAGTGGCGCTTTGACTGGAACTCCCGGACCTCATTTTGGGTCCAGAGAGTGAGTATTCGGCGCATGTCTGTGGACTAGGTGTAGGAGAAGCTGTGGAGGAGTGGGACGCTCCAGTGTGATGTCTGCCGGAAGTAGCGGTGACGTGCCCGAGAGGCGGATGGCTTCAACCCGGTGCACCTCCTGGACTTTGAGGTCCAAGGGGGTAAATTGGGCGAGTGCGAGGGCAGCAGAGGTGGACACTGTCCTAAAACCTCTCATCGCCGGCTGGAGTGTCAAACTCCAGTCGGAGCTTGTTATTGGAGACCGCGGCTACTTTAGCCGGGGCATATGTCGATTTCCTGAAGGAAATACTTTTGCGGAAGGCCTCGATGGCCTCCTGGCGGGAGTTGACCAGCACCTTGATAGAAACCAAAATAGCCGGCCGTGTCGGAGTTGGAATCGGGCGAGGCGCACTGTGCGATGGCGCGCGCCTGGGAGGCGGCGGACGGCTCGCCAGTTGGGCGAATGTAGGGGCCCCAGCAAAAGCAGAGGCGGGGGCTAGAAGGGGTGGGAAAGAGGGCCCGGGCGCCGGCTAAGCGCGGGGAGCGCGAGTGGCAGCTCGGGCGGAAGCAGCAGGGGCGGCAGGAGCTTGAGCAGAGCGGGCAAGCTTGCCCATCTCCTCCCGGATGCATGCACCCACCTCCTGGCGGACACAGGCGGAAATCTCTCTGCGAAGTTGCGCTGGGTCGATGCCAGTGGCGGGAGCGGAAGTAGCCACAGGACTCGTGGCAGTGGTGTTGGAGCTAGTGGCGGCTGCAGCGGACAACTTAATAAAACGTGTCATAGTCCGCTTGGTCTCCTCGGCGGCCTGTATAATGAAGGCCTTCGAGGCATCGGTGACTCTTTTAGCCGCGCCCACCGCGTAGATGATGCCAGAAGCTAACTCCAGCACTGTAGCTTCTAATGAAGCCGCGTCGTTCACATCTTCGGCGAAGGCCGGAAGCGGTTTTTGATTTGCAGCGGGAGCCATTGCGTCCAGAGGCGGGAAACAGTGCTCGGGTCGTACACAAGGCACTATGGTCTATATCAGTGTTTTTCAACCTGTGGGTCGCCTCTGTAGGGGGGTCGCGAGAACTCAGTAAAAAATCAATAAATTTTAAAAAGGTAGATATATTAAAAAAAATATACAAAATGATACTCGTTATGTTATTTATACACATTACACATTAACATACTACACCTATCACACATTAACAAAAAATAAAATCTTCGAGTACTCGTTCATTTTAATGTGAAGGTTGCGCTTGATTTTGTTCAATCAATTTCTCCCATCGTGGATCCGTTTTTGCAACATTAGATATTAAATCGTTTTCCAAATTTAAGCGATTCCTTAGTTTACTTTTTATTTGGGCCATTGATGAAAATGTCAACTCGAATAAGTACGAGGTAGCAAATGGAATCAAACACTTCAAAGCCTCGTTTGTTAATTCTGGGTGTTCTGTTTTTCTTTTTAACCAAAAGGTATCCAAATTTTCAGACTTGAATTCCAAGTGTAACATCCCATCGGCAGATAATTCTAGCAGATTCTCTTTGAACTTAGTTGCTAAATTCGCCTCATTTATAGCTGCATTTAAAAACTGATTGAAGATCCATCTTTGCCCAGTGCTATCCGATATCTCTTCCACTGAGAAGTAATGACATAATTCTTTCTTCAAATTATCTAACACCATTTTCATACCTGATATATATGAATTGATGTTTATCTCGCTTCCGACTTCTTCAATGAAAGACTGTGTCGACGAAAATGAATCAAAGTTGTTTTGATTTATAGATGATGACCCGAATTCAATTTTTTTGATAAAGCCATGGAGTTAGTCTTTTGCTGTAATGACATTTTCATCCCGCCCTTGAAGACTTTTATTCAAGTTATTTAAATGCTCAAATAAGTCCGAAAGAAAAGCCAGTCTCAAAAGGAATTCCGGGTCAGAAATGAATTCAGAGAAATGTGACTTGGCTTGCTGTAAATATTCTAATAGTTTAGCGCGAAGTTCCATAACTCTGGTCACTTTGCCTTTTGATAACCACCTAACCTCTGTATGGTAAAGCAAATTTCGGTGGAGAGCCCCCATATCTTCACAAATGAGTCGAAACAATCGAGTCTGCAAAGCTTTTCCTTTAATAGAATTTACAATACTAATAATAATATGTAGATCTTGACTGTATTCTTGTGGCAAGGTTTTGGCTGCAAGAGCTTGGCGATGGAGAAAGCAGTGCATCTAACAAGCGTTTGGCATCTGTTCTTTCAGTCTAGCAATAAATCCACTCTTCGCACCAGTCATGGCTTTTGCTCCTTCACTACAAATAGCAATGCATTTTTGTGCCCAATCGATATTCATATCTTGCGTAGCTTCAAAGAACATGTCATGCAAGTAGTATTTGTGGGGAGTGCCTTGCAAAATAGTATTTCTTCCATTAATTTTTCATTGGATTCAAAACGCACAAAAGCTACAAACTGAGCACAACCGGCAATATCCACAAAAGAACTTTTTTTAATTTTTTCTATCACTTGATCACGAACATCAGTCGCCATATTGCTTATCCTGCGTTGAATAGTATTGTCAGAGAGAGGTATACTTTTGAGCTTTTCGATCTCTTGCTTGCCAAACATAATCTCTGCTATATCTAAAACCGCTGGTAAAATCAAATTTTCGGCGATAGTGTGAGGTTTTCCTGCTTTAGCCACACGAAAAGCTACTCGATAACTAGCAAGCAACGCTTTCTCATTTAGGTTGGACATTTGCCCTATAGCAGTTTTTTGATGTTCAAGAGCTTTTAATTTTCGCTCAAAAAATTCCACGGGTTTATTTTTTTCATTAGAATGTTTTGTGTTTAGGTGGCGTACCAACTTCGATGGCTTCATGCTTTCTCTTGACAAAATTTCAAAGCAAATTACTCACTGCGGTTTATTGTCAATCACAGTAAACCCAAATTTCAAATAATTATCGTCATAAAGACGTTTTTTCTTTATTCCACTACTCCCGCTAGACGTTGATGGTTCTGATGATCTTTTCAGAAATTTATCCATTTTCAATGAAAACAAACAACACAAATAAATACGTAAAACAAGTGTTTGATATCTTACATACAGTCCGTATAACACCGTAGTTTCACTTCCGAATCGTTTTCACGTATCGCGGTCTTGATTCCGATTTCACTTGCTTTGCGCTCATGCACTCAACGACTCAACTGCAACTGCCGTAGCTGCAGTCGACCGCCCCTTTCATAGACCTTTCGCGCGGGCCATTGATCACGCGGGGGATTACCAGTGCCATCTGTCGGTAGCACTCGGAACCAAATCACGTCAATAAAATCACGTTTAAATAAAATTACAAAAAAATAATAATATACAATTAAAACCACCAGTGTCCAGCCACAAATCTGTGCCCCAAACAGGTATACCATTCAGCAATGAATTGGGCTAGAAAACCCTGTGCTAATTTCCAATGGCAGCCTTATCGCTACTGTGACGAATGACGGCCACAAATTAATTATTAATATTATTACAAAAACCCTTCAGAAATTATAAGATTATAAATCTTTGAGATAAGCTTTATTTTTGAAAAGTCAAAAAATTGCAAAATAATTTTTCTTTTTAAAGATGTTACAAGTTGTTTGTTCAGCTGGACATTTGTATTTAAATTTGATGTTGAATGGTGATTTTTTTCTTTGACTGTGATATCTTTTCGATGATTGTGATTTTGACTTGGTCTCGATGTACTCCCTATTTTTTTTTAATTGGCTTGACAAATTTAATCTGATGGATTTTTTTCTTTTAATTGATCTTATTAGATCTCTCTTGTGACAGTTCTAAACTTTTAGCAAGTTTCATAGCTGTTTCTATTGATAAGTTATCTTTTTGAAGCAATCTTTTTTTTATGAATTTATTTTAAATTCCAATGTCCATGTCCAATTCCATGTTCTTAATGACTTCTCTTTTTAGATTTTCGAATTTGCAATTGGAAGCCATATTGCTCAATGTCGTAATAAGATATTCTTCAATGCATTCTGCATTTTGATATCTCGTGAAAACATTTTATCTTTCTACGGGAATATTAGTGTGCGGACTGAATATATTTATTTAATACTTTATTGCACACAAAACATAAATACAAGAAAAAGAAACAGATAAAAATGCACAAAAGGTGAGCTTATCTCTAGGTGCAGAGATTTCTTCCAGCCAACCCAAAAAATATGATGCGGTGATAGAATATTGGAAGGCATCATGTACAATTTATATATATAAAAAAAAAGAAAACAATAAAAAAAAGAAAAGATGTTAAAGAAAAAAAAAATTATATATCTAATACCTACAAAAAACAAAAATAGTATGAATATATATATATATAGATTACATATAAGATTATATATCAGTATCCACTACAACTTACAAATCCGAAGGCATATAATAATATTATGTAAATGATAAATAATGCTCCTTCAATCGTTTTTTAAAAACAGGAAGAGAAGTACTATTGCGCACTTTAAGTGGGAGAGAATTCCACAATTTTACGGAAAGACAGGTAAAAGACCTAGAGTAACAATGGGTGTGAGATACTGGGACACGAAGTACAAACTTACGGTCAAGCCGACAAGGAGATTCACTAGGATGCAAAAAAACAAAACGCTCACGCAGATATATAGGAGCGAATGGATTATACAGGATGTTATAAAGGAGGGATAAAATGTGAGTATTTATGCGAAGACGGATAGGGAGCCACTTGAGTTGTGCTCTGAAATTCGAAACATGGTCATGCTTACGAAGTCCAAAAATAAATCTAATACAGGAATTTTGGAGCCTCTCAAGTTTATTTAAAAGAGCTTCAGTCACATCAAGAAAACATGAATCAGCATAATCAAGAATAGGAAGGATGAGAGTCTGGACAAGCGAGATTTTGGTCTTTATAGGGAGGAAATTTTTCAAAGAGTGCAATGAATGAAAAGTGAAGTAAATTTTCTTACTAACGTAATTTATGTGATTTTCCCAGGAAAGGTCCGAGCTAAAAACAACGCCTAAATTGGTAACACTCGAAGACAAGGCAATCTGAGTGCCGTCATAAACTATTGGGGGACAATCTGAGTAATCTATGGACTTAAGCATGTGTCTATTGCCTACAATAATCGCCTTAGACTTAAGTGGATTCACTAAGAGACCAAAAGAAGTTGCCCAAGAACAAATTGCACTAAGGTCGTCATTAAGTAAATTCAAGGCTTGTGACACGTCCGCAGCACTAAAATGTCGGTAAATTTGCAGGTCATCGGCGTACAAATGAAAATGAGACGAAATCACCGATGTGACTGTGTTAATAAACAAAGAGAAAATTAAGGGGGACAAGACACATCCCTGCGGAACGCCCGCTACTATATTGCACCACTCAGACTCTACATCATTCATAAAAATAAATTGAGAGCGTCCGCGCAGGTAAGAGTCGAACCAATTTAAAGTTGAAGGTGAAAAATTAAGGGCACTAAGGACACCAATCACCAAATCAAAATCCACCGAATTAAATGCGCAACTGAAGTCCAGCAAAACAAGTACAGTAAGGAGTTTAGAATCGATTGCAAAACGAATATCATCGGAGACTTTAACTAACGATGTCACAGTACTATGCCCTTGCCGGAAGCCAGATTGAAATGGGTTAAGTAGCTCATTGTGACGCAGAAAACGAGCTAATTGTTCATGGACTATATGTTCCAAGACCTTAGATAAGAAGGGTAGTATGGAAATAGGTCGAAAATCTGACGGACTTAAAGGATTGGATTTTTTAGGAAGCGGAATGACTTTCGCCTTTTTCCACGACGAGGGAAAAGTCTGAGATGATAAGGAAAAATTTAAAATGAAGGTTAGTACGGGAAGGATATGAGGGAGAATAGTAACTAACATCTTGGAGCATAAACCATCACAACCGACAGCAGTAGAGGATATACATTTTATGTGTTTTTCAACTTCTAACTCAGTAACTGAAGTAAAAGAGAAAGAACAGGAGGGACGAGAAATTAAAGAGAGATTATTGAGGGTAACCGATTTTGTAACACTGTCCATGCATAAAGGGGGTGTGGAAAAATGTAAATTAAGAGAATTAGGGTCAACGGAATAATGAACAGGAACAGGCTCCTTCCCTACGCCAAGAGATTTTAAGAAACGCCACATTCCTTGTGAGCTACTATTCGAAATTTTGTCATGGATATAGCGGCGTCTAGCAATACGACAAAGCTTGTTGCAATTGTTACGAAGAACCTTATACTGAGTGAGATTGTCATCCGACGGATGCTTTTTAAATCGCCTATTCGCTCTGTCTCGCGCAGCCATAGCCTTTTTAATGTCTTCAGACACCCAGGGGGAAGGATTATGCTTCTTCCTAATTTTTTAAGTGGTGCGTGACGATCATAAAGATTTAAAATAGCAGAATTAAAAAAAGAAATTGCTGAGTCGACGTCACAAGCCTCAAACACCGGGGACCAGTCAATAGCACCTGAGTCACAGTCTAACTCCTCCACATTAATATTCTTAAAAGAACGGCGATAAAGAAACTCAGTCTTATTTTTGGGAGAGCGAACCAAATAAGATAAATATAAAAGATCATGGTACGAGAAACACGAAGCAAGCTGCCCATGCACTAATACTTTACTAGGCTGAGATGTAATGATTAAGTCCAAAAGAGATGGGTTACAATTTGGAGATTTATGCGTTGCAGACAAAGGAAGAATGGATAAGTTAAAAGAAGATACTAAATTACGAAGCTTGATCGCACGACTGTCATCCTTTAACAGACAAGTGTTAAAATCACCCAGTAGTAAAATGTCGGTATAAATAGGGCAGAGTATGTGCAGAACATTATCTAAAGTAGGGAAGTAATCAATATGGAGTGAGGGACTGTATAACACTGCCAAAAGAATTTTGGAGTAATTAAGCATAATTTCTAAGAAAAGATATTCCGCTGCTTCATTATAAAGACTTGGAGAGCAGGACAGGATTCTGTAAGGAATATTGGAACGCAAATATATAGCAACCCCACCGCCACCTTTACCAGTACGATCGTTACGAATTAGGACAAAACCAGGAAGTGAGAATTAAAAGGATGAAAGTGATGGCTTGAGAAAGGACTCCGATACTAAGATGGCGTCAATGTTTGTATTACAAAAAGAAGCATGAAGGTCGGCATAATGAGCAGGAATGCTCTGAGCATTAATATGTACTACATTAAGGTTCCGAGGATATTGAGACAAAATACTGGACACATTATCGAATTGAGGGCAGTCCTCCGAAGAATCACTAGTTGCACTATGAAACTCATCATCATTGGATGAGGAGCAAGATAAAAAACAATCATCATCACAATCAAAAGGGAGCATAGAACGTTGTTAGTAGATATTAATAAATGTCTAAATGATTATGCAAAGCACAAATAAATATGTAAATATATATATATATATATATATTATATATATATATAAATTAAAAAAAAAAACTTAAAAATGAATTAACAATAAACAAACGCCAATAACACCTAAGCAACACTTAACAGATTATCATGTATGGAAGAAAACAGCAGTTTATAAACTAACTATTTAAAACAATCAAATAAAAATAAAATAAAAGAAATAAAAAACACGTAAAATAAATGATACACGTACCATACACAGTTACAGGTATAAAAAGTCACAGATAATATAACAATTGTGACTAAAACAAATAATCCAGTAACAAGAAAAACAATATATGTGATTATAAAGTAATGTTATGTAATATAGTATATTAAAAAAAAACAAAAATAAATAAAACAAAACAAAAAAAAAAAAAAAAAACATGAGTGTATGTACCTACATAAAAAAAATAGAAAGAAATACAGGTTTATATAATGTGTCGTTTTATTAGCTGTCGTTATATTTACTTAATTCAAAAATACAATAAACTATTATAAAATTAATGTTACCACAACATAAATGACATTTGCCAGTGGCAAACGCATCAGTCGCTCATGACGTTTTTGAACGAAACATGACACATTAGACATTGACAACTGTACTAATAAAATACAGCTGCAAGTCGACGTCAGTCGGTACATAGATAAACTTATTGTTTTTAAAATTAATCCGTGTAAATTGAAAAAAAAAGGAAACACCCACATTTTTACGAATTTGGAAATAATAAATATTCGACCATAATTAAGAAAACAGGATTATGTACATACTTACCAAATTATCGAGTACCAAGAATCAAACATAACATAGTAGTAAAAGTTAAAAACAAAGGTGATCACCAGAAACAAAAAACAAAGTGATTATTAATATAAAACTACACTTTACGCCTTGGTTTACGTGGTGACCTGATTAACCTAGTGTCACTAACTCAAACAGGGACAGCCTGTTTGATCGAAACTTGACTCGAATGGGCTGGATGTTGTAAAATAAGCTTTTGAAGATCTGTCATCTGTTCAATTTTTACACGGCTCTTATCAGGCAGCATAATAACAATCTTGTTGTTTGTGGACCAACATTTATTCACGCCAAAATGCTTGCGAGCCTCTATGAAAATTTGATGTCTTGCTTTGGTTAAAAATTCCGAAACCGTCAACCCCGATCCTTTAAGAGAAGTCTTGTTTCCCCATATCATGTCTTTATACTGGATATCACGAAACCTTATCAAAACAGGCCGGGCTTTATCTTTGGGAACACCAAGACGGTGGCAGACTTCAATGAAATTAAAAGAAAACTCAGATAGACCCATCTTATTAGTAAAAACACTTGTTATCTTACTGACAAGTACTTCACTCTGATCTTCAGGAACCCCATGTAATAGTAACACATTTCTTTTTAGGAATGCCTCATGCCTTTCTAAGCCCAGTGAAAGATATTCGGACTGATTTTTGAGTAAGGATAAGGCTTTCCAGATAAGATTTTTAAAGTTGGAGAAGTCTTGAGCAAGAAAATTAACATCTGGAGTACCTCCTGACCCTGAAGAAGCCAACCTCTGAATCTTCTCATCATATTCGGCGATTTTGGCAGCAAAAAAAATTGTGACCTCTTCAAGGTTGTTTGCCATAGTTAGTGATAAATCCATAATTATTGATATTAAGTGAAATTTTATAGGAGAATAGATTAGTGTGTTGCTTAAGTAATTAAATAATTAACACATGAAACTGTAAGTAACTTTTACTTAAAAATATTGAATAAAAACTTAGAGCACATAAAAAGGTGTATGTACTGGTTGCCTACCCACGACTTTTTTATATGTGTAATTTGGATTACTATAAAAGTATTATTATTATTATATCCATAGTCAAACTTGTTAAAAATTTGATCTACGCTCGCTTTTGATCGGTCAATATTAAAGCTGATAATTATTTTGATGTCATCATCACCTATGGCCTGTGTATTTGTTCACCTCGTTGGCATCATAAAAAATTTCGGACTATTGCTTCCATTTCCTACATTTTTAGGCAGCATTTTCACTAGTTTGAATTAAAATGTGTTTCATCTGCGTTAGAACTGTTTATCTGCCATTATTCTTGCAATCTTTTATTATTTCATTATTTCTGCACTTCGGACACCATGTTAGACAATAATATATTAAAAAGTCTCTTAAGGATTTGTTAACTTTTTGAAGTCGAAATTTAGGCGTTACGAGGTCATTTTTATTTCTTGTATTTATAATATGTCTATCGCTGTTATTAATATCAGTTTTTAAATTTTGGCGTATATATTGAGCGACCGTAAGAATACCGATTTCTTTAAAACATCTCTCAAAGAATCTCTTGCTTTCAAATTACAAATAGCCCGAATAGGTCTTTTTTGGAAAATAAATATAGAATTAATGTCAGCGCTGCCCCATAGTAAAATACCGTAAGACAAAATACTATGAAAATAATTAAAATAAACGAGTTGAACCGTATTAACGTCTATCAATTGCCTTACTTTTTTAACTGCAATAACGGCTGAGCTGAGTTTGTCTGCGAGCGTTGAGAGATGGGGGTTCCACTGGAGCTTGTTATCTAAAAGTATACCTAAGAAAAGTCAACACTTTCCTTAGGACAACAAGCTGACTGACTCAACAGTCAGTCAGTTCTAACACTTCATTGTTAAGGAGCAAACAATAGTTTTGACTTTTTATACTAGGAAGTGTAAATTCCATGCATTTAGTTTTCTTAGTCTTTAAGACCAAATAAATTATTTCAAACCAATGAAGAACACGTGACAGAGCACTGTTTTCTATGTCATAATTAGATTTATTTATATCAACTTTAAAAATAAGCGAGCAATCATTAGCAAAAAAGTACCGCGTCACAAAGTCCTTTTAAGTAAAAGAGCAAATCATGAAATAGAGTAAAAATAAAAAGGGGTCAAGTATAGATCCTTGTGGAAGACCCATTTTTAGATGAGAACCAGCCGATTTACAATTATTTACATAAACTCTCTGAACTCTTTGATTCAGGTAAGAGGCCATAAGATTAAAAGCAGCACTACGAATACCATAGCGATTACGTTTGCATAGTAATGTGTGATGTCCACGCAATCAAAGGCTTTAGATAAATCACAAAACACGCCGATTGCATTGCATATGACTTCCCCTATGCCATGACCGGCAGTGAAACCAAACTGATTTTTTTGTAAGAGAATGTTTTTATTGAAATATGTAACGAGTTGATTAAGAATTATTTTCTCAAAGATCTTACTAAATGTGAGTAAGACTTAAATTGGTCTTTAGTTCTAGGAGGACTAGGATCTAATGAACAGCCAGATTTGAATGATGGAGTTATCTTACTTTGTTTTATTAGATCAGGAAATATACCACATTCTAAACAATTATTAAATATTAATGCTAAGTCTGGCGCTGTAATATCATTTATTTACTTAAGTATGTCAACAGATAATCCCCAAAGATCGCTAGTATTTTAACGCTAATTAATTTAAATACTTTAATTACTTCTTGAGCATTCACTTTTTTTTAATTTAAACTGGTAACACACTGATCTACTTTCTGTCTAAGTAAACCCATAGCTGCAGCGGTAGCAGAATTTAAAGATAACGTTGTAGTCACACTGGAATATTAGTAAAAAAGGTTTCAATAGCAGTAGCAACCTCGAGGTCAGACGTAACATATTACATCTATATTTAATTTAAATCCGATCATCTGGGATTTAGCTCTTCCAGTTTCCTCATTAATTAATTTAAAAGTTGTTTTATTTTTTTATTGCTATTTCCTATTCTATTTTTAATATGTTAAGATTTTGCTATTAAGATTGTATTTAAAAAAATGTGGAAAATAATTTCACTTCATCCCTAAGCTCATTACTAGTATTAATCCTAGACAACTAAACTATTTTCACAGTTACATAGTAACTAAACATTCGTCGAGCGGACTAAGCAAATAATAACTCAAAATATTACGAAAATATGTACGAAAATATGTAAGAAAATTCTACAATCACAAGAATAATGTGTTACTTAATAACTAAATTGTACCAGAATATTAATAAAAAAGCTATTCAATACAGCGACAACATATGTCAACATTATTAGGCCCGCAAATAGTTTGTTTGCATTTCATGCAACGGCATGCATAGTTCCTTATTTCTTATACACTGAATATTCTGATGCACCAGGTTGATACAGTTTACATTATGATTTTTATTATTTACTAGCTGACCCGGCAGACTTCGTACTGCCTCAATCGATAAATAAAAGACCTAAACATTTGTATAAAATAATTTTAAAACAAACAAAACGAATCCGTATTTTGTAAAAAAAACACATGATTTAAGCATGAAGTTTTATTATTATTTTTGACATAAAGCAACATAATACATGACGACATGTATTATGTTGCTTAATTAAAAAATAGAGTTTTCCTGAGATACTGACTATATATAAGATTTAAATTTGATATTGACAGACATGTACACTGCTATGATACAGTTTGTTAATCAATTTAAAGCTTTCTCATAATAATAGAAATAGAAATCAACTGTCCTGGAATCATAATAATAGAAATCAACTGTCCTGGAAGAAAATTCTGAATGGTAGCATTGCCAATATTGGTCGTTCACCCAGCCAATTATGGTTATTGAACTTTTGCTTTATATCTGGAAAAACACGCTGAATAAGCTCCTCTTTTGAGTCTGTGATTTGACAGATCTCTGTTGGTAACGTGATGCATCTGGATTCATGACGTTACCATTATGGTTTATTATCATTATGGTTGTTCGACTGGTCGAGGTGTCCACTGCAACTTTATTATTTCCAATGTCTAACAACTGCTTCGCAAAAACATTCGCAGTTTCATCTTCTCTTTTCATACTGCCACAAATTCGATGATTTAAGGCATGCATTTAGTTCATCAGTAATAGTTGATCGGAAAATTAATGGAAGAGTCTGACGAAAATCACCTGACAACAGTATCATGGCCCCACCAAAAATATTTGGGTTGTCACGAAGATCTTTCAACGTTCTGTCCAGTGCCTCCAGTGACCTCCTATGGGCCATTGTGCATTCATACCAAACAATCAATTTGCATACCTGTAGGATCTTGGCCATTGCGCTATTTTTGGCGATGTTGAAAATTGGTGTTTCCGTGATTTGCAAGTTTAATGGTAATTTCAAGGCAGAATGTGCAGTTCGCCCGCTTTCTAGCAGAGTCGCAGCTATTCCAGATAAAGCCATCGCTAGAGCAACCTCATTTCGCGATCTGATCCTCGCCAAAAGCATGTTGTTAATTTGTTTTTAACTTCTTGTTTATGATATTCTGGGAATCTATAGGATTTAGTCTGGATGGGTATATCTAAATTTGTCCTGATCTTATGTTCTGTGGCAGTCTTGAAGGTTAGTTGATCATATGATAAATGAAATATGTCAGAGTTATAAGAACATATGCGTTAGAGCGAGTACACATTCGGCGCTCGGCGTTGCGTTAGGCGCGCGTTGGTAGCGTACATACAGCGTTCTTAGCACGGCGTTTTACGGGCGTAGTAGGGCGTCCATAAGTCGGCTCAGTTCGGAAATGGACGTCGAAGTGATTGCTTGTGTGTGGCTTCTATACCGTCGCTATAGAAGACGACGGCAGAGACAAAGAGAATTTTGGGTGCACCCAATACTACGAGATAGACTGACGCATGGAATGTTTGTAACATTGTATCCTAAATTAAGACAGTATGAACCTAAGTTTTTTAATTATTTTAGAATGTCCATTAAATCCTTTGATGACTTACTCCATGTTATAAAAGCTGATATTACTGGTGATTCCACAATTTTAAGGGAATCAATTTCCCCGGAAGAAAAACTCGTGATAACGTTGAGGTAAGATTATTTATTCAAATAGATTTAAGGTGTCTGAGTCTTGGCTAGAGCCTGTAGGTGAAGGCGACCACGATGACGGCGGCGGTGGTGGTGTCGTAGACCACTGCCGTGTTGGCGGTCTAGCAGTGGTATATCCTGAATATGTCGGCGTAGAATACATGTATTGTTGTTGATTAGTTTGTATTGGTAATGATTGATGATAATTCTGAGCTTCTTTAATGACATTAAGCAATTCAATCTTTGTTGTCAGGCATTGATTCTCGGGTACTTTTTTCAATTCACTGTATAATGATAAACAGAATAATTTATCATCGTCTTCTTTAGTTAGTCGCCCCATTTCATTTTGTTCTTTCGCGTTTAAACTTTTCTGTAACATATCAACTATTTGTTTATCTACAGCATTCATATTTTGCTTTTTTCTTGTGCTTTCAATATTATCTTTAGGAGGTGGCATCAAGTCTGCATTATCTGTATTATCTACACCTGAACCGGTTGGTTCAGAAGATTGGTAATTGCTCTCTGTGTCGTTATTTGCTGTAGAATTCGCAAGAAATTGTAGTTTTCTGTAATACACATATGGCGTATGTTAGGAAGATCCAGATCCAGATGGAAGCTTTTTCTGCCTCTTAGACTCCCTCATAAAATTGTCCCGAATGCTTTTCCATTTTTTCATAAGTGTAGAACCTAAAATTAAATAATAATTATTATTATTTTGACAGATACTTGGCCACAGGCTGCTCCTTCGCTGATTTGCATTATGGATACCGTCTTGGAAAATCAACAATTATAAAGATAGTGGAACAAGTTTGTAATGTACTATGGAGCAAGTTGAAATGTACATCCATGCCTGAAATGACAACAGAAAAGTGGAAAGAAGTAGAAGAAGGTTTTAGAAAATACGCTAACTTCCCAAATTGTATTGGTGCAATTGATGGGAAACATATTGAGCTAATACAGCCAGAACATACAGGGTCGCTATTTTTCAATTATAAAACCTACTTCTCATCAGTCTTACTAGCAGTTTGTGATGCAAATTATTGCTTTGTATACGTTGATGTCGGATCCTACGGCAAAACCAGTGATTCTGCTATTTTTCAACATTCTGATTTTTTTAAACGGATGATGGATAATAAGTTAAATATTCCTAACCTGAAGCCCATATCAAATGTTGACAGAACACCACTGCCTCACGTTTTCGTCGGCGATGAAGCATTTGGATTGATGTCGAATGTGATGCGCCCGTATGGAGGAACACAACTCACACACATAAAAAAAGCCTTTAATTACAGATTATCAAGAGCAAGGCGCTATATCGAATGCACGTTCGGTATAATGAGTAATAAATGGCGAATATTTCATGGACCGATAGATGTAAACATTACTTTCGCGGAGAATATCATCAAAGCTTGCACAGTACTACACAATTACGTTCGAATACGTGATGGTTATAGATATGAAGACACACTTTATCTTTCACCGTTACAATCTGTTAATTTAGAAAACGTACCACGAGGCAGCTTGTGTGCTAGAACTACAAGGGAAAAATTCGCCAATTATTTTGTAAACGAGGGAAAATTACATTGGCAAGACAACATGATTTAAGCACTTACCAAATATGACATAATTATAGGAAATATCAATAAACAGTTATACTCACCCAACAGTTTTTTCTTTTCTAAATTGTCTTCACAATCACTAAAAATTTCAACAAGCTCCTCCCAATTCCTTTTTTTTAATACTTTGTTTTTGTACTCAGGACTTTCCATGTCCCATATAGCTGGGCGTTTTTGAATTTCATCTATAAATAAGTCTGAATCGAAATGTTCGGTCTCCATCATTTTGGTAAATATACGTCCGCTCTACACGAAAGCGCGCGTTCAAATGTACAACAAAATGGCGGTTCATGTATCTCGAAGCGCGCGGCTGACGCCCTCCCAACGCGCGTTTGAATGAAAATCTCAAAGCGCGCGGTTGACGCGCGCTTTATCAAAATCGCGCGCTTCCGTGTATACACCTAGTGAGAATTACTGGTTCTCAAAACGCGCGTTACCAAAGCGCGCGTTTCAAAACGCCTAATGTGTACTCGCTCTAAAAGAGCTTGTCTTTCTTCTGAATTAAGATGAGAAATTCTTAGTTGGTTATTGACTTCGTTAGTTCTGGATAAGGCATGGAACAGAGGCAATGGAGTAGAACATGTAGAAGAAAATGGAGTGGTTCTAGTGTAAGATTAAGATTAGATTGAATTGTAACTGGTTCTTCAGAGATATTCACAACAGTAATGTTTATTCTTTTATTTTCTATAGCTCTTACGATGGAGTTTGCGACGAGTATGGATTCAGAGATGTGTGTATCAATAATAGTGCCTTATAAAGTTTCTGGATTAGATACTGTAACTTTCTATGATTTTTTCAGATTTACGAGAAATAGTATAAATTGGTTCACAGAAGTTGAGATTAATTTGATTATTTTCTATTTGTAAAATTACTTTGGAGTAATCTACTTGACAACGTAATATTTTTAAAAAGTCACTGCCAATAATACCGTCATGATTAAAGTTGATATTTTCTACATCAAGCAATTCGTGGGAAACGATTTAATATTTTTTAAAATAAAGGTTTAATTTAAAACTGCCTAATGTGTTAGTACTTTTACTACCAGTATCAATACCTTTTAACGATATTTATCTTTACTGAATTTTGGAATTTCAAACATTGAATGTAATTTTATTACGCTAACGGAAAAAACTGTGTTTACTAAAAAAGAAAGAGGCCCTTTAGATTGACTGAAGTTTGAACACTAATATGAGGTAAATATAGATTTTCTGAATTTTCATTAATTTCGTAAACATCGAGATTATTCTGTTTTTAAGAATAGGTTATGGAGAAGACTTTAGATCAGAGGATGCAGTGGATAAATCAGATTTGGCACTGATAGCATAATTAGAAGTAAGCGGTCTAAATGCAGCAGATACAGTGGGTATATTAGAAACAGCAGGTACAGTGGATACAGAGGAACTAACGGATACCGAGGGTACAGAGGAAGTAACGGGTATAGTGGAACTAGCTGATGCAGTGGATATAGTAGATACAGCGGTACTAGCAGGTGCAGTGAATACAGCGGAACTAGAAGATGTAGTGGATACAGCGGAACTAGCAGATATAGTGGATACAGTGGATATAGCGGAACTAGGAGATATAGTGGATACAGTGGATATAGCGTAACTAGGAGATACAGTGCAGCAAGCAGATACAGTGAATACAGCGTAACTAGCAGATACAATGGAACTACACTGACACAGTGGATATACCGACTTTAACTTTTTTTACATAATTTACGCAATATTACCTGGAAATTTTACTCCTTTAAATTATAAGTTTCATCGACTCCGATTGAATTTTGTTCAGTTGACCTTTGCGACAATTTTTTATACTATGTCCTAAATTTTTGCAATAACGACAAGACATCTCGTTTGAATTTTTATTGTAATCTGTGCGATTATGTTGCCAGTTAGCAAAGTGATTTTGTCTTGATTGGAACTCTCGGCAAAATAGGAATATAGATTTCTCAACGTTGCTTTGTGTTACTTGAATTGGTCTTTTATTAATACTTGAAAGTATTTTCTCTTCTGCTATTGCGAAACTAGCACCAGAATTGAGTGAGTCAGTATCACGGCATCTAACGATCTGTCATAGTCGAGGTTGTAGGCCTATTAAGAACGTATGGAGAGCAAGTTCCTCCGTGGCTGCTATGCGACCTGTAAGTTTTGTTTTTCTTTTCGTAGGTATGGAAATATTGATTTCGGTGAGGAGTTTAGCTAGACCAGTTTCAATCCCTAAAGCAAATTGGTTTACTGATTCTATAGAATTTTGTTTGCACTCTGTAATTTCAATAAAAGATAAGCGTAATGTTTCCTTTCTCCGACTTGTTGCTCAAGAAATTCTATTTTCTATGAATTGATCGATTGTTTCAAATTCTTTGATACTACATATTGATTCGGCGCGACCCTCTTACTGACTTAAAATGTATTTAAACAATATTATATTTTTATTCTTTGACTTTACTAAATTAGAAGCATTTAGGTAATTTGAGATAAACAGGTTTAATTTTTGTTCTTGGGCCATCAAAAGATTTTACTACTTTAATAAAACACCTAAACCGATTTTCTAATCTGATTCGCAACGCAAGGATGTAGTTCTAGATACACAAGGAGTTTCCTCTTTGGATTCGTATTACGTCGACATTATTAATGTTTAAACAGAATATAACAGATGAAAATAGTAAAACAATTTAAAGAAGCCTTTTCTATACCATGCAACTTAATCTTAATGTTTAAAATATTCTTACCGTTGTTATGATGTTATAAAATAAACAATGTATGCTCTAGAAATTAGTTGTATACATACAGATTTAAAAGTAAATAAAATAATTTATGACGAGACCCTGAGTTCAATTAAAAGTTATAAAAGTCACTTACAGATGATACACTTTTGAATGAAGTAGAATATTTTGTAAGTTTTTTTTTTGTAAGTTCTTCAACTATTTATAATATTATATATTGTTTATTAATTAAAAGTAAAAGTCACACCACTATTTCTAAGACGTATTCGGGTACTTCAAGAGATTTTCGTATCCCACCGCTGCCACTAAAATATTAAACGAGAGTTCCGTCAGAGGTTTAAAAAAAACTTGATTTACTGTTAAATAAAATTATTTTAATTATAAAGCATAAACACAAAATACACTTTTGAAATAGAAATACCGCCGTTTGTAACTAACTGACGGATTGATCCAGACTTATTATTCTCCCTGAATCTGATAGTGCTAATGCAGCACTGATGCTAGTTATATAGCATACACGACATGGATATAACAGATTTAGACAGAGTGACAAAATCAATATTTGTTATGTTATTCTGCATATAATCTAAATTTATTTTTATCCAAAATTTCTTTATTTATTGTCAAATCTAAGATGAAGCTAAATGAATGAATGTAAGTTAATTAATGTAATTAAATAAAGATATATAGCCACTCTTATTCATTCTGGTTTTAAAGGCTTTTGTAACGACACTGTAAAATATTTTTTGAAAATATCTATAAACATGTATAGCCACGTTAAGCTTATTTAAATTTATATAAATATAGAATGAAAAATAAACCGGTACGGGTAGGGATTCGAAACTGCGACTACTGGTAAACAGTCCCGTCGCTCTACCAACTGAGCTACCGTATCACTGTCCGCCTCGGTGAATTAAGCATTCTATATGTGATCGTCTTTATCGGGACGGTAGTAAGATCTATTATAGAATAGATTCGAACCCGCGACTACTGGGACACCGTCCCGTCGCTCTACCAACTGAGCTACCACTACAGCGATACGGTAGCTCAGTTGGTAGAGCGACGGGACGGTTTCTCAGTAGTAGCGGGTTCGAATCCCTGCCCGTATCGGTTTATTTTTAACCCCCGACTAAAAAGAGAGGTGTTATAAGTTTGACCTGTCGATCTGTGTATCTGTGTATCTGTCGGTGGTAAAGGAAGGAATGCTCACGAAGTATGGAAAAAAACCCAGGCCCGGCGCAAACCAAATGTATCGCAGTTTATCAGTATAATTAAGTAATGAAATGCCATATATGTGCTATTACCAAAAACGATGGCTAAATGTAGGAAATTGCTATTTGTTGATTTGTTGATGGTGACAATGATATTTAAAGGACATAGTGAATATAAAATATTATTAAAACAAAGGTATACGTAATTGAAACATCATTTATTCTATGTTATCATCATTTTCTAGATCTAATATTACATTTTGCAGTGAAATGGCGGGGTGTGCGAAGTCACCTTGGTGCCTTGCCCACCCAAGATAATATATCACAGACATTACATGTGCACAACAACCTAATGTCTTTTGCCCATGTATACAGGAACAATAGTACTCGGCAATACCACTTTTGCCACTGTCTCTTTTGTACAAAATGTAGGTGTAATACGTCTTATTGCTCACATGACGCGACTTGATCCGACACCTCAAGAGTTTACACTCATCTCCATTAAAATTCAACGGCACAGGGTTTCTAAATAGTTCAATATTATACACGCCGCTTTGCTTTATGTGCTCGCTACAGTACGAGGCTGCTATTTTGACGTGGTACGTGCCCACAGCAAACAATATTAACTCGTCACGTGTAAAAGTTGGAAAGTCCGTAACTTCTCGATCATTGGCTTCCATTCGCACAAAAGCCGCCCTTTGTCTGTTCAAATTATTTTGAATGACATGATCTGCTAAAAGGTTCGGCCGATTCATTCTATCATCAATTGCTTGAATAAATTGATCAGTGTACTGGCTGTCTTCGAACGGCTCCTGAAAGCAGTTTATTAAAGCGGCGGCTATTCTGAAGTCCGACATGGTAGTGTGTAACGTGCGGTTGAACACTCTGTATTTGAAAATCTTAAAATCCCGTTTAAATCTCCCATTTATGGTTTCGACAACCCATCTACATATTGTAATCAATCTTGACTTGTTGGCCTCTTCACAGGTCAATTGATTTTGACCACGGCTGTTAGACGGTGGCATATGGGCCACATACCCGTGAGTTTCGAGCGTTGGAACAGCATCGCGAAATCCTCTGTCAACAATAAATATGTCACCCGCTTCTAATAAATAATTTATGACACCGTCTTCTATCGGACCATCGTGGTTTTGAAGAATATTTTTCATTATCGTTGCATCTGAGGATGTTGCTGCGTATGGGCCTGCCACTTCAATAATATGGCCATCTCCGCAAACCAATAGAAATGGTTTTATTAAATTCGTGAACTTATGCAAACTGTAGGTCAGTTTTTGTAAAAGAAAATTCGAACTTTTCTGAATGAAAATATAGCTACCGTCACATATCAAAATAGCTTTTGGCGATTCGTCACTCCCAAATATGTGGTTAGGGAAAATCCTGTTTCTTTGAATTATTTCTTCCCTGTTTATATGATCAAATCAAATCAAATCTCTGACCAAGTGGACTCTACGGTCTATAGTTTGCCTAGATTTGTTAAAAACTGTACCTAATCGTACACTAGGTTCACCAGTTCGTATTTTGCTGAGATATATACCTAAATCTTCTCGCGCGGAACTTGGTGATTGACGACGTAAGCTCGGTAATTGTTCGTATAAATGGTTGAATTGTTCATTATTTAAACCGGTCCAGAAGTGTAAATCTTCCGCGGTTAGTTCATTAATGTTATTGAAGTCCAGGACATATTGGTGTTCTAGAGCCAGTGTGTACATGCTGACAATATCAGGAATACAGCTAGTGTTGAAGTTTGATAGCCGGCGTGTCACAACAAGTGGTATATCTTCCAAGGTCGTGTTCATTAAATGATGCAGACAAATTCTTGCAAGCTGGGGTATGTGTAATTGGTGGTAGCTCAAAAGGCAGACCTTGATGCTGTTCGGAACGGCACGAAGCTGATCGTTATTGCAGTCGTCCACCATGCAACGCCGTGATGTATTGGCCACACGAGTGAATCCGGGAACAGGAAAGAGGGCATCCTGCGCGTCAGGTGGAACTTGTACATCACGACGTAATGCCTCGTTGATCCTGTGCCAACATGCGTGGCAAATCGATCTGGATCCATCAAAAGCTACCTGTAACAAAGATAACGACATCTTTAACTCAGGTACATAATGTTTATACCTGTGGTGTGCGGGCCGTGACCCGCGACGGACGACTCAATAGATTTTCTTTTGTTATTCTTATCGCAGTAGACAAGGCCTTAAAAAAACATATTATTCTTCTAGCAGGATTCGAAGTCGTAAATAACTGAATAAACAGCTTTCTCATTTATGTTTATAAATCATGCAATTCTACTCTGAACTAACTAAACCAATAGCATTATATCAATACACTGATATGTATAATACAGAAAAAAATACAAACCTTTTACACAAAAATCAGCGTATTACAGCGAAACGAGGCAGTTTCATCGCGAAGGTAGTATATTGCTATCTTTGCACGACAATATTAATATGTATTATCTATAGTAAGTACCCAATCTTTAAATAAAAAAACATAACGTACCTCATGTGGCGGTTCTATGTTCTGTAGAATGTGTTCTGCGAATTCCCGGCGAAATTCAAAGAAACGCTCAGATAGAACATGTCTCCGAACTCGTCGCAAAGGGCGAGCACACGTAACACAATTATCCATTTCAACCATCTCCTATTCACATGCAAAATCGGAAGTCCAGAAATAATGCCAATGTCTTATAGAAGTGTCGAAATACGGTAAACGAAAAGAAAGCACAGATCGCAACGAACAATGACGAGGGACTGCGCATGATCATATCGTTTAGTGACGCATATGAAACTTCCATTGGCGGCGCAGGTATAAAATGCGACGAGAATACGTAGTACCAATGAGAGTAAGCGAGATAGCACATGTTTGCAATGTCTGTAGCCCGACCCATTCAAAACCGGTATGTTGAGCGCTGACCCATTGTTCATACTTACGAGTATCTATCTCTCGCGCTCGCACTTGAAACACTTATACCACTCTATATTGATGCTCACAGTGAATACAGAACATAATAAACCAATAAAATAATGAGATTGTATTTAGTTTCATAATAGCAAAACAATTATAAAAATTAAACCCTGCCAGAAAACAAATAGCAATTTCTTACATTTAGCCATCGTTTTTGGTAATGGCACATATATGGCATTTTATTACTCATTTATACTGATAAACTGAGATACATTTGGTATGCGCCGGGCCTGGGTTTTTTTCGAGCATTCTCCTTCCGGCCAAACGAACTCACTTATGCCTAAGACGTCCCACTTGATGTTTTCGATAGCTAACTCTAACTCATGTAAGCTTTCTGGTGTTCTCAGTGTTCGTGTGTTTAGTGTACATAGGTATAAACTGTTTCGATTTTGTTTCACTATTTTCGAGATAGTTTTTGTTGGCTTATTTGTTGGAGGGTGGTGGTCGGTTTCCCCCACGGTGACCAGCCGGATTGGGGGACAAAATATTGTGGTTTTTTCCTTGGTTACTTTTGTTATTGCATCTGTATATTGTTTCCGGTCGGAGGGGGTCTTCATTAGTTTTTTTGCATCTCTGACGTTGAGGCAGATCTCTCGCGTGTTACAAAAGTAAGTATGCCTGGTTTAACTACTTCCCTTGTTGTAGGGAACTGCTTGGCGTTTTCGTCGTTCATCGTATTTGATTTTTTCTGGGATGGAGTGGGAGTTGTTGGTGATCCTGATGTTGTTTCTTTCTTCCTTTTTTCGATTAAAGTTCGATGATTTTTTCACAATTAGCTTGTCGTATTTTATGTACGCTATGTTTCCATTTTTTCTTTCAGCTTCTACTTTTGACTTCAGTTGTTTGCGTATTTCTAAAACTTCTTTTGGGAAGTCCTCGCTAACATACACATTTGAAGGAAGGTTACGCTTGTTTCTCAGAATAAGATGTTTTTTCCAAGATGTTGTCAGGGATATTTTTAACGGGCGATTCTTTTCTGATTTTCAAATCAAAAAAAATCAAAATGTCTTTATTTGGACATCACATATTAATCAAAACTGACATAAAAATATTAAATCTATTTTATAAAACAAAAGAAAAAATAATACAAAAGAGAAAAAAAAAACAATATTAATACAATGACAAAGAAAGTTATAAAAACTGATGCCCAAATCGGAGAGCCACTCAGCTATTGCAGAGGAAACTGTCCCCTACGCTGATTTTCAGTGACCGCCGTTTAGTGACATTTCGAACCCTAATGACGGAGATACAAGTACAAATAACACAAAAAAAAGGTTCATATATAAAAAAAAATAACAGAAAACATTGGTATCATAGCACAAAAAAAAATATTTTAAAATAAAAAGTAAAAATAATAATAATAAGTAAAGTAAAAATAAAGATAAAAATGATTATCAATAATAACTATTATTTACTATACTATTCTATACATTATTTACTATACTATACTATACAGTCGTGGTCAACTAATTAGGGACATGCAAGATAGTGAAGAACAATAACCGGTTATGTACATACAAATATAAAACCCTATTGATTTCTCAGTAACTATTATTTGCATAATTTGGTCCGATTATTATGCTTTAAATGGCTGTAAATAAAAGAATAAATAAATAGAAAAAAGTATTTAATATCAAAGGTTGAACATGTATTCAATTTTAAGGTATAATTCTGTAGCTGGACATTTAATTAAGGACAGTAAACTATAATGAAAAATAGAGGTAAACAAAACTAATAATCTGCAGTATTATAATATCTTTAACAGCTCCATTTTATTACGTGTAAAATCAGTACCCAGTAGCAAAACCTTTGTTAGTAATTACCGCTTGACACCGATGTGGCATAGACATTATCAGTTTCTGGCATGTTTCGACAGGAATGTTTGCCCATGCCTCACAAAAAGCTTCATTAAGTTCATCTAAAGTTGTGGTACGATAAGTGGCTACTTTTTTCTTGATTTCGTGCCAAAGGCGCTCGATTGGGTTAAGGTCCGGGCTATTTGCTGGCCAATCTAGCACCGATACTGACTGACTGGTAAGAAACGACTTGACTGAACGGGCGGTATGTTTCGGGTCGTTATCATGCTGAAACGTCCATATAATAGGGAGATGCTCCTCAACATAGGGAAGCATCGTTTCCTCCAATATTGCCTTGTATTGATGTTGGTCTAAGTTACCCTGAACTTTCCTCACAGGTCCCACTCCACGTCCAGAAAATGAACCCCACATTTTAATGTTTCCACCGCCATGTTTCACCTGCTTTTTTGTGAATCTTGGATTCATTTCCGCTTTTACTGGACGCCGTACGTATTGCCTTCCATCTGAAGAAATCAAATTAACCTTGGTCTCGTCAGAGAATAATACATGTTGCCATTGGGCGTAGGTCCAATGTCCATATTTACGTGCAAACGCCAAACGAGCATTTCTATGTTCTTTCTTCAACAACGGTACTTTGCGAGCCACTCTTCCGAACAACCCTGCTTCTACCAGACGTCGTCGAACGGTCCTCGCTGAGACACCAGCTCTTTCGTCTGTCCCAAACACTTCGTGTTTAATTAAAATAGAGCCTAGAAACGGATCTTTCTTAGCTAACCTGGTTATCATTCTATCTTCTTGCGGAGTTGTTTTTCTCGATCTTTTTGTTCTGGGCACATTTAAATCTGTGTTATTGCGTCTGACATGTTGCACTGCATTGTATACCATAGTTTTTGAACTATTTAAATGTTCTGCTATCCTTCGGTATGGCCAACCATGCTCGACAACAAACTTCATGATAATTTTTCGTAGTGTTGGATCGCAACTTTTATTTTTACCCATTTTTCTTCAAAATATTTTTCAAAACTTAAAATAAATATCGGGATTGCCGCCAAAACTACCACGAAACAATAAGAGAAGAAGTAAAAAAGTATTGAGATTCAAATTTTGAAAATAGAACGCAATATCTCAGTGTCCCTAATTAAATGGCCAGCCAGCATTATTTGAACAAATAGCACTACGATAATCTATTAGCTATACTGTAAAGAGGTTTAATGTTTAAGAAGTTGTTATTGTTTGTATAATCGGGCACATAAATGACTAATTATACTTACATGTAAGAGATATGGAATATGGTTTAGACTCGTTGGAAAATAAAAAATAAATTCACAATTCGGTTTAACCAAAGAGTGTCCTTAATTAGTTGACCACGACAGTATATAAAAAAAAACCAGCAACTAAAAAAAGCAAATAGAAAAGTGATCGCATTAGTAGTAAACAAACAAACCGGTCTTAATGAAAGAATGAAAGGTACAATCCACCGCACCTTGTTTACGATATTTTATGATTATGTAACTAACTACAAATCATAAACAAGACACACAACGCCGAGTTAGTCAGAACTCAGACCCTTACAAAAACAGTTGAGTAATACTATAACTTTAGTGAATAATAATATAATTTTAGTGAATAGTAGAATATTTTGCCCCGATTCTTTGGATGTTACTTATTTCTTGGCTAGCTAAAGGTGTTCCTGAATCTTCTATAGTTTCTTTTATAAAATCTACCAATTCTATCTGTGTCTTTCCCTTTTCTTCGATGCCAAAAATAACTAAATTATTCCTTCTTTTCTCCTTCTCTAAAAAAATAATTTTTGTTCGTTAATTAAGTACGGTGGCAGCCGAGGATCCAAAAAAACCAAAATTATAAAAATACTTTATTTAAAATTACAAACTACATTATAACTAAAATGGCGACTGCTTGCCCCATATTAGAAAACAAGAGTGACAATTATATTTAAAATTAATTATAATGAAATACATTTATGTGAAGTGCAGATTCAGCTAAAGGATTGTTATAAAATTATAATTAAATAATACATTTGTATGAAGTGCAGATTTAGCTTTTTGATTGTTATAATTCCTGGATTCTGATACAATGGAATGTACATATTGCACCATCGCTTGCTAAGCGGTTCCCGCGATGCATGGGAATATAACAAATGTCTATTTAGCGATCCCACGGTCTATGGGGATATAACACCTCCCTCCTGAAGAACAGCATCTATTTGACGTCCTTAGATCTCGAATAGTGCTGTAAAATCTTCTCCACGTGATTACAATCTCCTTCCTCGTCCTCTGCTAGCTTTTGTTCTTTCTTGACTTTAAAGCTTTTACGATTCTTCAGGTTTTTATATATTATAACAGCAATGCTTAGTGCGCTTGCACTTAATATTATTCCATATAATGGGATTGTAGTATGATAAGGACTGTTTGTTTCAGTTGTTCCTGAAATTTCCGGCTGCAATGATATTTCATTACTTATTTCTTGAAGTTTTTTTATGGTCGAAAGTGTTTAGTTGAAATGACGTTTGTGAAACTTCAATTTTTTCAGAACTGTGTAAGTCTATTATTTTCAGTGGCTTTTCTCTTATGTGATCATTGCTATTAATTATTGTAAATTCTGAACTTTCTATTAAACATCCCAGAGGTAGAGTTACAAGATAACTGCCTTGTACTTTTACAAATTGTTGCTGATTGCAGGATAATTTTAAACTTGATGGCTCCGGAAATGTTATAATATAATGCTTGTCGTCAAGTTGTTCCACGGCTTCCGTAGTCAGGATCAAGGATACAAATTGACATGAACTTTGTATCTGCTGCGTTGTAATGAGGCGTTCTATATAGTCGGGCTGTTTTCTATAGGGATTGTTAAACTTGTTATCACAGAGATGAAATCCGTTGACCTTCGGGCATTGAGCCTCTATGTACATAAAATCTTTATTGTGACTTGCTAGGAATGGTTTAGGGGGAATAAGGATTTGATTATTCTTATTCGGTACTGCGGATGGGTGATATAAGAAATAAAATTTGGGAAAGACAATCAGAAACTTAAAGATTAACACAATATTCCTATCATTACAATAATAACCTACTTTAATAACATCAAAATAGTCTCTAAAACTAATGTCTAAAAGTTCCTCTTTCTTGTAGAGGTTATTTAACTTATTTAAAATATCTTTTTGCGTATTTATAAATAACATTGAATGATGTGTACTTTGAGCATGAATTTTCTAATCGAAATAATTCGTCCGTTATAGTTTCAACTATTGACACTAGTTAAATTATTTATCAAATTTTCCAATTTTCTTTGATTAATTGTTAAGTTATTAATAACATCATTATTTTGAAATAACCATTTTTGGTTAAACTAATGTGATTGATAAATTCGTTAACAATTTTATTATTATTTTAATTGCATTATCATACTTTATAGCATCCGTATAGTCGAGATATCCGGAAATAGTCTTTATTATTGAACCTAAACCGTTAATAAGCCCTCTTTTAACACGACTAGTCTCAAAGGTTTTCAATTGCTGTGAAACTTTTTCTAATTTAGTTACAAGAAGTGCGAATTTGAAAAAGTAAATGGTTTTATTTCTTAAAATTGGACGAATATTATCGATTTTTTCCTGAACTGAGTTTAAACTATCACAAGGTTGCTAACAGGATCGTCATTCTGTAACAATTGAGCACTTATAGGTACTCTTTTGAGTCTAGATTTGGCTATTGGGCCTCGTTTCTTTTTCGTGTAAATGTGTATCGGTAAGTCAGCTAAAACTTTGTCACGAGTAAAGCGAAGGGCAAGTTTTTGTCGGGATACTTTAGGGTTTCGTATGAATATTTGTTGGTTCCAAAAATTATTGATTAGTGACTTACGAATGCCAGTCCAGTCTGAAGGGATTCCGTTAGTATTAAATATTCGTGCTGCAGACTCTGTTACTTTATTTAAAATTACATTTACGAGAGCAACATTTAATAAATTATTATCAGGGTTGCTAATCACAAATTCTTGAACTAACTGGTCACATAATTTTATAAATCTAGGTAATACATTTGGGTTTCCATCGAATTCAGGTAATAAGCGTAAGGCTTGAAAAATTTTACCTAAATCGGCCATATTATATTTTTCTAAAGTTAATTTATTGTTATTATAAGATATTAAATTTCTATTCGCGTCTTGAAAGCGCGTCCTACTACTATACGTACTAAGCCTAGGGGTCTTCGATTGCCGCAGAAGGGAAATCTTAGAAGGAAAAATCTTATAAAATAGGGATAAGCAATCACTAGAAAGATTCTAATGTACTTACAGTTTTAATTTGGGTTTCTCTGGAGTATCAATGTTCGGATACGTCTCGCTGCGCCGCCTCGTAGATTCAGGATACTCGTGTTGAAACTTGATAGCTTCCCGGATGGACCGCAAGACGATAATCTTGATTTCAAGAATATATAATTTACGTTGCTTGCGACCCGGCCCGCGAGTATCCTACCGACTGCGCCAATTAAGTACGGTGGCAGCCGAGGATCCAAAAAAACCAAAATTATAAAAATACTTTATTTAAAATTACAAACTACATTATAACTAAAATGGCGACTGCTTGCCCGATATTAGAAAACAAGAGTGACAATTATATTTAAAATTAATTATAATGAAATACATTTATGTGAAGTGCAGATTCAGCTAAAGGATTGTTATAAAATTATAATTAAATAATACATTTGTATGAAGTACAGATTTAGCTTTTTGATTGTTATAATTCCTGGATTCTGATACAATGGAATGTACATATTGCACCATCGCTTGCTAAGCGGTTCCCGCGATGCATGGGAATATAACAAATGTCTATTTAGCGATCCCACGGTCTATGGGGATATAACACGTTGACTTTTTTGACGTTTGTTTGTTGACTTTATTTTTAAGGTGATTGTTTTCATCCGTTATTTTTTTCAATTTGTCGTCCAAAGCCTCCATAACATTTTTTGTTATAGCTGTCGTTAGAGTAATTGTTTGTTCGTTAAACTTTTCGTTTATTTTAGAGAATAGAATTTCCATTTGCTTTTCCATTTTTGGGTATTTTAATGTTTTGTAGTGGTAACACTAGGATAGATTATATCTTTTTCTGTGTTGGCAACACTTTTGACAGTTGTCCAAGTTGACGGGTGTCAGATGTGATGACAATAATGACAGATCGATGTGTGCTTAATTTTGAGGTTAGGTCTATGTATGCTTTATGCGGGCAAAATCGCCCAAATAACTTATTTTTGCACTGTCGTTCCAACTAAAACACTGTTCTGGTATAGTCTTCTAAACAAAAAATACTTTTCGTTGCAAATATAAAATACATTTATATAAATTACAACTTCAGCCCTCACAAACGATAATTTTTATAAAGTAATAAATATATATTTTTAATGTATATGTATATATATGTATGTGTGTGTATGTATGTGTATGTGTATGTGTATGTATGTGTATGTGTATGTATGTGTATGTATGTGTATGTGTATGTATGTGTATGTGTGTGTATGTGTATGTATGTGTATGTGTATGTATGTGTATGTGTATGTGTATGTGTATGTATGTGTATGTGTATGTATGTGTATGTGTATGTATGTGTATGTGTATGTGTATGTATGTGTATGTATGTGTATGTGTATGTGTATGTATGTGTATTTATTTATACTCTTTATTGCACACCACAATACATTAAAAAAAAAAGTAATACATATAAAGAAAATACATTGCAAAGTACAAAAGGCGGCCTTATCGCCTAACGGCGATTTTTTCCAGACGACCTTAGGGTTAGGAAATTAAAAAAACAATATGAAATACTGGTAGGTGGTGCGATTATAATAAACATACTTACTAATAACTACACACAAATACTTACTAGTAGTAAATATATATCATTATATAAAATATATAACAAAAATATACTAATAAATACAAGAATACATAAAAAATTATTACAATAGCAAAGATTCCAAAAAAAAAAAAAACAAAACAACTAGTTAATTTCAGACAAGTACATATCTTTAACGGATTTTTTAAATACTTCCAAAGATTTTGACAAACGTATATTTAGAGGAAGCGCATTCCATAGCTTAGTGGCATGAACTGTGAAAGAACGATTATAAAAAGAGGAATTATGAACAGGCATTTTAATTATAAGTTTTTGTGACGCTCGTGCAGTGTCTTGGTTACAAAGGTATTCAAATTTTTCCTTCAGATATGAAGGTGTTTTTGGGTGAAATAATACACAGTACAAAAGAGAAAGTATATGTAAATCCCGACGTCGACGTATGGGGAGCCACTTGAGTTTTTGACGAAAAACGGAAATGTGGTCATATTTGCGTAAGCTAAATATGAACCGTATAGCAAGGTTCTGAAGTCTCTCAAGCTTGTTTAATTTTTCTTCAGTTAAATCAATAAAGCTTGCGTCTGCATAGTCAAGGATGGATAGAAGAAGAGAATGTGCCAACATAATTTTGGTAGGGATTGGTAAAAAAAACTGTAGTCGACGTAAAGATCTCAATGCAGCAAATGTTTTCTTACTGATGTCACTAACCTGAACAGACCATGACAATGTCTGATCTAAGTACACACCCAAGTCTTTAGCGGATGAACAATAAGGAATAGTAACGCCGTTAAATGTTATAGATTCTAAATTTCGCCAATCAACTCTTGATATCATACCGCTACTGCCAATTATCATAACTTGGGACTTGTCAGGATTTATTTTTAAGCCAAATTGTTTACTCCAATTAGATATAGAAATTAGGTCATTGTTAATGGCGGTCACCGAAAAACCAAGATTTTCGAGCCGGGAGTGGTGATAAACTTGGATATCATCTGCATACATGTGATAGGAAGAAGAGATACTTTGAGTGATAGAGTTAATGAAAATAGCAAATAGTAAAGGAGATAGCACGCCGCCCTGAGGTACCCCAGCCGAGACATTACACCAGGATGATAACACTTTATCTGTCCGAATGCGTATGTATGTGTATGTATGTGTATTAGGGTGGTCCTTATTTATAAGGAAAAAATTTTTTTTTCGAATTTTTTAGAAATTATTTGCCAGAATGTACCTTTATATAAGACATGAAAATATAACAAATTTCAGCTCAATCGGTTAATATTAACACGTGCCGCATCGACGCTGAAGTTGTGAGATTCAATGTAAGGCAGTTACCTATAAGAACGACAATGTACGCTCGACTGTAAACATAAAATTACGCATTTTTTTTAAATTTTAGTATAAAAACATACTAATTAAAATGAAAACGTAAAATAAAGATATAGTTTATCCTAATACTATATTTTTTATTTATTGAAATGATACATCCACTTCAGATACATATTTTGGATTTAAGTAAGCCTCCTTTTGTGGCGACTGGGAACTCTCTCCGGTACTCCTGAACAACCTGAATAAAAAAAAATAATATTGAATGTGTTTTCTAAACCTAGCCTATATAATGTGCTCAAGAAAAAAATAACAAAAAATTAAATTTGTTTATACATACCTGTATCAAAAATTGTTTTTGATGTTCATTTTTCGTCATTTTTTCATTGTAATCTTCAATCAACTTGACTCCTCTTTCTGCAATATCATTTGTACATTTTAAGGTTGAAATAATATTTTTTCCTGTGCAATAATCCTCTCTGTTTTCCCAATTCAGCGGATCGTCCTTAAGAAATTCAACACAAATACCGAATCGTTTAAATAACTGAAGTGAATTGGCGGACAATAATTCAGTTGGTAGATCTTTTTGAACAAAATTTTGGACATCTCGGATTTGCAACGATAGTTTTTTCTCAATGACTTCTATCTCTTCATTTTCTTCTTCTTTTTCATTCACAGTCTCTATGTTTTTACTTGCACATTCCATAATTTTTTGAGCCATTCTAATTTTTTCAACTCTCTCAATTCTATCGTCAAATATTGCCATGGCAGCACACTCTTCACTTAGATACCATAAATGGTTTAAAAATTTTGTTATTGCAATGGTTGCAATGTTTTCATTAATATTTTTAAATTTAACCAATTTTCTCAAAAAATATATATCATTTAGGGGAGCTCCTGTAGTATTCGTTGCTGAAAACCAGGCCTCTACATAACAGTATACAACGAAAACGCAAATTTCTGCATTCAGTTTGGATTTATCCTTTCTCATTTTCATTTGATCGCGAAATAAAAAAAGTTTTAAACAATAAATCGCTTTAGACATCCATCTCGCTAAATGATATGCACCGGGGGCCCTAAAACTCACATTTGTATTATCTCCCAAAAAAATGAGCGTCAATTGCAAAAACTCTTTGTAGTCATCACGTGGTTGCTCTTCTGCAAGTTTCTGTTTCACAAAATAAATAATTTCGGGCGCTACATCTTTCAGTGCATTATAAACGGCTTCATCGCTGGTATAATCTAAAAATTTCATTTTATCAATGTCTAGGACCTTTTTACTTAAATTTATAATAAACTTTATTGATATATATTTGGATGTTAATAACGCATGTATTCAGTCGCAAATAAAACGTTGAAGAGAAATATTGTATTTTTAATTAAGAAAGAATCCGATGAATTTAAAAGAACCTTAAGAGCAATAATATAAAGAACATAATGGTCCTTCGAGCCGGATGGATTGACCGGTTTCTTATCGCAGCGTTTGGAGAACAAAAGGCGACCTTTTTCAGGTATAATTACTCATCTCCGAGGTAATTGAAGACTGTTTAAGTTGTAAACAACATTATTTAATATATTTAAAGTAAGATATTTTGTTTCTGATTCGATTTTACAACTTCTAAATGTCGACATCAACGACTGCAGAACAAACTGGATATTTAGCTACATTAGAAGATGTGGCTAGTAGATTGCAAAATGCACAAACAAACATTAAAAAATGCCCGAAACAGAGGCTCACTGGTGGATATATAAAGGCAAGAATAAAAGCAATAGAAGAATATTGGAACACTTTCAAAGACGCTCATAATTGTCTAACAAAATGTACACCGCGTGAACAAAAAGGAATTTTGCCGTACTATTTAAATGAAGAATACTATAAATTTGAAGAAATGTACTTATGTATTCACGCTGACTTATCCGACATGTTATTTAAGGCCCAACCAAGGATTCAAGATATTTCCATGGCATCAAACTCATCCCAGGATAGTCAGTTCTCGTTCGCAAAGTTACCCCGCATACAGCTTCCTATGTTTTCTGGAAAATACGAAGATTGGCCAACATATCAGGATTTGTTTTTAGCTTTGGTGCACAACACTTCTATCAGTGATGTCCAGAAGTTACATTACCTTAAAACTAGCGTTACGGGTGAAGCAGAGATGTTGTTGCGAAATATTCATATAACGGAAAGTAATTATACAAATGCATGGGAGGTGCTTAAAAATCGATTTGGAAATAAAAGAATGATAGTCAATACAATTTTTAAAAGATTGTTCTTACAAAGGAAAGTAAGTGTGCAGTCAGCATCACAAATAAAAGGAGTTTTGGATACTACGGTGGAATGTTTGAGTAACCTTAATAATTTAAAAATAAACACTGATTCTTGGGATCCAGTAATAATATTTTTGGTAAGTCAAAAATTGGATACAGAATCATTAAAAGATTGGGAACATCAGGCTTATAGAGAAAATTGTGATGACATGCCCACGTGGAAAGAAATGAAGAAATTTTTACAAACAAAATTTCGTACATTAGAGCTCATCGCCCCTTCATGTAATACATTTACAAGGGAGAAACAATCGACTCATAAGTCATTTCATGTAGTAACTAAAGAAACAGAAGATGATAATTGTCAGACTGCTCACATAACCGAAAGTATTTCACATATATGTAACTTTTGTAAAGGCAATGATCACTATATTCATAACTGTACCGAATTTAGAAACTTAACTGTAGAAGATCGCCATGCTTTTGTTAAAAATAACAATCTTTGTTTTAATTGTTTGATTCCAAATCATGGTGTTTATATATGTAAAAATAAGACAAGGTGCCGATTATGCAGAAGAAAACATAATTTTCTCTTACATCAGAATAGTGGAATAAAGGAAGAAGAGAAAACAGAGAAAGAAGAAAAAACATGTTCGAACGAAGAAAGTGAAGAGAAACATAAGGTCACAAATGCCCACTTCTCAAGAGAGTTATCAGGCAATAAAGTACTATTGGCTACAGCTCAAGTCAAAATTAAGGCAAGAAATGGCGAGTACTATACACTTCGCGCTCTTATTGATCAAGGCTCGGAGGCCTCATTTATTTCTGCTAGAGCAGTAGAACTACTAGGGATATTGAGAACTGACATAAACGGTATAGTCTCTGGAGTGGGTGAAGGAACAAAGTTATTAATTAAACATTTAGTTGATCTCTCGCTTACATCAAGATTTGGTGAAGAGAAAGAGATTTAAGTTAAGGCTTACGTGTTGAAGACTATATCATCAATCTTACCCTCAAAGCACATAATGACAAACTATGAAGAGCTCCAGACAATACAACTAGCAGATCCTAAGTATTGTACTCCCGACAAGATCGATATATTGCTGGGAGCTGAAGTGTTCTGTAAAATTATAGAAGAAGGTTTATTTAAAACGTCTGGAGGAATTGTAGCACAAAAAACTAGTTTAGGGTGGATTATTTCAGGACAACCAGAAGACACAGTAGAAACCAACCACAAGGTCATTACCATGCATCTTACAAGTATGGTACAGGAAGACAATGACATGTTGAGGAAATTTTGGGAAATAGAGACAGAATCATACAAAAAAAGAAAGATATTAATTGAAGAAGAAGAACAATGTGAAAGAATATACAGGGAAACAACTAAGAGAGACGACAGCGGAAGGTATACAGTCCACTTACCTTTGAGACAAAGCATTAAAGAAACCATTAATTTATGTGGAGATACAAAGCAGCAAGCTGTAATACGATTTAAACAATTAGAGAAAAAATTTACTAGTGATGACAATTTTAGAATAGAATATACAAAAGTAATCAAGGAATATCAAGAGATGGGTCATATGAAGAAATCAAGTACACAAGATAATAAATTATCGATATACTTGCCTCACCACGCCGTTATACGTAAAGATAAGGACACAACAAAGGTTCGGGTTGTTTACGATGCTTCGGCAAAAGGAAAAACGGGCAAATCACTGAATGACACCATGTTGGTTGGACCTGTTCTACAAACAGATCTTCGTAGTCTAATTATGTCGTGGCGAACACATAAGATATGTATCGTGGGTGATATAGTAAAAATGTATAGAATGATTAACATGGCGGAAGAATATACAGAAATGCAACGTATTGTTTGGAGGGATAGCGTAGATAAGAACTTAGAAAGCTATAATTTAACAACAGTTTCGTTCGGCACAGCAGCAGCACCTTTTTTAAGTGTACGAACATTAAATCAATTAGCGGATGACGAAGAACATGATTTTCCTGAGACCGCACCTATAATAAAAAGGGCCTTTTATATGGATGATTTAATGGTTGGACATGAAGATGTAAATTCGACCATAAAAATGTGTGAAGAAATAAAAACTATATTACTTAGGGGAGGATTCATGATGCAAAAATGGTCAAGTAATTCTGATGAAGTTTTAAGCTATTTACAAAAGGGAAATAAATGTGTGAAAGATACATTAGAAATTAAACTCGACAAAATAATAAAGATACTTGGATTAACATGGGATAGGAAAGACGATGTTTTTAATATAACTGTGAACTTACCTGAGTCAGAAGGGACTGTAACAAAAAGGTCTATTCTATCCGATGTCTCTCGTTTGTTTGACCCGTTCGGCTGGCTGGCACCAGTCATTGTCACTGCTAAAGCATTAATTCAAAAACTATGGCTTTACAATTTAGGATGGGATGATGAACTTCCTACAGATCTGCAAGAGGAATGGTTGAGATATAGAGCAGACTTAATACATCTGCGAAGAATAAAAGTGCCTAGATGGTTGAAGACATCAAGCAATAACAAGGAAATACAGTTGCACGGCTTTGCGGACGCTTCAACTCAGGCATATGCCGCGGTGGTTTATTTGAGAGTTATTGAGGAAGTTAAAATCAATGATAACGATACCGACAAAGTAGTCCACGTAACTATGATAGCATCACGTACCAAGATAGCGCCTTTGAAACAATTGTCAGTGCCAAAATTAGAACTTTGTGCTGCAGCTTTACTAGCACAGCTTATAAATGACCTTGAAGATTTGTTAAACATCTCCAAAGATATGATTTTTGCATGGACAGATTCTATGGTTGTTCTGTCCTGGCTGCAATCACATCCCAGTCGTTGGCAAACATTTGTTGCAAACAGGGTGTCTGATATTACTCGAGTCCTAAAAAACAGTCATTGGAGATATGTCCAGACTTCTGAAAATCCTGCTGATATTGCAACTAGAGGCTCTAAAGCAAGCGATATAGCAGACTTAAAGCTTTGGTGGTGTGGACCAGAATGGTTACAGCTAAAGGAAATAAATTTTGTTAGCCACGATATACCACAAACAGATATGGAGATGAAAAAGTCTTCATTTCATATTAATTTGGACGAAAAACCACTCTGGGAACGATTTTCAAATATATTAAAGCTGAAACGAGTGCTAGCCTATTGCCGAAGAATGTTAAAAAAAGACAAAGTAAGACCAAAATATTTGACTACTGAAGAACTAGAGAAACCATTAGAAGATTGTATAAGATATTATCAAAAATTAATTTATGGAAAAGAAATTGAAGATATTAAGAAAGATAAAAGAGTTAAGAAACGAAGTTCTCTTATAAAACTTTCACCGTATTTAGATGAAAATGCCTTATTAAGAGTAGGAGGAAGACTACAAAATGCATTAATTGAAGAGTGTAGTAAGCATCCAATTATTATACCCGCTAACCAGCACATTACTAAATTATTGATAAGAGAAGCACACAAGAAAACATTGCATGGTGGTTTACAGCTTATGATGGCTTATGTGAGAAGTAAATATTGGGTCATCAATCTTAAGTCCGGTATTAAGAAATGTTTAAGAAATTGTCAGACTTGCATCGTTGACAAGGCAAAGACTAAGAACCAATTTATGGGTCAGTTGCCGGCTATGAGAGTAAACCCTCACCGTCCATTTTTAAACAGCGGCGTCGATTATGCTGGACCTGTTTTTATGCGAACATCTAAGGGTCGCGGGTATCATGCCACCAAGGGATACATTTGCCTGTTCGTATGCATGTCTACCCGTGCCATACATCTCGAAGCTGTATCAGACCTGTCTTCACAAGCCTTTATCGCAGCATTCCGGCGTTTTGTAGCTCGCAGAGGGCACTGTTTGAACCTGTGGAGTGACAACGGAACTAATCTTGTTGGAGCAGCAACAATTTTAAAAGAAATTTTTCAAAAAGGGAAAAATAATTTCAACGAAGAAGTTGCTGCCCTCTTAGCTAACGACGGCACGACAGCACACTTTATACCACCGAGAATGCCATCATATGGAGGTCTGTGGGAAGCAGGAATCCAATCAGCTAAAAGACATTTAGCAAGAGTTAATAAGGACACAAAGCTTACCTACGAAGAAATGTCGACACTTTTAACGCAGATTGAAGCCTGTTTGAATTCTCGTCCACTATGTGTGATAGACAACACAACTGACACATCTCTGACCCCGGGTCATTTTCTAATCGGTGAACCTTTGATAGGTGTGCCAGATAATAACTATACCGAAAAAAAAAAAAACTTACTTACTAGATGGCAACTTGTACAGAAAATGACCCAAGATTTTTGGCAACGATGCCAATCAGAATATCTGAACACTATGCAACAAAGATATAAGTGGCAATTGACTGTACCGTCGCCTTCAGTGGGAGATATTGTAATAATTAAAGAGGAAAATATGCCACCCACAAAATGGTTGCTAGGCAGAATCAAACACCTACATCCAGGAACAGACAACCTAGTAAGAGTAATAACTGTTGAATGTAAAGGCAACAAGGAACTAAAAAGGCCGTTGTCTAAAATTATATTACTCCCAAAAGAAGCAGATTGATTAACAATTAAATATAGCAGGGTGGGCAGAATATATAATATGCATGTTAAAAACTATAGTTTTTAGTGGGCAGTATGTCTAGGACCTTTTTACTTAAATTTATAATAACCTTTATTGATATATATTTGGATGTTAATAACGCATGTATTCAGTCGCAAATAAAACGTTGAAGAGAAATATTGTATTTTTAATTAAGAAAGAATCCGATCAATTTAAAAGAACCTTAAGAGCAATAATATAAAGAACAATCAATATTCTTCCAGTTTTCTTTCAGTGCTTTGAATTGAGCAATTTCAGGGCCGGATGTTACAATTGCTTTTGTCCTCGTGAATACACCAGCCAAAACGACCTCAAATATATGGTGTCGGCATGGAAGCCACAAAATATCTCGCCCTAACCTTTGTTGAAGCAGAACTGCAGCTCCTTTTATACGTCCAGTGTTTGATGCTGTAGTATCAAAACAAAAGGCTTGAATTTTTTCGGTTAAATTCCATTCATCAGTGATATGGAACACAGCAGAGCAAACTTCCGATCCTCCTGATGATGCAATTCCAGGTACTCCTAATAATTGTTCAAAATCTACACCAACCGCGATCACAGGAAGCCGATCAATTTTCTCATTTTTTGTGATATCAGGCAATAATTTGGAATCCCAATGCACTTCAATAAAATTTGCATCATTTCCTACCGATTTTATTGATGAATATTTTATTTTCCGCAAAATCTCTCTATTTCTTTTGATAGACGATCTATTGAGAACAAACTCGGTGATATCTATATTAAGAGCTTCTAGGACGGCAGAAATAATATGCATTGCATCCCTGTCACTCACTTTACATTTGTCCAAGGCAGCGGCCAGGCGAGGTGTCATTAACGTCTTTCGTCCTCTCTTGTTTGAAGATGGACCCTGTTGAGATTCCGATATGAAATATGTGTCATCTTCACTGTTGTCTTGATTTATCACTTTTTTCTGTGAATCTTCGTGTTCTTTATCTTCCATTTCAAAATGTCCAATCGAACAACTAGAATTTTCCAACAAATCTTCTTTTCTTTTCAACTCTGCAGCTGTGCGTTTTTCTTTCCGCTTTTCCTTACGTAATAATTTGATATCTACTCCCAACATACAACCTACTCTACCTTTCTCCCTTTGCTTAATTAAAAATTCTCTACCTTCGGCGATTTTAATCTCATTTAACGCATTTAAGGTGGCAATATCGAAAAGGTTGTCTAAATCTTCTTTAAAATCATTTTCTTTTTCTCTCTGCCGTTCAGTATCTCTATTTTTAGATTTTTCTAAATTTCTGACATTATCGTACAAAGATTTTAATTTCGAAATACAGTTTGAACGGTTTTGAACTGGGATTCTTGCTTTTTTCCAAAAAACGACCACTTCATCAATAACTAAAGCACTGCTGTCATTAAGATTTAAATTTACCACTCTCATGTTATAAAAAAGTACACTCAAAACATCTCGTTTACATGGTAATTTACTACCGCAGATTTGATTTTGCATCACTCCAACTAGATAAATATTTTTCCGCAAAGTGGACATTTCAGCACTTTTATCAATTACTTATATAGCACGTCTTTTCTTATGCACTTCAAGTACGAAACTAAAACGAATTGCAGCATTGAACAAATAATATGTAAAAACAAAATTGACTTGTCTAGACTTGTAGTCGCGTTTTTAGCGAATTCGAACGCACTTGGTGGTTAGTTGCGCCGACTCGTCGTAGCATGTTAGACAGTCAGATGCATGAAACTTCAAGGCCAATGCGGCACGTGTTAATATTATCGGATTGAGCTGAAATTTTGTATTTTTAATGTTTTGGTGTAACTGAACAAAATTACAAATAATTTTGAAAAAATATGAACTTTCGAAAATAAGGACCACCCTAATGTGTATGTATGTGTATGGGTATGTGTATGTATGTGTATGTGTATGTATGTGTATGTGTATGTATGCGTATGTGTATGTATGTGTATGTGTATGTATGTGTATGTGTATGTATGTGTGTATATATATATATATATATATATATATTTATTTATTAGGTAATTATGTACTATAATATAATATAATATACTTGCCTACTGACGTGGCCCTATCGCGAAGGATAGGTTAGACTAACACGGGTTGCGGTGACCGCCACGAAGAAACCGTTTGCTTTTGTTCAGCTGCATTGCTCGACCTCGACGACGTAACTTCGGATATTCGTATTTTATTTTATTTTATTTTTATTATTTTTGCTAGTTTCTGACTGTTTTGTATTTCGTATTATAATCTTTTGTAGAATTTGTTTGTTTTTTTTTTGTATATATGTATATCTCCGTAATATCTTAATAATATCTTAAAATAATATCTAGTATTTAGTTTTTTTTTTTAGTTAATGTCTATTTATATGTTTATTGTATTTTTTTTTGTTATAGCTATTAATATGTATATAGTATTTTAGTATTTAATTTAAATGATACTTGTCGCGCTATTCATAGTAGGGTACCACTGAAAATCAGTGCTGGGTTTATAAAACCCAACTCAAAGCTGAGTGGTACACCTTTTTGGGGATGCAATGTCATAGTCAGCATTTTTTTTTTTTTTTTATTTAATTAACTTTAATCTTAGGTAGAATATTATTATTTTTTTTTGTCTTAAATTATGTATTTTTTTTTTAATTTAATGTGTTTTTTTTATTATGGTTGTTGATTATTTTTATATTTATCTAAGTGTTGCCCATTTTTTTTTTATATATTTTTTTTTTGTAATTCTCTGTGTAAAGATGGCTGTGATTGGTTGGCCCCAAATAAATGTGTTTTCTTTCTTTCTTTCTTTCTTTCTTTCTTCTAAAATGTTCACTGTATTAACGGTTCAATATTTCACTTATTGCACTATTAGCTAAGAATGGTTGCGGAGCTCTCTCTTATACGTGTTTACTCTTTCGCCACCGGAACCGGCAAAATTACTATAATATACATAATAAGTTGTATACCAGCAATCATTTCGTTTCATGTCACTTCGTTAGGTCTTCAGTTTGGATGAGTCACTATTTTTTATAAATTCTCGTGTGAGATAGTGTAGGCGTTTATTCGAGGAAGTAAGAACTTCAGGGACGTATAAGGTAATTTTTGGTTTTTCATTTTTTATATGGTACGTGTTGAGTCTATTGACTAGATTAACTTAAAAGACTTATGAAAATTTTCTTTAAGAATTGTAGATGTTAATTCAACAATATCTACGTAATAACTCTTCATTTTAAAGCAAAATATATTTTTAATGTCTGTCTTATTCACGGGTTGGTTAACAGCACTGCCGAATTTTTGTATGGTGTCGATTAAGGTATCACTAGTTTCAGGATTACAGGTGGAAACGTTTTTTATATCAAGTTATGCGGCATTTTGCTGTTTCTCCAAAAGTGGCGGGTTCGTGCCGCGACGGAGACGGGAGACCGAGACAGGAGACTGAGACTAGAGACCGCGACAAGTGTCTCGGTCTCTTCGGCATGTACTGTAGATCGCGACAAGTGTCGCGGAGCAACCGCTTAGTTCAAGAGAGTCTGTCGATAAAGTCAGTGGTGTTTTGTGTCGTGATGGAAAACCAAGTAATGAAGCTGCTATTGGAGGAAGAAGAAGACGATGATTTGCTCTTATATTATTATTACAAATACAAAACTGAAAGACGATTACTTATTAATGATTTATATTTAACTAGAGAATAGGAACGATCATTTTCGCTATTAGTAAAAAAGCACCTGATGTTTGATGACATTATATTCAGGAAATATTTTCGGCTGAATAAAACACAGTTTGATTACATATTGAATTTACTTAAAAAAACAATGCAAGAAAAGGGAAAAATTTCAGTGAAAGAAAAGTTAGCACTATCTTTAAAGTTTGCCAATTCATCGAAATTATTCTGGTCGATTTCACCGTCATTGCTTGGAAATGGTTCACTCGAAATATTTGTTAATTGGCGAGATGTGAAATCAATCAATCGAGTATTTGTTTCGTGTTCTGATGAAGCTGCACTTATCGGAGAAAATGAATTGAATGAATTGTATGATGAATTTGAATTATATGATAACGGATTGTAATAACTTGTAGTTTGACCCTCGATATCTCCGATCTCATACTTGGAGACAATATTAAATATTTCAGTTTTTGCCATTGCTCTTGAACGTGCGCTCAATTTTCTTAGCATCATTTCAATATGTTTGGCAAATGTCGATATATCATCAACTGATTCTTGAGATTTTAATGACTCCAGCTGTCTATTTCGGTTTTCCTGCCTGTCATTCATAAATTTAATAAATTCATCTTCTTTTTGTCTCTTTCTCTTTGTATACTTGGCGGTTGATTTTTCAGAACTGTTACTTAGTGGTATATTAGATCTCTCTTGTCTAGATTTAGAAGTGCCTGGTAACTCCTTTGAAGGAGTATGTACTGACGTGTCTGAGGCTTCATGAGGAGTATCTTCATGTTCTACTCCTGGGGAGGTATTAGTAACTTCTTGTTCTACACTGGTGCAGCTTTGCCGTTCTGATGGTGTGTTTTCTATAAATGTTAAGCGTTCATAAAACTGCCACTTTGAATTTTTAGCTGGTGCTGCAGATCCCGTCGATTGTTTTAGTTTCCGATTATATCTGTTGTAGGAGTCCCTGATCAGTTTCCATTTTTTACGGCATTCCGAATCTGTAATAAATAATAATATTATTTCTTTTATTTTTAGATTCATAGCGACTGGAGAAACATATGCTTCGCTATCATTCGAATTTCGTATATCATCTTCTTATATTTCACAAATGGTCAAGGAGGTGTTAAAACATTTAAAGACTGTTTTGGTGCCAATTTTTATGCCTATTCCAAAAGAAAGTGATTTTAGGCTTATATCTGAAGGATTTTGGAACAAATGTCAATTCCCCAATTGCACAGGTGCTATTGATGGGAAGCACATCAGAATAAGAGCCCCTGAAAATAGTAGGTCGTTGTATTTTAATTATAAGAAGTATTACTCAATTGTTCTTCTGGCTATTGTAGACCATAATTACAAGTTCATTGCAGTAGACGTTGTCTCTTATGGCAAAGAAGGAGATAGTGGAATATTCCAAAAGTCTACAATGGGAAAGCAAATAATGAAAAATGAATTAAATTTTCCGGAACCAAAAAATCTACCAAATTCGAACATAATATTACCCCATTTTTTAGTTGGAGTTGAAGCATTTAGTCTTGATACTTTTATGATGAAACCTTACGCTAGAAGAGTTGCAAAAAACGATTTAAGCAAAGAAATATTTAACTACCGCCTTTGTCGTGCAAGACGGGTATCGGAAAACGCGTTCGGTTTGCCGTCTCAGGTGTTTAGAATATTTTACACTCCTATCGGAATAGCGCCAGAAACATGCACTGACATGATCTTAGTTGTTGCCTGTTGCTTGCATAACCTATTAAGAGATGGATTTTTGGAGTCTGCTCAAATGCCCGTACATCAATGGAATCGAGAGGAAGAAAATTTACCTTCAAATTTTGTTACATTACGTGGAACAGGAGGGTTTTCGAACAGCAACGGACTCGATATTAGAGTAAAATTAACCAATTACTTGACATCACAGCAAGGAGCAGCAGACTGGCAGGAACAACATGTCACACGGCTTGTTTGAACTGATTCCAATGCACCTTTTCTTTCTATGTTATTACGTATCTATTATGTACGATTATAAACTATGAACTATGTTTCCTTCAAAAATATTAATTTTATGCAAAATAAATAAAATAAGAATAACTCACCTGTTTTATTGCATTGTATGCCTTCTGGTATGCTTTTCCAAATATTGTCCTTCAAATTTTCGTCTCTGTAGGAGTCTAGTTGTGCATTGTATAGCGGAGGGTGCTGCCTGATTAGTTCAATCAGAGTCTCACAGTCTTCGTCAGAAAAACTCATTTTTAAACTCATTTTTTTAACACTAAACACGTGTGCTTTCACGAGCGCGACACAGACACTACTGTTCCGGGACAGCGACCGTCTCGTTGTCTCTTGTCTCGCGTCTCGGTCTCCTGTCTCGGTCTCGCTCGCGAACTGTCGCGTGTACATTGCCTAACGTCAAGTAGCGGTCGCGGTCTCTAGTCTCAGTCTCCCGTCTCTGTCGCGGCACGAACCGCCACCTCAAGAAGTCTACCTTATCTTTAAGACCTTTTATATGTTTTTATTACTTACTACATTCCGCCTTTATTCATTTCTTGCAGGGCGTCATCTTACTTATCCGACAAGAATGATAAGGTGTTCTTATTTTCTTTTGGTCGGTGGTTGGTCGTTCTGCTTTCTTATTTCACAATTTTGTATTTGGATGTCAGCATTCTGCGTAAGAATATTTACAAGAGCTGCCTGCATAGTGTCCATTTTGTCGTTCTGTTGATTTTGTTTTATTACTAGTTCTGAAAATCTTTTAAGGCTACCCTTAATATTTTATATGATGCACATGCTCCACTTAAATCTGTAAGGGTCAAACACTTAGTGCGTCCTGTCTTACTTCGTTGATTAAATATTATGCAAAGACGCAATGGGGCAAAAAACAAATGTAAAAATAATCCAAGTGATCTAAATGTTACTGCTAATAAGAAACTGCGAAATCTGTGTAATATGATATGTAGAAACGCTAAGCGCCGTCACACATTTTCTTCTCTCGATTTCTTTTCTTTCTTTCCTTCTCAGAAGTGAAGATGTTTTAAATTACTGAGTATGGGTAAGTCAACTGTTAATATAAATAAACAGACTAATTTAAACTCACAATTTTTTTACCTTTCCTTTCCTCCTCTTAAAATTAACAACGCTCTAAAGCCTTTTACTCTTCAAAAACTGACATCAGCAACCCCACCTATCTGTGATATTTTTAGCTTCCATGACATTGCGGAGAGTGATGTTAAGCAGGGTATCCCGGCTATTGCAAAAAAAGCAGTTGATAATGATAATATTCGTCGGGAAATACTTCTTTTCAACCCTTGGTAAACATTATAACCCATATGTTGCTAGGTATATTAAGCTGTCTAAATACCTCATCTCCCGCAATCAAATGGTTTTCTTCTTTTCTACGTGGACGCCGGCAGAGAGATTGTATGGGTGAGGACTTCTCAGACTGTACAGATATCGCTACAGGTGTACCACAAAGTGGTGTTTTATCACCTCTTCTCTTCTCACTGTTTATTAACGAAATCTCTGAAGTCATTCCATGTCACTACCGTCTCTATGCAGATGATTGGCAGTTATATCGACACACTACAATTAACTATCTGGTTTCTACTATTGATGCTCTTAATCTCAGTATGATTAGGAAGTGGGCTAAGTAATACGGCATCCTGATTAGCCTATTCAAGTCACATTCATCTTCTTTTTACTCCGATTCCTTCACTGTGCAGACCATAAGACTGTGGAATGATCTTCCACTTAACATTAAACGTGCACAGTCATGCGATTCGTTTAAGCGCTGCCTTAAAGTTCACTTTTTAAATTTATAGCGTGTTTGTCGTCTGTATTGTTATTTGTTTATTTGCATAAGTATGTATATTTTATTTGTGAATGTGTATGTGTATGTATGTATATATTTGTTTGTATGTATATTCGTATGTGTGTATATATGTAAATATGTGTATGTAATGCTTTCTTTTTGTTTTTATATTTTTATTATTCAAACAACACCCACACTACGTCTCATTATTCCTCTAATTAATTGGTTGCCTGGAAGAGATTGCTCTGTAGCGATAAGGCCGCCAAATTTGTACATTTTTTCTGTTTTATTTTTTATTTTTTGTTATTGTTTTTTCTGGGTGTACAATAAAGAATATTTATTATTATTATTAAAACCCTTGAATGTAGGAAATAAGCAATTGCGACACAAAATAAATAAGGCTGACTTACCTTTTCTGTCTTATGTTTTCATTTGAATACCATTCTCTGAAAAAAAACAAAAATCTCGGCATTATTATGGACGGTGATCTTTCATTGATAGCACAACTTGACGAAGATAACAGAAAATTTCACTACTGGCTACAGTGACTACACTCACTTATACGGTTGCAGAATTTTCTTTCTCTAAAAAATAAAATTATGTTAGCCCAAACTCTTCTCCTACCACTTCTTGATTACGCTGACATCTGCTACTTGGTTGCATCTGAGGAGCTGCTAAATAAACTTGAACGACTCCAAAGTTTGTGCAATCGGTTTTTTTTTGCGGTTTGCGAAAATTGGACCATGTGTCAGAATTTCGCAGTCAATTAAAGTGGCTCCCTATCCGCCTTCGCCGGTATGTGCATATACTATGACTCTTATTTAAGTGAACGTTTTCAAGCTCCCGTTTTAGAAACAAGACCACATCGTTCGTGTGTCATTTTAAAATCTCTATAGGTGTCTTATTTTAATACCACGTTCTATTCCAATTCTTCTACCGTTGTCGCTGCTCAAGTATGGAACTACCTTTCGAAAGTTGTATTTTATGGAAATAAAACTCTTAGCTCTTTCAAGATAGATTGAAACAGCAAAAGCTTTCCTCTATATCATAAATTATGTGTATGCATTAGTATTTATGTGTGTGTGTATTTATGTATATATATGTATATGGATGTAAGTATGTAGATTTTATATGATAGATAATGTTATGCGTATGTTTGTGTGAGTATATGTATGTATAATAAAACGTATGAATATATATGTAAGCTTTATGTGACATTGACATATACTTTTGAGCAAATATCAGTTTAGCCATAAGAGGGAGCCACTAGTGAAGATAATGATATTAACCCTCTATTGCATGAATTATTAAATTAAAAAGAAAAAAAATATTTTTATGTTTTAATGTGTTTTAATAGAGCTTGTAAGACAAAATATAAAGTGAAAAAAAAATAAGTATCTTATTTTAGAAAAAAAAAAACAAAAGCCAAAATTGGCTTCCCATGCAATAACGTCGGTGTATGGGACTGCCATTTTTGGCTTCCTATGCACAAAAAACTTACACAAGGTGAAATTCTTTAAAACAGTTTCTTTTCTCATTCAAGCAAAGAAACACGTCACATTTCTCACATTTTATATGAGAACGCAAAGAACAATCATTCTGACATAATTGACGATTCTTTTGGTGTATCGGGAAATGGTCAATTTTGTCTGTACGTACTGAATTTAGAGGTAGGTCTTGCACTTTTGCTGGGGTTTTCCGTGCCCTTTTTCGAGGTGCGAAAGATTCATTTCTACTGGTAGGAGTACCCGTTCTAGATGACGTAAGAGTATTTCCTCTTGACAAGGTAGGTGTGCCGGGATTACTGATACTAGGACGGCCTCTTTTTCTTGAGATGCTTTTGCCAGCCTTGCAAATATGTTCAGAAATGGCTAACTTGAAGTCAAATAGTGACATGTATTGGTCAGTTTTGCGTCGCCACAGTAACCAAGCATTAACTGCACACATATCAACCAAGTGGAAAAATATTTTTTTATACCACTGACGAGATCTTATTTTGATCCTATACAGACCTAACAAAGAGTCAAGCAAATCAACGCCTCCCATGTATCGGTTATACACATCAACGCATTGTGGCGATGTTATGTCTTTGTAATGTTTATCTTTTCTGAAATATCTAGTCTTAGTAGAAGTCGGTTCACTACCAACAAACGCAGACAGTAAATTGACCACTTTATTGTCATACCATGATACCAGGCTTAGTTTTACGTCATCGACGATGGCGATTTTCTCAACTATAGTACCACGACCTATTTTCTTCAGGTCCTTTTCTGTAGGCATATCAGCGTTAGGTACTCTGTTCATCCTAATGGTTCCCAATGGCAGCAATCCATTTTTATACAGGTAAACTTGCAATCTTATACTGTTGAACCAGTTATCGAAAAATATTTTGTGGTTTACATTTCGAGGCACAGTAGATGTGAGTCGTGTAACAACGTTGGAGCTGACACCAAGATCTGGTGCATCACTTGGAAAAATGTTGCTTTGATCGCCAGCAAAAATATCGAAGTCGTAACTAAACCCTGATACGCCACTTAACACTTGATTTTTGTACCCCCACTTATGAGGTTTGGCTGGATTGTACTGTTTGAGTTGGTGGCGAGCTTTCGTGGGTATAATTTGCTCATCTACGGCCAGATATTCTTCTTTGGGTATCAAAAGTAACCGCTCTCTTAATTTATCTATGAGAGTTCGAATTTTGAACAGTTTGTCGTGACCTTGTGTACCGGGTGGTTTGAACTCATCATTATTATTGAAATGAAGATGACGTTTTATCATTTCAAACTTATTACATGTCATTATTGAATTGACTTGATGCTGACCAATGTTGTTGGACCAATACATCCGTGTAGATGGCAGGTGAACTAATGAGGTGAAGATGATAATATCTATAAATTGCTCAATCTCCGTATTTGTGATATTTGCTGGCTTGTTAATATTGACCTGAGTAGATTTCAGATTTGACTGTTCCGTAATAAATGTTATCAAATCTTCTGTGAAAAAAAATTGAAAAAATTCGGCAGGTGATTCTAATTCTTGAGTAAACTCTGGCAATTCCTGGCTACCACTAAAATTGAAATTATTTTCATCATACGCTGGCATTTTTCCTTCAGTCCAGATAATTTTTTCCTTAACTGCTCGCTTCTGTTTCAAATTTTTAGGTCTAGAATCAACTATTTCGTCATCGGAAGTATCGGAATCGGATGGTGGAATAATTATGGGTTTTTTACGTGTTAGGTTGCGCAAGCGAGAAAGCGGAACATCGTCATCGGAATCAGATAGTGAATCATCGTTACTAAGAGAGCCATCACCAAGAATAGGTTTAATGCAGTTAGCAGTGCCATAAAAGCGTGAAGGAAGCATTCTGAAAAGATAAAAAAAAATGCATGCGAAGCCATTTTAGGCGCAAACATACTTCATCGTAAATGCATGCGAAGCCATAATTGGCTCCTGTAGAAAATATTGAAAATGAAGTATACGGAGCAAATATTTTGAATAAACTGTGATAGGGGTCGAAAACAGAGGTTTTGCAGAACATTATTTACATTTTTTAACATCAATTTTCTTACCTTTTCTATTTAATTTCCACCAACAAAGCTGCAACAAATTTCACTAAGAACGACTTCGCGTACGCACCGGAGAAAAGTGAGGTTATAATGACACATGACGTTGGCCATAGACAATAAAAATTACGTTTCGTTTCAGTTTGAATTCCTTAATATTACTACATTGAGATTTTATAAATTTTGTTTAAAATTAGGGTAGAAATAAATTACTAAAGTTGAGCAGCCAAAATTGGCTTTGTATGCAATAGAGGGTTAAAGTGAGTTATGATGTGGGCGAGGGCACGAGGCTTTTTAAAAATAAGACAAAGGTGTTTACGGTTTGAAAGAACGTTGTAGACTAATGTTTATTATAAAATAAAGAACTTATATATTAAATGAACAATGGGTAGTTGTCATGATAATGATGTACTTAACAATACGTGATGGTTTCCTTAATGTTAGTCTAATGCTTTCTTTATTGTCTAAAGTGTTAGTAACAGTATCGTCTTACATACAAGGTATCGATTACAGCGATATAACTCCTCCCCCCTTAAGAGAGAGGCGTGACGTCGGTTTTTGCAGCTGATGAGGATGTTCTTCATCTTCTAGTTGCGGAACCGGGAAACGCTTCGTTTTAGGCAGCCACCAAAACTTGTACATGGCTGCTCCAACTCCAATCAGGATAATTATGGTGTAAATACTTATTGATGGCCAACTTGGTGTATTCGGAATTGATGTCATGAAGCTTGTGGGAACTTCGATGTTTTCACTTTTTTTTAATAATATCTTTTATTTCATCAATTTCTACATCTTCAATTTGAATTGTGAGAGGTGCAGCTTTAGGTGTTAAGTGAGCACGTGGTAGGGGGATGGTCTCTTTGATGTGAATATATTTTTTATGTGTTGTAAGTATTCTATTGCCAATTTTTGTTTTACAATTATTGTCAATAGTTATCAATATCGCTTCTTTACAACGTTGGTATTATACATCGTTGCCGCAGCTGGACTTTATGACTTCTTCTTCTTTAAGAATGATTATCTAGTTATTTTCTTCTATTCGTCTTATAATATTATTTTCATAACATGCTGTCGCATAGGTGCAGTTTGTGGTTCTTGATGTTGTATCAGTTGAGCTATGCAGTCTTCAGAGTGAAGTAGGGGTTGCCATTCTAGGTGCTTGGAGATGACGTTATCGTCTTCGATCTCCAGGCAGGTTTCAGGAGGGTACCCAAATTCTTTATTTCCCAAGACAAGGAGAGGGTTTTTAGGGATAAGTACTGTATTATTTTTATTAGGGATGGAATAAAGGTGTAACAAATTATAGGGCTGTTTTGCAACTAAGGGTATTTCTAATATGAAAGTAAGTGTTTCATTAGTGCTGTATGCTTTGACTCCTAATGCCTTTTCCCAAAGATGTATGTTCTGAAGGTTCGGGGAAAATGCCAAGTAGGAGCTTATCTCGTTCTGTATAAAGTTTAGTTCCTCGATAAGGTAGCTTGGGTCTATGATGCTAGGGTGTATTTTGCCTAGGTGCGAAAACGTTATAGCATTTTCTAATGTTTGAAGTTTATCGTAGAGTTGTTGTAATGATCTTTCTATTTCGTTAAGAATGTTGTTTGTCTCTACTTCGTTTTTCAGGATGTTATGCTGTGATGCGAGTTCGCCTATTGTTTTGCTGATTTTATCTTGATTATTTGTTATATGGATTAAGTTTTTCTCATAATTATTCATAAAATTAGTCATAATGTTAATTATTTTCTTTAAATTATATGCGTTATTATTAGTGGAAGATTTTAATTGGTCGATCTCTTTTTCAAATTTTACTGCGTTGTTTTGATCTAAATTGCCTGTGATTGATTTTATGATCGTGCCCAATCCGTCTATTAAACCGCATTTCTGTCTGTAATTTGTTTTAAAACCTATGGTTTTTAAACCTAAGTACATTAATTTGCTCTCTATTGTATCAAGCATGTATTCTTTTTGTTTAAATGCTGTTGAGTATGAATTTGTGTTCTGTAAGGTTAATCTGAGTGTGAAATAATTGCTTCCTATTTCCTTGAATATGTCTCCAATTTTAGTTATGTTGTAAATTATGGCTAGATGATAAGTGTCTATCTGATGTTGTGCTTTAGCTTCGGTTAATACTAAAACTCCGTTATGACTGTCTATCGGTTGTATAACTGCTGTGCCTGCGATGCATCGGAGCACTGCGATGATGGTGATGGCGGTTCTGAAACATTTTCAGGACGCCTCAGTAATTTGAAATGTACTCTGATTGATTTTGCGTTAACATGTTTTCCTATTATTTCAGCTGTCTGATGGGGGTGAAGCCGTAAAATGGTGTAAGGGCCTATATATTTTGGTTCTAATTTATTGCTTCTGGCTGATTTTGCTACTTGTTTGTATACTTTATCTCCTACTTTAAACGGGGAAATGTCTGCGTTTACGTTAGCTTTTTGTATGGTTCTGCTTTTTTCGTGACTTATTCTGTTATTAATTAATTTTTGTACGTTTTCCATAATGTTCTTATGCTTAATTACGTATTCCTGGTATAATTCTTTAGGGAAATGAAGTTCTAAAGGGTTTCTACTGTCTGTATGTCCGTAAAGTAATTCGAATGGAGTGAATCCTGTTGCTGAATGGATGGTGTTGTTGTATGGTATAATAGCGTATTTCATTAGATTGGATGCTTCGTCTTTGTCAGTTAATCTCTGGATTCTGATCATTTCTGCTAAGGTTGAGTGTAATCTTTCAATAGGGGAGTTAGAATTAGGGTTGTATGGTGTTGTGAAGTGAATGTTTATATTATGCATGGCACAAATTTCTGTGATGACTTCATTATCGAATTTTGAATCTGAGTCGGTTGTTAGTTTTTTAGGCACTCCTATGTTTGAAAATATGCTAAGAAGAGTTTCTGCAATGTGAATACTAGTGGAAGCTGTTAGGGGTGCTGCTTGTGCATATTTAGTAAAGTTGTCTATGAATGTTAAAAATGTAATTCCTCGGCTACTGTATAGATCCATAAACATGTGCTCCATCGGTTTAATGGGTGTGTCTGTTAGTGTTAATGGTATTCTCAAAGGGTTGCGTTCATATTTTCTTTTTAAACAACTGTCGCATTTATGAATTTTTTAATGGAAGTGAGCATGTTCGGCCAATGATAGTTTCTGTGTATGTGTTTGTATGTTTCCTGAATTCCTCTGTGTATAGTTTTTCCTTCATGATATTTTTTTATTATATCCTGTTGTTCTGATATGTTTTCAATAAGAGTAGCTCTAGTCATGTATCTTATTACTTAGGGCCTCTATTACTGAATGATGATTTGTATACTTTGCAAAATATGGGATAAAATTCTTCATGGTGAAAATAACAGTGGAAAATTCTATCTGGTATGGTGTGTTCTTTTAGAAATTGTGTGATCTGCTGTTCTGTGTTGTTAATTGGGATCCAAACATCCTTAATAATCGTTTTTCCCTTAGTTCTGTCATCTACTCGGTATGTGTTGCCGGGTGTTTTCCTAATGTGAAATCGTTTTAATTGTCTATCGATTGCGTCGTCAATTTTTGGCATTTGGTTTATAGTGTTATTGGGACCTAATTCCGTGATAGTTTCTAATACTTCATCGTAATCTACTAAATTTTCCTCTTGTGTGCTGATGTGTTGAGAAGGTATGTTTTCTCCTAAGTATGTGTCAATTTGTTCGGTTATGTTAGGTGTTGTTGAAGTATCTAATAGTGTCCGTATATCTATGTCCTCTATGTTAGCGTGTGATGTGCTAGGTTCTGAATTGTTAGTATTGTAATTTATGTTTGAAATTTTTAGTCTGGATAAAGCGTCTGCATTAGTATTTATTTTTTTTTTTTTGTAATGAACGTCAAAATTGTATTCTGCTAGTCTTAAACGCCAACATATGAGTTTCGAATTCGGGTCTTTAATTGACATTATCCGTGTCAGGGGTCTGTAACCTGTATAAATTGTAAATTTTCTGCCGTATAAGTAAGGTCGAAAGTATTTGATAGCCCAAACTATGCTAAGTAATTCCTTCTCAATAGTTGAGTAATTTTTCTCTGTATCAGATAGCGTACGTAAAGCGTTAGCTATTGGTTTATCTTCACCTATCTTTCCTTGTGAAAGAACTGCTCCTATTGCAATGTCTGATGCGTCAGTGGTGAGAACAAATGGTTTCTCAAAATCAGGGTATTGTAAAATCGGTGCGTTTGTTAATATTTCTTTACATTTTTCTACTGCTTGTACTTACTCTGTATTTAAATTTATTTTACTGCCTTTTTTTTAAACATTTTGTTAATGGTTTTGTTAATTTAGCGAAATCTTTAATAAATTTTCTGTAATATCCTACTAATCCTAAAGAGGATTTTATTTCTTTCGGTGTCTTTGGTATCGGAAAATTTTTTACTGCTGAAATCTTATCTGCGTTTGGCTGAAGGCCTTGGTTAGTGAGTGTGTGACCTAAGAATTTTATTTGTCTGCAAAAATTCGGATTTGTTGAGTTGTATCTTTAAATTATGTTGTCTAAATTTGTCAAATACTTGATTACACTTGTCTAGATGTTCCTGAAGGGATGTTGAAAATATTATTACGTCATCTAGGTAAGTTAGTACGTTAGTAGTTCCTCTGAGTACTGAGTCCATAAGTCTTTGAAATGTACTTGGTGCGTTTTTTAAACCGAAGGGCATACGAAGGAATTCGTAATGTCCTCGTTCTATTGAGAATGCTGTCTTTTGTACATCGTCAGGGTGCATTTCTACTTGATGGTAACCTGAAGCTAAATATAAAGTCGTAAAATATTGTGCACGGCCTAATTTATCGAGAATGTCATCTATATTCGGTAAGGGGTATTTATCATCAATTGTTTTGTCATTTAATTTTCGATAGTCTATCATTAGTCTGTACTTCTGATCTCCAGATGCGTCTGCTTTTTTTGGTACAAGATGAACTGGGCATGACCACGGGGAGTTGCTTTCTCTAATTACGTTTTGTTGTAATAATGCATTTATCTGATTTTTAATTTCTTCTTTTTGTTTAGGGGCTTGTCTGTAGTTTCTTACGTAGATAGGTTTATCATCGGTTAATTTTAATTTATATTTTATTTCGTGTGTGAACGTTAAAGGGATATCGTCGCAATAAAAATGTCTCTATAATTAAAGCAAAGTTTTTCTATTGCTCGTTTCTCTTCCGCGTTCATGTGGTGCGAAGTCTGTTTAAATTATTTGTGAGAAGATATTCTGTTTCATTTCTTTTTATGGTATTAATTTTATAGGTGTTATTTTTAATTTTAATTTTATTTAATTTTAATCTGCAACTTTTTTTTATTGTGATTTCGTTATCTGAATTATTTATGACTGTCGTTATTATGTTTTCGTTTTTTTACTGAAACTATGGCTGTCGGAATATTAAACCGTCCTTAGTTGATGCTGATTTTAGGTAATAGTCTCCTTCATCTTTGTTACATAAAAGATTTACTACCTGCTCGCATTTGGGTTTGATTTTTTTTAGGGATTTAATGTCGTCCTTTATTGAGATGTTTATTCTATCTGTGCATAGTAATTTGTTTTTCATATCTATTTTGCAATTTAGAGGGGTTAAAAAGTCTAAACCTAGTAGTCCTGTAAAGTCGGGATCAAATTTAAATAAATAAAATTTGTGTGTTATGTTTTAGTTATTTTTTTTTTTTGCAAAGTGATATTTATGACTTTATCATGTTTAGATGTAGCATGTGCTGTTTTTATATAATGAGTTTCTTTAATTAGTTTGTGTTTAATATTTTTAAATTTTTTTAGCACTTCTGGATTAATTAAAGATTGTGATGCGCCTGTGTCTATTAGGAATCGTCCTCCCAGTTCTTTAATGTAAATGTAGGGAAGGCGATTATAATTCTGAACGTTGTTAATGAATACTATGTTGTTTCGTCTTCGTCTTCGTCCGGGGGAAAATTTTCATTTGATTCTTGTGAGGAATCTAAGTCATTTTCTTCCTCAGACTCTAAATCGTCCTCATAATCGTATTCCGTATTGTTTTGGTAGTGTAATTTATTTTTTTCAATATCCGGGTTAAATTTTGGTTTAATTATGCTTTTATTTGTTTTATTGAAAGTTTGGTTTATAGAGAATTTATCGTTTTTATTAAACGGTTGATTCTTATTAAAGGATGGTTTTTGCGCGGTGTTTTTTATTTAATGCTAACCTCCTATTTTTTAATTTGATTTCTTCCTGTTTCGCAAAAGTAACAGCCTGATCAAGATTTTCCGCGTTTTTTAATTTTACTGTTAAAGCCGTAATAGGGTTTAGTTGGTCTAGGAAAGTTTCTAGAGCTATTTGCTCGAAAAATATTTTTTTATTTGGCTCTAATATGATAAGGGTGCTCATTAATATTCGTATTTTTTCACCGAACTTTTCTAATGATTGATTGTCTATATTCACCTGTATGAGCTCTTGGAGTAATTGAATCTCGGTTCTGAATTCTCCGAACTTTGCGATTAATTTTTTTTATATATTTTGCCACGTTTTGGCACCAGGGCTTTGGCTTCAATTGCTCTGCCTGACAATTTATTTCTGATCAAACAAGCTACGCTTGTTCGTTATTAGATCTAAGGCATTTTCAACGCCTTCGATGTAAAAAGATAATGTTCTTTTATTGCCGTCATAGTTTGGCAATAACTTACTCAATGTAGAGTAATCAATTGGGATTGGCTGATTGTCGTGATCGTTAGTCATTCTAAATAAGATCTGTCGTTTACCTAATCACACTAACTTAACACTTATTTTCTTACAATTTCTTGAATAATAAGGTTTGGGGCAGGATTACCTGTAGGATGTTTTGGAAAATAAATGATTTTGAGCTTACCCCAAGAACATTTTCCTTCTGTCTTCCTGAGCGAGAGGTGAGTCTACCACCCTTTTGCTGCTGCCTGTCGTTTTTTTTTTTGCTCGGCTCGGCCCACGGTAGGTTTCTTTTGCTCGCGCCGCAAACTCGAAGAGAGAATTTTGACTTTTCTTCTTGTTATATAGATGCGAGATACCGACTGCGCCAGTTATGATGTGGGCGAGGCCACGAGGCTTTTTAAAAATAAGACAAAGGTGTTTACGGTTTGAAAGACCGTTGTAGACTAATGTTTATTATAAAATAAAGAACTTATATATTAAATGAACAATGGGTAGTTGTCATGATAATGATGTACTTAACAATACGTGATGGTTTCCTTAATGTTAGTCTAATGCTTTCTTTATTGTCTAAAGTGTTAGTAACAGTATCGTCTTACATACTAGGTATCGATTACACCGATATAACTGGAGTTGTTTTTTTTTAATTAAACATTAACATATTTATATAGTTCTTTAATTTCTATAAAATTCTAAATATTTGTGGATTTCCTATAATTTAATTTAATAGTGGAAAAGACAATTTGGGTTTTGATAATGACAATAGTAAGGCATGAACATTTAATAGTCGATTCTCTGTTTTTAGGTTAGTATTTCATTGGATATTTGTTACATAACTAAAAAAATAAATAAACCTCTGTTTTTTGATGAATCACCTTGTGTTATGCTTTAACAAAAAAAACCCTACATATTATATATATGTAGGGTTTGTATATATATATATATATATATATACAAACCCTACATATATATTTTTGGGTAATGTAAATTGTGTTTTGTAATCCACATACTTGTCATTTTGATTATTTAGTATTTCCATAGCAACATGGTGTAAAAGAGATGAAGCTATACGAAAAAAGCTGGCGCGCGCATTTAACAGTTTCTGACTTTCGCTACACTGCCGCGACCTATACTTTAGACTGCTTACAAAATACAGAGTAATAAATAATCGAGGGAGCAAAAATTTTTTTGTTTCGTTTATTCTGAGTTATTTATCAAGATTTTTTAAAAGTCGTAGAACAAATGTTGTTAGGATTGATGTAGAGGAGCTGCCTGCAAAAGGTGCTCAACTAATTACAAATAACCCCAGGGTTAACCCCTAACAACATTTGTTCTACGACTTTTTAAAATTAATAGTTTTAAAAATTTAGTTTTTCCCATACAAAATTTATTTATTGCCTCTGAACGTGCATTAAACTTGAGCAAAGAGAGGCCACGCAACTTGTCAAAATATGTGCCAAGGCCACGTGCATCGGGGAGCGGGGTGGCGGGGTGACGCAGCGGCGGCTGTGCACGTTAGAACTTGATAATTTTCTAAGGTGTAATAAAAAATAGCATCGTTTTCCACTTTTATTTATTAAAATATATTCTACAATAATCGAAACACATATTGTCTAACTGTTTAAGAATCTAATGAAAAAACAAAATCTCCAATAGAAGTTGTCCACAAGTTGAATGTCTCAATATTTTTATTTGGTTTATGAAATAAGGGCACTGTAACGAAACCAAATAAATATTATTTTTACAAAACAATAATTTCTCTTTAACTTTATACATATCATATTATCTCGTTTGTTAATATTTATATCATGACAATAAAACAATAAGTTACTTACGAATTTCTTTACGAAGTTCCTAGAAATTGCAGTCAGTCACAAATAGAAGCGTCGGTATACAGAAACAATCTAGGTAGTTAATATAAAATATCAGTAATACTACACACTTTCATCACCATAAATCTCAAGAGACAAATAAAATATAAATTATCAAATAACAAAGATAATAATATCAAATTACAAATTACTTGACATTTGGTTGGTATTGACACCAGTCACCACCTGTTGGTGTTACCATTAATTAAAAACATCACCGTAAAATAGTATCAGTATTTGAAATGGCTCCATCTTTTGATCCAAACCATAAACTTCATTCAGATATCCGACAAAATAAAATATTAAGAAACACCAGGAGGAATAATAGGAAGTTTATTTAAATTACGTCTAAATTGGTCTTTCCTCGTTTATGATATTAATAAAACTGAAAAAACGAAAACTTTAGTCTTTATAAATTACATTTCATAATTTCTTCTTCATGTTATAATCTTGAATTTATTTATTAGTTTCAATAGCAAGTCCGTAAAATCGTATTGTCCAGTATGTAATTACAATTCATTATTTAATTATAAAACTCTAATCCGATAATTTTATTTTTGGTTAATGTAAATTGTGTTTTGTAATCCACATACTTGTCATTTTGATTATTTAGTATTTCCATAGCAACATGGTGTAAAAGAGATGAAGCTATACGAAAAAAGCTGGCGCGCGCATTAACAGTTTCTGACTTTCGCTACACTGCCGCGACCTATACTTTAGACTGCTTACAAAATACAGAGTAATAAATAATCGAGGGAGCAAAAATTTTTTTGTTTCGTTTATTCTGAGTTATTTATCAAGATTTTTTAAAAGTCGTAGAACAAATGTTGTTGGGATTGATGTAGAGAGGCTGCCTGCAAAAGGTGCTCAACTAATTAAAAATAACCCTGTATATATATATATATATATATATATATATATATATATGTTACGGGTAATGCTAGAAGATGGAGTAAACATTTTTTTTTTTTTTTTTTTTTATCGTTGGAAAAATGCGTTTCCGCATCGTCACCCAGGCCAGGAAGGCCATGACCGGGCGGTATGTGCGGCACCCCACTAAAAAACCAACGGCTGCCCACGACGCTGCCATGGGACGTCACGGGATCGCTTTCGCACTCACCGTGACGCCCCGGCGTAACTCCTCCGTATAGGGGTACCCCGGGCAACCAGTGTACCCCTACCTCATAGACCTAGTGCAATGGCGAGAGAGGTCGCCCCCCCCTCTCACCTAGGCCTACGGCTGGGAAGGAACGGGCTGAACCCTTCTCCTTCGCAGCCTCTCCCGCTGAAGCTCGATGTGACTATGTTGCCATAGCCACAGCCGGCTCCGTGCTGGGCTCTGCGCTCGAGGGTTTCGCACCAGGTGCTAATCCTCGGACTCGCGGAGCCTTGCACACTCGTCTCCCCAATAGGTGGGTCGCTGAAAGGCCTCGGTCCGCACAGACCGCGCACCGCAACATTCCGGTGCAAGTGGCTCGGGTATGCCCCTCACCACCGCACCGGAAACAGACGGCGCTGCGGTCGACCGCGGACGGGTAAGCCGCACGCACATGCCCAAGTGCCAGGCACCTGAAGCAGCGCAGCGGCTGCGCCTCCAGCAGCTCCATCCTGGCTGAGCTCCAGCCCACCAGGATCTTCTCGGCGCTCATCAGCAATCTCCCCGCATCAGTGGGGAGACGGGCAAAGGTAGCGCCCATGCCCCCCCAGCTACCCCGACGGATCTCCCCAACGTGGAGAGCGCCGCCAGGGCAGTTTGTGATGCGGCGAATCGCATCGAACACATCCTCTTTAAGCACGGTCTCATCAAGGCCCTTGATTCTGACCGCCACACGCTTAACTGGCTGAGAGGCGTGGCAGACCCCGCTCAGCGCTATTCTCATTCGGTCGGCGAGCTTCTCGGCCTGTTCTGAAGTACCCTCGGGTAACTCCAGAAGCCTTGCTCTAGCTGCCGTTCGCCGGATGCGGAGCCCGTCGTTCAGGCCAAGGTCGCCGAGTTTTATTAACTCGGCGGCGCGACCCAAACATCGGGCATAGGACACCCCCATAGCCGCTGCCTCGGGTTGCAGTTTTAATAAAACTGCAGGACACCGAGGTTTAGGCAGTTTGGGGGGGCCCTTCGGCGACTTCTCGCCCTTCTTCCGCTTGACCCTGCTCGACTTGGGTTCGGCTCCAGCCACTGGTCTCGAAGCCGAATTCAGGGGAGGGCTCCTCTTTTTCCCCTGACCCTTGCCCTTCCGGACAACCGTCGACCACGGCTCCTCTTCCGAGGGCCGTGATTGCGCAGCGGGCAACCCCTGCCGAACCGACGACGCGTTACCCGTCTGCAAGACCGGCGTTGAACGCCCTTGCAGACGCGCGTACGTGGTCGCGGCAGCGGCCAACCCACTTCGCCTCCTATCGGCCGCTAATGGCGGTCGGAGGACTCTCTCCGGAAGGAGACGATCCTCGATACCGCGCAGGCGAGCGTTCACCATTACCCCAACAGGTAATGATGGAGCTCTTCAGCTCCTCCAGGGAGTCCGCCTCCAATGAGGGCATCTGAACCGCGTCGTTGGCCGCAGATGCCCTCATCTCAGCGACCTCCCTCTTCGTCGCCCGCATCTCCGCCCTAAGGGCCTGCACTTCCCGTTGAAGACGGGCGTTATCCGCCCGAATGCGACTGCACTCCTGCGGTTCCGTCCGGACAGCCAAGGCCGACACGACTTCCAACAGACTGTTGGTAGCCTCCCTCAGGGCCTTGACCATCGTACCCTTAAGGTGCTTGGACTTCGTGCTCACCTCAATGATTGAGGCCGCATGACGTCCAGCGACGGCCCGGAGTTGTTCAACTCCCAGTTGGGACGGGTCCAGCATAAGCTGCGCCTCCGACGAAAGATCTTCGTCGGATCTCGGCGCGCGCTCAGCCTTTCCTTTCCCACTACGGAGGGCCCGAGCGCTCAAAGAGCGCTCGAAAGCGGCCTCCTCCGCCTCGACTCTCATCGCTGCGAGCTCGGCTTTCGCCTTCGCAAGCCCGCTGCCACGTCCTTTTAGTGCTACTCCTCCACGCCGAGCCGTGTTGACCTTAGCCACGCCAACAAACGACTCGGGATCGGAATCCGTAGCGCTACCCGGGGACCGGATCACCCCATGGACACGCTTCCTACTAGATGTAGGAAACGGATCCGTCAGGTCGTCGGAGTCTGTGAGCTCGACGACGACCTCATCCACTACGTCACCACGCCTCACACTATTTTTATTTAACCTGCTCGGTGTGGTGTCGACCAGGGCAGGGACTCCTGCACGTAAGCGATTTTTGCCCCCCCCCAGAGTACGAGGGGCAGACGGCAGCAGCGGCCGTGCGGGATTCAGCACCCGCCTGGGGACTCATTTTAGAATCGCTCATTCCATTAGGTTTTGGGCGCCCTCGTCCTTACCCGGCCCTTCGGCAGACGCCGCACCTCCGGACCGACACGAACAAAGAAAAAGAAAAGACGAAGAACACGACGAAGGAGAAACAACGACACAACGACGACACAACAAGAAAAAGGGTGATTTTTTATAGAGGTTGTCTTCCTCGCAGCCAGACGATCAGAGCAAGCTCCGTCAATCCAGCCCTCGTTCCCGCTCAGTGCGGGCTTCCGAGATCTTGCGGCCGTGCAATGCTCGCCCCGAAAGGCAAGCAGCCACACGTGCTAGTAGCTGTCCGCGCCGGCCGAAGCCGGTGCCCCTCATATCTGAGGGGACCTCCCCTATCCGCAACCCGGGGGACGCGCCAGATGGCGGCACTAGCGACCGCACACTGGAAGATGGAGTAAACCTAGGTTTACCCGAGTTAACTTAGTATTACCCAAGCTTCTCGGGTAAAGTCCGATTAACAAGTAAAATAAATTTTAATTCGGGGTTTATCCATACTCATCTAGGTCTACCCAACTCTGGCTGGGTAATGTTAAAAATTTGTCTAATTAATTAGTGAAATGAAAATCCAAGGACATTTTAAACATTTATTATTTAAAAAACATACAAAGGCGAACGTAATCACTTGAATAGCATAAACTTATAGCGGTCGTTGTTATTAAAATTGACATTATTTATTTGAGCAAGATAAACTACTGTGACATTTTGAATTGCAAAATTTTCCTGCAGCTTTGCATGAACACTTCTTTGTAGCACATTTTGTTTTGCAATTACATCTTTTATAACCCTGGCCTCCTGAAATTGACTGTTCATTTGCAAGCTCTCGTAAGCTTTTTTTTTCTGGTGATATATTTTCGATATCAATCAGTTTATCATGACACACAGAAAACTGATTCCTTGAGAACATTTCCTCAATAGTACCACGTTCGTTTCCTAGCCTATACAGATCATCAGCTTTTTCTATAACTGCCATAAGCACGTTCCGAAACTCGCCTCTTCCTCTATCGACATCTGGTATTTGGACTCTTACCGTATCTCCAACAGAACATGGAGGAAATTTTAAATTAGATAAGGCTTTCATTTTTTTAGCTTGATTTTCTAAGCTCAATCGGGCAAATAATCTATGTTCATTTATATTTTGTTGAGTAGTACAAATTTCACACAAGTTTATTTCTTGTGTACTTGTGCCTGGGTTACATCTACAACACTCCATTTCGTCTTTCTTTTTGGCCGTTTCTTCTGAATTTATTTCTAGTAAAACTTCTCCTTCACCTTCTTTTGTATTTAAAACTTCTGTTTCGATTTCGTTCCTCATCTCCTTGTTCTGTAAGTGGTAATTCTGTGATTCCAGCTCTACATTATGTAAATCTTCTTGAGATTCTTGTCTAGATTCCGGTCTCTCTTCTTGGGATTCTGCACTAGATTCTGCTCCGGTAGTAAATTCCGTCATCATTTTCTCGAGCTCTTCCTCAGTGTGAATACTGGCAATAACTTCTTTTGGAAGAGAAGACGACGCTAAACCCACCTTGACATTGAAATGACTAGGACTGTTTATATGCAAGATATATTTATTAAAGCAGAGAGTACAAATCATGTCTTACAACCGAGAGACGCCATTCGGAAGGAAGTGTTGCCAATTAATTATAATGAATCTATGTAACATGTTCTTTTTTTTTTTTAAAAAGTAAGTTTGCAAGACCTTAAGTTTAAGAACGTATATCAAGTTTTATTAGATGGCTGTATGTTTAATGTTCTTTGCCAAGGTCGTAAAAACTTTTACAATGACAACTGAACTGTCAAATAAATAATTACAATGTTTATAACCTAAATTAAACAAGACTACAAGTTATATAATAATAAACAAAGTATTACCTTAAGAATAAGATGTGCTTACACATAAAACAATATAATATAAAGACATGAAAGAATAACTACGAAATGACAAAAATTATAAAATAACATTGGACAAAGATAAGTATACATCTTATGGCTTAAATTCACATTTATCTATACCTTATTGGTTTTTTAATAATACGACCACTACGTGTAGTGATTGCTCCTTGTGAATCATATGTGTTGTTATTTTGTAATGTGTCATTAACTGTGTTCTCTTGGTTTTCAGATGCTGACGACTGTATTGGTGTGTCAATAGGGACAGCAGGCTTCAAGATATGCTCTCTATTTCTACGGAATAAACCTTGTGGAGATTGTACCATGTAACTGCGAGGTTGAGAACCTACACTATTGACAATCCCTGGAACCCATATACTATTTGGCTTTTGTTTAAAATAGATTTGATCTCCCGGTGAAAGTGTTGAGAGTGTTTTACTATGCATGTTATAATAAAGTGTTGAGTTTTCCTTTTGTTTTTCTATGAATTTACCCAGTTCATCTAAATTAACTAATTTAGGCAGTAATTGATTATCTGAAATTGGTAAAGTGGTTCTTAGTTTTCTTGACATGGCCAACTGAGATGGTGAATAACCTGACTTTTTAGGTGTATTCCTGAGCTGTAATAAAGCTAGGTAGGGGTCACTTTTATTTGCATCACATTTTTTGAGTGTCTTTACTGTGGCAACGGCTCTTTCAACCATGCCATTCGACCGACTCAAGTATGGACTCGATGTGTTATGTACAATGTTCCAGGACTCTATGAATGATTCAAATTCTTTACTGTTAAAAGGGGGACCATTGTCTGATATTAATATACTAGGTATGCCATGTCTAGCAAAAATCGACTTCAGATGTGTTATAACTATTTGTGATGAAAATCCCGAGTTCAATAATGCAATTTCTATATATTTAGGGAAGTAATCTATGACTATAAGATATTTTTTATTGTTGTAATCAAATATGTCTATACCCACTTTATGCCATGGTAAAAGTTTGTATTCATGATGCATAATAGGTTGTTTGATATTATTTTTTCTATATGTCGGACAAATTGAACATTTATTTATGTATTTTTCTATATCAGAGTTCATATGAGGCCAATAGACTGTGCCTTTTGCAAGTTGAACGCAACTGTTAATACCTTGATGACTAGTATTATGTATGGTTATTAAGGTATCTTCTCTCATGGACTCTGGTATGACTATACTGTTGGACATGAAAACTATGTTATTTAGGACATGTAATTGATCTTTAATGTTATAGTATGTCTGTATTGACTGGCATACTGTCTTTTTATGCTCAGGCCAACCATTTTGACAATAATTAATAATTTGACATAAAGTTTTATCTTGTAATGTTGACTCTTGAATTTGTTGTAATTTTTTTGGACTGGCTGATAGGCTATTCATGATCAAGTTGACATGTAAATCAATATCTTGTTCGAGATCTGTTAATGACTGTTCTGGTAAAGCTGCACGAGAAAGTGTGTCTGCTATGTATAAATATCTACCAGGTTTGTATGTGACTTTGAGATCATATGGCTGTAAACGTAACATTATGCGTTGAAGACGAGCAGGTATATCAAAAAGTGCTTTTTTAAACAATGTAATGAGTGGTTTATGATCTGTCTCTACAAGTATACATTTACCATAGACATATTGATGGTATTTAGTACAACCAAATAAGACTGCAAGTAACTCTTTTTCAATTTGAGAATAATTTTGCTGACATTTTGTTAAGGATGCAGATGCATAGGCTATTGGCTGTTTGTCATGTGATATTACAGCGCCCATAGCATCTTTGGATGCATCGACCGAGAGTGTAATCTCTTTATTTGGATCATAATATGTAAGAACTGGTGCTGTACTAATTAAATTTTTTATTTCCTCATATTCTGACTGATGCTGATCTGACCATAACCATGCTGTATTTTTTGACAATAGACTTCTCAAGTGACTGGACTTTTGTGAAAGATTGTGTATAAAGGGACTTAAATAATTAACCATACCCATGAACCTTTGTAGTTCTGTGACTGATACAGGTGGTGGCATTTTACATATAGCTTCAACTTTTGACTGATCTACACTGACTCCGTTATGATCAAAAATGTGACCTAAATATTTTACTGAAGACTGACAGAACACTGACTTTTCTTTGTTAAATTTAAGATTGATTTGACGTGCACGATCCAAGACTTTCTGTAATCGTTCATTGTGTTCATCTAACGTCTTGCCATATACTAGAAAATCATCCATCATTAGCTTAACTCCTTCTATGTCACCAAAACGTTTGATCATTTCCCTGTGAAAAATTTCAGGTGCTGCATTGATACCAAAGGGTAAACGAGTGAATCGGTATCTGCCATAAGGGGTTATGAATGTACAGAGCTTTGATGATGCTTCACTTAGCTTCAACATCCAAAAACCTTTGTTTGCGTCTAGGGTGGTGAAGTATTTTGCACCTGATAAGTCAGATTTTATTTCATCAAGGGTGGGGAATTAATAATGTGGTCTCATAATTGCCTGATTTAACCTACGAGGATCTATACATAACCTAATTTTACCGTTTTTCTTTGAAGTTAAGACTATAGCACTTACCCATTCTGTTGGTTCTTCAACTTTGCATATAATACCTAATTTCTCCAATTCGGCTAGTTCCTCTTTGAGTGCATCTTTAAGACCAAATGGTACTCTTCTACAGGCATCTATAAATGGACTGGCATCTGGCTTGAGAGTGAAATTACATATTTAGTCTGTAACACAACCTAGTCCTTCAAATAAATCTTCATATTGTTCAAATAGTGTGGTTCCACCAACACTATGACTGCCTAACTGAAATGTGACTTTGTTTACTTTTTTTATAAGGTTAAGAGTTTTGCATGTTTCACGGCCTAAAATATTTTGACAATTAAGATCAACGACATGAAAATTTACATTGTGTATTTTGTTGTTATGTGTCACTTGTATGCTGCACTGCCCTATGGTGGGAATGATTTCACCGCTAAATGTTGATAACTTATACTGACTTTTTTGTAATGTCTGTGAAGGTATGTCAAGTGTGTTAAAAGTATTTAATGAAATGATGTTTGTGTCTGCTCCTGTATCCAGCAAAAAATTGATATCTACATTATTTAAGGTTAAATATGTTTTCCATTTTTGTGAATTGTTGCTGGAAGCAAGACAATATATAGAACCTAAAAATAAATTGTTATTATCATTACTATCTATATTACGAATATTTTTTACATTATTTCTATTATGAAAGCACACTGATGCAAAATGGTTATATTTTCTACAAATCTTACATTGGATACCCAGGGCTGGACATTTTTTCCTGTGGATTTGTCCGCATCTTCTGCAGGTAGTGGTAGATTGATTGTGATAGATTTTCGTCGTTCATCCACGTCATAAGCATATTTTGTACGTCTTGATTTGCTCTTTCCACACTACCTTGAGACTGACTATGGCGAGGTTTGCCATGTACTATTTTCAGGCCGCTCCACATCGACAACTCTTCTATTACGTGATTTGCAAACTCACGGCCATTGTCTGATTGAAGAATTGAAGGTGCGCCAAAAATACAAAATATGTCCAAAAGCTTATAAGCGACTTCTACGGCTCGTTTAGATGTTAACGCGCGCAGCTGTACAAACTTTGTCAAATGATCTTGATAGACCATTATGAATTTGAAGTCGCCGTCAGGGTTAGACTGCATGTCAATTAAATCTACTTGACAGCGACTATTCATTTCTGTTGACAGCAATGGTTTGACAACAATTCCTTTTTTGGCAGATTTTAACTTTTTTTGACATATTTCGCATAGTCGTAAATATAATTTTATTACTTCTTGAGTAACATTTTTATATTTTTTCTTACATTCTTTTTCCATCCGATGTTTTCCTCCATGTCCAACAGCCAAATGAGTTTCATGCAAAATATCGAACATTTCATCGTTGGTCACGTAATATTTAATTGTTGTCTCACTTGAAGATAGAGGAGCAATTAGTTTCTCGACGCCACTTACCGAGCATAAATCAAAACGCTTCAATCGCCGGTATTGTAAAGTAGTTTTCGATTTAGCTTCTTTTGCACTTTTCACCGAATTAATTATTTCCAAATACTGTTCGTTACTGAAGTAAAAAGAATTTAACCCTTTCGCTGAGAATAACTCTTGAAATTTTGTATCAAAACGCTCTCGAAAAGTACGTGCACTCTGGTCGGTCGCCATTTTGTCACTAAGCAAGCGGCGTGGCCGCGTGGGAGGGGAAACGCGGGCAGGCGCAAGCAGCGCGGGGGAACGCCCGGGGCCCCCGTGATTTACGCCACGGGCTCAAAAAATTACGCAACACCTAACATTACCCAGCCGGAGTTGGGTAGACCTAGATGAGTATGGATAAACCCCGAATTAAAATTTATTTTACTTGTTAATCGGACTTTACCCGAGAAGCTTGGGTAATACTAAGTTAACTCGGGTAAACCTAGGTTTACTCCATCTTCTAGCATTACCCGTAACATATATATATGTTGGTAGTCTAATACCGCGTTGGTAGTCTAATAGTCTAATAACTAACATTGTTAAATACCGCGTATGTCCATCTTTGCAAATTTTACAGTATTCTATTATATTGCACAGTAATCATTTTTATCATAATTATTAAAGACAAAACGACTCATTTCAATTCTTGATAGTTTTCTTTCAAAATTAACCAAAAACTTTCAAAAATAACTTTGGAACCATGCACTAATAAGAACTTATCAAACAGACTCAAAATTAACATTAATAACGATAACGATACAAATCACTGACTTGGTAAATAATCTTCAAAAAACCTTAATATTAATCAACATTATAACTACTGAAAAGTATTTACCTTGTTTTAAAAGGCAAACTATCATAAAATGCATGACAATCACGGGGTATTACCCTTTTTAACTGTTGCAAGTGCTCATATTTGGTTTCCTGAATTGGATGAATAAAGGAGTGAAATATTTGATAAAGCTAATGATATAATTTTAGGACGCCGGGAAAAATTCGGCCCTTAAGTCTTTTATATATTAAATTGATCCATTAGGGTTATATTTCAACAAGCGTAGATCATCAACACAGCTGTCAACAACTCCTTGTTCAGGTCTTATCGAGTCGTAAATTTGGTAATTTTTGTCGCTGTAAATTTTAAAGAACGACTGTGTACGGAAATTGTTTTTTTCTGGCTTTGTTATAGTTACATATTGGGACGGGAAAAATATCTCGGTATTTTTTAATTTTCTTTCAATGACTGAATGTACGGGTTCTTCTTCCATTTGAGTGTGACCTTTCTCTTAATACTTGTATGTGATGGTCACGTTCTTTTCCTTTACCAACATGAGTAGCATATTTGCCAGAACTCTATTTCTATTTTGCGCTGTGCATCGAACTTCGTCCGTTCCAATGCTGTAAATACTAAAATTTTGTTCTAAAATAAATAACTTCACGGCTTGCAAGTCAGCAATAATAGTATGATTGGTTTTTAACTTGCCTAATCTTTGTCTCTATTCTTTTCCCTTTTCCTTAAGGGTTAACCCTTAATTTGGGAACGTTAAAAATATCAAAATATATGAATTTGTCAATTTTGTGGCTTCAGGGGTATGTCATAAAGTCCTGGAATAATGAAAAAAAATCTACAATAGCCCACTGCGAGGAAAAGTGGTGTCCGTCACACCGGACCTTGCCAAGTACTGTGAAATTAATAGTCAAATTTATATGTTCGCTGAGGCGAAAACTGCCAAATTACGGTAAATTATCTTTATTTTTTTTTATTAAAGATAAATACAGTAATGAACATCTTATAAGTAATTGTAATCGAAGTACAGTTTATTCTGTATGAAAATTTAAAAAAAAAATTCTCGGGGCTTTTCCTGTCTCGAAACATAATCTTGTGTTGCATTTTATGCAATACACAACAGTTTTTTTTTGTCAGAACCTGCAGCGTCCTTCTTCCAGGGTCGAAAGAAAATGTCCTATATTGTTGTATTTTAATGGACTCAAAGGGCGGGGTGCATGCGGTTTCTTTACTTTGACGGATTCAGTCTGTTGTATTTTAGCAGACCTGTTTGCCTTGCACAATAAGTCATAAATATCATATCTAAATGCTTTCAAAGGTTTTTTAGATTTCACGTTGCCGGAATGCTTTTGACGGTACAATAACCAAGCATTATTTCTACAAATATCAATTATCTGTGCAAATATCGCTAAATGCCATCGCCTGCTTTTGAAGGGTCTTTTGTACAGTGATATGAGCATATCAGAAAGATCAACACCTCCCAAATGTCTAATGAATTTCCTCACTATCTGTGGACATTGGATATCGATTTTGGCATTTGCGTCTTTGAAATATCGGCGTATTTTTTCTATAGGCTCACTTGCTACAAAGGAACTTATAATAAATGTGACAGCCTTATTATCAGCCTTTTCTATTGTCGCTTGGTGACCGAATTGAGCTACTCTCCAATTGTAAGTCAGCTGAAATTTTTTGGCTTTCACTGTGGGTGGTTTCCTAGATCTTGTTTTTCGGGATGCTAATGATAAAGGCGTTGTTATAGGCGTTGCAGGCAATGAAGGAATAGCAGATAGGGATGGAACATTTTCATAAATGACCAATAGTCGCCAATTCCACGCCCGATAGAATCTAGTATAATATCAGCATCTTCGGAGTTTAATTCTTCGTTGTCGGATGTATCTATTTTTAGGTTAGCAAGGGAAGATGCAATTGATGGTGCAGGAGAAGACAAAGGAGAGGAAGAATTAGTACATATTTCATGCAATTCAGTTTTCGAATCTGATATTTCGCTAGCACCGAAGCGCCTTCGCATGTTCATTCGGCACTAAAGCAATAATTTCACTTTAGGCTGTTGTCAAAGAAAAAAAACCAAACTCAGCACTATAACCAAACAAGCAAAAGCACACACAGTTTGGCGTTGTTCGCCGTAGCGGACATAGTAATAAAGTGGTACTTTTTTATACAATAAGCAATGTCCCTTGTGCCGGACAAAACATTTTAGTTAGCAATAAACATCATAAAAATGTAATAAAATGCGAATTTTGTTTGTAAATAATGATTAATATGTTTATTATCTAATAAATAAATCTATAATTCAATTCATTTTTTCACAAAAAATATAAAAACAATTATAAATACCTTGAGCAAAACAGGTGGCCGCCTTTTCTCAGACATTTTGCGTCCCAACTGACATATGCAATGTTGCCACAATCATTATTTTTTTACAATTTTTTTATGGTATAAATAAACATTTTATCGATCAGAAATCGACGAACATGAAATAAAAACTTGGCAGGATTTATTTTAAATAAGTGTCCGTCACACCGGACTTTTTCAAATAAGGGTTAACGTATTTTTTATTCTTTCGATATGTTACTGATAGGCTTCTTCTACATTACCAACCTTGTATGAACAACAAAAATCACAAGCGTCCATTTTTGGTTGGTATAACCAAAATGTTTGGTTGGTACTCCTCTTTAAAAATATAATTTAAAAGTTTTTTGGAAGCAGCTGGCTCAGATCTTGAGATTGTAAATTCTACGTATATTCTATAAAGAACTTATTGGCTACTATAATGTGATGGTAGCTTGGGTGAGGAAGTAAGGTGTTTCTTTACAGATTGTCGTTTTGTCTCATAACTAAAATAACTGTTTGATTGGTCAGCATTTCGTACTGCATTTCTATCACCTAGCCAGTCGCGGATAACCCATTCTTTAATATTTAGCGTAGAAAGAAATGTTCTAATGCAAACCCTTTTCTTTATGCCATTTACTCGGTAAGTTATACTCGTTACTAAAAATGCGCCTAGACACGTTTTCTGTTTTTATTTTTTTTTTCTTAGACGCTTTTTTATCTACCAAGATGATACGAATACCTTCTTTTCTTTCCATGTCATTGACCAAAAACTCAAATACATTCTGTCTGACTTCTTCTGCGAGTTGGGAGCAATATAAGGTTTTGCTGCGTAAACATAATGGTGAATTACATTTAGGACCTAAAATTCTCTCTGGCTTAGGCTAATTTTGGAATGTATTTGGTATCAATTTTCTTAAAACCTGTATACTCTTTTCCTAACATCCTATTTTCTTGATTTTTATTTTTCTTCCAATGCTTACGGTCAGCTTTTCTTTTCTTTGTTCTGGTGGCATCCCCAACTTCCGGCTAAGTTTCTTTCTCAGGGAACCAATAGACATCAAGGCTATCAAGCGGCTGGATATTTGTGTTATCTGACAAAGGCACATAAGATGGGTCGGCAAAGGAGTCATCGGATCCAAAAGTTATTCTGTTATCAATCGGCAAAAAATCTATGATGCTGGCAGAGTCATAATCTGAGGTAAGACCTATAGTGTCAGTGGTTGTGGATTCAAGATAGTATAAATCATTCTCTGTAGTACTAAAAGTGGCCATACTTACGACGATACTATCGCCTACTGCGGGAAGTACTGGTTCAACCAAAAGGGTAAATTAAATCAATGTAGGTTTTGACATCATATTTTCTAGAACATGTTTCTTCTTTTATAGAAGTTCTTGTCGCCTTTGTTGAAGTTGTCGTAATGACACAACGTCATCATTAATATCAGCACCCTCTAAATAATTTTTGGAAGCATCCTGTACTTCGTTTATGTTTTAATTCATCATGAAAATTCCTTTGCACTGCAAAGAAAAGAAAAACTAATTAATTAGTAATGACCGAGAGGTTTATTGTATTGGAATATTATATATATTAACCAATCAATTAGAAAATTAAAACACAAAAGAAATTACAATAAAAACTTACAAAACCGCGGAAGTGCAAAACTACACAAAAAGAGCTATTATTAAAACTGCTTGTTTAATATTAATATTGTTTAAACAACTGCAATCGAGATACTACAATTTGAAAGTAAAAATCTAACAATATCAATAATCATATTAAAATATAAAATAAGTATGTACTTACATCAATAATAATCCATAATATCTATTAAAAAACTGTTCCAAACCGGAGTGCCACACAAATTCTGTCTCACTCTTTGCATTTTAGCGCAGATACGCGGAATTCAGGTTTAAACTTGTTCGACGATAGAACCGCGGTATTGTTGCTTGTCAATTACTAGTCTTTCTATTGGTAGATTCAAATATTTGTTGTATGGATCGATGACAATCAGAACTAGCTGCCTATAGCCGCAAAATTTCAATTTTGATGTTTTTGTACATACGTGGTATTTATTTATTTATTTATTTATTTGGTACACCAACGATTGTTACAATATTACTAATTTCTAGGGTACAAATTAAAAATAAAACTTAGTTTTATTTGAGTTAATTGCACAATCAAATTACAGGTATACACCACATGCTTATTCATTTTATGCATATATATATATATAATAAAATTTCTTACTAACTAAATTATGTGCTAAATATCAAGAGAAATAAAAATAAATTAAAAACAATTAATATATATTATGGGCTATTGCTGTTTTAAATCTAAATAGAGACATGCTGTGTACATCAACCGATCCACTAAACTTATTGTACAGCTCACAAATTCGTGAGATTTGCACCCAAGACTGTTCTTTGAAAAGGACGAGAGAGTGGCTCAACTGGTTTGCGAGGCATGCGACGCGGGACTCTAAACATGATTTTTTCCAAAAGCTCAGAGCAATTTATATGATTTCTCTTAATTTTATAAAATTAACAGAGATCTTGTAAGTCTCGCCTGCTGTTTAAACTCTGCATTTTGAGTAACTCTAAAGCAATATCATACGAGAGAGAGTTCTTTCCTTTGTAGTGGTGGAAAAGTAAATGTCGAACCAGTCGCTTCTGAATACATTCTAATCTTAAAATATGACAAGCATAAATGAGTAATCGATTACAGTACCATGTTTTAGCGCAGTTAACGACAGCGAACCTATAAAATTTTTTGTATACAAATTTTACCATCATTTTGACGGACTGATTGGCCTCGATTTACTAACCAAATGGGAGGCAAAAATCGATCTCAAGGAGTTGCGGTTAAACCCAAAATTCGCCGTTAACCCTATCTTGTTATACAACTTGCGAAATGTCAACTTTTACGAAGACATTATCCCGGGAAAAACCACTAAAATAGCCAGGATACCTATTAATGCGGTGGACGGTGACGCTTGAATTCCTGAACAAATACTATGTAACTGTATTATTCATGAATGCGTTACTATCGTGATTCAGAATAGAGGATATATAGAGATCGAAAATCTAGCTATTTAATATTGAGTAACGCGAACTGAAGGGTCGTCAGCGCTAGTAAAAAATGTCGTATTGCGACTACGTACGGACCATCTTAACGAAGAGGAAAAAGCTAACTTAACTAAGCTTGTTCGAAGTATGCTGACGTTTTTTATCTTGACGGTGAAGATTTAACTTTTACCAACCAAGTAAAGCATCGTATTCGCACAACCGACGAAGTCCCGGTTTACACAAAACACCTACCCTTTTGTTCATCGACAGGAGGTTAAGGAACAAATTAATAAAATGCTGACCCAAGGCATTATACGCCCATCCGAATCCGTATGGAGCTCACCTATTTGTATTGTTCCCAAGAAAGCGGATGCTTCGGGTAAGAAAATGTGGCGTCTAGTGGTTGACTTTCGCAAGTTAAATGAAAAAACCATAGACGATAAATACCCTATCCCGAACATAACGGATGTTTTGGATAAATTATAAAAATATCAATATTTCACCACCCTGGACCTGGCCAGTGGATTCCATCAGGTCGAAATGGACCCTATCGACATTTCGAAGACAGCATTTACAGTAGAACATAGCCACTTTGAGTTCCTCAGAATGCCAATGGGACTGAAAAATTCACCATCAACGTTCCAAAGAGTGATGGATATTGTCCTCAGGGGACTCCAGAACCGGATCTGTCTGCTTTACCTTGATGATATTATTGTGTACAGTACCTCCTTACAGGAACACATGACCAATCTAGAAATGGTGTTCCAAAGGCTCAGACAATCCAATTTCAAAATACAAATGGACAAATCCGAGTTTTAGAAGTTAGAAACGGCTTATTTGGGTCATAGTATTAGCAGTGAAGGAGTGAAGCCTAACCCGGATAAGATAACAGCAATTGAGAAGTATCCCGTCCCTAAAACGCCTAAAGAAGTAAAACAATTCTTAGGCCTACTCGGAAATTATCGAAAATTCATACCGGATTTCGCACGTATCACAAAATCGTTAACCCAATGTCTCAAGAAGGGCAAAAAGATAACTTTTGACCCTGATTACGTCAAGAGTTTTGAGATGTGCAAAACTCTGTTAAATGATCCGATTCTCAAGTACCCAGACTTTGATAAAGAGTTTCTCCTTACCACCGACGCATCCAACTTAGTTATAGGCGCTATTTTATCTCAGGGACTCGTTGGCTCCGATAAGCCCATTTCCTATGCTTCCCGTACGCTTAATGATAGTGAACTTAATTATAGCACCATTGAGAAAGAGCTTCTCGCGATAATTTGGGCCACAAAGTATTTTAGACCGTACCTTTTCGGACGGAAGTTTAAAATACTTACCGACGGTATGTTTTTTCAATAATTAATATTGTCAAAAGAAGACCGGCAGTATCTAAGCCGTTTGACACCCATACACCCGTTTTCATTCAAATTACAGAGTCTAACTTAAAACAGGACGTCATTAATGCGATTAAATAATTTGTTACTCCGAAAATCAAAACTGGAATTTTGATCAATTCCCCTCTAGGCATATACTCGATAATCCCGGAATATAAAACCACTTTAAAAGCTCGCCATGAATCTCATTCTCATTCAAAACGCGAACTTGAAAAAGTAAAACCTTATTTGAGACAACAGGAAATTATTAGGCACTATCACGACGGTAAAACAAATCAGAGGGGCATTAACGAATGCTACCTTTCTCTTTCTAGGAAATATTATAACGAACAAATTACTAAATTTATTAACGAGTGTAACGGACAAGGAAAATATGATCGTCACCCCATACAACAACGGTTAAATGTCGTACCACCTCCTAGTAAACCAATGGAAATCATTCATATGGATTTACTTACGGTAGACAGCGAGAAATACGTAACGATTGCCGACGCATTCTCAAAGTATGGACAGGCCTACCACCTTCGCGACGGCACTGCCATCAGTGTCTTACAAGCTTTGTTAAAATATTCTACACACCATGGATTGATTACCTTTAATGAAGCAGATAAATGAAAGATAATACATTTATTACTTTAACGAAGTGTTTTATTGAATCACCAAACTTATCTATACTAACACGAGTACAACTTTGTTGCCAACTTACAATACTAATAAGAAAAATAGAAAGGTGTGGTTGCATTGTACCAATTCTACATCCCCACTCAATGTAACTTCACCACAAGTAAACAAAAAAAAACCTTTCTAGTTATGTACTAATACCACATATTTCAATTCATGAGAAATATTTTAACTTTTATTTAAGGCCTTTGTAAGTATATCTGCAGGCTGGTCATTTGTTTTAATATATTTTAAGCATAGCTTTTCATTTTTAATCAACTCCTTTATAAAATGATAACGAACTTTGTCTATGGTCGTTTGAATCCAATCATTCCCGTCATAAACTTCTATTGCCATCTGTCCGTGACCTAAAACACTAATGGCTGCACCGTTACCGACTATCACAGATTCCCGATCTGTTTTAGTAAATGTTGAAAATAATGCTCGATTACAGCACATATGTTCGCTGGCACTCGTATCCACTAACCAGTGAGTTTGACAGTATTTTTCTACCGGGTTGCTCACTACGAATGCGTTACTTTTCTTTTGTTCTTTGTTCTTTCTAAACCAACACTGTGACTTAGTATGTCCACCCTTACCGCAATAAAAACATTTGTTATTTTGACCTCCACTTTTGCTATAGTTATTTTTACACTCACTAAGAAAGTGTCCAACCTTGTTACACTTAAAGCATTTTATATTTTTCTTGTCCTTAACTACAAATGCAGATGAGCTCGGAGCTGAAAGCTTATCGCTCTTTTCTTTCACTCTTTCTTCTTCCACTAATAATCTTGCAACCAAGTTGTCCATAGTTTGTTTATTGTCTGGGACCGATTCCCAGGCCGAAATAAAATGTTTATACTCTTCCGGTAATGACATCAATATCTTAGTTATGACGAACTTATCGATTACTTTTTCGCCCATCTGTTTGAGTTGATTTTGTAGCTCCTGAATTTTCGATAAGAATGTAGACATTTCCCGTTTCAAATTTGAACTGAAAAAAACTTTTAATAGAAAATAGAAACAAAGATCGAGAATCGGAAGTACAATATGAACCTCGACAACAAATCTTTGTTAAGAACCCGCTTGCTAGCCGCCAGAAGCTAGCGCCGAGAGCCACGAAGGACACCGTTCTTGCCAATCTACCTATTCATATATATACTTCACGCAAACGTGGCCCGGTGGCCAAAGCTCGCCTAAAGCGGGTACCTAATAGCAATAAATTGTTTCAGAATACTGGCGATGCTGCTGGTGCATCTTGTTAACGGGCAAGAGATAAGTCTCGACAGTCTTAGCGACGGTCCGGGACTCCTGCCCTATAAACTAGGACAGACTCGTCTTATTACCCATTATCACAGTTTCTTGCAGTATATTAAAATAGACGATATAGAAGATACCCCGATATAGACAGTACCCCTAAACTGTACCGTGATAACATCGAAATTTACAATAGTTAACGAAGATAATGATGTACATGGCCAGCCTGTAATAATAACTGGCACCTCATATAACTTTAAACAGAAGTATACTTCGCAGCACAAGCTGACGTTACATTCTATTGACTTTAGAAAACTACACAGTTCATACAATCAAGTCATGATGGAGCGAAGCATAGAACGAGATACGACAGCGGACGACGAACTTTATCACACCACTGTGCCCTTCTATGTGGTATTGCCCACGCAACCGCAACATACCTCAGCGCTCAGATGACCAGACTACAGAACCAGAAATATCTGAAGATTTCCTAGCAACATTTTCACTAAAAGTTGGAAAATAGTGGCTGAACTGCGTGTGGAGAAATTATATATTGCATAATTACGAGGCAGCTGCATCAACCATGTAGACCGCTCAGGTAGCTGGAAGCGAGCCACCCAGTTCGCGGGATTGCAACACATTCATGGGAGCGCGGGATTGCAACACATTGTGGAGAGCGTGAAAACGGACGATGGTTGGGAGCAATCGCGTCACTTCAGATTCACACTTCGAATCGAGCACATAGTATAGTTTAAAGTTAAGAATTTTATTATAATATTTTAATTTTAATAAATTAGTTGCATAGATTTTTGGTTTCTTTAAGTCCTTCGGCTGCTGCTCGCATAATTAATAGAGCTATAATAATAATAATAATAATAATAATAACTCCTTGGTAAGTGACACGGAATGGTCACGTTTTTAAATGTAAATTTTTGTTTAAAATATTTATTTTCAAAATCCAGTTTTTATCATATTTAAATCATTTCATACAGTTATACAAAATGCAAAATAAACGAAAAAAAAACAATACAATATACAAAACTGTTAACTACTTACAAAAAGTAACTGGAAAAAAGTGAACTGTGACAATGTGAAAATAAATACTCTTAAATAATGATCACAAGGAGTAGAAACATAAACGCACGCCCACCACCGCAGCCCGTCGCACCGAACAGCTCCACGTCTTCAGAGGAGGAGTACGCAACTCCTCCTGAGGAAATCGTGTCGAGCAGTGACGACGAGCTGCCGCCTACAGCGCCGCGCCGTGGGAGGCCACCGCTGCCGCGCTTGGGGCCTACTGGGGCATCCGCCCCGCGTTCGGCCCCCGCCGTCGGTGGTGCAGTGCGCCGCATGAAATGGACGCAAAATATGAACGAAAATGTCATGCGAGCGTACTATAGGGCGACAGAGGGTGGCACTAACCTCACTGCGTGGCGAACCCGTTTGCTGTCTTTGTTTCAGGTCCTTGAACCAGAGTTGACCGTTTCGGCCCAACGACTATCGGATCAGGTGCGGTTTATTCAACGTAATCGTGCGTTGGATGACTCCGCACTTGACCGGCTTCGCTCCGAGGTGACAGTCTCTGCATCCACCACCGAAAGCATCCATTCGCGAGCCCAGTTATCGTCCGCTCCTTCGGTGGCAGGGTTAGTGGTTGGAGATGCTGATGTGGGGGGCGTTGAGATTACAACCGTAAGTACCCAAGATAATGAGCAATTAAGGAGGACTTTGGAGGATGCGATTTTGGAATTTAAAGACATACAAGCCCGCGACAGGCCACGGTAATATGTCGGACGTAATATGTCGCTAGTAATGGCTCTAGATTGCATGCTAGACTCTTATCTTCGTTCTAGCAATAGTCTCACTGATACCCATTCAATTCTTTATTGTGCAGCTGTTGCAGCGTGCCGTTCCGCCCGTGTCAGATTTCCTGAGCCTGATAGGGTGGTGCGGTCCACTGAGGACACACCCGCATGGCAGATGCGGATTGAACGGCGTATCAGCGCAGCTAGGGTCATTATTGGCAAGTTAATCTGCTTCAGATCGGGAAACATCCGGCCGAGAGTCATGCGTTATGTTACACAGGCCTTTGCCGGTACTGGCAGGAGACCTCAGGATTACATGGTATAGATATATATTAACAGAACGTATAGACTACCTGAAGCAGAAAGTTTGTGCGTGGGCAAATCGTATCCGTCGTTATAAACAACGTGTAAATAGGTATAAGCAGAATCGCATGTTCCAAAGTGACCAAAGAAAGGTTTATAGAAGCTGGGAGGAATCTGCTACGAGTGTGATTGATGGGCAGTTACCAAATATGGAAGAAATGTTCACATTTTGAAAAATATTTGGTCGGTGTCTATTAATCACAACGATGGTGGCTGGATGCGTGTTGTTGAGTGCGCGTGTGAACACCTGCAGCAAATGGAGGCTATATTTATAAGCCCAGATAATGTCAGGGATGCGATTCGTTCGACCCATAACTGGAAAAGTCCTGGGCCGGACGGATTATATAACTTTTGGCTCAAATGGCTGCGGTCTTCACAAGAACGTTTGGCTGAGCAATTCCAGGAAGCCATCGTGTCTGGATCCCGGATCCCGTATCTTTTATGACAACAGGAATCACCTTTCTGCTCCACAAGTATGGTAGTATCACGGATCCAAAGAACTTTCGACCTATCACGTGCTTACCAACACTTTATAAGCTTCTTACATCCATTTTGACTTTAAAATTAAACACACATTTGTATGCAAATAGCATTTTAGATCCCGCTCAAAATGGATGTAAGATTGGGTCTCGTGGTACTAAGGAGCTCCTCCTTATTGACATGGCCATTAATGAAAAGGTTCGCCGAGGTAAGAAGGGTCTCTCCGCCGCCTGGATTGAGTATAAAAAGGCCTATGATTCGGTGCCTCATACATGGTTGAGAAGAGTACTAGAAGTGTATAAGATTGACACAGATTTATGCGCTTTTCTTGATTCATGTATGAGGCAATGCAAGCACAGATCCGGTCGTGTGTAGAGTACTGTGGTCACATATTTGCTGGTGCCGCAAAGTCTCATCTTGCGGTTCTGGACTCAATTGAGAGGCGAGCAAAGAGGCTTATCGGCGATCCCGAATTGGTCGAAGCCGACTTCCAAAACCTTGAACACAGGCGTAAAATTGCTAGCCTCTCAGTATTCTATAGGATACATTTTGGTGAGTGTGCGCATTAACTACACGACTTAGTTCCCCCGTCCCCCTTCCATCACCGGACGTCCCGACGCACGGCAGGTATCCATCCTTTTGTTGTGGACATTCCACCTGTCCGAACGAAGCGCTTTGCTTCCTCATTTTTAGTGCGTACAGCGAAGGACTGGAACAATTTGCCTGCGTCGGTATTTCCGGCCAAATATAATGTGGGTGTCTTCAAGAGAAGAGTGAATAGGTTGCTAGGGCAATGCGCCTTACCATCTAAGACTACATTCCACTTACCATCAGGTGGAATGTAGTTAAGCATTGCCCTAGATCGTATAAAAAAAAAAAAAAAAAAACATTCGGCATTAATCCATGAGCGAGCTTTGCCACCGATGGGTACGTCAGCAAAAGGAATAAAATACTCCATTGCCTGATGCACCACATCGGTTATAGCATCCGCGCAACTCGACGGATCCAAAGAAGAGAAGCAGACCTGCCGCCAAGGATAAGACGCAAAAAAGTGCCGCATCTCATCCCAATCTGCTGACTTGTATTTCCATACTCGCCTAACACCATGTGTTTCGAAAGCTGGTGGGGAATATAAAGATACAGATTTCACCAGACAGTGATCGGAGGTTCCCAAGGGGGAGGTGACCTCAACACGATACTTGTCTGGATCAGTTGTCAGCAGAAGGTCCAGGCAATTGCCTGTATGGCCTACCACATCTGGTACCCTCTTCGCTTGCCTCACCAGCTGAAAGTTCCGCGCTTCTCTTCCAGGAACAGCCAGTCCTGATGACAGGCATTAAAGTCCCCCAGAAAGACGAGCTGCTCCGAAGGGTACTGGATACAGAGCCATATCTGCAGCCTCACTGAGATACTCAAATAAACGAGTTGTCTCCTGGTCACCGCTGTGCGAACGGTAAACACAGGAATACAGGATTTTTTCGGTTCCTTAGTCCACTAAAACCCATATGGAAGAATAAGTAGGGTCTTCAAGGTGACGGAGACGCTGAATACAGGGGTCGTTCCGCGCGTACACACTGACTCCGGCCCGTGAGCGAAAGTTGTGCTCTAACGAGTAACCGGGATTATCCAAGTATGCAGCGCTCAAAGGACATTGTATCTGCGTCTCCTTCAAAAAGAGCAAGTGCGGCTGCTCTGTCTCCAGGTGGCGGTGGACAGCTAAAAGATTTGAGTGCAAACCCCTTATTTTAGTGAGGTGCACTTAATATGAGGAGGAGTGCAACCGCTGTGTAACCTTATTCCCTTTTGTTTGTTTTTTTTTTATGTAGTCCATCTCTATGAGTTTCTGGGATGACGTAGAGGGTCTGCTGTTGAATTTGATTCTTGGTTGTGTGTTCCGCCTCGGGCTTTTTATGCCTAAAGTGATATCTTCGACATATAAGACCACTAACAGAGACTTCGACAGAGGGGCTTAAGTTCTCCAAGGCTCTTTAGCTTCTATGTAGATGTGCTTATCCGGGAGCTCAGCAGTATGCGTGTCGGTTGCCATATTGGTGGAGTATGCGTCAACAATATTAGCTATGCGGACGACATCGTCCTGCTGGCGCCCTCGGTCAGCGCATTGAGAGCGTTACTTGGCGCCTGTGAAAAATTCGCAGTCTCTCATGGTTTACTGTACAATACCAAAAAAGTCACAATTCATGGTATAAGTATTCAATACAACAACGCATTCAGGGCGTTGTTGAGGCTGCCACGATTCTGTAGCGCATCCCGGATGTTTGCGCTGGCTAACGTAAATAGATTCGAAGCTATTGTGCGCAATAAAACTGCGTCGTTACTGCGCAGAGTGCGGGGCAGCGTCCATGGCGTACTGAATGAGATAGCCAACAGTGGGGATTGTCCACTGATTGGTTTCATGTTGGGGAAAACCAAGTCCCTCTTCAAAATTTATTATTGAAAATTACTATTATTATTCAATTATTTACTAACACTATTGTTAAGTTTTTTTTACTAACAAATTGCTATGGATCACGTTAGTTATCTGAAATAAATCGTTTTTATTTATTTATTTTATTTATTACTAATGAGTACACTTCACCAAATAGTAGCATGTATCGTTGTATGATAGAGGCTATTACCATTGTTCTTACTGTAATGGACTGGTGACTGTAGCAGTACCTCCTTATCAGTAGCGTGAAGATTTTTTAATTTAAAGGTGTTTAATCTGAATGTTGGATGTACTGCTGAATTCAAAAAAAAAAATTCAATAATTCAAAATATCTTTATTCAAGTAGGCATTTGAATCGTCAATTACATTAAACGCACTTTTGAATCGTCAATTACATTAAATTGGTCAGTATAGTCAGTCTGTGAGTAAGCTACCACCAGCTCGGAATGCTGTTCTGCTGAGAAGAGCTGGCCAGAAACTCAAAAGTTGCTTTTTTTAAATAAAATTTAACAATGTTTGACTTATAAATTATAACATCAACCCTGCAAATGAGTCAATGACCCAATTTCCACACATTTCGATCAACCAAAAACTCTTGAATGTTATAGTAAGATTTATTTAATAATATACCTTTAATTTTAGATTTGAAACCAAGAAAAGGAAGATCTAAGATATCTTGTGGAACCTTATTATATATGCGTATACTTAAGCCCATGAAGGATTTCTTAACTTTTTGAAGTCGAAATTTAGGCGTTACGAGCCTATTTTTATTTCTTGTATTGATAGTATGTCTGTCGATTTTTTTTAATAGTCATTTAAATTTTGGCGTATATATAGTAAGTTATTAAAAATTTATTGAGAAGCGACCGTAAGAATACCGATTTCTTTAAAAACTTCTCTTAGGGAGTCTCTAGTTTTTAAGTTACAAATAGCCCGTATAGCTCGTTTTTGTAAAATAAATATAGAATTAATTTCGGCAGCGCTGCCCCATAGTAAGATACTGTAAGACAATATACTGTGAAAATAACTGAAATAAACGAGTCGAGCCGTATTAACGTCTGTTAATTGTCTTACTTTTTTAATTGCAAAGACGGCTGAGCTAAGTTTCCTTGCGAGTTTCGAGAGGTGGGGGTTCCACTGGAGCTTTTTATCTAAAGTTATACCTAAGAAAGTTGTCGAGTCAGTCAGTTCTAACACTTCATTGTTAAGGATAAACTACAATCTTGACTTTTACATTAGGAAGTGTAAATTCCATGCATTTAGTTTTCTTAGTATTTAATACCAAATAATTAATTTCAAACCAATGAAGAACACGTGACAGAGCACAGTTAACTTTGTCAAAATTAAATTTATTACGATCAACTTTAAAAATAAGTGAGGTATCATCAGCAAAAAGTACAATGTCACATAGTCCTTTTACGTAAAAGGGCAAATCATTAATATAGAGTAAAAATAAGAAAGGGCCTAGAATAGATCCTTGTGGAACACCCATTTTTAGGTGAGATCCAATCAATTTACAATTATTTACATCAACCGTCTGAACTCTTTGATTCAAGTAAGAGGCAATAAGATCAAGCGCAGCACTACGCACACCACAGTGATTAAGTTTGCATAGTAATGATTGATGGTCCACGCAATCAAAGGCTTTAGATCAGTCTTTCCCAAAGTGGGCGATAACGCCCCCTTGTGGGCGCTGGAACCCTCGAGGGGGGCGGTGAGGGACCGAGAAAGATTTGGGGGGCGCTGGTGTCATTTAGGGGGGCGATAGATGATTTGTAACTTTATCTTATTCATATTTGAAAATTCACTAAAAATTATATCCTTCTACTACGCAACATCCATTTATTAATGTTTTTAAATTTTAAATAAATGTAAAATGAAAAATACATGGTTACCGAAACATATCCCTTCTAGGTACAGTTTCCCACAAGTCGCAAATTCGTATCTTTGCCCGTATCGATTTATTTTTCATCTATATTTAATACAAAAAATACGCTTTCAATAGTTATACAAGTTTATAATTATTTATAAACCATTAATATTCTAGTTTATTGTATAAATAAAACTTGACAATATATTAAATTATCCTTATAACATATAATTAGAATGGCACGAGCTCGAGATGAAGCGACGCGAGATATCGCAAAATGTCTTTGCGTCAGAAATTTAGGGTACGCTGCTTTGTCGTTATACAGCAGTCAGTCAGCATCCGTGCAGGCTTCTACTCGACCTACCATCTAAACTTGGACTTACCCTAATAACCTTTGACGAAACTCCTGATTGCCTTCCACGTATGAAGAACGGAAAAATGGTAGGACCTGACGATCTTCGGATAGAAGCTTGAATATCGTTTAGCTCTGTTGGTACGAGCACACCAACAGACCGAAACCAACACCAACAGACATAAGACCGAAACGAAACGCTTACTGACCTTTATAACCACATTTTGAACACTGGAAAGATGCCTAAGCAGTGGCGACATAGTTTTATTAAACCTATTTACAAGGGAAAAGGCAGTGTTCAAGACTGTGGTAATTATAAGGGCATTAAGCTTATGAGTCATGAGCCATGAAGATCTTCGTGCACATGAGCGACCTCAGGCTCCGCCAAAAGTGCACTGTCTCTGAGTCTCAATGTGGATTTCAGCCAAGATCGAGTACTATAGACGCTATTTTTGTCTTCAGAACTCTGATGGAAGTATACAGGAAAAAAAGAGCTCTGCGCGTAACCTTTTTAAATTTGCAGTAGGCTTTTGGCTGTGTGCCTCGTCAGTGTATCTGGTGGACATTGTGATTTAAAGAAATCCATCCATCCTTATATTGAGACTATCAGAGACATGTACCACGACTCCTATGGTTAGGACCTCTGTTGGCGACACCAAACCCTTCCTGATAACAGTAGTGGTTCACCAGGGCTCAGCCCTTGGTCCGTTCTTATTCACTCTCGGCTCACATCCAAGACCAATCTCCATGGTTGATGGTGTATGCCGATGAAATAGCACTCATTGATAAGAATCATCTAATGGCCTATATTTTATACAAACTTAGTTATTGCTTGACTACATTCCACCTGATGGATATTGGAAATGTAGTCATAGGTGGTAAGGCGCATTAACTTAGCAACCTATTCACTCTACTCTAGTAGAGACTCACATTATATTCGGACAGAAATACCGACGCAGGCAAGTTGTTCCATTCCTTCGCTGTACGAACTAAAAAAGACGAAGTAAAGTGCTTCGTTCAGGCAGAAGAAATGTCCACATAGTAGGGATGGATACCCACCATGCGTCTAAACGTCCGGTGATGAAGGAAGGAAGGGGGATGGGGAAATTAAGTCTTGTAATTCCTGCGCACACTCACCAAAATGTATCCTATAGAATACTAAGAGGATAGTCATTCTAAGCCAGTGTTCAAGGCTGTGGAGGTTGGGTTTAACTTATTCAGTGTCACCTATAAGCGTCTTGGCTCGCCTTTCAATTGAGTTCCGAACCGTAAGATGAGACTTTACGGCACCAGTATATATGTGACCACAGTACTCTAAACACACGACCGAATTTGTGCTTTGTATAGTACAAGTAGCTGTCCCGGTGTAAAACATTGTCGGACCTTCGCAAGAACGGCAAGTTTTCCTGCTGCTGCTTTTGCTCCGGACTCAATGAACCGACCAAAGTTGAAGTTATCCAAGCCTTTTTTTTTTTGTCGTTGGAAAAATGCGTCTCCGCATCGTCACCCAGGCCAGGAAGGCGATGGCCGGGCGGTATGTGCGGCACCCGGCAGCATAGGAAACGCTGCCATTTTTAAGGCACCCCACAAAAAAACCAAGGGCTGCCCTCATCGCTGCAATGGGACGCCACGGGATCGCTTTCGCACTCACCGTGACGCCCCGGCGGAACCCCCTCTAATAAGAGTAACCTGGGCAACCAGTGTACCCCTACGTCATAGGCCCGTGCAATGGCGAGAGAGGTCGCCCCCCGCTCTCGCCAAGTTATCAAAGCCTAACAACTGAAGCCGGTCACTATATTCCAAGGATACATTCTGAAAAGTAGGAGCCAAAAGAAAGGGCTTCTTACAGCGGTGAACAGACACGTCTGCGTTTTGGTGGCATTGAAATTGACAAGATTAGCATTGCCCAATGCGGAAACTGCCTGGAGTTTGTCATTCAAACGTTGCACCATGGCTTCTCTTTCAGACTGTACTTAATCTCTAATAGTTCGAGAACTTGGCAGATATCTTTCTACAACTGTGCTCTCACCTGATACCCATACCCATAGATACCGGGCTTCAGCTGATCGTTAATGTACCACAGATAAACAGTTGCAGAAAGAACGGACCGGACGGAGCTGGAGCATAAGTTAAACCTATGGAAGGGTACGCTTGAGAACGGTGGTTTTAAACTAAATATATCGAAGACTGAGTACATGGCTTGCAGGAGCCCAGACTCAACTACTATCCATACAGGTCCAGAGCCAGCCGTTAAGTTGGAAAAGTTTAGGTAACCTGGATCTGTTATGCACAAGCCTGGAGGCATCGATTACGATTCCCAAGGCCGGATAAGCGCTGCCTGGACTGTTGTAGTCTGTAATCGCAGAATATCGCCTAAAATCAAGGGGCTGATAAAAAGGAGCGTCATCCGACCGGTTCTTATATACGGCAGCGAATGTTTGCCGGTACCATCTCGGAACACACAGGAAATTCAAGTCACGGAAATGACTGACCGAATGACGAGGGAGGAAATGATGCTGAATTGGATGTGCGGCGTTACGCGGTCTGACCACATACGTAAAACATTTATTTGAAGTAGTCCAAGATCGACGCCTGAGATGGTATGGCCATGTTGCGCGTCTATGAAATATGTCGGCCTTATATCAAGGCTTTTCCATGGAGTGAGATCTCTCGGACGTACAAGGAAGTGCTGGATGGATGTCGATGATCGTGCAAAGTGGAGTAGGTTGATCAAGAAGACAGACCTTGATATACGTCAGGATGAAAGCCAGGAAGATGAAGAAGAAAACTTTTAATTGTGAAAAGTGGTATTACTATTGATCAATCTTAACTGTTGTTATTTTTTTATAAAAGATAGACAAGTTTACGGGAACGCAAGTGGATTTTTTAAAAGAAATAAAGAAATTAAAATTACATTAAAATTTACTTTAATTACTAACTTAAGAAATGACTGTGCAGAAGCGCATGCAACAATCAATTGAAATTAAAATTATAATATTTGTTCACATTAAATATGTTCCCAGGGTATAAAACGATTCGTATTACATTCTTATAATGCTGATCAAGCGTTTACTTCTACCGTTCTCATACCTTGAGCTAACATAACTCCTCCCTCCTTAACTTCGAAGCCATCAGATAATTTTTGATTCTGAGGGTTTCGAGCAAGAGTGAATATTTTAGTTTTAAATTTCTTTGAAATAAAAATAAAAAGTAAAATAACTAATATTACATATAAAACTATGGTACCGACACTGACACTATTGATTTTTATTATTGGCTCTATTTCACTTTCACTTTCACTAACACTTTTTGTCTTTAGAACTGTAGACAGATATTTCACGTCATCGAGATTAATTCCTTTGATGTCAATCGGAGAGAAGATTGAAATATTTCTATTGTCGATTTCCGGTAACTTAATGATTGGTGTGACCTTATATTCCTCTCTTTCCATTATATGCGGAAAATAGCTTAGACGAAGTTCACCAAGAAGAATTTCACAGCCAGAATCAATTGTTAATAAATAGGTTCCTGATATAGATGTTTTTGATAAATCATTACCACAATTGTAAGTCACAACTTCATTATTTTGCGAATATATTATCCAGCGGGCAGTTGAAAGTCGTTGTGCTTTAATTTTCTCAATATGTACTGTATGTCGGGTACAATGTGATAAATTATATTGAAACTGCATCAACTGTTCCGTGCAAGTTGTAGTTGCATATGGCACTACATTATGTTCGGTACAAATGTACTGGTTATCCCCAGATAATTGTTGACACGGCGCTGAAACCGGCAAGTATTTCGAACCTTTCACCATAAGGAAGGGATATTCAGGGATAATGATGGAAGTTTCATTTTTGACTTTATTAAAAATAGGTAACGAATAAATTTTATAATAGTTATATGTATTATTATCTGTGAGAGGCAATTCCATTATGAATATAACCTGGTTTCCTTTAACATATGCTTTTAAAGTCATAGTTTGCTCTATTTTAACTAAATTATTTTCTATTACAGGACATATTAATCTATGAAATTTTTCTATTCCTAATAATATATTAAACAATTCTGTCGAGTTTATTATTGATTGATGTAGCACAGAAATTTTACCAAAAGCTAAAGAAGTTTCTATTTCATTTAATTTTATATATATTGAACGAAAATTATTAATGAACATGCTGTATGCGCCTAGAACATAAGTCGAATAAATAGAATTATTCTCTTTTGTTGCTATATCTTTTATCATTTGTTCTACGCGTTTGAGACGCTCATTCATAATAAGCGAATTGTTGTATAAAATTTCTGTACTGTTAATATTATAATCCATCATTTTGGAAACCAATGTGACTTTATTTCTGATTAAATTTTGTTTACCATACAAGTCATTGATCAGATTATCATAATGTATTGCGTCGTCGTTATCTAAGTTACCAGATATCGCCTTTACAAATGAACCTAAGGGATTAAACAACCCTCTTTTGAATTTTTTCATCGGTACTATTTGTCTTATTTTTTCAATAGTATTATCTCTTAAATATTCTACTTGCGATTTTAAATTAGTAAATTCATGTAAGTAAGGTTTATCGATATCTATTAGTTTATCAAATTGATTATATCTATTTATATTAAACTCTAGATCTCTAAAAACTATAGTTAAATCTAATGTTTTAATAATAATCCATTTACTTTCTTGCTTATAAGCCTGACCTTGCTTGACAGGTAATAATCCCGGATTGTCCTCAATTTTTTGAAGTCGAAGGGATTGGGTCTCGTTCGTCATCACCAGGATGATCAAGTACCACCTGTGGAGGTCGTTTTATATTTTTAATAGGCACCTTTGTTTTACGATCTCTAATTTTTACTGGGACTATGTTTCTGTTAATCTCTCCATCTATACATGCCTTTTGATAAGGAGGCTTATCTTTACTTCTTCTCGTATTAACTGCTTTGGTAAAAATAGTTCTACCTAACCCTAATTCTATATCTTGTTCACCACCTCTCGAATTTATCGATTTTTCTTTATTTTCACGTAATTTATTTGAAATATATTGATACAGATACTTTGTGCGTTTTGAGTGATCTTTAAGTAATTGTTGTAAATACAATTTTTGAAAATCTATATTAAATGCGTCATTAGAATCGGTATGACCGAAAACTACTTCAAATGGTGTTAAACCAGTAGCACTATGTATAGTATGATTGTAAGCCATAATAGAATAAGTCATAACTGAAGCTGCGTCTGTAAATTTTTGTTCGTATTTAGCTAATCTATAAATTTCTATTAAGGTGGAATGAAACCTTTCTACGATTCCTGTTGAGTTAGGATTATTTGGAGTGGTAATATGAAGAGTAAGTTTGTACATATCTGATAGCTCTCTCATTAACTCGTTATTGAACTCTGTTCCTGGATCTGCAGTGATTTTCCTTGGAACTCCATAATTATAAAAGTATTTAATCAAAGCGCGTACTATTTCAGGGGTGGAACGATTACTGATTTTTATCGCTTGACCTAATTTACTGAAAGCGTCTACTAAAGTTAAATAATAATTCCTTTCTATACTAAAAGTATCTATAAATATTTCTTGAAAAGGGGCTTCTTGAGTTTGAGTTAGTTGCAATACTGATTTAATTGGTCTCCTATCATATTTCATTTTTTTACACGACTCACAAGAATTTATAACTGCCGAAATAGTTTCCTGCATATCGTGCCAAAAATAATTACGCTTCATTCTAGTCATCGTTTCTTTAATCCCTCTATGACATGTCTTGCCCTGGTGGTATTTTAATATAATCGCCTTTTGTTCTCCTTCATCTTCTATAAAAACTACTCTTTCTGTACATTCCTTAATGTCTATCATGTCTTTCTTAAATAAAGCTATTATTGTATTTGCAAAATCTTTTCTGTGTTCAGGATTTTCGAAATAGATAAAATATTTAATCTTTGGACGAATATATTCTTTAAGAAATTGTTTAATTAGGTCTAAATTATTTAAAGGTAAAAATACTTCAAGAATTTTCTCTCTAGGCCTAGATAAGTCTTTAACTTGCATCTCATTTCTGAGCCAAGAAAATACTAAGATTTGATTTGGCTTTGTATCAATGGCTTCATGCAAAATTGGAATGCTTGATGTATCACATTCTACGTTCGAATGAATCGTTTCACTAGCAGAACTAGTAGTAATAGGCGGAATAGGATATTCAGGATCATTGTCTGATAAATCTCTAGGACTAGCTGTTATTGTCGCTTCAGAGTCAGATAATGTAACAGTTCCAGATTCGTCAGAGTTTGAGTTTTGTCTAGTACTCAGTCTTACAATTTCATCAGTGATTTCTTGTAAATGGTCTTGAAGTCGGGATTCTTTTTCATCAACATTGACTGCTAGAGATGAATTTCGGTCTGAATCTATAGCATTTAACTTTATTCGCGAAAGTGCGTCGGCGTTTGTGTTTTGTTTTCCCTTTTTATAAATGACTTCAAAATCATATTCCGAATCGTTATATATTATAGGAATTTTTGAGTATTTTGTTTTTAATATTTTATGTTTTAAATCAATTACTGCCTCTAATTGTTTTAAAAGATCGTTACCAATTAATCCATCATATTTTGAATCCACATTATACACGTAAAATTTTTGTATATTATTACAATTAAATGTATGCATTAAGGGGATTTTAACTACTTCATTATGCGAACTACTTGTATGTGTACTAATAACTTCGAATGGTTCGTAAGAAATGTAATTTCTAAAGTAAAAATCAGCTTTTTCTGGACTTAAAAATGAACGGGTACTTCCGGTATCGATCATAAATTTTGCATCAATTTCAGGAATATACACATAAGGTAATCTTGAATCTTTTTCGTAATTTAACTCTATTTTTTCTTTTAGATTGAAGACACGTATGGAAAAAATTTCTACATTACTCTGTTGGTCATGATTACTGTTATTTTCTTTGTTAGTTATTTTCATATTCATCCTGATTTAAAATGTCTTCATGGTCATAATAATAGGGACTATACTCAGGGTCATATGTCATGTGTTCTGGATAATAATTATTTTCATAACTGTCACAATAGTAATGGTCATTTGTATGTATTTTATTTACTGGAAAATGTGGCTTATTAGGTAAAACGCTTCTCATAGAAATGTCATTCTGATAAGGTATATTTTTATCAAGATTGGGCTTATTTCCAAATTGTGTCGGGGGTTTATAATTAGTAGCGTTAAATTGTGGACGATAACCTACCTGCTGAACTGGACGATGTCCATAATAAGGATTTACTCTCGGTTGTGGTATGTAAGGTCCTTTAGGAATACCGAACCTATATGGTGACAAATTTGGTCTAAGTCCCGTAGGTGGGTTATTTGATACTTGTGGCATTCCGAATTTAAATGAGGGTTGCTGACCAGATTAATGAAATACTCTCTGGGAATTATAATTATGTGGTTTCGAATAAAAATCGGAATAATTTTGTGGCTTAATTTGAGCTGAAGGTGTAGATGAATTATTCTGTTTTAAAAAGTTTTTACTGCGTTGGTTATATTGTTCTTGGAAATTCACTTCTTCTAACACTATACTTAATGCAGATTCTAAATTTTTGGGGTCTTTTAATCTCACTATTCGTACCATACTCTCAGGTAAATTATATAAAAATACATTTAACGATATATTATTGTAAATAATTATTTTACTTTGTTTTATTTCCTCATTTAAAATTTGATTGACCTTAGACAATAGAACCGAACGTAATGATTGTATCCTATTACAAAAATCGAGGTAACTTTCTCCGGATTTTATTTTTAAATTTTCCAACTCTATGGCAATACATTCCTCACTACGTGGGTCTCCAAAATGTTGAATCAACAATTCCTTAAAGTTTAACCATGAAACAATATCCTCACGTTCACTGATAAGGGCAGCGGCCCTGTCGACTAAACGACTAGTAATGGCATGCATTAAATAGATATTTTGTGAATCACCACGTTGAAATTTCTCAATCACATATTCACATTTTCTTAAAAATAAGTTTAATTGGCGTTTATCGCCACCAAAAAGCGGAATTAATTTTAAAATTTCATTAGGAATTAAAGATATATGTTCCATTTTATTTTATTATAGTTAATTATAATATGAACAAAATAAAATTTAATATTTAATTTAACTAAGGTGATTTATTTCAATGATTTGGAATTGAAACAATTCGTAAAGAAAAATTAAATTAAAACTACAATATTTCAATGATTTTGAATCGAAATATAATTTTAATATAATTTTAATAGAATTTTAAATATAATTTTATTAACTTATTTATCTCAAATTAATTCTTAACAAATGTTAATATGTAAGATATCTTATTTATTTCATTCTATTCTATTTAATTATTCACTTACAAATTTATTTTTTATTTAATTTCGGTACACAATTATATTTCTAAAATATTCTAACCTAAGAAAACCAGAATACGTCATAAAAGGAAAAGTCTTATCCTATTTATAACAGGGATTGATGATGGATGTAAGGAGGTGAAAAGTCGTACTCACCAACCGGCAATCAGCATCATCAGCTCCAGGCTCCTCACTCACTGTCTTATTTATTTGGGTCAGGATAGTTCCTTATAGTCCTTCGAGTCCTTCTAGCGAATTTTGACGCCGAACTTACAAATGAAGACTATAATTTATAGTAGAACTATCCTACCGGCTGCGCCAGACAAGTTTACGGGAACGCGAGTGGATTTTTTAAAAGAAATAAAGAAATTAAAATTACATTAAAATTTACTTTAATTACTAACTTAAGAAATGACTGTGCAGAAGCGCATGCAACAATCAATTGAAATTAAAATTATAATATTTGTTCACATTAAATATGTTCCCAGGGTATAAGACGATTCGTATTACATTCTTATAATGCTGATCAAGCGTTTACTTCTACCGTTCTCATACCTTGAGCTAACATAACTAGATGCTTTTTATTATGAAAAGTTGTATTACTATTGATCAATATTAAATGTAATTTTTAAATCAAAAATACTTTAATTATTGTAAGGTTGCATTATTATTGCTTTTTCTGATAAGATGACTTATTTTACCAGAAAGGAAACAAATCTAATCTGTTATTCAAGTTTTTAAGATGAAAAAAATTGGGGGGCGTTACAAAATAACTGACTTTCAAAGTGGGCGTTGGACGAAAGAAGTTTGGGAACCTCTGCTTTAGATAAATCACAAAACACTCCGATTGCATTCTGTGACTTTTCCCATGCGTCGTAAATGTGCTTAAGAAGCGCGGAACCGCATCAGTTGTTGATTTGCCTTTGGTGAAATCATATTGTTCACTATGCATGATTTCATTGCTATAAACAAATTCTGACATTTGGTTTAGTATAATTTTTTCGAAGATTTCACCTAAATTACGTAAAATAGAGATAGGTCTATAATTGCCGGGTATTAGTCTATCGCCACTTTTGAACAAAGGAACTATTTTACTATTTTTCATTAAATCTGGGAAAGTACCGGTTTCAATACATTTGTTAAAAATTAACGATAATTGTGGAGGAATATCATTTATAATACTTATTAGTAATTTTACTGACATACCCCAAAGATCACCGGTTTTTTTCATATTTAGATTTCTAAAAGTTTTAACAATTTCATAAGATGTAACCGGTTTAAAAACAAAACATTTATTACTGACTCTTACGTTATTCGTCAATTCGATGATTGCATCACATGGTGAAGAATTTAAATTACGCGTGACTGCTAAAGGAATTTCGTTAAAAAAAGTCTCAAAAATAGCCGCCACAGTTGAATTTGAATTTATTTCAATATTATCAATTTTTAACTTAATAGGTCCATTAGCAGCCCTATTTTTCCCAGAAACACTAGATAAAACATCCCAAGTTGCCTTTATTTTATTTTCTGAGTTTAAGATTTTATTTCTTATGTAAATCGACTTAGCTTGTATGCAAACGGTCTTAAATATTTTAGAAAAAATCCTAACTTTATTCAAGAATACCGGATCTTGATTCCATTGCCTCTCACTATATAAATCATATAACTTATCTCTACTTTTATATATTCCCACGGTAGCCCAATCACTAAATTTAAGTTTTAGGTATTTAGTCATAGTTTTTGGCTTGAAAACATTATTAAATTCTTGTAACAAAAAACCGAAAATGTTATTATATAAATTATTTGGATTATCATCGCTCATGTCTACTTTACCTACTTTTTGCTGAACAGTATTCTTAAATGTTAGGACCCGGTTTTTTGTAATTGGTCTACAAGTAAACTTTTGGGGCTTTTCACTTTCGTGATTAATTAATAGAGAAAATTTTAGACCACAGTGGTCTGAACTTAAATTTGTCATTACTGTTTCTTCATAAATGTTACAGCGACAGAATACATTATCAATACAAGTCGCGGAAATACTAGTAATACGAGTAGGTTCAAAAAAGACGTTCAGCAAGTTAAAAGATTTAAACAAATTTAATAAACGTACACTAGACGAATTTTCTTGTAATATATCTACATTGAAATCACCGCAAACAATCACGGACTTGTTTTTATGACAAAGCTTAGTTAAAATATCCTCCATTTTGTTTTCAAATTCATCAAAGTCACTAGAGGGGGGTCGGTACACGCACAAAATAATATGTTCATTGAGCTCAATGCAGGATAGTTCAATAATTCGCTCGACAGAGAGCGCCACTATATCTGATCGAGACTTTAACACTACATCGTTACGAGCTAAGATAAGTGAGCCACCGCGAATAGCTTTCTCTCTACAGAACGAACTTGACAATTTATAATTTTCTACATTTATAATATTGTTATTCTTTGATAACCAGTGCTCTGTAATGCACAATAAACTTATGTCATATTTTTGAACAAAGAGTTCCACTTCCAATTCCTTGCCACCTAAGCCTTGTATATTTTGATGGACAATATTTAACAACTTAGGCTTTGTCTTATCCATTAGTTTAAAGTGGAACGCTTATGTTCTGTCAGTAATATATTATTTAAAGTACATTTATTTTTCGTTATATCTGTTATAACGAAGTTTTTTAAATTAAATGCTACTAAAGTAGCAATTTGTTTTTTTATAATATAAAGGCAGATACATTGTACCTTTTGTCATCCTAAACCTATTATAAATAAATTTATTTACATCAAAGTAAAAGAATGCATCACTATGACGGTATGTCAAATTATATAATGTCAAATTTAAATTATATATATATTTATTTTGTTTGTCTGAATAAGAAGATGAATATGGAAATGCACAAATTACAATTTTACAATTATTCTTATTATGTAATTTCAATAATTTTTCAATATTACTAATTATTTCAATTTTCTTAATCGACAAACCATCTCCATGTAATAGTACAATAGTACTGTTTTCATTCAACTTTGAGTCAAAATTAATTATTTTATCTATATTGTGCTGGTAACTAGCACCAGGTGAGCATATATTATGCACATTATTTAATTCCCTACTTAAAAGAGACCCAAAGCCCTGACCTAATTGGTCAGAAAAAACAAAGTAATTATGGTTCTGCACAACAGAGGACCTATTATTAATTTGATTTTTATTCCTTATATTTATGTTTTTATTACTACTTTTAATATGTATAGCCGAATCACCCAACACCTCAGAGTTTAGTTTAGAAACAACATTTAATTTTTCACTTAAACAATTACAGTTAACATAATTATTAGTTAATGACTCAAACCGCTCTAAGTTATAACTACATAGGTTAACTAAATTACCTGTAGCTTCAATATGTTCCTTAATTTGATTCTGAGAAGATTCATATTTTTTACTTATTGAATGCAATGCAGAAGTTAATTGAGAGATTTCCTCATGCAAGTTTTGGGTGTCTCCCTCATACAGTGACCTATTCTCAATCATTTTCCTATTATAAACACTTACTTTTTTAATTAATGTGGAGCGTTCAATTTGTAAATTCTTTATTTTCTTTGCAGGAAACTTGTTTTTTATGAGATTATTACATTTTTTAATTAATTTCTTAACCTTCATATACTTTTTTAATTTTTTATGACTTGAAAAGTATATGGGGTGCACAATACTTGACTCATCTTTTGTTAGATCAATTATAGTAGAATTAACATTTATGAAATTTGATTGAGTAGGTTGTGAGTTGCATTTAACCAGCTCCTCATATAAGCTATGAGTATGCTGACTTTCTACATTTAATTTGCAGGTTTCTAGGTCTGAAATAGTTATCCTAGCCTGCACCAAATCAGACTCAAGCTCTGATATGCAATCTAATGCCCTCTCATGCTCATTACTGCACTGGTCAAATGCAGTCACTATATTTCTTAACTGATCTCGCTGAGCCACAATATCCAAATAATTGGTATGTAGTTCAGCGAGCTTACTTTTAAGATTAGTATTTTTTATTACAATATCTTTAATTTCCTCTTTACTGTCCTCTCGTTCCTGCAGTAGCTTTTTGCACAAATCTTTAGAAGATTTTAATTCTTCTAAAGCCAGTTTTAACTTTTGCTCCAACTCCTTTGCAGAGGCCTTGCGAGTAGCAATTATTCTTTCCATTGTTGAACCTGGGTACAAATTATCTTTTAGATGCAAATGGGAGTTTCAAAATGCTTGTTTTATGTATATATGTAAGGTAAACTATAAGTAATAGTTTTGTATGAGGCCAATGTTTTTGTCTTCAACTTTACTTCCAACTAGTCAAGTAAAGAGAGTCAATAACGGTGCCAGAGTGTGGATGGACGTAACTCACTATAAAATGAGTAGTTGTTAGTATAATATAAGTGTAATTATATTAAATTTTTTTGAAGAAATATTATTAAATTATATTATTAAATTGAAGAAATTTGAATTCGATATCCGTTGGTTGACAGCTCAGTATATTTCTTTGTTCTTATGAAATTAAGCACGAAGACAAAGTACAAACAATAGCACTATAGTAAAATGGTATTTTTAAATACTAAATGAGATAATTGCACTTAATTAATATACATAAAGTAATTTAATATTAATTAAAATGTACAGAGAAATTTTCTGACGACTAGTTGTCAGTGTTGCCCTATATAAAATTGAGTGTATTTTCTTTAGGAACATCTATTATCTTTAAGACTTGACCTTTCAGTCGATCATTAAGATTTGATATTGTGAATTCCGTCGTTTGAATGAAACAGTTGTAGGAAATTATTGCGAAGTAACTTCCTTGCACTATCTTGTAGAGATCTTGATCGCAGGACGGGCGTATTTTAGTTAAAGCTGGGATGCTGATAGTATAATGGCGATCGTCAAGTTTCTCGTATGCTGGCGTATCTAGGGATACAGTGACTGGTTTGCATTCGGAGAGCTTTTGCTGCTTAGTAACGAGGGTTGCTATACAATCAGACGATGTTCGGCTGTGTACGTTATGTATCTCTTCACATAGATACCCTTTACGACGTCGGGCATTCTGCCCCTAATTGTTCTAATAGAACTTAGGCTAATAACGTCATGGTGAGCCGTAGATGTCCTTATAAATGCTAAAATGTTCTGTAATTTAGTTATTTCTTGTGATAACCTATCAACATTATCGCTGACTATGAGATTAGTTTGTCCTAAATGAACGTATTGAATAAATTCGTGGTTTTTTATTTCCAGATTTTGACTTATATTTGTAACTATATTTGCTAACTAGTTCTGATTGTTTACTAGGTTATCTATTATCTTAGAGTGCTTACCCTATACTTCGTCAGGCTAACGTGATTGTTAAATTCCGTTAATAATTTATTATCGTTATCTTGCAGTGATTTTATTGCATTATTAAAGCGTAGGGCATCTGAATAGTCAAGATTACCAGTTATGCTTTTTATTACGGAACCGAGACCACCGACGTGACCTCATTTAGAGCGACTAACTTCAAATGATGGCAATTGATCTATAACGATCTGAAGCTTTTCTTTTAGATATTTAGTATGGGGCTCAAATAACGAAAGAGTGTTATTATTAATATAAGGGATTATATCGTTTAACTGGATATTAACTATATTTACTTTATCTGAATCCTGAATATCAACATGCTTTAAAAATGAGTGGTAGTGAGATAATAATTTAAAGGGATTTTTTTACAAATATTTGTTGCTCGAGTGACTACTAATTTACAGCTTCTCAAGACTTATTATGAACGTCTGTTACTTCCTTCCTGTGACTTGAACTAGATTCATGAATTAAATTATAAGATACGCTCATCTTATTTTTATGTTCAATCGAATATTTTTGAAGTAAATGGGTATCTTTTTTTTCTTTGTCTGTCTGTCTTTGCTGTTAGCCCTGTTGGCTATTACAGCGTCACCGGGGGAGCGGGTGGCTCAGGAGACCCACCCTTAAAAAGGGGGGGCCAGATGGGTCCCCATGGGGAACGACGTCTCTGCTATACTCTGCGGCGTCAGCCACCAGTGGGTTCGGGTGTCGCTCAGCACTTTCAAAGTACTTCTGAGAAAGCCCCTTGAAGTACTGAGCGATGGTCGGAAGGTCTAAGTCTCTATGGAGATCGATGTTGCGTACGAACCACGGCGCCCCGGTTGCAATCCGTGTAAACCTGTTCTGAATCACCTGAAGGGGTTTCAGATTAGCGTGTGCAAAAGCGGGACTCGCATAGGACATGACGGAACGTATGCAAGCTTTGTAAAGTGTCACCTTATTGCGAAGGGACATTTTACTCCGCTTGCCTAACAGCGGATATAAACGACCTAATATGTAGGCCGCTCTGCTACGAACGGTCCTAATATGCGCAGTGAAAACTAACTTTCTATCTAACGTTACTCCTAGGTATTTTGCCTCGTCTTTCCAAGGTATCGGTTTATCAAAGAGTTTGATTCGCGGGAGGATCCTTGGGGGGCCGAAAAGCACCGAAACTCTCTTCTCAGGGTTTACCTCGATCCGTATCCATTTCCGCAGCCAACTCTCAAGGGAGTCGACTGCGGATTGGAGACGTTGGTATATCTCCCAGTGATCCTTAGAGGACGTGAAAAGCGCGGTATCGTCCGCGTACATGGCAAGGTGCACTTTAGATCGCGGCCTAGGAATATCGCTAGCGTAGATGGAGTAGAGGATGGGTTAGAGAACTAAACCCTGGGGGACACCCGCCCTGATGGGGCGGGGAGTTGACAAAACGCCTTCCACTCTGTAGCGAAAGGAGCGATTCGACAGGTAGTCCCGTATGATGAGTACGAGTCTGTCCGACACCTTGAACTGGTATAGCTTGTACACCAGTCCATTGTGCCAGACCCTGTCGAACGCCTTAGCTACATCGAGGAAGAGCGCTCCTGTCCTATGCTTCTTGGCCCTCACAGTGGCCCCTATCAGTATGTGCTCCGTGAGGCGTTGCACCTGATGGGAACATGAATGGTTGGCTCTAAAGCCGAACTGCTTATTTGGGATGATTTTGAGTCTCTCGACTTCCGATCTAAGTCTACAGAGGATGATTTTCTCATATACTTTCCCTAAGGAACTAAGAAGACTAATGGGACGGTAACTACTAGGCAGATGCCGGGGTTTGCAAGGCTTATGGAACCCTATCACTATGGCCTCTTTCCACTGGGCCGGAAACGAGCAACCGGCCAGTAGAGCGTTAAAAATGGTAACCAATAGGTAAATTAAAGGAGGCGGAAGAAGCTTTATCACTTTGTTAGTGATCCTATCGGGACCTGGCGATTTCTTGGCGTGAAGCGCCCTAACTATGGACGTCACCTCGTCTAGGTTCGTTTCCTTGATTGGCGGACCGACCGGTGGCTGAGAACACATTATATTGACCGATTTGTTGACTATTTCGACATGATCGCGATCAACCGATTGAGCAGACAGACGGCACTGGCTCTCTAGACTGTCGGCTAAGCACTCAGCTTTGTCAGGGTCGTCAAACGCGATGGCGGAGTTAGGTCCAACCAAGGGAGGCATATCTGAGACAGTGTCCGCCTTCAACGCTCTCTGCAACCGCCAGAATGCCTGGTGTGTTGGAGAGAGCGTCGCAAGCGTCCTATCCCAGCCGCTATCTCTGAAGTCGTCGAGAGCTTGTCTCGACTCCCTCTGGAGACGGCGAAGCCTCCGTCGGTTGTCATCTGTCGGGTATCGGTCATGGGCTCTAATCGCGGCGTTTTTACGGGTGATTAGAAGTCTAATGTCCTGAGGGAGTGCTCGGTAACCCTCGAAGTTCACTCGGACCTCCCTCGAGGACTTTCCTATGCTGTCTACCAAATGTTCTGTGAAGTTAGTCGCGGCTGAGACAGCGTCCTCGACCGATGTAAGCTGGTCAGGAATTTTGTCGAGGTGCGCTGATACGGGGGAATGGAGTTGCTCTCGAAGCTTCGTCCAGTTAATAATTGTTTTTGTCGCGGGTTCCCTAAGGGGAGGAAGTCCTAGCTGAAATAGGACCGGTCGATGGTCAGAGTCTAGCTCGGATAGAACGTAACTGGAGTGTCACGCCCTTCAAGAGTACTATGTCGAGCACGTCGGGTCTGTCATGTCGGAAGTCTGTGTCGCAGTATCGCGTGGGACTCAAAGGCGCGGTGATCTCGAAGTCGAGACCAGCCTTGTAACTTAGTCTATCAAGGAGATTTCCTCTACTGTTTGCGACAGTGGAGTTCCAGCGGGGATGTTTGCAATTTAGGTCGCCGGCCAGAATGGTTGCGTTACCTAATTGGAGTAAGGAATTAAGGTCCCTCTCAACTAAGGCTTTATTGGGAGAAAGATAGACGGATGCTAGTACGATCGACTGATGGCCGGTCATACCCACATGACATAATGACGCTTCTACGTTGACTAGTTGGGGCGGATCGAGCGGAGTGCAATGAAGAGACCTTCTGTAGTAGATGATGGTTCCCCCCTTCGCGGTTGCCCTATCGTTCCTAACGAGACGGTAATTCGCGATGCGCGGATCACGATTACACGGCTTCAGAAAGGTCTCTTGTACTTACAGGACGTCTATCTGGTGCCTGACCACGAAGTCGCGCACTAGATCTATCTGCTTAAGTAGCCCGTTCGCGTTGAATGTAGCGACAGTCAGAGAGAGAGGTTTTACCCTTCCACGCGATGTCATCATGTTGACATCGTGTGTTCGTATATCTATTTGATTAGGACGGCGTGCTTGAGGAGCACTTCCATCCTCGCGGGAAGGTTCCGCGCGGAATCCCTCATTTCATTCGAAAAGACTAGGAGCTCTTCGATATCTATTACACCGAAGAGGCTCGTGACGCACGCGAGCGAACTCGCAACTCCGTCGGTGGAGTTACGAACCGGCGGCGGCGGCAACGACTGGGGGACGGGCTGTGGGGTAATCCTCGGAGGCTTCACCCAAGCGTTCGCGGGTGCCTGAGGGGCCTGGGATGCCTGAGGGGCCGCGGGCCTCCTAGGGGCTAGAGGAGCCCATGGAGGCTGGGCGAACCGAGGAGGATGCCTTGCCGGCTGTGTACTGCGCGGCGCTTTGGGGCACCCGCGATAATTCGCGGGATGGCCCTTCTGTCCGCACAGGACGCAGCTGGGAGGATCCTCAGGGACCGGTCCCTTCCGCGAGCAGTCGGCTGTCGCGTGGTCGTCCAGGCACTTGACGCACCTTGGACGCGCGTGACAAAAACGTTGGGAATGCCCATAGAGCTGGCAGCGATGACACTGACCACAACCGACAGCGACCGCGTGGAGGTTCGACCCCAAGACCGGAGAGTTGGCAGACTGCCTTGACGTTAAAAATTTGCTTTCCTTCCGGGGAAAGCTCGAGATGGACGAGAACAAGATCGAACGGGACCCTAGTGGTCGCTCGGTACATTCGGTGCACCGAGATGACGGGGAACGATTGGGACTTAAGGTCCTCGAAAATCCGCTCAGTAGTGAGCTCCACGGGGAGCCCTCGGATGACCACCGTTAATCGGCGTTCATCCTCTATTGCGTAGGTGTGGTATCCGTAACCACGTTTGCGGAGGAGACGAGTCAGACCACGGTGGTCCGACGAAGACGCGGTTTGAACGTGGATACCGTCGGCGGTATTTCGGGCGGACGTGAAATGGAGCTTTTGCTCCGTCATAAATGCGGACAGAGTGTCCCACTTAGACTTGTCCCTTATGTAAAGCGGCGGCGGCGCGGGGGACTTCCGTGGCGCTGAAGGCGCAGGCGCTGAAGGTGCCTCCGCGGGCGCTGAAGGCGCGGACGACGGCGACGCGGACGCGGGCGCTTCGGGCGCAATCGGCGCACGTTCGCGAGTCGGGCCCGGGCCCGAAGAACGGTCGGGCGACGCGGGTTCGCTACTAGCGGGTTTTGAGTCCCGTTTTCGCGGGACGTTCGAGGAGAGCGCTTTCGTCGCCTTCCTCTTGGCCGATTTGGTCTGCACGGTCATGAAACCGTCTTCCTCGTCAACGTCCGAGGAAGGGGACGAACTCCCCGACTCGGAATCCGAGGCCGTCTGCTCCGTAGGAGTGGCGGCCTCGACCTCCATGTCGGTGGTGCTCTCGGTCGCGATCGCGGTCGAGGGCGGAGACTCGGTGGCTAACAAGACAGAGTAGCGCAGGCATAATTCAGGCGCAATTCCGTGGACCCAACCAAAAAACTGCGACTTGGACAGATCTTCGGGTTCCGCCGCGGATTTGGGGTCCATGGTGGAGCCCGGAGATATGAGCCGTCCTCGAGGGAGGCGAGTGCCTAACGTGAACCCTATCGAATCTCTGTCAGTAGTGTTGACAGACAGTGACAGAGGTGTGCCTAATACCCTAACGACTGTGTACTTACACGACGCAGGCTATTACGACGAAGTCTTTGAATTCCGTTTCGTACCCTAACTAGGGCGACGTCGGACTTGTTGGACCCCTATGCAGGCTCGCCGGCCCGCAGGTATGCTTGCGGCGATGATTCACACACAAACACAATCACACTGCTGGCTTGCACACAATGGAGGTCGTTATCTTGACTGGCGCAGGTGTACGAACGGTCGGTGCAGGTGGTCGGTGCAGGTGGCTGGGCGGTGCGGTCAGCGTGACGGCCCAGGTAGGTGGCGCGAATAGGCGGAGCAGGTAAAAGGGACATGTGTCCCGGTCGACTGCTCAACGGTGAATGTGTAAATGGGTAGTTAAGTCTATGTCTAGTGGATCTCGTGGTTCAAAATGTCCAGTAATAACGTCAATTGGTCTGCATTTGGTAAAAATGTGTATGGAACTATTATAACGGATTCATTCTTAAATGCCAATTTTAATATACGTAACTGTTCTAGAATTGTTGAGTGAACTCCTTCAACAATTCTATTTTCGTTAGGTGTGTGGGATGCTATCCTATGGTGTAGAATTTTATGAAGTGTTACAAATTCGGCAAACAATTGGTTAGTGAACTCAGGATCGTTGTCTGTTATTAAAGTATAAGGTATACCATGATGAGTACAAAATTTGAATAATGCTTGCACTACACTTACTGCTGTTCCGACTCTTAAATAATAAACTTGTACATACTTTGAAAATGCATCAACAATTGTAAGAAAGTTTTCCTTCTGTATAATTAATAAATCTAAATGAACAATTTCGAAAGGATTACATGACGGAGGGACAATACTAAACTGCTGTCTTACGGGATCGTAATTCGATCGTATGTGGCTTGATCGCAAACCGGACATTCATTAATAATTCTTTTTTTTTTTTTGTAGTATGTTCTCTGATTTTAGCCAGTAATAGTTATGGGATAGGGCTAAATAACATTTATTGATGCCCCTATGATTAGTTTTACCAGTGTGATATTTGTTAATTATTTCTTGCTGATTCAGGTATTCTCTAATATTTTCCAATTCCTTTTTAGCCAACATTATATTCATAGCTGAACTTTTAAAAGTCTTTTGTATAATAGGAATAAGCGTGTACATTGCTAATGGGGGATTTATAAGTAGTCATGAATTAATTTTTATATTAACATTTTCTTTAATTGCGCTAATAACATCTTTTTCGAGATTATTTTCTGACAATTCAATAGTAGTACGTGTGTGTGTTTCAAAAGGTTTTGTAACAGGTTTTCTTTTAACACCAATCACAATAGTTAGAACCAACTGTTTTGTTTACTGAACTTAATCAAAGGTTCATCTGAGATTGGGACTTCCAAGATGGGATTTTCACTGTCGGTATGAACTGTCAAGGTGTTAGAATTATCTGCGATCTCTGAGGCTGTAATAGTACTTGAGTCATCTTCAAATGCATTTACTGCTACTGAACTAACTTCTTGGTTATTGATTATTAAACTCGATAGGGCATCAGCATTAGTATCAAATTTGCCTTGTTTATAGATTACTGAAAAATTATATTCGGATAATTTTAGTCGCAATCTTGTTGATGTTGTATAAATAAAAGTGATATTGTTCTTTGAGTACGTAGTTTTATTTTCTGCTTAGCACACTTTATAATTAACCAACAGAACATAGACTAGAGAGCAGCCATGTAAAAAAAAATAATCATAGACACTGAAAGTAGTTCAGTGTTACCAACTTAATTAATAATAATTACATTGCAATATTAACAACACCCCCACACAATGTATTATTAATTTCAAACTTTACCCCTTTTTAAATTACACATACACATATTAACAAATATCAACAGCAACATAGTATTCAAAGGTTTAGTCAATGCATCTTCTAGCTAGTCCTCAGTTTTGACATAAGTAACAATAATCTTTTTTTTCTTAATTAATTCTCTAACATAGTGGTAACGTATATCAATATGTTTCAGTCTTTTTATATAGTCAGTACTGGCTATCTTAATAGCAAATTGGTTTTCACACATTATCATAACTGGACACATGTTTTCAGTTGGATAGAAATCTTATAATATCTTTACTAGCCAACATGCCTCGCTTGTAGCCATACTCAGAAAAATATATTCCGATTCGGTTGAAGAGAGACTAACTGAGCATTGTTTCTTAGAGCACTAAGCAATTAGAACATTTTTAAACATGAAACAAAACCCTGTGTTGGATTTTCTATCAACCAAATCCCCCCCATCAATCAATAATTAGCATCACAATACCCAATAAAATTTTTGTTGTCAACACATTTATAAACAAGTTTATAGTTTAATGTAATTTCTCCATAAAAAAATGCTCCAGTGACATCTATGTGATGAATGGGTAAATTTAACATAGTTGCAATACATACAAACAATCTAAAAGTCGTTAACTTTGTCACTGGTGCATAAATATCATTATAATTAATATTATTATCTTGCTCGAAGTCCCTAGCTACTAATCTGGCTTTAAAATGCTTGACTCCATTAATATACACTCGGCGTCACAAAAATCGCACCTTTTAAAAAAGCAACTTCAAAATAATTTTACTCAAACTTTGTGAATTGTAAGGATATGATTGTAGGATATCATTGGAAAGGTAATTCAATTGCCTATTAGAAAATAAAAAAAACATGTGTATGCATTTTAATTCTTTAATAACAAAAAATTTAAAACATGACAAAGTGACAAAAAATAAAATTAATAACATCATAAAAAATTACAAATAAGGCCTTAAAATCTAGTGTTTCCACCCCTTGCTGTGATGGTAGCTTCCAGCCGATCCTTCATGGAGCTCACGAGGGTCACCACTCTTGCTTGGGGTATGTTGTCCCATTCGTCTTTCACGGCATCCTGGAGCTCTTGTAGAGTGGTGGGAGCAGGATCTCGTGCTCGTACGTGCCTCTTTACATCGTCCCAGAGATGCTCGATCGGGTTCAGGTCTGGACTTCGTGCTGGCCACTGCATAACAGGGATCTCAACCTCTTCCAAATAGTCCCGCACAGCAAACGCAGTGTGGCAACGGGCGTTATCATGCATTAACATGAACCCATCGCCAACAAAACCAGCATACGGAACCACATGGTCTTGAAAGATCTCCGTTACGTACCGCCGAGCATTCAGCGACCCTTGCCCGCGACCACCACCAGTCCGAGAGACGCACACAAGCTCCTTTTTCCCTTCGACGGATATGCCACCCCAGAACATACAGGAACCACCTCGGTATTCGCCGCCTCCTCTCTCGCGTCCTCGCTCTCCTCGTCTTCGGTATACTCTTCTGCGTCTGTCGTTGTAGAAAAGACATACTCGTGTCTCATCGGTGAAGAGAACGGCTTTCCACTGTTCACTCGTCCAGTTGACATGCTCCTGGGCAAATCGTAACCGCTCTCTTCGATGCTGCACGGTCAATTTTGGGCCCCTAGCAGGTCTGTGAGCTCTCAATTCCTTTTCTTTCAGTCTTCTTCTAATCCTAGAAACACTCACAGACGTTCTGCAAGCTGATCGGAGATCTTGTTGCAACTCAACAGCATTGCTGAAGCGGTGCCGCAAGGATGTGGAAACAACGAAGCGGTCGTCTCTTTCTGACGTGCAGCGTTTTCTTCCGGATCCACGTCTTCGAGTATAGCCACCAGTCTCAAGGAACCGTTGGTATATTCGTCGAACTGAGAATCGGCTAAGGTTCAACTGTTGAGCAACGTCAACCTGTCGCAGTCCTGATTGCAATAGCGCAATGATTTGAGCGGCTTTATCAGGGGTTGTATCCATCTTCAGGTACTATTCTCTTGCGTATGTTGTTCCGGTGTGTTCACTCTGAAGTCTGAGTAGCGACTGACCCATTTTTTACCTTTACATGAGCTTTTATACCCTTATAAGGTAGCACAAGTAGTGCTCCTTAAGTGAGCATTTTTTTAAACATTTTTTTGATTGGTCCCTGGTTAGAAATGGTAATTGTTTTTTTAATGATACAGGTAATTAATATAAAGGTATTGAAGTGCACTTTAGAATGATATATTTTTTTCATACGTAGTACTTATGTGCTAGATTCTAGGAGCGATTTACTGAAAAAAACATAGAGGTGCGATTTTTGTGACGCCGAGTTTACTTTTCGGAGCTAGAGGCATATTAGTGACTTGCTCGTTCTTGATGGAATATTCTGGTACAGGATCCGAGGCGTAGGTCTCAGGCAATTAAACCACACTCACAATATGACAATTCTTGTATTAAATGTAGGTAATCAATTCTCACAAATTACTTAGTAGGTATACAATTATCAGAGCTGCGTGAACTACCGATCTCGTTTGGGGGTCCGAACTGTAAGGCTCTCACTAATCAATTCCTTCTCGACTCAATGCTCCCCAATATTTAAAATGTCTCCGGTGCCCCTCCAAACGATTCCGATCACGTGACTCGTTACGTCACGATGTTCACACCCCACTGTTACAATGATATCAATTGAGTTACTAATTATCGTTAAATTATCGTGATCTACGACATACTTAATTTTAAATAACCATTTACTATAAATTACCTTACAATCATTTGGTTTTTCACAATATTTCCATGTCCTGTTTTCATGTAGTGTTTTTAGCTCTGTTTTGATAGCTTCCACCCATTCTGTAGCATTTTCATGTACCATAGCTGCCTGATATGTTTTTGGTTCATCCTCATTTAACAACACTGCATTGTTGCATCTATAAAATGATGTCTGCTTTCTTGTACGCTGACTGTTTTCCCTCACCTGTGGTTGCATGGTGATGTTTGCATCATCGTCACTGTTCTCTTCACTTGTACATGGCTCGTAGACACTGCCTTTATCTGAACCTTGAGAACTGATAGTACTTGATTGTTCCTCTGACGTTATATTCACCTCTTGGCTTGACATTTGACTCTCTTCTTGATCATCTTCCAATGTTATTATGTTTCCTTTTATTTCTGTTCAGTTCTTCAAAAATACTACGTCTTTCTTTATCTAAACAGTGTTACTTTTCTCAAGGTAAATTCTGTAAACTTTTGTATCCTCTCCATACTCTAGCATGAGCCCTTTTTCTCCTTTAGAGTCCCATTTTTTTCTTTTTTAATCCGGTATATGTATTTTTAAGTCTTGTATATTGAAATTCCTTCCTGTTCAAACCTCATATGGAGTTTTGACTTTGTTTGAACTTAATCCTATCCTGTTTAGTACATAACAAGCAATATTAACAGCCTCAGCCCAAAGTCTCTTTGGTATTCCCTTTGCATATAGTAAAGATCGAGCTGCTTCCACCAACGTTCTTTTTTCGCAAATTGAAATTGGGGGTGTTGTTATTTTCGCGTTCTGCTTTTCCATTTTGCTCCGGAGTGTATGTAACTGTCATTTGATGTACAATTCTACAGTGAGCAAGCTTTTCCTTCATGTCCTTGTTGATAAACTCTGACCCATTATCACTACGGAAATATATTATCTTGTTTCCTGTTATATTTTCACTCATCTTTATAAATTGCTCGATATAGATTGAAGAAGTAAACAGTTCTATAATTGGAAAAGTCATCTTTCAGAAGAAGGAAATACTTGGCTCCTCCAATGGATTTTTCCTCAATCGGGCCACAAACATCAGCATGAATTAATTCACACGTTTTCGTCTTTGTTGTTTGACTTGTAGTGAAGGGCAAGCGATGTACTTTGCCCTCTAAACATCCTTTACAATCACCAACGAAACGTCATTCTATTATATATCTCAATATTATTGTTTGCTAGCACCTTCTTGACATGTTGTATATTTTGGTGTACTAATTTTTCGTGCCACTCACTTAGGTTCTGTTTTGCTTGAGTTGTATTTGCAGCACTACATTTTAGGCGCAAATCCATGTATACATGTTACCGCGGCGATTTGCAACTGCACAAATGTTTTCCTTTTTGTAGAACATGCATCTGTTTTAATCTGTCTTCATAATATAACCTCTATTTGTCACTCGGTTCACAGATAATAAATTTGTCTTAAGGTCTGGCACAAACAACACGTTTTCGAACGTACAGACATTAAGCGCTACAGCCCAAACGGCATTGACTGATTTTACCAAACGACGTATCGTTAGATTCGTGAAGATCGTGTGAGTGACATAGGATAAATAATTTTCATGAAAAATCAACAAAGTCATTTACTTTTATATGCCAAAAATATTTGCAATTTATTGGCGTAATGAATTATAATTTAAATAATAACTGAAGACGTCTAGGTTGCTGTCCAAATTGTTTCAACACCTTATCAATAAACTCAGTATCCTCCTCAACTCTTTTCCTGTGAACACTGAGCATGCACAGGCCGCTTAACCTCGCAACTTCTATCGTCGAGCGATTTCACGTCTTCACCTGTCGTAACGTTCTAAATGTACGTTCAATGCTACATGTTGTGGATGGAATAGTTAAAACAATTTTGATTGCCTCACATACCGCTGGGTAAAACGGACTGGCTTGCGCAATCACATCTACGTATTCAGTAACAGATTCATTTAGAATCACATTATTTGCTTCCTTTGTTTTCATTACCTCATACCATGTGGCAGCCTCGGCAGTAAAATTATGAAGAATCCCTCCGTGAAGGTTCTGTATATCTTCTGCTATGGATAAAAATGCAGATTTTTCTAATTTTCTCATATTTTGTGGGTGAAGCTGCATAAGCGAAAATGCTTTCTTATGTGTTGAAGAAAATCGATTTTTTAGTGAAGAAATAATACAATCTAAGTATGGAATAAATATAGATCTTCTGAAAAATTCTTCCAGTTTCAGATGGGTGATTTGACCTGTAAGACTATTTTTCCACTACTTGAGGACGCTTAAATTCAACGTTTAGTTTCTCGTAAATTTTCTGAGCTTTCTCAGAAATTACCGCAAATTCCATAGATGCATTATTGCGATGAGATTGAAGTATATGAGTTAATTTATTAATGTGATCATGTATCGCTTTTACATCTATATTTACTTCCTGTAATTGATTGCACACTGGCTCAAGTTTGGCAGAATAAGCAGCAATTATTAAAAGTGTCACAATGTACGTTGGAGTAGTTGCAGTCGTGCAGAGCTGATACGCTTTAGTTTTCGTTTTAGAATTCGGCGCGTCTTGCGAAAGTTCATCTAAAACCTGTACAATAGTCAGAAAGTTTTCAGAAAATATTCTTATACTAAATAACATTTGGATGTTGGATAGCAAAATTTGTATTTTGCTATCCAACGCGTTTCACAAAATAGTTGTATATTTGGAATTTTACTCCGCCGCAACGTACTCTCCCGAAAGAAATTTATAATGTCCTTTGTTGTTCCAGCACTATTTCTAACTTCATTGACAATATTAATACTAAATATAATATATTTCAGAATGAAGAAAATTAAAGAAACAAAGTATTTTTTACTATTAAAATCAATTTGAAATAAAAATACTTAGATAATAGGGAAGTTCAGATTTGTTCAATCTAAGAATACTTTTAAATTTTTTTCAATATAAATTAGTCTGGGGATCGAGAAAACATAACAGTACACCCACCACCACAGTAATGGTAGAAACTGGTGGACTTTTGACATCATACATCCAGTCGCTGCGGTTGGTCATGTGCATTGAAGCCGCTGAGTCCACATACCATTTATCACTTTCGGTTGCTACATTAGAAGCTGTAAATGCTGGTACAAAGCCTTTATCTTCACTTTTACGAGTAGATTTTTTCTGTGTCCGACAATTTTTACTTAGGTGACCATATTTATTACAAGTATTACATCTTGGGCCTTTAGGTTTCTCATAATTCTTTTTTCAAAAAGTTTCTTCTTAGTTGCGTAAAAAGCAGTAGTTTCAGAACTCTTGTAGTAGTTTAGTTTTGATATTATCTGCACTGATTTTTACTCCTGAGCTTTCTATGGCCATAATCATTGGTTTGTATATTTCCGGCAAACCTGCTAACATCAGAGTGCCCAGCCATTCGTCATCAACAGTAAATCCTATATTTCTTAATTTATGTGCTGACGTCATAATTTTGTTAACATAATCCTCGACACTCTTGGAGGTTTCCAGTGTTGTAGTGATGAGATCTTTTAACAAAGCAACTTTCCGTGTCAATCCATTGTCGTCAAATGCTCGTTCCAGATTCAACCAGACTTCTTTTGCTGTTTTTGCATCCTGTATATGAACGTAATTGATAGCGTCCAGAAACAAAATCAGTTTTGATTTGGCTTTGACATCTTTCCCACCATCGACTTTTTCATCCACTATGCATTGCCAAAGATCTTCATGCTCTAAATATGCTTTTGTTGCAAACTTCCAATTAGCATAATTATCCCGTCCAACGAGTTTTTCGATGTGACACGAAAAAATTTTGAAGTTCCTGCTGGTATGATATCCTCGTAAAGATTAACATTACAAGAATTATACATGCTAATAGGATTTGAGCCAGTACGAGTAATCAAATTTCGGTCTCTTAAGTCTATTTTTGCTTCCCGTTTCGTTAATACATCTAGTCTCATTAATCCGTCAAAATAGTCATGAAACTTATAGATAAATAATTTGATATTTTCTGGGTGCGTAAATTCTTCAAAGCAAGGTAAGGTAATAGAATATTCATTTCTACTGGTGGTATGTACATTGGTAACTTCAAAGGGGTCACAATTTAACGGAAAATTAGAGAAATATTTCCTAACAGCTATAGTACTAATAAAGGATTGGTTTGCTCCGGTATCTATTAAAAGTTTAAGTGGGGGATTTTTAATTTGAATATATGGGAGTTGTCTTTGTGTCTGTAAATTTAACTCTATTTTGGTCTGGGTGATTTCTGGTCTAGTCGAAAATCCTGGTTTGAAACTAGGCAACTAGAATCCGTTTGATTTTCATTTTCCTTACTTAACTAGTCATTGTCAGTTTCAAAATAAGTAATCGTATTATTATTACAAAAGTTCGGACTGTAATTACTGTCATAGTCCTCTTGTTCGGTATAGTTATTGTAGTCTGGTTCGTAATAGTATTCTGGGTAACTATAGTACATATGGTCATATGATAAACATTCATTTAAGTAATTTGTTGGCGGCGGATTACCCGATTTACGCCAGTCATTAAGGTATGAGGCATGGGTTTAGGATTAAAACTTTGAATTCCACTCATAGGCTTTGGTATAGGATTTTGATTAAAATTATTCCTAGGTAGTAAGCGGAAAATATTACTACGTGGGTTATAGTTCGGTGGGGGTGCGCTAAATATCTGTCGTGTTATGTCGTGTATGCATTCTAGGCATGGGCGTACTGTAATAAGGTTGATTATGGTGATAAATGGCTGTGATGGTTGTATTGGCCGTTGTGCTACAGGGGCTGGTCAATTAGAGGTTGAGAATTGAAAACTATGAGGTCGAGGGTTAGTAAATGTCAGGGGATCTACCATGTGCTTGTAAGAAGATGATTGTTTCAGTCCATCTGTACGTTGCTGCAAGTAGGTAACATTTAGTTCCTCTTGAACGTATTCAAGGGCTTTTTCAATGTCTTATTTCCTTGCACGGCTAATGAGAGGTCGTTGTATAAGACTGTTTCGTCACGTTGATCGGAAAAATTATTTATTAATGATGTTCTAATACCTATCCAACTATCTGGAATACCGTTAGAGTTGATGGTAGCAGCGGCAGTTCCAGTTATTCTATTTAAAATGCCGTTTAATAAACACAAATTAGATAATTCACTACCGGGCGAGTTATTTAAATATTGCGTTACAATTTGATCACAAATATTAATAAATCTAGTAAGTGCGTTAGGGTTCCCGTCAAATTCGGGCACGATCCTAAGGATTTCATAAATGTTATCTGGATCTTGAGCCATATTTAAATACGCAGGTGGGTCAAAATTTCGCGGAATGGAGGGTAAAAAGTAAGAAATAAAACCCAAAATTATTTTTCCTTCTCAATGTATTCCCCCTTAACTCTAATACATTTATTAGACCTATCAATTAATTTATTAATACCATCGAAAAAAAATGATTTCTCTTTGTCGTCAAAATAGGCCGAAATAGCGCTCTTCACTTCTTCATCACTGGAAAATTTCTTCCCTCGAAGCTCTTTTTTCATTTTCGGGAACAAATAAAAATCACTAGGAGCTAGATCTGGGCTATAGGGAGGATGTTCTAAGATTTCGAAGCCCATTCTTTGAACAGCAGCCATCCCAACTTGCGCCTTGTGCACAGGTGCATTGTCGTGCAAAAGGAGCACACCTTGGGTCAATTTTCCCCGTCTTTTCTCCCTCACAGCAACTCGCAGACTTTCTAATAATGTAGCGTAGTACTTCCCAGTTATAGAAACACCCTTTTCTTTATAATCAATAAGGAGGATTCCTTCTGAATCCCAGAAAACAAGCCATGAGTTTTCCAGCCGACGGAGACACTTTAAATTTCTTCGGGGGTGGTGTGCCCTTTTTGTGCCACTGCATGGAGTCTTGTTTAGACTCAGGCTCATAATGATGAACCCAAGTTTCATCGCCAGTCACAATTCGGTTCAAAACTTCATCCTTTTGATCACCACAGAGCGCCAAAAACTCGCGACAACACTCAACTCGCCGCTTCGCTTCTCCATGTTGCAAAAATTCTTCCGGATTGACTTGTTGATTGACGTGTAGCTCAGTGAATTATGACCTAATTGTTTTGAAACATAGTATTTATACTCTTAATGAGTGTCACAACTAGTGCAGGTAGTAAAAAGTTGCCTTTTCCCCCTCCATACCCCTCATCCCGCGAACTTTTTGACCCCCCCTCGTATATACTACTACTACTTGAATCAGATAATATATAATTATTATCCAAATTCCTGTTAATATCTAAACTACGCTTACGGGCCTGCTGCGAGGCAGATTCCCGATGAATATAAAATCTAGGATAATAAATTTTGCAAAGGAATTATAACTAGGAAAAGAGGAACACGAGAATGGTTTAAATGTACTCACATAAATTTCATTTCTGGTTTCTTTCCGTGAATCGAAGTTTGGATTCGTCTCCCGGTGCTGCAGCTGGTCCGTAGATTCAGAATACTAGCGATGACCTAACAGTCCCTATTCTAGTATCCTACCGACTGCGCCAATTACGTTAGCTACAGACGGAGAGTTGAAAAAAAACCAAAACTGATTTAAACTAATTTTAATTAAAAGAATTACAAATGATAATGAAAAAAATATATTAATAATTAGGATTTATATTATAATTAAACTGCAACTATGCATCCGTCGCGATGACACAATACACATTTTATTCGCACGGAGGGAATGTGAATATCAGCAATCCTCCTGGAGTATGTGTACGTAACTATTGTACAAAACTAGTATTTAGTAAATATTAAATGTTTTTTTAAGCAAATTCGAAAATTCTGCACAGTTTGGAACGAAAGAGTGTTAGAAAAAATGAATATATGGAGTGAGTGAAATAGATCTATATCTGTCGTCAAAATTTTGCCAAATTCCATACAAAGTTATTGTTCGTCCTACTTACTACTACTACTTATTAGAATGCTGTCACTGTCAGACAGATCGCAGAAAAAGTACTTTATACAATTCTATTACCCATATGCTATTCCTGTTTATTTCTATTTTTAATATTGGCAAATAGTATGTATAGATGGAGGTACACCTCCCTGTAAATAATCCTGGCGGCGCCCATGATAAGAGCTCGTCTGGCGGCCTCCTGCGACTTCGGTGGCTCCCATCGACATCGCCGACGCGACGGCGCGGGGAGCGTGCGGTGTCGCCGATGTTTAAACAGTTTGTGCCGGAGTAGTATTAGTAATAGTTGTGGCAGGTGTAGTAGTAGTAAAAGTTGTTTGTGTAGTAGTAATAATAGTTGTAGCTGTAGTAATAATGGTAGGAGACAGGAGTGGTGTTATTTACTGTAATTGTACTTCTAGGAGCGGGTATAAAATTGACTCTGAGGCCGACGACATATGGGTGCTACTGCCCGTTGATGAATTTACGGAAAAAAATAAAATAAATATTAATATAAGTATACTCTATGTAGCATAAAATACAATAAATTATTGGTTTGAAATGGGTCATTTTCTATACTTGGGGAAATGGCTCGACCCGAACTCCAGGCAACCCTTGGCCAAAATGTGGGCCAAGTAATTCGAAGAATTTAGTGGCGATTAAACTTAAGGGTTGCATTGGAGGTCCTCCTCCAGTTCTTTTATTGGTTGATACCATAAAGGCTACCTTTTTTTTTTTTTTATTTTGCTTTGTAGTCCACGGACTGGGGTAAGTTTTTTTTTCCTCAAATACTAAAAATTAAAGTTTTAATATGAAGGAATGAAACGATTAGTACATATTAAAAATTGTAATAAAAAATTATTTTAGGATAATAATATGGAACAAAGGTACCGTGTCATACTTAGGTTAATTCCAATAATTATGTATATTTGATAACTATTACCTTAGACCAGGCCTTCCAATCTTTTCACGTCGGGGCATCGCGGTGAGTGCGAAAGCGATCCCGTGGTGTCCCATTATGACGGCGGCGGCAACCGTCAGGTTTAGTGAGTAGGAGTCTCACATAACCACCTCCATCATCCCCTTGATGGAGGTGTGTATCCATGAGGATTCCTGACGTTAAAAAAAAAAAAAAAAAAAAAAAAAAAAAAAAAGGCCTTCCAATCTTTATGGGCTCCATCTCCTTGGGCATTTAATTGGTCTACCAAGTCTTTCCATTTCGTCTCTGCGAAAGATTTAGCGGCCAAGGATCTGTTAAATGCAGCACCTATAATTCTATTATCATTTAAAAATCCCAGAGTAGTTATAGCTGGCTGCCAGACACGCGACGACATCTCATTCCACAACGTTTATGAACATTTGTAATTCAAATCCAACTTTACGATAGATTTTTTCTTTTTTTATCTTTAGTAATACATTTTATAAATAATTAATAATTTTATAAAGATGTGATACTTACTCTCTCACTGATATTTTGATTATTTCAAATTGTTGCGAAAATTCATTTTACCAAAACAAATTAAAAATGTATGATCAAATTTGAAGTTGGAAAATAAATAAGTACCAATAATTATTGTTTATTATACTATAATTATTACTGTTTTATCAGCATATTAGACTATTATATTATTAATAAATGGTATTATAGATACCTACTAGTAATTTTAGTGTTGTTTTAAGTTCAAGAATGAATAAATGTAAAATTTATTATATTTAGTATAGAAAATGCTAGTTTTCTTAAATAAAATATATATTATATATGAAGTTGAAGCTCACAACTCTGAAATACCAGATACTTATAGAGTAGAGTGTAGTATACAGTGTTTGTTAATAAAATCTATCTATTACAAGTGAAATCTTTGTAAACATTTTATAAAATTATAAATTTTTCAAATGCCTTTTATCTGATTAATAACAATTTAAAACATTATTGTATCTTTGTTCCTAAAGCATAATTTCCAAATTGACAAAATTATTTTAAGAATACACTTGTATAGCCTTTCAAATTTGATATTGAAATCATAAATAGCAAGAATTCACAAAACTTCGTAAACTTTACACACGAGAAAATACTTCTCAAGAAATTGAGTATAAATAATACTTTATTTTACTGCCAATTATGTAAAAAACACACATGTAAAAAATAGAACATTCGAGACACACAAAAACCTCATAAATAAAAAGTCCTCTTAAGCATTCACATTTAATACTGTTCTAAAGTCATTTTTGATTTAGAAGCATAAAGTCGATAGAAACTAGTCATGTCAAGTGGTACTATAAAAGGAACCGTAAACGGATCACCACTCACTGTAATACGTAATACCAATTCGATGACAACCTCAGTGACCTTCAAGATTCGGTTTGCATCTTGCGCTTGATGATCATTAGAACAGTTAAAGTTAGCGAATAGCCCTGCTGATCCGGATGGTATCCCTTATATAGTTTACAAAAAATGTCCGTCGGTTTATAAACATCTTTAAAATATATTCGGTAAAATCTGGTCAAGAAAGCAAATACCGGCATCATTCGGAATTCCCTTTTGGTCCTCATTTCGAAAAACGGCAATGTCAGTAACCCTAATGACACTAGACCGATAACCCTAACAAATACAATTGCAAAAATATTCTTTTCTTATTTACAAACAAAAATGACGCATTTCATGGTTGATAATAGATATTTCAGCCCTAATCACCTGAAAGGGTTTTTGCCCGGAATTTCTGGATGCCTGGAACATAATACGTTAATATCAGAAAGCCTTAAAGATGCTAGAATTAGCAAGAGACAAATTACGGTTTGTTGGATAGACTTAGAGAACGCCTTTGGGTCGTTACGACACGAACTAATGTTGCTGCGCTTCAATGGTATAACTTTCCTACCGTAGTATGCGACATTATTGCATCATACTATTCAAAATTAAAATTCTTTTAATGAAAACCATTCAAAACGACTTAATTATAACCTTGGTTTATTTCAGGGCTGTTGTATTTCTCCTATTATATTTAATAAAGTTATTAATATTTTAATAGACAAATTAATAACAAATGAAAAAAAGTGGGGCTATCGGTTTAAGTTTAACAACAAATACACAGAATCCATACTAGCTTTTACAGATGATCTCGCGACACTGACACGTCATCCAAAACAATGTCAGGTACTTTTTAATGTAGTTGAGGATTTCTGTTCGTGGACGGGCGGATTTAAGTAAATACTTCAGTTTGTGTCTGGGTAGACAGAATACCAAATATACCTCTTAGGATACGGGTCTTAAAATAGGTGGTTAGAGCATTAGTACGGTTACGGAAGCAGCTCCGTTTAAATTTTTAGGTAAAAAATCGATTACCAAGGCCGTACTTCATCGTTAGACGTAATAGTCGACAGCTTTTTAAATGATTTTAAAAGGTAGACAACCAACCAATAAATAACGTCAAGTTTAGGGACTTAGAGTCTCCGTCGGCCGGTGCAGCGACAGTGGGGGCTATTTTCCCCACCTCGATCTATGGATCGGCCGGCGGCACGGGACTCTAACGTTCCGTCTTGTACAGGTGCTCTCGGGGCATGGCTGCTTCGGGGAGTACCTGCACAAGATAGCAAGCAGAGAGGCAGCTCCCTCCTGCACCCACTGTGACGAGCCCGTGGACACGACTCGTCACACCTTGGCGGAATGCGCAGCGGAACCGTCAGCGTACTGAGCCGACGACTGACGGCCGTGGTTGGCAGTGATCTCTCGTTGCCGAGCGTTGTTTCCGCGATGCTCGACACCGAGAGGTCCTGGGTCGCTATGGCCTCCTGTAAGCATGTCATTGTCGCGAAGGAGGCCGCGGAACAGGACAGAGAGACAGCCTCCTCTGAACCGCTCCGTCGCGGTAGGCTGGGTCGAAGGAGGCGGGATTACGCTCGCAGCCTACTTTCCCAGCTGTAGTGCCTGGGCGGGAGAGGGGAGTGACCTCTCCCGCTTATTATAGGCCTACGAGGTGAGGGTGTCTTTAAGTTGATCGGGACCTCTCGCAACGGTTCCCGTTGCGTTTTTAGTGGGTAGCCTTAAAAATAGCATCGTCTTCTATGCTGCCGGGTAGTTCCACATAGTCCCTCGGCCATCACCTACCTGGCTGCTTTTACCAACGATAAAAAAAATAAAAAATAAAAAAACTCAGCAGACTCTTCAACCTTATTTAGAGACCGAAACAATTTTGGGTTAAAATTAAAGAAACCATCGGAGCTCTATAAACATCTAAGAGTTACCAAAAGACATATCATCGGAAAATCTAAAGATGATACTGTAACTTCTCTCCCAAAAGATAAAGTTGCCTCAGAGCTCGAGTCACGATTTCAATTCCATAAAAAACGAATAAAGTAGGGCTAGGATCAAGTAGAAAAGTTCAAAACATAGACATAACAAAATCTTTTATTCGACAAGACGAAAACGATAACTACCGACTCCACGCGATGATCGTAGAAATTCAAAAAGAAAGGGTGACCATAAGAGATTTTTGTATTACACTAGCTTTGAAGTGTCGCACCTTAATTTATGATTGGTCCCCAGCATTATTAAAATTCTATCTTAATGCATTGCATGCCTGTCATGCATTGATGCATGTCATGCATCCAAATGACTCTCCCAGATCAAAGTCATTTAGTAAGATGGGGCAAAGCCACCGAAAAGTCTTGCAACATCTGTGGGGAGGCAGTAGGAACCGCGAAGCAATTATTAGTAGGGTGTAGGGTGTAGAAAAACATTGGCCTGTACTGAGTACGAAGTGGGTAAATGCAATATTAAATGGGAAGCAATTGTCGATCCTAAAACTAAATTAATGCCGCCATTTTGCATATCACATTGGGATTTATTAAGCAATTTGTAAAGGCTCTGAATCATGACTGTAAAGCTTTTAAATATATAAAGAATATTTTCCCGAAACTTGCAGAGGCGAAAATTAAAGCTGGAATATTTGTAGGCCCTAAAATAAAAAAAATATGGATTGTGATATTTTCCCGCAATTACTTAGCAATGAAGAGAAAAGAGCCTGGAACAGTTTTAAGGCATGGTTTTCTTGGAAAACACAGAGCTGAAAATTATGACGAACTGGTCACTCACATGATTATGAATTTTTCCATCATCAGATGTAGAATGTCTGTAAAGACGCACATGTTACATTCACTTTTTGATAAATTTAAAGATAATATGGGCGCTTATTCAGAAGAACAATGGGAACGTGATAATTAATACGCAGTGTGACGTTTTAGAAGAGACTGATTTATTTGTCTATAATGATGTGACACAGATTTACATAGATTATATAAGGAAATTTTGTTATAAGATTAACACCTCCGCTTAACAAAATTAATAAACAATCTAATGCCACAAAACAAAAAAAATTACAAGTACTGTGAAACAGGTAGAATGCCAAGTTTTTCAGTGAAATATTTATGTTTAACAGATCCCAAACTTTTGGTTAAAATATCTGCTGGCATTTCAACTGTTTCCAGATAATCAATTTTAACAAAATTATTTGCTACAGCTTCCCTTATAAAGTGGTATCTGATATCAATGTGTTTCGATCTTCGATGAAAAATTGGATTTGAAACTATTTTTTGTGCACTTTGACAATCGTTATATAAAACAATAGGTTCTGTAATACCTAAATTTCAAACATTAAGTTTTTTAGATAAATAGCTTCTTTACTAGCTTCCGATATTGAAATATATTCAGCTTCTGTTGAAAACAGAGCTACATTTCTTTGCTTCCTACATTCATAAGAGATAACTGTATTTGACATCATAAAACTAAACCCAGAAAAAGATTTTCTGTCATTATTATCTGAGCCCCAGTCTGCATCTACATAACCCTTAATATAAGACTCATCTTTGGAAAATACAAGACCATAGTTTTTAGTACCTTATAAATATTTTAAAATCCTTTTTAAATGTCTCCAATGAGTTTCATCATATGAATTATTAAACTGGCTAAGGTAATTGACACTATATGCAATGTCTGGTCTGGTTAACACTGCCAGATACATCAAACTGCCTACAAGTTGCCTATATGGATATTTATTATCACAACAACTATTCTGAGATTTTCATAGCTTTAAATTAACCTCCATAGGAGTTTCTGCTGTTTTACAATCCAACATATTAAATCTTTTTAATAGGTTTTCTACATATTGCTCTTGATCAACAGTTATTACATTATTATTAAAATTAACTCTTAAACCTAAACATTGTTTTATCTGGCCTAAATCTTTTATTTCAAATTTACAACTTAACTTATTTATCAAATCTTTAGTTGTAATATCAGAGTTAGAGAAAATAAAGAAATCATCAACAAATAATGCTACAATGACTTTAACATTTTTAACAGATTTTATAAAAAGACAAGGTTCGTACTTTGATTTTTCATAGCCCAAACTTATCAAATAATCATTTATTCTCTGATACCAAGCACGAGATGATTGCTTAAGGCCATATATAGCACGTTTTAATTTTAACACTTGGTCATTTTCACTCCTTGCTTCATAACTTATAGGTTTGTACATATACACAGTTTCCTTCAAATAACCATTCAGAAAAGCTGTGGTAACATCGAGATGACGTATATCTAAACTAAGTTTTGCTGCTATAGAAAATAATAACCTTAATGTGGAATATCGTAGCACTGGTGAAAAAGTTTCATGATAGTCAATATCTGGTTTTTGTAAGAAACCTTTGGCCACTAACCTTGCACGGTATCTGACTTTTCCGGTAGGGGAAAGGTGTACGAGATGATTCACTTAAGGGAAAATGCTTGTAGTTTATATAATATTCTACTTAGCGCGGATATAAAAACGTATATACATAGTAAATTTATCTGGCTTAATGTTGTCATACTCAAAATTTTAGTTTTATAAGATATTATATTATTTTTGATTACATTTTTAAAACGTTAGACCCGGTAAAGTTAGTTTTAAACGTTGTACACCCCGGTGTCCAAGATGATCCCAGGATCATGTTGCCCCACTCCTATGTCGGAATCTTCATAGGTTCTGGTAGAATTATCAAAATAAAACCATAATCAGAGTTTAGTATATCTTTAATTAAATAAAATCAAAATCCAAAATCCTATCGCAGATAATGAACCAGTCTTATTAATTAATAATCAGTCCCAACTATAATTAAATTTCTTTGAAACAATCATCACAGATATCAGTCGTATAGTCGTAAGTAAAGTTTTAACATAGTTAAACATTCTTCTAAAGTAACTAAACTTATCTTTTAAAAATAATCCAGTAAAATAAATGTCACTACCCAAAATCAACATTTAAGAAAAACAAAAAACAAATAATATGACTACTACCTTTAACAAAGAACCAAATCTAGATTAAACTAAAAAAAAAAAACAAATTATAATTCTAAGCATCTTTTTCCTGGCGTTTTATTTCTACACCAATCGCATGTAAACTCATCGTCATCGCTATCTATCCCTGCACAAGCTTCGTGGCCCCATCTTTGGCATCCACAACATTTAATCCATCCCTCGCCCCTATCGTCTTTGGAAAATGTTTCCGTACAAAAAAGACATTCTGCGTCTTCTTCTTCAGACGACTCTAACACAATATTCTTCCTTTTGTTTGACATTCCTTTGCCTACTCCCTTCCCTTTCTTTTTAGGATGATTTTTTTTTACATTTTGATGTTTTTTATTTGTTTTTCTATTTTCTTTTGCAGTCTTTTTATTTCTTTCTTCCTCTAAATAATTTTTGTATGGCGTACTAGTTAATATTGACGTGTCTATTCGTTTTCTCTTAAGATGGCTTCTTTTACCCACAATTTTTGGCAATGGATGAATTTGGGCTGGCGTTACATTAAAATGATCATATTGACTATCTTCAAGAATGGATGGCGATACACTTGAGTTGCGTGCGTAGCTCGTAGATGGTAACGGGGACAAAGGACTGCGAAATGAAATATTCTTATTATTTACAGGAGTTGGTGACGGTGTTTTATTCTGCAAATCTACACAGTCCTGTGATGTGAGGGTTTGTAGTGAAGGATCAGTGGCCGGTAGTTGACTTGTGTTTAAACCCGTTGTTGGCACTTCTACTACACTGGAATCTTCATTAAATTCCATTTCTGTCGTTGCAGCAGCAATAAAGTCAGCTTCGGTGAATACATCTGGGTTGAAAGGAAATATGCCGGTTTTGGCAAACCCATTGATGGCATTTATTGGGACTGCTGCTTTTAAATAAGCCTCTCCAAAAATCTTTGCAATCTGAAATACAGTCACTGGTCTGCCAGGATTGTTGTTCATCCATTTTTCGAGTGACTGATTGTGATAAATGCTCAAGGGATACATCAAGCTGACGTCTAAAGGTTGCAGTCTATGGGTGCAGTGTGGAGGCAGACAGACAATAGTGACGTGGTTTTCTCGAGCTTTTAAAATCAATTCCAAATTTTTTGTGTGTGAAAGATGGCCATCCAAAACCAACAGCACTGGATCTTCCGCAGAAGGTTTCGTGTGGCTTAAAAAATGGTCAAACCATTTGGTAAAAACTTCCAGATTCATCCAACCAGATGAATTACAGGCCCAGGCGGAGCCTGGCGGTGCGCCATCTAGTAGTTCTATCTTCATACGAACCCTTCGAAAGATGAACATGGGTGGAATAAAGGCTCCAGAAGCAGACATACAAATTACAGCTGTTGTAGTCTCCCCCCTTTCAGCTGATGTAACTCGTGCTACTTGTTTACGTCCAGTTGTTGCAAACACCTTTGTATTTATGGTAGGCACTATAGAAATGCTAGTCTCGTCAACGTTGTAGATACGGTGGGATGGATGGTTTTTCACTTCTTGAACACATTTTAATGTGGCATAAAACTTATCTACCACTGGTTTATTAAAGGCCCGTGCTCGAGCAGTTGAAGTGGATTCAGGCGCCCGAAGCGCTATATCTGGATGCCGTTGACGGAATCCTCTTAGCCAATCATATCCTGCTTTTTCGTTCTGGAAAGGATGGGCGATATTATTTTTTACAGCAAGTTGATATGCTAACGATACAACATCTTGTCGTGTTAATCCATACATTCTCGTCTCCATATGTTTAATGTGCTGCACGAGCTCAATTTCCTGTCCTGCCGTAAAAACTGTTTTTTTTCCACCTAAATATTTTATTGCACCGACAGCCACTTTGTTTTTGCCTTTAGTTCGCCTCTTCAATGACATTATAGGCACTCCAAACTGCTTACTTGCTGTTCTAAATGGCATGCCGTTTTGAACAGCATCCAGCGCTTTGAGCATCGACTCTTCCGACCACAACCCGCGGTTTGTTTTCCTTATATAATTACGAGGCATGGTCTAAAACAAAAGAAGGTATTTTTAAACTTTTTTTTATAATAATGCAGGCAGGTCATATTAATTAGATAAGTTATATTTATTAGAAAAAATACATAAACTGAAAGGTAATAACATACCTACAACAGGTTAAAAAATATCCCCGTAATAGTAGGATGATTATGCTACCGGTGTACAAGATGATCCGTGGGGATCATCTTGTACATCGTTAACATAATCATCTTGCCCCAACATAAACTTTTTTATTCAATGTTCGATAACATAACCTATGCGGTCTCAACTGTTACCATGCTGCTAAAAAAACAAAATAGAGCAGTATCCAAAGCTAACTAATACAACAGCCTCAACAATTAAGTACCTAGAACACATTAGACATGAACTTAAAGTGAACCTTACCTTAGATCGACGTCACTCAATTTTTGTTTTCTTCTACAGAAACTTTGACTGTCACTCATGACGCCATTACGTTTGACTGAGGCGGGGGGACATCGGGGTCTACATTTTACCAATAAAAGCAACTAGATGACGCTACTAGTTTCGTTGCAATCTAAAAGGATCATCTTCCCTCGAGGGATCGTCTCGTACACGTTTCCCCTACTATCATATTTCTTTTTGAACACCCACTTGCACTGCACTATTGTGGCATCTGCAGGTCGATCAACAAGTTCCCATGCATCGTTTTTCTTAAATGACTCCAATTCCTCTTTCATGCTTGCCTTCCAAAAATGACTCTCTGGTCCTTTTAAAGCCTCTTGGAGTGTAATATCCTTTTCATCATGATCTATAGACTCAGCAATACACAATTGGTTATAACCAAAACGTTCTGGTGCTTTTCTGTTTCTCTTATGTATAGCTTCCTCACTGTTCAAGCATGCTGTTTTAATCTCTTGATCAGGTACTACATCAAGAAAACTTTCATCAGAAGTGACACAAGAAGTATCATCTGGAACATAGGTATTGTCACTATCTTCAAATTCATCTTCAGAGTCTGTGTCATCTGAAACTATATACTCTTTTTTGACATCTGAAACTATACACTCATTTTTGTGTTCCTCCGCTGAAGACTTACATTCAACTGAAATATCTACTGTATTGTTAATAGTTGAGTATTTTTCCACTATGATGACATCTCTGCTAGTCATAACCGAGTTATTTTCTGGGTCATAAACCCTATAACCCTTTATATTCTCAGCATAGCCAACTAAAACTAATTGTTTAGCTTTCTTATCCCATTTCAAACGTTTTTCTTTTGGGATATAGGTCATTACTCTACTACCAAAAATTCTTACATGACTTAAGTTTGGTTTCTTGCCTGTCCAGATTTCATATGGTGTTATATTTTTCAATCCAGTAACAACTGACCTGTTTCTTAAGTAAACAGAGGTGTTTATGGCTTCTGCCCAAAATTTTTTATGTAAACCAGCATCAAAAATTAGACATCTTGCCTTTTCCACTAATGATCTGTTCATCCTTTTACTCAAGCCATTCTGTTGAGGACTATAAACATTAGTTTTTTGATGAATTATACCTGCATTTGTCAGGTATTGTTCAAACTCTTTGCTACAGAATTCTAGGCCGTTATCCGTCCTCAATATTTTAATTTTTATTCCTTTTTGATTTTCAACTATATTCTTGAACTGTTTAAAAGATTGAAATGTTTCACTTTTTGCTTTGAGGAAATAAACAAATACCATGCGACTGTGGTCGTCCACAAAAATGAGAAAATACCTCGCTCCTCCAATAGAAGCCAACTCCATCGGTCCACAAACATCTGCATGTATTATATCTAGTGGCACACTGCTCCTCATACCTACATGACTAAATGGTAAACGTGTCTGTTTCCCTTCGCAGCATGTAGGGCATGTATTTCTGTTTATTGTTGACCTATCTGTAAAAGATATTCCTTTGACCGCTCCATCTTTCATCTTGTCTAAACTGACGCTATTTATGTGTCCCATACGCCGATGCCAGATTTCACTTGATGCTAGCACTGTTGCTGCCAATAACTGTTCTGTTTTCACAATGTATAATCTGTACACACCTTCCACTAATTCTGCCTTTCCAACAAGTTCTTTCTGTCGATTGTAGATATAGCAGGAGTTTTCTTTAAAAACTACACTGTTGCCTTTCTCTATCAGCTTACTCACGGAAAGCAAGTTGGTTGTCAAATTTGGTATGCACAATACATCTGAAACTGTGATGTCATACTCCACACCATTCACAATTGTAGTGATGTTCACATCGCCAGAACACAGCACTGGAACACACGTTTGGTTCGCGACAATTACTTCTTTTGTTTCGTGTTTTTGTGATCGATTCAGGATGTTATCATATGTTGCAGTCATATGTTGACTTGCCCCGCTGTCTATGTACCAATCGTTGCTATTAAATTTTCCACTCAAAAATATAGCACTAAATGCATTCGATTGTTTCCTTTTATTGAACACTAAGTTTGGGGCGTTATTATGACATTGGTTTTTATAGTGACCAGTTTTTTTACATTTGTAGCATTTTATGACTTTTACAGCTTTTGAAGTGTCACTGACAGATTGTCTTTGACTAATTTTATTGTCGCCATATTTCAATCGCTGCATTCCTTTTGCTACAAGAGCATTCTCGGAACTTGAAACCGTTTCAACTTCACTGCACATGTCCAACAACTTTGCTTTTATAACATCTGAACTTATTTCGATGCCGGAATGTTCAATAGCCATCAACATAGGGCTGTACTTTTCAGGCAATCCCGCTAACATTAATGCACCGATCCACTCATCTGTTATTTTGAATCCTGTTCCTTGTAATCGCTGGCCAGTTTCTATAATCTGAGTTACGTACTGAGTCATGGAGTCACAATTCTAAAGTCGAATGTTTATGAGCTTGCGTAACAAACTAATTTTTCTTGTATAGCCGGTATCATCAAACATATTCTTCAACTTGCTCCATAATTCATACGTAGTAGTTGCGTATTTGATGTGCACATAAAGCGATGGGTCAATTGTAAGCACTAATTTAGCCTTTGCTTTAGCGTCTTCTGTTGTTTGAAATGCTGTAACCTGGGCCGGTAAACGTGCCGTAATGGCGGACACCATGCCTTCTAACACAAGCAAATTTTGCACGGCAAAACACCATTCCTCATAGTTTTCGCGACCTTTTAATTTGGGTACATTAGCGATATAGTTCGTCGATGACATTTTTAACACGAAAAAAAACTATTATTCGTTAAAACTTCTAAAAACTTTTAGAAGTTTTAACGAATAATAGTTTTAACGAATAAAAGATTAACAGAACGCTACCAAGGCCAGTATTCTGAAAGCATGATGGGGGACTATATTTGGGGGTTAATAAGAGAAACTTCCACTCAACATGACAGGAAAAGTAAAACTGTTCATTTTTAAACATTTGGAATCTATTTTAAAACTTCTATTAAAATAATAAATCATAAATCTATGTTTGGTATATTTTAATAAATCATCTCTGTGTGTAATTTTGATGTATTTTACTTGATTTGAATTTTCCATTTTTCACACATAAAAGCAAATTCAGATCTCTTTTTCGTTCTTATTCTTGTTTCTAGGTATATAAGCAATGAAAGTAACGTATATGTAACCCATGCGCCTTGCTATAGACCGGTGTTATTAGGTAAGGATAGAGTATATAACATTGAAATAAAACTATTTTTACGGATTTAACTCGCGTATATTGAATTAAATTTTAAATTTACATTTTAAATCTAATCCGACGTTTCGAATGCTTTCAAGCAATCGTGTTCACGGTAAGACGAGATGGAGGTATCTGTCAGTTAGTCAATATACGCGAGTTAAATCCGTAAAAATAGTTTTATTTAAATGTGTAGTACTCGTGAAAACCTTAGAAAACACTAGAGTATATAACGTATATTATGGAAACGTTCGTATAAATAAGGTGTTGATTTTTTTAAAACTTTGTATAGCGTGGTCAATACATGCATATTCCGGCGAAGGCGGATGGGGAGCCACTTCAGTTGACGCCGAAAATCTGAAACGTGGTCAAACTTGAACAAATCGAAGACAAATCGATATAGTTTATTTAATATTTTAGATGCCAAGAATTAAAAAGCGGTCCACGTCAAAGGCTAGTTGAACTTCGGCTTCGTTAGAGTCTGCAATAAAAACTATAAAAAATGAAGGAATATCGGTTAATAATGCGGCACAGCAATTTCAAATTTATGCCAAAAAAAAAAATACATGACTATGTTGAGCATTGCTCCACATTCATCACATCGCCTACAACCTTTAGATTGACGTTTTTTGGTTCACTAAAAGCAGCTTACAGAAGGGAATGCGATATTTACACGAAATCAAGAAACATGATTAGAATAACTCCGTATGAAACAGCTGGACTATTATTTAATAAAGCTTATTCAAATATAGCATCTTTAGACAAGGGAATATCTGGCTTTAAAACTACGGGAATATTTCCTATGGACCCGGCTGTTTTTTCAGATGATGATTTTTTCTTCTTGGCCAGAATGAAAATGATGACAACACAACTAACGTGGTTAGCACCGTTACTTTCAGAAACAATTGGTAAAGTTGCTTTACAATCAGTAACTTCCACTCAAGAGCCGTTGCAAATGTCCATCACCTCTCAACAATACATCAGGGAGCCATTTTCAAAACCTGATGTGCAGAGAAGAAATTCTCAAAAACCTTCTACAAGTTTTGTTTATATCTTAAATGTTATAAGTCCTCCGCTAAACATGTAAACAAAAAAAAAAAGGAAATTTTAATAGAAACAAGCAACATTCAGAAGTTTTGACTAGGACCCCTGTGAAGGAAGTTTTTGGGGAGAGGAAGAAGTAAAAGAATATAAGAGAGCAGAAAGGGAAAAACCAAAGAAGATTCGAATAAATAAATGTAAGAATAAGATGCTCATTAAGAATAAATTAGTCAAAAAAAAACATAAATAGAGAGTTATGTTCGGACGATCAGGAAGTCTTTTTAAAAATTATTTATTTAAAATTACAATTATAATAAAACGTCTTTTCTTAACTAATGCTGAGGCAAAAGTGACGAATTAAATAATGAATTAATTAATAATGAAATAACTAAATGATCACACTGGATTCCGTGACTCGGCGTGGGATCTGCAATTCAGCAACTTTACGGCGATGGGGTCCTGGTAACGAATCCCCCCCTTAAGAAGGAAGCTCATCTTGAAGTTTCCTCCAGCGTCCTCGCTAAACTCATCATTTGGTTTAGTCCATTTTCTTTTCATATAATGAAACTGCTTCCAAATTATGACAGTGAAGCATAAAGAATGGTTCACTAGATTAGGAATGTTGTCAAGCGATATGTCTTTCAGCTGCAATGTATATTCAACTGGATTTTCAAAGTAAAAGTTCTTTGAATTTGGTAGTGGTATAATTTCATTGATGTTTAGTGCTTTTCTATGTGCTTAAAGTGTTACATTCATGAAGGTTATTTTACAACCTTCTGTAACAGTTACTAAATGGGGTTTTTCTATTTTCTGGTACTGAGTTCTTCCCTTACATATCTTCCTTAAAAGTTCTTCTTTAGCTGATAGTACTATCCAGGTGTTATCGTTGATCTTCTGGATTTTTCCTCTTCTCAAGATCAACCTGGCTCTTACGCAACTGACAGGTAGATGTTGTACCATGGCGACGATTCAGTGTTCAGAATCCTTCGTAGATGCTTCGTCTAGTTGTCTGCATAGAAGATTTTTCTCCGAGATGTGGCGACATCCGTCGTTGAGGTAAGAGTACACTTCACTACCAAGTACAAAGTATTTAGATTTGGGATTTATAGTAAGGTTTTGCTTATCAGGAATGGAATATATGTGGACAAGATCATATATATTAAGTTTAATAGAGGGGATTTCTAGTACAAAATTAAGTGTATGCTTTGTGCTGTAGGCCTTGACCACCACAGATTTTTCTATGTTTTCTATTTCACTAATAACTATTTCCGAGATAGGGTTAAAAATATAATTTTGTTTTATTGTTAACAATTCGTTAATTAAATTTTGCCCGTTTATTATACTAGGGCGCATAATTCCCATTCGAGGGAATTTTATTGCGTTTTCTAATATCATCAGCTTATCTAAAATTAACTGAAAACTAAAACTTATCTGTAGATATCTAAAAAAAGTAATTGATTAAAAACTACATTACTACTATTAGTAACATTATAAACCAAGGCCGATAATTTTATTTGATTATTATTTATTTTGTCTAAAACTGATGTAAATTCTTTGATAGTATTTTTTGCTACAATAATAGTTTTTTCTTGCTTATTATTATTACTTAATTTATTTTGAATATAAGAAATTTCTTGCTCTATCCTTTCTGCATCATCATTATCTAAATTGCCTGTAACTGCCTTAACTATCGAGCCTAGACCATTTATTAGTCCTCGCTTAACTCTGTTACTATTACTTAAAGATCTAAATATACTAAGCTTTTTATCAATTAGGTTAAACGAATATTCTAATAGATCTTTATAATTCTTATGTAAATATTTATATATTTACTGTATATACTTCTGTTGATTTTGTGTATAAGAATAGTGTTAATAGTTTTAAAGAGAATATATGAAGTTCTGTAATGTCGTATACACAGACAAGATTAAAGGAATCTACTTGCTTAACCTTCCTATACCCGCGCGTTTGTTTGAGAGACCGACAGAATGATTTTTCGATTTTAAATAAAGAACGAATAATGCTAGTTTAATGAACTTTCTAGTACTTGCCTAATTTGATACGACCTTGAAATTGACGTGACGTGTGACCTTGAGTGGGGCCACATTTGGGTGAACTGAGCGTCATTCGGTGCCAGAGACCGGCGCGGGTACACGTGTTATTACTTTTGGTAATATTTTTTATTTTTCATGATTTTCCTAAATTTATTTTATAGTTTGCATATTTTTTGTAAAGAAGTTTACTCGTATACATTTTTACCATAGTATTATCTTAATTTTATTATGATATTTCAGAGTATTTATGCTATATATGAAATAAAAAAAAAATTTTTGTGTTAGAGCTTCGTTTATGGGCGTGATAATGAATGAGGAGCATATAAGACTAATGTTGTATGAAGCTGGACAGGATACAGATTACGAGGATGAAAATGACAGCGAGGTGGAAGATCACGTTGAAGTAAGAGAAGAAAATACGGATACCTAACAAGAAGGTGACTCCGAGAGTGAGTAAGAGGATGAACGAGGTACCTACCTTGGGAAAGATTCTCAAACAAAGTAGAATGAAACTGGTCCGTCGGTGATGGGCAGAAGAAATATAGTGACTGAACAACTAGGCGTAAAAGATGAAATTAAATTCTTGAAAAAAGAAGGTGATATTTGGAAATTGTTTTTCAGTTCTACTGTAATACATCAAATTGTTCAATATACCAATGATCAATTGCTATTGTTACGCCCTAAGTATACGAGAGAAAGAGACTGTACTCCTACTGATGATATTGAAATTCAGGCCTTTCTAGGTCTTTTACTTTTTGCTGGAGTCAAAAGGAATGGAATGCCAAAGACTTTTTCAAGACTGAATGATCTCCGAAATATTCCGTTTACTTATGAGTAAGAATCGGTTTTATTTACTGATGCGCGTTCTTAGATGCGATGATAAGAGAACACGACCAGAAAGAGCTGCTATTGATAAACTAGCTCCCATTAGAAATATTTTTGACAAAATAGTTTCTTCTTTCAAAAAATACTATAGTGCTTCTCAGTATGTCACTATCGATGAGAAGTTAGAGGCGTTCAGAGATCGTTGCGGCTTTCGTCAGTACATTCCATCAAAACCTAATAGATATGGGATAAAAATATATTCACTGACTGATGCTAAAGTGTTTTATACTCTAAAGTCTAAACTTAGAAGTCTATGTAGGTAAGCAGTTTGATGGTCCTCATTTCGTCGACAATTCTTCTATGGCTTTAGTTTTACGTCTCTGTGAAGTAATTCGTAACACAGGTCGTAATGTTAACTGCGATATTTTTTTTACTAGCCTGCCTTTACTGGACACTTTAGAAAAAGATAATTTGAGTATGCTGGGAACAATTCGAAAAAATAAAAGAGAATTGCCACCGACGTAAGAGGTCGACAAGAACGTTCCAGCTTATTTGGTCATAGAGGCAACGGTGCATTGGTTTCGTACTATTATACGGATTGTGGTTGAATGGTTTTTAAAAAAAGATTTATTAATTGCTAAAAGAATTATTATATTTAAAGAAACACAATTATAAACACTTATTAAAAATAATTAATTATAAATCAGACTGAGACGATATAGTATAGAAATAGTAAAGATTATTTTAACGACCGACCCGAACTGAGGATTAGAACCAACTGAATATCATTAACCCTGTCCAACATGGACGCATCTTGACTCTGATGACTTTACGAAATAAAGGGTGCACTGCAGCCCTATGCTATACATGGCAAGAATTTGTTCAATTAAACGGTTTCTCTCAAGCGTGGTGCTGGTAGAGGAGAATTTTCGCGAGATATGCAAATATCGTTGTTAGTATTATTCTCAGTAGAAGTCGGTTTTCTCTTATATTTAGGGATAACATTGAATACTTTTAACACTATAAGAGACATAATAATTATAATAACTACAATAATACAAATATTGGAGAAGAAATAATGTGTCCCGTATTTTACTAAAATAGGTTCTTGTTGAGTAATTTTATTTAAACTTGAAATTATTTCGTGATTACGAGGGTTTAATTTTAAATCGTCTAAATCAATGTTTTGAAGTGAAACATGGGACACATTATTTATGGTAATTGACGTAGAATCTGACTTACAACAAGTATTAGGTATTATTTTAAAATCTAGAATAGGAGTATGAACACTTAAGTTTACTGCATCGTTTGACGGTATAAGTTTCGTAGTTTTTGTATACACTATACACTTTTTCGGAGTGATTAACATCCCTAAGCCGGACACTGTCACTTCACGAACTTCCGAGGACCCACAATCAATGTTTATTTTAGTTGGACGCGACTGAATATAAATCCATCGGTTGCCAGATATCGACTGCACCTTGTTTTCGTTTCACATTGAACCGGCAGATCACTCGTTGTCTTTGTTAACAATTCACTCTCACAAGTTGGGTTTCCACTCGTTAATAAGACCGTTTTAATTTGACACAGAAAGAACTATACTAGAATCATACTGAAGGTGTTATAAGGTATGTCCACACCGTGAGGGGTGGGCAACGCTATACTATGATACAGATTGAATTCTTCATTCGTAACCAAAGGAATTTGTAATACAAATACAAGTTTATTATTAAAATAGTAACAGTTTACATTAGATATACTTAAGATTATATTAATATTATCTAAACTAACTAAGATTGGTATATTGGAACCTCTAGGAAGAAACCTATCGTTATCGATAAGTTCGCGATATAATTCTGTTGGTGTAAGAATGTTTGGATGCATAATATTTTGACGACTTGAAATAATAGCATTTATTAGATCTTCCAGTTGAAAAGAGAGGGTCATTAGGGAGCTTTCGACATTATTAAGTATAGAAAGGGATTTAGTTTCATCTATCAAGGAATTCGAAACCCTACTAATATTATTGGTAGTGCTCAAAAGGTTAATTAATGCATCAGAAATCCGTTTTTCATTCGAATTTAGTTTACTTATAACGTCTTTAAAAGAATTTAGAGTTAAGTTAGTAATAAGAATATGATCCTTCATTAGCTGAGCTACATTTTTCTCATTTTTCTGAATTAAATCTATTGTAGAATCGTATCTTAAGGCATCATCTTCGTCGAGAGTGCCGAAAATATTTTTAAATACCGATCCTATTCCGGCAAACCATGCAGATCGTCGGTTACGATTTTGAACCAGATGAGATATGGATTCGTATTCACGGTTGATGTCGGCATATCTTACTGACAAGGGAGATAAAGTGTCATTACATCGTTGAATATTGGATAGTTGACAAACAGATTTAATAGTAACCATGATTTCATTTAAATTGAGAAGATGAGGTTTTATAAATGATATGTCTACATGGCTTATCACGTTTAATTGTCCTTTAATTACTCTAAGTGTACCTAAACCTTCAAAGTGGATGCCGGAGCTGGAGTTAATGGGCTTGATGAAATCTGGTTGTGCATCGATTGCGACACTGAAATAGGGTAAAATAGTTTTGATGAGCTTGAATAAATATTATATGATCTTATTACAAAGTGACTTCTGCGGGTTTCATCTGATCAAAATGGTGGGTTATATGGCGTCGATTGATTAAAAGTTTTGCTGTATGATTACTGTGTACCTTTATAATTTTGTATGGGCCTTTCCATAAGGGTGACAATGCTTTTCGAAGTCGAAGATAGTTTTTTAAAAAGACGTAATCTCCGGCTTTATATTTCGGCGGTTTTTTAGCGCGAGAGTCATAATAAGATTTAGAAGATTCTTTAGATTTGGTAATATTTTCTAGTGCTTTTTCTCTAGAATATGATAGTTTATGTTGAAGTTTCTTCATATAGTCTGTGTATGTTGTAGCAGAATTATTTTCGTAAATAGAATTTGGGATAAATGGTTTATGACCAAAAACTAGTTCGTAAGGTGTGAACTTAGTAGTTGTATGCATAGTTGTATTGTAAGTTAGAATAGATGTATAAACATAAGTTGGCCAATTGTCTTGATTTTCGTTAATAAAAGATTTTAAATATTCCTTTAAAATGGAATGGCTACGCTCCAGGGCGCCTTGAGTTTGGGGATGATAAGGTGAAGACCAGAGTTGTTTGATTTTTAAGAAATTACAGGTGTTTTTGAAAAGATCAGAAGTAAAATTTGTGCTTTGATCTGTTAGTATAGTTTTAGGGATACCGAAAAGTGAAATGAAATGGATAAGACAATCGCTTGTTTCTTCGGCGGTAGTGCTGCGTATTGGATAAGCAACAGAGTATTTGGTCAAATCATCCTGTAGGGTCAGGATATACTTTAATTTTCCAGAACCAGATTCAGGAAGTGGTCCGACTATGTCTAATGCAATTCTTTGGAATGGAGCACTGGAAGTAGTAGTTATCTCAATAGGAGCTTTATTTATTTTCGTTAAGGCTTTGTTTTCTTGACATGATTTACATTTTTTTACGTAGTTCTCAATATCACTTCTCATTTCTTTCCAGTAAAATTGTTCTTGGATTCTGTTTAGCATTCTATTAGCGCCTAAATGACCTGCTATGGGAATATCATGGTTTTCGCGAAGGATTTTGGGTATTTCACTTAAGGTAGGATATATTATTTTGTTTAAATGTACTTGAATAGTAATTTTCGTATTATGGAAAATATATATGAGCATGTTGTAAATTCTAGTATAAGAATGTTTTTCAAAGGGATTTTTAAAATCGGATATGGCAATATCTTTTACTTGAGTATTGAGTATTTCATCTCTAATAGGTTTTAATAGGATATGGCATTTCATCAAAATGATGGACTGTAGTAAAAATAAAATAAATAGTTTTATCCAAGTAGTTAATTTTTTAAAATCTTTAAGAATAGTATTAAAGTCTTGTGATTTATTATTTAAAGATTTTAAGAACGTTGAGTAATCTCCATTATTTAAATTAGTATTTGAATTCGTATTTTCTTCTAAAGGTGAAGGGACATTAAGACTCTCGAAGTCGACATTTGTATCAGAATTAGCAGGACTGAGGTCAAGTGGTCCTAAGTCAATAAGGTCAGGACTTTGATTAGGGAGTATGTCTGGGTTTGTAGTTGGAACTTGTATTGGAAATGGATTTGGTAAAATTTCTGGATTAGGATAATTAGGAGGAGAAGGTAATAGTGTTGGAGTTTCTAGAAGTGGATCTTCCAAAAGATTTTCAATGTCGTCTAATAATTTTGGAGGTAAGTCTGATGGAGATGTTTCTACTGGGTTTACGGGATAACAAGAAAGAGTATCAGCATTCGTATTGATTTTTCCTTTTTTATGGACTATGTTATATTCGAATTCTTCTAATTTTAAACGCCAACGCACTAATCTGGAACCTGGATCTTTACAGTTGAAAAGCCATTGCAGAGGTTTGTGATCGGTAATTATCGTGAATCGATTTCCATAAAGGTAGGGACGAAAAGCTTTTGTTCCAAACACGATGGCTAAGCATTCCTTTTCTGTGACGCTATAGTTTAATTCGGCTTTGTTAAGTGTGCGTGAAGCGTAGGCGATAGGGCGGTCTTTTCCTACTTGACCTTGAGATAGTATTGCTGAAACAGCGAAATTGGAGGCGTCACACGTGAGAATAAAAGGTTGGGAAAAATCAGGGTAGGCTAGGATTGGTGCTGTGACTAGTTTATTTTTTAAGGTCTCGAAACCAAGCTGTTGCTCATTATTCCAGTTAAAAGGTACATCCTTTCTTAGAAGGGTTGTCAGAGGTTTGGCGAGTTTGGAAAAATCTGGGATGAAACGGCGGTAGTATGAAACTAGTCCAAGAAAACTTTTTATATCTTTCTGAGTTTTGGGCGCTGATAATTGTGTGACAGCTTTGATTTTTTCAGGGTTAGGTTTCAGTCCATCACTATTTATGAGATGGCCTAAATACGCGACTTCCTTGCACAAGAATTCGCACTTGTCTGGTTGAAGTTTAAGGTTATAACTTCTGAGTCTGTCGAAAATAGCAGTGAGGTTCTGAGCATGTGAGGATAGGTCTGGAGAGTACGACACAATGTCATCTAAATAAACATAGCACCTAGAGCCTTGGAGTCCTGACAGGCATGTATTCATTAGCTTTTGGAACGTAGACGGAGCGTTTTTAAGGCCAAATGGCATTCTTGTAAATTGAAAATGCCCTTGGGGTACTGTGAAATCAGTTTTAGGAGCATCTTCTGGAGAGATGCAAATTTGATGAAACCCGGAGGCTAAATCGAGTGCAGTAAAGTATTGACTTTTCCCTAATTGGTCTGAGATTTCATTTACTTGTGGAATTGGGTAAGTTTCGCCAATAGATATATCGTTTAGTTTTCTATTTTTTTTTTTTTTTTTTTATACAAAACTAGGTTAATGCTTGACTACATTACACCTGATGGAAAGTGAAATGTAGTCTTAGGTGGTAAAGCGCATTAACCTAGCAGCCTATTCACTCTCCTCTTGAAGACACCCACATTATATTTTGCCGGAAATACCGACGCAGGCAGATTGTTCCAGTCCTTCGCTGTACGCACTAAAAAAGATGAAGCATAGCGCTTCGTTCGGACAGGTGGAGTGTCCACAACGTAGGGATGGATACCCGCCGTGCGTCGGGACGTCCGGCAAAGGAACGGGGATGGGGGAATTAGGTCGTGCAATTCCTGCGCACACTCACCAAAATGTATCCTGTAGAATACTGAGAGGCTAGCAATTCTACGCCTGTGTTCAAGGCTGTGGAGTTTGGCGTCAACCAATTTAGGGTCGCCAATAAGCCTCTTTGCTCGCCTCTCAATTGAGTCCAGAACCGCAAGATGAGTCTTTGCGGCACCAGCAAATATATGGCCACAGTACTCTACACACGACCGGATCTGTGCTTTGTATAATACAAGAAGCTGTCCCGGTGTAAAGTACTGTCGCACCTTCGCAAGTACAGCAAGCTTTCCCGCAGCTGCTCTTGCTCTGGACTCAATGTACCGACCAAAGTTGAGGTTCGAGGAGATCTCTAAGCCTAACAACTGAAGCCAGTCACTGTATTCCAAGGATACATTCTGGAAAGTAGGAGCCAAGGTGAAGGGGCTCTTTTTGGCGGTGAACAAACACGTCTGCGTTTTGGTGGCGTTGAATTTGACAAGATTGGCATTGCCCCATGCGGAGACTGCCTGAAGTTTGTCATTCAAACGTTGCACCATGGCTTCTCTTTCAGACTGTACTTCATCTCTACTAGCCCGAGAACTTGGCAGATATCTTTCTACAACTGTGCTGTCGTCTGCATACCCATAGATACCGGGCTTCAACAGATCGTTAATGTGCAGCAGAAAAAGAGTTGCAGAAAGAACGGACCCCTGAGGTACTCCGGCATTTATTGTCAAGGGTTCCGAAGAACACCCGTCGACAACAACACGCAGAGATCTCTGGCTCAAAAAGTCCGTTATCCAGCCAATCAGACCAGGAGATATACCGTACGCTGAAAGCTTGCTTAAAAGGCTCACATGCCAGACCCTGTCAAAAGCCTTCGAGACGTCCAGAGAGACGGCGACCGCTTCTCCGTTCCTCTCGATGGCTTCGCCTAAAATGTGTGTTGCGTACGCTAGAAGGTCCCCAGTGGACCTATTTCGGCGAAATCCGTACTGTCGGTCACTGAGGAGATCGTTACCTTCTACGTACGCTAGAAGCCGCGAGTTCAATACACGCTCCATAATCTTGCAGAGTATGGAGGTGATTGAAATGGGCCTATAATTGGCAGGATCGGCACGGCTGCCTTTTTTGGGCACGGGTTGCACGTTGGCAAGCTTCCAGGATTCCGGCACTTTTCCAGTCTTGAAAGAGAGGCGATACAGACGTGTCAATACAGGAGACAACTCACCTGCGCATGTCTTGAGCAGAATGGCTGGTATACCATCAGGACCACTGGCTTTATTCACATCTAAACGACACAATGTTCTCCATACCTCTTTGTTTGTGATGCGGATTTCTGGCATCGAAATACCGCAGTGAGGAAGATGTTCTGGAGAAGCATTGCCAGTGTCTAGATGCGAATTCTCAGCAAACAGAGAAGCAAATACATTCGCTTTCTCTGTTGCTGTGTGGGCCAGGGATCCATCAGGCTTCAGCAGAGCAGGCAGTGAGGGTTGGCAGAAGTTCGACTCGATCGCTTTGGCAAGAGACCAGAAAGCTCGACTGCCAGTTGGTCTGACAGAGAGCTTTTCGCCATTCTTAACGATCCGATCAAGACGAGCCTTCCGCAATGCCTTTTTATAGGACTTGGCAGCTTGGTTAAAGGCTCTCTTCTTTGTACTTACATCCGGAGTTTTGCGGCTTCGAGCATCAGCCCAAATGAGGTATGCCGAATGTTTACGGTCATGTGCATGACGACATTCGGCATTAAACCATGGGCGAGCTTTGCCACCGATGGGTACGTCAGCAAAAGGAATAAAATACTCCATTGCCTGATGCACCACATCGGTTATAGCATCCGCGCAACTCGACGGATCCAAAGAAGAGAAGCAGACCTGCCGCCAAGGATAAGATGCAAAAAAGTGCCGCATCTCATCCCAATCTGCTGACTTGTATTTCCATACTCGCCTAACACCATGTGGTTCGAAAGCTGGTGGGGAATATGTAAATACAGATTTCACCAGACAGTGATCGGAGGTTCCCAAGGGGGACGTGACCTCTACACGATACCTGTCCGGATCAGTTGTCAGCAGAAGGTCCAGGCAATTGGCTGTATGGCCTACCACATCTGGTACCCTTGTCGCTTGCCTCACCAGCTGAAAGAGGTCCAAGGACAACGCAAAGTTCCGCGCTTCTCTTCCAGCATGGTCGGTCTTCTGGTACGGGAACAGCCAGTCCTGATGACAGGCATTAAAGTCCCCCAGAAAGACGAGCTGCGCCGAAGGGTACTGATACAGAGCCATATCTGCAGCCTCACTGAGATACTCAAATAAACGAGTTGTCTCCTGGTCACCGCTGTGCGAACGGTAGACACAGGAATACAGGATTTTTTCGTTTCCTGTGTCCACTAAAACCCATAGGGAAGAAAAAGTGGGGTCTTCAAGGTGACGGAGACGCTGGACACAGAGGTCGTTCCGCGCGTACACACTGACTCCGGCCCGTGAGCGAAAGTTGTGCTCTAACGAGTAACCGGGATAATCCAAGTATGCAGCGCTCAAAGGACATTGTATCTGCGTCTCCGTCAAAAAGAGCAAGTGCGGCTGCTCTGTCTCCAGGTGGTGGTGGACAGCTAAAAGATTTGAGTGCAAACCCCTGATATTAGTAAGGTGCACTTTATATGAGGAGGAGTGCAACCGCTGTGTAAACTTGTTCTTTTTTCTTAACTTTTTCATAAAAAAATAAATAAATATAAAAGTGAATAGGGATGGGAAATGGCAGTTGAACGAGACGGTACGTATCGAACCCGACGTCGAAATTGGTGATGTCTTGCCACTGGGAGGCTAGTCTGGAGACTGCGGGGACGCCCGAACCCCCCCAGGGATCGCCATCGGGCCTCCTCGTCTGGTCGCCAACCAGCACGATGGAGCCACCCTGGGATTTTTCACAGCTGGCGGGGCAGCCTTTCGTGGTTGGCTATCCCACTAATTGGGCCCCCAACTATCTGCGGGCGGCCAGCGGAAAGCCGTCGCTTCGGATCCCGCTACTCTCCTCGACTAGACACCCGACAAAACAAACACCAACCCGACGTCAGACCGGTTCGCCAACGCACCGCAACTGTTCAGACCCATTCCCCATAAACGGCTTCATCGAGCAACGTGCCGGAACACGACTAGGTCGTTTTGCGGCACGACTCTGCCCGATGGGTGGTAACTTTGCCGGCGACCGGATGTTATGGTCTACCACCAAGAGTCTATTCTTTCTATAGTCGATGACTACTCTCCATTCTCTCCATATCTGCGTTGTCCTGAAGCATCTAATTTTTTGGGTACTACCCAGATAGGAGATGACCATGGTGAATTAGAAGGATTAACTATCTTTTGTTCGAGCATTTTATTTAATTGTGTCTCTACTTTTCTTTTATGGCACTCGGGGAATCTGTACGATTTTGTATGAATTGGTATATCTATGGTTGTTCTGATTTTATGTTCGATGGCTGTAGTATAACTAAGTGTTTTGTCTGGTAAATGGAAGATGTCGGAGTATTTTGAACATATATCGAACAAGATGTCTTTCTCTTCTCTGTTGAGATGAGAAGTTCTAAGTAATTTAAGGACGTTTTGTGTTTTAGAAGATGCATTGGAAAATACATTGGAATTGGTAGGATAAGAGATTGACTGGTTTTCGAGAGGATCTAAGGTAAGATTAAGGTTAGAATTGATGGTAACAGCTTCATCCGAGGTATTAACAACTGTGACATTTACACGTCTATTTTCTTTGACTTTAACTACGCAATTTGCTACTAGGAGTGACTTTGAAATATGTTGATCTAAAATAATGCCTTCTTTAACATTCGGATTACTAACTGTGCATTCAATGACTGTTTCAGTTCGAGGATGTATCGTATAAGTAGGTTCGGAAAATATTAATTCGATGATATCATCGCCTATATGCAAAACACTATTCTGATAGTTGATTTGGCATTGCATGTTTTTAAGAAGGTCGTTACCAATTAGTCCGTCTTGACTTAAGGTGATATTGTTAACTACGTGGAATTCGTGAAAATATGGTTGGTTAAGTTTCTTAAAGATTTGCAAATAAAAACTACCCAAAGTGGGTGTTACTTCTTTTCCAGCGTCTATTCCTTTCAATGTTATTATGTTATTGCTTAAAACTGGAATTTTAGACATAGAATTCGACTTTATTAGGCTGATACTGGAACCGGAGTTAATTAAGAATGATAGAGGTCGAGTTGCTACTGAAGTTTGGATGCTGACGTAAAGTAAGTATCTTTTCTCATTATTATTATTTATTTTATGAATTTCCCTTGTTATTTTCTTTTCTATTTTCGGATTTGATTGTGATTTTAAAATTTCAGGTTTATCAGAAGTTGAGTGGATGTTTTGAGTTCTTTTTGAATTAGAATATGATTCAGTGGTGTTATTATTCAGAGACGTATTAACAGTGGAGACAGTGGATTTCGTATTATGATTCAGTGATTGGAATACAGTGGGATTGATATTACGATTCGGTGATTGGGATACAGTGGAATTGGTATTACGATTCAGTGATTGGGATACAGTGGAATTGGTATTATGATGCAGTGATCGAGATACAGTGGGATTGGTATTACGATTCAGTGATTGGGATACAGTGGAATTGGTAATATGATTCAGTGATCGGGATACAGTGGGATTGGTATTACGATTCAGTGATTGGGATACAGTGGAATTGGTAATATGATTCAGTGATCGGGATACAGTGGGATTGGTATTACGATTCAGTGATTGGGATACAGTGGAATTGGTATTAAGATTCAGTGATTGGGATACAGTGGAATTGGTAATATGATTCAGTGACTTGGATACAGCGGAATTGGTATTACGATTCAGTGATTGGGATACAGTGGAATTGGTAATATGATTCAGTGATCGGGATACAGTGGGATTGGTATTACGATTCAGTGATTGGGATACAGTGGAATTGGTATTATGATTCAGTGATCGGGATACAGTGGGATTGGTATTACGATTCAGTGATTGGGATACAGTGGAATTGATATTACGATTCAGTGATTGGGATACAGTGTAATTGGTAATATGATTCAGTGACTTGGATACAGCGGAATTGGTATTACGATTCAGTGATTGGGATACAGTGGAATTGGTAATATGATTCAGTGATCGGGATACAGTGGGATTGGTATTACGATTCAGTGATTGGGATACAGTGGAATTGGTAATATGATTCAGTGATCGGGATACAGTGGGATTGGTATTACGATTCAGTGATTGGGATACAGTGGAATTGGTATTACGATTCAGTGATTGGGATACAGTGGAATTGGTATTACGATTCAGTGATTGGGATATAGAGGAATTAGTAATATGATTCAGTGATCGGGATACAGTGGGATTGGTATTATGATTCAGTGATCGGGATACAGTGGGATTGGTATTATGATTCGGTGACTTGGATACAGCGGAATTGGTATTACGATTCAGTGATTGGGATACAGTGGAATTAGTGGTATCGGCTTTGATTTGGTGTATATAATTTCCCGAGCGATACCGATCGAGAAATCTTACTCGTTTAAATCATTGTTATCGGTTTCGGGCTCATCATCCTTGTTGATGTTGAATACGTGTCGTGATGGGCCCGCTTACGCATTTGTTTGTATGTTATTTGGTCTGCCCTTAAAACCTTGGCTATTAAACTGATTTTTCATAGTATTATTATACTGCCGTTTGCGGCAACTCTCAATGGCATGGCCAATGTTTTTGCAGTAGCGGCACACTATATCATTGGAATTGAACCTTCGTGGCGGATCCATGCGTGAGTTTTGATTAGCTGATGAACGATTATATTGAGGTAGTAATTCGCGACGTGGAGTGTATCTTTGCCTATCTACTGTGTTATGATAGGGTTGTGGAAGTTTTCTAGTAGCGCTAGACAAGATTTTTTCTTCCGCTACCGCGAAAGTTATGGCTGAGTTCAATGAGTCTGGATCACGACACCTAACTATTTGCGATAATCTTGGGTGAAGGCCGACAACATAGGTATGAATTGCGAGGTCTTGCATGGCGGCCACGCGGCCGACTAATTCGGTCTTTTTTCGGGTCGGTATAGATATATTTTTCTCAATTAAAAGTTTTGAAAGACATGATTCTATTCTTAGCGCGAACTGGTTCACATTTTCTAATGGTCCTTGCTTACATTCTTGTAAGTCGGAGAGAAGATGAGTGTAATGCTTCTTTTCCCCGAATTGTTGTTTAAGGAAATCTACGAATTATTCTAATGTATCAAACTCCTTGATGCTGCATGTAGATTCAGCTCTGCTTTCCAGCTGGCTGAGAATGTATTTAAAAAGGGTAGGTTTTTGCGTCTTGCCAGCTAAGTTATTCGCGTTTTGACAGTTTGAAATAAAAGAATTTAGTTTATCCCTTGAACCATCATAAGGTCTAATAAATTTTAGAAGTACATTAAGATCTATTCTCTCGTCGGTTTCGGCGCGATTACTTATTGTTGACGCAGAGGTTTCTTCCCTGGGCTCGGATTTAGAAGTCATGATGATATTTTAATTAAAAAGTATACAATAGAGGCAATAAACAACAAAGCACAGGTATGATCATATAATATTGACCAGATTATAACAAAAATAGAATGGCTATTGTTAATATAATTAAATAAAATGTTTGGATTTAACGTGACTAAATATTGTAAGACAACAAGCTTATCAAATTATAAGAATGTCTAGACATAACAATCGGAAGTCTACGTCGCGTTGGAATGCGCGATAAGACAATGTGAATATCAAATAGCTTAATGAATATCTTCTGATGAAATTAATTTAAATAATAATGAATCTGGGGGCACGGTAGTGCCCCCGCCAAGACGAGCCAAGCGAAGCGCAAGCGCAAGGGCACTACCTACCTTTTCTCGAAGCGCTTCGTCGTATTTTTGAACCTTCATAACTTGAGTTTGGGTTATACCAGATAAACAAAATTTTCAGGATATAATGTCAGTGGTAGACTTAATAAACCTCTAAAGTTTCAATTGCATAGCTCTTATACTTTAGATTTTATTGATATCTAAAATACCCCGATTTCGTCACTCACTCACTGATGATCAACAAAATTCTTAAGGTACTTCCTGAAGTCCTAGAAAACTGAAATTTGGTATGTAAGCTAGTATTAGTACCCAAACAACAAAAAAATCCTAAAACTTGGAACTTTTACCCCCCAACCCCTTAAACTAAGGGGTGAAAGTTTGTTCGAGACTTCCGCAACTTTTGACGCTAGAGGTCTGAATGCGGCCGCGGAGGGGTAAAAATCTGAAATAGGGAAACTTAATTCCCTATTTCCTGCTTGAGATCTGAAAATTATACACAAGTACATAGAACACAAACTTTTCATCAAATCAAAACATTATCCTACCCATAAGTACTTAGATATGAATAATATTACTACACTTCACTTCGGTAAGTGTTTATTATTAATCAACCTATACTTTTGAACATAAGCATCGTAAGTATAGTATGCGCCAACGCCCGCCGCCTGCCCCCTCGTCCCCGCGCAGTAGCTAAAAATAATCGGCCCGTCAGCGAGCGCGGCACCCGAACGCGGGCAGACGCGCGAGGGCAGACGTCGTTGACGGTTGTCTCGTTGAATGAAAAATTTTCGGAATATTTCGGTGATTTAAAAGTTTGCTATCGCGGAGAAAAAAACCATTTGCCTAATATTTAATTGTTAGTAGTTTAGTAGGTAAAGGTTTAGATACTAGTGTTTTAATTTTCATTGATAAAAAGTATTAGCATTACGTTTGCAATTTTCTCACAAATTTAATGAAGAAATTCAAAGATTGAATAAGTAGGTATTTGCAATTAAGTAGTATAGGTTAGTAGGTATAATATGTTTATAGTTGTTTATGTAGGTACGACTTAGTGAGAATAATTTGATACGTAGGTCATTGTTTAATTTTCATTGTTAATAGGTTTAACTTAAGTAGTTTAGGATTACGTACGGTTTGAATATTGTATAGTAGGTAGAAAATTACGATATTGATAGTTGTTAATCTAGTGTTAAAAATAATTTTGTGTAGGTATTTTAGAACTAGGTTTAATAGGCTTATCTACAGGTACCTATACCGCTCATTTCATTGACACTTGTCCAGTAGGTAGGTATAATTTACTTTAAGATTTAATTGAGAGGTTTAGTTTACAGTTTGGCATTACATAGCCTTGTTACTAGGTTAAGCTAGGGTATAGGTATTTCGTTACTTAGATACTGAACATGGATAGTGTAAAAGTTTTACATGAAGTGGAGCTGGGACCCCGCCGCCATCGTGTGGTTAATATGCCGGGAGACGGTTCCTGCCTCTTCCATTCCTTGACATATTTAATGCATGAACGAATAGACGTTGAGATGGCGTTGCAAGTCAGGACTGCTATTGTGCGATATGTTGTAGACCACTGGGACGAACTACAAGTGTATACTTGTACCGGCAATGGGGACACCTATCATGATTCCGATTCGTATTCACGGGATATGTTGAATAGCGCTACTTATGGTGGTACCTCCGAACTCATGGCAGCGGCAGCTATTTATCCATTCACCTTTGAAGTCTATCAAGATAATATTTTAAGAGGAAGTTTTTCTCGTATCGGTGGACCTGTGAAACGGTTGCAATTCAGTGGAAGTTCTATAAGTGGTCACTATGACGTCCTGGTTCCGATGCTTGTTTCTCAAACATCAAATAATAATACTGTTAGTTCTTTTAACGACACACATGTGAATACTGAAAACGACGTAGTTTCCGCTTCGAAAAAAGCAGGGAGACCTAAAAAAAATAAACGTGGAAGACCAAAAACTTCTGAATTAACACGAAATGCGCAATTTCGACAAGCCGCAGCCAAATACCGTAAAAATCATCCTGAAGAACGGAAAAATACAATTTTAAATTATACTCTATCGCATGCTGAACAACATCGCGAATCCGTTGCGCGATACTCGGCTTCACATCCGGAGGTCAACCGAGAGGCGGTTGCACGCTACTCGGCTTCACATCCAGAGGTCAACCGTAAGGCGGTTGCCAAATACTCAGCCTCTCATCTAGATGTTAATCGCGAAGCAGCTAGTCGAAAAAGATTAAACGAACAGTTTAAGGTAAAAAATGTTGAGCAAATAATAAAAAGTTTAAGTTCTAAAATAAACGATAGACTGGAAGCAGAAAGACTTGTTAAATGGTCTCTTTACAATAGACAACAAACATTAGGTAGTCTTTTAAAAACGGCTGAAAAAATTAAGAATATATGTGTGTCAGCTTTAGAAAAGTTAAGAGAATGTCCGGATGTAACTGTTTATGAAAAACTTGCAATGTTTCTGGGAAAACTTGAGCATCGGAATAATCAAGAGCCATTTTATGGAGAGTACGCATATAAAGTTTACACTGATGATCAGAAGGCAATCGCTATTGATGAGACAGGCAAAGCTGTCTTTGAAAAAACAGAAAAGGATGGCAAAAGTTTAGTCTGGAGTTGTAATGACGCCATATGTGTATTGGATGAACAGTTACTTTTGAAACTAAAAAATATATTTGAAGAATTTAACTGTAAGTCACCAGCAGAGATGTATCCGCTATATTTGAATAATCGTCTCAAGGCTAATATTTCATACATTAACAATGTAAAGTCTCATTCTCCACGACTAAGAACCTTGATCAGAGAAATGTATCAGTTACAAAGTGATTGCGATACGTTGAAAAAAATTGATGGTGCATTAAAAACTGTGAACGTGGATAAAATAAAAGAATTAGGCGAAAATCACGTACCTGGGAGTGTAGCTGTTGAAAGTTTGGAACATCAAGAAATTATAGAAGATTCCATTATCAAAGAGTTTAAAGATGGATTTAAATTACTTTCTAAAAAAAGCTTAGATACACCTAAATTAGAATGTATGTCTTGTAATAAACTTTACTGTTCAAAGGATATTTCTAATCTAAATCGTTTACGAAAGCCTATTTCTACACATGTTTGGATACAGCTTATTGAATATTATAGTTCTAAAAACATAGACCATAGCTCACATATATGCCATACATGTCTTACAAAGGTTCGTGCTAATCAAACTCCAGCTACATGTGTTCTTAATGATTTGTTTGTCGGTACAATTTCATCAGAGATAAGCCAGTTAAATGATTACGAAAAGCTGTTAATACAGCGAGCAAAAGCTTTCCAAGTGGTTGTATCGATGAATCCAGTAGCCAACAAATCTTTGCCAAACCGAGAAATGGTGAAAAAATGTAAAGGCAGAACTTTTCATCTACCTTTGCCTTTAGAAGAAACATTGAATAAATTGCCAAAACCAGAAGATCCTTTAAACATAAACCAAGAACTTTACATAATGGTACGAGGACGACCAACAAAGTCTAAAATTATTTGGGAAGATATAGTTGACATCAATAAAGTCTATGCCGCACTCTGTTACCTGAAACAAGTAAACCCACTTTACTCTGAAATAAAATTACCGAATGTCCCTAATCATTTACTTCAAACAATTAATGATAACTTACAACATTTAATCGAAACAAGTAATAACAATCCCACAAAAACATTTCATGTTAAATGTTGCCAAGACGAGACCATATAGCTCGCACTGTCAAAAAGTAATCAGATCCCGTGTAGAGCCAAGTTTCTAACCCTACATGCCCAGACCTAAATCGATAAGCCCTAATTTCACACTCAAGTTACGGGGAAATTCTACAGCCATAGCTCGTACTGCGTTGTTCGTAGCGCGTAGCAGAGTTTTTACGCTATAATCTCGTAGGCGTGCAAACCTTGGACGTAACTGGCGAGTCGGCCGCACGGACTTTTTGCTATTCGTCATATGGGCTTGAGCTTAAAAATCTATTCAATCTTCTAAACTCTTTCCGTGCGGCCATCTCACCAGTTACGTCCAAGGTTTGCACGCCTACGAGATTATAGCGTAAAAACTCTGCTACGCGCTACGAACAACGCAGTACGAGCTATGGCTGTAGAATTTCCCCGTAACTTGAGTGTGAAATTAGGGCTTATCGATTTAGGTCTGGGCATGTAGGGTTAGAAACTTGGCTCTACACGGGATCTGATTACTTTTTGACAGTGCGAGCTATATGGTCTCGTCTTGGCAACATTTAACATGAAATGTTTTTGTGGGATTTCATTTCTTTTTGTAGGTTGCTTATGATAGAAAGATAAAATGAGCGACAAATACAAGTATTTTTTTGTCGCTCATTTTTTCTTTCTTTTTTTGGGGTATATTTCTTGTGCATCTGAGATGCCTTTTTTTATAGCCCATTCTCTATCTTTGCCTTTATTTTTCGTTGGCTTACTATTTACAATATGCGATAGTTCAGGGTGATACTTGGATCTTAGACGATTATATTCGACTATCGCAGTCTGTTGTGCCTTAATACTACTGAAGTCTATATTTATAAGGTGAACACCTTGTAAACTAGTCACTCTAGAGAGAGCTACATAAGCCTGCCCACAAGAGAATGTGGATGACCCGATATCAATGAGAGCATTATTTAAACTTAGCCCTTGACTTTTATGAATCGTGATAGCATACGCGACACATATTGGGAACTGTTCTCGGTGAACGAATGCTCTATTGATAATTTCAAATTTAGATTTTACAGGTGCTAGTTCGTGTCTTAAACCGTTATTAAAAATTATAATAACTCTTCTTGCTTTATTTTTGTCGTTTAAATCCCATTCTACTTTATCAACAATTCCTATAGCACCATTTACAAGACCCAAAGAAACATCTATATTTCGTTTCAACATTACTTTCACTCCTTTTTTAATAACTATAGTTTTTTCTAAACCTGCTGTCATAGAAGCATCTTCCTCATACTTTTCTATGGACTCGCGAGCCCTTTTCACAAGATATCTCGGACAATCGACACTATCTGTGGCTTTAAGTGTAATTTCCGGATTAGGATTAGCTTGCAGCATGGCATCATTTAGTTGCTGAGCCATATTTCTAGTTGGCAACAAACAAACTGTATCTGCAGGAAGGTGACTAAGAAATTCAGCTATTTCGTGTAATCTACCTTCGTTAGAACCTGATTTTAGTGTAATTAAACGTTGTGATAATATGCGGCGGTCTTCTTCTGTTGTGATTCCTATTCTAATTCTTAGAAGCATTTCAACGAACTTCATATCATTTAACTGCCGCATGTTCTGTGTTAACTCCTGATATTTAAAAAGTTCTTCCCACAGATTCGGAAAATTAAGAGCACCTATTAGCTTTGTTATTTCTCGAGGTGACAGTTTTACAAAAGGCGAATTTTCCCTCACAGGTGGAAGCTGTAAAAGATCTCCAAGTACCACAATATGTCGTTTTCCAAACCACCCGTTTTCTTCATCTATTGTATTAAATATTTCTGCCAGACGCATATGTATGTAAGCCAAAGTTATATTTGATATCATAGATACTTCATCGATGATAAATAAAACAACGTCTTTCAAATCCGACCGTAGAACTTGGAGAACCTCGTCAGAGAGTGGCCTGTATTTGGGTGTTTGTTTGTGTTCTACGGGCAATTGCAATAGCCTATGAATCGTCAATCCGTTAACATTAAAGGCTGCGATACCCGTTGGTGCAGCTACAGCTACTTTTTTATTTAAATGTTTTTGTACCCACACCTTAAGAATTTTGATAATAAAACTTTTACCTGTCCCACCGGTGCCACTTATAAAACAACGAAGAATTTCGCTTTCATTAGACATAGTTTCCGTCACCATATCGAACACACTCTTTTGATCTTTATTAAGTTTACTTATCAATTCATCTAAATTATTTTCATCTCTATCATTGTTCATATTATTAAAATCATCCATGGCATTAACCGCTTCACGTGCTTCAAAATCTAAGGGATTATCAGGACCTATATCGTCATCTTCATTTTCAATCTCTTCATTTAGTTCGGCTAATTTAGATTCCACTTTTTCGAAACCCTTTTGTAGCTGATTTTGTAATTCAATGCGTAAATTGACATGTCTCAGTTCATTTTTCATATCATCCTTTGCAAAGTTAAAAGCCTCAGTATATGTTTCAAATTCCAATTTCAAATCTTGTAGGTTACGCCATGGTTTAAACAATAAAAGCATCGAAAAATAATATTTTTCGGGCATTTGCTCAACATCATACAAGTAAAAGTTTATAAGATAAGGTCTGTCTCTTTTCTTTAAATAAGTCTTTTCTCCATCTAACGTATAATATTCTGCTTGTTTAGAAACCGGGCGTGTTTTCACGACATCATAGGATTTAGAAAAATTATACAAGTTAACATTTTCTAACTCTACTGGTCTAGCTGGATATTTATCGTCTATCCACGATTCGTAATAAATGTTTGTGGAATCGGGGTTCAGCATGGTCATTTCTGTTTTAGACTTGACTCTTCGATTACGGTTTACGTTCACATCTAGCCACCTAATTGTCGTTTGGGGATCAGTGGCATACAATGGGATACCCAATAACGTGTCACTGGCCTCTAATGCACCGCACTCGCGGTTTGACAACATTCTTAGCCCGATGTTAAATAATCGACTTCTTAAGCTTTTTGTAGAGTTTATGTCATCGAAATCAACGAGCGCATGTGTCTTTTCGGATTTTGTCGTATATTTAGTGACGTAGTAGTTCAGTATAGCAGTTTTTTCACCTACATATTGGATATCAATATTGCCGTTCCATGCGAGTAATACAGCTGGATTATAATCATTTATCATCTCAGATTCCTTCTTGCGTACAAGATTATATAAGCGTTTGTTTGGACAAAGAGCTTTTCTGGCCGCGACTGATTCAGCTGTATCTCTAATAGTAAGAGTATCACTAACGGGTCGTGGGAAACCAAATCGACACACTGATATAAATCCTTTCTTAGTTTTCTTTCGTCTCATACAATATTTATTATGCTTGTGAGTTTGGTATCCCACGACTCGTTGATGAAGAGTTGGTGCAAGATTTTTTTTAGGTACTTCACATGTAACATACTTAGAAATAAAAGCTGCTACCTCATCAATTGGCGAATCATGAAGCACAGGAGCTCCTTTCACCCATAACATTAAATGAAAATGTTGGGCTCCACGAGACTGATACTCACGCCTCCAAAAGTAATGCTCTATTTCTCCTAGTGGTTTACTGGCGGAAGTGAGAAAATCCAATGTTGCATGAAATTTATTATTAATGAAACGAGAAGTAGATACCGGATCTAGGGCTACTAGTTCACTTGTTGTCTTATTAGCCATCTCACTCGAGTTGACTTCCAGTAAGTATTCTCTTAGGTCGTCCCACAACCACTCCGATGGGCTCATAGTGAGGAACCAAGTGGCTGGTCCATAGTGCTGCGTCATGCAATTCACGTCGTTCCTCGGTTTTTTCCAGTACTGCTCAGTGTTTCTCAATCTAGCAAATATAGCAGTCAGATCTCCTTCCAATTCATCATTACTTAACATCTGTAAGTATTGTTCAGCAGTTATTTTTTGTTTTTGGTTAACTGTATTCATTTTATAAAATATTCCCGAATTTAGCTGGCGGACATTCGTGTCGTGCAGTAAATAAAATAAATATTGTTGATCTAATCTAAATCGTGAATGTTTTGACATCAATCTGGCTTTAATATATTCACTTGACGTTAATTTCTGTGGTCGCGTATGAAACTGGCCGTATTTTCCATCTGGGTACAAATAAGGAAAACATTTTACATCTAGATCCTTGTCTGTAGAATATATAGGTACTGTATTAACTGTCTTCATTTGATAGAGATCTGAAATTAATGCGTTGCTTCTTTTTTCATATAATGGATATATGGTATATTGCTCGTAATCTATTAAATTTCTATCTTCCGTTATCTGTGTCAAAAGTGTATCTAAATTATTTATATTATTTTCATCCTGATTGTTATTACTTGTTTCGATTAAATGTTGTAAGTTATCATTAATTGTTTGAAGTAAATGATTAGGGACATTCGGTAATTTTATTTCAGAGTAAAGTGGGTTTACTTGTTTCAGGTAACAGAGTGCGGCATAGACTTTATTGATGTCAACTATATCTTCCCAAATAATTTTAGACTTTGTTGGTCGTCCTCGTACCATTATGTAAAGTTCTTGGTTTATGTTTAAAGGATCTTCTGGTTTTGGCAATTTATTCAATGTTTCTTCTAAAGGCAAAGGTAGATGAAAAGTTCTGCCTTTACATTTTTTCACCATTTCTCGGTTTGGCAAAGATTTGTTGGCTACTGGATTCATCGATACAACCACTTGGAAAGCTTTTGCTCGCTGTATTAACAGCTTTTCGTAATCATTTAACTGGCTTATCTCTGATGAAATTGTACCGACAAACAAATCATTAAGAACACATGTAGCTGGAGTTTGATTAGCACGAACCTTTGTAAGACATGTATGGCATATATGTGAGCTATGGTCTATGTTTTTAGAACTATAATATTCAATAAGCTGTATCCAAACATGTGTAGAAATAGGCTTTCGTAAACGATTTAGATTAGAAATATCCTTTGAACAGTAAAGTTTATTACAAGACATACATTCTAATTTAGGTGTATCTAAGCTTTTTTTAGAAAGTAATTTAAATCCATCTTTAAACTCTTTGATAATGGAATCTTCTATAATTTCTTGATGTTCCAAACTTTCAACAGCTACACTCCCAGGTACGTGATTTTCGCCTAATTCTTTTATTTTATCCACGTTCACAGTTTTTAATGCACCATCAATTTTTTTCAACGTATCGCAATCACTTTGTAACTGATACATTTCTCTGATCAAGGTTCTTAGTCGTGGAGAATGAGACTTTACATTGTTAATGTATGAAATATTAGCCTTGAGACGATTATTCAAATATAGCGGATACATCTCTGCTGGTGACTTACAGTTAAATTCTTCAAATATATTTTTTAGTTTCAAAAGTAACTGTTCATCCAATACACATATGGCGTCATTACAACTCCAGACTAAACTTTTGCCATCCTTTTCTGTTTTTTCAAAGACAGCTTTGCCTGTCTCATCAATAGCGATTGCCTTCTGATCATCAGTGTAAACTTTATATGCGTACTCTCCATAAAATGGCTCTTGATTATTCCGATGCTCAAGTTTTCCCAGAAACATTGCAAGTTTTTCATAAACAGTTACATCCGGACATTCTCTTAACTTTTCTAAAGCTGACACACATATATTCTTAATTTTTTCAGCCGTTTTTAAAAGACTACCTAATGTTTGTTGTCTATTGTAAAGAGACCATTTAACAAGTCTTTCTGCTTCCAGTCTATCGTTTATTTTAGAACTTAAACTTTTTATTATTTGCTCAACATTTTTTACCTTAAACTGTAATTTTTCGTTTAATCTTTTTCGACTAGCTGCTTCGCGATTAACATCTAGATGAGAGGCTGAGTATTTGGCAACCGCCTTACGGTTGACCTCTGGATGTGAAGCCGAGTAGCGTGCAACCGCCTCTCGGTTGACCTCCGGATGTGAAGCCGAGTATCGCGCAACGGATTCGCGATGTTGTTCAGCATGCGATAGAGTATAATTTAAAATTGTATTTTTCCGTTCTTCAGGATGATTTTTACGGTATTTGGCTGCGGCTTGTCGAAATTGCGCATTTCGTGTTAATTCAGAAGTTTTTGGTCTTCCACGTTTATTTTTTTTAGGTCTCCCTGCTTTTTTCGAAGCGGAAACTACGTCGTTTTCAGTATTCACATGTGTGTCGTTAAAAGAACTAACAGTATTATTATTTGATGTTTGAGAAACAAGCATCGGAACCAGGACGTCATAGTGACCACTTATAGAACTTCCACTGAATTGCAACCGTTTCACAGGTCCACCGATACGAGAAAAACTTCCTCTTAAAATATTATCTTGATAGACTTCAAAGGTGAATGGATAAATAGCTGCCGCTGCCATGAGTTCGGAGGTACCACCATAAGTAGCGCTATTCAACATATCCCGTGAATACGAATCGGAATCATGATAGGTGTCCCCATTGCCGGTACAAGTATACACTTGTAGTTCGTCCCAGTGGTCTACAACATATCGCACAATAGCAGTCCTGACTTGCAACGCCATCTCAACGTCTATTCGTTCATGCATTAAATATGTCAAGGAATGGAAGAGGCAGGAACCGTCTCCCGGCATATTAACCACACGATGGCGGCGGGGTCCCAGCTCCACTTCATGTAAAACTTTTACACTATCCATGTTCAGTATCTAAGTAACGAAATACCTATACCCTAGCTTAACCTAGTAACAAGGCTATGTAATGCCAAACTGTAAACTAAACCTCTCAATTAAATCTTAAAGTAAATTATACCTACCTACTGGACAAGTGTCAATGAAATGAGCGGTATAGGTACCTGTAGATAAGCCTATTAAACCTAGTTCTAAAATACCTACACAAAATTATTTTTAACACTAGATTAACAACTATCAATATCGTAATTTTCTACCTACTATACAATATTCAAACCGTACGTAATCCTAAACTACTTAAGTTAAACCTATTAACAATGAAAATTAAACAATGACCTACGTATCAAATTATTCTCACTAAGTCGTACCTACATAAACAACTATAAACATATTATACCTACTAACCTATACTACTTAATTGCAAATACCTACTTATTCAATCTTTGAATTTCTTCATTAAATTTGTGAGAAAATTGCAAACGTAATGCTAATACTTTTTATCAATGAAAATTAAAACACTAGTATCTAAACCTTTACCTACTAAACTACTAACAATTAAATATTAGGCAAATGGTTTTTTTCTCCGCGATAGCAAACTTTTAAATCACCGAAATATTCCGAAAATTTTTCATTCAACGAGACAACCGTCAACGACGTCTGCCCTCGCGCGTCTGCCCGCGTTCGGGTGCCGCGCTCGCTGACGGGCCGATTATTTTTAGCTACTGCGCGGGGACGAGGGGGCAGGCGGCGGGCGTTGGCGCATACTATACTTACGATGCTTATGTTCAAAAGTATAGGTTGATTAATAATAAACACTTACCGAAGTGAAGTGTAGTAATATTATTCATATCTAAGTACTTATGGGTAGGATAATGTTTTGATTTGATGAAAAGTTTGTGTTCTATGTACTTGTGTATAATTTTCAGATCTCAAGCAGGAAATAGGGAATTAAGTTTCCCTATTTCAGATTTTTACCCCTCCGCGGCCGCATTCAGACCTCTAGCGTCAAAAGTTGCGGAAGTCTCGAACAAACTTTCACCCCTTAGTTTAAGGGGTTGGGGGGTAAAAGTTCCAAGTTTTAGGATTTTTTTGTTGTTTGGGTACTAATACTAGCTTACATACCAAATTTCAGTTTTCTAGGACTTCAGGAAGTACCTTAAGAATTTTGTTGATCATCAGTGAGTGAGTGACGAAATCGGGGTATTTTAGATATCAATAAAATCTAAAGTATAAGAGCTATGCAATTGAAACTTTAGAGGTTTATTAAGTCTACCACTGACATTATATCCTGAAAATTTTGTTTATCTGGTATAACCCAAACTCAAGTTATGAAGGTTCAAAAATACGACGAAGCGCTTCGAGAAAAGGTAGGTAGTGCCCTTGCGCTTGCGCTTCGCTTGGCTCGTCTTGGCGGGGGCACTACCGTGCCCCCAGATCAGGATGAAAATAATATAAATAATTTAGATACACTTTTGACACAGATAACGGAAGATAGAAATTTAATAGATTACGAGCAATATACCATATATCCATTATATGAAAAAAGAAGCAACGCATTAATTTCAGATCTCTATCAAATGAAGACAGTTAATACAGTACCTATATATTCTACAGACAAGGATCTAGATGTAAAATGTTTTCCTTATTTGTACCCAGATGGAAAATACGGCCAGTTTCATACGCGACCACAGAAATTAACGTCAAGTGAATATATTAAAGCCAGATTGATGTCAAAACATTCACGATTTAGATTAGATCAACAATATTTATTTTATTTACTGCACGACACGAATGTCCGCCAGCTAAATTCGGGAATATTTTATAAAATGAATACAGTTAACCAAAAACAAAAAATAACTGCTGAACAATACTTACAGATGTTAAGTAATGATGAATTGGAAGGAGATCTGACTGCTATATTTGCTAGATTGAGAAACACTGAGCAGTACTGGAAAAAACCGAGGAACGACGTGAATTGCATGACGCAGCACTATGGACCAGCCACTTGGTTCCTCACTATGAGCCCATCGGAGTGGTTGTGGGACGACCTAAGAGAATACTTACTGGAAGTCAACTCGAGTGAGATGGCTAATAAGACAACAAGTGAACTAGTAGCCCTAGATCCGGTATCTACTTCTCGTTTCATTAATAATAAATTTCATGCAACATTGGATTTTCTCACTTCCGCCAGTAAACCACTAGGAGAAATAGAGCATTACTTTTGGAGGCGTGAGTATCAGTCTCGTGGAGCCCAACATTTTCATTTAATGTTATGGGTGAAAGGAGCTCCTGTGCTTCATGATTCGCCAATTGATGAGGTAGCAGCTTTTATTTCTAAGTATGTTACATGTGAAGTACCTAAAAAAAATCTTGCACCAACTCTTCATCAACGAGTCGTGGGATACCAAACTCACAAGCATAATAAATATTGTATGAGACGAAAGAAAACTAAGAAAGGATTTATATCAGTGTGTCGATTTGGTTTCCCACGACCCGTTAGTGATACTCTTACTATTAGAGATACAGCTGAATCAGTCGCGGCCAGAAAAGCTCTTTGTCCAAACAAACGCTTATATAATCTTGTACGCAAGAAGGAATCTGAGATGATAAATGATTATAATCCAGCTGTATTACTCGCATGGAACGGCAATATTGATATCCAATATGTAGGTGAAAAAACTGCTATACTGAACTACTACGTCACTAAATATACGACAAAATCCGAAAAGACACATGCGCTCGTTGATTTCGATGACATAAACTCTACAAAAAGCTTAAGAAGTCGATTATTTAACATCGGGCTAAGAATGTTGTCAAACCGCGAGTGCGGTGCATTAGAGGCCAGTGACACGTTATTGGGTATCCCATTGTATGCCACTGATCCCCAAACGACAATTAGGTGGCTAGATGTGAACGTAAACCGTAATCGAAGAGTCAAGTCTAAAACAGAAATGACCATGCTGAACCCCGATTCCACAAACATTTATTACGAATCGTGGATAGACGATAAATATCCAGCTAGACCAGTAGAGTTAGAAAATGTTAACTTGTATAATTTTTCTAAATCCTATGATGTCGTGAAAACACGCCCGGTTTCTAAACAAGCAGAATATTATACGTTAGATGGAGAAAAGACTTATTTAAAGAAAAGAGACAGACCTTATCTTATAAACTTTTACTTGTATGATGTTGAGCAAATGCCCGAAAAATATTATTTTTCGATGCTTTTATTGTTTAAACCATGGCGTAACCTACAAGATTTGAAATTGGAATTTGAAACATATACTGAGGCTTTTAACTTTGCAAAGGATGATATGAAAAATGAACTGAGACATGTCAATTTACGCATTGAATTACAAAATCAGCTACAAAAGGGTTTCGAAAAAGTGGAATCTAAATTAGCCGAACTAAATGAAGAGATTGAAAATGAAGATGACGATATAGGTCCTGATAATCCCTTAGATTTTGAAGCACGTGAAGCGGTTAATGCCATGGATGATTTTAATAATATGAACAATGATAGAGATGAAAATAATTTAGATGAATTGATAAGTAAACTTAATAAAGATCAAAAGAGTGTGTTCGATATGGTGACGGAAACTATGTCTAATGAAAGCGAAATTCTTCGTTGTTTTATAAGTGGCACCGGTGGGACAGGTAAAAGTTTTATTATCAAAATTCTTAAGGTGTGGGTACAAAAACATTTAAATAAAAAAGTAGCTGTAGCTGCACCAACGGGTATCGCAGCCTTTAATGTTAACGGATTGACGATTCATAGGCTATTGCAATTGCCCGTAGAACACAAACAAACACCCAAATACAGGCCACTCTCTGACGAGGTTCTCCAAGTTCTACGGTCGGATTTGAAAGACGTTGTTTTATTTATCATCGATGAAGTATCTATGATATCAAATATAACTTTGGCTTACATACATATGCGTCTGGCAGAAATATTTAATACAATAGATGAAGAAAACGGGTGGTTTGGAAAACGACATATTGTGGTACTTGGAGATCTTTTACAGCTTCCACCTGTGAGGGAAAATTCGCCTTTTGTAAAACTGTCACCTCGAGAAATAACAAAGCTAATAGGTGCTCTTAATTTTCCGAATCTGTGGGAAGAACTTTTTAAATATCAGGAGTTAACACAGAACATGCGGCAGTTAAATGATATGAAGTTCGTTGAAATGCTTCTAAGAATTAGAATAGGAATCACAACAGAAGAAGACCGCCGCATATTATCACAACGTTTAATTACACTAAAATCAGGTTCTAACGAAGGTAGATTACACGAAATAGCTGAATTTCTTAGTCACCTTCCTGCAGATACAGTTTGTTTGTTGCCAACTAGAAATATGGCTCAGCAACTAAATGATGCCATGCTGCAAGCTAATCCTAATCCGGAAATTACACTTAAAGCCACAGATAGTGTCGATTGTCCGAGATATCTTGTGAAAAGGGCTCGCGAGTCCATAGAAAAGTATGAGGAAGATGCTTCTATGACAGCAGGTTTAGAAAAAACTATAGTTATTAAAAAAGGAGTGAAAGTAATGTTGAAACGAAATATAGATGTTTCTTTGGGTCTTGTAAATGGTGCTATAGGAATTGTTGATAAAGTAGAATGGGATTTAAACGACAAAAATAAAGCAAGAAGAGTTATTATAATTTTTAATAACGGTTTAAGACACGAACTAGCACCTGTAAAATCTAAATTTGAAATTATCAATAGAGCATTCGTTCACCGAGAACAGTTCCCAATATGTGTCGCGTATGCTATCACGATTCATAAAAGTCAAGGGCTAAGTTTAAATAATGCTCTCATTGATATCGGGTCATCCACATTCTCTTGTGGGCAGGCTTATGTAGCTCTCTCTAGAGTGACTAGTTTACAAGGTGTTCACCTTATAAATATAGACTTCAGTAGTATTAAGGCACAACAGACTGCGATAGTCGAATATAATCGTCTAAGATCCAAGTATCACCCTGAACTATCGCATATTGTAAATAGTAAGCCAACGAAAAATAAAGGCAAAGATAGAGAATGGGCTATAAAAAAAGGCATCTCAGATGCACAAGAAATATACCCCAAAAAAAGAAAGAAAAAATGAGCGACAAAAAAATACTTGTATTTGTCGCTCATTTTATCTTTCTATCATAAGCAACCTACAAAAAGAAATGAAATCCCACAAAAACATTTCATGTTAAATGTTGCCAAGACGAGACCATATAGCTCGCACTGTCAAAAAGTAATCAGATCCCGTGTAGAGCCAAGTTTCTAACCCTACATGCCCAGACCTAAATCGATAAGCCCTAATTTCACACTCAAGTTACGGGGAAATTCTACAGCCATAGCTCGTACTGCGTTGTTCGTAGCGCGTAGCAGAGTTTTTACGCTATAATCTCGTAGGCGTGCAAACCTTGGACGTAACTGGTGAGATGGCCGCACGGAAAGAGTTTAGAAGATTGAATAGATTTTTAAGCTCAAGCCCATATGACGAATAGCAAAAAGTCCGTGCGGCCGACTCGCCAGTTACGTCCAAGGTTTGCACGCCTACGAGATTATAGCGTAAAAACTCTGCTACGCGCTACGAACAACGCAGTACGAGCTATGGCTGTAGAATTTCCCCGTAACTTGAGTGTGAAATTAGGGCTTATCGATTTAGGTCTGGGCATGTAGGGTTAGAAACTTGGCTCTACACGGGATCTGATTACTTTTTGACAGTGCGAGCTATATGGTCTCGTCTTGGCAACATTTAACATGAAATGTTTTTGTGGGATAAAAATTGTCTTAAATGTAAGATAATAATTTGAAATAAACTTTAGACTCTGAGTTCGATTCTGGTACAAATTAAGGAGAGATTTGGAAACTAGCACTCACAGTATCGCAGTAATTGCCGTAAGGATTGTTGGAGTCATCACAACAATTGGACAGCTGTAGTGACGGTCGTTCACGTAGAATGGTCGTCACGACGTCGGCGTGACCCTGGTTGGTTTATGGCGCCGAAGATCGTCGTTTTCAGGAATAATAGTCTTTAAGTAATTGTACACTCACAAACGAATATAGTATATTTGTTTACACAATTAAAACACACATAATAATGTTATTGTTTGTTTTATAAAGTTCACTGGTTATAATTGAATTCTTCGGAAACGTATTGGGTAGATATATAGGGGATATTCGTATCCCACCAAATATTATACGGATTGTGGTTGAATGGTTTTTAAAAAAAGATTTATTAATTGCTAAAAGAATTATTATATTTAAAGAAACACAATTATAAACACTTATTAAAAATAATTAATTATAAATCAGACTGAGACGATATAGTATGGAAATAGTAAAGATTATTTTAACGACCGAACTGAGGATTAGAACCAACTGAATATCATTAACCCTGTCCAACATGGACGCATCTTGACTCTGATGACTTTACGAAATAAAGGGTGCACTGCAGCCCTATGCTATACATGGCAAGGGTATAACAGTACGTCCCAAAAAAGAATAAAAACGTTTTACTCTTGTCCAGTACGCATGATGATGAAAAAATCAACGAAGTGACTGGTAAGCCTGAAATTATCATGGATTATAACAAAACAAAGGGAGGCGTTGATACCGTTGACAAAATGTGTGAAACCTATAATGTCGCTAGAGGTACTAATAGGTGGCCTATGGTGGTTTTTTATAGCTTGATGAATGTTGCAGGAATTAATACATATATTATATTTTCATAAAATAATCCTAACAAAAAAAATGAAAAAATATTTTTTTTGGAAAAGCTGTCGTATGAACTCATTGACGCGCAGTTGAGGATACTGGCGGGAACTACTTCTTTACCGAGAATGATATGACAAAGGTGTGCTGAAATCTGCAAACTAGACGGTCCAGAATCATCAGGTACCGCTAACAACTTAGGCCAAGGTCGTTGTAGCTTTTGTAGTTCGAAAAAAAAAGTAAAACGCGTTACAACTGCCTTACTTGCAAAAAATATTTTTGTTTGGAACACGCGGTTATGGTTTGCTCTTATTGCTTTAGTAATGAATCTCAAGAGGATTCGATTTTATTTTATTATTCCTAGTTCTGTTATCTAGAAGATTTACGAAGATCTTTATGTTATGTTGAAGAAGAATTTTAATTTTGGTTCATTTTGTCTTAGTTTGTAAGAATAACTAATGTTTTTCAATGGCTGTTTCTGAAGACTGTGCAACAATAATAAATGCAAATAATTGTAAAAAAAATGGTTTAATTTATTAAACATATCCCTAACTTTGAATACAATATAAGTTTCCAATAGGTTTTCCCAAAAAAATTAAAGTCGTTACACCGTGCGCGGGTACAGGTGTTACACTATTTAGCGCGGGTACAGGAAGGTTAAAGACTTGCCCTTCTTTAATGATCAAAATATCATTAGTATTATCTATGTTGTCTATAACTATGTCTGCTTCTGGGTAGAGCATTAGAGCTCCTGCGATAAAGGTCCTATAACAAGATGAGGCCTTTTAATGAGTTTGTAATGAATTAATTTATTTGGAATTAGGGTGACTACCTATGATTTCAGCTATATTCTTTATTTATTCTTAGATAAATGAGCTGCTACACATTCTTGTACTGCTTCGGCATTATTTTTATCTTTTAGAACATAGTTTTGATAATAATCTTTAGGGTAATAGAGATCTAGGGAATTTCTAGATGCTGTATGACCAAACATTAACTCGTGTGGTGTATAACCAGTAGTAGAATGGATTGCGTTATTATAAGCGATTACTGCATATTTCATTAATAAGGGAATAAGATCCTCTGTATTGGTCATTCTTTGTATTCTTATTATTTCAATAATAGTTGAGTGAAACGGTTCGATAGGAAAATTAGAATTAGGGTTATATGGTGTTGTAAAATGTATATTATTATCATGCAAAGAAAATAATTCTTTAATAGGATGTTTTTCAAATTTAGTATCAAATTCAGTGGTTATTTTCAGTGGCAAACCGAATACTGAAAATATTTGTAACAACACATCTGCTACGTGTATACTAAAGTTAAATGAATAGCTTGTGCGAATTTGGAAAAAATATCTATGATTGCTCCTCCTGTAGAATATAAATCCATAAAAAGATGTTTTATGCGCTTATTAGGGGTGTCTGTCAAAGCTAAGGGTGGTTTAAGAGGGTTTCCCTCTTATTTAGCTGGTAAATATCACATTGATTAGTATATTGTTTTTAAGAAGTTGTTTATAGGTTTCTTGAATACCTCTATGAATAGATTTACCGATGTGATAGTTATTAATTAATCTTAATGTTCTATTTTACCTTCTACTGTAATTACACGAGATGTACATTTGAATAATTTAGGATCTTTTTCATTAAATACTGTGGTATACACACGTGAAAAAGCTAAATATAAATCTTCACTATGAAAATAACAATGAAATACACGATCTGCTATGGTATGTTCTTTCAGGAATTTACTAATTTCATCTTCGGTATTTTTTACAGGAATAAAAATATCTTTTATGATTTGCCTAGAATTTGTTGATCTATCCTCTACACGATAAATTAATCCCGGTGTAGATCTTACGTGAAATTGCTTTTGTTGCCTATCAATAGCATCTGATACTATAGGTATGTCTCTATTCTCATTTTCTGGTTGAGTGGGGTTAGTAGATATTAATTCTTTCTGATTATTGTCTACTGATGTCATTCAGTTACTGGTGATACTGATTGTACATCTTCATTTTGTTTCATCTTCATTACTATGTTTTCACTTAACCCTTTCGATACTGCAGTACAATATTGTGTCAGGACTAAAATTGAAATTATATTTAATTCTTTCTTCAGGCCTGTGAATGTACTTATTTGTGTCAATTGGTAATGAACATATAATTTTCACTAAGATTTTTCTATAAAAAACTTAAAATTCGATATGGGATTATATGCACCATTGGTCTATTAGAAGTGTAAATTTCTGCCCCATAAATTTTTAAAATGTAAATGAAATAAAAAAATATACTTTACTTATGACATTTTTATTGCAAAAACGAATAAAAAATTACTTTTCTTAAGTATTATTACTTTTCAATTATGCCATGGTGTGAAATATTTTTTACAAAGGTATCTAGCACAAGATTTATACATTGTGTATGTTCTAGTATCCTTTTTGTTTGTTTTTACAAAGGTATCTAGCACAAGATTTACACATTGTGTATGTTTTAGTATCCTTTTTGTTTTTAGTACAAGATACACAGCGGCGTCTATTTGCCATTTCTATTGGCATGTGATCTTCCACTATACAACCAACTGTCGGTGTATTTGCTCCAGTCCGATTAGATCTCTTTACAGACGATTGTAATTTCCCAGCGTCAATATGTTGCGCTAATTCAACAAGGAAGTCTTTTATTAAACACTTTGTTTTAATTTTTTCTTTTTATATAACCCATGAGTTGACGATAGCCATTTTTAAAAGCCGATAAAATACTTTTCGCCACCATTTTCTAGACTTTCTTTCAAATTCCTATTCTACCATTCTGTCGTGTCAAAATGCTACAATTTTTGGACCTGGAATATCAATTTGGCTCCCATTCTTTTGTTTCCCTTTTACTGTAGTCCTATCAGGTCCATGACAATTACTCATCAGCATTACATCTTTCGTATCTTGCCACCTAACAGCAATAGTACTGTTATAAGGTTTCGAAGAAAGCACTTATTAAAAAACAATATTTAATTCACAAAACACTTTATTTAAATTGAATGCAATATATGAACTTAATTAAAAGAGCAAGTGTCACGCGCCGAAGATGGATTCAAACTGAACTATTATCTTAATAAAAATACTATGAGAAATCAAAAGGGCCTGACTAGGTGATTATATTAGGGATGTTAGGCATTATTATATACAAGGCAAGTATATAACAGCCCCCCTGGGTTAATAAATAAACTTAGCCTAAAAGGTTAAGTTTATGAGAAAGATGTCCTGAGTTTAGGCATTGTTATGCTAGAGGAATCAATATCATTTTCATGAAGGTTTTGAGCTTTTTCAATTTTAGGGATTGTATTACGTTTATATGAAAACATGTGACACTTGCCTGATTTAACAAATTTAAAAATTAAAATTAATATTACAAATATAATGATTAGTGAAATAACAATAGTGGTATAAGAATAAAACTCGCCATATAGGACAATATGCGGTTTCTTAATAATGTTATCTAGATCATTAATAATCTGGGGGCACGGTAGTGCCCCCGCCAAGACGAGCCAAGCGAAGCGCAAGCGCAAGGGCACTACCTACCTTTTCTCGAAGCGCTTCGTCGTATTTTTGAACCTTCATAACTTGAGTTTGGGTTATACCAGATAAACAAAATTTTCAGGATATAATGTCAGTGGTAGACTTAATAAACCTCTAAAGTTTCAATTGCATAGCTCTTATACTTTAGATTTTATTGATATCTAAAATACCCCGATTTCGTCACTCACTCACTGATGATCAACAAAATTCTTAAGGTACTTCCTGAAGTCCTAGAAAACTGAAATTTGGTATGTAAGCTAGTATTAGTACCCAAACAACAAAAAAATCCTAAAACTTGGAACTTTTACCCCCCAACCCCTTAAACTAAGGGGTGAAAGTTTGTTCGAGACTTCCGCAACTTTTGACGCTAGAGGTCTGAATGCGGCCGCGGAGGGGTAAAAATCTGAAATAGGGAAACTTAATTCCCTATTTCCTGCTTGAGATCTGAAAATTATACACAAGTACATAGAACACAAACTTTTCATCAAATCAAAACATTATCCTACCCATAAGTACTTAGATATGAATAATATTACTACACTTCACTTCGGTAAGTGTTTATTATTAATCAACCTATACTTTTGAACATAAGCATCGTAAGTATAGTATGCGCCAACGCCCGCCGCCTGCCCCCTCGTCCCCGCGCAGTAGCTAAAAATAATCGGCCCGTCAGCGAGCGCGGCACCCGAACGCGGGCAGACGCGCGAGGGCAGACGTCGTTGACGGTTGTCTCGTTGAATGAAAAATTTTCGGAATATTTCGGTGATTTAAAAGTTTGCTATCGCGGAGAAAAAAACCATTTGCCTAATATTTAATTGTTAGTAGTTTAGTAGGTAAAGGTTTAGATACTAGTGTTTTAATTTTCATTGATAAAAAGTATTAGCATTACGTTTGCAATTTTCTCACAAATTTAATGAAGAAATTCAAAGATTGAATAAGTAGGTATTTGCAATTAAGTAGTATAGGTTAGTAGGTATAATATGTTTATAGTTGTTTATGTAGGTACGACTTAGTGAGAATAATTTGATACGTAGGTCATTGTTTAATTTTCATTGTTAATAGGTTTAACTTAAGTAGTTTAGGATTACGTACGGTTTGAATATTGTATAGTAGGTAGAAAATTACGATATTGATAGTTGTTAATCTAGTGTTAAAAATAATTTTGTGTAGGTATTTTAGAACTAGGTTTAATAGGCTTATCTACAGGTACCTATACCGCTCATTTCATTGACACTTGTCCAGTAGGTAGGTATAATTTACTTTAAGATTTAATTGAGAGGTTTAGTTTACAGTTTGGCATTACATAGCCTTGTTACTAGGTTAAGCTAGGGTATAGGTATTTCGTTACTTAGATACTGAACATGGATAGTGTAAAAGTTTTACATGAAGTGGAGCTGGGACCCCGCCGCCATCGTGTGGTTAATATGCCGGGAGACGGTTCCTGCCTCTTCCATTCCTTGACATATTTAATGCATGAACGAATAGACGTTGAGATGGCGTTGCAAGTCAGGACTGCTATTGTGCGATATGTTGTAGACCACTGGGACGAACTACAAGTGTATACTTGTACCGGCAATGGGGACACCTATCATGATTCCGATTCGTATTCACGGGATATGTTGAATAGCGCTACTTATGGTGGTACCTCCGAACTCATGGCAGCGGCAGCTATTTATCCATTCACCTTTGAAGTCTATCAAGATAATATTTTAAGAGGAAGTTTTTCTCGTATCGGTGGACCTGTGAAACGGTTGCAATTCAGTGGAAGTTCTATAAGTGGTCACTATGACGTCCTGGTTCCGATGCTTGTTTCTCAAACATCAAATAATAATACTGTTAGTTCTTTTAACGACACACATGTGAATACTGAAAACGACGTAGTTTCCGCTTCGAAAAAAGCAGGGAGACCTAAAAAAAATAAACGTGGAAGACCAAAAACTTCTGAATTAACACGAAATGCGCAATTTCGACAAGCCGCAGCCAAATACCGTAAAAATCATCCTGAAGAACGGAAAAATACAATTTTAAATTATACTCTATCGCATGCTGAACAACATCGCGAATCCGTTGCGCGATACTCGGCTTCACATCCGGAGGTCAACCGAGAGGCGGTTGCACGCTACTCGGCTTCACATCCAGAGGTCAACCGTAAGGCGGTTGCCAAATACTCAGCCTCTCATCTAGATGTTAATCGCGAAGCAGCTAGTCGAAAAAGATTAAACGAAAAATTACAGTTTAAGGTAAAAAATGTTGAGCAAATAATAAAAAGTTTAAGTTCTAAAATAAACGATAGACTGGAAGCAGAAAGACTTGTTAAATGGTCTCTTTACAATAGACAACAAACATTAGGTAGTCTTTTAAAAACGGCTGAAAAAATTAAGAATATATGTGTGTCAGCTTTAGAAAAGTTAAGAGAATGTCCGGATGTAACTGTTTATGAAAAACTTGCAATGTTTCTGGGAAAACTTGAGCATCGGAATAATCAAGAGCCATTTTATGGAGAGTACGCATATAAAGTTTACACTGATGATCAGAAGGCAATCGCTATTGATGAGACAGGCAAAGCTGTCTTTGAAAAAACAGAAAAGGATGGCAAAAGTTTAGTCTGGAGTTGTAATGACGCCATATGTGTATTGGATGAACAGTTACTTTTGAAACTAAAAAATATATTTGAAGAATTTAACTGTAAGTCACCAGCAGAGATGTATCCGCTATATTTGAATAATCGTCTCAAGGCTAATATTTCATACATTAACAATGTAAAGTCTCATTCTCCACGACTAAGAACCTTGATCAGAGAAATGTATCAGTTACAAAGTGATTACGATACGTTGAAAAAAATTGATGGTGCATTAAAAACTGTGAACGTGGATAAAATAAAAGAATTAGGCGAAAATCACGTACCTGGGAGTGTAGCTGTTGAAAGTTTGGAACATCAAGAAATTATAGAAGATTCCATTATCAAAGAGTTTAAAGATGGATTTAAATTACTTTCTAAAAAAAGCTTAGATACACCTAAATTAGAATGTATGTCTTGTAATAAACTTTACTGTTCAAAGGATATTTCTAATCTAAATCGTTTACGAAAGCCTATTTCTACACATGTTTGGATACAGCTTATTGAATATTATAGTTCTAAAAACATAGACCATAGCTCACATATATGCCATACATGTCTTACAAAGGTTCGTGCTAATCAAACTCCAGCTACATGTGTTCTTAATGATTTGTTTGTCGGTACAATTTCATCAGAGATAAGCCAGTTAAATGATTACGAAAAGCTGTTAATACAGCGAGCAAAAGCTTTCCAAGTGGTTGTATCGATGAATCCAGTAGCCAACAAATCTTTGCCAAACCGAGAAATGGTGAAAAAATGTAAAGGCAGAACTTTTCATCTACCTTTGCCTTTAGAAGAAACATTGAATAAATTGCCAAAACCAGAAGATCCTTTAAACATAAACCAAGAACTTTACATAATGGTACGAGGACGACCAACAAAGTCTAAAATTATTTGGGAAGATATAGTTGACATCAATAAAGTCTATGCCGCACTCTGTTACCTGAAACAAGTAAACCCACTTTACTCTGAAATAAAATTACCGAATGTCCCTAATCATTTACTTCAAACAATTAATGATAACTTACAACATTTAATCGAAACAAGTAATAACAATCAGGATGAAAATAATATAAATAATTTAGATACACTTTTGACACAGATAACGGAAGATAGAAATTTAATAGATTACGAGCAATATACCATATATCCATTATATGAAAAAAGAAGCAACGCATTAATTTCAGATCTCTATCAAATGAAGACAGTTAATACAGTACCTATATATTCTACAGACAAGGATCTAGATGTAAAATGTTTTCCTTATTTGTACCCAGATGGAAAATACGGCCAGTTTCATACGCGACCACAGAAATTAACGTCAAGTGAATATATTAAAGCCAGATTGATGTCAAAACATTCACGATTTAGATTAGATCAACAATATTTATTTTATTTACTGCACGACACGAATGTCCGCCAGCTAAATTCGGGAATATTTTATAAAATGAATACAGTTAACCAAAAACAAAAAATAACTGCTGAACAATACTTACAGATGTTAAGTAATGATGAATTGGAAGGAGATCTGACTGCTATATTTGCTAGATTGAGAAACACTGAGCAGTACTGGAAAAAACCGAGGAACGACGTGAATTGCATGACGCAGCACTATGGACCAGCCACTTGGTTCCTCACTATGAGCCCATCGGAGTGGTTGTGGGACGACCTAAGAGAATACTTACTGGAAGTCAACTCGAGTGAGATGGCTAATAAGACAACAAGTGAACTAGTAGCCCTAGATCCGGTATCTACTTCTCGTTTCATTAATAATAAATTTCATGCAACATTGGATTTTCTCACTTCCGCCAGTAAACCACTAGGAGAAATAGAGCATTACTTTTGGAGGCGTGAGTATCAGTCTCGTGGAGCCCAACATTTTCATTTAATGTTATGGGTGAAAGGAGCTCCTGTGCTTCATGATTCGCCAATTGATGAGGTAGCAGCTTTTATTTCTAAGTATGTTACATGTGAAGTACCTAAAAAAAATCTTGCACCAACTCTTCATCAACGAGTCGTGGGATACCAAACTCACAAGCATAATAAATATTGTATGAGACGAAAGAAAACTAAGAAAGGATTTATATCAGTGTGTCGATTTGGTTTCCCACGACCCGTTAGTGATACTCTTACTATTAGAGATACAGCTGAATCAGTCGCGGCCAGAAAAGCTCTTTGTCCAAACAAACGCTTATATAATCTTGTACGCAAGAAGGAATCTGAGATGATAAATGATTATAATCCAGCTGTATTACTCGCATGGAACGGCAATATTGATATCCAATATGTAGGTGAAAAAACTGCTATACTGAACTACTACGTCACTAAATATACGACAAAATCCGAAAAGACACATGCGCTCGTTGATTTCGATGACATAAACTCTACAAAAAGCTTAAGAAGTCGATTATTTAACATCGGGCTAAGAATGTTGTCAAACCGCGAGTGCGGTGCATTAGAGGCCAGTGACACGTTATTGGGTATCCCATTGTATGCCACTGATCCCCAAACGACAATTAGGTGGCTAGATGTGAACGTAAACCGTAATCGAAGAGTCAAGTCTAAAACAGAAATGACCATGCTGAACCCCGATTCCACAAACATTTATTACGAATCGTGGATAGACGATAAATATCCAGCTAGACCAGTAGAGTTAGAAAATGTTAACTTGTATAATTTTTCTAAATCCTATGATGTCGTGAAAACACGCCCGGTTTCTAAACAAGCAGAATATTATACGTTAGATGGAGAAAAGACTTATTTAAAGAAAAGAGACAGACCTTATCTTATAAACTTTTACTTGTATGATGTTGAGCAAATGCCCGAAAAATATTATTTTTCGATGCTTTTATTGTTTAAACCATGGCGTAACCTACAAGATTTGAAATTGGAATTTGAAACATATACTGAGGCTTTTAACTTTGCAAAGGATGATATGAAAAATGAACTGAGACATGTCAATTTACGCATTGAATTACAAAATCAGCTACAAAAGGGTTTCGAAAAAGTGGAATCTAAATTAGCCGAACTAAATGAAGAGATTGAAAATGAAGATGACGATATAGGTCCTGATAATCCCTTAGATTTTGAAGCACGTGAAGCGGTTAATGCCATGGATGATTTTAATAATATGAACAATGATAGAGATGAAAATAATTTAGATGAATTGATAAGTAAACTTAATAAAGATCAAAAGAGTGTGTTCGATATGGTGACGGAAACTATGTCTAATGAAAGCGAAATTCTTCGTTGTTTTATAAGTGGCACCGGTGGGACAGGTAAAAGTTTTATTATCAAAATTCTTAAGGTGTGGGTACAAAAACATTTAAATAAAAAAGTAGCTGTAGCTGCACCAACGGGTATCGCAGCCTTTAATGTTAACGGATTGACGATTCATAGGCTATTGCAATTGCCCGTAGAACACAAACAAACACCCAAATACAGGCCACTCTCTGACGAGGTTCTCCAAGTTCTACGGTCGGATTTGAAAGACGTTGTTTTATTTATCATCGATGAAGTATCTATGATATCAAATATAACTTTGGCTTACATACATATGCGTCTGGCAGAAATATTTAATACAATAGATGAAGAAAACGGGTGGTTTGGAAAACGACATATTGTGGTACTTGGAGATCTTTTACAGCTTCCACCTGTGAGGGAAAATTCGCCTTTTGTAAAACTGTCACCTCGAGAAATAACAAAGCTAATAGGTGCTCTTAATTTTCCGAATCTGTGGGAAGAACTTTTTAAATATCAGGAGTTAACACAGAACATGCGGCAGTTAAATGATATGAAGTTCGTTGAAATGCTTCTAAGAATTAGAATAGGAATCACAACAGAAGAAGACCGCCGCATATTATCACAACGTTTAATTACACTAAAATCAGGTTCTAACGAAGGTAGATTACACGAAATAGCTGAATTTCTTAGTCACCTTCCTGCAGATACAGTTTGTTTGTTGCCAACTAGAAATATGGCTCAGCAACTAAATGATGCCATGCTGCAAGCTAATCCTAATCCGGAAATTACACTTAAAGCCACAGATAGTGTCGATTGTCCGAGATATCTTGTGAAAAGGGCTCGCGAGTCCATAGAAAAGTATGAGGAAGATGCTTCTATGACAGCAGGTTTAGAAAAAACTATAGTTATTAAAAAAGGAGTGAAAGTAATGTTGAAACGAAATATAGATGTTTCTTTGGGTCTTGTAAATGGTGCTATAGGAATTGTTGATAAAGTAGAATGGGATTTAAACGACAAAAATAAAGCAAGAAGAGTTATTATAATTTTTAATAACGGTTTAAGACACGAACTAGCACCTGTAAAATCTAAATTTGAAATTATCAATAGAGCATTCGTTCACCGAGAACAGTTCCCAATATGTGTCGCGTATGCTATCACGATTCATAAAAGTCAAGGGCTAAGTTTAAATAATGCTCTCATTGATATCGGGTCATCCACATTCTCTTGTGGGCAGGCTTATGTAGCTCTCTCTAGAGTGACTAGTTTACAAGGTGTTCACCTTATAAATATAGACTTCAGTAGTATTAAGGCACAACAGACTGCGATAGTCGAATATAATCGTCTAAGATCCAAGTATCACCCTGAACTATCGCATATTGTAAATAGTAAGCCAACGAAAAATAAAGGCAAAGATAGAGAATGGGCTATAAAAAAAGGCATCTCAGATGCACAAGAAATATACCCCAAAAAAAGAAAGAAAAAATGAGCGACAAAAAAATACTTGTATTTGTCGCTCATTTTATCTTTCTATCATAAGCAACCTACAAAAAGAAATGAAATCCCACAAAAACATTTCATGTTAAATGTTGCCAAGACGAGACCATATAGCTCGCACTGTCAAAAAGTAATCAGATCCCGTGTAGAGCCAAGTTTCTAACCCTACATGCCCAGACCTAAATCGATAAGCCCTAATTTCACACTCAAGTTACGGGGAAATTCTACAGCCATAGCTCGTACTGCGTTGTTCGTAGCGCGTAGCAGAGTTTTTACGCTATAATCTCGTAGGCGTGCAAACCTTGGACGTAACTGGTGAGATGGCCGCACGGAAAGAGTTTAGAAGATTGAATAGATTTTTAAGCTCAAGCCCATATGACGAATAGCAAAAAGTCCGTGCGGCCGACTCGCCAGTTACGTCCAAGGTTTGCACGCCTACGAGATTATAGCGTAAAAACTCTGCTACGCGCTACGAACAACGCAGTACGAGCTATGGCTGTAGAATTTCCCCGTAACTTGAGTGTGAAATTAGGGCTTATCGATTTAGGTCTGGGCATGTAGGGTTAGAAACTTGGCTCTACACGGGATCTGATTACTTTTTGACAGTGCGAGCTATATGGTCTCGTCTTGGCAACATTTAACATGAAATGTTTTTGTGGGATATTATTTGTTTGAATATATTGTTGAGATGTTATAGAATCAAGGTTAATATTACTTAAATTTAAAGTAGGTATACGCGATTTAGTTTTTAGTAATAAGTCAGAGTTACAGAAAAGGACATTTATTAAATTGAATTTCACTCGAACTAATTGTAGTTCAATTATTTTTGAATATCCCGCGCGCTTCCTTCTGCTCAAACCACCGCCCCCTCTCCCCACCTCCAAGCACCCAAATCCCCCAAATCACAACTTTTGCCGACCTAAATCCCAAAATATCCCAAACTAGCGGATCGTCGAGAGGATCGCGAGCGACAGATCTCCCATCCACCAAGAGGGACATAGAAGCAGTAAGCAGGAAGACTATCTTCACACGTCAGACGTCACGACACGACACGTCAAACGTCCCCAATTGTTACAGCCGGGACTCCGCAGAAGGTACCTCCCAGGTTCTGTCCACCCTCCCCGTCACGGCTAACCGGCTGTTCCAAGAGGCTAAACACCAAATGGAACAGTCGGGAAACAAAGACGAGCATAAAGGAGAAGGTTTTGGAGAACCTGGGAGGATTATTCGAAATAGTGTTCCGCTTGAGTGAGTCCAGACAGACCCTCCAGCTTCAATTGGGACGCACCAGGGCACTGATGTCGCAGCAACTAACGAAAATATAAATAAGTATAGCAGCTTTTCTTAACCTGAAAAAAGCATTTGATACAGTTTCTCTTCCTATTCTTGTAAACAAGTTGGAACGTGTAGGATTACGGGGAAAATTGCTGGATCTGCTGGATTACTACCTGCAGAATCGAACTCAAAAGGTAAGAATTGGTGAGTATGTCAGTAAAAAATCCTTGATATAATGTGGAGTGCCGCAGGGAAGCGTGCTTGGTCCTACTCTATTTTTTATTTTTATTAATGATCTTACAAATAGTTGCCTTGATACTTTGGATTCTGGTGAAGTCTGATTATTATTGTTTTGTCTTTGACATCTCTTACGATATCTCTCTTTTTTTCTTATTTCTTGTCTCAGTCTTTCCTGTAATCTGGATATTTTTGTATAAAGTATTCCTCTACGTCTTTTGATTTGCTGTCTTCTACGATTGACTGCCACAATTTTTAATTCAATATTATTTTGCATAGGTCCTGGGCTAAGAGGTGGTGTCTCATCTTACAGTCTTGCAAAAAATTTTCCTTTTTGCCTTCTTTTTCTAGAACTCATTGCGGATATAGGTTTTACTTGACCTTTTTCTTTTTTTTTAGGTATTTAATTCTTTCTTTCTCGCGAAGTATTTCAAGTATTAAAGGATCCGCTTTCATTTTTTCCCTGCGCTTTCGGTCATATTTTTGTTTTTTTAATTTAGCTTCTTCTTTGCTTATCTTTTTTTTACTTAACATTTTTCAGACTACAATAATAATGCAACAATAAATTTAAGAGTTAATAAAAGCAAAGAATAAAAAAGAGCGTGTTAAAAAAACCAGTTAGCCCACCCAAAAATCATTCCCTCATATATCGTCATTCCCTCACCATACATTTTAATGAGGGAATGATGGTGAGGGAATGACGAAATAAAGAATAATCGTAAAGGACTCGTGACATAACCTTACTATTAAAACAATTTTTTTTCTTAAGGAAATTACTCCCCAAAGCCATCTTATCTATGCAACTAATAATCAATTAAAGTACTTACCTTTTGTTATTTTAGAATGTGAGGAAATGACGATAAAAAAAATTATTTAACGATATATTTAATAAAACCCTTTTTGCAGAGTACTCCCGAAAATAATAATAGAAAATACGCCAGTTTGACAAATTAACATTAGTGTCAACTTTCAAAAACTAGTGGTAGCGTTCGTATTTTATTTAAAATGCGTTCATAATTTAACTGCCAGTAATAGTGTGAGGGAATAATTTATTTTTGTGAGACACATATAAATATTAAAAAATTTAACGTGTTTCTAACCTTTTAACGCTAATTTAGGGTTTTCCCATAAGTTTATAATATTTTTAAATAATCCAACTTACTTGAATATAATTCGAATAATTTTTGTACGTTTTTGGCAATTAAAAGTATATAAAACTGGTACTTGGGACACAGTGAGGGAATGACTTTAGGAACATTATGATTATGCATTTTTATTTATTTATTTATATAGCTCTAAAATCTTATGTGAAACTTTTAGATATAGTCATGTGGATTATATAGAAATATTAGTAACATCCATTTCTTTGTTGGATTTTTATATAAACTCAAAGGACAACAATTTCGGCATTTTGTGAAAATTACCTACATATATATTCCATACCATACCATTCCATACCAAACTCCTTCAACATCTGTCATTTAAATGCCCAAAGTATTCCTTTATACTTCACTGATCTCCTAGATACTTTTTCAATTACTTCACCTGTACATGCTATTCTTATTTCCGAGAGCTGGCTTAAGCCATCCATCAACTCGCTGTCTTACTCTTTACCAGGTTATGACTTGATCAGGAACGACCGCGTTGGTGAGGGTGGAGGTGGTGTTGCCGTGTACTTACTTAGTGATATCTCTTATACTATACTCGCTTTGTCGCCAAATCCCTATGCTGCAACGTGCAAGTACATTATACTTGAGGTCATTCTGAGAGGTGTCAGGATCGCGCTTGGAGTCGTATATTGTCCTCCACCCACCAATTATTTCTCCAGTCTTGAAAATGTCCTAGAATTATGTTGCTCAGAGTACACACACAATATTATAATGGGTGATTTAAATACTGACATTTGCAATAACTCATTGAAATCTGCCAATCTTCTCAAATTATTTAATTCACTCCATCTGTTCCTCATTTTCTCAAACTTCACAATATTAACTCTAATGATCCATGCCTTGATTTAATGTTTACCTCGTCTATCGATCATGTCATAACACATGGTCAGCTACTTGCTCCTGGGTTTTCCAGGCAAGATCTAATTTATCTCACCTACAAAGTTAAAGCTCCTAAATTAAAACCAGCAATAGTTTGGTTGCGTGATTTTGCAAAGATTGATTTGCCGTCGTTTCAAGCAGATGCAGAAGGTATTGACTACTCCACCGTGGAAACAGCATTGTCAGCAGATGATAAGGTCTCTGTTTTAAATAATATTATATTGGAGCTATTAAATAAGCATGCGCCACTAAAACCCGTGAAACTTAAACGTTTGCCAGCTCCGTGGATCATCGCTGATGTTAGGATGGCAATGACACGTCGTGATAGACTGTTTCGTCGTTTTAAGCTTGACAGATGTGAAGAGAGCGGGAATCTGTATAAAGCAGGTCGCAACAGATGCAACCAAATGATAAGGTCAGCAAAACGTCGCTATTTCTTTGATAGTATTTCCAATTCCTCTTCTGCTGATATATGGAAGTTTTTACACTCGCTTGGTATCGGAAAAACTTCTCCAAATCTTGCTTCTGGCTCCTTCTCTCTTGATGAATTGAATAAGCACTTTTCTTCATCTTCTACTCTTTGTCCCCTTATCAAGTCTGAGACTATTTCCGAAATTACTTCAATTCCTAGACCTGTTATTGAACCGTTTTCATTTTCATTAGTTTCTGTGGAAGATGTTAATAAAACTATAACTTCTCTTAAATCAAAGGCAGTTGGCTTCGATAATGTGAGTAGAGCAATGATTTTTCCAATTCTTTGCTATCTGTCACCTGCTATTACTCATATTGTAAAGTTTTCGTTACTGACAGGATGTTTTCCTTCCATTTGGGGTAAGGCCTATATAACTCCTCTTCCTAAAATTGCTAATCCAAATCAATTAAATCATTTTAGACATATTTCTATATTGACCTTTATGTCTAAAGTTCTTGAAGCCACTGCTCACAAACAGTTAGCCTCTTTCTTTCATACTAATAAACTTCTTTCCCCGTTTCAGTCAGGTTTTAAACTAGATCATAGTACTACTACGGCACTTCTCAAAGTTACTGAGGATATTAGACACGGCATGAAGAAGAGATTAGTCACCATTCTAGTTCTTATTGATTTCTCTAATGCCTTCAACATGGTAGACCATGACATTCTCCTTGCCGCTCTCCATCTCAATAAAGTCTCACCCACAGTGTTGGATTGGTTTTCCAGTTACCTCCGTGGACGCCAGCAAGCTGTCAAAGTTAACCATGTGATTTCCGAATTGTGTGATTTGAAGTCTGGTGTTCCACAAGGTGGCATTCTGTCTCCATTACTTTTTTCTGTTTTCATCAATCTTATTACCTCTTCTCTTGACTGTTCTTACCACTTGTATGCAGATGACTTGCAAATTTTTGATATTGGATATTGATATTGGATTGGAAAAAATAATAGCAACCTGTGTAAAATTAATTCTTGGTTTAATAAATTTGGGATTCTTTCGAATGTGGCCAAATATCAGTCTATCGTCTTAGGTAGCACAGGTCATTTATGTAAAATGGATTTGGGATCTGGTCCACCTGTCATGATTGGTACTGCGGTCATAGCATTCTCATCATCAGTAAAGAATCTTGGTATCCATTTAGATTCAACATTTTCCTGGTCTACACAAGTAATTAGTAGATCGGTCTTTGCAGTTTTGCGATCCCTGCAGCGTTTTAGAAATTTCTTACCCATCACTACTAAAAACCCAACAAACAAAAATTGCTCTTGTAGTAGCTATATTGCCAAAAAATATGTTCTTATAGTAGCCGCATTATCGCTAAGAGTGCGTTTGGGCACATTTTATAAAGACAATAATCTTATACCTCCCTTATAGTTGCTTTATTGTTCGCTTTATTTTTCTTATACCTATTATATTATGACAAGGAATAAGGAAGTTAAGCTTATAATGGCAACAAAAAAAGCTCCTAGAAAGCCATGATACACTTATAAGAAACATATGGAAATCGTTAATAAGGGCGATCACCCTTATACATGCTTTATTTTATTAATTCACAAGGAAGTTGAACTCATTGCGGCAAATCAAAGACTCCTTAATATCCTTATGCACTTGTAGCCGTCTGTTTATGATTCTGCAATAAGTCTTTTTGTAAGTGATTAACAAAAGAAAAAGAAACGATAGTGAACGATAAGTTATTATTTTACGTACTTTATTTAGCTGGTTTTATGTGCTTGTTTATAGTGAAAAGTGTATGGGAATTTAAATGCATGGTAAAATTTGGTACGTTGTGTGTTTCAATATCAACGCGCCCTTGAATTGAAGCTGTTTTTACGCTACAAACGTTAATAATTATTTAATCATGTTATATACAGTGCTATTATTAGAGTAAAACGGTTCACACATCATCTACAAGAACTCTATGAGAGTGAAGACTTTATAATGGCAACATTTTTTGCTTATGCTTTCGCCATTTTACAGATCATTAGGGTTCCCTTATCATGAACTAAATCCTGCCTCGTATTAATCCCATAAATAAAAAAAAAATTTTTTGGACTTCATACTGATATTTTTATTCCCTGCAACCATCGATGTTCGAATATACGAAAAATGTTTCTTATTGTAATAATTTTAGGGCTGATTAATTATTAGGTTTCCACTTTTTAGAAGTAAGTGTTTAATAGATTGATAAGTTACTAGATTTATTAAAGAGTCTGATTATATACTATTTTCTTAAATACAATATTTTCTTAAACACATTAGGTGTTCAAAACACTTTAAAAAGGGGAATTTACTTGTAAACACTAAATCAACGTCATTGATGATGGTTGGTTGGTAGCACCCAAATTTAGCAAACAAACACATCATATCTTCCACAAGTTGTTCAAACGGTTCCTTCCTTCCTTCTTCTTCCTTTGAATTCCAAATGTAAGAGTTACTCTCCTCTGGGCTTTTTAAAAAAATATGACTTAAATAAAAATACGTGATTTTCAAATTAGTTATTTTATTTTACAAAGTATGGATTAATGGTGTAAAATACAACACAGAATCATATTCTATATTTAATAATTTACAGTTAATTGCAGCACATGAAATTTTTTTTAATTTGCTAGAGATATAATCTTCACATCTATAAATATGAATTAATGAAGACTTCAATGGATAGTCAAAGGCGTCAACTAAATTTTCCATGAGGGATCCTTTTAGTCGTATCTCTTCGGTTTCACAAATGTATATAGCCTTTATTTCTATTACTTGTTCGTCTGTTGTTAAAAACCATTTATCGTGTTTTTGGGAAGATAAAATAAAAGATTCAAAATGTAGTACCAACCTATATCCATTTTTGCTGTTGCACAGTTTTACAAACTTCAACTTATCATTTAAGAATATGTCTGTATCACTATCAGTATCGCTACAATTATATTCTTCCTCACGGATTTCCTTTTCATTCCATTTTCTATATAATAATTCTCTGCGGAACCACTGGCTGAATCGTCGGCATCGGGTTGGTCATTTTGTAACATCATAGGAGTAAAGGTGGTGGGTGTGATGCTCATAACCATGTTTTCGAAGACTTTTTTTACTTTTCTTCTGTAACCACCGTTCCTTTTGAAGTTCTTCCAATATTTAGAATCCATTTTTTTAATGCAAATTCCGCTACGTAAGAAATCCACATTTATATCTGCTGTACTTTCAAAATGACGAATCTAGCTATATAAACATTCTAACGTAACTATATAAAGAATAATATCATTATAAGCACTGTGTAAGGACAAATGGATTGCTTTCATCGTTGTAAAGGTCATATAAACTGTTGGAATTCATTTGTTGGATAGACGTCTTGTTAAATGTTACTATAAGTTAAAAAGCATTATAATTATCTCGTGAATTACTTTTCTAAGAGTAATTGACCATATTAAACGCCTGTATATGATTTTGAATATTATACGGCTAAAAAGCAATGTAACTAACCTCTATAAGAAGAACACATTTCTAACCCTTATTGTAGCCGTATTAATTGGATTCATTAGCGTTCTCCCAGCCAAATTATAAGACTAAAGGTAATATTAGCCAAATCTCCTAATAATGTGCCATAATAATATAATGATACATTGACATAACGAATGCTCTTTTATAACAAGTATAAGAGTTTAGATCTTATAAACTTAATTTTATAAGGTTTTTTTGTTTGTTGGGAAGTATCTTGTTGAAACTTGTTTTTCCCATTCTTGATTATGCGTGTTACTCTGAAATTAATGAAATTCTTCTTAATAAACTAGATCGTCTCGTGAACTACTCAATACGTTTTATTTTCTGTCTACGTAAATTTGACCTTATTACCTTTTATCGTCGCCAGCTCAAATGGCTTCCAATTCGCGAACGTGGACAGTCTCATATGCTCAGTCTACTTTTCTCTATATTATTCAATCCTCTCTCCCCTGATTACTTAAAAAGCAATTTTCATTATCTCAGTGATTTACATGAGAGACGCTTTCGTTCTCCTAATACTCTCCGCCTAGCCTTTCCCGTTCACCGCTCTAGATTTATATCCCATTCTTTCACGATCCAGTGTATTTGTCTTTGGAATTCTCTTCCCAATGATGTCAAGAAATCACGCACAAAGCTCATTTAAAAAAAAAGAGTTTATAGTAATTTTTCTAAGAAACTTTTATATTAGATTTTTCTACGAATATGTGTATTTTTAAAGTTATTTGTCTATTATATTTGTGTATGTATTTTTCAAATTAGTTATATCTATATGTATTTGTATATATATATATATATATATATATTATTGTATATATATATATATATATATGTTGTGTATGTGCGGGTTATGAATAACGGAGATGAATAACTGCTTGTATTTTAATTATATGCACTCTTTATTGTAGTAGTATGAATATAATCTTTTACTATATAATTAGGAAGCTGTACAGTACAATGGGTGTACTCTTGTGGAACCGGTTCGTATCTATGCTAATAATTCTACTTATATTCTCTATGGTAGTCTACGGTCGATGCGTTCGGAAACATATCAGTATGTTGGATCTTAGAACCTAACACTCCCCCTCGTTGTATTTCAAAGGTTCAAACGGCTTGGTAGTCTTCTGATTCTAGTACTTCGACGTGTAGGACCACTGGCTGGTGTAGGTGAAGCCGTGACTGCTGTCGGTACCATCTCTGGAACTTTATTTTCTACAGTATCCATTTCAGGACCTGGAATGTGTGGTGTAGATTCCCTTTCTGTAGGCTTGCTTTGAACTTTTTCAGGTGATTTTGGTGTAAACCTATTTTCTTGCAGTTGACTTGGTCTGATCATGTAAGTATCTGGTATCTTCATGTTCTCGCTCAAACATGAGGTTTGTATTATTTGATCAGCATGTCTTTGATGTACTCTTCCATCTACTTCCACTTCGTAATGTAGTTTTCCATTCCTGTCTAATATTTTTCCAAATTTCCATTTATTGCTGTCGTACATTCTTATTTGAACTCTATCTCCTTTTTTAAACTGTTTGTTTACTACTATTCCATCATTACTGTAATTCTTATGTTTTCTTGTGCTCTTTTTACTATGTCAATTCTAGTTTTATATATTCTCTTAAACATCATTTCACTTGGGCTTCATCCTGTAGCATTGTTAGGTATTTTCCTGTACATCATTAAGAATTTTTGTAATTTTTCTTGCAGCGACCCTTCTTCATTCATCATTGCTTTAAGTTTATTTTTCATTGTTTGTACGTATCTTTCTGCTTGCCCATTTGTAGATGGATGAAATGGTGCTGTAAACTTAGCTTGAATTCCATTTTCTATTAGAAACCTTTGCATCTCTTCGGATCTAAATTGTCTTCCATTGTCTGAAACTTGTGTTATTGGTAGGCCAAATGTAGTGTATATGCTCTTAAGAATATTTATCGTTGCTGTAGCTGTAATAGAATTAGTAGGTATGACCTCCAACCATTTAGTGTATGCATCTACGACAATAAGATAATATTTGTTCATGAATGGCCCTGCATAGTCTATATGAATTCGACTCCATGGTTCTTTAGGGTATTCCCAGCTGTGTACAGGTACTTTAGTTGGGTTTTTCTGCAACAAACAACATCTCTTGCATTGTTTCACCATATTTTCGATATCAAAATCAATATTCTTCCACCAGACATAACTTCTGGCCAAAGCCTTCATTTTGACAATCCCTGTATGTGCTGTATATAGTTCTTCTAAAATTTTACTCTGTAGTTTCTTGGGAATAACAATTCGAATGCCATAAAATATGCAATTATTCTGTAATGAAAATTCATGTAGTCTTCCAGTATTTTCTATTCCTGATTGTATGTTTATGTATAATTTTTGTAGTTCAGGATCAGTATCTGTAGCTTTCTGTATTTCTTGTAATGACACCGGCATTTCTGCAATTTGATTTAGATAAAAAACTTCATCATCTGTAAGTGTACCGCTTCTAGCATTTTTATTAATATGTTGTATTCTTGAAAAATAATCAGCATTAGCATGTTCAGTAGATTTCTTAATCTTATTTCATAATCAAATCCTGCTAAAAAGTTAGCGTAATGTACAAGTCGTATGGCTGTGGTAGCTGGTGCTGCTTTCTCAGGATGTAGAATCCTGGCCAGTGGTTGATTGTCCACAACAAGGCTTATTTTCCTGCCATAGCAGAATTGAAAAAACTTTTTCAATCCCCATATTAGTGCAGCAGCTTCTTTATCGAGTTGGCTGTATCCTTTTTCTGCTTTTGTGAGTGACTTTGATGCAAATGCTATAGGTCGTTCAGATTTATCTGGCATGATGTATGACAATACTGCTCCCATTCCAGTTGGTGATGCATCAGTTGCTAGTGTAACAGGTAAGTTTCCATGGAATGGTATAAGTACTTTTCCTCCACATATTTCCATTTTCAAATCTTGAAAAACCTGCTCACATTCAGTGGACCATGTAAATTTCTAATCTTTTTGTAATAATCTGTATAAAGGATTTAATTTTGATGCTAAGTTGGGAATGAATTGTTGATAATAGTTTATTAGTCCTAAAAATGTACGTAGAGATGTAATGTCTGTAAAACGTGGGCTATTTGTTATATCTTTTATCTTTTCTTTTGTAGGGTGTAATCCTTTCTCATTTATGGTATGTCCCAGATAAGTGACAGATTTCTGGAAAAACTGACATTTCTTCCTATTTAAGTGTAACCCACATTCTTTTAGTTTGTCGAATACTTTTCTGATTCTTTGTAGTAATTGTATGTATGTATGTCCTTGTATGGCAATTTCATCAAAAAAATAAGCTGTACCTTCCATTCCTTGAAGTGTTTGGTCCATGTATCTCTGCCACACATTTGGTGCTATTTTCACCCCAAACATTAGTCTCTTTAAATTGTATGTACCTTTACAGGTGCTTATAGCTTGCATTTCTGCTGTCTCTTTCCCTGTTTTCATGTGTAAATATGCTTGATTAATATCTAATGTACAAAAATATTTTCCACCGCTGAGTTTTGCAAATATTTCTTCGACTCTAGGTATGGGGTAGTGATCATTTTCCAGATTCTTGTTTAAGGTTGCTCTATAGTCAGCACACAAGCGAACTTTACCACTTTGTTTCATCACAGGGACAATTGGTGTACCCCATGGTAAGTATGTAACCTTCTCTAATAATCTTTCTTTTTCTAATCTGTCAATTTCAGCTTCTACTTGAGATCTAAGTGCAAATGGTACTGGTCGTGGCTTTAAAAATACTGGTACTGCATCTTCCTTTAATTTGAATACTGCTTGATAATCTTTTATTTCTCCTATTTGTTCTGAGAATAATTCTCTATATTCTTCAATTAAATTTTTTAATTTTTCTGTATATAGTTTTTCTGTAATATCATTTTCTTGTTTTTGTAGCGAGTTTATTTCGACTAGTAAGTTTAATTTCCTTATCCACTCTCTTCCCAATACTGGATCTACTTTTCTATTAATCACGAAGATTCTTCCTTGAATTTCTGTATTTTTGTATTTGACAATTTGTGGGTGTATAATTTCCCCTGTATAGGTTTTCAGCTTCACTGGTGTACTTTCCAGTTTCAGGTTTCTGAAGTTAGTATTATAATAATCTGTAGAACAGGTGGTTACCGCTGCTCCTGTATCCAGCTCAAATGGTTTTCCATTTAGTTGTAAAGTAATAATAAATTTATCATTATTTTGTATGCTACTTTTGTTAAATATGCTATGTATTTCATATATTTCCTCATCTGTAGAATGTTCATCTACTAATTCTAGTTGTTTCTGTTCTCTGAAACACACTAATTGTAAATGACCTTTTGTTTTGCATTTCTTGCAATATAATGTATCTTTACGTCTGCACTGAGCCACTGTATGGTTATCTTTTCCACACCGGAAACACTTTATTTTTCTTCCATTTTTAGTATATATATTGTAAGTAGGCTCTGAGTATTTTTGTATTATTACTTTTATTGTATGTATATTTATTTTGCTGATTCTTTGTATTCATTGATATTTTATTTATATTAGATTGTATCTCTGAACCCATTTCTTTTGTTTCAGCTTTGGATGCTTCAATGGCTAGAGCTATCTTAATTAAATCATCAAATTTTGTAGATGTTTCTTGTAATAACCTCTCTTTGATTTCTGAGTTACGCAGACCCCGTATAAATTGTACTCGCAAATATGTATCAAAAGTACTATGTTGGCAATTATTACATATAGAGTTACATTTGCCACCTATTTCCTTCAATCCAGCTACATAATTAGCGATGCTTTCGCATTCATGCTGCTGGCGTAGACAGAATTGATGTTGTTGGGCTACCTCACCGGGTTCTGGTGCAATATGATTTCTTAATAAATTTACAAGCTCATCATATGATTTAGCCTCTGGGGAATCTGGTGCTGTAATGTTTTTCACCACTTGGTAGTATTTAGGTCCAATGCAATTGAGAAATATTTGTACTTTCACTAGGACATTTGTAATTCCTTTTAATGTAATGAAATTTTCAATTCTTTGTAAATAAGATGAAAATGATTCATTGTCCTCGTCGTAAGGTTGTAATGCAATGCCACTTACTGTTTTTTCCTTTGTATGTAACGCTTTTTGTAATTCAACTTGTTGTAGTTGCATGCCTCGCATGGTTTCCATCATTTGAGCCAACACTTGCCCCAATTGTTGTTCCATTTTTGTGTACGTAATTTATGCGTGTAATGAAAAAGGAGGTGTGAAGCGGGTTATCATCACCAGGAGTATAGAACCCATGGAACAAAGGACTTTAGGGTATAGGAACAATTTGGATATTTTTCCACCATATGCTATATCTCACTTGTAATTTTTTTTCCGAAATTATCTCCGCAAATCCCCCGTCCTCGTCGCCAATCTGTTGTGTATGTGCGGGTTATGAATAACGGAGATGAATAACTGCTTGTATTTTAATTATATGCACTCATTATTGTAGTAGTATGGAATATAATCTTTTACTATATAATTAGGAGGCTGTACAGTACAATGGGTGTACTCTTGTGGAACCGGTTCGTATCTATGCTAATAATTCTACTTATATTCTCTATGGTAGTCTACGGTCGATGCGTTCGGAAACATATCAGTATGTTGGATCTTAGAACCTAACCAACTAACTAACCTAATATATATAAATATACAGGGTTATTTGTAATTAGTTGACAACCTCTTGCAGGCAGCCTCTCTACATCAATCCTAACAACATTTGTTCTACGACTTTTTAAAATTAATAGTTTTAAAAATTTCGTTTTTAACATACAAAATTTATTTACTCCCTCTGAACGTGCATTTAACAACCTTGCAATCTTGAGCAAAGAGAGGCCACGCACCTTGCGTAGGCAAAATACGTGCCAAGGACACGTGCAGCGGGGCGCGGGGTGGCGGGTGACCGGGTGATGCAGCGGCGGCGATGCACGTTTGAACTTAACCTCAGTCGTATGTCACGGTCGATTTTTTTTTTTTTTTTTTATATGATCTAGGGCAATGCTTGACTACATTCCACCTGATGGTAAGAGGAATGTAGTCTTAGATGGTAAGGCGCATTGCCCTAGCAACCTATTCACTCTTCTCTTGAAGACACCCACATTATATTTGGCCAGAAATACCGACGCAGGCAAATTGTTCCAGTCCTTCGCTGTACGCACTATAAATGAGGAAGCAAAGCGCTTCGTTCGGACAGGTGGAATGTCCACAACAAAAGGATGGATACCTGCCGTGCGTCGGGACGTCCAGTGATGGAAGGGGGATGGGGGAATTAAGTCGTGTAATTCCTGCGCACACTCACCAAAATGTATCCTATAGAATACTGAGAGGCTAGCAATTTTACGCCTGTGTTCTAGGCTTTGGAGGTCGGCTTCGACCAATTCGGGATCGCCTATAAGCCTCTTTGCTCGCCTCTCGATTGAGTCCAGAACCGCAAGATGAGACTTTGCGGCACCAGCAAATATGTGACCACAGTACTCTACACACGACCGGATCTGTGCTTTGTATAGAACAAGAAGCTGTCCCGGTGTAAAGTACTGCCGAACCTTCGCAAGAACGGCAAGCTTTGCTGCTGCTGCTCTTGCTCTGGACTCAATGAACCGACCAAAGTTGAGGTTCGAGGAAATCTCTAAACCTAACAACTGAAGCCGGTCACTGTATTCCAAGGATACATTCTGGAAAGTAGGAGCCAAGGTGAAAGGGCTCTTTTTGGCGGTAAACAGACACGTCTGCGTTTTGGTGGCGTTGAACTTGACAAGATTGGCATTGCTCCATGTGGAGACTGCCTGAAGTTTGTCATTCAAACGTTGCACCATGGCTTCTCTTTCAGACTGTACTTGATCTCGACTAGCCCGACTACTCGGCAGATATCTTTCTACAACTGTGCTGTCGTCTGCATACCCATAGATACCGGGCTTCAACAGATCATTAATATGCAGCAGAAAAAGAGTTGCAGAAAGAACGGACCCCTGAGGCACTCCGGCATTTATTGTTAAGGGTTCCGAGGAACACCCGTCAACAACTACTCGTAGAGACCTCTGGCTCAAAAAGTCCGTTACCCAGCCGATCAGACCAGGAGATATACCGTACGCTGAAAGCTTGCTTATAAGGCTCGCATGCCAGACCCTGTCAAATGCCCTCGAGACGTCCAGAGAGACGGCGACCGCTTCTCCGTTCTTCTCGATGGCCTCGCCTAAAATGTGTGTAGCATACACTAGGAGGTCCCCAGTAGACCTATTACGGCGAAACCCGTACTGTCGGTCACTGAGGAGATCGTTACCTTCTAGGTATGCTAGTAGGTGCGAGTTCAATACACGCTCCATAATCTTGCAGAGTATGGAGGTGATTGAAATCGGTCTGTAATTGACAGGGTCGGCACGGGTCGGCCTTTTTTGGGCACGGGTTGCACATTAGCAAGCTTCCAGGATTTCGGCACTATTCCAGTCATGAAAGAGAGACGATACAGACGTGTCAGTACAGGAGACAACTCAGCTGCGCATGTCTTGAGCAGAATGGCTGGTATACCATCAGGACCATTGGCTTTATTCACATCTAAACGACACAATGTTCTCCAAACCTCTTTGTTAGTGATGCGGATTTCAGGCATCGAAATACCGCAGTGAGGAAGATGTGCTGGAGAAGCATTGCCAGTGTCTAGATGCGAATTATCAGCAAACAGAGAAGCAAATACATTCGCTTTCTCTGTTGCTGTGTGGAAATAGAAAATTAGATAAGCGTGTGCCGCGCGACCCGCTGGCTACCGTTGCTGGGTAACCGAATTTCGAATAGTGAAAACAGTACTGTGATGCCGTAACACAAATATCGAGTACACCAAGATGGTGCGAGTGCTGGCTAAGTGTGGTAAGACGAGTCGGTGAACAGTTGATTTTTAGTTGTGTCTTTGTGTTGGATATGAAGGGGACTATTTTGTACCGGTATCCACGAGATATAAATTTAAGAGGTAATTTGTAAATATTGAATCCTTTTGTAAATAACACATTGTATTATTGTAAATAATCTGATTCTACCTTGATATATTGTTAACAATTTTATACATCATAAGTTTAAAATTTTAATACACAATACGACGATTGGGTAATTATTACATACTGTTCGAAATAAAACAGAAAAAAATAATAAGTTATAATAGTATTACGTGCGTGGTACCTTACAAATTTCGTGCAGAGCTAGACTGCCGCCACCTACCTGTACTTTAGACTTCTTACAAAATACAGAGTAATAAATAACCGAGGGAGCAAAAATTTTTTTGTTTCGTTTGTTCTGAGTTATTTATCAAGATTTCTGAAAAGTCGTAGAACAAATGTTGTTAGGATTGATGTAGAGAGGCTGCCTGCAAGAGGTGGTCAACTAATTACAAATAACCCTGTATATGTGTGAATGTGTGTATATGTTTATGTGCACGCGCATGCATGTGTATATGTGTTGTGTATGTGTGTGCACATATATATGTATATGGGTATATATATGTATATATGTGTATGTAGGTGTGTATGTGTATGTCCATTTCTTCAATTCCATATTATTTTCTGATTTTTATTTTTTATTATTTCTTTTGTTGTTTTATTGTACCGTCTTTTAAGTCTCTGTACATGCCCAAGATTGACTGTTGGAGAATGCTACCTAGCATTAAGTCCGCCAATTGTAACAGTTTTTGTTGGAACAATAAAGAATAAATAAATAAATGATGATCAGCTAAAAACCTATCATTTTTAACAAGTTCGGTAAATAATTGTTTTGGAGTTATTATGGAGGGATATAAAATATTGGCTTTAATAAACAAATTCCATTTATTATGTCCTCTATTTTAAAAGAGAGAGTGAACAAATTGCTCTCTAGCATATTTGGAATATTATTAATCTTTGACTTTAATAACATAAGAGTATAGTTAAATTTTGCTGTGCAATAGAAAGAGTATCAATAGTGTGGTGTAACTGTTGTTCGTTGACAGTTATTTTATTTAAGGTTTCTCTAAAGGAAGAAAGTGTGGGTGTTGTGACAATAATATTTTGTTTAACTAATTTTGATAATTACAGGGTGGGCCTCGGAGTTTTGCGAATTTGAAAAATTCATAAAAAACAAAATAATACTAAAATAAATTTATTTTTAAATTAAAGTAAACATTTGGGAAAATCATTTTTAGAAAATAACATCATCCAGATGCGCACCATCCCGCTGCAAACATTCTTCGAACCTCGACTTCAAATTGCCGAAAATTCGTTCGCACATGGCGCGCGAAATTGCGGCTATTTTTCCGTGGATATTGGCCTTCAACTGGGCAATTGAGGTCGGATTATTACTGTAGACTCTACTTTTTATGTAACACCACGGGAAAAAAGTCTAGTGGGGTTAAATCCGGACTCCAAGGTGGCCATGGAATGTCACCTCGGCGCGAAACGAGTTTTCCAGCGAACTTCTCCTTTAAGACTGCCAAACTCTCGTTAGATGTATGATATGTGGCGCCATCTTGTTAAAACCATGTCGCACTATTGTACCCTTGAAATTCTGATTCCTTGTGCTGAAATAGCCGCCCAAACTGCCACTTTTGGCGAATGCAAAGGCTTTTGGTGTTTGAAACGTGGATTGTCTGAGTCCCAATAACGACTATTTTGTTTATTTAATTCGTCTGAAAAAATAATATTGTTGAAGCTCCGTAACCGCTCAAACATTCTTTCGACGAAATCACTTCGTAAATTGTAATCATTCGGCTTCAAATCTTGCACTAATTGAAGTTTATAGGGGTGCAATTTTAAAACTTTCTTCAAAATTCGACGCAAAGTCGTTCTTGATACAGAGAGCTCTGCTGATCGCTTGCGAGTTGATTGCCCAGGATTGCGTAGTACGGAAGCTCCGACTTCGTAAGTTAAAACATTCTTTATTTGAATGCAGAGTACTTTGTCCACATAAAAACTTAGAGCTGCCTATCACACTGTTTAGGTTTTTAATATGGGGTTGTATATATGTAAATATCTACGGGAATTATAACATTAAGATATCCATCAATTATTTTTAATGAACCAACTGGATCAAAATATGTGCCGGATGTATTTACTGAAGATTCGATTTCTTGTGCAGAAACCAAGGAACTGCAAAATTAAGAATATTATTATAATAACTTTAACTTAAACCAACATATAATACTTAAATTGAAAAACTCAATATAAAAAAATATATATTTATGACTTATTTAGAATAATAACAAGGGTCAACATGAAATTTGACTTTGATTGCAAAGCATTAAATTTCGGTAGTTTAAGTCGTAATAAGACGGAAAAAAAATATATGGCATGAAAAACTTTGCTTTTGTGCCTAGAAGACTGATTGAACGAAATTTTTAAAAATCTCGGATTTTAATTTTTGATTGAAAATAAAAATGTTTATTATAATTTTTATTACGTTTTACTATCAAATTAGCTTACAGAAAAGTGGAAAATAACTTAAAAGTGCACACTTATACTTTTTCTTTTATGTTCACAGCTACTTTCTCTCAATAAACCCCAAATATAGTCACCCATCATGTTTTCATTGTATTGGCCTTGATAGCGTTGTTCAAAATTCATGATGTCCTGATGGAAACGTTCTCCTTGCTCTTCGGAATAGGCTCCCATATTGTTTTTAAATTTATCCAAATGAGCATGCAGCATATGTACTTTTAATGACATCCTGCAGCCTATGGCCTTAAAATTTGTAAGCATATCCTCAACCAACTTTTCGTAGTTTTCAGCGTTATTATTTCCTAAAAATCCAGAAACTACTGCTTTAAAACTGTTCCAACTTGCTTTTTGAGTACGATTCAGCATCGTTGGAAATTTTTCATCGGCGAAAATCTGTCTTATTTGCGGACCAACAAAAACCCCAGCTTTAACCTTTGCTTCCGATAACTTCGGAAAAAAAAATTTTAAGTATCCAAAAACTTCTGAAGTTTTATCCAGTTTTTTAACAAATTGTTTCATCAACCCTAACTTAATGTGCAAAGGCGGCATTAACACCTTTTCCGCTTCAACAATCGGCTCAAATTTGACGTTCTGTTTTCCGACACACAATTCTGTTCTTACAGGCCATGACCGTTGAATATAGTGTTTAGAATCCGCTCTGCTATCCCACAAGCACAAATAACACGGATGCTTTGTATATCCACCCTGTAGCCCCATTAAAAATTCCACCATTTTAAAATCTCCAATTAGCTCCCAGTAATACTCACGATACTTTACAGATTCAAGTAAAATTTGGACACTTTCATAATTTTCTTTAAGATGTACTGAGTGAGCAATTGGAAGAGACGGAAATTTATTTCCGTTGTGCAATAGAACTGCTTTTAAACTTTTTGTAGAGCTGTCAATGAATAAACGCCATTCGCTAGGGACACAGTGTATGCCAATTGCTTCAAACATACCTTTAATGTCATTACAAAAACAAAGTCCATCTTCCTTCGTGAAAAACGTTGCAAACATTTCATGCCTAGTCCGCTGATCCGTGATCTTAACATCATCAAGCAAATTCCACTGTTTTAACCGAGAGCCTAGAAGCTCAGCTTTATTTTTTGACAAATTTAAATCTCTAATTAGATCGTTAAAATCTTCTGAAGTAATGAGATAGTGTTTTGGTTGTTCAGGTGTAGGTAAAAACTCCTTATCGAAATTACTTTTATAAGAACTAAAAGATGAGCTACTTTTCTGCGATAATTTTTTTGGTGGCTCAGGTACTGGTCGTGTCAGGTCGTGAGCAATTGGAGCAGAAGAAGATTCGAGGTCAAGATATTCAATAGGTTTTGCATTTTTACCTCTACGTCTTTTACTCGGATTCACCATACAAAAGTAGCAGTCAGTAATATGGTCTTTTGGTTCTCGCCAAATCCTTGGTATTGCAAATTTCATAGACCTTTTCTCACCTCGATACCAACCTAAAAATATAAAAATAAAAATTAATATGTCTATTATTTTGGATTCATCATTCATTCATGCGGTCTTTTTAAAAATATTAAAATCAATTAAAATTTATGAAAAAATTGAAAAATGAGTATTATTAATATAACTATCACAAAAGCAAACTTTATACCGAAAAAAGGTATTTTCTTTTCGTTTTTGTGCATAACTAACTGGAAAATAATAGTATAAACTTTAGGACAAAGAACGAAAATTTTTTTGTAGAGTCGTGTAATCAAGAATCGCGACGACGGGCTAATTTAACTTGATGAAAGTGATGGGTCATGTGTCGTCTATTTATCAACAGGGTTAAACTGTTCCTACCATTTACTTGAATAATTTTGTAAGGTCCTTTCCAAACTGGTGATAAAGCTTTACGCAGACGCAGATGATTTTTTAAGAATACGTAGTCGCCAGCATGATAGGTTACAGTGCAAGGATGAGTATCATAATAATTTTTTGAAGAAGCTTTAGATTTGTTTATATGTTCAATGGCTTTACGTCGCGTAATTTGAAGACGGTGTTGCAACATTCTAATATATTCAGGATACGTAGCGTTTGAAGCGGATTCATAGATTGAATTGGGAAGAACAGCTTTGTGGCCGAAAACCAGCATATGGGGTAAAATTTGTCGTTGAGTGAACTGCTGTATTGTATGCCAACATGGCTGTATAAATATATTGTGGCCAGTTATCCTGCGTTTCAGATATATATAATTTAAGATACTCTTTTAATGTACTATGACTTCGCTCTAGTGCACCTTGTGTTTGGGCATGATAGGGCGAAGACCAAAGTTGGTTTTATTTTAAGAAATTTACAGGTTTCTTTAAACATTTCTGCCGTAAAATTTATACCTTGGTCGGTAAGGATTATTTTAGGGATGCCGAATAAGGAGATGAAATGGATCAAGCAGTCGCTAGTTTCTACAGCGGTAGTACTGCGAAAAGGATATGTTACAGAATATTTTGTGAAATCATCTTGAAGGGTAAGAATATATTTTATTTTGGCTGCACCAGACTCAGGGAGAGGACCAACTATGTCAATGGATAAAGGAGCAGAGGAAGTAGTAGTATTTTGCATTGGTGCTCTATTAATTTTCCTGAGAGCTTTATTAGTTTGACATGAAGTGCAGTTTTTTACATAATCTTCTATTTTACTACGCATATTTCTCGGATCTTATTGAATATTCTATTTGAACCAAGATGTCCGACAATGGGGATGTCGATGTGTTCACGAAAGATTTTTTTTACTTCAGAAGGACTGCGATAATATAGTATTTTATTAACGTAAATGTTAATATGAATATCAGTATTATATAAAAGGTTAGCTTAAAATATTATAAATTTTGATGTATATGTGTTTATCGAAAGGGTTTTTAAAATCGATAATACTTATTTTATCGACATTTTCATTGCCAGATATAAGATGATTGCGTACATTTTTGATGGATTCAAAGATGTCATTATAGGAACAGTTATCGAAATGGTGTACCTTAATGAATAAGAAATAGTAGTTTTTACCGTTATCAGAAAATGGTTTAAATGAGAGTAGGGTTTTCTTCGAGTTTAAGAATCAGACACACAGAATATCTTGAACACAAGGGATAGATTCGTCGAGGTCAAGAGATGTGAGTATTAATAGATTTTTATCTTGACTTTTTAATAAAGTATCACTATGTTCCACAACGGTTGTGTTATATTTTATAGTTGAAGTAGATTTTAGAAATTTAGAGTAAGTATCAGCATGGTCGATTATGTTTGGAATAGGAAGATTTGTTTCAGGACTTCGATCTTGTAAGTGCGGAATTTTACTGCTAGTAGTAGGTTGAGGTTCGATATTTGTTTTCGATTTGGACCTTCAGTTATGAGTGCTGGAGGAGAAATAGGATTAGGGTTATGAGATAAGTTTTCTATACTTGGCAAATTTAAAATCAAGAGTTTCCGCATTAAAAGGGTTAATATCTAATGAACCAAGTTCAATCAAGTGAGTATCAGTTATATTTTCTGGGTATACGGGATTAACAAGATATCGAGAGAGGGCGTCCGCTGCAGAATTTAATTTACCTTTTCGATATATGATTTCATATTCAAATTCTTGAATTTAAAGACGCCAACATTGTAATTTACTGCTTGGGTCGGTGTGATTGAAAAGCCATTTTAATGGACGATGATCTGTAAAATAACAAACTTCCGACCAAACAAATATGGTCTAAAAGTTTTGCAACTTTTTCCCAATGTTCATCGTTTTCTAGCAAACCTCAAGCACGGCAAGCAGCTTGATAGGTCCTTTTGAGAACTCCCTCCACAGTTTTCAAGTGCTGGAATGAAGTTGAACCGCGTACGTGATGCTGCAACATCCTAAGATAAAAACACTCAGATTGAGAAGGATGAACACCATAGATTCTTCCTAAAGCAGCATCTTTTTTTATTTCTGGATGGCCAACTACGTTCTTACTACGCTTCCTTCTTGTAAACTTATTATTGGCCCATGTGAAATATTGTGGGACTTCGTGGTATTTGCTCTGTGTATGACTGCAGCGCTACCTAGCTTCCGCTACTTTGTTGGCTTTGACGTTTTGACATTTAACCCTTAAATGGACAATGTTGTTTTTAAACAACATACTAAACATCACAGATAAATGTTTTAACGGAGCGACGAACATGAATGCCTGTTGGGGATAATTATTATTAACTGCTTTATACATTTTACAATTACATCAGTCCGATGATTTTAAAATAGAAACGTTGTTGTTTATTTTTCTGCATAATAAGTTAACATGGACGATATTGAATATTGAAGTTATTTAAAACATAAACATAATTAAGTTTTAATTTTACGTGGAAATCAAGTTATCAAGAGGTATAATAAGGGCGTAAAACAATTGGTTCGTATGAACAAATATAAAATTGGTGTGATTTTTGAGAGACCGTCTTTTGCCAATGCGATCTTGTCAAATAAAAAGTTTTTGGATTCGCATCCTTTACAAGCTAACATTCCTGCTTCTGCAACTGAGTCACGGGTGTCATCCAGCATGTCCCAACCAACCTAAACAATGAGCAAATTTACTCGGCTATTACCAGCACAAAAAATATAATTGCGGTAAGAAGATTCATGAAAAGGGTAAAACTTGATGATAAATTCTTCTTGCAGCCAACAAAGACTGTTTCCCTGACCTTTTCCTGTCCCGTCCTTCCTGATAGCGTCGATCTTAACAGCTGGCGCTTTGCAGTGAGGCCGTACATCCCACCGGTAAAACAGTGTTTGAAATGTTTAAGGTATGGACACATAGCTAAATTTTGTAAGAATGCAGATCGCTGTTCAATTTGTGGAGACAACCATTATTACAAAGTATGCTCTTCAACAGTAAAAGATGCCACATGCTGCCATTGTAAGACAATCACATATCGATATCTAATGATTGTCCGGTAAAACAGGAAAAAATTAATGAGAATAAGAAAAGATTTATTCCCAAAACTTATGCAGAGAAATTGTCTGAGAAATCATTTCCTTCCCTAGGAAAAACTAAGTCCAGTCCTTCTGAACAATTTTTGTCACTGTTAAACTCTGATCAAATTTTAAATGCATTACTAAATACCATAGTTAAAGTTATAACTGAAAACAAAACAAATGAAAAAACTATTTGTACTGAAAACATTAAAGCTATATTAGATACTTTCACTAATAACAATAATAAATTAAATTAACTATAATGGATCAGCTAAACATTGCACAATGGAATGCACAGAACATTAGAAGTAATCGGAATAATTTTATATATTTTTTATTTGATAATAATATACATATAGCTATTTTATGTGAAACATGGCTTAAGCCATCTCATACATTTAATATTAAAGGATATATATACTACAGTTAGATTAGACTCAGGTAATGATCACAATGGGGTTGCAATTTTAGTTCATAACACTTTACAATTTAGACAAATTAATACAGTATTTGATGACTCTATTCAAAATATAGCTATTAGAATACAATATGATAAAAATAAAGAAATGACCATAGTTAGTTTCTATAGTCCTGGAAATTGTGTTCCACCCTTCAGTAAAGTAAAATTAGATAATTTAATAAATAGTCTTTCTGGTCCCTTATTTTTAGCTGGAGATTTTAATGGCAAGCATTCTGCTTGGGGGTCTAGTAGTACTGATTTTAGAGGAAGAGAAATTCTTGAGTGTATTGATAGTAATAATCTTGTGCTGTTAAACACAGGCCAGATGACAACTACTGGCACTAATAGATGGCAGAAAAATGCTCTTGATTTAACAATAGTTTCACCTTCTTTAGCATTAGTTAGTGAATGGTAAATGATGATCCTCTTGGCAGTTATCATTTACCTGTAATTACAAAAATGACGGTCGGATTAGTAAATTCTCCCTTAGATTCTGTTAACAGTAATTTCTATCATAATTATCGTATGGTAAACTGGGAAAATTATCAAACTCACCTTGATACTTTGTTGGAGGGTTTTAGTATTGATTTTGAGAATCCTCTTAAGTCTTATAATGACTTAATTCATTGCATTCATTTAGCAATAACCCTTTCTTCCCCTGCTCCTAGAAGAAAAACAAGTACAACTGCTTTATATTATTCAAATAAAAAAAATTGAATTCCCCTTCCTTGGTGGAATAACAAATGTTTGGTGGCTGTTGAGAATTCTCGAAAAGCATATGTAGAATTTAAAAATAACCCAACTGAGTTAAATTACATTAATTTTAAGAAAATGCAAGCACTTAAAAATTGTAAACAATTTTATTTCACTGATATTATTTATAATAATACTTCTCTTCCCGTTGTTGATGAAGTGAAGTTTTTGGGGGTCATTTTTACCGGCAACCTTTCTTGGACAAAATATAGTATTTTTCACTTTTTTATAGCACCTTTGTACGCGATTTTTGACAAAACGCACTTTTTAGTTTTTAGTCTTTATCTTCACACGCGTCTTCTAAAGGCCTACAATATGATACACTTAAACACTATTGTCACCGATCTATTTTTGGCAGCGTTTCACTTTAAAGTTTTGTTTTTTTTTTGTTTATCACTTATACCTAAATAACTTGATCGCGATGTCACTCGGGGTTGCGGTTTTCTCCAGCACCTTGGGGGCGTCGACCCCGAACTTTTGACACTACTTTCACTCTTTTACACAAACCTTGACCGAACTTTTTTCCGAATCACTTCGCAGCGGAGCGACTTTACCGACGGAAATACGCGTGCGTGTACTATCGTAGCTCAGCGCGAACTTTTTAACACCTTGGGTTAGATTATTCAAGTTTTAGTAAGCATCCCTAATCTTTTTGAAAATGAAACATAGCCTAATGTCACTCGGGAATAGTGTAGCTTGCCAACGGTGAAAGAATTTTTGAAATCGGTCCAGTAGTTTCGGAGCCTATTCATTTCAAACAAACAAACAAACAAAAAATCAAACCTTAATAATATTAGTATAGATTTGATAATCGTATTCAGCTAATTCTAAACGCCACCATGTTAATTTTGAGTTTGGATCTCTTTTAAAGACATTAACCATATTAATGGGCGATGGTCAGTGTATATAGTAAACTTTCTACCGTATAACTGCCCTGCTAAGCGCAAAAGCGGTATCTCAAAAAAAATCGTAAAATTGATTTTTATGCCATCGGATAGCTTTAAAAAATACGCATCTACTGGACTAAGCCATTTAGCACTATCTTGTTCAAAACGTATGAAAAAACCTTAAGAAAGATTTTTCTATCTCAGTTTTACCATATATCACTAAGGGTGTTAGAGGTATATTAATATTACGTAGGCAACCAGCCGCAAATTTAAATATCGCTAAAATTCTTAAATAAATACACAACTTTTGCTTAGCCGATAAGCGGTAAGTAGGATGAGTAAAATCAGTAATGAGTTACCGCTATAATGCTTAGTATTTTAATGCTTGCATAATACGCAAATTGTTTTGAATTAGTGAGATACGGTTGCAATAGCAAAATTAAATTAGCCCTTATGGTTTTACTGGATAAGATCGAATTTCTAATACATTTTACAGTGATTTATCCCTGCCCTTGGCAAATTCGTTCGCAAATTCGTGTCATAACTTGTTTGTTTTTGTTGTGAAGAGGTCATGATATTTGTGCAAAATTAAGAAAAAAACTGTAAATTAAGGTGCTTAATGGGGTAACTTCATACATTGACATTCAGGTAAGTCCTATTAAATATTATTTTAGCATTTTGTAACCATAATCATTGCAAAATTAGAAATTTTGTGTTAAACTTTCTTGCGGTTGGCGTGCGCGCCCTCGTACGCATTCGTACTTAGCAAAATTGACCTTGATCTACCAGAACATAAAGTACATTATTTTTAATCATATTTTCCATGCCATACGGTTATTGTTGTTCCGATGATAATAAGTTGATTTGCACTTTACATTACGTAAGTGCAATATTTTAATTTATTTCCCAAATATATAATTTGTATTATGTTTGTTAAAGATAACTAAACGTTTTTGAGGAATAAAATAATTCAGTTATACTTATTAAATATTGTTACAGATAAACCATGTCGCAAAGAAATACGAAAATGATGATGCTTTTAGCACAAAAAAATAAGGCGTTGAGGGAAAAGTTTAAGGAATCCAAACAATTACAACGTAATATTAAAACGATCGATCCCGACTTTTTTCCTACTAGTGATTCAGATGATGATCCCGCATTTTCAAGATTCAACAGTGCTGATCAATTACTAGCTCCGATTCTTCCTTCCTCAAATGGTTTCGACTTTGAAGATTCACATTTTTTATCGGGTCCGTGTACATCAAACGTTGATTATTTCGCTTTGATCACAGATACTATTGAAGATCAACAAAGATCCTGTATTTTTCAAGATGATACAGAAAAAATATTGATAACTGCTTCCGATAATACTATTTGCACTTCTGAATCTCTTAGGAATAATTCAAATGTGATAAGTGTTCAATACGAAAAATCTGTTGAGAATTCATCTCAAGGACACGAAGTGACACCAAATGATAATCTTAGGGACACCGAGAATCTGACACAAAACGAGATAGCTGATGGAAATACACATAATCTTACAACTTATACTAAGGCCGGTACAATTAGGAAAAGAAAAAAACACGACCAACCTCTCAAAGTCAGAAATGAAGTGAAAAAAAGTGAGATTAGAGAGAAACATAACGTTAAACCACCCTGTCCTGCTTCATGCAAAAAGCAGTGTATCCAAAATATATCGGAAGAGCAGCGAAAAATTATAAATGAGAGCTTCTGGAGTTTGAATGACAAAGAGAGGAAGGCTTATATGCTGCATCACACCTCAGCTAAATCTGTGAAACAAAGAACAGTAACAAGATTTGAATCAGAGGAGTACAGAAAAAAAGTAAGCTACAGTTATTCACTTAAGGACGTGCTCGGTACAAAGTATGGAGTATGTAAAACCTTCTTTTTGACAACTTTGGGCTACAAATCATCTAATGACAAACCTTTACATACGGCTTTGGCCAATTCTAACGACACGGTTGCACCACCAGTAGACAAAAGACTGGGAGCTACTCCTCACAATAAAATTGAATCTACTCCTATTAAGGAACATATAATGAGCTTTGAGCCGAGTATATCTCATTACAGGCGTGAACACGCTCCCAATCACTTATACTTACCCAGTGATTTGACAATCAGTGCGATGCATAAAGACTTTTTAGAAAAAAATCCGTCTTGCAAAGTATCTTACGATAAATATCGAGAAGTAGTCGCAGAATTAAATATTTCTTTTGTAAAGCTTGGCCACGAAGAGTGTGAGGACTGTGAAGAGTTCCGTTTACACGATGATACACATACCAAAGAAAACCTTAAAGAAGACTGTCTAGGTTGCACGAAGTGGAAAAGTCATAACAAACGGGCATACATGTCCAGAGAGCAGTATAAATTAGACAGTGAGCTAAATGAAACTGATACTGTTGTATATTCTGCTGATTTACAAAAAGTTATCATGCTGCCCAGGATAGACATGTTCAAAACTGCTATTTTTACTCATAGGATAGTGGTTTACAACGAAAGTTTCGTGCCAACTGGTCAAGGCCGAAAAGATTTGAGTGTTTTTCCTGTACTATGGTATGAAGGGTTGTTTGGACGTTCCAAAGCCGAAATTATAAGTGCATACTATCAATTTTTTATTTTTCATCGGGATAAAAAAAATATCATACTATGGGTTGATAATTGTTCCTCCCAGAACAAAAACTGGACGTTTTTTTCTTTCTTAATTTATATTATAAATTCTAAGGATATCAACGCCGACAAGATTGTCATCAAATATTTTGAATCCGGCCACACCTTTATGTCAGCTGATAGTTTCCATCATAGGGTAGAGCTGTCCATAAAACGCATGAAAAACAAAATTTATGATTTCGCAGATTTTTCTCAGGCAGTTAGCACTGCAGGAAAAAATGTAAAACTTAAAGAGATGAACATGCAAGACTTTTATGACTGGGATGATTATACCACACAATATGCACTGTCTCGAATTAAACCGCGTCCATATGTCAGCGAAATGGTTGAAGTTGAAGTTAAAAGAGGCAGTTTTGATATCACCTACAAAACAGGATTCGATCAAAATGCAATTACTGCTAGCATTATAGGAAAAAAATTTTTAAAAAGTCATGTCTTGCCTCCACCAAAAAAGAAAACTGCTCCGGAAGGAATTTCAAGAAACAAAAAAGAAAATATTTTGAAATCTTTTCAAAATATAATACCACAAAATAGAATGTCCTTTTGGAGAGAACTCCCTACTTTTGACTACTAAAATTCCTTCCAAAAACCGTTTGTTTTTAAATATTTTTTTATGTAATTTCAAATTTTAATAATAAAAAAACGTTATATATATACTTTAATTGTTTTTTTTTTCAAATAATACATATTTTATTCGATAGAAAATACATTCCTTTTTGTATACACACATGTTTGAGAAGAGCTAACGAAAAAGCGGTATCTCAATTTTAATTCTATAGTTTACTAAGCGGTGTAACCGTATCTCATGAATAAAGTACATTATTATACATTTTTGATAATTTAACTAATGTGATAACAAATACACCCTATATAATATATAAATAATATTTAACAAATAAAAAAAACTATACATAAAGTATATATATAACTATTTTTACATAACTTCAATTATCTCAAAACTCGCTTTCTTTGAGTTACCGCTTTTGCGCTTAGTTGGGCAGATAAGTGGTCTAAAATATTTAACTGCCCATTCTATAGCTAATAACTCTTTTTCTATTGGTGAATATCTTATTTCAGTTTCTGATAGTGTTCGGGATTTATATGCTACCGGTTTATCTAAACCAATGCGACGTTGTGAGAGTACAGCTCCAAGGGCGACATCAGACGCATCCGTCGTTAAAATAAATGGTTCATCAAAATTTGGGTATCGTAATAGGGGTGCATTTGTTAAAATTTCTTTACACTTATTAAATGCGTCTATGAACTCAGTCGAATGAATTACTTTACGGTTTTTCTTTAGACATATGGTCATTGATTTTGTTAGCTTTGCGAAGTCCTTTATAAACTTCCTGTAATAACCTACAAATCCTAGAAATGATTTGATTTCTTTTTGAGTTCTCGGGAGGGTAAAATTTAATACAACTTTAATTTTATCCTTATTAGGTTTTAAACCTTGGTCAGTAAGTTCATGACCTAACATGTTTTTGAAGAAATTCTCATTTATCTAATTGCATTTTAAGATTATGTAATTTAAAGTATTGAAAAACTTGCTGTAATTTTTCTATATGTTCCTGTAATGACGTAGATGCTACAATTACGTCATCAAGATAAGTAAATACATTAGTTATACCGCGTAATACATGTTCCATGAGACACTGAAAAGTACTGGGTACGGTTTTAAGCCCAAAAAGCATTCTAAGAAATTCATAGTGCCCTCGTTCAGTAGTGAACGCTGTCTTTTCTACATCATCTGGATGCATTTCAATTTGGTGATAGCCGCTAGCCAAATCTAGAGTAGTAAAATATTGTGCTCTACCTAACCGGTAAAATATATCGTGAATATTTGGAATTTGATATTTATCTTCTATAAATCGACCGTTAAGTCTCCTGTTGTCTATAACGAGTCTCTATTTTATTTTTCCTGAAGCATCTGGTTTCTTTGGAACTATGTGAACAGGGCATGACCACGGGCAAATGTTTTCACAGATTATTCCTTGTTTTAGAAGATTATCATCTACTTGCTCTCGAATTTGTTTACGTTGTTCTATTGATTGTCTATAACTTCGTAAAAATATAGGACCAACAAATATATTTTCTGTCAATCTAAGTTGATGTTTTACCGAATTTTTAAATGATATACCCTATATTTTCCGAATAGAAAAGCTTTCTATACTGATAACATATACACATTTTTTCTCTCTTTTTTTCTTCGCTCATATGGTCTGTTATAATTTTACCTAAATTATTACAAAGTTCTTTATCAAAATCTGTTTTAGTTGTCATTGAGTTTAATTGACACTGCGTTTCCTCAGTTTTCAATTTATAAGAATATAATAGCAGCGGGGGAAATTACATCTTTACTCCCAGAGTATCATGTGAATATCCGCCATCCAAATAGTGTGTCTTTATTTTTATATCTTTTCACGTCTTGGTTCAATACAAATCTTTTAATTAGGATTATAGAAACAAATAGGTATCTTAGCATTTGTTGTACATTGTAATTTATTTTTTATATATATGTTACTCGATAATATTTTCAATAGGTCTCCCTATGAGACCTTTGTATTTGGGATCTAAATCAAATATTAAAAAATTATGATATTGTTATTAAAAATTGGTGGTAATGGTAAATGAACTACTAAATCATGACGTGTACTGGTCAGTCGTAGGAGATTTCAAAGTTTATGGAATAGTAAAGCCGACGCCCTTCACTACCAACAGCACTTATGGCCTCAACGGAACGAGTTACAAATCGGATAGTATAATGTAAAAAATTAACCAATTGTGGAGCCTGATAGTGTATTAATGCCTCCACTGCACATAAAATTAGGTCTCATGAGGCAATTCGTTAAAGCTCTTTCTCAAGACTCTGAGGGCATTCAATATTTAAAATCATTTTTCCCGCAACTGTCAAAAGCTAAACTTAAAGCGGGTATTTTTATCGGTCCACAGATAAAGAAATGAATGACGAGTGAGATATTTCTAGAGCTCCTTAGTACCCATGAAAAACAAGCGTGGCTTAGTCTTAAAGCAGTCATCCATGGTTTCCTTGGAAACAAGAAGGCTGACAATTATAAAGAGCTTATTTCTAATATGCTTGATAGCTTTAAAGTTATGGGTTGCAGAATGTCACTTAAAGTGCATGCGCATAGTGTACATGCGCACTTAGATAAATTCCAAGACAACTTGGGTGAATATCCAGAAGAGCAAGGAGAACGCTTTCACCAGGATATAATGGACTTTGAACAACGGTATCAACGGACAATATAATCAGAATATGACTGGTGACTACATTTGGGGGCTCATACGAGAAAGTACTGACTTTTACAAAAGAAATAACTAAAATATTCATTTTGAAATAGTTTTTTGGATATTTTTTTGTATGTTTGTGTTTATTTGTGTCTTTTATAATAAAAACTAATTAAAATATATAATTCACAATTTGTTTTCCTTTTCAATTTAATAGAAATTTAAAAATAGGGCTTTTCCATATAATTAGAATTTTCAGTTTGAAAGCAAACTTTTTTAGATAAAAATATATTTTCTTTCTTTAGTTAGGCATAAGTAATAAAAATCATATGTATCGAACTCAGACTCAAAATTCATGTTGACCTGTGAATTATAGCCCAGTGGCTGATTTACATACACCTTAAATAACACTTTACCATTTAAAAAAAGTGTTTCAACATACATTTGATTAATTTTTTAATTATACAGGCAAGAATATGATAGTAATAGTTTTAGACTTTGCATTTTTACAACAGGTGAGTATGTATCATCAACATTATATTTTTTGTTAAAAAACCTGCGCACAGAAGCCGAGTTCAAACGTATTTTTGAAAACACTTTTGAAGAGTCTAACGAACTAGAGTTAGAGCCGTTCAAAGATCCTCGCGTGAGACAAAAAAACAAACGTTACGAACAGACTTCGAAACCCACTCCTCCGGCTAAATTCTCCGCGATAGAAACGGTTGGTTTAAAGTTGGCCCACCCAGAAGAAAATATGTTCCTACGTTAAATTTCACATTCAGCCTTTTTAAGCCCAATTTTAAAACAATTTGCTTGAGTTTCTCCGGTTTGTTTTTTTCGATAACAACTTCCTTACACTTATTAAACTGTTCAAAAATCATCAATCGTATTTTCCAGTTAAAATAATTTGAACCGTCAGATAGCGGTATTCATATATCACCACTTCTAGAGCACGCCATTTTTGTACAATTCATTCTTATTATATTTTACTTTAAGCAACTTCCATTTAACCACGGACTGTTACCATGATAAATACTTAGAAAACTATGATGAAATACTTTGAGAATCATTCATAACTTATTTATTAGAAGAACTGCAGGTTACACACAGAAAAACATTTTATTCTTGATCTACCAAACTTGGTGTTGCCATTCTACAGTACACAAAAGTAAGTGTTGCCAAAACATAAATATACTTATAAACTAACAACGGGACATGACATAAAAACATCCTCAGACTTGGTGAATTTGTTTAAGGAGTCTACTATATTGGTAATAGAGATTCCCGATGATGACATTTCTAGAGTAAAAGACTTGGTTCCGAAAAGCTTAGATAAATATTACACAAATTACATGGAAAAGAGAATCAGAAGTTATAATTAAAACATATGGACGTTTTGAAAAACAACTAAAATGACTGTATTATCTAATTGTTCATATCCCAACCCTGAACCAAGAAACAACAAAATACCGTCAACAAAATCACCAGGATCAAGAGTCTATGGATATAATTATTTGCTGCAATTAAAGAAAGGGAGCATTTACAACTCATCATCGTGGGTGGACCACTGTTTTGGAATATCCTCCTGGATCCGCTCTTAAATGAGCTAGACAGCATGGGAGTCCACAGCCAGGCGTTCGCGGATGACGTGGTGCTGGTTTTCTCTGGACACGAAACCTTAAAAATACAGTATGAGGCTAACAAAGCCCTGGAAAGGGTATCCAAATGGGGAAGGGCAAATAAACTACGATTCGCGGCGCATAAAACAAAGTCTATGGTGATCACAAGAATTTTCAAATACGATGACTCGATCCTGAGAATGGGACGGGAATATCTGGACGTCACAAATGAAATAAAAATACTTGGGATCACCATAGACTCTAAGCTGACTTTTGCGAAGCACGTGTCAAACACAACAAAAAAAGCACTAGCTATCGAGGGCGGGCACATGGGGGCTAAACCCCAAAATATTCAAAAGCATATATACAGCGGTAATAGTTCCCATCATGTCCTACGGAGCAGGATCATGGGCCTCAGAAATAGAAAAGGCATATGTACAGAAAGAGCTAACGATGGTCCAGCGGGGTTTCGCCCAGAAGGTCGGGAAAGCGCATCGGACAGTGTCGAGACATGCTGCCATGATCCTTGCGGGACTCCTCCCACTAGACCTGCAAATTAAAGAACACGCACATAGCTACGAGGTCAAAAGAGGACGCCCACTGAAACATTTGAGCGAAGAGTATAGACTAGAACCCAAAGTAGACCAACTAGAAATGGACCATCCTGCGGAGAGGAAAAGGCTGGCATACACGTGCCTGGAAGAGCTGACGTCAAGAACAATACAGGAACTCAACATGACCGGAGTAAAAATCTTCACGGACGGCAGCAAAATCCAGGGACGTGTCGGCGCCGCAATAACGGTATGGAGGGACGAAAGAGAGATCACCTACAGGAAGCTTAGACTAGCCAATCATTGCACAGTATTTCAGGCTGAGATGCTGGCGATTGAGACCGCGACAAGACTCACCGACTCCAAAAACTGGACTGACACAAATATATTGACAGACTCAAGATCCTGCCTGGACGCACTCAATTCTGACCCGCTAGTGCACCCGCTTGCGCACAAAATAATAAAAAACTTAACAGACATTACCAAGAAGGGACACTCAGTGAGGCTCTACTACGTGAAGACGCATGTGGGAATTGAGGGGAACGAGCGAGCGGAAAACCTCGCTAAGGAGGCACCCCTTAACGATAAAAGGAAGGCGATCTACGAAGATTTCCCCATGTCCTTCGCTAATCAAAGATGCAGACAGGAGATTATTGAAGAATGACAAAGACGATATTCCCAGGGAGAGACAGCATCAGTTACAAAAACCTTCCTGCCGGACGGATGACGAGCCTTTAAAATAATGACGAGACTGGACATGGACACACTGACCGCGCAAATTTTGACAGGACATGGAGGTTTACGCGAATACCTACATAAATATAAACTGACAGACAAATGCGATGACACGACTGGAGAAGGAATCCTCCACCTACTTACTGAGTGCCCAAGATTTGCCAAGGAACGACTTGACCTGGAAATAAGAATTGACAAGACTATAAATTGTGAAAACCTACCTGCCATAATGGAAGATCAACACGCACTAGACATTCTGATGCAGTACTGTAAACAAGTGGCAGGTACCATCATACAGGAAAACAAGACTTAATGACAAATACTGACGAAGACTCGAAGGGAAGATATACACTAACTGACCAACAAACAGACACAACCAGAAACGAAGATAAAAATCGGAAAAGTCAAAAAGCCATGCTGGAAAACCGGGTGGCAAATCTAGAAACCATATATGGAAACAAAAACCAACAAAACCAGGGAAAAGACGAGGCCCTAGCTCCATGTGGAAACACATGGACCATCTAGGACCAAGTGACTGAAAACTGGATCGCGGAGGACATTTTGGAAATGCCCAACCACGACCCACAGCAAACAAACCGGCGGGTACACGAAGAAGAAGATGAAGACGCCTGGACGCAGGACCGCATTGTGCCAATGTGGTCCCAGCATAGCGAGAGGACTGTAAACAAGTAAATAAGAGTTAGCAAAAAAAAAAAACCTTCGATTTTCCAGTCATCTAATCATAAGTTAACTATAAGTTATTAAAATATAATTAAATTCATATATTAGTCATTAAGTATTTTATATATTAGTCATAAATTAGTCATTAAGTATATTTGTATAGTTTAGTTTATAGAAACAAATGGAAATAAAAATCATACACTTACCTGCACGTTGGTGCACACAGCAGAAACCCTGGAAAAAATAAATAAAAGATTAGTCATAAATGTAAATAAAGTCCTATGTACAAGCTATGATTGGATACTCACTCGACGGATGATGTATACGGAACTCTTGAAAACAAAACAGAAATGTTAAGTAAATAAAAATCTTACAGTTAAAACCATACTTAACCTTAGTCCACCTAAATCATAAGTAAATCATATAAGCTATTAAGTTGGAAAATTAATAAATTAGCCATAAGTACCAGCATGAACTTACCTTGCTGCGGAAGTGTAAATAGTTAAACTAAGAAATACCCTTAGATTTAAGAAAACCTAGATTAAAATTATAAGATATGTAACAGTTATGACAATTGTAAAAGAGTAGTCGTAAGAACACAAAACGCACAAAGTTGAAACAACATAAAACCAAAACACCACAGATACGCCCAATAAAAAAAAATAACAATAACAATAAATAAATAAAAATTTAAACCCAACACTGACTCCGTCCCCCATGCGGAGGTGCACAAGGCGAACTTTAAAAAAAAAACTCATCATCTTCCGATGATGAGGATTTAATGTTAATAACTCTTTGTCAGTAGACAACGCAAAAACCAAATACTATTAAAGCTGGTACATCTTACAATCAAGACAAGGAAAAGCTACACCCAAATTTTATATCACTTGGAACTTTTGTTTTAATTAAAGTACCGACACAAAAGCTCAAAGCGGCGCGCGCGGCGGCATCAAGTGGACGGACTAGTCAACGCGCGACCAAAACAAATACTTTTGTTTTTAACGCGCGTTGACCGTTTATAATAATGGATACAGAACAATTAATTAGCGAAGTTCTGAGTATACCAGCAATATGGATGTCAAAACATCTACACCATAAATAAAGGAACATTATAAAGAAAATGTGGGACGAAATAAAAGAACAATTTCCGGGTATTACTGGTAAGTATTTATTTATTAAGTACCTACTTTTTATAATTTTTTTTTTGTCTTTACTTGGGTTGGATTATTGAAATAAAGTTTCAATTGATCTCGTATTTTAGTAGCTTGAATCGCAGCTCGATTATTCCGTCTAGACCTGTGTGCGCTATTATCATTTTTCGTGTTCCTAAATTGCGAAAAAAAAATCTGAAAGTCTTCATCTCTGTCTCCATCTCTTTTTTCTTATAATATTGTGTAACAGGCACGAAACCTTTATAATCAATGTTGCGTGTTTTTTGTTTGCTTCTATACTTCTCATAAAAATGCGAAATTTATTTGTTAGGATACCAAACGCACACTCAATTATATACTTGGTAATAAACAATGTATAATTAAAAGCAAAATCTGTGATTAATAAAAGATTATGGTACCTAAATAAATAAATACTTAGTAATAAACAAATTAATACTTTCATTTATCTACATATGTAGGTACTTAGGTACTTACCTTAAAGTTAGAAACAGCTGTTCTGGAGGTGAAACAATTTTCGTAAAATTAACTTTAGCTTTTAAGTCTTCATGTATGTGGCTGAGTATATAATCAAAAGTTTCTACGCTTGCCCTCGTATATTCAAAAAAAATATCGGTATAGTTCCTGAACTCGTAATAATGAGTGTGAAATTCGCCAAGTTCTCTCCTGGTTTGGTTAACTGGGTGCGCTCCTATTCTAGACTGAATAATATCTTGTAGATTAAAAACGCACTTGATTCTAGGCAATATCGGCCACTTTTGGTAGGGACATTTTATTTAATGTTGCTGTTCTAAATACGTTCACTGCTAACGCCGCCGCGGTCGCAATTGGTCGAGCTGTGGCATACCACCGCAATCCGCGCCTCACACCGCACCTCGCCCCGCACCGCTGGAAGCTGTGGCCAGGCCCTTAAGCGGCGGCGTATTAAGCAACCTGAAGCGGAACAATCTAAGAAGGCTCTAAAATCAACTATGTGTAAATTCTTTATTACTGTGAACAATGAACCTTTAACCCTACATTACATACAGTTCCACATGTGGTACAATACAAATTATGACATTGAGCGTTCGTTTAAAGACTCCTAGCGACATCGTTTGGCCGCTAGATTAGTCGTTACACATCTAGCAACGGTTTATAAATGCCTAATGTCATTAGATGGCGTTCGCTATTGATTGCCACATTAAATCGCTTACAATTTTCACGATCGGCGCGAACTCATTGTTTACGCAAATTTAAAATTGTAAAAAAAATTGTTTTTTGAAGATTTGAGAGCGGGTAAAAATATATTTATATTGGAAATATTATAAAATAAATAACGGTAAGTAATTTTTTCTAGATATAATTGTTTTATATACTAATAATATCCATTTATTATACGTTCCAGATATAGCACACCATGCATTAGTTGACATCTAACATATTGTTTCGATTTGATCTTATTTCAGGTTATGGTGAAGAAGAAATTGACTGATGCAGAAATCGAGCAGTATATAAATATATCATTTGATAGTGAAGATGATCAAGACTTTTCGGACGCAGAAAGTGATGATGACATACAAAAAATAAGAAGGACTTTCGAAGAATTTATTAGTGAGTCTGAAGATGAAATTACCTTCCCAAGATCATCACCATCGGGTATAGATCCTCAACCCAGTACTACCGGGATATCTATATCATAACAAAGGCCGACTAGGAAAAGATTTAAAAATTCCATCACTCTAAAATTTGCAGATTACTAAAACAGAACATTCAGAAGAATGGGTAGCCGATGTTGATGGAACAGAAATTTGCACAGTAATGTGGTATGATAACAAGCCTATAGTCTTATCATCATCTTTTGTTGGACAACAGCCTATTGACAAGGTTAGCCGGTATTGGAAAAAACAAAAAAAATACATTGAAGTAGATTGTCCTAAAATGGTTAAAGTCTATAACCAGCATATGGGGGGAGTAGACTTACTAGATTAATTTCTTGGGAAGTACAAAATAAAAATGGTATCTACGTTTATTTTACCATTTTCTCGACATTATCACCATAAATTGTTGGTTGCTGCACAAAAGGGTCAGAAAACAGAATAATGAACCACAACAAACTAAAATGAAAGATTTCAAACTAGAAAAAGCTAAAAGCCTTTGCATGTGTGGTCCACCATTACAAAGAAAAAGAGGTCGACCATTTTCTGTAACGGATGAGATGATTGAGAAGAAAAATTGTAATGCAGCAATCCTTCCCCCACGAGATGTGAGAATTGATAGATTAGATCATTTTCCTGTATGGAAAGAGAAAAGACAACGCTGCAAGTCCTCAATGTAGAGGAAAAACAAATATTTCATGCGAAAAGTGTCGTGTTGAGTTGTGTTTCAATAAAGACAACAATTGTTTTTACAAATTCCATCAGTAAATATTAATATAACTATTGTAAAACTAAATATTTGATTATGTTATTTGTTCCTTATTAAGAGTCTATTAGTAGTATAAATGCATAGTGTACCAAATATGAAACAATTAAAAAAATATATATCTGCTAGGATATAAATTAATTTTATTGCTATTTTATGTATCTAGACCCCATTTAGAACCAAATATATTTTTTTGAGGTGAAAATATAAAATCATACATTGTAGGGTTAAGGGTGTGCCAGAAAGCATTTATCGACGTGCTCCGCATCACACGAGCAAGAATCAGATGCGTTGTGGATCATTTTAAAGTTTATGGCAGCGCACCCAAGGAGAAAAGAGGGGAAGACAGAAAATCACTCAAATTTGCAGGCCACAAAAAATGCATCGTGGACTTTATTAAAAACCTTAAATGCGTGGAATCGCATTACTGTAGAGGAAACACTGAACGGAAATATCTTTCCACTCATCTGAACATTACAAAGTTGCATAAACTTTTTTCTTCCAATGCGTTGAATATCCCAGTAAAAAGAAAATACTTTCGGAAAATTTTCGACACCAAATTCAATTTTGGCTTTAAGACGCCTAGGTCTGACGTATGCTCTACGTGCCTTGCCCTCGAGGCAAAATCAAAGCCGCCGATACTAATGCAAAAGTGACCCTAATTACTGAGAAAAGAATCCACAAAAAGCATACTTTACGAAGAAAAATTACATATGTACCAGTGACTGTTGGCCGCTTAGAGAATATGAGAATTGGACTAGTTAATAAACTTCCATTCTTGGAAAGTAATTAAAACTACGAGCTCTATGAGACATTCTTTGATACTTTTCTTAGAGAATTCTATTCTATATTTACAACCAAGACGATCACAGTCTCTGATAGCCCAATTTTTGCTGACTGGGCTACAGTCGACATTTATAAAAGTAGGAAAACATTGTATGATCTGTATGTTGAAAAACAGTTTGATCACAGTGAAAAGATTAAAAATTACCTTAAGTGCTATTAAAAAATTTTTAGGTCAGTTTGTCAAGCAGCCAAATCACTACATATAAATTTAAGAATTAAAAAAAATATATAGCGACGATAAAATGCAAAATTACTTAGAAAATAATTAGTGTAGAAACAGGAAAAAATAAATCCAAAGGTAATGAATTCCAATTAAAAGTCAATGATAAGTTTATTAATTCTGACCCTGATGTTGTAAACGCATTTGAATCCTTTTTTAGAGATATACCTGTTTCTTTAACTAAATCTTTAAATTCATCTAAACTCGGCGTCACAAAAATCGCACCTCTATGTTTTTTTCAGTAAATCGCTCCTAGAATCTAGCACATAAGTACTACGTATGAAAAAAATATATCATTCTAAAGTGCACTTCAATACCTTTATATTAATTACCTGTATCATTAAAAAAACAATTACCATTTCTAACCAGGGACCAATCAAAAAAATGTTTAAAAAAATGCTCACTTAAGGAGCACTACTTGTGCTACCTTATAAGGGTATAAAAGCTCATGTAAAGGTAAAAAATGGGTCAGTCGCTACTCAGACTTCAGAGTGAACACACCGGAACAACATACGCAAGAGAATAGTACCTGAAGATGGATACAACCCCTGATAAAGCCGCTCAAATCATTGCGCTATTGCAATCAGGACTGCGACAGGTTGACGTTGCTCAACAGTTGAACCTTAGCCGATTCTCAGTTCGACGAATATACCAACGGTTCCTTGAGACTGGTGGCTATACTCGAAGACGTGGATCCGGAAGAAAACGCTGCACGTCAGAAAGAGACGACCGCTTCGTTGTTTCCACATCCTTGCGGCACCGCTTCAGCAATGCTGTTGAGTTGCAACAAGATCTCCGATCAGCTTGCAGAACGTCTGTGAGTGTTTCTAGGATTAGAAGAAGACTGAAAGAAAAGGAATTGAGAGCTCACAGACCTGCTAGGGGCCCAAAATTGACCGTGCAGCATCGAAGAGAGCGGTTACGATTTGCCCAGGAGCATGTCAACTGGACGAGTGAACAGTGGAAAGCCGTTCTCTTCACCGATGAGACACGAGTATGTCTTTTCTACAACGACAGACGCAGAAGAGTATACCGAAGACGAGGAGAGCGATTTGCCCAGGCTTGCATAGAGGAATCCGTCGAATACCGAGGTGGTTCCTGTATGTTCTGGGGTGGCATATCCGTCGAAGGGAAAACGGAGCTTGTGTGCGTCTCTCGGACTGGTGGTGGTCGCGGGCAAGGGTCGCTGAATGCTCGGCGGTACATAACGGAGATCTTACAAGACCATGTGGTTCCGTATGCTGGTTTTGTTGGCGATGGGTTCATGTTAATGCATGATAACGCCCGTTGCCACACTGCGTTTGCTGTGCGGGACTATTTGGAAGAGGTTGAGATCCCTGTTATGCAGTGGCCAGCACGAAGTCCAGACTTGAACCCGATCGAGCATCTCTGGGACGATGTAAAGAGGCACGTACGAGCACGAGATCCTGCTCCCACCACTCTACAAGAGCTCCAGGTTGCCGTGAAAGACGAATGGGACAACTTACCCCAAGCAAGAGTGGTGACCCTCGTGAGCTCCATGAAGGATCGGCTGGAAGCTACCATCACAGCAAGGGGTGGAAACACTAGATTTTAAGGTCTTATTTGTAATTTTTTATGATGTTATTAATTTTATTTTTTGTCACTTTGTCATGTTTTAAGTTTTTTGTTATTAAAGAATTAAAATGCATACACATGTTTTTTATTTTCTAATAGGCAATTGAATTACCTTTCCAATGATATCCTACAATCATATCCTTACAATTCACAAAGTTTGAGTAAAATTATTTTGAAGTTGCTTTTTTAAAAGGTGCGATTTTTGTGACGCCGAGTGTATGTCGGAGTCATATTTGTTATTATAAAATGTTTTAAACTTCTAACCGTAATAAAGACTAGAGACTTATGGGGAATATCTGTAGACATTGTCAAATCTTTGGTGTGTGACAAAGTGACAGTGACAGTTCAATCAGTTCATCAGCTCAAAGTGACAGAACGCAAAGAGTCGTCATTAATGATAAATCTCCCTCCGGAGCGTCAGTCACGGTAGGTGTACCCCAAGGTTCAATCCTGGGGCCGTTTATTTCTTGTCTATATAAATGACCTACCACATTATGTAAATAATGAAATTATGTTGTTTGCTGATGATACTTCTGATTTTTAAAGTTAAAAGACAGTGGAATAATATTGACGATGTAAACAATGCTCTTTTAAATCTTGTTGACTGGTTCAATAACTTATTACTAAATGGATAAAATGGAAAATATGATAAAATTTAAAGGGAAATATGACATATGTATATATGATATAAATGTAGTTAAAAGAAGGAATAAAAATATTACATTGTTTTAAGAGTTTAGGGATATGTATTGTTTTTAGGTATTACAAACTGAGAGTGCTCCGAATTTGGTCTTATGGCTATTTGTATGTAACCGTGTTTGTGTTATTTGTTTAAAAACAAGCCAAATTTAAGAAATCTATTCATTTTTAATATTATATATAAATATATGTATGTTATGAGTCTTTCTGGTTTTACCCTGGAAATTCGTATATTTTCGGGATTGAAAGATAGAGTTAGATAACAAGCAAACACCACACTAAATCCGCTCGGTAGTTTTGATACACATATTCTTATTATAACCCATACATTTATTAGTTTTTTCTAAAAAAGGTTTGTATATGTTATTAGTATATTGTGTATTATAATATATTTTTTTATAATCCAGAAACAAACACAATAGATAAACAGACAAAGAAATAAAACCTATTGTTTTCTTGACTGCATAACGTAGAAATTAATTATCAAAAAAAAATATTTTACAAATATCGAGATAAAACATTCTGTACCGACATAATATTGTTTGATTCATATTTGAATATGTGATTAATGTACAACGAATGAGAAATTATTTAGAATCGTCTTATATACCAAATTATATATTCCACAAATCTCTAGGTGTTTTGTCTGTGTATGTTTATTTATGTATTGCTTGTAAATTTAGTGAAGTCTTCAGAAATCCAATTATGATAAGTTTTCAAATATGATGGCTACTTTTACTACAATATCATAAATATTCAAATACAAAATATATACATATAGTATAATAACTTCGTTTTGTGCAAACTAACAAATTCAAATCGTTCAAAATATTTAAAATATACCTAACTATAACACAATATTTAAATAACGATTTCTAAAGTTATCAGTTTCAAAATAATTATTGAACTTACTTTTGTTCTGTGAGAGTCGAATTATTAAACTTAACCGAAGATAGTTCTTTGTAACATTTATTACATTTTGAAAGAGTAGACACAACATAAAGAGGAGTCTTATTTTTGTTTTCTAATATGTAGTGCTTTTTTCCATAATTGCAACTTCCCACCATTGATGATTAAAAATAAATTTGTGACGGCAAACATTTTTATTTTTTTACAGCAAACAGTTGAAGGCAATGGTTTAATCTATTCATCCATGTAATATCTATAATATAGGCTTTAAGGATAAGTAGCTACTGAACATTAATATATATACAGGGTTATTTTTAATTAGTTGAGCACCTTTTGCAGGCAGCCTCTCTACATCAATCCCAACAACATTTGTTCTACGACTTTTAAAAAATCTTGATAAATAACTCAGAATAAACGAAACAAAAAAATTTTTGCTCCCTCGATTATTTATTACTCTGTATTTTGTAAGCAATCTAAAGTATAGGTCGCGGCAGTCTAGCGAAAGTCAGAAACTGTGAAATGCGCGCGCCAGCTTTTTTCGTATAGCTTCATCTCTTTTACACCATGTTGCTATGGAAATACTAAATAATCAAAATGACAAGTATGTGCCGTGGATTACAAAACACAATTTACATTAACCAAAAAATAAAATTATCGGATTAGAGTTTTATAATTAAATAATGAATTGTAATTACATACTGGACAATACGATTTTATGGACTTGCTATTAAAACTAATAAATAAATTCAAGATTATAACATGAAGAAGAAATTATGAAGAATAATTTTATTTGTGACGATCCAACATGTTAAGAAGCCTAAAGTTATAATTTTTAAAGTGGATTGTGTACATTTGTCTGTTTTTATGGTACTTATGTGTTTCTTACTAATAACGTTTTTTTTTTGTTTTAATTTAATAATATTGTAATAATATTGTGTCTAAGATAGTTTTATTATTTTCAATTAAACAATTTTATACCCGAATGTACAATAGGTACCTACTACAACTTCCCCGCGTTTTTTCTTAGCCGGTCAAATTTAAATTAAATTTACTAGGAAATTAATAACATCTTACAATTTATTCAGATTGTTACATTTCACCTCAATTTATGAATTTAAAGAAGTAAGTTTGCTAAGACCAAAGAACGTCGCGATACCTACCTACTAAGCACTCGATCGCACTCTGAATCCACTTTCCCTTCATACTTAACCAGGCTTAGGACTGGCTACATTATTCCTTTAAAAAGTTACTAAACCAAACTTTTATTGTTTAATGCAGGCGTATTTAAAAAGTGGAATCAGCTAATAATTTACAATAATCTAATCATTTACAATAATTCAATGTCTCATTTACAGTTACTTAGGTAATATGAAAAAAACAATTACAAATTACCTCTTAAATTAAAATCTCGCGGATGCCGGTGGACATCACGCACATACCGTTCAAAGTAGTCCCCTTCGCATCCAACAGAAAGACGCGCGGGTGTAGGTATGTTAGGGAATAGCCGTGCATACTCGCGGCAGGCTTTGCGCACATTGTCACCACACCTAGCTAACACTCGCACCATCTCGGTGTACTCGATACTTGTATAAGTATACGGCATTGCAATACTGTTATCCGTAGGTGCACATTAATCGTAATTATCAAATAACAAAAATAATAATGTCAAATTACAATAATTTTGGAGAATTAGTGTTACCATTAATTAAAAAACATCACTGTAAAATATTAAATAACAATATTTAAAATAGCTCCATCTTTGATCTCAAAAAAAATTCATTCAATGTTTTAACACCATGGACTGAGCATGGTGTTATAACTTAGAAAAAATAAGCTCAAATATTAAACTTATAATTTAAATAAACTTCCTATTATTCCTCCTGGTGTTTCTTAATATTTTATTTTGTCGGATATCTGAATTAAGTTTATGCTTGGGATCACAAGATGGAGCCGGCAACGCACCCGCAACTCCCCTTGTGTTGCAGTTGTCCATGGGCGACGGTAGTCATTTAACATCAGATGGCTTCGTCTGCTCGTTTGCCCGCAATATTATATGAAAAAAAAAAAAAAAAAGCCATTTTAAATACAGTTACTATTTTACGGTGATGTTTTTAATTAATGGTAACACCAACAATTGGTGTCAGTACCAAGTGTCCAAACTCCAAAGTTATTGTAATTTGATATTATTATCTTTGTTATTTGATAATTGATATTTCATTTGTCTCGTGAGATTTATGGTGATAAAAGTGTGTAGTATTACTGATATTTTATATTAACTACCTGGATTGTTTCTGTATACCGACGCTTCTGTTTGTGACTGACTGCAATTTCTAGGAAATTCGTAAAGAAATTCGTAAGTAACTTATTGTTTTATTGTCATGATATAAATATTAACAAACGAGATAAAATGATATGTATAAAGTAAGTTAAAGAGAAGTTATTGTTATTGTTTTGTAAAAATAATATTTATCGAATTCTCAAAGAAAATACGCTATATTAATTACTATTCAAAATAATTTTGGGATCAAACTAGTTGCATACATTTTAAAGTGATAGTATAGTTATGTTTTTAGTGAATATAAATAATATAAATGTAATCAAGTATTACAAATTTTCTAAACATAGAAAAGTAATTCTTATTACTAGGTGGGAAACTTTTTAATAATAACGTAAATATTTGCAGGATCAGAAAAAGTTACAGTGCCCTTATTTCATAAACCAAATAAAAATATTGAGATATTCAACTTGTGGACAACGTCTATTGGAGATTTTGTTTTTTCATGAGATTAAACAGTTAGACAATATTTCAATTAATTTATTCCTTTTTAATAGGTGTAAATATTGTAATTAGATAATAAATGCTTATTTTGTAAAAATGATATTATACAAAAATATGTGTTTCGACTATTGTAGAAAATATTTTAATAAATAAAAGTGGAAAACGATGCAATTTTTTATTACACCTTAGAAAATGATAAGTTCTAACGTGCATAGCCGCCGCTGCGTCACCCCGCCACCCCGCGCCCCGATGCGCGTGGCCTTGGCACATATTTTGACAAGTTGCGTGGCCTCTCTTTGCTCAAGTTTAATGCACGTTCAGAGGCAATAATTAAATTTTGTATGGGAAAAACCAAATTTTTAAATCTATTAATTTTAAAAAGTCGTAGAACAAATGTTGTTAGGATTGATGTAGAGGGGCTGCCTGCAAAAGGTGCTCAACTAATTACAAATAACCCTGTATACATGAATATTTTTAATTTAAACACCATAGTTCAGAAATGTTGTTTGTATTGAAATTATCTAAAAACAATCGTATTCCTAACCATTATTGCCTTTTTTAAACAATTCAATAATATGATTAACACAAAATGAATCAATACATTAATAATAATTTATTAACATTTTGATTTTGTTGCTTTATTTAGATTTTTTCTTATAATGAGATGTTTTATTTAGTTTATTTTATTTATAATTTTTTATTTTTGTATAAAATATGTAAAAATATTTTTTATAAAACACTTTAAAAAACATTTTTAAGGTTAACAAATACAACCTTATTAGGGGTTTTTCTAGGGCTTAATTCATGACATTTAGAGTGGTTAAAAAAGAAAACTGTTTTAGTTAGTTATTAGTTTTTAATTATAGACACGCTTTTAAAACCCAATAATAAAGTAACACCAAATAAAATAAGTATAACAGTTTATAAAAATAAGGATTTTTATAAATTATGAAGTTTAATTCACAATACTACGACGTACTTACTTCATTTTATATTTCAGACTGAAGATATTTTGATTATCGTGTTCTTTCCTTCCATTTGGTGTGATTACGCTCGCTACATATAGATGAATTCTCTATGCTCATCTAATAATGTCATTTCGCATATAGGGGCCTCCTTGTAAAACCATTTAATTAGATACCCATATCGTAAAAAATCCAGACGCCATTTTGTTGTGGCCGCCATATTGGTTTTGCAAAGACGGCAATTTATAAAGTAATTAAATTATAGTGTTCTGCTCCTTGAGGCCTTCAGTTTGATATCTATGGTAAAAATTAAGTTTGCAGCCATCTTATTACGTCCGCCATATTGAATTTACAATAACATATTTTTAACACTTATCGTGTTCTTATCTTTAAAGCATTTTATTTGATACCCATATCCAAAAATTAGTCGCCATCTTGTTACGACTGCCATGTTGGATTTTCAAAAATATATTTTTTTGCACTTATTATGTTCACCTTGGTAAACCATTTTAAATTGATAAACATGTCAAAAAATCAGTCGCCATCTTATTTCGTCCGCCATGATGGATTTTCAATAATATTTTTTTTCACTTATCGTGTTCTTCTCTCAAGTGTGGGTTTTCGATATTCATAAAAAAATGTTTTAATACTTATTTTGAAATATGTATTTTATTTATGAGTATTTAATAAAAGGTTGAATGTTTTGGATTTTTAAATAAGTACAATATTCCTGGGCACTTGACTGCATCAATTTCACACATGTTGCAATTACGTACAGAACAATTCTAAAAGGAAAGATTATAGTTTAGTATATTTCACAAATACATCCGAAGCTAATTAAAGCGTGTTAAGAAAAGGTATTTTTTAAATTATATTAAATAATCAAATTTCGAGCTTCTTTTTCGTCGCATTCATTTTCTAAGATTTTGTAGTGGCGTCAAGTAAAGTTTTTATTTTTATTAGTTTGTAATTTTTTAAACGTCAAGAAAAAAAAAACTAAAATACATTTCATACATCCGGAATAAATTATTCGTATCTAAAATAATGAATACATATATATTATTTGATAGGATATCAGTAAAGATATAAATAACCAATAATTATATATTTTTTTGCCCTTAACCCTTAAATGGATGATTTCTTTTTCACGTTTTAAAAAAATATATTTGTGTAAAAGACGTGTATTACTGTCTAGGAAAATTGAGTAAAAAAATCTAGACATGAATTTACTATACTTTTTTTGCAATAATGTGAGTGTTGTTTATAAACTACATTGCGCATTCATTGATGTTTTGCAAGTATGGATAAAATAAGAGTGGATATTGTTTTTGAAATGTATTTATTTATTCTTCATTATGATATTTATAAAAACAATTGCTTTTTTTCGTATCACATAAAGATACACGACATTTTTGGCACATTTTAAATGTAAAGCCTGAACATTTCGGGAATTTGCACCTCTGCTGCTTATCCAGCCAAACTGCCCAATGACATGTCTGATCTAATCTGACGTCTTTCAAAGGAATTGCTTGAGCTGGTCCACGGAACTTCTTCATTACAAGTTCTCTTTGTATTGTGCTCCCACTAGGTCGACCACGTTTAGCGCTATTTGCAGGTAGACCCAATTTGCAGAGGGTTTCAGCAAGTTCCAGCCTGAATGTACCCAAATTGAGAAGTTGATCATTTCCTTTCATATTATTTACCTTCTTGAACATAACCCATGAATTTATAACTGCGAGGTCCAGGAAATGATAAAATAAGCGCACCGTCCACTTGCGGCTCTTCATTGTGATGTGATAACGACCTATAAATGAGTCTAATAAGTCCACGCCTCCCATGTGGGCATTGTACTCCTTGATTACTTTGGGGCATGGAATAGCAACTCTCTCTTTCTTCGATTTATCAAAACGTGTGACTGTGGTTGCTGGTTCTGCTCCTACGTAAGTGGAAAGAAGGTTAACGGGCTTGTTATCTTTCCACACAACAGCACTTACGTCAATATCATCCACAGTCGCCACGTTTTCCTCATAGAATCCTCTGGGTACGTTCTTTTTCATTATAGTGTTTTTTTCAGGCAATTTGCAGTTTCGCAATCGGTTTACTCTTACTGTTCCCAGTGATAAAATTCCTTCCTTAGCTAAATAGGTGACGAGAGGCACAGAAGTATAGAAGTTATCGAAGTATATAATGTGATTCACATTGCGTGGTACCATTCTAGCTAACCCGACGACTGTATTGCCAGACTCTCCCAAATCTGGCTCACCAGGTAAGATTTTATTTTTGGAGCCCCCTCCACTGTAAACCTCAAATCTATGAGCATATCCTTGTAGACTGCAGATGAGATATAATTTAAACCCCCACTTGTGGGGTTTATTGGGCATGTATTGCTTTATATAATGGCTCATTTTGGTTGCACACATCTGCTCGTCTATGGAAAGCCTTTGGTCTAAGGGAACCTTCCCAAACTGGCAGTTGAGCGTTTCCTCAAGAGGTCTTATTTTGAATAGCCTGTCATAGTCTGGATGATCTTTGGGCAAGCATAGCGTATCGTCGGCAAAATGGAGAGTGGATCTTATTTTTTCAAACTTTTTTAGCGGCATAGTATTTTTTATGTGATCATAACCAAATTTTTCACTCCAGTAAGCCCTGGTGTTTGGAAATTTTATAACTGAGGTGTAAATCAGAATGCCTAGGAATTTATTTAGGATATTTTCATTTATAACTTCAGGATTGGAGATTTGTTTCTGGACTGCGTATAAGTTACTTTGTTCTACAATTTGCTTTTTTAGACCTGATGTAAAATAAAATGAAAAAAAAATCATACGGCGTGTTACAAGACATCAATGCTTCCGGTATCTGAGTTTCTCCCCTAAAAATAAGGCTGTCTTCAGCAGTAACAAGATTCCGTTTTCGCCAAACCAGATGTCGTTTAGAAATCCCTTGTGATCTACTCTGGGGTGCTGCTTCTTCGGCTTCCAAAATAGGAGGGTCTGGCATATTTTCACCGTTGTCGATGACAAGAGGAGGATCAGCATCCACTTTATCAGACTGGGCATTCTCACCTTCATCACTATTTTCAAGGTCTCTAAGAACATCTCGAGCTGCTTGAAAATAGTGACCTTCATCCTCTACTTCGGAGTCTGACCCGTCTAAGCCGTCTTCTGAATCTGCAAGAGTTTCTAAATACTTTGTAATTTCGCTTTCTAGTAATCGCTTCATGCTGAAAAAATCCTTCACCAAACATGCGTTTATTTAGCAGGCAATGCGCATTGTAGTTTTCCTACAACATACCATATTTCGCCTTATTCAACAGTAGCATCAAGTTATTTTCAATGTTTTACAACATAAACATGCAATTGAAGATATAATCAAGCAAATAAAAATATGTTTTATACTTACATTATATTTTATCAAAGTCCGAACACAGCTACAAAACTTAGTTTCGCGCCACTAGAAAACTTTTCTTCAAAGTGACATTTGACATTACCTTTTTTTCAGATGCATAAAAATATTGGATAGTGCCAACATTAAAAAAAGTACAAAATTCGTTCAGAAATAAGAACTAGTTGTCAAAAATAACAAAACATTAATAGAAGGTCAATTTTATCTGTGATGTTTAGTATGTTGTTTAAAAACAACATTATCCATTTAAGGGTTAAAATGTACTATTTTGTCCATAAAGCATGCTCTTATGAACGATCTTTTTGTAACATGGCCATGGCCATAAACGGATCCTCTCATTTCGAAAGACGTGTTTGAACTCGAAATAGGTTCAGAATAGCTTTGACATCTATGTTTCGTTCGTACCGTGTTGCGGTTGAATTTCGTAACTACGTATATTTAGCATATTGCTCCAAATATTATTTCTTACTATGAGCTAGTTGCACATTCTAAAAATATTGATGCGTTCCAGTAATAGACGCATGTGTTCATTATTGGGTATTTAAAACAGATCCAGTTATGGACATTCACATTAAATAACACTAATATTTTGTTTTAGAAATGGCTCCTAAAAAAGATTATACTCCTCAACAAATGGGCTGGGCTATCGAAGCAGTCAAAAAAGGATTTAAAATATCCGAAGCAGCCAAAAAGTTTAATGTACCTAGAATAACCTTGTACAACAAAGTTATGGGTAAAAGTCCGATCGAGTGCTCAATGGGACCCAGGACCATTTTAAGTAAGGAGGAAGAATACATTTTAGAAATCTGGATCAAAAAAATGTTGGATAAACATATTCCTGTAACAAAAGACGATTTGATGGATAGTGTTCAACGCATAATAGTCGACAAAAACCAAGAAACTCCTTTTAAAGATAATAGACCGGGCAAAAAATGGTATTCCTCATTTCTGAAACGACATCCTACGATTGCTGAACGTGTCGCTCAAAATTTATGTACAGCCAGGGATAATGTTACTCAAGAAGACATTGAGAAATGGTTTTCGGAAGTTGAAAATGATCTCAAAGATAGAGGTCTGCTTGAGATTTTGAAACATCCTGAAAGGGTTTTTAACACAGACGAAAGTGCGTTTTTCTTAAATCCTAAAGCAGGACATGTTCTTGCTAGAAAAGGAGATAAAAATGTGTATACTTCTTCAGGCGACGATAAAGAAAATTTAACTGTTCTGGTTACAGGAAATGCTGCTGAAGAACTAGCACCTACTTTGGTTGTATTTAACTATGCAAGAATACCTTCATTAGTTTCAGAAACTTTCCCAGATGAGTGGGCCATTGGTCGATCAGAAAGTGGATGGATGTGCTCAGGAACATTCTACGAATATATAACAAACGTATTTCATACTTGGCTGACTAAAAAAAATATTGAAAAGCCAATTATATTTTTTTTAGATGGACACAAATCACATTTAACTTTGCACCTGTCGAATTTTTGCTCTGACAATGGTATTGAAGTAATAGCGCTCAACCCGAATTCTACGCATATCTTACAACCAATGGATTTGGCTGTATTCAGGCCTCTAAAGTCGTCATGGCGGGAAGCGGTAAAGAATTGGAAAATGCAGCATTTGGGACAACTCCTAAAAAAACAACATTTTGCTCCTCTCTTGAAGACAGCCATGGAGAAAATTTCTGCCGAGACAGTGAAGAATGGATTTCGCGCGGGGGGACTGTTTCCATTTGTCCCAGAATACGTTGACATGACAAAAATTAAGAGTCAAAACCGACAAAAGATTTCAGAATCTAAAGATCAAAACGATTTTTTGCAAGCCTTAGAGAACAAAATTGAAGCGCTTTTATCTAAAGACAAGCTGAAGTTATTCAAAGATCTTTTTTACAAAACTCGCTCTGAGCTTGAAAATCTTTTGCCAAATGAAGATATATCTCTATATTTGATTTGGGCCAATATTAAGCAAACTGATGTAGTAAATGAGGAGTCTTCAATTTCCGTATCAGCAACGAATAGTACAAATGCTACTTCTAGAACCTCTTTAAGAGAAATCCAAACAGTTCCAGTTTTGACTAGTAATATTAATGATTCCGAATCCAGCACTTCACATACCAATTGTTTGGACAAAGAACAGTTAATATCTACAAACCCGGCTGATAAGTCAAATTCTGCACCTGAAACTACTAATAACCCAAATTTCAACGAATCGCCTAAAGACATCCGGACAGTTCCTGTCTTGTAATATAAATATTAATTATTCTGAACCCAGCACTTCATCTCAAAAAAAATGCTTGTCTATAGAAACTTCAGATCTTAATTCTGCGGATATGGAAAATGTGGTACCACGAGTTATCACAGACATTGATGATAGTTCTTTACCGAAATCCAGTCACAAGACACCGATGAAAACAGTTAATTTTGGCACTTCGAACTATGTAATTCCATCTCCTTTTAAACGAAACTTAATTTGGCCTGAAACTGACGAAACAACAAAAAATAAGAAACGTAAACTGAAAGAGAAAATACCATTTACAGTAACAAGCCCTGCATGGAAGGCCTACAACGCTAAAAAAGAAGAACAGAAAAGGAAGCAATTAGAAGAGAAGGCTTTGCGCGCTAAAAAAAGAGAGGAAAAAAGACTTGAGAAACTTAACAAGAAGAGTAAAGTGTCAAAGCAAAAAAATAAATCCGAATCTTCTGAAACTGAAACTGAAATCGTTTATGCCGAAAGTGATAATAGTGTCTTGTCTGAAGGATCGGAATCGGATGATGCACCGTTGAGTACGTTAGTTCCTTCGCAACAGAAATTATCCAAAGAAAGTTACGTTATAGTTTTATATGAGGGACAACATTTTCCTGGTGTCGTCGAAAACACAAACAAAAACGAGTTTGAAGTAAGCACGATGACATTTTCAACAGGAAATACTTACAAATGGCCAGAGAAGCCCGATAAAATGTGGTACCAAAGAAAAGACATTGTGGAATGCATTAGTCCTCCAATATTAATTAATAAAAGATAATTTTACACTGTAAAAGAGATGCAAAAATACTCAGTTTTTACTATTTGAATTATTGCCTAATTTTTTAAGATATTTGTTATTTTTTTTGTTAATAAAGATGACGATGAAGGAGAAGACTAAAGAGATGATAATAAAGGTGATGAAAGAGATGATTAAAGAGACGATTAAAGAGATGATTAAAGAGACTATTAAAGAGTTGATGAAAATATGATTAAGATTAACCAAAATAAAAAAGTTCGTATTGTTGATTGTGATATAATATTTTAAAAGTGCATGAAGAAATACATGTCTTGTTATTGAAATAGGAAGCAGAATATTTGTAATTGTTGTTGCTTAATATCATAGATTACGAGATACATATTCGTGATATAATAAATGAAAGGCTGATTAACGTTATGTTCGTAAATTACTTATAAATCATTACATTTTTCAAAAATCTTTATTTTATTTTTATTTTATTAATTAAAATAACCACATGTTTGGCATTCGTCATAGTTTTTTCGATTAGGTAAGTACTATGGTATGACTAGTAAGGTATGTATAACTAGATTCATGTTAATAACTGGATGTCCATAACTAGGTTATGTTCATTACTGGATGTCCAGAACTGGATTTTATCAGTCCATAACTAGTTAAAAAACTTAAACTTATATTTGTTAAATAAATTGAACCCAGCTTTGCAGTATCTCACGCGTAACACAGTAGAAATATTGAATAAGGACAGGACTATACATTTTAGGTATTTTCCGTCCTGAAACTTTCATAATATTGATAAAATTTCACATATACCAATTTCTTTCTCTTAAACTGTCCATAAGTGGGGTGTTTACCTTAGTAAGAAGTCAGACAGTGTAAGAAACTAGTAGAGGAAACTATAATTCCCAGTGTTTATAAAAACTTTTATCAAAATTTGTAATTAAATTTATTTCTAATAAAAATGTTTAATGTGTGAATATTGATTGTACTGCAAAATGATTACTATAAAAATACTAGGATTTGTAGTTTTGTATTATGGTAAGGTTAGTCAGATTTTTAATTTCCTTTTGTATGTTATTTAGTTACGTTCAAACAGATGGATGTCAATATTATTAACATTCCTAATCTATTAGGTACGTTTTTTACCAAAGGTTAGTTAATGTTGATATTGGGGTATTTTTCTTGTTTGGACTTTTAGCGTTTATCGAAGTTCCCGGGCTTGGCTTGCTAGGCCATCGCCCTCGGCTGTCTTTCCAGCAGTCTGCTGTCTTCCCAGCTGCCAGCTGTCTTTCCAGCGTCAGTATTATCGTTTGTAGTTTTCGAAAAGGTTTTCTGACTTTTTAAAACCTTATTTTTTATTTTTCTCGGAAATTATGCATATAATTTTTTTTTCACTTTAATAAACTACAAACGACGTAGAGTGTATTCCAAAAGTTTTTAGAGCAGTATCATTTATATTTTTGGTTGAGAACAGCGTTTATTAGATTTTTCACGTAATTATTAGTACTACAAAAAAATCAACTTTACTACAATCATAAGTATCGTTTGTAGTTTTCAAAAAGGTTTTCTGACTTTTTAAAACTTTGTTTTTTTTTATTATTTTTCTCGGAAATTATATATATATAAAATTTTTTTTTTTTTTACTTATATAAACTACAAACAATTTAGAGTGTATTCCAAAAGTTTTTAGAGCAGTATTATTTATATTTTTCGTTGAGAACAAGGTTTATTAGATTTTTCGCGTAATTATTAGTACTACAAAAAAATCAACTTTACTTTAATCATAAGCATCGTTTGTAGTTTTCGAAAAGGTTTTCTGACTTTTTAAAACTTTATTTTTTTCATTTTTTTTTTATTTTTCTCGGAAATTATACATATAAAATTTTTGTTTTCACTAAAATAAACTACAAACGATTTAAAGTGTATTCAAAAGTTTTTAGTGCAGTATTATTTATATATCTGGTTGAGAACAGCGTTTATTAGGTTTGCCGCGTAATTATTATTACTACAAAAAAATCAACTTTATTACAATCATTAGTATCGTTTGTAGTTTTCAAAAAGGTTTTCTGACTTTTTAAAACTTTATTTTTTTTATTTATTTTTTATTTTTCTCGGAAATTATACACATAAAAATTTTTTTTTTGACTAAAATAAACTACAAACGATTTAAAGAGTACTTCAAAAGTTTTTAGTGCAGTATTATTTATATATCTGGTTGAGAACAGTGTTTATTAGGTTTGCCGCGTAATTATTATTACTACAAAAAATCAACTTCCCTACAATCATTTGTATCGTTTGTAGTTAAATATGAGCGAAAAAAGTAAGGATTTGTTTGAGGCGGGGACCGGGGTCCAGCGTGATGGAGCTGGGAAATACGTACAAAACGACAGATACATATGTACAAAATGACATAGGTAGATTATTTTAAGTTTGGCGGACTTTAACACAAAACTGACAGTGACTCCACGCTGCCATATCGGCAGTCTATTATCTGTAAATTTTTGAACGCATTAATTTCATTCGTTTTGGTGTCATGACCGATGACAGGTATTAAAACGTTACGAGTTTTTTTTATACTGATTTAGTTTTTGTTGAAATGGTAAGTTTTTTATATTGTACCTTTTTATGTTGCATTTGTTTTATTCCTCAAACACTTATTTTCAAATTAAAGAACTTATTTTTAGAAAAACAGCTATTTGTAAATTTATTTACAAATTTTATTGATTTAAAACGCTCTACGGACACAACGACATATATTTATAATGGACAAAATGGCATAGGTATGTTATTTTGTCCAGAGCTTTTGTGGTATATGCAGTTATGATTTTTTTCAGATACCAAAATACCTCGCGATTATAAACAACCAACTAATCGACAATATTGGAGTACCGAGTCAATGAAGTAAGCCATCGAAGCAGTTCCGAGATAAGAAAATGGATTGGTTATTAGCTGTTTTCGGCACTAATAAACTAATAAGCGTCGAATTCAAAAATGTCGAAAGGGAATTAGTTGAGCATATAAAATTACTCGAAGTCGTTTGTTTGGATTGACACGAGCATCGGTACAAGAATTAGCTTTTCAGATGACTGAGAAAAATAAACTTATAGGTGAAGTATCTCCTGAAGCTACAGGAGTAGCTCAACAATCAGGTTGAATGACTACCGAAATATTTATGAAATGGATAAAGCATTTTCAAAGTTTCGTAAAAGCAAGCATTGTCGATAAAGTCATTATAATTGTCGATGGACATGCAAGTCACAAAGGCATTGATGTATTAGAATATGCAAAAGAAAACGGAATTCATATTATATGTCTGCCTCCACATTGTTCCCACCGTATGCAACCTCTTGACGTCTCCTTTTTGGACTAGAAGTTGTTTTTACTGGTAAATATTCATTCAATGGACATTCAACAATGTATATCGTCTTCTACTCTTGCTGTCCCCATTGAAGTGCTTTCTCCGGTGCCAAAAGGATGTTTTATTAGTGGCCAGAGAAAGCGTAAACCAAAAGTTAAAAAACCGACAGAGCTCGTTGGTGTTGACTTGTACTTCAAATATGTTGGAATTAAAATCTAAAAATGAGCCAAAACCTCCTCCAACAAAGAAAAAACGCAAAGTAACCAAAACATTATTTGAAAAAAATGATGAGGAAGATTTTTCTAATATTTCTCATGACGATGATGAGGGTTGTACCTGCGTTTACTGTAACGATGTTTATTCAAGATCAATTAGTTTTAATCAAAAAAAAATGTTATTAGTTTTAATTGTGTATTTTTCTTGACGTCCTCATTATTTCCCTTCTTTTTTATATAAACTGACACTTTTAAACTAAAAAAAAATAAGGCTCTTTTAGATGACAACACTGGAGCATGTCTTTGTTTAGAAGTAAACTAAAGATAATCACTAGACAGGTTTTTTCCAAGTATTTTTAAGGATGCAACATTTTTAACCTTCTAGCATAGACAAATCCTAGAATTTTTGGAATTTTTCACATAACTTCAAATTTAACGAGCAATATATTTATTTTTATCTATTCATTCAGACCAGTTCAAAGCCTTCTATAAGGACAGAATGGAATGTAAAAAAAAAGTTTTGGCTTTTTTCATTTCACCCAACTAACGGATTTATCTACAGTGCCTATGTGAAAGTGCACATTAAACTATGAATTGTACAAGTTCTTAACATATCTAAATATATACTACTGTAAATACAGGTAAATAGATTATATTGACAGGTAAAGCATACAGAACATTTGCGTTTTGGAATTAGAAATATTAATATTGATATCATGTATTTGGTAAATTTTACTGGCAAGAATTGGTTTTGGTTGGACTGCCAAATAATGTTTTTTCATAAATCAGTGTACGTATATTTAATTATGCTGGACATGTCATTTACAAAAAAAAAATCTTGTTTTTTTTATGAAAAACTGCAATAAAAAAAATAACATTTTTTTATTACAATTTTGTTAAAGACAAAGATTGTACCTTACAAAATCTAACCCGTCGATTTAAATAAAAATCTAAAGATATTTTTTAAAAGTTGTAACAATATATGTAAAACATTTTAAGCAAGCCATAACAATCTCGTTCTGAACTTAACAAATGACATTTTACAATTACAAAATATCATAAGCTTTTGGGGTTTCTTTTATTTTCACAGTTTCAAATGGACTTGAAACTGTAAAATTAAAATTAGCTCCAGAGATACTTACGAGCTAAAGTTAGAAGATTGATTAGTTTCGAGCATTATCTGAACCTTATTAAAATATTCTTTTATTGAATTACACTAAATTCCTATAAGATATTGTTTACAAGGTCGATCCATTACCAGAATAAATCATTCACTTACATTATAGCAGTTAATAAGATTGATATAACATTTTCAATTTATTCTTTCCAATTCACATTTATCACGGTATTCCACTTAAACACTGTATGCCGTTAAACTCTCCACATAGTTCACATTTATAACTATTTTATCTGTCCAACTGATATAAATTGATCCCTCGTACAAAAGTATTAGGAATCAATTTATCGTTTATATTATCTTAAATATCATTGTTTCCCGCGCTTCCCGGGCGGCTTCTGAAGTTGGAAGCCAGAGTCGTTTTGAGCCGCACCAAAGGTGAGGTTCAGAGATGTGTTCAAGTTCGTTTGCGGCTGTGGTTGCCAGTTGGATCCTGTGAATATTTATTTAATAATTTATATCAACTATTTGTATTTATTAATTTTTATTCTTTTATGTTCAATTATCTAATATTAATAGCATTTTTAATATACATAATAAGCACATATACTTAGATATAAGAAAAAATGTTAATATTGAATATATATTACTTAAATCATTTGATATACATAGTTATAAATTTATTTATTTAGTTTTTATTGCCAAAAAAAAAAGTACAATTCGCGGACTTAATGCTTAAAAGTATTCTAGACCAGTCAACTCGAAAATACAGTAGAAAGTATAGAAGTGAGGCGATTAAAACATAAAAACATTAATACAAAAAATAAGCAATTAAGAAAACAAAATAAATAATAAGTCATGTAATTAAAAACTGACCTGTATTATCTGTTGCAGGAAGTGAAGAAATGGAGTTGCCCAAATAAGTAAATGGGGTTGGCCCAGCCAATTGTTGGATGTTACCTATGCGTAAAGTTATGATTTAGGATATGCAAAAAAATGATAAATATTTGCAAAAATATTGTATAATAATAAAAATATTGTTTTTGGAATAATGTAATAAATAATGAGTTAAAGCTTAAAAAAAAAATTCGATTCATTGACATTTTTTAGTTCAAGGAGGATTAACCCTTTGCAACCATGCAACTAGATTTTTACGTTTTGGTGCAATTTATGACGTAAAATTTGACTTAAATTCAATTGGACTTCGATCATTAGTACTAAATGATAATGAGAAGTTTTATCACATCTTAATTAAATTACCTTTGCAAATTTAGATGGGTCGCCCGCACGAAATAATTAAGAAAAAGTGCAAAACAAACGAACAAACAGTAACAGAAATTGAATAGACAGGGGGATAAACATAACTTGGAAAAAATATTTTACGCACAAGGATCCCTTGCCTAGCCCATGCAAGCCAAATATTGACTGAAAAAAACAAGATCCTATCATGATAACATGACATGGAGAAGTATATTTAAGCTAAAGAGACACAAAAATATTGAGTTATTAGATAAATATAGTTATAGAAAATATTGAGTTATTAGATATATATAGTTATATAAAATATTAAGTTATTAGATAAATATAGTTATAGAAAATATTGAGTTATTAGATAAATATAGTTATAGAAAATATTGAGTTATTAGATAAATATAGTTATAGAAAATATTGAGTTATTAGATAAATATAGTTATAGAAAATAACTACCTTAAAAAAAACCGACTTTAAAACTAAAAAGTAATAAATAATGAAGATTTAATATTTATTATATACTACCTATTATTTATATGTCCTATTTACTAAAAGGTTTGAAGTCGATGCCAAGCCATTTAGTATTAGAAATCGGTTGAATACATTTCCGTAATTATTTATTTTTTTGTTTTTCTTCGTATCGATCAAGCTAGTAATCATATGAAGATTGAGCTCCTTTTAATAATAACGTATAATTGCTATTTATTATGTTTATTTACGTATCTTAATCATTAAAGTAGGCATTTCATTATATTAATTTGCTCGTATTCATTAGAGTGGTTAAATATAATTATTTGTTTTTTGTTTTTTGTCGGTTTTTTTTAACGTATAACTACGTTTATTTAATACTTTTTAGTTTATTGCTACATTATCAATTAGCCGTGGGTAGACCTACAAAAGGTGCTGAGCGCCTTAAAAAATATAGATCTCAATAAATAGTCTTAATCTTCATAGTCTTCTCAATAAAAAATCTCTTTGAAACACAATTTCACGTTCTTGTGAGACTATTAAAGACTTCACATATACAAAACAATAATAATAATAATAATAAGATGTCATTACGTCAAACAGCACGTTTTGATTTCCTTCCGGAGGAGTTAGTTCAAAACTTGGACTAAAATGCTCATAAAATAAAAACTAATGGGCCTACCTGAATCAAATTGAATGAATGAAATGAATTTAATTTATGGGACCAATTCGAAACTATTCCGCATCAAACAAAAAAAGAATTACGTAAATCGGTTCAGAAATCGCGGAGAAATCGGTGTACATACATAAAAAAAAACCGACCAAATTGAGAACCTCCTCCTTTTTGAAGAAGTCGGTTAAAAATATTGAGTTATTAGATAAATATAGTTATAGAAAATATTGAGTTATTAGATATATATTGATATTCATAAGAAAACTAAGCTGACAGATGCGCTACAGTACAGCATGAGAAAAAAATGGAAATGGGCAGGACCGCTAGATAAAAGGATCATAATATAGGATAGAAGGAAATAGCTAAAGATGGAGGAAGCTTTTACCCAAAAGTAGACCACGTAAATAATTAATTAATGTAATGAACAACATGAGGTTACATTGCAAGGGAGACAGAGGTCAATAATAATAATAATAATTAAATTACCCGAGATAGCTCTAGGGTCCGATAGTATGGAACTTCCCAATCCTATATCAGAAATCGATTTCTTCTTTCTCGTACCCTCTACATCTTGCAGGATCTGGTCGAGACTCGCGTTAGCTAGAATTTATAAATATTTATTTATTATTTACAACAAAGCAGATCTCTCGTCTACAAACGGTGGTTAGAAAAAATAGTCACGCGCGGTGTTGTCGAAAACGTCGGTGGGGTCCTTGAGGATGTACTTTCTGAGGTTGAGGTACTGGTCCTTCTGCGCGGCGACCAGCGCGTGCGCCGCCTGCAGCCGCGCCGCCAGACCCACCAGCGACTCGTGCATGCGACGGATGCCCAGCGTCAGCTCTTAACAATATTAGTTCGTCGGTTCAGAAACGGTATTATATATCATATTCAGATTAAACACTATACAAATATTGTAGTCCAGTTTTATCATATTTTAATATTTAAAAAACATTATACTCCTTATACAAAGGAGCATAGCAATTATTAACTCTATGACAATTCCCAACATGTAACAACTTCCAAGGTATTATATATTACAATATTTAGTTCAAAAAGAATGCATTATATATACAAATGCTATTTTTTTTAATGCTTAAAGTTATAACTTTTTTAGCACTTGTAAATCCGAGAGTATCATTGAACTAATTGATGCCTGATTAGTAGATTATTACTTAATAGTTATTCGGTTCTTTTAGATGCTGCGCTTTAATCAAATTTATTTTAATACTATAAGTTAAAAGTTTTTACTGATTTTGTTGAAAGTTCTTTTCCATGGACCTTTGCAAATTAAAGATACGTTTCATGAATGCAATGCATGAAAAATGTAAGTACAAATTTATATTGTTAAGTAGACTTTATTAATGTAAATTAATGTTCGAGATAATGAAGTATTAAAATAACACTATATTTTATTGCTATGACTACAAAGACACTAGTTTAATTTACTAAGTTTTACCCAATGTGAAAATTGTCAAAACATAATACTTATACATTCTTCTGTGTATGTTGGTATCACTCAAGTATCAAACGAAAGAACGAGTAACGACTGATTTTGATACATTTTTTGTTTGAATTTACAAAGGAAGAGGAGCTGCGGTAGGAACTCTCCTTTTTTTTATTGTTATAGAGAAACAATGTTTGCATGTAATGCTAATAAATTATAAATTATGATAATCATTAAAATCATACATATTTCTAACCTTGTTCAGTGAGCAGTTTAGGCGACGATTGCATTTGTTTATCAGCAACATCCATTTGTCTTCTGAATGTTGTCAACTGTTGTTCCAACTCCGATATCAGTTCAGACACATAGTGTGGTGGTATTGGACCCTCAAGATCTGTACCTGTTCAATTTTTTATACTTTAATTATAACCTTAACATTGATTATTTAACAATAAACAAACATTAATTAAATATAATAACTGAAATATAATATTAATAAATAATTGTCAATTTTTTTTTATATTCATTACTAAATGTTTTTCATCATAATTAAGGCAATAAAATTGGTTACACTTGATTAATAAACTCAATTTTAACAATATTATCTACTGGCCAACTATTTAGCTATTGTATATGTGTACATTAGTATCTCACACATACATACATAGACAGACCCAACACTCAAGATACAACATTCAAGGTGTTGGAGCATCTGTACACACACACACACACACACACATGCATCCTCAGTACCGGGCGCGTCCCTGGCGGCGGTCTCGGCGGCGGCAAGCGCGGCGGCCGCGGTAGCACGTAGTCGCTTGCAGTGCGCCCGCGCCCGCCCGCACTCGCCGCGTAGAGCCGCTACGGCGCGTAGCGTCGACTCCGCCTCTTGGCTCACCTATATATATTAATTTATTATGGTCCATCCAATCCTTTATTTTACATTTTACATTTACACGTATATGAAGTTCCGTGATACATATGCCGACAATGTTTTTTTTTAAATAGTGACCTGACCGACTGATCCCCACCGATATTTATTGAGGCTATCGATTATAACCAAAACTGAAAAATTGTAAATTGACATAATATGGCAGTTGCTTTATTGGTGACAGATATTGTCTGTACCTCATGAGAATATTATTGATAAATAATAAATAAACTTCATTACTTTACATACATATCAAAAGTTAAATAAATGGTTAGAAAGACTGGTAATTCTTTATGATTCATTAACATTACTATCACTACTAACAACGTTATTTAGTAGTCAGTGATGTAACTTATTTATATTTAGTTGTAATACATTTAAAATGTATTTATAATAATTTTAATTCTGTGTAAGAGAAAATGTAACTACTTTTATTTAATACTTTTTTTCATAGGTCAAAATCCATGTAATGCCTGCATTAGTATTCTAAAGCATTTTTAGTGTTAAAGAAATACAGGAAGATATTTTTAACCAAATAACTTTTGCCAGTGTACTATCCAAGGTATACTTTAATACAACCACACTATTTCCTATTTTGAATAAAATTTTACAAACAAACCTTGTGAAGTGGTTTAATTGAAATCCGCATGATATCCGAGCTTAAAGTTTTCTGTTTTTTAACAAACTCTTTAAATGATTCCACTGTTGTTGATATCTCATTCGGCAGCTTTTGTTGCATAGGAGGTTCACCTGAAAATAACAAAATTAATTATATGTATGGTATAATAGTTATACTAAATATGATGTTCATATCACAATTGATTCAAAATAGACGAATAAAGAATGTTTTTAAAAAAGAATTTTTAAATTTTACATCTAATTAATTTATAATTTAATATAGATGTTTATTATTTTACATTCTAAAATCTTACTTAATTCAATGTCTATAGTTTGTTGTAGGAAAATAACAAAGTAATAAAAATAAAGGATTTACAAGCATAACTAACTTTTGCCATCCGTAGATGTGGTATTGGTGATACCAGATTGAGCAACACCCCCGAGTCCAAGGCTTGGAGCCGCTACAACAAGAGAAAATACTTAAAAGTAAGATGAATTTAAATCAAATATCTATATATTACAACACAGACTCCTTGACTGTTACAATTATCTTATTAAAAACCATTAAAATGCTGAACTTGTTATTTTATAACATATATACATATTACAATAATAAATATATGACTTATTAAACACAAAAACAGTGTAGGATTATTTACCCTTATCAACTACCCATACAATATTAGATACAGCTTTGTTAGACACAGTTATTCATATAAATTATAAAGAATTGACGTAACAAGGTGTGAGATCTATAGGTAATTAAATTCAATAAAAATAACTAATTTTGAAACTTAAGATAAAATAATAGTTCTGCCTAAACTTTATTATTATTTTATTTTTTATCTTTAAAAATTCTTATTATTTCATTATGTTATATATTATTTCGTTATATCTTATTATCCCAATTCCAAAACTGGTTAGTACATATAAAAACCATTAACCATTAAATTCAATACCTGAAGTAGACAGTTGGGTGCCAGTTACATTGGTTGCCCCTAATGGATTGCCTGCAAATATTACACTAGAGAATTGTTTGTAAGCTAAAATAATATATAGCTAATAGATAGTTTCAGTTATTTAACTGTGGTATTTAAAAGATATGGGGGACTTTCTAGTACCTACAAAATATAATTTATTTACTCAATTAATTCACAAAGTATTTGTAACTCAAGCATAAATGTAATCAATTTCAATGACAAAACAACAACAACAAAATAAACAAAATTTATATTAATTTATTTATATAAATGCTTTAAAGTCAGCTGGAAGAGATTTCATTTTGAGATAAGTAGTGCCTTTGTACAAATCCATGTTAAAATATGTTTATTTTATAAGTATACATAAATATTAAATAAATAAATAATAAGTTTTACACTTACATGATGGCTTAATAGTATGATAACAATCTCTCCTACTGCTTTTAATTATATATAAATGCTCATTTGGTACATTAAGAGGTGGCATGGGAATATAGGGACTGAAGAATGGACTTTGATTTGGATACATTTATCTGGAAATTGTTTGTAACTTACTAATTTTTTATGTTGTATATATCCATTATTATAGTCTAAATAACAATAATAATACATATATACCCAAATAAAATCCCTGAACATAATGTTCGAGGTATATTGACAAGACACCAACTTAAGACATATTTTGTAACTCTATACCATTTCATAACCTTTTAATTAATGAATTAAATATTCTGATGGTTTGTTACATTTATTAGCGTTGCTAATGATTTGCTATTATGTTATGGCAGGAATCATCTCGGTATTTTTGGAATGTTTAAGGCATTTAAGCATGCACATATATTTTACTTAAGTGTTTTATTTGTATGCAGGATCAAGAAAAGTGTTAGCGGCTACCAAAATTCCTTAAAAAATATTATATAATAATAAATAATTATTATATTACAATGCCTTTATATTACAAAAAATATTAAATAAACCAAGTACAAACTCACCAAAAGCACTAGTAGTTGTAGTAGCAGTAGACCCCAGTGACCAGTTAGATTGAGTGGAAGCACCAAAACCAAACCCGCCTAAACCACCAAGACCACTGCTTGTGGTTGTAGTTGTGCCAAATGATAACCCTGAAATAAATTTGTATTATTATTTTATGTACAAAATAGAAGAGTAACAATGTAAGAGAAAGATATTTAGATGAAGTTATCCGCAAGTTGGGACTATTATTAGGTGTATGATCTATTCTATTTACATTTAATTTTTATTATTAATTTTATTTACATTAAATTTGATAGTAAATATAGTATCAATGTAACATAACATCAATTTAATTATAACATTTTAAGTCTTAAACAATGTTTAAAACATGATTTTAGAAAATACCTCAAGGTACGTGTATAGCTCTGATCAAAAATTAAAGGTATGTCTTTTCTATTAATAACTTATAACTTTACATACATTTTGTAAAAGATTTTTTTTACTCTAACAAAGTTCTATCATATACTTTTTAATAATTATCAAAAAAATATATAGTAAATGTTAAGCTGTAAGTTCTAAAACACAACATAATTAAAATTATATAGTAATAACATTTGTTTCCAATTATCTATCTATATATATATCTACCTTACAGTTTATATTAGCCGTGTGGCACTTACTTCAACTTATAATAAATGAAGAATGAAATATTTATGATTATGAACAGACTTCTACTGATGATTGTTAATATTGGTTTTTATCATCATCCAATATTAATATACATTAAATGATGGTAAAACTAATATTAACAAACAAAACAATAGAACTACCTTTAAATTTCCTATCATAACTTATATTATCACATACAGAATCATCTATTCATCAAGGTAAGTAACAAAGTAATAGTTCAGTTGGCAGAGAAACGGATGAACTAGCTATTACTGAGATATTGTAAGTTCTAATGTTTAGAAAAAAATACATTGTTATAAATATACAGTACCTGTAGAAGCTGCTGTACTAGTTCCAGTACCAAAGCTAAGTCCTCCTGCTCCAAATGATGTGTTAGCACCAAATGCTGGTGTAGTTGTGGCACCTACAATAATATGAAATTTACAATTTAGTTATCCTTATTTATCAAAATTAAAGCTTAATAAATATACAAATAAATATAAGTGATAAAGAGCATGTTTGATAAGAAATATTTATTAATGCGTAGATTTTTTTTAATGTATCCTGTATTAAATATAAAGTTACTAATTACCAAATGCAGGAGTAGGTGCACCAAATGCGGGAGCACTAGATACACCAAATGATAGTGAAGTGGTTGCTCCAAAAGCTGGTGCATTTGTTGTAGCTCCAAAACTTGTGTTTGCACCAAATGTGGGGGCAGCAGCCCCAAATGCAGGAGTGGTACCAAACGCCGGTGCAGTTCCTGTTGCAGTCCCAAAAGCTGGGGCGGACGTTGCAGGAGCCCCGAAAAGTCCCGTGGCCTGAGTTGTTGACGTTAGACCAAAACCAGTTGTTGAAGGCCTAGAAGTATTTTAATTCAAATTAAAAGCTACTGCTTTATAACGAACCAGTAATTTATAACAAATAAAATTAAAAACCCCGAGGTTGTCAAGATAGAACTTTTAAATTTTTAATCTTTTTTTTGACAAGTAACAAGTGGGTGAGGTTATAATTGATGACAATAAGTAATTAATAAGATATAAACTATATAAAAAACTTATTCAGAAAAATCATGAAATTATAGAAATTTCTATAATTTACAAAGTTTTAAAATATGAATGATATAACTTACTTATTAGCGCCAAAACTAAATCCTCCGGTTAAGCCTGTTGATGCTGGAGCACTCGACGGTGTGCCAAACGAAAAAGACATTTTTAAAAATTACTTTTAAAACTTTTTTGGCATAAATGTTAATCTATTCTTTATAACATTCAATAATATTTTCGTTTTTAAATTTTAATTAAATACGTTAGCAGGGTACGGTATCGCGCGTCACGCGCATTTGACAGATCTGTCATCTGAGTCTGAAGTCTGAACTAGTGATGTGACTGCGAGGCCTATAAACTGGTACTTGAATGAAAAAAAATTAAGCTGTTCTTTTAGTTTCTGATGTATTATATATAAGGGATAAAACTTGATATGATTCTAATGTCTATTAATCTAGTAGCAAAAAAAATAATAATTTTGTACTGTAAAAAATACTTGTTGTCTGAAATCAACCCAACAAGCGAGTAGTACAGAACATTAAAGATTATCATGCATGAAAAAAAGGCAAATTGAATGCATAAAAATTAAAGATGTTTTTGGCTTGAGTTTCTTTAACATAATTTTTACTCATCCTTGGTGCGAAACAATTTAACATTTAACAATTTAACAATTTAACTTAGATATTTCCTTATACTATCAATCTTTCACTCCAAAATAAAACGGTATGGCTTAAAAAAATAATGATTATCACACGTAGGATTGTCGTAGCAAGACTGAGATCACTTGAGCGGCATTTTGAACCATTTTTGACCAATTTTAAAACTGCAGTAAGTACCTAGTTATTTTCGCATAGTTTAGTTAAGTAAAAAAAACTGACATAGAAGTTAAAACAAGTAGATTAAATTAAAATACTTACACGTAAGTGAAGATTACGTAAAAAAATATAAACAGTTTATAAAGTTTTACTTACTGGGCCGAGATCATTTTAATACACCATTTTTTATAGCATTCTTTTGGCTTTAGATCTATATATGCGAGCTTAATAAGAAAGCTTTCATCTTAGGGTATATATCCTGGTCTGATCGGCTGGCTAACGGACTTTCTGAGCCAGAGATCTTTCCGAGTAGTTGTCGACGGGTGTTCCTCAGTGCCCTTGACAATAAGTGCCGGAGTGCCTCAGGGGTCCGTCCTTTCTGCAACTCTTTTTCTGCTGCACATTAACGATTTGTTGAAGCCCGGTATCTATGGGTATGCAGACGACAACATAGTTGTAGAAAGATATCTGCCGAGTACTCAGGCTAGTACAGATCGAGTGCAGTCTGAAAGAGAATCCATGCAGCGTTTGAGTGACAAACTTCAGGTAGTCTTCGCATGGAGCAATGCCAATCTTGTCAAATTCAACGCCACCAAAACGCAGACGTGTCTGTTCACCGCCCAAAGGAGCCCTTTCAACTTGGCTCCTACTTTCCACAATGTATCCTTACATACAGTTACCGGCTTCAGTTGTTGGGCTTTGAGATTTCCTCGAACCTAAACTTTGGTAACTAAACTAAGAGCAAGAGCTGCAGCAGGAAAGCTTGTCGTTCTTGCAAAGGTCCGGAAGTACTTTACACCGGGATCCGGTCGTCTGTAGAGTACTGTGGTCACATTTTTGCTGGTGCCGCAAAGTCTCATCTTGCGGTTCTGAACTCAATTGAGAGACGAGCGAAGAGGCTTATAGGCTATCGGGAACTGGTCGAAGCCTACCTCCACAGCCTTGAACGCTGACGTAGAATTGCTAGCCTCTTAGTATTCTATAGGATACATTTTGGTGAGTGTGCGCAGGAATTACACGATCTGATTCTCCAGGCCCCCTTCCATCACCGGACGTTCTGACGCACGGTAGGTATCCATCCTTTTGTTGTGGACATTCTACCTGTCCGAACGAAGCGCTTTGCTTCGTCTTTTTTACTGCGTACAGTAAAGGATTGGAACAGCTTGCCTGCGTCGATATTTCCGGCCGAATACAATGTGGATACATTCAAGAGATGACTGAATAGGTTGCTAGGGTAATGCACCTTACCACCTAAGACTACATTCTACTTCCCATCAGGTGGAATGTAGTCAAGCATTGCCCTAAAATAAAAAATAAAATTAAAAAAAATTGTGGTTGGAAGTAATTGTCGATGCTCGAAATCCATAACTACTTTCGTATAGCTCTAGTCTCTAGCTAACACTAGAAAGATATAAAAAATACTGTAGATATAATATCAATAACATGTTAAACATCAACTACATAGTGCGCTGTGGCAATTGTACATTCTGTAGTCGATAATTTCTAAAATGGCTCTTGATATCATATATTAGCGAATGAGACCTGAGATCGCAGAGTCTTCACCTACGAACATACAATCTTTTGGTTTATCTGTGATCAACTAAAAATATATATTAGTGCTTCCATTTTATACGTACAGGTGATTTCTAGTCTTGTGTCAATTCTAACCAAGATTTTTTATAGGATATTTTTATAGAAATCTTTATCGTCGTATAGTTTTTACATATTTGACTACATGAACTCAATTCAAATCTCGCCAGGGAGAGGCAACTAAACCCAAAGGAGGTTAGTTGCCTCTCCTAACCCTAACCGCATAAAAGACAGTGCTTAGAAAAAAACATCACATATTATAAAAATACAGCTTCGAGTTCAAGCCAGTAGAGTGTCATTATTGAAATTTACAATAAAAACTTTTTCAGATAACACTGGACAATACTTTTAATCAATATAAAAACGAAATATGTCAGAATTATTCTAGTTACAAAGACCTACTTACTCATCCTTCGTGACATTAAAAAAATATTTTGTGGCCTTTGGGGTAGCCAAAATAAATCATAAAGAAAATAAAAAGAAGAAAACAACGATTATTATTCTACTTAACAGAATAATTAATTAGTTAAAGAAGAAACAATTGTGTAAGATGAATTACTTGGCCTGCGGTGGTAATTTTAGAACTTCTTACCAAGTCCTTTATAAAACAACCCCAATTGTGTTAAATATTTCAAGTAATCCGCGGTCGTATCCGCTGACTCCACCGAAAAATTACAAATATGAAAGTAAATTAGCAGAAGAGCAATACAAAATATTACCAACTGGTAACATTCGAGTAAGATGTGGATATTCAGAGCCAAGTCAATCTTTTAGCTCATCCTTGTTTTAATATTATTACAAACAGAAATACAATACACTATTCTTCTGTAATTAATTATGGTCAACATAATTTCGTTCAAGAACAAGGTGGCTACCTTACCTACTTATTTATTTGAAAATTATAACACACTATTATGTTTTTTTTAATTTATCTGTTTGTTTCATCTTAAAACCGGGGAAATTGAATAGTAACCTACTTTGAGCCTTAGCATGCCTGTTTTATTTCAGATAATTTAATTTTAGTAAAGTGTGTGGTGACTGGTGTGTGGTGACTGGTGGTCGGGACGGTGGTGTAATTTTCCACCGTAATGATAAAGACGATCACATATAGAATGCTTACAATTCACCGAGACGGACAGCGATACGGTAACTCAATTGGTAGAGCGACGGAACGGTTTCCCAGAGGTCGCGAGTTCGAGCCCTGTCCGTATCGGTTTATTTTTCATTCTTTATTTATATACATTTAAGTAAGCTACACATGCCTAAAGATATTTTCAAACATTAATTTCGGTAGTGGCATCTTTTCAATGTTCATTCAAGAAGCTTAATAGATGTCACCACCGTCCCAATAAAGACGATCTTATATAGAATTCACCGAGACGGGTAGCGATACGGTAGCTCAGTTGGTAGAGCGTACTGGATGGTTTCCCAGAGGTCGCATTCGAATCCCTGCCTGTATCTGTTTATTTTTAACATGTCTATACATTTTTATAGACATTTTCAAACATTAGTAAAGTGTAGAATTATTGTACAGAAACCTAATCTCAAATTTCTCAAAACCACGTTACGAACCACGTTAATCTCAAAACTTATATCTCAAAACTTATATCTCAAAACTTATATCTCAAAACTTATATTAGTAAAGTGGTTATGTTTTCATAGTTAAAAAACGTGGTTAATTTTTTTAAAAAAAAGTGCAAAAATAAGTTTATGGACTGAATCTTTAATATATTAGTAATGAATTTTGCCTCTTTTCACTTTTCTTGTCTTTTTCTTTCGTGTCGATAGGTCACGCTGCTAGCATGAAAAATGCTTATAAAAACAAAGTGTCAAATTCGTGGAAATTTATGCTCTATTAGGGCTACAAACAAGTTAAAGAAACTAAATTAGGTATGTTGTTGGTACAATTGGTAGAGCGACGGGACGGTTTCCCAGAGGTCACGAGTTCCAATCCCTGCCCGTGTCGGTTTATTTTTCATTCTATATTTATATAGGTATGTAGTTTCATTTGTGGGACAGTTGTAATAAAATCTTAATAAGCCATGTTGAGACAATCTCTTACTCTTATGCATAAAATATTGAAATTCATGTAGTTTTTATCACCTCTAGATATAAAACTTTCTCTATGAACAACTTCGTAAAGGCTATGAATGAGGATTGTGATTCATTATTATTATTTAGGAAAGTAACAACAAAAGTGACACTAAAATAAGATGGCGTATTCGGTATTTGTAGGTCCGGAATTCTAATCAGAAAATAAATTTAGGTAATATTTAAAGACTAAGGGATTTAGAAAAACCTGTTTGATATTTTTTATGATCATGTTCTATGTCCTATGATATCCAAAAATATACACACATCTTGCATACATTTTATGTGATATTAAGTCAAGACGGTGGTTACAACTAGTACTCTAAAACTAAATATTTAAAATAACATTCCTATTAGACTAGCGGATAAGCCGTAATTATTATATTATCAATCAATAAATAGGTACACCTAGCTATTTGCAATACCTACCTAGTTAATTTTATAATAAAAGGGCTGCTTTAGTGTTGAACATGGACGTGACGTAAGGGCATTACATACCCAGTTTGAAGGCAAATTCATAGATGTCGCTATATGAAATAACGTACATTACGTTTGTTATTATTAAATACTCAAATAATATTTATTATATTATTTATCGAAACTAGATGCTTATCATATTAATAATAAAAGCATATTTAAATTAAAAACATAACATTTATCATATAATTATTAAATTTATAATTTTGATGACACTGGGTTTTAATTTGTCAATGTATATTCAATACAATATTTAATTGATGCTCAATATATATTTTTTATATCAAATAAACTTACACATTTCTTTAATGAAGATATCAAAGACAAAACTTATTCAAATCGAATTCTGATTTACGATCCTTTACAACTATCCAAAGTAAGCAGCAAGGGTCGCAAGTTTAATTGACTTCTGAGATTTTTAATTAGAAACTTAATAAAAGATACACCGAAGGAACAGAACACGGGGCTCTAAAACGATATTACGAATCTTAAATGTTCTTTAATATCTACGACACGACTACGACTATTTAGTGTGCAGGTTGGACGTGTTTTGTTTGTGTTTAACAATCTTTGTTTTTCTTTGATTTAAATCAAAAGATCGGGATAAATTATTCACATTTAAATTGCTTATACCAAAAAAATACAATATTGGACGATAACAGCAACGTCTTTAGCTTTTGGATTAACTAAGTAACAATTCTAACACCATATAAAAATATATAAATAGATAACAAAATGTCATTTTAAGGAGTCTTTAGTAAGCAGTGAGACAGACAACTCCGTATAATCTATCAGATTATAATGACTCCTATGTCCTTTTTATCGGAAGGATATGTCTTTATTTATAAAGTTTCTTGATATTTCATCACGGCGCGACGAGTTTTAACAAAGTTTCCGTTTGTTTGTCTTCTGGCTGTCTGTAAGTTTTTTCTACATTTTTCTTCAATCTTAGTTTTGATTAAGGAAATTGAACTTTCCTGCTGGTTCAGGTAAATATTACTATTTTTAGATTGCTGCTAACCTTATAAATATAAAGTCACAATTAACCTAGTGTTTACATTTACACTTGAATATTTAAAACAACTAATATTTGAAACTTACAGTAACAAAATACTGCCACATTTCAGAGGCAATTTACAATATTATATAACAGGCTGAAATGTTTTTATTCAAATTATAATATTTGAATATAAAATTAGAGTTACTCGTCCACGAATTTTAATTAATCCATAAAACTCTAAATTGTTTTAATTGGCTTTGCTAAATGTGTTTTTCTATATAAAACAGGGTGAGAAATATTCTATCCTAAAGAATTGGAAAGATAAATAATTATTATAATTATTTTATAAATTAACTTTAATTATTATTCAACAAGCTAAAGTCTCACGCATCATCAGCTTATAAAAAATGTTGACTTTGATTTTGAAACGATTACTAACAGAAATCAGTCATCAATTTATATCCTTAATAAATTAAATGTGTCTTATTACCTATTTGTTATAGTTGTATTTTTTATGCTTCGTTCTTAAATTAAATCACTACATTAAGATTCACTACGACTTGAGATATTCTATTTATTTTTAACATATAAGTACCTATCGCCATTATTTCTAATCTGCACGCTATGCTTGGAATTAGAGGAAATACAAAACTATTTAACCAGACACGCAACTTATCATTAATATACAGTAATAATATTACTTGCCCAGAATATTCCATATATATATATTAATTCCAGCCTCCCCACCGTGAAATCTGTAAACGTAATTATATCTAACCTTTGCTTAACACATCGTTTCCTGTATAAAACAAACCATTTTCATATTAGATAAACTTTATTACAATGGGATAAAGGTCATTATTCTCTGTGACTGTATTGGAGTAGGTTTGCGCGCCCACCCTTTGTTGTCTACCGACTAGACTAGGGTGCATTTTGTTTTATTTGCGCGGCACTGCGTCGCGATCGATGGGGTGCATTTATGAATTTGTTGGTTCCAGATTAGTTCCTGGTCACCTTTTGTTCTTAAATTGAATCTTTTGAATTTGGAATGGAATGGTAGCGGTTTTTTTTATTATTATGACAACAGTGGGTATTGATGAATGAATGCATTCTGAATTTGAATGCTAACTTCATCTTCCAAGTTCTAAAACTTTGAGATTACTTTAATTGTGTATATATCAACGGTTTTTATTATTATTATGGTAACATTGGGTAATAGTATCTATAAATTCATTTTGAATTTGAATAATAACTTCATCTTCCAAGTTCTAAAACTTCAAGATTACTTCTAAGTTGTGAGTATATCAAAGCTTTGTCTTAGATATCTTAGTTGAATTGGCTTCTTGTTTGCTTCATAGCAGACACGTTTTGAGGTTTACTTAAATTTTCGTATATCAAAAATAATTGTAATAAATATATTTGTTAGAGAACAGATAAATATTCGTTTTTTAAGTGATAGATCGAGCTTTATTTATTAGTAACTTAATAAGAATTCACATAGTTAGTACAAAAACACAGTCTCATTCATATCATATAAGTATTTGTTGGACGATGCAAAAATAAGGATGTAAAATGTCCTGGTCGAAGAATTAAGATAGATTCCACGAAAAACATAAATGTGAAATGAGAACCAAGTTTAATATTGGTTACTGACTTCAACGAAAAAAAGAGACCTAAATGGGTGCCAAGTTCAATTATCAGTCGCGATATTTATTTATAGCAATATAATAAAAATAAAATATTTTATAAAAACTTAAAATATAATTTCTTCATATAACTTATAATAATATACTAAAGCGTAAGGTCTGATTTTTAAGCTGTATTGAGTTACTGAGTATAGAATTCAGTTCTAAATCAGAGTCAGCCCAATAGTTTTGTTTCTTAGTGACGGTAATTTCTTAAAAAATTTCATAATTTTATATATTGTAATCCATAATTCTTAAAAAGTTATAATAATGTATCTTAGTTTCTTTCGCTTGATATTTGTTATAAGGTCAGAGTTGGTCTGTCCTTGTGTATACGAAATATTTTGGATAGCTTAAAACTTTATTAAAAAAATGATCAATTAAAGGACCATTTAATAGTTAATAATTATTAATATATGACATAAAATAATCCATAAAAAATCTCTTACATATATATTAGGTATATTCTCCCAGGTAATAGGACTTCATAGATATCACAAAATCTGAAGTCCTCAAGAAGAACTTACTATAAATGAATTCAAAACATAATAAAGCACGTATGACTCAAAGGAATAAGCTCTTAGGCTCCATTGTTAATGGTGATACTTGTGATATGTTTGGGCGTCGCGACTCATCGATCCACACCTGTGGCCTTTGTCACAGACTTCTCTGCCCTAGAACGTCAAATGTGAGCTTCGTATAGTTCTGTTTTTTTAATAATTTTACATATACAAACTCTTTACATGAAAAAGAGGTTGAACTACTAAGTATGAAATGGCATAGCTTCTTTTAATATCCATTTGACATATACAACCTTTTTAATAAAGGAATCTCGATCTTTATTTGACTACTTTTTCCATTAAGAAACTTGATTTAAAATATTTCATAGCAATGATGTTACAAATGATACATACTACTAAATTAGAAGTTGAATTATAATGTGGTGAGTTCTCTTTTGACCTCAACAACACGTTTTCCGCCTTAAAATCGAAAACATAAGACTCACGGGCTGGACTCTAGAAAGTCAGTCAAATACTATCCCAAAAGCAGTTTGAACCAAAAGATGCTGCTGGCAAGTGTATGCTGGTTTATTGCTGCTATTAATTATTCCTGTAAAAATAATTGCTATTATAAAGACATTTGAGATATGATCGATAGGCTCGCTGTCAGACAACTAAAATTAATAAAACATTCTAGAATATTCCTGCAGAACAACACTTCACACAAGGAATGGTTTCATAATTGTAGAAGCTTGGACTTTAAACTCTTCGTTACTCACCGTATGCTCAGATCGTGCTTCTACGGAGTTTTTTTTCTCAGATGGATATTTTTATACAGTGGAAAAACCACTTCAATGCGTCAACTGCGGTGACGAATTAATGATTTATTATTTGATTCGCGAACTTTCTATTCCAGAGGATCAGTAATTCCTCTGGAATAGGAAAATTTCCTCAGGAAAGTTTGAGAATCGCATAAAACAACACCAATGATATCCAATACTTTGATTATTTGATTACAAGCACTTTTTTATTATCATGCAAAAAAGCTGGTTTCTTCTTTATATTTAAACGGAAACTTTTTACACAAAGACTTAAAAAAACAAAGAAAAAAATAAAACACTTAAAACTGAAACGTGCTGAATTACGTTCTAGGGCATCCTGTCTGCATTTTATTGCATTACCGATCCTTCGAACCAAACGTTTCAGGGAAATTTTCCAGACCCATCAATTACAAGTAGCTTAAAGCGCTTTCTGCTTAATAAACATCCACTGCTTAATTAGTAATAAAGCGATTATTTCTCATTGACTTAACACTTAAATTAAAATTGTTTGTTTATCGTTCTACTGCAAAGAGATTACCAATTAATTATATAATACTAGCTGACCCGAAAATAGTTGTTCTGTTCTAACTATGAATAATTCGAAGTGATATAATTAATAAAAACATATTTAAGATAATTATGATGTTTACATCTGTTTTAATTATAGCGCGGATTTATTTAAATCGCGCCAACTGTCAAATGACTGACAGTAATGACATATCGATAAGGTTACATTAAAATGGATAATATGGTCCTTAAGTTATCTTAATTTTTCATACTGACCGCGAACAGCACCAAATAAAAGAATGACCGAAGACGCTCCAGCCATTAACGGTTTGACCTAAGAAAGTAGATCATTTTTTATTTATATAGATTTTTCTATAAAAAAGATAAATGAAGAGCGCCAAAATAGACAATCCAACCTACTCGTATTTATAATGTTTAATTTATTTATATCCATCCATCTCTACACTTCAAATATCTACAAAAGCAGGAAAAGCATTTCTACATACATATATATTGTATAAATATGTATATAATACAAGGCTGTTTGTTGTTTATTCTGTATTTTTCGTATTTAGCAACATAAACATCTTTTACATTACGATAAATAAATATTGTCGGTGCAGATTGAGAGGAATTAGAATCGTAAAGTGGTGAAGGGACAAGTTAAAATGATTATATTTTAATGTTTGATACCAGTTTCACTGGCTTCCTCATGTGTATACTATAAGACAATCAACTTTTAAGATATACGAAATTTATTAGGGATATTATATCATAGTCTTATTACAGTAATACGTCTACATAGCTCCTTCGTACCATTCTTGCTATTTTTTATCAACTCAGTTCCAGTATCCAGCAGTTATTATGAAAAACAAATATTTTTATAAATTAAATTATAAGCATAAAATGACGTTAGTACTTAGTGTTGAGATATATAATTTTGCAATTGTTTATTAATTTCTTAACTTGTCTCTTCTCTAAGCATCACGAAGAAATTGGTTCCATCCGCAACATCTCGCTTAATAAGATTCGTCTTCGTTTGATTTACTTATATAAATAATTTATATAATATATACTTATTGGATTCGTGTTAGGCAGTTTTAATTAAAATTCTAAGTAAAATATAATGTAAACGAGTATATTTTTAATCCCCGACTTAAAAAAGGGAGGTGCTATAAGTTTGACCTGTTGATCTGTGTATCTGTCTATCTGTGTGTCTGTCTGTGAAAATGTAGCAGCCAAACGCATGGACGGATTTGATTGAAGTTTCTTTTAATCGAAAGCCTGGATGGTCGAGATGGTTCTTAGCTATGTTTGGTCAAAATAGAAATAGTCGTCTCCAAGATATTGAGGTTTTATTGGTGCGGGTGAAAGGTTCTTATGCAATATTGATAGAAATACTCAAGCAAGTGAAAATTTCTGTATCCTTAGGTTCATTTAGTACAATAATGAATGAAATGAGTACAATAATGAATGAAAAAATGAAAGTAAGTTACCAAGGCAAATATAAAAAAAAATCGATATCGAATCGTATAGTCTACGCCCTCGTAACTTCGTAAAATTAATACCATCGTCAACGTATGTACAACGGTCCCCGGACGCAACGACTTTAATAAGTACATATATATTATTATTTTTAGTATATTATTATTTTTTTAAGAAATAATTTCATTTTAAGAAAAAAAATATCAATAAACATAATATGTCTAAACTTAAAAATATACACAAAACAGTTTAAAACATTATTAACTTTCCTGCACTAAGACTGAAATTTTTCAGCTAATTTAAAATAAGAAAAAAAACACTATAAACAATAAAGTGCAATTTTGATATATTTCTCATTCTAGACTTTTTTTTTCTTAACCAGATCTCGTAAACATTTAATCGAGACACTATAAATTAACTTTTCCATGGGTCGGAAATAGATAGTGAATCATTTTCTAGTGACCATAAAAATGAAATGGCCCGAGAGTAAATTGTGTTTTATTCTAAAATAAGAATTTTATTTTTAAACCAACACTGAAAATGTGATTTAGATGCGAGTAAAACCGATTGTAATCTTGATTTCAAACCAACAGATAGGCAGACAACTTATTATCTTTTTCTTTATCTGGGTTTACTGTTTAATTTAATACTAGATTTTGCCGCGACTTCAAGCGTCTTAACCATACTACTAACTCACCTTTAACCACCACCTCTTCAATCTTTATTTTCAAATATTGACAAAAATTCATACTCTTTTCTAAGCATTGGACTATCTCTAATAAATGATCATAATCTGTTTATCGGTTTGGCCGTGGTGGTGCTAAAAGCTTAACAGACACAATTTTTTATTCTTTTTTTATAATATTAGTATAGATTAAATATACAATTTTGCTGCCAGTTACAATTCTATTAAAGGTATTGATTTCTAAATATTCAAAGAAAAGACTTGGCTATCGTACAAAAAACATGCATTAATTCAATTTATAAAGAGCACACTGATTATAAGCAATATTTTTATATACTATCCTGTTATATGTTTGTGTAGAGTCCTGTAACTATCAAGTAATATTCTAGAATTGCTCTTAGCCAATTCATTGCAGATCACTTGGGTAGATGTCGCATTGGATTTCCAAAGTCTAGATAGAGTCGGTCCGGAAGAAATATAGTCCTAAAAGAAAAACCGATTTAAAGACAATAATATAGGATTATTTTATATTTATCATTCATATGAATCTTCATTCAAGATTGTTAGAAGCGAATAAAGCATATTAATAATTTTACAAAATTAGGGACTAAATTTTTACTTTTTACTTTAAATAAACGGTTTTAAACGTTTCTTTATTAAGTTTTAACAAAAACATTGCTACAATTTATGATATAAAAAATAAATTGAAACCGAATATGTATTACCTATTATTAATTTTTAAATAAAACAACATATAGTTGAAAATAAATAATCACAAGTCACAATTGCTATGCTACAAAAAAAAAAACATAATTGTCTGAAGCCCGTTCTAGCTGTTTTATTCTGTACACATAATATTCCAGTAAGTAAGTGACTGTGGGGTTATTTAAATGTAAAATAAGTGTTTTATATTTTATACTTCTTATTATCTTGAACTGTTTCAACATCCTTATTATTTTCCTCTCCTATCCCTTATTCTATTCCTGTGGCTAATCCTATACCTTATTTTATTATTAATCTCAAATATAACACTAATCTCTTTGTTTGAATCGTAACCAAAAAGCCCCTAAGTAGTTTAGAGTTCCTAAACTTTTAGAGTTCTAATTGTTTTTCTAACCCTAATCTATTTCTTAATCCTAATCTCAGAACATAAACTCTAATCCCACTTCTTATCCTAGTTACTATTTATTGTAAAATACTTATATTAAGTGCCTCTGAAGAAAATATATATTATAGTTGTATTATTAAACACATATTGTGATCGTAGGCTCTTATATAATAATCAAGAGATGTGTGCAGTACATTAAAACAGTTTCTTTCAGTTCCCATTCTAAAGAAGGTACTTTCCATCCTTATCAAGTTACTAAGACATTATTATATGTATTATTTTATACTAAAACAACAATATCATAATACTAACATTAAGTACCTGTTAACATTTACAACAGTTGGCACTGTTTCAGGATATTTTATCGTGCAACATGCAACAATGAAAACGTTTCGTGACGTGACTCGTCAAAAATGTGAAATTATTATGAATATTGGTTATCATACAATTCTGTTATATCCATCGGTGTTAGATATTTTTTTTAACATGGACACAATGTAATGTAGCGATAATATAACCAACAGTCTGTGGCCATTTTTATTGTGATTGACACTCACGGAGAGTTGTCTGTCTAGACATGTATATACTTATATTTTACACTTTGTGTTGAAATTTGTTGATGGAATTTCATAACTAAATGTTTTTAAAATGAAAAATATATGCTTGTTTCACTATTTAATGATTTTATATTTATGCTATGGATCGGTTTCGAACATCATCGTCAGGCATATTCGTATAACATCATTAAATAGTGGAACTTAGTACAAGCATATATTTTTCATTTTAAAAACATTTATGTATATATATATGTTTACATATGTATATAATATATCCCAATAGTCACTGGATTTAGTCCTATGTTTTTAAATATAATTAAAAACACGTAATGCTATTACGTGTTAGTTTCACAACTAACACGTAATAGCATACCTCACGGTAACAACAAAAGTCAGAATAATCTTTATAACGTTAAATAAAAATGAAGCCGTTATCAGTTATTACAAAATTCACCACACAACAAAGTATGTTATAAAAAGATGAACGTCCAGTAAAAATAAACGAAATAATCAAAAATACAATTAAAATGTCCCATTTTCATTTTCATAAAAAGTAACTTATATAATCGGTCGCTTTTTAAAATTGTTTTTCATTTTCATAAAACAACTCTCGATTTTAATACTTCATTGTTTGTATTCTTTGGGGTTTCGGTTGACGAAAATATATATTTTATTTTGGCAGCGTTTGTTAATTGTGAGTTTCAAATCTTTTCTTTTATGCACCTTTGTATTGGAAATTACTTTTATTTTGGAGCGTAAATGAACTTAATATTATTTGTTTTTTACATCAACATGGGTAGGACTTGAACCGGTTACCTCTGAGGTGCCGTCCCGTCGATCTGACATTTGAGCTAACTATATTATCCTCTTTATCAGGACTAATTTTATTATTTACTAAATTTATTTTAGCTACCAAAAAAATGTAGAGGTAAAGACTATCTATTTCTGACGACGATTAAACTAAATGTTTAAAAAAAAGCCTGGTAGATGTCGCCTCTGTCCCGATAAGTATAATTATATATAGTATGCTAAATGCACCGAAGCGCGTATAACTATACGATAGCTCAATTGCCAGAGCGACAGGACGAATTCCAAGACGTCACGGATTCGAATCCTGTCCGTATTTAATTGCTATTCATTGTGCATATAAAACTAACTTACAATAATGAAAGTTTATTAAAAACTTTTTATTTATATAAGTAACGTTTACTTTAACCCTTGCAATATCCTCGGTTTAAGATTATTTATGTTACCACTATGTAGCGCAGTTAAACGAGGCGAAATATATTGTTGGCTTCCTGAGCCTCTGCTCTTGGGCTAAGAAAGGATTTGGGATGAAGCACACTACATTCATAAGTTCGGAGATTATTTGGGATATAAATATTGGTTTAACCTTAATGTTGTTACATTGTTAAGCCAATTTTGTTAATTCGTTTTTATATTATCTTGGTATTTTTATAATTTCTGTTGCCATTTTCCAAAAAGTAGTAGATTTTTAAATTTTGAAATAAATTTTGAGTGAAAAGATTTAGTTAGGATTTAAACCTGCGACCCCTTGGATATATGTTTATTTACAATAAGCTTAAATGGGTATATATTGTTTAAATGTTTTTTAGAAATTCTAAATATCATTGACATACAAGTAAAGCATTATCTTTTTTTTTCTTTAGATTATAATTATCACAAGATGTTTAAAAGATTAGTCCGAACAAACAGACAGACATATATATGACATAGAAATAATAATATGGGTTTAGGAATAGTTAACACGAATTAGTCAATAGGCACTTCAACTGATTTATATTACTTTATATATTGGAATACCATCATGTTTATAATAATTAAAAATAAGTAATGTATAATGTTAGTAATCCTTCTAATAATATTATAAGCTTAAGATAATTTTTAAGTTATTAGAATAAAGAGGTTGTCTCTAAGAATAATGCAGCTTTAAGCTCAAACAACATTCTTTGTAATACTTGAGTTCCAATATCATATATTTACTTAGTAATCATTGTTCCTCTCGGTTCCTTGGAATTCATAATAATAATAATTATTATTAATACATAGCTTCGCTTATCGGGTCCTACTTTCGTGGTTTCGATCAATGAAAAATTTAAATATTGGTATAATATCCAATATTATTGTGTAATTATATTTTTTTATTTATAACTTTACTACTGGCACCGGTTCCAAGCATCGTGTCGAGAAAAACGTGTGAATATAATGAATTTATATTTTCCATCACAAAGTTCAAATAGTTTATCGTATTAATTTCTAAGTTTATACATAACTGACTTATAACTGAGAATGTGACTATATTCTCACTCGTTTTAATAAGTTTCCATTATAAATTATTGAAAAACATTTTATACGTACGGACATTTGCTCTTATAGTTTTTATTATACAAAAGACAAAAAATATTTTTATTACATAGGTATCTAAGAAATTGTAGTATTCACTATTATTTATTTAATTTACCATCATGGATTGCAATTTTTGATCATACCGCTCTGCTATAATCATCAGGTCAGATTTAGGAAGCTGTAATTACACCAGCACTAGACCTGTGCTCAACCACTGTCGATATCGATTGCGATTATCGATATCTATTTATATATTACGAGATCTATTTTTATTCCCAAGTAAATATTAGTGAGTAATGTGACGCAGTACTCAAAATGTGTTTGTTGATGTGCTTCACTTAATTCTTAAGCTTTTTTACTTTTTTAAATTTATTTAAAAAACAATATATTGTCTTCTTACTTAAGCTCTTAAGCGATTTATGATGGATCTTATACTATATTTGGTTCATGGTTTAAATTTTCATTATCAAGTAGAGTTACACTGGCAACTCTAATTGGTTTACAGAAAAAACCAGTTGAAAACTGCTTCAACTGGTTTGTTCTGTACATGAAAATTGCCAAAAATTTCAAAAATGGAAACCTTAGAACCAAAAGCATACCTTACTTTATATTATAGTAGCTTCCCGATACACATTAATTGTTAAGGTTAAAGTGCTATTCGTATTCGTAAATGACGAGATATTATAAATATTCTATATTGTAAACAAAGTGATGTCCGAGAAATGAAATAGAAAACCAATGAATTACAGATTCAAAAGAGAAATACACGAACTTAAATTTGAAATAAATTTGAATTGGGAATTCCAAACCGAACGCCACATATTTGAGATCAAAGTGGTCAGTTCATCAAAACATTAATTTTATATAAGGGTCTAATAAACGTACGTAAAACATATTTTCGAAACGTAAATATACTTTTGAAAACAATCTTTTTGGTGGTTTAAAACAACAAAATAATTAAGTGATATATTTTTATATTATTTAATCAAATTAAATATAAATTTCGTTTTATTTGGAGTTTAGTCGGAGGTCGTTAAATCCAAACTGGTTAGTAAAAAACAAATAATAAAATAAAGTGAAAAAAATATATAAAAAAATAAATAAATAAAAGTAAAAGATGCCTTAATTCAATAGAGTTTAAATAAAAGCATCAACATGTATAATATTAGAGTATTAAATAACAGCGATGTTTAGCTACAAATAACACAGAATTCATGTAGGTATGTCATCTTGTTTTGTGAGATTGACATGGAAAAAGCCAGCTGACGTTTAAATTCCAAACATTGCAGAGAAGAGAATTAGATTTTAATAATTCACATTATTTGCCTCCTCACGTGCACGAATATTTATTAACTCTGGTATTAATACAGAAACGATTAATTCAATTCTCTTATTGTTTAAATTTCCACTGCCCCGAGATTTAATATATAATACTTATTATATTATTTATTCTGTCAGCATGATTTTTATCTACACATCATAAAATAGTATAGAGGTCAAATCTGTACATTTTATAACTACCAAAACAATAACTGCATGACACTTCGTTTCTTTAAATATTTGTCTGTTTGTTTGGTTATCACGCAAGAAGTACTGAAAACATTTTAATGGAATTTGTTGTATTTATAGCCAAATCTCCAACATAAGGATATTTTATTAATCCGATATATAAGCTAACTTTCTCTGAAATTCGTGCACTAGAAACAGTTTACAATATTTAAATATACCTAAGATATATGTATTTTTGGGTTTGGGTGACAAACAAGCAGACTGTCCACCTTATGTTAAGTGATGTAGGGGAAGGAATAGGGGAGAAAAGAGGATGTATCAGCATACGGAGAGGAGAGGAAGATGTTAGAACTTTGGTTAGTTTTTCTATGAGACATAGAGAGAGATAGTACGCAGTATACGAACTGCAATTGTTTTTATGATTAGCCTTCAATAGTGCGTAACTCAAATACGGACTTTAAAGACAATTTATTAAAATACACCGGTTTTCACAATAATCTAATCAATCTTTTTCCATTTTATGAAGAAAATTTCTACCATTTTTATTTCACTTTCAACTGAAATAAAAATAAAACACTAATAAATATATTTTATGAATGAGTATTTTCCTTCTTTTTTGTACAAACATTTTATAAAAAAAAATAATCCCTAAAATGCAATAAGGTACAGTAAATACTATAATTATTTATGTTTATTTTAATAAAGTGAAATCCATTTAGTATTTGAAATGATTTAATTATTCGCATGAATTACTTTGGATTTACTGAGCGAGATTAAAACGATATTTAATTTAAAATTAATATCGTATCCATGATTTATTTTCCATTACTCTATGGATTATTGATAGTCAAACTAAATAGACCTGTGTTTTTGATTAATCTTTTAAAAAATAAATAAAGGTTTATTTAAGCAATATCTTTTAATATAGACAAGAGGACTTGTAAACAAAGGAACCCATGTATCCATCGCGGAAGGATGTTTGGTTGAAAAACTTACTTGAAGAACAGCACCCATCCAAGTGTTAGGGATGGTATCGCCGGTGGTGGTTTGTAGTACTATAATGGAAATTGGCGACAGGAGTCAGGGAAAAAAACTGATCAAAATACTCATATTGAAATTGGTGTACTGTTGGGGTTTTTTTTGCTTATATCCAGGAAAATTTTGAAACCTTACAATGAGAGTTTTGCATATAAGTATATATAATAAAACAATTATAGTTTTTCTGACACCGAAGTTGTTATCCCAATAATAAGTGAGTCTTATATTATACTTTACAGATATAGATGTAAAATACAGGCGTTAATTAATAATACCTTCTATCAATATTTGGTCTCAAATCCTTACTCTATTTTAAATGGATTATACCAGATAATGTGGTTTATTTAAGCCAACGAGTTCTAGAATGAAATATTTTAAGCCAAGCGAAGCCAGATTGCAAAGCTAGTTTCAATAAACGATCGCACTCAACCACGTTATAACGAAAGCCGATAATTCGAGACTTGTTTACTGCGTATTGAATTTGATCGGTCTACTATTCGGAGTTCTGCGATACTATAGAGATCAAAAATAAAAATATTTATCAATTAATTAATGTATTCACAATAATTTTCAAAAACCTTTTTAAATACCTTGCAGTTAAGTTATTTAACAATCTTTATATATTTTTTTAAATAACTTAACTCAAGTTATTTAAGAATTCTTCTTTTTTCACAATCTTATAATTTATTCAGTTATGTACCGTTTTATTAGTTATTTCACAATTTATCTTTTTAACTATACATTATTTATCTTTTTTTATCTTTTATTATTTTATATATTTATTATATAAATATCCTAATATTATTTTGATGAAAGAATTATGTTTGGTTTTAAATTCCTCAGAATAGATTTAACATAATATATTATTAAATCATCAATTAGATTTATTATATTTTTTGTCGCACATTCATCAGTACATAAATTTATCATTAAGAGTTCAATTTTATATAAACTTTTTTGTAAAACTATATCAGATGTTGATTTTTCAATGCTAAGATTAGATTCAACTAAAAAAACAATATAAATATAGTCTCATGGCATACAAGAACTTATTTCAGCATTCTAAAATCATTCTCTACAATTGTCAGACATGTATATTGACAGTATCGATCGTAGTACGTAATAGCCTCTCGGTTTTCAATGATCTACTAATTTGCACTTAACAGTTAACGCAGCGATATTTGACGTCCGTATTACGAGTGCTTGCGTGATTGACACATCGCTTTAAATATTCATTGGAAAATTGTGATGGTAGTTGATTTTTTATTGTCTTTAAAGAATAAATAATCTCATATATGCTATAGGTTGCGTTGTTCGTAAATATTGAGTTGGATTGCACCCCTCAGGAACGCAGATATTTTGACTGGATCACGTCGACCCTCCCAGACAGGCGTATCGATTTTTGGTCCCCCCCAGTTGAGGGTTATTAAACATAAATGTCACCAATGTTTTTCGTGTAAATGTCCGGTTGATAATAATTCTGTTTGAGTTGTTTGGACAGATAGCAGTAATATTGATGCTTAATTGTAATATTTAATATATTTTAATATAACATATATTTATTTAGGTTTTATTACATATAATCAATTATACTGTTCTTTGTGATTTTTACATATTTTCTTTTGTTTAATATTATTTTTACAGTTACTCTCATATATTTATTTCAAGTGTAGTACAGGTTGACTTTTATATGCCAAATTACGTTCAGTATTATGTGTTTTACCATTAATTGATATACAAATTATAATGACAATTAATATTAAACTCACTAATTATACTATCCGATATTTGGGTTTAACAAATTATGAGTGATTACGTAAATGCATTTGCTTAACAAATATAATTCTTATTCCATTAGGGTTAAGGATTTATTCAATTGAATATTCATATGTAGAGCTGTATGTATAACATTGTAAGGACGTTTACAGATGCATTGGATCGTTTGACAAATATAATTAATGATTTCGAATGCGTTTGTTATTCAAATATCATCTCTATTTCAATATAAATAGAGTTGAGTGATTGGTTGTTGATATGTAAATAATAAATTTGTTTTTACTATGTATTATGCGTGGAATAGCATTACCGGAGTCCACTCTTCAATCCAATTACAGCATGAAGTGGATGAAAATTCAACCGATCGTGAATACAAAATCGATTATAAAACAATTTTGATGGATAAAAAATGGATGGATACGAATGGATATGAAGTAGCTCTTGGTTTCGGTTATTTTATTAAAAGGGTGTAAGGGTTGTAGCAATTTCTTAACTTATGAAGGTTTAGATTTATAAATTAGAATATAAGTTTTAATTGACTGTAAATATCTAGAATGTATGAAATGTCAAAGGTAGTTTAACAGACTATTCTAATACGTTGTCAAATGTTGGTTCGTTGGTTGTCCAATGTTGGACAGTTGGTTTTCCAATATTGGTCAGTGGTAGTTAAATATCTTATTATACATTGCGGTATTCTAAGCCACTAAATATTAATCAATGAAATGATTTGTCACGTTCGGATATCGAACCCATGCTCACCAAGCGTTAAGTTTTTGATTATCTACGCTAGGTTTCATGCTATTAATTGGGAAGGTGGCTATTTCTGTTTTCGTTTATTTGTAAGTAGTTTTAATGTGTATATGTGTGTGTGTTTATAATATTTAATAAATACAATCTTGCCAATTTACCAAATTTTATTTAAGTTTATGATATGTAAACTAATTACAAAAATTAAAATTAGAACACTGAAAACTAACCTATGTTAATTGGTTTTGTTCCCATACTATGCTTCCAAAATTTTAAAATTCGAAAAAATATTTTCAGTTTTGCTTAGCCAGAATTTCGTTAAATTATTCTTTACGAAATTCCAACGAATCAGACGTCCAGCCTTCACTTTTTTTCCAGTGAACATTTCGCGGGTAGTAATATAGTATTTTCCATTTTCCAACGCAACATCCCTTACATGTACCAGTCCATGATTTTTGTTCGTTCCCTGAGGTTTTGACATATTTCAAAAACTCTCATTCGTTTGCTTGCATATTCAATAATATTCCGTATTTGTTTTAAAAAAGTTTTGTTTATAAATTGTTAGTATTGCTGAGGGAAATGCCTGCTTACTTTTGTTACCAATACAACAAACATTTGTATTGGATAAGTTATATAAAGCTCACATGAGGTATTTTTTTTAACAGTTTTATAAGCCGATACATTAATGTATATTGGCACTATTGGTAAAACAAAAGTATCACTGACAGGAATTAAAAACAAAATGGCGTTGGGTTTGATATTTACAGGCAAGAGGGAATTAGCATACCGATCTCCATCTGTCTAATTGCAACCGCTAATGAATATTTATGAGGAAAATTCACTTTAAAATATTCTTTGCGTGCACGATGGTCACCTACATTGCAAGGGAAGGGTAGTTCGAACAATTTACGAGACACGTGAGCTTGCCATCTCGCTCTTTTTATAGTTCAAACTTAAGATGTCTCTTTCTTACGGTCATACTTTGTTTACTGTATATAATGATAATGGTTTTCTAAAGGTGTGTGAAAATTCTACTTAGATATAAACAAGCAAATTTTAGTAACAGGTTTCTAAATTACGTAGTATTTAACTGTCATCTTGATTTGACCAAGTATTGTTGAATTATATAATATAATACGTGTAAAATTTCCTAGCCGTGTTCCTGATAATTTCTCCATATTACACAACTAAATATAATCATAAAAACTTTCCACTTCATCCAATCTAAGAAATTCCATATTTTTCCTTAGTGGATATTGTTAAGTTTATCAAGGAATTCATTCTCCATATATAAGTCTCTATGTTAGCTGGTTTAGTTTATATCCTTATGATTGTTTGTGTGTTGTTTTAATAAGAGTGTAAAAGGCGTCTGAACAATCTTTTAATTCTTATCAAATCATCTTTGTTGCACATTTACTCGGCTGTATTTACGTTAATTCACGTTATTTCACGCCACGAGTCTGTCATGTTTCAAGCTCATGAATATGAACCCCGAATGCGTTCGAAACCAGTCAAGAAAATTCCTATATAATTACCGTGGTATAAAACTTATTTATATGTATTTTATATAATTTATATATTTTATTTCTAGTTTAATAACTAGCATATATAAAATAAATTGAGTTTGAAAATAATGACAGCATAAAGAAAACTGATTATCCAAGGTACAAACAAATATATATTTTTATTATTAGATTGTAATGCTTCAAGAATTAAAAACATAATATAATTGTCCTTGACCATAGTCATTGATTTAGATTTAAACCTAGGGCTAATCCCAACATACAATAAATTTGTTAATTGCTATATTATTAAATTATATTATTATTATTAATTGCTAAATTATTTAAATATTGGTCTTCTTACGATTAATATCAATTTTACCCACATTTCGTGTAACGCGGCGTGTGCATAGCCACATTGTTTGCTTATTATGCATATTTTGATTATAAAATTCAATGTCGTGATCTTTAGAGTCTTTTCTTTTGGAAGCACTTCCGAATTGAATATCTTATTAGCCTTCGGTGAGTGTTTTAGTTATTTGTGATCTTATTAACGCATTTGAAGCGTTGTTTCTTAAATTCATTAGAGTATTTAATTGCAGGGCTAATATATTAATATGGAATAATTATAATTCCTATTGCCGGCACTTCTTGGGCAGTTTCAAAGTTTATTGGAACAATATTTCGCGGTTTTTTTATACCCTAGAAGAAACGGGTATATTAATAATTAGTTCGCGGGGGTAGACGTGAATCTTCGGAGCGTCGTCCTGTTTGACCTGTATCCTGCTTCCTGACTAGCTGAGTTTAAGAAGCTCGTCTATATTGTAATCTCGATATCATGGTGATGTACGAAATTAATTTATACCATTAATCAACACTTCCATTTTTAGAAGTTTTATAAAGAACAAGTGTTTGGCTGTGATTCTCCAGTACTGACAAGCAGAAGGATCATGCCTATATGTTCGCTTATAATTTGTCAGTGGCGCCTAGGATTTGTATTTTAGTATTTTTTTTATATAATTTAAAATTAAGGTGTTATCTCAAGTAACCCACCGCGGAGTCTAGCTGACATTATTTTGGCATTATTTAAGACATTCTCCTTATTTGTATAACTTTATGGACTGTAAGGTTCAATGTATTTGTATACTAAATTAATAAAATATTTAAACCACTGAACCATCGTTTCTTTTTAATGAGTAACAATAAATACATTTGTTAGTAATAAATTAATAAATAAAATTTAGTAATACATTAATAAAATACAATAACTCCAAACAATTTACTTTGAAGCTGATATCAAGAATGCTTTATAACAAATAAGAAAATATATTGAAACAATATTAATTAAATACTGAAACTTTTGAAGATACTCTTCACTTGGAAATTGAAACTTTATTTTTGTTATTTAATTATATCTGAAGGTAAAAATGTTAAATTTACATTTTTATTATGCTTAAATGAAAAATGTATCGTGAAAAATTAACTTTCAAATGTATGTTGTGTATATATATTTATATTTATATTTAAAGTTATATAAAATAAATGGAATACATTTTGTTTTTTTGGAAATCAGTTATTTAAAAATACTAAGTAAGTACTTTACTAATCATAATTATTCTAAGGTAACGTAAGACGCAATGAAAAAATATTATCATAATAAATATATATATATTTGTCTAATTACAAAGTGATGATTATATACAAGCTTCTTTGTCTTTATATTTAATTATAAATATCAGTAGAATGGGTTTTAATAGTTATTCAAAGTATTTATTTTACATTATAAAATGTCTTATTTGGATGGTGATAATAAGGCACACAATATTTATTACTTTAGTTAGGTATCTCTTACACTGAAAGTTATGTAATATGGAATATTAAAAATAATTAAGAAATTTAGATTCTTAATCCGATATGATTGATAAAATCCAAATATTTTATAAAAAATATGGTATAAGGCCAATCTGTCTCTCCTAATTAGAAATTAATAACATGAAAAGAATATACTTCATTTTAATGAAAAAAAAATAATAACAAAATATTGAGTTAAAGTAACACAGACTTTGATAAGATAAGCAATTTATTCTGGGACGGATAAAATCTTTAAGCAATTCTTTGTAAATCATAATATTAGAAAGAAATTAATATCTATAATTACCCATACATAGACCATCAACGAAATATAACATAGACACTCTACGCACACACATAAAAGTATAATATGGCCGCGTAAAGGGGACATGACAGTGTACGAGACACACTTACCCCCAAGGCACGCTAATAGATAATTTCAAAAAATAAATGATACCCCTTTAAAAAAGATCAAAAAGAAGAGTATAAGGTATCAATCTGAGTCGTAAATTAAAAGTAATTACATGATTAATTATTTGTATTGTATTTCGAACATGTATTTGAAAAGTTTTCGGCTCAACTAATCCTATAATAAAATAGAATCCAGATTCTTTTCAAAACTAATCCAATTAGTTCTTTCACCCGGACGAGTGAGCTGATTCAATAAACTTCAAGGTGTTTCTACAACTAATAACATATACACAAACCATAAAATATAACAAAAATGTTTGAATATATCATTGAAAATGTATAACCATATTAAGCTAATTTAATTTTTAAATAAATATAGAATGAAAAATAGCCCGATATAGGCAGGGATTCGAATCCGCTACCTCTGGTCTAGTCGTTCTACAAATTGAGCTACCGTATCGCTATCCGTCTCGGTGAATTAAGCATTTTATATACGATCTTCTTTATCGGGACGGTGGTGACATCTATTAGGCTTCTAATTATAAAATAATAATTTTGTTATTTAATACTATAAAAAATGTAAATATTATACAGTTTACTAAAATGGAATATTTTTGTATCCAATTATTAAAAGTGTTTTTCATTCATAGCAGAGACTAGATTATTTTTGTCGGCATAAAAAAAATTGTAGAACCCTGTCATAGTTTAAGCAAAGCAAACAAAAACATGTAGGTACGTGAGTTCAACTATTCTAGACATCGGAAGTAATTTGTTTAAGAAATGTTTAATTAGCTACAGATCTAAGACAAATATATCATAATTCGAAAATGTAGGTATATATAGTTTGTTTCCAACGATGAAAGATTTAAAAACGAATTGAATTTACTTGGAAGGTATAATCTAAATATTGACATAAGGTATTTTGTAGACCAAAAACTATAACTTATAGTATTTATAATAATAAATAAATAAAATAGCTTGAATATATTACGGGGATATAAATTATAGGTCAAATTATAAAGTAGTAGCAGAGTAAAGCCGATATTCCCTAGATAATAACCCCCGCTTTAATTCTTGTAGCGGTTGTTAACAGGATGATTATTACTGGTGTTTTTTGAACTAACGTTGATGCAGGGTAATATAAGGCTACGTACACATAAATATTCTCTGGAGATATTTTATTTGTCCTTATAATGAACTCATAAAATGCATAAATGCAGACAACAAAATAACAAATGTGTATCATATACATGTATATATACACATTATGTAACATTTAATCTAATTCATTATATACTACCAAATGCTTATGACTCCTCTCGTGGATAAAAATATGTAAATAGCTTCACTAAAGGAATAAAAAGGTATACAGAATTTGTGTTTTAATTTTTATTTTTTTTTTGACAAATAAAACCATCACACTTTGATAATTATTTCCTTCAGTATGAGGAAAAAGATCGATTTTTTTTTGACTGCAAACTATTTTCAAAATAGTCTATGGTAATCAGAGATAATGTTGCTATATAAGATTAAAAACGGTTAAGAAGTTACAGACATTATCAAACAAACATACAAACAAACGTTTTGTTATAACTTTAGAATAGATAATAAAAACAAATACATAACGTGCCTAGTCAATATTAATACTAACACGCACACACACAAACAACACGCACACATTTGATAGCTTGTTTATTATTTTCACATGCTTTCACGGACTTTATTAAATCCCCACATAATGAAACCAATTAACTATACCAACTGACATGTGAAGTTATAGCCGTAATAAGGAAACTGACAATTAATAAAACAAACATTTGGTTATGTATTTTAATACCATGCAATATTCATGATTAATTTTCTTTGACAAAAATTAAAATAAAATATTTCAATATTAAAAATATATTCAGTTTTTTTGGTGGATTTGGTTGTATGTACATACGTAAGTATTTAATAGTAAATTAAAATATGCTACTAGTTTATGATTATAGATCTTTTTATAGACATTTCAAAATTAGTCATGTTTTCATTAATACTGCGACAAACATGGGAGGGGGATGAGAGATCGATAGTTTTCCCCTGGGGAAAGCCGGGGGAATCGATACTCAGCCCTCTTCACAGAGTTGTCAATGTGTGCTTATGTATATATATTTTATGTATGTAGTAATTTGTAATAGCTCCACAATTTTGTTGTTTCAATAAATATAATTGAAAACGAAACGGAACTCGTATGACATTTGTATTTTGTAAAGTAAAGAATAATATTTTTGGTAAAAACATTACAATTTTCTATGACTTTTAATAAACTTTGACTAATATTGTAACATTATGAAAGATTTTCTTTTTCATTCTTTATTTACTAGCTTTTCCAACGGCTTTGCTTTAGCTGTATAAATAGCCGACTTTTTGGTGTCGAAGGTGATCAAAGTAATATTTTTTTATTCCTCAGTAGAAGTATTTTTCGGGATCAACTGTACGTACATTTTTATGCCCTTATGCGTGCAAAGTTTCACAATGATCGGTTGGGTAGTTGAGACGTAAAAGCGTAACAAACAAACAAACTCACATTCTCCCTTATAATATTAGTTAGGATAGTTTATTTAGAACCTGCTTTCTAGTAAATGATATAGCATTAAAAGCACGAACTTAGTTAACGGCTTTCCAGACAATAGTTCTAAGTAGTCCGACAGTCTCAAATGTTTGAGCGTCACGTTAGGTACTAATGGGTAATTTAACTAGACAAAGTAGAAAAGAAACTTTGTATTCCAGACTTGAAACTTAAATCGTCTACTAACAGACGTTATGTAAACAGAAATGAAAATGGAAATAAATGAACCGGTACACGAAATGATAATTTTATTTAAATAATTTATTATATACAAAATATCGTTGTTTCACATTTCCAATTAAGTTCAATAAATTAGCTGAATTGATAAAAGTAAATCGTCTCGTTAATATTTACAAACGGACAAACAGTGTAATGATTATTAAGTTGAAATTATCATTTTTGATTCAATTCCATATTTATGGAATGTACTGGTTATGTAACTTAATTATCTTTGTGATAAACTATAGATTTATAAAATATGTATTTTGTTTTAATTATGATTAGTACAAGCTTAAATTTTATTTTGTAATTATATACTATATTGTAAGGTACATAGTTCAATAAATATTTACCCTATACTATCTTCTTTTCGGGTCTGCTCGTTTAGTTTAAGATATACATCTTAATCTGAAGAGAAGCTTTGTCATCCTTATCTTACGCAACACAATATGTATTCTTCGCAACAAGACCAACAAACTTACATAACTTTTTTTATAATATTAGTTATTATTTAAAAAATATAAGCTGTAATAGTATTCTTGCACGTCCATACAGTATTTAATTTTAAATATTACTAAATGATTTGCTTGAGGATAAAATAATGATAACACTATAATACTGTTAAGTTAATTATAATATTTCAGTTCAATAATCATCAGAAGTTCAATTTTAATTTATGTATATTGATATTTTGTATTTAGTCTGTGACTATCTATATTTAATATAGATATAGATAGGAGAGAAGCAAGGGTCTGAATTACGTAATTTGTACCTAGACATTACATGTTTCTTCAAGTTCTAAAATCATACGTTTGTTCAAAATTCCATACGAATGTTAATACTAAGAAATGTAATTCAATACAAAATGATAAACAAACAGAAATTATTCATCGCTCTACCAAGGAATACGTTTCAAAATTTTATATTTATGAATGCGAAGTAAATATAAATTTAAATATAACATTTGGTAGCAAAGTTCCAGCACATTCCCTTTAAGGCTGCACGGAAGTTAACACTTCAAACGGCAAGTCATGAATTTTGGAGGCAGTCGCTACGTGGCCGTAGCATGAACGCTACGCCACCTTGCGTCCGATACGATAAAATGTATCTTCTCTTTTATTATATATATTCACCCTCTATTTTATTATTATAAGATTATATTTATTAAAATTCTGTGAGAATTAACAATACTTTTCTAATATATGTCACAGTGCACCCTATACTAAATGGTTTTCTGTAATTCAATATTTTCTTTAAGAATACGATTTATCGTGTTCTCTAAACTTTGACAGCCGCAGCGCCATTTGCACGATGCTCTACAGCTTTATAATTTAAGATGATGTAAAATATTTCATGATCCATATTTTAGCTATCGACTGTTGGAGGCAGTTTTATATTCTTGAACTGTGCAAATAATGTTTTTAACTCGAACTCTAGTGTATTAGTTATACCTAGCTTTAACATACGTTACACTTCTCTCACCACGAGATGGACACACGTGACATGTCACATGACGCGTGACGTCACATCCTGTCCGTTCCAGACGTCCGTTTTGAGCGCAAACGTACCATTGACGTTGATGTATTATTTATTTTATCTGAGGGCGAAAAGCCGGAACTCTATCGACTTTTATTTGGATTGTATAAGTATTGTGGGAATTGAAATGGTTCGTTTAGTTGTCTACTCGTTACATATTTTTGATTGTACTCTTAAATATTTTATGTATTATCATAATATGCCCATAAAAAACTGCAATTAATAAAGTAAAAAGTTTATATTAAAATAATCTAAGTAAGTCAAATCTTGTTTTTCAGTAGTTATAGAACAAGGTACGTATCGAACTTGATAATTAATACTATGCCGAGATTTGTTTTATTTTTTAAAGGCCTTCGAAAAATAGTTTTAAAGGTCACAGTGTGATTTTATATAACCTACAACCATTCCCGATATGTGAAAAATATTTGAATACAAATAGACTGATAGATCTACTGATTTAATCTGCTTGTAAAAACAACGGAACTTATTATTATTATTGTACTAAAGATATGAGTGTAAATGTTATTTTTTAAGCGCGTTTTACTCTCTGAGATTCTAATACAATAAGAAAACTCAAAATGAATTCAAAATTCGCTTGTGCACTGCAACCGTCCCAAATCCGATAAAACAGACGAGATAATTAACTTTTGCGACTTCACTACTTTAATTGAATGTTCAATTTTCCCCTAACTATTGTTTTATTATAATTAGTGAATAAAAAAATCCGCCATATTTATGATGGGCATTGTACCAAGATAATTAAATTAACAAAATAATGACATCTGAAATAAACGGGTATTTAGATAACCCATTAAATATACTAATAATCATATTTTATTTATCAATCATATTATGTATACTAACACGATCCACATATTCATTCTAATCCAGGCTAATTTCCTAATAGTTTTTTCTCCTATCTTATCTTATCTTATCTTATATTAAATTAATTTAATGTTTTGCAAGTTCAATGATGCTTCTACATTTATATTTTTGTTACGAATCTTATTATGTATAATGATAATATCTTATATAATTTCAATTATGATCAACTGTTAAGATAGCGCTTGAAAAAAAATCGGATAACAAAAATTTTATGCATAAGCTTTCATACAAAAATAGTAGGTATTCCGACAACAGTCCGTCATTTGTCGGACGCAATCTGTACACCGTGTTCAATGTTGAGCTTTCTCCTAAATAGCGATATGTTTTGAGATATACTACATGTCGGTTTTGTTTCATACCTAATTTGGAACTGTGCAACTAGACCCAGACATGTCTTAAATGCAATATATGCCTATGTAAAAATAAAAGAAATGCTTAAACCTCGCACGAAAATGAAGGTATTTCGGATTAAGACGGGTGCAGGAAGTAAACATAACAAAAAAAGCTTCTTCACCAACCTCGTTTCAGCAGCATATTCTCTGATAACTGGAGCCTCCGGAACAGCGAACTTTTAGTGCTATATATATATATGTGTGTGCGTACGAAATTATGTATGTGAAATGTACCTTGTGCTTTCCTAAACAAATATAACTGGAAGGGAACTTTGGTTTGAGTTAACCCTACCAATGTTTTTGAACGTCTGTTTGCGTCACTTACAGTATAGTGTTTCTACCGTTATGTCATAGATGGCGCTATAGTATTTTCTTAAGAAAAAGTTTGAATGTTAAATTTATTTTTTCGTTTATAATCTTTCGACATATATTTTTTGTAAAATTAATTTATATACTTTTATTATTATATTTTTGTAAATTTTAATATGCCGTATTATATACTTTGCCAATTTCGTAATTAAGGTACAGTTAAAAGTTAGTTTACAACATTTTAATCTCTTCACCCAACTGTGAATTGTTAAATATATAAATATTTATTTCTGAAATAACAAATAGAAATAAAAGGCACGTTTTCAAACCACTTTCTTTATTTCGTGTTCATCATTTTAATACAACATACAAGTAAATTTATCATCAGATATTATTTATCAATTCTTAGAGGCTAGCTTAATTATTATCTGAATAACAAATATGTAAGTTTCATCCCTATTATTGGGGATAGAAATGGGACACATGGAGGTCCAACCCACACTTCACAAAATAACAATCTGTCATCAAATGGAATGTTTATGATAATGTAAATATAAAAGATAAAGAAAACTAAAGAACAATTGCTAATTACTGCCTAATGGTTTCAAATATTTTGTAATGGAGTTGTCGTTCTGTTGTTATTTTAACGGGACATTGATACAAAAGTCGATTTTTTTTCAGTTAAATCAATTGACAAACATTTTTTTGTTGCTGTTGAAATTTTCGGCAGTTATTAGCATTATAAATCGAAAAACTAAAAACAAACATACTATCAGTATTTTTGGTATGAGCTATTGCCCTAATGTTCAAGAACACACAATCTGTTTGAAATCTATAATAATTAAAACGCCATAAACTTATACAAAACACTAAAGCACGGAATCACACGAGAACAGTAAAATCAACTAAAACCGGTAATTTTTAATTATAATTATCAACTAAATTAGAAAAAACTTAAAACTACTTACACACCAAAAATAAAATTCGAAATCAATACATATAATTGATCGCCAACGATCAAAATGCAATTCAGATTGAAATGTAAACTTATTTTCAACAATGCAATTATCGTCGCTTAAAAAAACTTTTTCACATTTAATACTTTATCGCGATCTTCAATATATACGAAAAGTCAGTGTTTTTGAAATAATTGGACTATAACAATCAGTGCATTTTAAACTTATTTATTAAATTCTTTTATTTTACATACGAATGAAAATGTAATTATTCTTACAGTTTATTATAAATTGGGCAGTTTAAAACGACATTTGTAGAGATAAGATTGATCTACACAAAAATAACTCCTTTATTTTAGATGTCAAGGAGCCAATAAAAAATATTTTAAATAAAGCATCCAACTATGGCACTTTATGTAATTATCGCCCCACGTTCATTCTGATTATTACAGTCCAATTACATATAATAATATCATTTTTGATAACCGCAAATTAAATGCTAAGAAAATCTATGACACAAAATAGTGTCCAACTTCTTGACTAGAGACAGAAGCATCATAACTTCAAGAAAACAATACAGATTATTTAATGATAAAAGTACCAATAAAATACCCCACAATTATGAGCCATAGCGGCAAGTTCTATATTAAATTTAAAATAAACTCTTCGGATAGTGGTATATATAGTTAATTGTTCAAATACATTATTTTCAAACTTAATAAAAACTTGCCGCTTCTAGCTGACCTAATCCAAACATCACTGACTAGCATTGTAAATATAATAATTACGATAAAATAAATAGTAATAAATTAGAATTTAACAATTTAAAACACATAGAGTGGGTTTGACATTGATGTGTGTGAAAGGCGGAAACAGGTGATACATCCGGTTCAGGATTTCGCAGAATTCGAATACAACCTAACGTAACATGAACTCTAAACAGCTAAATCAATTGCCACGACTCGTCCGCAACTTTACTTTCGAAGAAATACCACGCACTGGACTAGCCGTGGCAACGATGCACACACGTTAAATTTAAATTCCTACACAGATATAAATCTTAAGTATCGATTAGCATTCAAGTTTATGAAAAAATATATCATTGGAAATATTTTTCAACTTCTCTTCTTATTCACAAACTACCAAAGAATAACTTAATTATGAATGTGACAACCGATTTTATTAACTACACGTTTACCTAACAACACTTTGGCAACAAATAGTATTTTCTTTTTTTTCCATTAATTTCAACAGCAACGTCAACATATTGGAGTCAACATCACCTCGGCATTCACCAATCTCTTGTCGATAATATTTACCATCGTCATTGAAAGGACAGGAGTGTCGACAGAAGACGTACACTTCCAGTTGACGAAACAGATTACACATTACTAATTTCATTCTATTATACTCAAATTCTCTACCAAATTTACTTCATCAACTGGAAGCGTGAAATGAAATAAATATAATCAATGAAAACATTGGGATTTTTTTGTTTTTTTTTTTCTTTTTTCAGTGATCAGTCTTAAAATTGAGTCATACAATCTAAGTAAGAAATGATGAGCCCTTAACTTACCTTAATTCTTTGCTAGGCCAGAACTAACACGGAATATGCGTGAGGTTTCAGTGGTAAACGGTTTATAAAATGTGTTAAATCTGTAAATGTGAAGGAAGAAGACTAACCATAGAGTACATTAGTTAGCGTAGGTGACGATTTAATTAGGATCTTCATACTGCTTTCGTACTCATTCGTTTCTTTCAATAACGTTGTCACAATAATCTTAAATTTTACAATTAAGTTGGAAATAGGAAAGATAACTTTCTAAGGAAAAGGCTTCTCCGCTAGTAAGGCTCTCGGGGAAACTAATTATACCATCCTTAACACATACATTATTGGTTTTAGAGTAATCAACATTGAATAGTTCTTTTATAATTATCTTAACACTAAAGAGTACAAAAAATAAAGGAAATATTATGAATATATGAAAAACAACAAGTTATCTGCGAATACGATCGCATCTTATAAGAACAACATTGTTTTTGTTACAGTAACATTAATTGTATCCATACTTATGAAGTAGAGATGAAAAACAGGTCATCTAGATACGCAACGAGTCGCGGGGACTCCGGGGTGCTCCGGCCGGGGCTCCCGAGCGCGTCCTCTCGATCACCCATTGCCAAATGTCAATGTTTATCTACAATACAAGATCGTTTCCCTTCGATTATCCTCAATGTATCAAAAATATCTGCTAAAACAGCCCTTTCCCTTAGAGAAAACTCGATAGAGTATATTTTGAACAGTCTCAAAGTAACTAATGTAGGTAACAATTATCAAGTGTTGGGGATATGCACGAATCGAAATATTGAAATCAACGACTAACATTACTTTTAAGATGTAGTTAAAGCGATACCTACACAGAACACTACGATAACGACTAACCTATATACGGGTACTACACAAGTTACGATAGTTATTAGCACTTATCTTATGAATAGTATTAAATGGATTATGAATGAGAAACACAGAAAATCAAGTATTTCTGTACAAAATTCAAATGAGCTTTCATATTTTTTTTATAAAAGGAATAAAACATCCCCTCAAATATAAGGCCACGGCGCAATATGGTGTTTCAGTAGTATATAGTAAAGATTACGGGATTATATTTAGTTTTAACAGATGCCATTAGACTAATGACGGGCCTTATGTACAGTAAAGCTCTTGTGCTATACAAGAGTGCTTATAAATCGATGTATGTATCGAATGAAAACTCAAAACTCTGTGAGTAGTGTCAAATGTCATAAGTCTTACCCTAATGTGATTATTCTAGAGAGCATGGGGAATCCAAATCGTACATTCGTAAAAAATATCGTGACAGACTGTTCAAAGCTCAAGGTGTCTTAATTACTAATCTAACATAGACAATGCAATATCTAAAAATACACACTACATCGTACGCTAAGTAGGATATACTATAAATTTAGTTTATCATAAGCATTGTGTTTTTATATTCTGGCAGGATGGCATTAATTAAGTGTGTAAAATCGATTTGTGTGTGGACAATTTAAGCATCATATAACTAAGTTTAAACTTACGTGCATACACATATTATGATAACATTTAATTATCTAAAAGCGACTTCTTTGGCGACTAGCTCCAATGTGAAAGATTCCAAATCGTCTATCTGCTACACTTCGTTGACTAACGTTCGCTCATTTCCTAACAATCATTTGGACTATTAATTTAGTATATTACGAATGACACCACTTTGTGGATGATATGTCAAATACATGGAAACAATTCTCTATTAAACCTTTAATTTTTAACATGTGAAAGTGCCTCTGTATTGTCAGCAGGTCCAACGTTACACTTCGACTTCACTAACCATTCCTACGCGTTCCCGTCAATATATCAATTTAATAATTAGAAACATTACTTTGATATGTTATTTGCTACCAACATCTAAATACACAGCTTCATTTGGAATCTTTCCACGTATAAAAACTTTATCGTTAACTAAAATCACACACCTTACAATTACATAGTAAATTATCTAACACACTCCGACAAATAAATAATGTAATGAACGAGATAGTACATAACGTTCTGTCTCCTTCTGTTGCACACGCAAACCTGAAAGCTCGAGATCAATAACAAATGAGCAAATCTTATAGAAATATAAACAGCGTTACGCCACAGACTGCCATGAAACAAGAAGGAGTGATGCGAAATTATACGTGATCATTATACCTTATATCCATAATTTAGTAGAATATTATATAAAAACACCTTAAGAAAATCCAAATTTTCGCTTTAAAAATTACTGGGAAAATAAATACTATTATTTGCAAAACTTCTCAACTAACATAAGCGATAGTAAAATATTTTTATTTTTTTACAATAAAATGTATCATAAATTCAAACGTGAGTTAATCAAAACATTCAGCGTAGTAATCTTTGAGGATGGATGCTTTGTGCTTATATGTGCTTTGTTCACCTTAACTTACAACAATCACAATAGCGACAACTTGCGTACAACGGACCAACTCGCCGACCAGTACAGAGGAATTTGTCACCCTCTGACCGCAGGACTGCACTTGTCCGCCTTACACTATGCCCGAGAATACATTTATCACTTTAAAACGCAACTTCAGTCATTAAATGCAGTAAAATCATTGCAGGCATTTAAGAAAATATCTCAAAAACCAAGTGAAACACCAACGTTCTGTGCACAATTCACTAAATTATACATAATAATTAGCGAATCAATGAAATTCAACAATGATACAACATCGCCGCTCAATATAATTTCTTAGAAGCGATGATAGAAAATATTGTAAATTATCAAAATACAATGAGAAAAACTAATGCAATTCCTGAGCAATTGTTGCTGATGTGCAAACAAACTTATTAAGTGTTCTTGATTCCAAATACAAGAATCACTTCATGTCGATCTTATGGCAGAATCACTGTATGTACTGTTTAGACCGGAGTTTGTAAAATGTACAAGCGACAATGTTATTTACATCCGTATAATACATCAACTCGTTAAGTTCTATAAAATTCAACGACGCTCTACTGAGTAATATAATAAGTGACCAAAATCGTCAACCACATACAATCTGACAAGCTAACATTGATACATTACTTCTACCATGATGAATACATTAACAGGTGAATTTATTAACTGTTATGACTTCGTTCTAAAACAATATTTTAAGAGTAATGCTATCGATATGGTTATTTTAAACCCTTAGACGAATCTTACCCTTTCGGATGCTTAATTCGTATCCTTTAGCTTCAACAAATCAAGCCTTGTCCAACCGTATGCAATTCTCTTCCTAGTAATATAGTTTCGATTCTAAATAACATCTTACTACCTATCATCGAATCATAATTTTCATTATAAAAATACACACTTTTTCAAGCCTAATACGATTCGCAAACCATTTTTTCCAAACATATCCTTCTTGTACACATCCCGGCACTCTTTATACCTAAATACAACTACCAACGTGGTTAATCTAGATGTATTTACATTTTTACACACTTCCTGCGGATTATGGTTTTATGGTTTCGCTAAACTAAACAAAACTATGATGGGGCTACGCAAAAGCTTGAAATTTTATCAATGATCACCGGAGACCACAAGACCTAACTGGTATTAACGATACATTCTCTCCGACTGAGACACAATTAGGCCTTTCTATTTTAATAATTTAAGGTTCCAATACTTCAATGCAAAGGTATTTTTTATTAATGAGACATAATTTAGGATTGAAAACAGCACAATCACGAAAGAAGGGGCCGGTATTAATAATATTAATGCAATCGCCAATATAAGTTCTCAAAACAAAGATGACGTTACGAAAATAAAAAAACCAATTTGTGTAGTGAAGTCTTAATTTTATCCTTAAGAAAATTGCTGAGTATAAAATTATAAACAATCTTCGTAAGCCTAACTCGTGCTTACGTTACACTAATAGGTGCTAGTAAGTAGTAAAATGTTCCCTAGAGTAATTGACTTGGAAATAGTGTTTTTAGGTTAGCGATTATTTTGTAACCTTAAAAGCAGTGCTGCTGTAGGGAATTGAAAATCTGGATCAGTTGAAACCGAGTCCGGTTTGAGCTACGTTTGTAGAAAAGTAAAGCTTAGTTGGGATATTAAATTTACTTATTATAGTTATGAATAGATCTTAAATACGTAGAATTTATAGCCTACATTCATAAGAATACGTAGTTAAGTGAAAAAATAAAACTACCGCCCAATCCACTGAGACTTCACACCAACTTTAAAAAGGTATTTGATTTTAAAACTTTAACTGTGAATTTTATGTAGAAATTCTAATGTAATGTGCAAGAAAAATACTAGAGGAGCAGAATTCAAATCAGGTGCTTCACTAAATCGTGTTACGATTAAATCTAAAGCAATACTTACAAATCTCATGCCAACATTTGTTCCCCAACACCAACTGTTTCAAATGAAGTCTTATAAAAATGCACACACACATGAATCAAAAATGTACACAACACACACACGCTTCTAGGTCCTACCACCATACCACGTTTGTGCTAAGAACCGCAGAGACCGTTACTCCTAATGTATTAAAGATTGAAGCGATTAAAATGATGTGCATTTAATGTGGAATCAGAAACTGTATTGATAATATTAAGAATTTCAAACATTAAGGCACAGACTTTTATAGGCGATTGTCGGATTCGTTAGCACAAACGTTATTCTATCAGTCTCAAGTATTTTAGCGATAGTAAAATAGTTGAGACCGAACAGAATACTAAGCTACTCGGGCAAATAAAAATAAATAAAATAAAACACACAGTAAAACTGCAATGAACTGGTATTATTATAAAAAAAGCAATTATACAACAAAAATAATTCAAAACAAAACGACGTACATTAATTTAAAGAACAATTGTTTATACAAATAATTAAAAAAATATAATAATTATAACAACAAACATTGACAAAATATATTTAAAGACAAAACATGTTTCAATTTTAATCAGTCCTCAATCTTTCGAAATGCAATTTTAAGAAGGAATTGTTTTTCATACAAAAAAATATCCTTAAATTATTATGCAAATAAAAGTTAAGTAATTGTGAATGAAAATTATTTTGTAAAATTAAACAGTAAACCTAAATTAGCTTTCGAAGTTAATAAAATAACTCATTGCCGTCATAATAAAAATAATTGGAATTATACTGATACAATAAAATGCGAAAGGAGCGGTTGTCATAATTTGCATATCCTTACATAGAATTTCGATACACTATACTATAGGTACTTAATATAAATATAATACGGTGTAAGATTTTATTTAGAACTTTTCATTTTAAAGCGTATGTATAACCAGATTCTTCATTCGTTGAAATCACAACACTTGTTTTGCCTTTTAACGAATGATATTTCGAGATAAAATTTAAATTTTTAAAGCTCCGGTGATTCTAGCACAGCATCAGACTTCAGGGTCAATGAACCTTAGTTTATCGGAAAAGAATTTATTAGTCACCACACTGTTGATTATGTGTAAGAGGTTCATTAACCCATAAAACTGCTATAAAGCTGACACGGCGAAGGCAAACTTCAATCATTGGAAAGCTTACAACAAACAATTTTATTATCACAATAGATTAAGTGAAATACAACATTATATTCAATCTTACGAATGACAATAATTTATTAGGAACACGGCAGCCTATACTTAAAATCATTGGTGATACATCACTGAAATTTTCAACACTAGAGACTGGACAAATTCTACTTCACCTAATCTAATGGGTGTAACGGCTTCTTATAAATTTGATCGAAGACATGTCAATATAACATGCACCGATAGCGCCGATATTGTTGCAAAATGCAAAAGAAATATAAAATCATCAAGAATTGATCATTAACGTTCTATGGTTAGCACAAGAGATTAATAACAAAATAAATAAGATATTGTAATACATTGAAAACAAAGCAACGATAATTTCATTGAGGTTATATTATATGAAGTTCATTGATTTGACGGATATCTTGCACTAACTAATAGAAACGGTGAAATCATTGAAGAACATCGGTTGGGTTACTTACATTACATTTATTAAATCAGCTGATTATGGTACATATTTACAAAACAATACTAAATATCACTTATTAAATCACAACATGGTTGTATGGCACATGTTCCGCAGGTATTGCGAACAATCGGCGAATTCGGATGCGAATATAATGACGTGTCTTCAATGTAAATATATATATGAGATAAATTAATTTATAACATAGGAATATCACCAAATTATATTTCATAAACTAAATGATAAACTTATGCAGATCGATAATTAAGGATAGAATTCCGATCCCGGAGCAAGGGTCGTTTCAGATCTCTTTATTGTCATAGATTCAGCAAAAAATACTAAAAACAATTATTAACTAAGAAAATCAAAGCTAATGAAATCAAACTAAAATAATTCTGCTAACACACTCAAACACACGGTAATGTAGTAAAAAAATAATAATAGCATAATATTCATAAAATACAAAGAAATTAAACGTTACACATGCACCGTATAATACTACTGCTACAAAAATAAAGTTGTTTCCATATAAAAAATATCTTACCAGAATAACAAATTGTATAATTATTTTGTATACCGAGCAAACTATAATACTCCAGTAAGTAGCAAAACTCAAATCTTAAAACCGCATGGTGCTCCAACTTCTTAAAATCTCAAAAAATATCAGTAATAAAAAAAAGTCTAGCGAGACGATCATTTACTAAGTGCTCTACTAGTTACTACCGTGTCAAATTCCTAGAAAAACATTCAAATACCTACTTAAATTTGTATAAAAACGAACAATATTATTATCAACCAAGAGTTACTAATTGTTAAAATTAAAATAACGAAATTGAGGAATTATGGGTCCGTGGGCTCTCAGTGACTAGGCGGTAATGACGTCAACGGTCGAGATAGGGAAATCTGCCTTTAAACATTGTTTAATTAAGAATAAAAAACTACAACCATCGCTATTAGTTAAGTCTAAAATGCTTTATAATACTCAAAGTTATTATAATTAGTCAAAAGACCGGCGTAACTTAAATTTTTTGAAACTGACTGAGGTCTATAAAACATTTTCGATCACTTGCCACCTTATGGTACTGAGTGTATTTCCGTTTATTTTATGGTGAACGATAGGCTTTTACGTTTCCTAAAGGACCTATCGTTCCACGTGATAAGAACGCCGCAGTCAACTTTGTCATTGATAAAACCCCTAACATCACATTTCCCTAAAATTTTGTAACTACGTTATAAGGGGTAGTAACTAAAGATTGTCCATATTAGCTCAATCAATTTAACACTTACCTAATAATAATGTAACAACTTCTTACTTAGTTTCATAATCATGTTTCCATCGACACAGAATAAGTGCTAATTAAAAACAGGAAGTGCCATTGTGCCGAAGAATATACTTAAAACTAACAACAATACCGCTCGATGCTCTCTTATTACAATAAAATCACACGCTTAACGCCTAACAATTTTTAAGTAATAATAGTTAAAATATTGGTCCAACAAATGGGCTAAATAATACAAACGCCCTTAATATTCATCCCTAATTTAACGATGCGGGATATGAAAAAATATTATTCAATAGATCAAAAAATGATAAGGGTTGAGAACCTTTCGCTTTACTGGATCGAACCAACGGAATAATCTCTATCCTTCAAATAGGTACTCATATTATAACAATGTCAATACTACAACTAATCTCATTACAGTTTCGTTTAGAAATTGTGGATCCTATGATCTCCTGCCAAAATTTGAGAATTCTCGTTTTTTAAATGATCACATCGAGACAGCCACAATCATTGTTACACTCGCACTTATAAAACGTTTAATGTCCATTGTCCTTGGATCGTCACTTTGTTTAAAAAAATGACCCGAATGGTCAGAACTGTATCATGTAACTTATTTACATCTCGTGGTGTGAGTTTTTGGCTTAGAGGTCGTCGGTCATTCTTTTCTTCGATTATCTGGTCTTGAGGTTCACATACCTATAGGCGGAACTTGCACGTAGCGGTAGATGTAGAGCCGGTAATCTTTGCTGGCCAACACAACTGATCCGTCATCCATTAAGGCAACATCAAAACATTGAGCATGTTTTACCTTGCTTTCTAGTGCCGATACTAGCTGGCCATCTTGGGTAAATATTGTCAAGTTGAAGTTGTTATGATTGTCAGCGATAAGAATTTCACCTGATGCATTAATGCCAACACCAATCGGGTAATTTGTCACTCCCTCGCCACCGATTTGGCGCAAATAAATACCTTCGTAGTTAAAAACTTTTACGCAGTGTGCGCGGTTGTCACTGATAAATATTTCTTGTTTGTCGTTTACTACTACTCCGTTAGGGAACTCTAGATGCTTTGAACATCCAAACTTTTGTAAAACGTTACCAACTTGATCAAAGATTATGACGCGCATCACTTTGCATTCAACAACAACAATCCTTCCTTTGTTATCAACGGTTACACCTCGAGGATGTTGAAGAATGTTGGCACCGAATTTTCTTACAAATTGGCCGTATTGATTGTAAATTTGTATCTGATGAGTTGGTGATCTTTCTGTCACAATTATGTCGCCTGAAGTCCTGACTACCGCGACTCGGTTTGGATATAAAAGCTGGCCATCGCGTTTTCCACATTCACCGAATTGGAATTTAAATCTTCCTTCTTTGTCGAATATCTGAATTCTGTGGTTATTAGTGTCAGCTACGATAATGTCGTTTTGAGCATTGACCGCGACACCACTCGGTTCTGTAAATTGACCTTCCATTACACCAAATTCACCAAATTTGCAGTGATAAATCATCTTTTGTCGTTTAATTTGAGATTTTGGAGGGAAAATTGCAGTGGATATTAACTTATTTGTTAGATCAAGAATAGGATCACTGTGTGAGGCGGCCGTTAATGAGTAAGGATCTGTTGTCGTCGGTGGAAATAGGGAGTCACAACCGCCATTTGACCATTTCTCATATGGGTTAATTCCATTCAAATTGATTTCTCCTATAGCAGAAGAGAACGGTCCTAAAGTATTTGGACTGTTAAATCTCTTTGAAATTATATTTGAATCAAATGGGGAAGTCGATTGACTCGTTGGCCCGAGTAACCCATTAGTGTAAGGGCGATCTAAGACACCATTAAGTCCTGTAGGCAAATGAATCCCGCCATTTAAACTACCAGAACTTCCATTCACGCTGCTGCTGCTTGATGAAGAACCGCCGTTTAAAAGTGATCCATTCGTGGGACGTGCAATTGGCGGTTGTTTAGTAGGACCAACATTAGCTTCGGAACTGGAACGTACATATCCGAAAGTATTTCTTACACCAACTTGGATTGCCTGGTAATTGGAAACAAATTCTAATTCACAAGCAGTTTGAACACTTTGTTCTGGATTTGTGCTCATTAATGATTGCAGTTTTGTATCTAATAGTTTTCTAAACATGAGAATTTCAGCGATGTTGGCACATTTTGTCAATCGCTCTACGAAGTCGCAAGTTTGATAAATCTTGTCAACAGTCTCTTGAGCTTTTTGCCCTACAACAGTCAAGGCAATTTGTTTGGTTGAGAATACGCTTTCGAGTTCCTTGAGTAACTCTTGTTTTCGCTCTTCCAACATAGAGCGATAGAATTGGAACGTGTCGTTAATTTCGTTTTGAGCTTTGTGATATTGTACTTGTAATTTTCCCGCTGCATGTTCTACCGTTTTCACAACATGCCTTATTTCAGTGGCCCGGGTTTTAGCTTCGTTGGCGGCCTGTTGCATAAGCTCGAACTGTTTTGGTCCAGCATCAGACAGGTGTTCGCAATCATGTAAAGTTGCAGGATGTTCGATAATGGTACATTCTTTGCACACGGGTACGGAGCATGTGCGGCAAAAGTATTTTAAAATATCATTTTTGTGTTTTGGGCAAAATGCAGTTTTGTCACCGCTTGGAGTTAGTGAGCCTAACATGCCTTTATCGTCTTTCAAATCAAAGGCAAGGACTCGATGCCCTTCAAAACAATGCATGAATTGGTGTGCCATGACGCAATTAGGACAAAGGAAGTTGGCGCAATCTACACAACGCGCGACGGCGTCAGATTCTTTTGACTTGCAACCGGTGCAACGAGCTGAAGGTGAAGCTGTCTGGCGCGCAGTGGGCAGAAGATCAGCGTCCTGTTCTACCGCCGCAGCGATGACAAGGTTTGTTAATAATCCGAGTACACCCGCAGGTGGCAATTGGCTGTCTACGCGACAAGTGACGCAAGTAACTTTGTCGGGGTGGGTTTGTTCCCTCTCCAAACACCCACGGCAGAAAGTGTGAAAGCAATTAAGAACTTTAGGATCGACGTATGTCTCTCGGCAAATAGCGCAGGTGGTGTCAAGGCCGTCGAACTCGCGAAGGTCACATACGGCAGAATCACTCGCAGGGGGCGAGGATCCACTTAAAGTCAGGGGCGATAAGGAGCCACGCTCTAGCGAACCTATAGAGTTGGCACCGGGCAGCGACTCAAGGGACGGGGTGCGTGAGGCCATCTTCAGGAAACCGGCATCCCTGGAAAAGAAAATAAATACTTTAAAATTAAAAAGGTCTAAAGTAAATTAAATAAATTTATTTGAACGACGTAAGGTAAATTTATTAAAAAGGGCCGTAAAAATATTAATATTTCCAAAAGATTATTACGTGAAAACGTTTTTCAACATCAACGAAACATGGCGGCATTATAAATACCAGTCAAAAGGATATGATACCATTTCGCTACACGCTCGAGAACTTATTACACAACATGTATATAATATAAGAAAATAGGTAATATCTTGAGGTGTATAGTATATTATTACGTTAAAGAGAAAACAACAGAACTAGGAGTGTTAAATTAAAACAAATACATTGACATATTTTGTTTGTTTGTAAAATCAAGATTTAAAAGACTATATTTAATAAAAATATTTCGGAAGTTATATTTTTATAGCCTAGAACTTATTACTTAGCATTAGTTGTTTTACATTTTATTCGAACGTTATAGTTCTTATATTGCAGTGTATCTTAAATACGTTAGAGTTTCGCGCAAAAGATATCCTATGACGTAACATGTTGGGAGAATCATATTTCTTTCTAAAAGGAAGTCAGTTATATCTTGCCCCGTAATATTTCCAGTCGGGATTATTCTCGTACATTAGCAGCGCTGACTTTTATTTGTAGGAATCCTTGCGACATTCTTTTCCATTATCAGGTTCTGTATACAATTGAAATGATTTATCTCAGAACAATAAATACGGCACAAATTGAGTATACCTAAGCTATTAAGAAAATCGATAAATATACTGGTTTCATGGACGATATTAATTTAAAATACGGAGTAAGGCAGCAATTTTCACAAACCAAAATAAAGATAAATTCCAACCAGAGGCAGCTTCATAATTCAATTTAAGCGCCGCATAGAGGAAAATCATTTTTGTTGGCGCCGGTAAGTGATACGAAGTAAATGCATTTCAGAGGATTCGCAATGCATCGTCTATATAAAGAGATATAAAATACTGTTTAGTTAGCAGAAGCTTCACATAACAAACTAGTTTGATTTAAATTTTTAAACATAATCAGGAACGTATTCGTTCAACATCAAATGAGGGCGATGAGGAATTTAGAATTCAAAAGTCAAACCTCCAGTGGAAGTTGTCCAAACAATGTACCAGCCAATTCAGTATGTTATACAATTTACGGTACAGGGTTACCGCGAAAACCAAGATCATATATTTCTTTATTTTATATTTCGCAAAATCAACCCTCTTGTGGAAGGTAGCACAATCGATATTGCTGTTGAGATGGGTGCGACCCCTAATACTTTATTTTATGGGGTTCAACCCGAGGGTGCGAAACACATTAATAACAGTCTAAGACTCTAAACTGCATGAAAGTGTTTAAAATAGAATTTCAGCTCAAAGAACAACACTTCGAATTTTGTGCGATATTTTAAGAAATGACAAAATTAACAAAGGCATACAGTATATAGCTATTATTATTAGAGACATAATTAGAACTTTTTGAGAATTGAATTGATTTCACTTAACTAACAAAATAACTGTGTATTTTTTTAAACATCATCTTTTACTAATCTTTTACTAATCCAATATCTGTTCTTGCTTCCACGCCAAAACTCCTCAACCGATTGTCATGAAACTTTGTACACATACTTAGGTATTAAAATTAACATAGAATACTTCTTTTAATATATTTTTTTATGAGAATTAAAAAAATAGAAAGATAAAAACATTGTTGGTAACAAACAAGTGGACAGAGTCGCGAGCAACAGCTAGTACTGAAATATATAGTTCTAATATTTGAACCTAAGTCACAAACCATAGGACTGATTTTTAACATCATATTACGAATGTATTTTAATATAACCTGTGTATTTATTCATAATAAATCTATAAGTAGACAGCGGGATGCACCGAAGGGCATGGTTGCTAGGCAACAGTAGGGCGCCTAGCGAGGGAGTGAATTAGGGTGAGGGTGGGTAAATTTGGACGAGGGAGACTGTTGTGGGGTGAACGATCGGTATTCTAGTTCAAGATGCGTTTCTATTTCATTACTGTACTTAAAAAAAAATCATTCATTATTTCATAGAATTTCAGCTATCAATAGAATTTATAATTTCAATAGGCTATAGTTCTATATATATATATATCCATAATGATGTATTGTTTTCGTGCATTCAGATAAAGCTATTTTACGTCGAAACTCAATTAATAGAAGCATCGGATTATGCTGCCGTGTACGGATGTACATTATAATTGATGAATAGGTGGAATTCAAATACCTAACAATACATCACTGGAGGCCTATCCGTCTAATTCTGGATGGGTTGCAAGTTTGCCAGCGGAAAGGCAACATGTTAGGGTTGTCTCTTAAAAATAAAATGTTAAATATACTTGGATACTATTCTTAATTTGTATATATTATTCTTCTACGGAAATGAAAAATCAGTGTAGCTACCACATTTTTACTATTTTAAAGTTTAAATATGAACATAAAAATAACAGACAAGAAATATAAACCGACGAAAATTTAAAATTTAAAAATATTAAAATTTCATTTTAACCAATATTCCAAGTAATATTTTCAAAGTGACAACCCTAAAGCCTACATGAATATACGTGATAGATGCAAACTCTGCAATACATTACACCAGTCCCTCGTGACGGCTCGATCGGCCAATGCGTCGGTGCATACGAAATGAGTACATGCCAATATAGGCCTTATTTGTTTACTAATTAAAATGCAAAATAACATAAATTATTATTTCCCTAAGATTATGCATTTTGAAATGAGAGATAGTGTTTATTATTGTACTAGTAGTTCCATATTATATGTATTTACTTTCTAAATATGAATATTATCTGTATAATATATATCATAATTAGATGAATGATGACAATATAAAGATCGTAAATTATCTATACAAAAAAAAGATAAGAAAATAAATTCTCCGTGATTTATATGTATTATTACATGCGCGTATACGGATACATAAATACGCACACACGGACAACATAATAAATTGCATAGACGAAGGTACCCACCATTGTTAATGGCCATTACAGATAGCAAGGCATTATCACCGTAATAATTATTATCGCTAGAGGCTATCTTCGAGTGAAGTTATTGCATTGATAAAATGTAACCACGGCATTGTTCACCTCGGTTTGATTATTGATTGCTTAGTTTAGTGAGGAGCGAAGAAATAGTTTACTTGTAATGTAAAGAGTATTATATTTTTAGTAGATAACAGAATTTTGTGTAAAAAAAACTCATTTTATCATAAATTCAAGCCATTATTGACAACAAATTTAGAAAAAAGGTGCTTTCCGTCCATTGGGTAAATAATCTGGAAACATGAATAGAATCTTAGATTTAGTATATTGGCTTCGTGACCTAGGTTTTATAAGATACGGTTATGAAAATTGAAATAGTGATCGAGATAATTTAGAGTGTAGTACTAGCTTAACAAATTACATCAGTTCTTTTAAATAATCGTTTTGAAAATATTACGAGATTCAATATTTTCTAACACTTTTAAATTTATGCATCTAGCCAACCTTCACCATTAAGTCCGTAGAAAACTTTACAAGTTTGTAGGCCAAAGTTTAGCAGCTAATTCCCAAGAGAAAACCAATGGAAGCCCAGCATCTACCCGTGTCAACATCACAAAGTTGCCAGATTTCCTCCTTCCCGACTCGAGGGAAAAGAATATAAGAGAATTTTCAAGTATTGACAGTGCTTCTAGTACAGCAATATCTCCGGCCAGCAATAGTTGTACTATTGGGACCACATTAATTGCGACTGGACCGAAGCAGATTACGGCTGCCCAAAAGGTTTTCCGAACTGTTGTAAATCAGAATTGCTGATGTCGGAAAATGAACTAAATGGCAACTTGTTAGAGTATGAAATAGCTTTCGGATAATTTTGGACAATTGAAATCTAGGAATTTCAAGGAAATAGGCTGAGATATGTGGTCGTTGTTGAAAACTACAATCATTGAGTCATTTATTGACGAAGTATATTATAAATGAGAATATAAAAAGTGTATAATTTTATTCGAACTTACTTATATAATGGTAACATTAACAGCGGAGGCGAATAAGTCTGTAACTCACTAGCGAAACTGTTGAAGTATAAAAACTACTTGCGCAATAATATTCTACTAACAATTTTAACGTTGAATTTACTAAGATATCACATTTTATGCATAAACTAATAAGACCGGAATAATCTGAGTGTAATTTATTATATAGTACTTCAAAGTACTTCTGGCACTCCAGCGTTGGCGTGTTAAATTCAGCTGTACTCAGAACTGTAATTTCATATATTTTTTTAAATTATCAACTGGTTTGGTGCCTCTTAAAAACCAATTAAATCTACAAATTTGAGTGTTGCCCTGTAAAATTTAAATTCCCCAAGGCGTAGCAATGTTAAAATTCATGAGAATATGTCACGGACACTGAACATATTTTTCAGTGGCAACACGGCGTTTATGACGTCACGTAATACTTTAATGCATATCGTGTGGTTTTGTGAGGCTTAGTGCTATTTTTTTTGTTCCTTCCGTAGGACTTCTTCTGAATATGTAATCCATGGGATTACATTTTTAACAAAAACTTATTACTACATTATGTTGTGGACACTTTTTTATTTTTTATGCGTTTGTTGTTGATTAATATATGATGTATATAACAGAACTTCTATAATATTAACCAGCTAGTGCAACAAAAAAATCAATAAAATCAACTAAGTAAGTAATCTATCAGGTTCATAACCCAATAGCGCCGCAGCGGATAATATTGGAACCACAAATACCTCATTATAATATCGCTCTGCATTTTGTATTTAATGAAAACTTCCCCACATTATTCCAGTCACGAATAACACGGAATAAATCGGGATTAATTTTTACGAGCCCAGAAACCCCTCATAAAGCTAAAAATATTCTTTTGACGTTACCTAATCTATACACATAATGAAGTGACGAAGTGTCTGCCGCGTTTTGAGGGAGCCGAAAAATAATTTGGCAATTGTTCTTTATTTTAATATCTTCTTCGTATTATTTCATTAATGTTGATTAATGGACTTGTCAAGTTTATAATTAATGTTCTTCTGATCGTAATATATTTATATATATATATATATATACCAGATTATTCGAGATATGTAATTTTTTTTACCACCAATTAACTTTCCAAAAGAATTTTAAATTGGGAATAAAGTTACGCCAGTCCCCAAATCGCACATGTTATATTAATTTAAGAGGGGTGGAAAGTTGAGCTGCGGGTTAGAATATGTATGGGGTAAGAACTTATTCAAATTATTTCCTTTATGGCTTTCATAAGTTTAAAGAGATAGTAACTGAGTTTGAATTAGTTGAAAACTCTTAGACTCAAAATATGTTAACTTAAATTTAAAGTTAATTTGAAGCATGTTGCAAATTTATATAACTATATATTAGTGATGTTTTTTTTTATATTTTCTCTACGTTAAATTTTTTTGGATATACGTATATACCTATTTAGAATCAGTGTTGATTTCTGATTCCAAATAGGTACACATATAACTCGATTTCCTTTAACCTCGAACCTTCAATATATATAGAGGCACTACAATCTATATTTATAATAATATACCAACAATTATTTCTGTAATATTAAATATGACAATGTAACTAAATCTGTAAGTATGAAAGAACATATAAAGGTATTTGTTTCTGGAAAAAAAGAAAATAAAAGCTTCAGCCTTTTCCCAAGTGATATATTCATATGCTAATAATACATCAGAAGTGGCAAACATTTTGTCGTTTTATCCAACTTTCCTCGAAACAATGTCAAAGAGAAAAAATGATGGTTTAATGAAAATGCAAAGACGTTCGGAAGTTACTCTTCAATATTGAATGAAATATGAAAGTTGTTCAATAACTGAGATGCAAATGGGGTCCTTGTAAATAATGTATGAAGGAAAAAATACTTGCGGAACTGAAGGTTACCAACTTCTGTACACTTTGACATGCGCATTATAAATTAAACAGCTCTCGGTATTTTTGAGTTCATATCAAATACTAAATAAGAATAGAATATTAACAAATAATTTATATTTAGTTTATAGTTTGCTTTCCGCAAGGAAAAAATATATTAAAAAATTTTGCAAGTGACCGGCTCTTTTTATTTCTTGCATATTATCTATAGAAGTTCTAACCATAACATTAACAATTCGTTGACTCAAATCATCAAATACAGTATGTGAGTTTGATAATCTATTTTATATAACATAAAAAAAAATACATTTCGTTATCAATATTAGTATTTTTTGTAGAGTTCACTAATTCTAGAATTCTGACTGTTCTAGAATCCAGTAAGTACATATTTAAGCTTTATAATTTTGATTTACGATGACTCGGTCAGTGTTGTTTGGCTTCAATTAGCATTCAAATGCACATTACAATATAATTTAAACTCTTAGTTGCAGTTCAGAACCAAAAATAACTTTATCAGCTAATTAGATAACTCTGAGTATGAAATTAGGAATATTACCAACAGTTTGTTGTTTTATTACCGTTACTAGGTACTATTTGGTAATCATTTGTAGAAATATTATAATTAATATTAAATAAACTCCATAATATTTGATTTAAAGTTACTTTAACGATTCAACAGATAAGTATTCGTCAATAAGCTACGACTTGTAGCTCGTAGCATGACTACGGTGGACTTCGTAGACGTAACGCTACATAATGACTTTTAAATTCTTTGATTATATAAGAGATTCGTAAACTTATCTTGCTTAGATATTTACTTAATAAGATTTTGACAGTTATAATATTAAAAAGATATGGGTTTATTTATATATATTTAAACATACTATGAGCATATAAGGCAGTAAGCAAAATAAAAAGCTATTATATTGAATAAAGCAGTAAAATAATAAATAGGAACAAATTAACCAAGGCGATGTTAATGTAAATGAACTCTAAAAATATTCAAGAATCAGGTAATGTGTAAAGTTAGTTAACGAGGTACAGAATTATGAATTAGTACTGAATGTTCATTAAAATACAAAATTTTCGTAACAAATTTAGCGACTATTGAAACAAAATGACTAAGAGATTTTATTAAATATTCGAGAGAAATACTTAATAATAACCAACCAAATTAAGATATCAAATATTACATTTTCATAACCGAATATGGATTATTAATATTGACAAATATATAAAAACAAATAATTTTTAATATTTAAGAATAAATAATAAGTTTTTAAATTAATCTGTACAAAATACATTTTAATAAAGCAAATGCTTAGTACTTATCTGTGAAAGAAAATTAATATCTATAAGAAACAGCATACCTCAAAGCTTTCTTAGATATTAGATAATATTGTTATATTCAATTTATTCAAATTAATTTTAATGTTATTAATTTGTAATGCTGTGTCAATATCGATTGGATCTTTAAGAAGTATTTAGATGTTTATTCTTAATTTAAATATATATAATATTAAGTTCTTTTGATTTACTTATCAAGTCTAACAGACATAAGCATAATTGTTTGCTAAATAATAGAGACTATATATATGGCTAATTCAATATATTTTCTATTTCAACCTCATCCACAATTCCGTAATTAATCCAAATAGCTAATTAAGATGTCTCTTTGATTCTTTTGATACATTTTCTATAGGAAATAAATGGACTTATATATCAAAGATATTGTAATGAAAATATTAAGTCAATAATGATGAAAGCTGAATTATTAATAAATAAAATATTTAATTGTAAGCTTGTGGATAAAGTATCTTGGTGTATTAAATGTCAAAAATATTACGTATTATCTCAATGTCAATTGTGACATTGAGATTTGATACTTTAACGTCAAAATTTATATATATATATATATATATATATATATATATATATATATATATATATATACATAAACGTTGTGTCAAAATAAAACCGGATAGTCAAATATAACTAGAATTATATTCTACCAATATTGGGATTCCAGAATTTGTATTAATATTGACTTTGATTAATTAGATTGAAATAGTGTTTTGAACTTTTAATTATTTCATATCTTTGGCGCCACAGCTTAGAATAATAACTAGAAGGAACGCAAAAAATGTACTAACACTAATATCAAGAAAAAATTATCAAAAGTTGGTAAAATTTATTTAAGTTTGCTTCTGGATAAAGACGTGATGATTTTGTGTATGTCTGTATTAATTTTCGAAGTAATTTTTTTATATAAATATCTTCTCCTTCATAGAGCATTTTATTTATAAATATAAAACATGTGTTCAGATAATGTATCATAATTTAAACGTTGGTCTTGACAAGTTAATTAGTTGCGAAATTGATTATAAAACAAAAACACTGAATAAAGACCTCATTAAGGAAAGTGAGATCTTGAGGTGCGAGCAAGATATATATATTGGAGGGAGATAGACGGCCAATATCCGTTCGATCAGCTGTTCGGAAACAGCTGTGAGTGTTCGTCCATATTTTTTCTATATACTTTTTTAATCGAGTGACTAATGATTTTTTCGATACGGATTCAAATGTTTTGGCGCAAATGGGTTCCAGTGATGTGAAGTCGTTAGGATCCATTAATATAATGGACTAAACAGCTGTGTAGTTTTGTAGATTTATTGAATATAAAGGCAGATGTTATAAATAATTGTATTTAATCGATTGAAAAATATCACAATTTTCAATTGTTGCCGTTTATAATAAATGAAATATTTCGGTATGAATGTATAATAAATAAAATTCAAACAATTTCTAATAACTTTCATATAACTTGAAACAAGGTTGGAAAAATAAGCTTTAAAAGTGCAAAATAAAAATTTCATTTCTGTTTCCATATAAAGCATTTCTAAGGTTTCGTGATAGAAAACTAACAACAAAAATGAAGAATTCACGTGCCAGCACGAATATAATCCGTATTAAAAAATTTCACTTGTCAATTTGTAGGTAATATGTAAAATCACATATTTTTTAAAGTTCTTGTCTTTTGGATTGTGAAACAAAACTGCTATACAATAATTAAATATTTTACATGATTCAATATGTAAATTAGGATTTATTTTCCGCAAGATGGAGGCAGTTTGTCGCAGTGTTTTCAAAAACTTTAACAATATTAATTTAAGTTCTTATAACTTTAAGTCAAATTATCGCTGACATGCGATCATTAGAAGCACGCAAATAATAATAAAATTGTTTAAAACTATAGTACTAAAGTATAAAACATTTATCTGCCTCGTATTTTAATACAAATAGAAAAACCGTTTGTTAAATAAGTTTTTAGTTAAACTAAACAAAAGGTAATCTTTCAATCTGTTCTTTGTTCTAATTTTATTATATTCCATATTCAAAAGTTAAAACTCACGGTTTTATTGCACTACATTTGACGTTCAAATTGTAAACACAATTGGTTTTGTAGGTTATACAACTTCGTTAGTTGCTTTTAGAGTTGGTCGGTTTATTAATATGTTTGTTTTACAAATTTAGCCGTTACTAGTGCAGGAATTGTGGTCACTTTAGTTTGAATAATTGATTGGCTTCTTTAGTTAAGAAGATTTATTATACAGCGAAACAATTTTCATAAATTGATTTATATTTAATAAAATTGAAAAATACATAAAACCAAACAACTATAAAATAAATTACAGTTGCTGTATAGTGTATGCATTTAGTCGATTTATAATAGAATGTAGATACCAGTGGTACCACCTTACAAATAAATTACAACATGATGGTACGCGGACATGCCACTATAAAAGCATTACATTAATGACCTTAATTACCCAGTCAGCGTTATAAAATTACATAAACGTTCCTTATGTTGGTAACGGCGACACAGCGTCGGACTTTTACATGGCGCCAACTCGATACGGAAAGCCCAATGTGATAGTTAGAAACACTAGTTTGTTCAGTAATTGTAGGGTATAATCGCGCCCTTTTATAACAGTAAAGAAATACGATTACAATTTTATTGAATATACGATTTTATTACACATTTGTCCCTAATTGTACCGTACAATTCTCAAATTCCATCTTAACCCTTAGTACATTTGTGGTACAATTGTATAGTATGTCTGCAACCGCATTGCAGTACATCGCTTGCTTATTGAACTTTATTTGTAGGCAATTAGTCTCGTATAGGAACTTGGGAGTTTGTTTTGAATATGAAAATTCTTGTTTAGTTTACATGAAATATACATAAAATACTTTGACATATATTAAATATATATTTGACAAATAGTGTTCTATTTTTAATTTGAAAACTTGAAATGGAATGGAACATTTTTAAAAATCGAACTAATATTCCAAACAAACAAATATAAATAGGAGAATTAAAAGTAGTATCAAATAAATATCGTAATATTAGTGTTCTTAACGACCACATCAGAATATTACACAAGTCAACGGTTATAATGAAACAGTATTCAAAGTATGATCGAGTCATAATCGTGAGACGATCAGTGCTTTGTAAATAGAACGAGTATTGTGTACGAGTCTTGAGTAATCGCGCCATAATGATAATTTGATTTTATATATTATTAAGTTACTTTATTGAGTAAAGATGTTTAATCAGAAGAAAATGGTTTTCTTTTATTATTTTATATCTCAAAATGATATTCCCTTCATTATGTAGGAATTATTTATAGTATATCATGTAATACATTTTTATATTAAATAATTTTATTATAAAATTCGATTAATATTTTAGAATACAGGTAAAATTATTTATCCCGCCTAAAGTAATTCTCGCACTATACTTCTTAAGGTTTAGTTTCAAGATATTTAACAAAACCGGTATACAAAAACAGCCTTTACACCTACAAGGTAAAGAGTATTCTCCTGTGACATTCAGACAGTCATGTAAACTGTGCTAAATAAGTAAAATTAATATTGACCCGCTGAAACAATGAAACCCTATATTAAACTTGGGTATAATTAATAAGTAATATTGTTGTTTTAAGGTCAAAACTCGAAATTACATGAACTCTTGGGGTCTTGTATTAATATTATATTATAAACGAGATTAAGATTGATTGCTTCATTTAATCGTGATTTTAACATATTTTGAGAGTTACATTTATTTTAATATATTTTCAATATTACATTTATTTTAACATATTTTTTTAATATTACACTTCTGTTAACATATATTTCGAATAATTTATTTGAATAGTACAGTATCCTTTGTTTGATTTCGATTAGCAGAAAAAATCAATTAGGGAACACTTGAGAATGCTTACACGTTATCTGAACAACCAGACCTACTTCGATAGCGCTGATAGTTTCAGTTATTTAATAACTATGTAAGTATGATGAATTTTTATAGGTATGTATGTGTGCACAAAATATATACTAGACATATAAATGTATGGAATACATTTTGTAATTTATCAAACATATGTATAATGTAAACTTACTTGTACTGTTTTATACAGACTCTATTTACAGATGTGTAGAGATAGGTTATAGTTATATTAAAACGTATTTTTCAATCAATTCAATTTATCTATTAGTGTTGGGAAGTTTTTTATTATGTAACTCTGAAGTATATTTCATATATTTTTAAAAAGCAATAGAAAGCAATCACTGAAACCGAAATCGGATTGAAACTCCAAGTTTTAGGACTGAACCAATAAAACGTTGGAGGATTAGTGAACTCCGGACGGGATTGACTTATCCGTTTGTTTATGTTAAGAAATAACCTTATTTCCCTCATTTTCCTTATTTGCCTAAACAGAAATGTCAAGGCTGTATTCATTAAATCTGATTTATGCCTGTTTTAGGGATTTAATTACATTGAGGTAATATTGTTTGAGGCCACTAAAATGACACTTACAATTTTTATAGTTTGATAGATCTATTTTATACGACAACATAAATTCTTGTCGGGCTTTTAAAGAGAACAGTGGTATTGCAGATCGTAAACCCAAAAGCACATTAACTGATTAAATTGAATACAGGGCTACCAGCACTAAGAAATAAAGCCATCACTCAACGTATTTGCGTTATAAATATAAATTGAACAAAAAATACAAGTGTGAATTGAATATAATGGAAAGTTCTATGTAAATACGAACCTCAAAGGTAACAATAAAACAAAATCCATAACACCTAACAATACGTAACTGGAAAAATCCATTTATATAAAATTGTAAGCAAGATTCGAAATCAATTCGCAAACAAAGAAACTGCTACAATACCAAAATACAATCCATCATTCGTGATCATCCATCAACATTCAACAAGTAAGAACAAAACTGTTATCGCCAGCCCTGCGTTGATAGCAACACCCTTTAGTGTAGGTGTGTGCGTGATGTGTCTATGTGCGTTGATATGTTAAGTGGTATATTTATGTTACTTTTTTACATACAATACTATAAGGTACCATGGACAAAAAAAATGCGTTATTTGTAAACAAAAGCTGTGGGTGTGTCGATTGTTTAGTAGTTTAATTATATGTTGTATTTTTTATATTCTAAAAGGTACCGTCGCCAAAAAAAATATTCGCGTTATTGATCAACAAAAAATGTGTATGCGTCGATATGTTAAGTATTATATTTTTATGTTTCATTTTAAAACCTACCATATACTATAAGATACCGTCAACAAAAAAATATTTGAATTATTTGTCAACAACAAATATTGTAATAAAAGTTTAAATCATACAAAGCAATGTAATAAATCGATAATATTTAACATGTGCCTAATGACACGTGTTGCAAAAACTTCCCTTCATAAAGCAGATGCGAGTAGCTGCAGCTGTCACCCTTGTACAGTTTAATAATACGGCACGCGCTTTCACTGTATTGTATCTGCCATTTTGTTTTTGTATGAATCATGAATTTATGTTGATGGTACTTATATAAAGTTAGTCGATTGTTTGAAAAAGTTTGAATATTGTATTTGGTTATTAAAGTAAAAATTTAAACTTCTGACATTTTCAAGCATTATTTTATAGAAATTAAATTACAATATATAAGTAAGGTGAAGGGGGTGTTTATTGTCTATCTCTTTCATTCTTAAAACATAATCATATTTTCCTCTCTCTTTGTTCACAATGCCAGTTTCTCCACCCAGACAGTACGTGCACATAAATTGTTTTAATGTAACCACTTCATCTCATGTGTACTGCCTTTATACAGAAATTAGCTTCTCTAACTCCTAAAGCTGTTTATTTTGGAGAATAAAATATAACAAAACAAAATAAATAATAAAAAAGTATTGCTAATTTGTTTTAAGCTACAAGCACAGTTAGTTTAAAATAATTATAATATAAACAAAAAGCCTATTTAAAGCGATAGCTTATTTTAATAATAGTCATATTTTCCGTAAATTGCCCAAGTAAATTGTTTTCTAATAAACATTTGCTTTCCATGTATACAGAAACCCATTATCAACTGATTGGATCACGAAAGGACATAATGTCTCTTTTTTTTCCTTCGACATTTCAATACTTATAATATAAATATTAACGTTTTTTTTCCAGCTAAAATGAGGAAGAACTTTTTTTTTTAATAACAACTTTTTGCTTAAAATATGCAGATACGGACTAATAAGTACGTTATTCATGTCAGCTTATTCTTTTTTTTAGTACTAGATTACACAGATAATGTAATATATAAAAAACTATATACGTTGTCTGTAATTGAAGTCACCCTTTAAGCAGTGCGTGAATTAGGGCTCAGTTAGTACATAAGGGTGTGTTCTCACCCTCGTGATCGAATTTCATTTGATATTCGATGGACTCGATATGAATGTGTACTTTGTATGACCTATAGTGATGTTATAATAATATCAATAATACGTAACATATAAATTATGATGTGTGTTTGTTTGATGGTTTTTTCAGTGATAAACGATAACTACTCTTAAATTGTCTACGTAAGCGTAGCCATCATAAAAGCTTTTAAAATATAAGGATTAAATGGTTAGATCCAGACTAGACATATAAATAATCAAACCTCTGAGTACATCACTATGAGTACATGCCCAAATAGAATATAAATAACGACTCGTTACAAACAAATCAGGTTTTTATATCTGTGATAAAAAAGCTATGAAATGTTAAATAACCATTTTTATTTATTTCTGACGTCGAATGTTTCTATACAGCCATTTTATATGTCTTTATTAAATTATCGACAGTACATAATTTAAAATATAACTGCTTCGAATATAATGATATATTAGTTTCTTTTTGTAAAATGAAATTTTATTTGTTACAGACATTATATCCAAATGTATTTTTTTATATTTTATATTTTTTTACCCCAGAGTAATAAAAAAATTAACGAACAAAGGCATTTTTACGAACGCAGTCTCTATCAATTAACTTCATTTCAACGAGGGCGGTAAATTGTATGAAACAAATTGCGTAATTCGACGTCGGCCATTTTAAATCCCGAGCTGTCATTTTTCGCGCCGTTTTTGACGTTTTATTGTGCGTTCGTTTGTATTAATGTGCGATTTGTCAGATAAGTTAGTCCTTTGTTATTCCCGTTTTACTGTTACGGTCGTTTGCAAAGTCAACAAAACATGGAGAATAATTCGAATAATTAATTGATAAGGATTTGATCGCTATTATTTGTCTGATGAAATAAAATTGGGCTTGCCTTATTATTACTTTCCCAACAATTCAATAATAATACTTCAAACAAAGCAAAACATTTCGTATTATAATAACAATAGCACCTAAATTCCAGTTTAGAGAACAAAACAGAATTACTATTTGTTACCCCTGTAATCTATACCCTTTATGTAGCTCTTTCACGCACACTGCATTCGCGGACAGTGCGAAAGAGAGTACCGATTATATACAAAAGGTAAATTGGTATCGCCGGTCACCCTTCACAATTGCACCCTGAATTTCTATGACACGTGCCAGACAGAGGGATAAAGCTGCCAACTAAATGGGAATTACGTTGGGGTTTCTGTATTTGTGTGTGTAAGATTAAAGATATGTTTTAATGTGAGGGTAGAACTGACTTGCAGAGGGCGCCACTGTATCTACACACAGATGCGCGTTCTTTTGTTATAATGTTAATAATAAGCAATGTTTTAATCTGTAACTTTTAGGCAGATGTTAAAATAAAATAATTTGTTATACTAAAGTGCTACCTTATGAGAGTTATGGTTCTCAGAGTTCAATTATTTTGGCCTTTTACTTTCTAGTCTCTAATAGTTTGAATGGTTCACGATACTCTTATATAAGATAATATTGTATAGGTAAGAATAAATAATTAACATTAATACTAATGAAGCAAACTAATCTATTAGTATTCAATAACAAAGCTAATGCTTTATTGTCAAGAGACTGAACACAACCCGAAATCACTCTGCGACTAAAATGTATTAAGGAAATAATTAATAATTTATACCTGTTAGTCATAGCTGTAACTCTGAAATGTTAAGTACAACAAAATTGTATATTAGCCTCTCATCACCTAGCTATTTACTTTAAGCTATTTACTTGACATTTAAATATTATTTTTGTTCATTAAACATTGAATTCATAGATAAAAATCAATATTTAAATTTGATAATAAGGTGGCAACACTATTTTTTTCATATAAAATAAAAAAAAGTAAAATATCGTTGGATAAGTGACAACCCTGATTCACTAGTACAAAACATTTCATTACAGTTCCATGTTCGTAATCGTAAACAGCGGGTCACGCGCCCAAAGGACTGCGAAATCTAGTGAATTCTGTAATCTCATCTCAAATCTAATCATTGGAAAATAGACTTTATACCAAATGTAACAAGATTCACATTTAGTGCTGACGTTTTAAGCGTGCTTTGATTACATAATTTGTTCTTGAATATGGATTTGGCGACAGTCTACGACAGGAGTTTGTATAACGAACTAATCCAGGAAATACATCAACAACTGAATTTCTAATACAATATATAGTTATGTTAAATGGAAGTTTACTGTTTTAAATTTAAATAAATATAGAATTAAAAATACCGAAACGGGCAGATTCGAACCCGCGTCATCTGGGAAACCGTCCCGTCGCTTTACCAATTGAGCTATCGTATCGCTATGGAAGTTTACTATTTATTTTACTCACCATTTGGTTATATTTTCGTTTAAATAAATAACTATAATATGATTGAGAAAGCTTCTAAGCCATAAATAAACTACGTTCAGTTGTGAATAGAAAGGATAAAAAGATTCAACGTCGTATTATCGCTGAGGACATTAATTTTCTGCCTACTCAAATTGTGGAGTGTGATCCAATTTATGTACTTTTTATTATCAAAAGTTACTTTGAATTGTTTATGACATTTCTTATCTAACTTAATTGAAATTAAAGAACGATTGAACTGAAGTAAATAATCTTTCATTCTTAAAAAAAAAAAAAATAGTTAGTTTATATTAATAAGATATATTATGATTAAAATCATGTATGTCTATTAAAGATATGTTTCTAATGAAAATAAATAAAAAATATATTTCCGCTAAAGTGCATATCTTATACCATACAAGTTCCTTTCTGCGCCGCGTCGACGACAGAGTATGTGGAGCCTTTCTGCTTAACCTGTCTTTAACATATTGAATATTGGGGACTTTAGGAAAAAACGCTACGTAATTTCACGTGAAACAAGTTTTACTCCTAACTCAATTGAAATCTCTTTTCTATTTTCTCTTTTAAGATTTGTATTTATTCATTTTACCGTTTTATCCATCGCTTCAGTTCAGCTACTTACCTGAAAAGAAAATACATTTACATTAAAAACATATTTAATATTGATATTTATCTGAAAGGTAAACTAATTAGACCGTTATGTAAACATATCTAGAGTATCGAATAAAATAAGTACGTTATATAAATAAATTTAATTAATATATAAATTACGAGAACAATAAATCATCGAATAAAAGACAGTCGTAATTAATAAAATATTTCAAGTCGAAGGTATTTCTATTTAACTGAATGAGTTATTTTAATGAATTGGTTTCGTTACTTTTTGGTGAGAAAATACTTAAAAGAAAATCAATTACTGAGAATCCATTAACTTAATTTATAACTTTATATCAATTTACACACACAAGTTACAAGTGTACATGTGTGTGTGATATATACTTCAAAATGTGTGAATAACAAAATAGAATATCTTATTCCTATAACAGTAATGAAGCCGATACTTATTAGCTCGAAATGTGGCTAAGAAAAGCCGCATTATTAAAGTTAAAAAACTTCAAGTTAGGTTCTGGAAATTGGCACTAAATAGTGGCGTATTGCAAGCATTTGGCATCTCTCCAACGGCATTCGTCTATATCTTTACACTTTGAAGAAAATGTAAAAGCCAATAGGCGGAAAAATTCTTATCTCTTAAAAGAACTTGCTTATTTTTTAAATTTATATCTTTATTTATATTACTTAATGATTTGTTTATTTATATTAAAAATGTTTCATTTATTTTTTATAAATAAATATGTTACAATTCGGTTGAATCAAGAAAAATTGTCAAACAACTATAAAATTTTCGACTGTATAAGTTGTCATCGGTACATCGGTACTTTGTTACGTAAAAACATATATCCTGAAACGTATCCAATATTCCCAAAAGAATATAAAGAATTGGTTCAAGGCTTATGGCAGCGGTATTGCGATCTTACGATTGTTTGCCGATTATTGGGCATAACCATCTCGGCGGATTCGATTATTTACGGCCTCCCCGGGGATTGGGATATTACTTTAATTTTCTTTTATTTATCCTACGAAATACACTATAAAATAACGTCACACATAACAGGATATAAATGTAGCTTAACGTGCACAGACTATATAAGAATATGGTTCGGTTATAGAACGGGAAGGCGAAGGCAAATTGACCGACTGTCGTCGACAGATAGAAATAAAATACCACTTGCATTAACAGACCGTTCGTAGAAGTTATAAAACGCAATTTGTCTTCCAATGTATTCGAGAAAATTCGATCAAAGAAATGGAAAAGTTTTTGATGGAACGCGATGTTATTGCTTATGTTTTGTTTTATTTCACTAACTGATTAAATGAGGAATGAAATTGCACGAGCTTAAATTAAACGTCTTGCAAGAGACTTAACAATGTCAGAGGAACGTTTGTCTCAAAGTTAAACTGTGGTTCTAAGTGCAATGTTAAAGCACTAGGTTTTAAAGTAACCAGAGTTAAAAGGAAACGGGGTGCGGTTGAAGTAAGTTAAAACAGTGAAGAAAATAGGTGGACAAACTTACTTGACTACCTGTTGCCTGTGACCTACATTGTTGGTACATTGAAATTTTCATTTACATTGCGAGAATTTGAGGGTAGAATGCAGTTAGCGTTTATGGTTTAAGACTCACAACAATAATTAAAATATATGTTCATATATTATAAATCTCAAGGTACCTTGCTATCGATGGTAAAGCAAGCTTATCAGAATGCCCGTAATAAATAAAGTCGCTTGCAAAAAGAACATCTCGCAATTAGGTTATAAAAAACAAAATGGAGTACTTGAATTCAATGTGCTTGTACAGTTTTTATTGGATTTCGCGTCGACATAGCACCTGCGTTGTCTCAATTGAAAGGGAAATATAGGACAGGTAATACCATAATTTGCACAACTCTTTTATTTCGATATAAAAGATATCTTAAGAATTCTTATGTCTAATATTTGCATGTTTTTAAACATGTGGTGGACTTGTGTTTTGTTTCTACCCGTGGGGTAAGTTTACGGTCTATCTAGAACATTCCAGATTGATCGTCGAAGGCGCGGTCAGCGGGTGGTACATTTGTTACAAACTATTTATAGATTCGCTGATGTTTACACTGTTTTTGGGTCAGAGTGTATTAGGTTTTTTTCTTTATGAGGATATTATTACTAACATCTTTCGCATGTTTTGTCCATATGGTTATTATGTTGAACTGAGTTCATCGTCCTTAATGTTTTTGTTTATCAAAAAATTGTGTTTATAAATTTAATGAATTACAAGCATTACCTAGATATTAGAATTACAATTACAGATATATAATTACAGATCTATAGTTGTATGTGTGTATTTTAAACACAACCGTTAGTAATTTAAAACGAACCAATTATTTGGCATTTAAAACCATAGGTAATGCTATGTTGGAGAATAACGGTTGTTAGGATTTACAAATAGTATATAGGTTTAGATTTTATTGATTGTAGGTAATTACGAGGTAAAATAACGTAATTGTAGTTAGGTATATATTGAGTAGTTTGAATAGTTCTAGAATATTCGTACAATACAAATGCAATAATAAAGTTTTGTTTTCATGAATATGTAACATTTAATTTTATAAGGAATAAATTTTGGCGGTTTGTTAGTACATTTAGGATTCGCGGCTTTATAACTTCGATATAACTTTGTGTTGAACAAAGTTGATTTGGATTTTATTATATTCTTGAAAGTTACTGAGTTGAGTCACGTTCATGACATGTTTAACAATACATGAGGTTGATAAGATTGTTAGTAGGTACATTAGAAAAAACATTTTAGATATTTATATTTAACTTTTTTTTATACATATTTTTATTTTTTTATAGAGTTTCAAAATCTGTTCTCGTTCAATAAACAAGTTTAAATTTATTGGGTCATGAAACTTGATTTTCTATATGAATGAGAACCCCCGCTTTATTATTGTAAGCTACATAGCTGTAAGCGAGTGGCGGCTACAGCGCTCAACTGACGCATTTAATATTTATAAAACTTTAAATTATTAGACATTAAATGAATATAAAAGGCTGATTAATATTAATTTACATTGCAAAAAAAATATAAAGAAATATAGGTACTTCATAAAATTTCAGTCGTTAGTTATTAAATCCACCCCAAAATCAAAACACACTAGATTACACCGAATAACTACCTCTTCCGCAAAAATTTAAACCCTCCAAAGTCACTGTCCACTTTCCAAGAGCTGTGTCCACAAACAAAAATTAAATAAACCCAATGAATTGTAAGGACACTGGCGCCGTTTGACAGGTCAAGAGTCGTTGGCGGGAAGTTTCATGAACATGATTTAAATATTGGCCGCCATTTTATCTTCCATCTGTGACGTGACGCAGTGAAGCACGCGGGAATCAGGTTTGACACAAATAGTTATATAAAAAAGATAAATTAAAAGATATATTAAAAAAAGATAAAATGTCTTAATTTTATCTATAATAAATTTAATAATCTGATGGCACAAACTTCTAAATCTTTAGTAACAGTGATAAAAAAGTTGAGTATTAAGGGACCAGAAGTTTTTATTTATATAATTGTTTTACTACTTATATTTTCCAAGTCCCGAATGTTATAATACACTTACCAACTTTACCAATTTAGTTACGAGTATAACAAAAGTAATCAAAGTCCAAAATTTTTGAAACAAAGTAATAATAAACCTCTTAGCATTAATCACAAGTTATTTATTTTCGTTGACATGAATTTTTATTCTATAATATGAAAAATATATTATTTTTTATATTTCTGTTAATGTCATATATAAGGATAGCTTAATACATTTGGCTTGAAAAAATATCAGTATAAGAGTAATTTAAATAATAAATACATTTCCAAAAGCTGGCAGCCCTATTGAAAGTACCTAATCTCGACTCGACAACCTCATTTGCGACTTTGTCTCTCCGATTACATCGGCTATCTTAATTTCGACTGTGTTTAAGCTTCAAGTGCCAGTATTACGTAACTTGGTATTTAAAAATATATTTCAGAGAATAATAATAAAAGTTAAGGCTTAAAATTATTTTAATAAAATATACAAAATAACAAATTATATATTCTATAATTATACTAAAATAATTATAATTAAACCAGAAATTATTATAATAATTAAACAAAATATGGCGTACCTACCACTATCACATAAACACTATTTTTAAGTAAAAAAAAAAAAACAAAAAAAAAACGATTGGGTATATATAAACTCTTTTGTAAGATGTACCTACAAACTCAAACAAGATACAGATAAAACAATCACCACTAAAAATAGGGGCTGGGACAAAGACAAATAAAACTAAAATATTCCTAGTAATTTAACCATTGTTGGCATGTGATGAAAGCGTTAACAAAAGTTACGTTAAAACCGTTAAAGGGGCCCAAGGGTCTAGGATCTATTCACCTGACCGTGAGAAAACTAGACATGCACTTCTCACACTTACCATTAATAGTTTAACAGATTTAACGGTTGATATGGATAGGGGTTGGGGGTTGAATAAAACTAGAAGAGGCCAAAAGCCATATTAGAATTATAATCACAATGTAGCTAAGATGTTTGTAATTCTCCGAGAAGAATATTAATACCAACTTATTAGTTATACAATATCAACTTATTAAGTAACTTTTCAAAGTCTAGATACATTTATTTTCTGTCACTAAGCGTCCAATTAAACTTATAATACGCAATCTAAAGTTCTAGTAAATCTTATTCCGTTGTCAATATTTTTACTATTAATATAACATTTGAAATTGTTTACAAACATGGTCAGCCATTTTAATTTTAGTTTAAATAAAATCAGAACAAGTGGGTTTACGAGATGGTTTTCCAGATATATTTTTTTAATTATTTAATCATAATAATAGATACACGTCACTAAATAAAAACTAATGAGCGGTTTGTAGGTACCTACATATATGTAGTTTATAAAAAAAACAAAACAGTATTATAAATGTTTTTATTTTACATATAAAAGAAATAGATAAAACACGAGCAAATAATCAGATTATCAGTGGTTTGTAATTGCATTACTGCAATGTGTCCTCATATAAAAATCAATACGTGGTTTAAGACGTTTCCGCTAATGGTTACTAACATATTATTATTACAAATTCCACAATACTTACTAATTTAATATTTCATAAGTGTGTCTAAACCACGTTTTATATTAGGTGATCTATTTCTTATTTACATATACAACCTTTTTATTTTGAAACAAATATTATGAATAAAGTTGTTATTGCCTGTCTTGTGGAAATAATTACTAACGTATTTATACATTTACGAGTATATAATTTACATTTCTCTATTAAAAATATTGTATAGATTAATAAAATAGATAAATTATAGATGGTCGACCAATCTAAGAGAAATAATGACAAACTAGAAGACATCGCTCTTGACATGGCCGGCTCATGTCTCCGGAAGAAAGAAAACTAATTAATTTGATTAATAGCGAACTTCTCTGAGGCATTCCACTGATGAGTTATTACCTTTTTTCTCACCATCTCAAGTTTGTTATTAGGGAACGTACCCAAACTACGTGACCTATATTTTTCAATTTTTCGACACCCTCCCCCCCCCCGGTGACCATCCGTAGTATGTGATAAGACCCCCCCCACCCGTTCCAAATGTTACGTAGTATAGCAAAAGTAAATTTTTATCATCCCAAACGCAGAAAATGAAACAAATAAAAATAATGTTTAATTTTTGTTACTATTGGGACGGCATTTATTGCACAAAAATGTTTCACACGACTTCAAAGAACCCTGAAAAGCAGACTTTATTAAATGTTAGTAGCTTAAATCGCCTTCTCTAGAATTCGACTACGTGACAATAATCTAAACCCCCCCCCCCTCGCTTCTGTGACACAGCGTAATATTTTAAGGAACCCTCCCCCCCCATAAATAGGCCACGTAGTTTGGGTACGTTCCCTTATGGAAGTTTTATCAAATAAAATTAGTCTTTTAGAATAAACCCTAATACAATAATTGACGAGAGAGATTTCCCTTAAGTATCTGATAAGTCACAAAAGCACCCAGTTTGTATAAGGGTATTTTACCTGAGACTGAACCGAAATCATCTACAGTTAAGTCGGTAACTTAACCCTAGCGACAGGTAGCAATGTAAAGTAGTTCCAAGAATCAAAACAATGACCGAATTTATTGATTAAGAAATAATCAACTAGTAAAATAATACTGAATGATAAAATTATATTAAAATATACTTCATAGATATTATAAAAACGGAATGTAAGTTCGTATTTATCTCCCGAGGTGCGTGTCCTTGGCAATATACCGAGCGTTCCTTTCATCCCTCCAGCCATCTGTTACAGTTTCTCACTTTAATCTGCATACATAAAACCTTTTAACGAACACAAAAACCATCTTTCAATATTTATTTTTGGAAGGGAGAGAATGTTTTAGTTTAACTATAGATCAGTTTTAACTTACAGTTTTGTTTTAAACTATATTTTATTTATTTTCATAAATGCGGTACTATATATTACTGTTTCTTATGTACGAGGAAGCGAGTATTTGTCACAGTCATATATCAAATTGAACCTAACGATCCACTTGGATCTGAATACCAAATCTCGTCTCTAGTATTAAGGTAATACTATGAGTGGTGACAAGCGAAGTTTAAATACCACACTATATTCAACGATTTCAGAACGTAATATCTTTTTTTTAGAACATTTTAAACACTGTCAACAATTAAACAACGATTGCTAAACGCCTTTTATATTAAACTTCAGCTTAAGTTTTTTCACCCGCTCGTCGCTCGCTTATGGAATATTTTCTCACCGCAAAGAGTACAGTCGATCTAATAACTATTCCAGCAATCAAGAGATAGGACTGTATAATGCCCTATTTCATTTAATCTCTAAACTCTTCCGTCTTTATTTTATTTGAATGTGCTTTTGCTTGGATAAATGTTAATATAAAATTTTAAACAATTCTGTCTGTCTAGAAAAGTTGATTCTGAAATTATATCCACGCTAAACATTTTATTTTATTAATATCTTATCTCTTATGACTTTCCACACTCATATTATTTAACGTTTAACTATAATTATATTAGTTTCATATTTCTTAATTTCCCAGAATAAAAATGTTTTCAGAACAAAGAATTCTATGAAAATATAATTGCATTAGTCACAGCTAACAAGAGATAAACACTGTTTCTCAAAGTTTTTCCTCGAACATCCTAGTAAATTAAAACCGTGTCATGACGTTTATAAATTACGAAATATAATTTAAGCTAATACGAAAAATTAAATTCATTGATTTTTAATAATAAAAAAAAATACTTATAAAAACTAAATAAAATCATGTTATTACAACAATGTAATAAAATGTAACAAAGTTTCGTTGTGGAAAACCTTTGAAAGCGGAAGTCAATCTCTCTGAAAGGTTTCTTTTAAGGTAAACCGAATAAGATTTTCGTGCAAGTGAACAAACTCCATATTGGATTAACTATGAACATCATGTAATGTACCGAACAAAGCTAAATGGCTTGGCTTTCAAGTTGGCCTAGAATTAGCTTTGAAATCCTTTAGCAATATTAAAAATTACTAGAGCTTTTACTAGTCGCTAGATATGGAACATGTTTTGAAAGTTTAAATTAATCAATATATAAAAAGTATATACGAAAATGTTTTAGGATCCAACTCTGCCCACTGGATTGTGTACACAATGAAAACTGGATAGAATTTTATAAAATTATTAATATAACATTCATTAAGCAACAAAATATGCTTGTTTTTTACAAAACCCGATCAGAAATGTAAAAGCAATAAATAATATATTTAAAATAAAATAAAAAAACAATAAGAACGTATAAAATGCTGTGAACGCACTTAGTCAAGGGCATGAGCGTAAGGTTACTCAACTTGAGGTGAACTTGTAAACTTGTCTAAATTTAGTTTGTCGGGGAAAGAAACCTGTTCAAGAGAATAACAAGCCAATCTTAGTAAAACTTAAGTTTTATTAAATAAAAAAGTTTACTTTTTTTCGATAAACTCACCAAAGTAATCCAAATCCGTTCATTAAATTCAGTCTTCAGGTTGCCTTAAATTAACACACAATACTAAATTACTTTAGAAAAACTTAATTACAGAAACCACAATCGAATACAAATATAAAATTTTGGATAATGACTAGATCAAGAGCACGCGAGCACAACCGTCCGCGTCGACGGTCGAATCATAACTGATGGAGGGGGTCAAGTTTTCGGAAGAAAAAAAAAATAACAGGCAAAAGCACCCATACGTTACGCCCGAGATGACTACAACAAAAAAGAACCCTAAATATTATCGCTGGGATATGCTTCCCAAAAATTTGTTATTCAATTAGTAATTGCCGAAAATATTTTAAATTATATACATATGATGTCATGGTTTTAATAAAATAATAAAGCAGTAAAGTTTTTTCTTTTTGCAATGGTTTTCACATTCAAGTTTTCAAGGCGATCTGGTTCGTTCATTGTACCCAAATATAACGATGTTGATTGAAATTATTAAAAATGTTTATCATAACGTAATGATTCACCGGTTTTATTTCAAATTTAACGTATTAAATGTATTTCATTATTTTAATATAACATTCTCAGACTTTTATAAATAATTGAAATTACCGATTAAAAACTAATTTTAGCGTCATAGATATTATTATTATATATCACTAAATCTGAAACATAATATTTATAGACCTTATAAATGTAATTCGATTTTTAAAGTCTATAAATTCGATATTGTCGAATTTATATTATATTCTTTCGATACATGCAATAAATTATTTAACAATGCATGTCAGTTAATAATAAAAGTTTGGGAAGCACAGACAGAATTCAAGTTCTGCAGCTGCCGTTCCCGGCTGTTGCACACATGTGTGAAGCGTATACAATGGAGCTTTGTTTATGTGTGCACGGTGTTTACATGTGTATATGTGTGTAAGGGTGTTTAATGATGTAGGGGTGTAATGATTATTGTTTTTTGTTAGATAGATTGGGTTATTATTATTCTGTTGTTGTTTCGAAATAACGATTTTTTTTATGAATTACGAAAAAAAAAAATTTAAAACTTTTATTAAATATTGAATGTTTAAATTTTTATAAATATTCTTCATATAATTGTTTACCCAATAATAAGTATTAATATTCTTTTGAAAACCTCTTAAATGAATGAATAATCTTAACAAATATAATTAGATTTTTAATTATTGTTTATTATAAGTACCTATGAAACAAACTACTTCAACCAAACTACTTTTCTTAAAAAAACGTATTTAATACACAAGCTAGGAACATAGGGAAGTATATTTTAATAAAACCTTATCTCTCAGTTTCCAAACATGACTCAGGTTGGTGATGATAGCTTTTAGAAGCATCTCGCTAATAACAAAGTAAACAGTTATAATTCATTCACATACTTTAAAATTATATAGGGTTGGTACATACATATATAATATTTAATTATTTTTTGGTCTATTTCCCCAAATATTACCTATAATTAGAAGCAATCTTTAGTCAAAGAGAACCAAACTTATTTAGAATTTAATACATTTTATCTTTTTATTTTTGTTTTCATTAATCGATGATATATTAAATAAATATATTAAGATGAATTATTTCTGGGACAGCCCTAGATACAATTGTCGCGCTATGTTGAGGTAGGCCGGACGTACGACCACACGTACACCTCCACTTTATCCTAATATAACCTCTACTGGTATTATCATAGGACACAAAGCAGCATCACATCGCCAAGGTAACAAATCATAATGTACAGGTCAATGTCCAGGTCAACGACCCGTGACGTTCATTTTTATCACATGTACCCGTCAAAGATTAGTTTGCGAGAAATATATTTTTTGATAAGTGATACTAACTTTTCTAGAACTACGTGAAGTCAAATAATCTCATAAGAAGCATTAGTATTTTCTTTTAAATGTAGAACAATTATTAAAACAAGTGGTACAAGGGCTTATAGACTATATTTTAATTCTCTACTTAACACATGTAAGTTAAGCACACAAAAATACTTCACATATTTGATATACATGACATATAACACACATACATAGTTCTATACTTCACACATATAACATACAGAGCACATATATAACTATATACTTCACACATACAACATAAAAATGTAACTCAGTTCAAAAGTCATTTATCCGAATAGAATTAACAACCATCTATCTCTTTCTATCTCAAGAGACAATGACAGATACTGGGAACGTTAATCTCAAATGCATTGCCCTGACATTCGATTGCTGAAGTTATTTCCTCCTAATATCGAAAAATCGTATTTCTTAAGTTCAATATTTTAGCTGACCAATGCATCAACTGAAATACGACTGAGAGTATCTACTGAAAGGTTACTGAAATCTGGTACAATTTTAACATTTATATAATATTTTTTACGATCTAGATCGAATTATGTTTTTGTCATTATGTAAGGATTTACTGATGCTAGAGTAAGTAAAACAAGAGGGGCATTTATATTGCAATTTGATAATGTCTATTAAAAACTTTTGAAATTCTTGAAATATCTTCTTGTTTTTGACATAAAACACTAAGTTTTCGATTAGAAACCGATTATAAAAACTTCAAACTTTATTCATCAATTCTTACATTTTTCAAAATTATTAATTCCTTCTTAAGCTAGTTTTACATAACACAATTTTACAGGCACACATTAAAAATATCATGTCTTATTATTTTAATCTCTCTACATTTGATATAAACTCATTTGTACCCTACTCGTTCATAAATTTGACACAGTACTAATGTTGTCATAAAGCCCAGACTAGACTACTAAGACTGAGTGAGCTGAAGCATACTAATATAGAATAAATTACTGTGGAAATCTACGGATGTACTTCAAATTTGTTCAGTGTGTTCCAACTTTATATTTTATCTTTATTGTTAAGGTTTATAAAAAATTGGCAACGTTATATAAAAGGGTTGCAACAGTCCTTCCGATTAGTGTTGTGTTTCACACCGCATCGATATCGATGTCTGTAACATTATATGCTTGCGTCACTATATATTGATTGCATGAGGATGTCGAGGTTAACAACTAGGCCTAGATCAGGAAGACCTAGTGGCCTGGAAGTTGCCAACAAAATATTTAAAAATTAAATAAAAAAAGAGGTTTTATTTATTATCAAAATATTTTCTTAAAATACGTATTGATAAAAAGCGTCAAACATGATTCAAAACATATCCTAAATAACATTTAAAATATCGACAGATATCTCAAGTAGGTATCATATATTAAAAAGTATTTATTAAATAAATCTCAATAAAAATTCCCAACGAACATGAATATTTAGTTAATTATTTATTTATAATTTTAAATAAACTTCAATAAAGTATTTTTTGTTATTATTAACATATAGTAATTTAATATATTTTTTATGCAAAATAAATGTCATTTAATATTCGGAGGAATATATAATTTAGAAAAGCTAATATTTACAAAAACAAGAACTACCTATTTAATTTCTACGTTATTTTATGAGTCTTTTTATAGAACTTTCATATTAATTTCCCCCATTAATTATAGCACGGTAATATAAAATAGACTACGTATCCAACAAATATGAACCCTCGATACTAAAATAGGTACAAATAAAACAAAAACAAAAGCACGATCCCGGTGCAAGGGAAGCGGGAAGTAAACAAGATCGATATGGCGGCAAACACGGCGGTCGCCATGGCAACGGGCGCTGCCCTTGCCAACATGGCGGCTAGTCTGTTGCAATCTATAGTCTATGGAGCTTTGTAATTAAAAGTTGCATTAAGACTTAATGGAAGTAGATTGCGTTAAGAAAATATGTAAATTATTCTATTGGTCTCGAATCTTCTGCGTTAAACTAAATACTAGGTAAATATTATCATTTAGTTTTGTAGTTTACACATCTTAAAGTAAACAGGTGATATAGAAACATATTGTATTTATTTTATATATAACGTTATTATTAAAAATATTATACTTCAGGGGGATGTTTCATGCATTGAGCGACTTTTTTGTAAACTAAAGTTAATTTTCTTATGATTATTATATTAAATATTTGATATTTTATCTTAAATAACAAAAAAAATAATTATCTTAAAACGCTTACCATATCTTTTTCCAGGACAATATCTATCAGAATTCAGAAAAAGTTTCGTCGTAACTTACCTGAAACAAGAAGATAACTTGGTATTACAAAATATTTAAACCATCGTTTTAACGCTTTGTTAACATCACAATGGACTTTTCATGGAAATTCACGTTAATTTGAAACTTTGATTGTGTTTAACTTGCTGCTTGATTAATGTATATCAGTGAAATTAAGTTTAGATGTTTATTAATAAATATTGAATTACATAGAATTTATATGATAAATATATACCTTAATATTATGTAAAGAAATAAAGTGAACAAAATGTCGAAAGTGTTGAACGCAACTTATTCCAAGTAACTTATAGTCTTAAAATTTATTTTAAAACTATTCTTCGCCTGTCTTTTTCGTAAGATAAAGACCACAGCATCAACACCTGAGTTCTTTTAATTTATCTACAAACCTTTGTGCATTTTCTAACTACGAGTTTTATGTTAGTTTAAAATGGATAATCTGATCGACATTTATTTAACCTATGAAATTATACATAAAAAATGTTATACGAAACTGTATAATTTATAATAGTAATGTTAAATAAATAAGCAATAAAATATGATTCTAAATTTGTCTTAGTCTAGAACATTCTAATTTCTAGAAACAGTAACAAGTCACTTAATATAAACTTGATTGATAACTTGAGATCTGTCATTGCTTTTAGCAGAAAATATAAAACGAAGGCACGGTAATCTGCCATTTGTCAGACACCTTGAGATAATTGGATGAAATCTATTACACGGGGGGTCTTGATGGGCTAATATTACATTTTTGCGCACGCGTCCCTTGTATCTATAAATTAAGAGAAATATCAAAAGATTAAATAGAAGTCTTAAAAGTTAATTTTTCATATATAGAGAGTGTATTTTATATTCTATATTTAAATGTACTCAAACTTCATGTCGTCGAAAGAGGTAACATTTTTTTTTGTAACAGGTTGAATAATTTAAAACCCTTTTTCAATATGTCATCTAATAAAAAAAAACGCAACTATCATTTTTAAGTTTTAAAAAATTAAAAAAAAATACCCGAAGGTTAGACAATGCTGACAAGGAAGACATTGCTCTTTACGGATAAGCCCGCCTATTGAACTATTTTTTTTTGGGTCTATCTTTTTGTTTTTATATACTTGTACAATAAATAATATCATATATAAACAGTTATGTAAGGTAACCTTATACATAGTAAAGTTCATACATAGTATAATATTGCCGCCAGGCCATAGTTCACAGTGGATGCACTAACGCCCTGGATGCTGTAATGTAATTGAGAGACCCAAACGTCATTACGCTATCTCGTGATTGAAACGCACAAGGGTGTACACAGACGGACGGTAAATCAAGTTATAGCGCCTCTTTGATGTTATTTTTTAGTGTAAGTATACGAAAATAAGATTATATATTTGACATGTAATAAAATACTTGATGGCTATTTATTATTTGACCTTAAAGTGATAATTTACTTGTTCATTATCTAATTTGATCATTTAAAATAATATATATTTTTAAAATATATTGACATTTTGGAGACTAGAACGTCACGTGTACAACAACCCTTAAATCTAAATGACGTTAAAGTGTTAGCACTACGTCTCCCAAAGGAACCTGTAATAATTGTATTATACGTAATAACAGACGAGTATTAGCGTGACATGACGTAATAATAATAATAATAATAATGATAATAATAATACAATTAATCAATATTCTCTACATATTATAAGATATTAAGATAGAACTGTAGTGATTTCATTACTCGTATACGGATTGGCTCGACCCTCTCGAGAAGATTGTCAAGGCACTACGTTTTATTCCGTGATTGAGAGAGACAGAAGCTCAAATCTCTCTCCCTCTCGTTCTAGTCTCCTTGATCCCTCCCCATTCTTCAAGGGTGGCAACGCATTTTGAAAAGTTCATGCATAAGGCCGACAGCACCTGTCTACAGGTTGAACATTTTGATATCCTGATCCAAAAAATATAGAAATATCTGACACATCAGATGTTCATTATTAAAGACACAAAAGGAATAAATCAAAACCAGTGTGATATAAGATTAATTAATTAAATAATGTTTAAAATATCTTTAAACATGTATGTATGTATTAAGCTAGCTCATGTTAGGTCAATTGATAGTGATGGGACGGTTTAACAGAGGTCGCGAATTCGAATCCCTGCCCATATTTGTTTATTTTAAATTGTATATTTATTTAAAATTTCATTAATAAGTTTAAGACTACTCAATTAAGGTCAAAGCCGTGAATCAGCTCAAATGCCGTTAGTAGTAGATGGTTCCAGAAGCCAATGGAACCCACCTGTGGTAAAGCGTTGAACCCTTACTTTGTGCCGTAAAATGCGACCTCCACGAACTTAATATAAGAAGTTTATGGATCTTTAACCTTGTACGTGATTCGGTAAGTAAATATTTTGAAGTCATAACAATCAAAAAGCCGATAAATATTTTTTGAAGTTCATGATGAAGTTCATAATTTACAAATGAAGTTCCTGTGATATGGTAATATACTTAAATATGTATAATTAAGACGTGTTAGCTGTACGCTGAATTCATTTGAATTTCACGCTTGGGAAATTTCAAATTTCGCTCTGAATTTCCTGATGACATATTTGCTAACAGTTGATAACTCTTAGTTTATGTACTAGATAGAATACAATAATAATTTATCTTTATATACCTTATATACAGACTATACAATAATGCTTATACAATAACAGGCTTATGTTAATTTCCTTAAGTATAATTTCTCCATTAGATATATAATAAAACGACCAGTGAGAAAAAATATATCTGATAAAGACAACTGTTATACCTTTAACTGAATTAAAAGCCTAGTTCTCATCTAGATAGGCTATTAGTATCCGAGCTAACGACGTTATAAACGCTATTGAAAATACTTAATTAAGTACGTCCTTGGAATATTCCTTCTGGAACGTTCCATATTTCTTTTAGAAGCGGGTATTAATTATACAAGGGCTATTTATGACTCAATTATTAGATAGTACATACATTGGCGTAATTAGTGATCTAATTTGTGTAATAGTTACAATATATATAATAAAGTCATATTTTTAGGTTTGTTTCTTAAACAGTAGACAAGTGTACCAACTTGATAATTGTACCAAATAAAAGTAAACAAAACACAGTATTCAATATTCAAAATATAAAACCTACAAACATTTGTAATAATAACTGCCATAAATTTTAGATGTCTGTGTTTAAATTCCATAAAAGATTGATTTGTTAGATGACGGATATTATTTCGGAAGCCATCGTGTCATTGGCTGTTTCCGAACGATGAGGTACAAGCTCAAACTATTTGACGGTTGTTTTTTTATCTACGTCAAATATTAGCATTTTAATTTTAACAGCTATTATATTATAATATGTATTCGTAAACGACGAAATATAAAAATTACTGTCCTTGTAAATTAAAAGATATAAATTAAAATAATAAGAAGAGAAATAAAAATGTAGACATTTATCCTTGTGTGAACGTAAAATGATATATTGAATATTAATTTGACGATATTATCTGTAATCCACAAATTCAATTTGAGTGCGGGCTCCCATTTTATCATAGACAAAAGCGTTATCGTTAAGTGCTTCGAAAATGGAACGTGTCATCTGAAACTGAGGTATTGTAATGACGTCCTCGAATCTTTCCTCATTTTAAATACTTGTTTAATGGCTTGTTCATTCGCTATTAAATTTTAAGTACTAATGAGTATTTACATATATGAATTTCATGTTTATATTATATCTGATTTAGTAACAATCCTTAAACCTAGAAACCGCGAAACAAATCTGACACATGACATTTTGTATGACGTTGATGTATGTCAAACTGATCTCAAAAAGTCACTGACTTTTACGATAAAGGAAAGAGGTTATATTCTCTATAGTTTTATTAATTTAATCATAATGCCCAGTACATAATTAAATTAATAGTTTTAATTAAATTATGTCTCGACGAGCGGTAAATCGTTAATTTCGTCTCGAAAAAATCGTGCATCAGACATGTTATTAATCAAAAATTCGTATTTTCATCCTAATTAACTGTTCGGACAACAATGACAATCCAATACTAAATATGGATGAAGAAATTAATAATATATATATATATATATATATATATATATATATATATATATATATATATATATATATATATATATATATATAAACATGTAAACCTTTAAGGTCTTTATAAACAAATTTTCTTATTACCTATCTCATAGTTTTATCTGAACTATAGAAAAATATTTCAAAAATGTATGAAGTAAATATTAAAAACAAATACGAGATATTACGATATAAATTTTAGAATTTGCAATCATTTTTGGAATGTTATTTTAAACGTCAGATTAACATCGAGTAAAGCTATGTATTTCTATAGCAAACACCGTTTCAGCTGAAAAGATGTACAGTTGTGAGTAAAACGTTTTCAATTTCACATTAAATTTCTATTTACATTTTCATGTTATATTGAGCGTCAAAATATGTTTACTTTTACTTCGACATAATCCTTTGAGTAAGATGTAAAGTTTATATATATGAGCTTAAAATAAAAATATTTAAGTTAGGATAAGAAAATACGATACCAAGTGTTCGGTAGGTACTTCAATACATACTATCAGCGAATGCCAGAGATCACAAAACATTGGGTCTCGCTGTAAAATTGATTACTTTATAAAATATATATATTTATATATACATAGATAAATATAATAATATAAATATTTATATATACATAGATAATATTACTTACCACAAGTGATGCAAATGCACTCAACATTATTAAAAGCATAAAGTTTTACTATAATCTTTACGACGCAGGCCAGTAGTATTGTGTTATTAAATATTATTGCTTATTGTTATTACTGAAAGTATAAAAGCCTTGAACTTTCAGAACTTTAAAATTCTATAATTTATGTTTGTTAACCGAACATTCCAGAAACATATTTTTTTTAAATTTGTAATAAAAATGGTATTAAATGGTAAACTAAAACCATCTTATTTAAATTCCATATTTTATTACGACTCAATACTCGTCTTAAAACTGAAAAAAATACATTACAATAAAAAAAAACAATATATTATTAAATTGTGATTTAAATATTGGTTCATTCAAAACCCCATACTTAAAACCTTTATTAATAATAATTAATAATTATACTACTTCTACGTCTATATTTCAAGAATGTAACCTGAAACTAAACAAGCCATCAATAATCAAGTAATTACAATTCAATTTGATAATCACAACGTCATAAATAACACGGAATTAATATGTAATTAAATCGTGTTCGGAATTTTAGGTGATTTATGAACGAGATGGTGATGGCGTCTAATTCAATTACAGCATTGGGAATATAGCATTGAATTTCTACTCTCCATATCTGTGTTTTGATCTGTTATATAAATATTAGTATATATATTTTATTAATTACATTTTATTTTATTCATAAATTTACATATTATACATGATTCTGGATTCGACTTTTTTCGAAAATCCTATCAATATATCAATATTAAAGTTAAGTCGAATATTCAGTATAAAGTAGAAGGTAAAAAATATTATATTATTACATATTCACTTTAATATACCTAATATGTCAATATATGATTACTAATATACATAATATATGTTAAATTATACAAAATATTCAACTATTTAGTAATATTGTTAAATCAGATGATAAAATGATGTTGTAATATCAAATCATTATAAACTTATAAGAGCGGGTACTTAATGATTTCAAGATTTACCTTTTCAAATAAGTGAAGATTGTAAATTAGGAGTTGGTATTGAAGTTATGGTTTTCACTAGAAAATGTACTCCGAAGTTATTTGTTAATAATTCTCAAAAACTACAAGAAAATAGAATTAGAATAGGTACATTCTAATAAAGAAAATACAAATAAAGAATACTATGTATATTTAAAATGTTGGAAATATAAAACCTTATTTACATTCATATTTTGAATAAATATATTCCAAATTTAAATTCAAAATAAAAAATCCACCACAATATCTACTATATTAGGTAAGTCTAACAAAGGCTTAGCCAAGTAACTCAGTTAGTGGAAATATGCAAAGTAAGTTCTAAATTAATCAGATTAAAGTCTAAACTCGGTTGGTTGTACCCATACATTAATTGTACAATCAAAACCTAAGCAAACATCAAAAGCTTGTTTGAATTATTATTACTGAGAATTTTCAACAATGAATTTCATGTTCACGCATTTTATTAATAAAAAATATTAAAAATATTAACGTTGTAATCGTGTGGTGCTGATTTATTTATTTTTGATATAAAAATTAAATAGAATAGAAATAACGATTTGTTTTTTTTTTCTTCTCCATAGTTTGACGTTTTTGAATAAGACGTTTCAGTGCAAAGATATCTATCAGAAATAAATAAAATGAATTTGACTTTGAACATTCTATCTTGAGAATATTCATATTTATACATACAACGAATTAAATTTCTATTACTGTTGGTAACCTCTGTAATATAAAAAATATATATTTTTTTGTAATTTTATATTTTATAAGAAAAAATAACTGAAAAATAACATACGTACGTTTGATATCGTTGTGAGCGATATCTATTTCATGATTGGCCAGAGCGCCGCGTCCGCTGACGGGCTCGTATCTGTAACAAACAAACAAGCATAGATCAATGTGGTGACAAATTATATGAAATGAAACAGTAGTATTCAAGATACTAAAGGTTAACCCCATATACTATGGATACAAGAACATTTTGTGAGGACGTTATAATCTGCAATTATTTTGGCGATCAAGTCTACGGGGGTTCTATTGACATTTGACAGGGAACCCTAAAATCGAATTCCTATAATCATACAGTAAAAGAAGTTCTTTGTGACAATCAAATATTTCTTTACAACCTAACAAAAATGAAACAAAAATCAACATAACCCCATTTTTTAGAAACGGTTACAAAATCCTAATCGTATTTAACATCGCGGCGGGACACGTTCTATTATGTTATAACCTTGAAATAAAAAAACCAGGTAGCAACAAATGTACGTGAGTATTAAAAAGCTTGGAATTATGACGAGTCATTACCGAATCGTCGTTACAATTTTAAAACGTTCTAGAACATTCCTTTCAAAATTCGTTGAAATATAGTAACGTTATGGAACATTATTTTCAAAATTTGTTGAAATATAAAAACGTTCAAGAACATTATTTTAAAATTCGTTAAAATTTAAAAACGTTCTAGAACATTCTTCTTAAAATTCGTTAAAATATATCAAACAAATAAGAGTTAGTAAATCGATAATAATAAGGCGAAAGGGAGGTTAAATGTATTCTAATAATTCATTATCTACAAGGTCCGCTATTTAGTCAGTTTTGCAATCCATCACCATTAAACATATTGTTGTATATAATTAATGTTATTGCTATTCTATTTCGTTTCTCAATCACGCTATAACAGTTAAACTTATTTAATTGTTACTTTATATTTCGGATTTCATAATAGAACAATGGGTTTATTAGAGAGACAAAGTTCTAAAATGTTTTAAATTGCTTAACTTTTGATCAAAGCATCAAAGTTATGATGCATCTGTTTATTAATCTAAAAAATCCCTCGCTACGTCATGTTTCCTTAACTCTTATTTTCTAAGATAAACTACAATCCTACAATCTTTACCCGCAGTTTTACACGTTTTGACGTTAAACTATCAAAGTTTACCAAATCTTAAAATCAATACAAAAAAATATATACGCTCCATGAATGAAAACATTGAGATATTTAAAAAATCTGTTAAAAATATATTATTTAGAGTGATGATTATATAATGATCCTAAATAACGAAAGATAAATCATATTTTTAACAGATTTTTAAAAATATGTATTTGTATTCATAAATTGTTTAATAATTCTATGTATTGATTTTACGATATCAACTTTTATAATTTTCGTTTACTGGACAACTTCATTGAAAGTCAAAATTTATAGCAATATTATTTTAGTTATATACATTATCTATATGAGACAAAATTAAGAAGTAAGTCAGTATAAAAACGTTTTAATTCGATGTATGTTTGTAAATATATTTCGTACTTTATTAAAATTCTTTACACCCTCAAAGCGTTGCCTTCCACAGTCTTGTTAATAATGAAACTTAATTGATGTTACTTTTGTATTGGAATTCTCATTAAGATCCCTTTGGCGTTAACCAGCAGTTCAGATGTTGGAGCTTTAAATTTTGAATTTGGTTTGAAATGCGCCCTTTGACGCTTAGTTACGAAGGCTTTCATCAACTTGGGATTGGAATAACTTTACGTGGATCTGCATATCTTATAATGTTTAATTCAAATCAAATGAAACAATAAAAATGTATATATTAAGATATTTTGGTAGTTTCTAAGATTGACTAATATAAAACTATTTTCACAGATTTGACGCGCGTATATCAATTTAAAATTTAAACCGACGTTTTGAATGCTTGGCATCAATCGTGTTCACAGTAAGACGAAATAGGTGTCTGTCAGTAAGTTAATTAGTCATCTACCTCCACCGGTTTCTAAGTTTCCTAAGATATCTTATTTGTTAAGTTCATTGATTGAATGACCGCTAGTAAGGTTGATCTAGAATGATTCTATTACCAAAACCCAAGTCATTAAATTTAACAAGGCTGACCCGTCAGACCATGACACACCAAACAATATATGCAAAATACCCACATTGACCGTTGACGAGGGTCTTATTTGCGAACACCTGACGATCGAAGTCCTAACAACTTAATTAGGGTTCCCTATAGGAATTTTTACATTAGTTTTTATTTAAATATTCCATTAATTCCTAATACATATAAAGAAATATCTAAAATTCTGCAATCAAGTTCTTATATTGTTAGTGAAGTCAAAGTTGGAACCGAGTTAGGTAAAGCCAAGAACAACTAACAGTTCGAGTAAACACGTAGTGTACATACCAACTTTGACTTTACTATTAGTCTTTGTAAATCTTATTGCGTCACGATAAAGGCTATAGTGCTATAAAAATAAACTCTCCGATGCGGAGAGCTAATGAATTGGGAGAGCGGAAATTGTTACCGCCTTCACTGTTGTGTTCGCTTAGACCTTGCTCTTTTCTGTGAAAGGTTTTATTTCTTTAACAAACCTAATTCCATTTTAAGTATTTCTTTTTTATATCTTTTCGTTTTGAATATTGAATATTTCGCATAAATGTATTTTTCGAACCGCTTGGTTCGTAATAAAATTATTTCGCTTAGTAAAGTGAAATTATATCATAAATTACAAGAGATCGCAGTAAGCGAATTACAGGACGGGTTAATTACTTTTACCCGAATAACAATTATTAAATAATTGAACGAACATCAGAATTGAAAAAAAAAATATATATAATTTATTTTATATTATACATACATATTTTGTTTCTGGCTTTACATACATAATACATTTGAGAATAAATAAAACTATGAATAGATTTTATATGAAGAAAATACATTCATATTACTTAGTTTAAAGTTACTTATTTTCGTCGATATATTTAATGTTACTTACAGTAGGTACCTATCTAGTAATTTTAATTCATAAATTAGTGCAAACAGTCCTGCAGACTTAATTTATATTAAAAAGTGAAGTTTGCCGATATTTAAATGAAGTACATTTTAAAAGTGACGAAGTATTCTATAGAATATATATTAGGGTACGTGATAGTATACCTCCGAAAGATGTTTGAGTGGTAAACTTTTTCACACATTTATGAACAAATTTAATTACTTAAACAAACAAACACTTTTACTTTTAAAATTAATTTACGAATATTATATAATATATCAAAACTTAACATCATACAAACGCAAGTATTTACCAGAAGAAAACGTATTGAAATCTCTTAATTTGTTTAGGAATCGAAAAGCTATGAACTGTCAGATATAAAGGGTCGAAAATCATGACACCTCTCTGTTTCTACGTCAAGGTCTGGTTACCACTGGTGACAGATGGAACCATATTTTACCACCGGTGGACAAAAATACTCAACATTTTCGTCTCTCTCTTCTGTTAGAATTACAAAAGAGAGAGACGAAAATGTTGATTAACCTAAAAAACTTACGTTTTTACAATAAAATCTTAATAGTTAATCAATATATCAGATCTGTCCTAGCTTCAGCGTTGTGGTTCTCTGTAAGCAGCTGCTTGGTGTCCACTTGTGAGTCTTCTCTGGAGTCGAGGTTACTTCTGGATATATCTTTAATATTTTAAGTACGTCTTCCTCACTGACTTTGGTTGCATTAGCAGTTGCAGTAGCAAAGGACCTAATCCTTTGACCATAATTCTTTTGATCTCTGGATTGTTTTTCTTTAATAATTCGTATTCTTTTTAAGATAGTAATATAATCTTGCGATGATTTTCTCCGTCTGTAATCATTTAATAATTTAGTTTATTTTATACTACAATTATCCATAGAGTTTAAACTGGTTTAAACCAGTTATCTGTACGGGCATCGGTTCTTAATTTTGTTTCTTATTGCTTCTAGAATTTTCGTCCTTTTCAAAATTCGAAGGTAGTTCTGTTTCGCTATGTTCTATATCTTCCTCTTTCACATCTACCAGCAATGTTTCTGGACTGAGGTTTAGCGGAAGTTCTATGATATTCAGTGATTTTGCATCACATGGTTCTTTTATCTCCATATTTATATAAATGAGTTGTTACTCTTGTGTCGGTTATCTCGCTACTACCGCTTCACACGCACACCAACAGCAACAACGTGTACATCAACACATGCGCAGTAACAAGCACAACTATAAACTCAGCCTAACTATGCATTTAATATGGGAGCAAATTTCTTTAAAAAATTAATATATTATTAAACTCGATGGTCCTTATTTTATAAACAATACCTACAATAATGTTATTATTGTTGGAACGGATAAATTACAAATAAACACGCGAAACAGAATTTCAAGTACAAACTGATTATTATTTTATTCATCATTCATGCATTCGCCGCCTAAAGCGCTTCGGTTGAACGTCGTAATGTCGTTTACCTGTTGACGATAGCTGGGTGTGTGAACGCACACATACATATTATGTATTCACGAATTACGGGCGCTCGTGACTATTCCTTGTAGAGCGATGTTAGTATGCATGAGCGTGATATCTCGCTCTTTCATTATTCATAAAAGCGAGATGTACCATAATATAACACTTAAATAAAAGCTCTGTTCTAGAATGTATAGATTTTAAAATTAAATGATCGACTATTATTAAAATTAAATTAATATCAAATTAGCTCAAAAATATATATGTATAAAAAAAGTTAGAACATTTATGAAAAAAATAAAATTATTACTATAATAATATAAGGATAACAAATAATAATTCAATGAGTTTGTATGAAAAATTAAAGTTCACACAAAATACCTCATTCATTTAATAATTCAAATACCTACCAAAAGCTGTAACATAAGTATTCCTTTGATATGTGATGTCTTAGACGGGAATCGAGGGCTTTGGATATTAAATTACTCATTAATTTTAATTGTTATACAGATATATGTTATATTACTTTTAAAATAAAAGGAAACAAATCTGTCGTTTATTAATCTGTGAAAGATAACACAAAAGGATAAATCAGTTTTGTATTCAAATCAAAAGAATTGTTTTTTTTTTTAATCTGGATAGCTTGTATTTGAAATAAATGTGAGAGAATCATTAAAAAAAAATTACGAATTACCTATACTATGTTACATATTTTACTATTATGTAAATAATATTTATACTTTGGTCTGTTTGTTTGTTTTTATGTTTTTACTATATAATTAATTATTTAAACTTTATTGTACAAAAAGATATATAATTGGCGGACTTAATGCTAAAGCATTGTCTACCAGTAAACCGAACCACTATACAGAGAAATAAAAACTAATACATAATAAACTAAATCTAAAATATATAGGTAATAATTATATCAAATTTAAAATAACACTTTTACTACTCGACCGATCGGGAGATTATGCACACTTGTTAGAGTTATGTAAGAGGCAACAGCACCTTTCATATAATATATATATATATATATACATACATATATATTTATATATTTATACCCAAAAAATATAATAAAACACTTTTAACTATACACGCAGGCGAAGCAGTTAGCAAAAGCTAGCCATACATATAAGACAGGTGCTTAAATCAAGATTTTTTTACACCCAGCGCACTTTTAATGTCTACACTTAGACCTAAAATGTTGGAATTTTGTATAGAGGCACCATTCTTCATGTAAACTAGGATATTTTTGGGTAATTCTAGGCTAAGAAAGTTAAATAAAGGTTTGGAAGTCACTATGAAAAGGCTACTTTCACTAGTAACAAAGAAAATAAAATCTTTTTGGTCGTAAAATAAGTAAATATTAAGTAAAACATGAAGACACCACTTCCAAAAAAAAGTATAATTGTTTAAACATATAAATTTTTATACACATTGATTAAAAACTAATAAATAATATTATATATAAAGAATGTAGTAAAAAGTAACAATATTATTCATACAATAATATTCATAATACATAATATGTCTCTTTGTCTGTTTGTCTAGGACGGTTCTCAAAACATTGGAGACATACATTTTCTTTAAGAGCAAATCTTAACAGCTGTTTCATCTCAAGTGAAGTCTATCCGGCGCCATCTGGAGATAAGTCTAGACTGTTTCTTTATATTTATCTATAATCAATGTACATACATACATATACATATTTACATACATATTCATTTACACGTTACCATGGTTACAGTTTGAAGATCTTTTTGGATACTGTTTTTTATTTTTTGTATGCCTATACTGTTAGCGCTGTTGGCTATTACAGCGTCACCGGGGGAGCGGGGGATAACCCCATAAGGGGTAGATACAAGTCATTAAGAAACTCGATAGGTACCATTGAAATTATACTAACTGATTTGTACTAACTTTTGGCCACTGAATCAGATATTGTTCACTATTCACGAAACTCTATTTTTTAAATAAAAGTAGCCAAGTTACTCCTATAACATCAGCTATCAACAAGTGAAAGTACTATTAAATTCAGTCCAGCCCTTTTAGAGATTAGACAAACAAACACACAAAAATTAAAACATTTATTTTTATATAAGTAAGTACAGACATTTTCATAAGCATTAAGTAAACGCTGTTAATTTGGATTTACAAACAGAAACTTAAAATATTTATATATAAATATTACAGTTAGTAGTATATTATATTATTAAATAATCTATTACATCTTTCAATTATATTCCATTCATGCCTAAATTCACAGAACTTTGAACTTTACGACCTTTCGTTAAAGTTCAATAGTGCGTGTCCAGGGTGACCACGGATCAGTGGAAGTCAAGTCGACTGGCAGTCTTACTTAACAAAACTGAACCAAATTATAAAGAACTGGCAAGTTACAGACTAGAACTTAACAGAGAGATTAGGTAATAAAATTTTATATATTTAAGTATAGTTAAAATTATTTGATATTTTTATTCCATTAATTACATTTATATTCTTGGATTTGAATAATCCATATTAATAAATTCACATTTACGTAGTTTTAAAATATATATGGAGTAGCCTCGGTTCTTTATTCTTTTGAAACGATTTTCATTTTTAGAGTGTGTAACAATTCTATATTTTGATTTTACAATTTGGTAAACTGTCATAGTTTTCGTAACGTCAAACTAGTACTTGGGGTTCAGTTTCATTTTTACTAAACTTTATTGTTATAAAAACTATCAATCAATATAAACCGTGATATCCTACTCTGTGCAACATATTTTTGGGGAGAGTTGAAAGGAAATTGGATTTTAAATCAAAGTATACGAATTGAATATTTAATGATGGCTAGTTAGCATATTAATTGTGAAATTACTTATTAATAATAATAATAATTGGATATTATAAATCGTAATTATTTATTGAACACTAAGGATCTTTCTACTTAACTTTCTTCGTTTAAAAACAAATATTTTTAAACATAAACAAAAAAATATAATCTCTCTATAAATATATAGTCTATGAACTCTTTTATAAAAAGCTTTACATACATCGTCTTTGTTAATATGTTCGTTCAGTTGATATATAACTAAGAATCTTAACAATTAACGTAAGCTGTTTATAACTGACGTGACGTAACCGAGACGCGTGACGATACTCGGGTTATTTATAATTAAATGTTATTATTTCACATTTATATTACTATCGTTGCTTTACGATTACGATAATTAATACCCTTTAAATGATGCTCTCTGTCATTGTATATATAAATTTATAGGACTTACTGTTTAATTAAGAATTGAGAAATGTCGAAATTGATAAGATTATATTTAACGACACGAGAACGATGCGATATTTCTTTATTTTATGTAAAAAAACATAAGCATATTTTTTATTTAACTGCAAGAATTTATTTTATATTTGTTTGGTTTTCTTATAAAATATAATAATCGTGTGGTTTTAAAACCAGATGCAACGAGTAATTCCAATAAAGTAAATAACAGTATATGATTCATAAACTATATTATTTTTAAGTCTCATTTCCTAGAATAATACGATGGTACAGTCACGTAAGCACTAGTTTTCATAAATAACGAAATCGATTTAAAATCTCTTATGACGTCATGTTGTCGTCACGTCATCGTCACGTGATCCTCGTATTATAAAGTGGTGTTATTTCCGCGCTACCAAATTAATTATCCAATTTAAATTCACCTTAATTAAAAGTAACATTACATCTTTCCTTTGATATAATGACTATAGGAATTTGTATTTATCATATAAGTTATTTTAATATAAAAAATACTATTTTTGTTATTTTTTAAAAATAATTGTTGTAAATTTTATACATATTTAAACTAATTATTTTATTATAACATCTTTATATTTTATATTAATATCAAATATTATTTGATTTTGTTGACAAAAATATTATTGCATAATATGAAATAATACATAATAATGAACATTTTATTTCTAATAATAGAATCAATAATATAATAAATTAATACATTGCGTGTTTGAAACAACAGAATATTTCTTGGAAAACTGTAGATACGAAATATACAAAATATACAATTATATAATGATTTATTTCCTTGATTGATTCATTTTCGGATTTAGATCGGTATTAAAACGCTGCTATAATTAAAAATCATATTTTCCCTTATGTATTGTTTTAATTCCTTTTGTAAGTCGAACAGGAAATTGAAGAGGTTTTGGCATAAGTCACTTGGGTATTGAATATATACTATTGGGTATAGGTATAATGCGTTTAAATTATCGAAAAAATTATTAATAATTTAAGAAAATCTCCATGAATTTTCTAGCTTGGAAACTAGATCGGAAACAACCAGTCTTAATAGTTTTCTTAATATTTTGACTGATTCAATAGATCAAAGCTTTCATTCAAAAGCACTTTGTTTTAAGTTTCACTATTTGTGGAGTGAACTTATAAGCCATGGATTGAGGTATAACGCATCAGGCTTAGAAAAAGGGGATAAAAAGCCTGGTTTTATGTGAATACCTTCATTAATAATTCATTCGTAATCCCTCCTGAAGTATATTTTACGACATGAACCTCCATTTTATATCAAGACCTTTAATGCAATTCAAACAAACACATTACATTGCAATAAATGTTATTGTTAGTAAAAGATAAAAAGAAAGGAAAGGAAAATATATAGTACTATCTTTGAATGCCTAATTTCTATGAATCAGTCTGATAATCAATACTAATGATAAGACTCTTATCATTTGAATTGTTGATAAGGTGATAACGATGTTAACATCTAACTCATGTATAATTTGAGGTTCATTGACCTTAAACACAAAATTTTACCATTTCCATTGTATGCTTAATAATAATAATAATGATAACAATGACAAAATCAGTAAAATATTTATAATATGAATAAAACTTAACAAGATATTATCTACATTATAATAAAAAAAACTTGTATTAATAATAATAAAACACTATAAAATATCATGTTCAGTATAGTATAGTAGAACCCTTAAAACAATATTTGTGAGCAAACATTGTTTCAGGGGTCAATGTAATATCCATATCTTAAGGTACGTGTTCGACCCACACCTAACAATTTTGTACCCAACGGCTCTATATACTTGAATATAGTAATTTATAAACAATATATCTTATATTCTATGTAGTTTACAGAATCAAATAACAGATGGCGCTGTATAATTCAATAATAAAGTTGCAATATTTATTTTGTAATACAATGTAATAAAAGTTTAAATTTAAGTGTTAAGTTCTGTTCAGCATTAGGACTGTTTGAATTTTTAGTATAACATATCTCAAACAGTAGATACTCATAAAATACAGAACTAAGCAAATAAGGGCGGTGTTACATCTAAATAAGGGTGGTATTACACGAGGGGTAAAATAAACAGGAGCTGAGTATTTTTTCATCAAAATTTGACAGGAACCATCTGTTAGTCTCGGTCGGGTAAATATTTAAACTGTCTCAACGGTAATTTATTAGAAACTGGAACGACTAAAATTCTATAAAATGTACAAAATAATATAAGTTTATTTATAAATATTATTTTTACGGTTTTAATGGTTGGCAACCCCACTGTGATACTAAAGTTCATTGTTTGAACTAGTTTAATGGTAAAAAGATATAAATAACTTAAGTTATTTAATGTTAAAAACCATTTCTTACAAATTCTTCATATATAACATACATTCCTGAAAATCATTAATATAATTAAGAGTAAAATAGATTTTCATGAATTGGCTTAATTTCCAAAACTTGGGCAGTGATACCTATTTCAGTTTAATAAACTAGTTTTTGAAACTTTCAGAACAATGCTGGTTCTGAGCCTACTTAATAACTTAATTAGTAGTTTTAATAAAAGTGAATTCTCCTGAACATTTTTTTATTATTTAAGTAAATTTTAAATAATAATTATTGTTAGGTTATAATTATTCTGAAATTTAAATAAATAACTCATTAAATCTTCACAAATCATGTGTTAGTATTTAATTATTAGACAAACTAAGTAATACATTTTAAAAATGTCTGATATGTTACTTGGTGAGTGAGATTGTGAGAAATTAAGATAATTAAATTCAGCCCTTAAATTCTTAATGCATTAAAATCTATATTCGAATAGCAATATCTAATCAATAGAACGATTGTGTATCCTATATAAGAGTTACATAAATATTTATGTAGCTTACACACACATGTACGTATGTATGTGTGCATGTGTGTGTAAGCTACAGATATTATAACACTTAATAATTTTCGTTACTAAATAAACAGAAGTTCACTCACTGTGCCAGATTTGTAGTTTACCTGAAATAATACAAATAAACTTAGTACATTATATAAATAATACATTTAAATGTTGGATCAAAAATAACAACGGATAGACCGACGTACATAAAAACATTTAATAACATCATCAATTTATTAAAAATTATATGGGTTTTTAAAACTTAAGACAATTTTTTAAAACTCTTTACCAAAAAACCCACCAATATTCTGATTATGCAAGTTATTTAAAAAATATCCACAAAGGAAAATAAAAAGATATACACCACTTTTAATATAAAAATCCACATTACTTGGTTAAAGGAAAACCAATTTATCCCACAACCACTCAGAATATTCTTAAAAGCCTTACAATGTTGCATTTTCTATAGAGTTCTGCATTTTATTAACTTACAGAGATTTTTAAGCTTTAAAAGCCAATAAATTGGATCAGTTTAAATATCTTACTTTCAATCTTGGTTTGAAATATATCCGTAGGATTATTTAATATATAAGTAAATCATTTAATATACATTATGAATATAAAATTGTAGACAATGTAATAAATGAATTGTGTTTCTTTGTTGGTGTGTTGTGTATGTATTTGTGATATATATGTGTATGCCTGAGTAAGGATAAAATAAAACATTCCTTAAATACAAACCATACAATAATAAAAGACGTACAACGCAAAAAATCAAAGCCCATATACATTCCAGGCAATGTTTCACAAGCTCCACGGGATTATGTGACTTAAATATGAATAATAATAGTGGTGATTTTAGCGTGATGGTATAGTAATGTTATGATGTGGATGTTTGGTATATCTGACGGTTCCAGAAATACTCAAGTAAACCGAACCAAGTGTTAAATCCATTAATAGACAAATAAACGTGCCATCTCTGGTTTTCAAACGCTCTTAGGTCACGTACACACTGTAATAAATATGACATAATGTACCAATTTATTGTTTCTCTGAAATATATAAATTTATTATGATGTCTGGAATAAATTAATGATAATTATTAACAATGAAACGATAGTAGAATTCAGTGTGATATATATTTTATTTATACAATTATTTATTGTGAACAGGCCTTTATATTAGTTCTTGAACTTCATCTGTTTCATATTAGACCACAAAGAATTCTGTTACGAATGTCTGTAGACATTAATGCATTCTTATATTATATATCTCTATCATAACATTATATACTTTAGATATATCTACCTAATAATCATTACATAGTATAGAGCAAAGTCGCTTCCCGCGTCTGTCCCTATGTCTGTATGTATGCTTAGATCTTTAAAACTATACAACGGATTTTGATGCAGTTGTTTTTATTAGATATAGTGATTCAAGAGGAAGGTTTATATGTATAATAACATGTTTAATATATTAAAAAAACCGCTGATAATTTCAAAATTTCTAATGCGAAATAGTAAACAAATACATTGTTTTGCGCTTACATTGCAAACGCTGGCTGAACTCTACGAGATAGATCAAAATAATGTACTAAGTATTGTATACATTAAAAAGTTCTACAAGAAAGTCCGCGATGGTATATGTTTATCTCTTAAGGATAACCCATAATAGCCTATTTTTATTCATTACTTTTTACGAGATAAAATGGCTTATTTACGAAGCGATTTAAAGCAAGCATAGCATTAATCCTTACCTAATTAAGTAACTTAAATACATTTTACATTTTAATATGGAACAATATAGCTCTTTACAGTATGTAATTTAAATGAATATTTTCGAAGATATTACAGATTAAAAATATAAGATCGCGTTTGCGGCGGTGCGGTCGGCCGGCGCACTCTGGTATGGAAGCGTGCAAACCGTCTCAAAAATGGCTTTTGTGAATTTTCAGTATTGAAAATTGTTAATGCATATAGCTACTCTGTTTAAAAAGTATTTAAATGTTTAAGTAAAAACTAGACAGGTATGAAAAATACAGTATCTAATATTGTATCCTTATTAAAAACTTTACATAGATTTTTGACAGTGAGCGATGTCTGTCAACGTCGTAATTTTGATTTTATCACTTAAAACAAGTCATATAGAAGCCAATACAAAAAAAGAGAAAGGGGAATGCTTTACTACGAATTTAAGGCGTGCGAAGCCGCGGGCAACAACTAGTAATATATAATTAAGACAATAAAATTCAAAAGGTAAACATTACAATATTTTATACTTACATTATGAATTAAAGGTTAAATAAAGAGTGAAAAACATGTTCCATCTGATCTACTTATAACCTCCAGACAGGTCACCAGAACCACACTAACTAGACCCACGTTAAAGACAGCCTTCAAGCTGTTCCTTATAAAACAAAAACGTATGTAAAACCTTTGTTGTGATGGTCAGTGCTTTGCAAAACAAAAATAAGATCAAATAAACGGAACGGAACAAGTCGACCAACCTGTTCGACGAGTCCCACTCAGACTGGCTTATCCTGTATTCTAAAATGTTCTCTATTTCGAATGAATAAGATTTAAATTTAAATGATTTGATGGAATGTTCTTTCCATGCTCATATAATGCTATGATTTAAAGCATTTCGATTTCTTTAGGAATTTCGGATCACATATGACTGTCAGAGACGGTTTTCGAGGAAACTCGGGCGGTTTTTTGTCTGTCTGCATTATTTGAAGCTCAAGGCTACCTGCTCTGACAGTTGATATTGGCTAGGACACTGATATTTTGCCTTCATATGTATTAAGTATACTTATACGCACGCACGCATATATATATATGCGTATATATATTCAGTAATACAGGACATCCTATCTTTTGGTAATTTAAAGAACTTGATATACCCGTACAAGTTATCAGTTTTTTGTAATACCTATTTAACATGTATTCCTTATCACAGTCAATACGAGCATATGTTTATTTTCAAATAACTTGTTTATGTCCTAAAACCTTAGAAGAAAATAAATCTTAGCAATTAAGCCCTCTAACTTCAATCTGATCTTGAGAGCCCTTAGCAGTTCAGTGACCCTTAATCCTTTTCTGCTCAACCCTTATCCTATTTCATCTTATATGAACGATATTGAACCTGTATCTGTTCTAATATGTTATTTAATACCTTTAGCTTAAACTATTTTCGGTATTTTCACCATCTTCCAAACTATTTCTGAATATTATTAAACATAAAATATTCATGCAGATTTTGTTCATAAGATATTCATCCAGTCCTCGAGAAATAAATTGAAAAGAAACCATTCTTGAAACATCAAAATTGTTTGACAAACATTTTGTGCCAATGTGTGGTTGACAAGTGCCAACATGGTTCCAAATTAAAATGCTTCTTTATTTTATATCCCTAGATTTGTATCCGAACTTCTTATTCTACCTTCCCTGGGTTTCAAATCATATTACCATCCAACCTACCAAGAACAACACAATAAAGAGTTACGTAATTGCTTCTCAGAATTATATATGATGCTGTTTCTCTAAACGTTGCTCATTGCTGGATCAATAACAAGAGAACACTTGGGGCATTTTCTCTTTCTATGAACTAATTTGTGTAAACTTGTAAACGGTTCATACAATACCAACCGACAATACCCATACATAATGAATGCCAATTATATAAGGTATATTTTCAAGATACTTTTTTGACGGGGAGAGTCGGGTGATATGGAACATAAATGCAATATGATTTAAATTTTAAATAATATAAAAAAATACGATAGATCTTAAAAAAAGAAAATAAAAAGCAGATGCGATTATTTATATCAGAATAAAAAAGGGTTAAGAAAACCCCTTAAAGAATTGTAAAGAAGTGAAAAGAACATGATGCTATTAAATACCGAAACAAAGGAAGGTATCCCGTGTTAATATACTGGAATCAGATCCCGTTGTGGGTTTTCAGAAACCTTTTCCTTATTCCAGATTCAATAGCTGTTTTAACTTTTTACCTTTTTAATCGGTTTCTTACAAACCTATTCTGATACCTTTAATCAAAAACTGGCAATTATGTACTTAGTTTTAATAAACCGAACTTCATAACGTGAATACTGTTAACTGGACACCCGAGGGGACTGATATTCATTAAGTTCAGGAATAATTCCAATAAAAACGATATTAATGAAATCAATTTCAGTATTTAATGAGAAATTTACGCCATTTTCGATTTAGCAGAAAATGAGAATTAAATCAATCTTTGTAAGTAAAATTTAGTGAATATCAGGTATCAGGTATATAAGTTGAGGACATTTATATAGCTTACAAAATTTAGACGTATATCTCCATAAAAGAGTTTTAGGGCTCCCTGTAGATGTTTTTTTCTAGTTTCAGACAGCCCTTTTGTTATTTCAAGTCAAATTTAGTAAAATGAATTACCAAAATGTATCTTACTTACAGTATTTTATTCAAAGAAATCCAGGTAAGATATTAATTTTTAAAGAATAATCTGGATTTGTTGATACAAAAGCTATGCAGGAGTAAATGCTATACCAAATTTTAACTAAGATCTTAAACCAAACAGATTAATACACTATGGAGTATTACGAAATATATTTATTTAAGATTAATCAAATTATTAAAAGTAGGTAAAGTTATTCAAATAAAGTCGAGTTTATTAATAATTGAAAAGTTTTCTTTCTTTAGCGAATTAGTATTAAGAGGAAGTCGAGCGAACTTCAAGTTGGAACTTAAATCATAAATATAATGTATTTAAATAAGTTTGCAATATCAAGATTAATTATATTTAATGGTATTTAAAACAAATTAAACCGGTTAAGTTATTTGTTTGTGGTATTTTTATTATACATTAAATACTTTTTGGTATATTATAAAAACAGTGAGACCTATAACATATTTATTACGTTCATTTTAATAATAATGTTAAACATAAAAACAATATTTTGAACGGTGAAATGAACCATTTACCAGACCCAGCTATAAATAACCAGTTGAGACCAAGGACAGAAAAATAATCAGAAAACATATGGTATGAAAAAGAAATGAAACATAACCAGGCCACTTTTCTGAGACCTGTCTGAAGACGTTAGTACTTTATTTTTATTTAACTAACAAGAAACTGCCGGTTCAACTTAAACTGGTAACCCAAACCAGTTTACGTAGAGCCTCTATAAACACTTATAACATATTTCGTGCGGTCTTTGTTCGCTGGTGCTACAGTCACCCCAAGAAAAGGTCTCCTGGTCACTGACCATGGACGAGAATAGCTCGTGGTACCTGCGCGGGCGCAAGCACTGATGACGTCATTATCAGATACCACAATAATTCAAATAACTATTTTTATTATATTATGATTATTGAGTTGTGTGTAGCACTTACTTTAAACTTGTCAAATATATTGATGTTAATTGTAAAATGTATACGGCCTCGATATTTATAATATAGATTAACACATTTTGATATTGGTATTATGTAAGCTGAGTACACACGAGCATGCTTTGATTTTCCAATATTGGATATAAGCGAAAGGCATTGAACTGTGCACATATACCAAGCACGTCATTGCGAGACCTCACCCCGAGGCTTAGACGAAGTTAGTCTATCTATCAAGAATCTATCAAGGCAATATGATTTTCCTTGACATGTTATCTATAATTACTTAATATATCACTGAAAGTAATACTGAAATATACTTAACATTTTGTATCAGGCTCCGGATTTATGGGCCATCTAAATTAACGTAAAGGTGTCGCTTGAAGATTTATATCGAGGAAGCGAGGCGGTATCTTTAAAAATCCCTTTAATATCACCTCGCTTTTAACAAGGATCAAAGGACTTGGAACTTGTTGTTTTAAATAATGAAGTAATTGACATATCTATTACTTTTATTATCTAGTTTAATGACAGTCTTTAAGGTAGACTGATACCTTGAAGACCAGAGCTATCAACAGTCCTTTTGATCTCTGTTGATAGATCTGGAATTATTTGTAATTGTTGAGAACTTTACAAAAAAAAATACTTCGTAAAATTTTTCGTAAAAAAAAATACTTCGTAAAATTATTTTTTAGTTCATGTATTGAGTTAGGACAATAGAATTTATACAATGAATTGGCGGTAATATCCGCAGTACATACAGCATCCGAATACTAATATTGTATTAGTGTCAACAAGTACGTTAAAAAATACCCAAAACGTATTTGCTTGAGGACCGGAAGAACGAATGAACGGATATGGTTATTCGTATAATGAATACTGAGAAGTAAATTTTCGTTACCGAGCAATGTCGGAGAATGTTAAAATTTGGTAGTTTAATTATCTTTTGCCATGTTATATGTAACAATCTGGCCTAATTGTTCGTATCCATTATGAGATCTGGGTTTATTTAATATATTTATTCATATATTAAGTAATAGATATTGTTGTTTTTATTTCTGTAAAGTCACAGCAAAGCAATTTGTTTTGGAGGGTACTTTTTTAAATGACCCAACACGCCCAATGACAGCGCCGCTAAATAATAAACCAGGAATGCGTTCACTTCATTAATAACACGGAGGTTTGTACTGTGACAGGTTAAAAAAATATAAAAAAAATGAAGTATCATCCCAAACCCGAATCAGACCTACAATGGGCCTAAAACGATGTCGCAGCGACTTTATTACTGCGGTGTAGGGTTCAACTTGATGATCCATTTTCGATTTCTAATTTATTTTAAGTTCTATGCCCTTGGATTAGGGTAGATTTTGGAATGTACACATAGGAATGTAAAATGGCGTCAAAGAAAGGATGGGGTAAAAAACCATGGTCGGATGCGTGGGTAGCCGCACTCGGAGACCAAAACACATATTCGTAATGGAAAAATTGTGGAAGTTATTACTTTGAAATGGCTTCATTCGATTTGGAAAATTTAAATATTTGTAACTAAATTATTTCATAACAAATATGTATGTTTAAATAACAGAAGATATGGTTAATTAATAACAAATTCTAGTTAAATGAGTAATTAAATGATTTGTAGGGAAAATACATTTTCATACGTCTATGACAGTTCCCGATACGGATGTATTCATGGAATCCTACCTCCTATATATATAATTCTCAGTATTATAAGTTAGTTTGTTATTACGTAACAAATAATTGAAGACCACTCTTTATTTATAAAAAAAAAAACACCTATGTATAAATAAATTAAAATATAATTATTTACGTAACATGTTATTGTAATGTGATCTAAAGAATCGTCTGTCATATGTTACTAAGAATTGACTTAGAAATTTTTACATATCATATATATAGTATACATACATTTACATCCATATATATACTATACAGGTATATAGCTTATTTTTCCGACATCGTCTCCTTTTAAGTCTGCATTAACTTATTTATTTACTATCAATATTTTATACTAATTAAATGTACAATTGTACATGTAGAAATAACTTCTTATTAACCTTGATTTTCTTTATAGAGACTCTTATGTAGTTATTATTACGTAATTATATAAGTTAAAATGTATATATAAAACGTAAACGTAAAACGATCGACTTGATTCACCATGAATTTGTTTTAAGTTATTGCTAGTAGGATTTAAAGTTATTAATAATATTTGTCCGTACGAGACACCAGAAGTCAGAACTAGTATAAATATGCCACAAACTAATATGATTTTCTTCCACAAATACATGTTCTATAATACCACTGCATACATCAAAGGTATTTCCTATATTTAATGACGTAACAACGCAAGCGAAACCAGGTGTCAGAACTAGTGCCATTAATCATAAACGAGGAACTGGTAAACCTTGGCATAATCCTTGCTACTTATATAGAATACATACAACTCATACATGTTAATTGTTTACTTGTTTCTATGGATGACGGGTAACTCTCTTATCAAGTGGTGGGTTTACATTGTTTTAAAAATATCAAGAGTCGTTTGAAACCAAAGAAAGTAGTTCTGTAATGGCTTTTGAAACTTATTTTGAAGTCGTTTTAAGAAAAGTTTAATTATGGCTATAAATGGTTTAGACTAAAACATTTTTTCTTTGTAATAATATAGAAGTATTGCAATTGAACTTGACCTCTATTCTTATCTAGCAAAGGTCACTAATGTATAGTGAAATATAAGAATTTTTATTGTTTCTTTCTTATGATAAAGAACATTATTTTACTATTTGAAAATAACTATAAATATGTATAATCATGTTAAGCTTATTAAAATTTTAAATAATTATAAAATGAATAATAAATCGATACGGACAAGGATTCGAATTAGGGATCTCTGGGAAATCGTCCCGTATTTTTGATATAATATTGTTACCAAATTTTGTTTTATGTAATATTAATATTATTATTATGATTCAATATGTATTTTATAAAATCAATACTCCTATTTTAAAATTATTAAACATGAGGGTAGCATCAAAATCTTATTTTATGAACTGGATATATCCGGTTATAACAAGTAAAAGTCAGTGTTGTTTTATTACATCTAAACAGTATATCAAATACATAGATAACACAAAGATATTACCTGTGTGGCACTGGATCCTAATGTTCTCGGAAACAAGGGATTACTGGCTTAGCGTGTGTGTACAGGCCCTTAGTGTTGTGCCATGTTAATCTGTACTAGCCTGATAAATCGACTTTTTAGTACATTAGTGTGAATTATGACTAATATATTTTAGTCTATGACTCTCGGAGGGATGGGATTAAATATCTTATCCATATAATGTCAGCGTGTATAATTTCAATAATGTAATTCCCTATACAAATGTGGTATATTAAAGTTAGACATCGTTTTGGATGTAATAAGAAATTCAAGAAAACCAGGCTTAGTAGGTGGCGGGTATTATCGCGGGAATTTTTTTGGGCGTATTTATTAAGATTTATCGCATTGTTTGCTGAATTTACTTTCGGAGGGAATTCTTTTGGGAAAATCTTTTGCAACAATTAAATGTAGCGAAACTGCTATCTGTCTGGATGTTGTATCTGCAGTTTTTATATTTATTTACTTGAAAACATTAATCGTCTTAAGGTAAATTAAAATCTTACAGAAAAGACTAATAACTTAGATAAACACTATACCACATAAGAATAGATTATTAATATGATATTTGAAAGGTACATGAAAGGCTACCCCTACCCCAATACCCGCAAATTATCAATACCCCCATATCTACCAAACGAATATTTTCCACGAAAACATAGATTTAGACAGACAAATCCGATATCCAAGAATTGACATACAAAGACCTTTATCAGCTTAAGAAAGAATTATTGTAAGTATTATTAATTCCAAGATATATAATAAACAAATTCGCAATTAGCTTGTAGAAAAAAGATAAGATAAAAGATAATATGTATTAAAAATGTTAACAAGTTATTTTATTCGCATCGGCTGATATTAAAATTGTACTTATTGTATATTAGTCAAATAATAATTTATCTTTTAATAGACATGGATTTAATTTTATGACAGTTATCTTTATGATAATCATAACATTGTATCTAGAAATCTAAAATCAACATTTGTACTTATGATAACACTTATCATTCACACCTAAATAAAAAAATTTAATTGTTTCTCAAACTTTGTAATCATTCATTTACCTAATACCTATATACCTATAATGTAATACTAATACATTTTTATCTGTAAGTTATTTCTGGCTAATAAGAGAATTAACTTTAAGCAAAATATATACAAATTAATATATAATGTGTTAATTTACAGGCTTTAAAACAAGATACATAACAAATTTCCAACATTCTGATTAAGATTTTGTAATACATTAGGGAGTGGAAGAATATCGCTGTAAGGGCTTCAGTTAGCGAGACCAAGTATTAATTATTATTAGAGGAATGATTAATTACTTAGCAGAAGTTCCTTATACAAGATAATTGCAGTAAAATAGAACTATATCCAATAAAATTGTATTTACCGCAATGCTAAATATAAACATAAACGGTCAATTAAATTATTTGTTATATGCATGACTATTTCAGTCAATCAGTACCTACTTAATGACATGACTTGGTAGTGTATAATAAATACTAATGTCATTGTCAAACGTTTGACAGTTGAATTGTCTTCTCTCCTGAATCTGAAGATGATTCACACGGCCTTTCTCTGGTCCAGGACAAAGAAGTAGTCATCCATTTATACCTAGCATCAATATAGCTTTCAATTTAGCTCATCAATCATCTTAGGTATTTCAATATATTGATGATTTTAATTGATCGTCTCAGGAGATCTTTTCGACAATTAATAGAATATCAAGTCTTCAATCATTTAATAAAATATTTAAACCTTTACATTCAAATTATCTTCTAAAAAGCTTTAAATGATTAATTTTATTCTTTAGATTGTTACCAATTTCAACATTTAATTTAATTCAAGAAGAAATTTTTTAAACATTAAAGTAGCGTCTGAGATCTTGGAAATTGTGTTAATATTCTAAAAGGTAAATTCCTGTACCTCATAAAGCTTTTAGCGATTAATTAATGATTTAAATACGTTCGTCTTTGAATTTCAGGAATGGTTTTCAATCATCTTACCATGAAACCGTCAATTTAAACCCAACCAGAGCGTTGTGGCTTATGATTGATGTATTGAACAATTGATTGATTGACGAGTCAAAACTAATTTAATCAAACAATATATCTTCAAATTACGTTCTTAATATTTAATCAAATACAAATATATAACAAATATATGCATGTTATGAAAAAGCAACTCACTTAGCAACAGCGTATTTAGTTGTGGTTAACTAAAACAGCGGAGAACAATGACTGCGACACTTATCAATACCTTTGACGGATCGGGCCTTAATTTTAGCATAACAAAGCAGAGGGTTCACTATTGTTTGAGCCAGACGTTATTTAAATATTCCCGGACAAGGATGGATTTTTTTTCTTTTGTACGAAATCTGGCGACAGCCATCGACGTGCATTGCCTAATGAAGCGATTAAACATTGTGTTAGATTTAATTTTTATTAAATAAAATTTAATTAGTCTTCATATGCACATTAATTGTAAAATACAATAGCGTAGGTATTCGTCACTATTCCTAAGCTATAAAAGAGTTATAAAGTGTTATATACACTCCAGTCAAATGAAGGTAAGGCTATGAACATGTGTCTTAATATTTCTCTATACGTCGAGTGTATAACAAAATATTTCAAATAACTTGAAACAATAACGCCCCGTCTACACCACCTGCGCAACACTATACGACTCATGCTATTGTTTCCAAGTATGTTTTGACAAAGTTATCACATAAATCTTATAAACATAACCATTTAATGATACCTAGATAATATAATTCGACAGAATTTCAAGCAAACACACTAAAATGTATTAACTAATTGCTACTACTTTTCTGAATACATTTCTCAAACTATCTTTTAAACTTTTTAACATAAAAAACGTTGAAATCATTAAACACTGTCAACGTTGCTACGGTTAACAAAACTTTACTATCCAAGTATATTTTTTGTACCATTTAAGACGTCTGAAAACTAAGCTAACGGATAAAGTAAATGCTGAACGACATCGCTCTTAATTTGCATTTTAAAACTTCAAACGCGGAGTCAATTCATTTTGTTATTCAAAAGAAATGTACCAACGGTTAACCCTCTTTAGAGTCGGGTCGAAAGGACCCAACGTCATACACACGCTCTACATCACGTCTTGGGGTATTGTGATTTAAATCAGCCCTTGAATTTAAATTGGTTGGAGATTCAAATTTAGTTATGTATGGTAATCCCGTCAGGTTAATAGGATTTTTGAGACAGGCGTGTACGAGTAGCTATTACTGTTTGGTGTAATTTAAATCACCCTTTAACGTGTATATATCAAATAACATAATTCGACGGTTCTATTTGGTCTAAGCGGATAGAATTGTATACATATTTGGAATAAGAAAAAATCTCTAATACACATATATGAAATATGTGTATATCGCTTAAAAATGCCGAAACCAAATAGCCCTGAAATCGTCGAATTATTCTGATATCAAATACACATTACTGCGATTTTTATTCATATAACTTGTTATTTCAATGTCAATTCACATATTGAGTATCAAAGGACTACAGTACTGAAAACCCAAACACTCTCAGAAATGTATTCGTAGCGGAAACCGTAATAAAGTGGTAGAGCAAACTTGGTCTCATTCAATTTGTTTAAACAACTAAAATAGCCTGGCTGTTTCCGCTCAGCGAGGGATGGATGCTGTTTAGATTTTAAATGTCTCTGAGATTTCATTATGGAATATAACTTTACGAAGCAATTTTGATCGGAAATCTTCTTTTATCGATAATTTTATTTGCTTTTGTTTGTATGGTGTTTTTACTTCATTTTGTCTTGAAGCTTTGACAGCGGCTTTACACGCGTGTATAGAAAAAACATCCCTGTTATGTGAAACGACCTTCCATTTTTTCTATCCCGGATACAGTACTTTATTCGGGATGACACACCCTCTTCTTTACCACTAGTCATGCGTGTGCAAAGTTTGAAGATTGAGTCATTAAGATGTGACAGTAACAAATAAACTAACATCCTATTTTCAATATACTCTATTTTTTTCTAGAATATACCCAAGTATGGTAATTCTATGGAATGTTGTTTTATGAATAATGTCAAGTATCGTGTCTCCATTGTTCGGTGAAATTTGAGCACAAATATAGAACAATACCTTATTAGTGTTCCAGTGTTTCTCTCTGGGATAAAAAAAACTACCATGCGGGAACTTGTCAACTGTCTAGTACATGCGGGTAGTAGTACATCTTAATATTACATTGTTATTCTCAAATATTTTGGTATTTCGAATTATTTGTAGAATTATTAGCTTAGCTGATATGTTTGAATGCGTTTTTTAGTTTTTATTTATTTATATCTTATGAACTAGCAACCTCTATTGTAAATTTATTTATAATTTTCTAGTTCTTTTCATAAGCTAGTTCGTAAGTATACTATTACTGCGTTATCTATACCTACACCTACCTATTCTGTCTAGTCTATATCTAGATAAATATACAAATATACGATAGACAATATAAATTAAGATCTAAACACAAATACTGTCTATTAAAAAATATAGATAAATAAATTAATCTTGATCATTGAAAAAATTATTCAAAGCTATTTTAAATCAAATACATAGTACCAAAAATATTTAAATAAAACCATTTTATTTTTCAGTCGTACATTTTTTACATTTATCCGACGTGCTTTGAATGCGTTGCATTGCTATTACAGAGTTTTATTTAAATGTTCACTACACCTGAAAATTCTGAATATATTATATAAAATAGGTTGAGACTTAAGCGATACTCGTGTAGCAAAACCTATTATAGTAAGATTAACTTACAGGCTCTTTATTTTGTACTAGCTTTTTACCGTGGCTATACATTCATATATTGAAAAAACTTTCCTTCTATAGCTTAACTAACAAATATTGATATATTTAATCAACTAGAATAAATTGAACAGGGCTGAGTAATACATAGTATTTAATGGATTTATATAAAGGATAATATTTTTTTGATACTGACTTATGGTATATACATACTTATAGAATAATTTAATTTAATTTAATAACGAATATTAAATTATATATACAAATGATTTTTTTATTTTTAGCTTTGACAACCCTGCAAGAAGACGAGGCTAATTTATTATTATTGGTTACTTATATATTCTAAGGGCGGAAGGGAGACTAAGTATGAGGGAAGCATGAAGGTAATACAAAAAATCCTCTATTACAGTGGGTTAAGAGTACTTTTGCTAAAACAAAGCTGTTAGTTTTTTAACGATGTCTAGAAACTCGTTTACAAAAAAAGATATCATTAAAAAAAAGAATAATTTTAATATTTTATACGAATAGCATTATCAAATTGTTTATTTACAAAAACTAAGTTTTCTTTCCTAATTATACATACATTATATTCCTATATAAGGTCCTTAGAATTGCTTCCAAAAAATATTTAATTTTCATTATACTTCAAAAGGTAATTTTCCGACAAATTTTAATAAAGTGTGAAAAGGATAAAAAAAATCGTTCGTTTCCTGATTTTACTTTACTTTCGTTTTGTTTCATAAATTTTATTGTTTTTTATTAAAATTAGAAGATTTTTGTTTCACAATCGTCGTTTTGTAAAATGTTTTTTTTTTTTTAACAAGATACTTGCTAATGTAAAAATGATTCCTAATATTATTATTAAAATTATCCTGTCAATAAAAATATACCAACAAAGTACATAATTGTAATTTTGTTTCGTCCTTAAAGTAAAAATAGAAAATATTTATCTCATTTCATATCTTATATCAAAGTTCAAATGTTTAATCATAATTGAATTACTAAGTCTATCAGAACTTTTAGAAAATTCGAAATTCAAAATTTACGTCTCCTTCTAGAACCTTCCAAAGGACAACCGTGTGACTGACCTTACCCGAACAATGACTCAGCCTATCAAAGGGATGCACATCCCACAGGTAATCAGAAAAAATACAGGTAATGTGCGACAGAGATGCAAGGCAGCCTATCTCGGTCTATCGTAATAGGAGTCGATGTTTATTATACTGAACTAAATGAACTTAAAAGAAACAATGACGAAGATATATAATACTTACGACATTAATAGACGTTATAGATTAAACAATTTTATTTTTTATTGTATAGTGTTAAGGTCTAAATCATAACGTATTTAAATAGAAGCAGTACGTCATATAATTCACACTCACGACAAACAGGGTCTGACTTTTCATATATTTTACAGAGGTCATTCACCCTGTACCAATTTTACGGAAAATGTTAAGTAAATATTGTTTTCGTGTATTGCTAATAATATAATGTACGTAATTTGTGACGGTCGTTATCTTTCTTTCTAGACAATTTGTATACAAAAGCCTGTCATAAAGTTTTTTCCATATAATAACGGCTTATTTACTTAGCTTTATCTGTTATTGAAATAACTTCCTGAATGTAGTTAAAATTAATTTATTAATAAAAAAACTGTTTATAATACTCAACATATGCTTCCAACACAATGGACACACAAGATGGCCGAAAAAAAAACTACAACTACATGACAAGCACGTCCGTAGCTCAGATAACACGAAATATTACACGTTTCTACGAAAACTTTAAAAACATAATCAAAACCAGTCTAATCTCCAACGATATAAAATAACAAAAAACATTAATGTCCCTTTATTCCTGATGAAACAAACATTTTATTATTAGAAATAAGATTTTCAATCGTAAAAGAACGATGCCCGAGTTATTATATCGAGTTTACGATTCGAAATATCACAATACCCGCTAGCGAATAAAAGAATTGTAAGAATAACGACGTCTATAAGATTTTTTAGCATCGAAACATTAGATAACATTTAAATATACAGATATATGTGATTGGGCCAACATCGGCCAACATTTGATCATTCGCCCAAGTTATGGAACGCTGGGCAAATCAGTTGGCCTTCCGCTTTCCGGTAGAATTGGAACGAATGTCATTGCCATTCTCTTTCACAAGGTCATTCGATTAAACTGACATAAAAAGTAATAATTATAATATACATTTGTAACAAATCTATTGACTTACAGATCAAAATCGATTAACGTTGATTGATTTTTATTTCACGGTTTAGTTAACTTTATAAGAATGGAATTTAATTATTAAAGATGTTTAGTATATATGTCCGTAAGTCGTTATAAGTCGTTAAGTCAGTAAGGCGCGGTCAGAGATACAGTGAGTCACGTTTTTTCATCTGTGACGTTTTTCCTGTGGTATGACCATGACATTTGTGACCGATTGGGCGGCCTTCGCTAGCGGTCAACAACTCTGCGCGCGAGTCGTTACCTGTTGTTGCTATCTCGCTCGCATGCAATGAAAATATCACTTAACTGAAAGAAACAATTTCGGGTTATGGTCGAGAAATTATAGATGGTCACAGACAATAGTTAAACCACAGGAAGTTACGATATCTGATTCACTTGAAACAATGGTACAAAAAATTTGGTATTGTTAGGAATTATGGTAGATGAATTGGTGTGTGACGTCATAATGAAAAAAGCTTGTAACACGTAATTTAAATTAAAATAGCATCATAGATTCTCTGAAGTCGGTTAATAATATTACCAGTGGAACATAAATAACAATTGGCAAGTGTTAACATCCTGTTTTAAAATTATAGTAAAATGGCTTCCTCTTAAATCTTAAGATTCCAACATTTCACTTACAAATCCAAACTGAAGGGATTGTATTAAAAACAATCCGACAACAAAACGAAATGGTTGCAATGCAAGTAAACAAGGCCGACTCAAAAATTATGGAGATTTAGGACGTTCTCTATAAAATATGAATTATCTGATCCAAATATTTGCGATTGGTTTTTGGTTACAATGTAAACGTTTCAATCGTTTTATCGTCAGATAAGCAATAACGATTTCATTATTGAGGAAGTTGGATCACCAAGGTTATGATTGTGAAGGTACGCATAGTTGAGACATAGCTGGTGCTGCGTTTGAACGACCACTTTGCAGACGAGTTACTAAATGCCACTGCAGGTTCTATAATTATACTTATAAAACATTTTAAATATTTTTTTATATAATACATTTTTTCGTCGAATCTTTAATCTTCAAATCTATGATTTTTAAATGAATATTCATTAAACATTTATAATCATAATATTTTGAAATATAATAAAACTGACCTTCCACTGCAATTGCCAAACTTAAGGATATTATCGCTTACAATTTTCTAGAACAATCTATTTTGAACTACATTTGCACTTAAAATATAAATTTCTTTGTCCATTCAATGAGAATGTACGCATTAGTATAAAAATAAACTGTAAACATGTTTATATTGAGATACGTTTCCATTTAATATCTTGCCAAAAAAACATTATTGGCATCGTTCCCTAGATTAATATTTAATACTTACATTGGCGGAGAATTAAAATAAAACTAAATTGTTTATTTTCAACACCATAACAAGTTTATATATTCAAATCTACAAATATTAAATATCAATATCGCAAAACTCAATATTTAATATTACCTCAAAATGAAGTGTACCTTGACTTCGATTTTTTATATCATTGAAGGAAAGGACTTAACATTATGAAAATTGTTTTATTGAACTTATATCAGGAGAAAATAGTTAACAGCCTTATTTGAAGGCTTATTGGTTGCAAGCCTTTCCTGTATCCGACTCTATTATTATTCATGAACCGTTTGTAATTTGTGTTGCGGTTAATTCTAATAAATATCAATTTATTATCTGCCTATAAATACATTAATTGTGACATGCTAAAACGTAAATACATGTCAAAATATTACTAAACTATTATTAATTAATAAAAATTTTAATCAATTAAAAAAAAACTTTTGTATTTTTCCATGTTTTTCAAACACGAAGCATCCATTTAAATATTATACGTAAATATTAAACTAATGACGAATCAGCATTACACAAAGAAGCGAACTATGACTAATCCACTCGCTGTGACTCAGGCGAGTACTAAGTGAGTTTAAACGGGGCATAGCTTGAGAATGTTACGGTGTGTGAACAAAGGGACAATAATTATATGGACTGGGAGTTTTATGTAAAAGGTAAAAAATACCCTAAGTAATACATGTACAGACAACTATTTGTATTACAATATACTTGGTATACATGTATGATTACTGAGTACCTATATTATTTACATTACGCTATACGGAAGAGAATTCATATCACATAATATGTTTTATTAATATTGTTTATTTTATTTCAATTCTATTTATTATTCTAGACGACCTTACTTTTGATTGGTATGTCTTAATATATTCTATACCTATGTTAAATTGTCTGTCTGTCGGCACGCGGGGTCATAAGTTCACGAGCTAATCTTGATAATTGTAGATAATGCCAAAATTATTTTACACGTGTCTTCACTGGCTGGAATGGCTGTGAAAAATTAAACATTCACATATATGTGTGTGTACATAAGTTTGATTGACTTTCCAAAATAGAGGGTACTAAATAAATATCACCAATTCCTTGCAATATCTATGCACTTTGAATTGCTATACAAAGATAATTATATGACAACCGTCTCGCCGCTCTGGCGCCATGATATAAAAAAGTTTCTTGGGCACATTTATGGTCACCCCAGTACACGAACTAATTGAATGATTGTTTGTAATTGTACCCTAGAAAGAGGATGTGGTAAGAATTAGGGAGCTACGGTCAGACGCTTTACACTTAACCGTTAACGTAACTGAAAACAAACTGAAATAACCTGAAAACATTTAATATTGTGTGAATGCCCGAGGCAAACAGAAACGGCAAATAAAATTATTTGTAGGTAGTCAAAACTAAACCAATATGTATAGCAGACCCAACGCAGGTATTAACATATTGGGCAAGGTCAGTAACATCTGGCAAGACGCCGAGTCCGGACTCGAATCCGCGCCCCCTCCCACAGTCAATGTGAATAGTGTCTTAACACTTTAACCTTAAAGCGGACTTTTCAATGACAGAGGTCATTACTACTAACATGGGAGGTCTTAGGGTATGTTCACACTTCTCAACTAGTCATAGATAGTAAAGAAACAAAACCTAAATAAATTCAATAGTCAATACATTTAAACAATCTTACACATAAATTAACTGTTCTTTCTAGGTTTTATAATAAATTACATTTACCAATATGTATAAGAACCAGATAAAGAGGCGCTTACAGGTCTTTATAGGTGTATGTATGAACCTCTCACACACATACTCTTATAGGTGTGTGTATATTGAACCTCTTAAAAAACTTCGTAATGCGTATTGGAAGGTTAAAAAGAAACAAAACGATAATATTCTAAAGTACCTATAGGTTAGTTTACTCTTGCAATAAATATTAGGTTTTTTAATCATTAAAACATTGTTTATATGCCCGATAACTTTCTACGCGATAAAAAAATGTCCTATTTATATATCAAGGAAACAAATAACATTTGTTATTTATCATATTGCAACATGGCGGAACAATAAATTGTTCAACTTTGTTGTAACGTCGCTTTACAGCCTGGAGGTCTACATAGATAGTGTTGCCACTAACTACTTCCGTTTCCGCCATCTTTGTTAAAACCTAATAAAACTTAATGATGAACTCCATTGAATGCAAGTAATATGTATAATTTATTTTAAATGTATAAATAGTAATGTACCATATAAAATTGTATCCAACTGGATTACGTCTAAAACCAGCTTTGTAAAGAGAATTTCGTCTTTCAATCAATCTGTTCACTTTGATCGAGCCGACTCCTTTTTTTGTAATAGTGTGTACGTGCCTTTGTTTGGGGCTGTGGGGATTAATAGTGGTGGTAGATTGAACAAGATGATTTCAATTATAAACAGGAAACAGACATCAAATTCTTATTCTAATATTATTTAAGGAGTATTGAGAATATATTTAAAATTCAATATACAATAAAACTATATATTTTAATAGCATAAAATGTATATATAAAATAATAAGTTTTTACATACATACAACCGTATTGTGGCTTTTTTCGTTAAATCTAATAAAATTTCCTATTCCTTTAATTTTCGTTCTTATACCTAACTGACTAGGTAAATAATATGATTTCGTTGCTAAAAGCATTGCCAACTTAATAGGTACTACCTATCCTTATAATTACTAAGGTTGGTACGGCTATATTTAGACAGGTACCTACTATTATTTTAAGCAGGAGACAAAAACAATATTGTGCTAACCCTTGTGTGACTAATGACCCCTATCCAGTATGAGGTCCCTAAAAAGAGGGCATATTGTTATTGTTTTAATAAAAACACTTAAAATTTAAGGAAATTAACTGTTTAATAATAATTTTCGTCATTTTAATATTTGAATACATAATAAAATAAGATTATCTAACACATCTCGGTTTTTATTATGCATTATAATATTCAAATTGCAATTAGGGTAACCTCAACTCGTACTTTCAACACCAGCTCGTGGTTAATGTACTTCGAAAGTAAATTAGCTGCATTACACAATTTAAGAGGCTTTGTCTAACGTTTGACACGTTCCATGTATTAGGATTTAGGATGCTTACGTAATTTATCATCGTTATAATCTAGATCCAAGATTGAAGGTAAATGAATAAAAAATAACTTAGCCTAACGCAACAGGTAGCTCGGATCGAGAGGCCTAATAAATGTCAGACAAAAGGTTAAAAAATTATGTAATCTACACGTTTCTAGATACACGTTTTGTGCTATGCATTTTTTAATTACACGTACCGGCTTACGTAAGGTAAGCAGATTGCACAAAAAAATCTAATCTACCTACAATAAGGAGGTCGCTGACCCACTATAGGAAAAACAGTCATTTATTTAATATTCGGAAACCTAATCTATACAAAATCACGATTAGTCATGCATACGCACACTAAAACAAACCAAAACGGTTACACGAATTTCAAATACTGTTCAAACATACCTCGTTTCGCGGTTGTATGCACGTACGTTCACCTTATAACTAACTAAGCCTTTGTTTCCACACAAGTCAACGGCTCCCGATCAAAATGAACAGTTTATCTGAAAATAGAAACGAATTTTATTAATGTGCCGCCTTAATACCGAATGTGAAGCCCTACTTAACGAATAATAACTATCATGTAAACACTGAAACACATGGGATACGCACCGATTATAATATACGTTCACAATAGTTTTAGTCCACAACGTTTCGACGCACAGGATAGCCGGTCGTTTCGGAGCTAAACTAGTTTATTAAACGATTGCATCACTTGCACGACTATCGTCCGGCCTCAGCGGCGGTCGGCGCGAGACTGACTTAGCGTCGCGAGTGTAGCGCCCTCTCATCCGCGCCCCGGATCACGCGTGTGTGCGTATTTTATAAATGTAGGGGTGCGCCCTGCGCCCCGACACCGACGGCGTTTATTTATTTTAGAATACAGGGTGAATGTAGTCTATACTGCATTTTAGTTGGAAAAATTTAATACAATCTGTATAAAATAAAGAGACGCGTCAAGGATGTGTATTTGCCGCGTCCGTTTCTTGGCGGCCATGAACCAAGTCGCCGGTCATTGCCACGGTCGGTATAAAAATACGTCACATCTGTAACGATTATGCGTATATCATTTTTAATAAAAATATACTAGTTTTGAAAGATAATTACTAAAATAATTGTGGTGCGAATGATTTATTATTAAATAATATATATATTTTTATTTGTTACAACTGGAATTTGTTATAATACCTAATAATGTTTCAAAACGAATATTAATCTTCAAACTCAATATGAGGTATTAACGTTTAAGAATGGCTAGGTGTTATTATATATTGTGCAGTGCTTTGACCAGGCAAATGATTTTATTAAAACATTACAACATCGTAACATTGCAACGTGTTTTGAAACGATTAGTAAAAGGTCGAGTCAAACGAGTTAGTTATTAACTGTTGAATCATGTTGGATATTATATTATAATGTATTTTAAAAATATAATATAAATAATTTTATTGTTAAACATAATCAAATAATCAAATAATGAAGGATTAATAAAAATAATTATAAAAACGTTAAATTTCAAATTACGTCCGTATATAACACGTAAATCGATAACGGATTTGTCACACCGATCATAATGACGTAGGTACTTCATACGTAAATAACATCGTAATCGATAAATAGTTTTCCAATTCATAGTATACAATCAATATGTTTGTATGTTTGTACATACATTCCTAAACAACATTACTTAAAAATTATAAGCTTGATTAGCTTTTCCCAGCTTGATCCATGCTCAAGATCAAGGGATACAGTGATATCAGGGATGAACAGATAAGGATGGCATATTGGATACTAAAAAAATATTTTACAACATACATAAATTCAAAATGCGATTAAGTTGAAACTACAACGTAAGCTTCACCATAGCTATATAATCAATATCAAAAAAAAACTGAAAAAACGTATATTAATTATTAGTAATAATAGAATACATTTTCATTTGCATTTTTATTAAATTATATGGAATATATATAATTTTATATTGATATTAGTAAATATTACCAATATTTGATACTTTGTACTTTGTCACTTACATCAATAGCTTTCAGATACATCTAAGTAGTGGTTTTCAGACTTTCCTAATTCCAAACTAATGTCAACCTATAAAAATAAAATAAAAGTTTTTATATTTAATAAAATAAAAGTTTTATAAATACCTCATATTTTTGCAACGGAATATGTTAATAATTATATGGAATATATTAATTACACAGAGACTTTTGTCCGCATTTATTTGGCAATTATTTCCGCATTTATAATATTATTTATATTAAATATTAAAAAAAAAAGTAAATATTAAGCACAGACAAAATCATTAAACACGTCCTGTATATAAAACTTTTCAGTTATTATTTTGTTAATAATGTGTTTAAAAATATTTTAACAATAATTAGTTAGTGTTTACGAGGAGTTTTATTTGAAAGATAAATTTAAAATATGACTGCGTAGGGAGAGATCTATTTTTAATTTCCGATCACCCCAAATTACTAAAGTTAGCTTCCCGCTAACTTTGTACGTCGTTGAGAGAAAATATAATATTATTAGTATTTATTATAAGTATTTACATAAGTATTACATTGTTATAAATACACTATTATATATTACTTGATTAGTTTTGACACATAATGTATGTGTGAATGAATATATTTTTAATACGAAATGCAAAAAAAAATGCGTTTATCTACATACTGGTCTTAAACGGGTTTTTATTTTAATAATGATTTTATTGATGTTTGTTTATATATACATAAATTACTTTTATTATATCTTAAATTGTTGTACCAACTAGGTTTATTAGATAATCAATTCTGTGTATACCTGACAAACAGACTAGTGATGGTATAATTACAATGTCAAAAGCAGATACATCAACAATATCGGATGACTGTCTGTCGCAAAACGATTGCCTGTGAGCCTTCAATATCATCCTCAAAAGAGAAATACTCGGTAATTAGCCCCTAAAATTTAATTCATTCCAAATGCAACTCTGACTTTTCAATAATAGGGTTCAAATTTGCTGATGGACATGCAACTAATCTTGCACCCTTCCGAATATACCTAAATTGGATGCACTGCTGACTCAGTACCACTATCTATAGACGCTGTTACCTAGCAACGGAGTTTTGATAATAATGGACTGTATTGCGAGGAAATAAAGTTCATATTCACTTATAAATTCTGTTATAGAAGAGACAACTGATTTATTGTTAGTTGTGGGTCTTATCTCGTTGTAGTAAGGTTCATTTTCGTGTTTATTGAAGCTGATTTTGTGAATTGCATTGTTTATTATGGTTCTTATTGCTTTGTGATAAGGTTGAGGATTTTCGGTAGGTATATGGGGGCCAGACGGCTAGACGTCCAGACTAGGGGGCGCTGCGGTCGTATAATATGTATGTATGTATGGTCTTGTTTGAAATGGATTTCATGATTCAACGCGCTAACTTTGATGAACAATCTAATAGTGAAATAATTTGTACCTAGCCATTTGCATGTGAATACTGTCATGGCTACAGCTAACAGTTCTTCAAGTATAATCTTCCAAAATAATTTATGTTGCTATTTTCCGGAAATCCGGATGAAACAGGATTTAACTGGTATTAGAATTTTACTATAGAAATGACATTGGCAAGTTCTGACATTGAGCTCGAATTCTAGGTATTTTATGTGTAATATGACATTAAATGAATAAATTAGATGAATCGTTATCTTAGTGTTTAATCTGAAGAATAGATTTGTCAGACGATAATGACTTCTTGGAACTTGTTACCTAAACGGATAGTTTAGTGGAATTCTTATTTGACCCTAGATATATTATACTTAACTAGAAAAAGGTTAGTTTTTCCTTTTTTATTTCTTAATATAATTGGTAACATAGTGATTCCAAGAAAGGACCAGACCATACATGTTTCATGATCAATAATTGAATTAGTAATAATGATTGGAAAAAATACTGGCTCATGGAGCGCCAAAAATATTATTTATAAATTGTAATTTTCGTAGTAATAAATATATAATTTTATATGTATGAATTGATAACAGATGATTTTATTTAGTCTAATGTGAGCATTAATGATTTTATTTAGTCCAATGTAGGCGTTAGTCTAAATAAAATCATCTCTTTGGCCATCCTAATGTCCTAAAAAACTTTTAAAATTTTAAAAAGCCAACTAACTAAATATGATACCAAGACCCAGTTTCTTTAAATCTGGAAAAAAAAAACAACAAATTCTATTAAAGCCTGTGTTCAGCTTTATGATTGGTTGATGGCGTGATGGACAGCCAATCACAACTCTTCACATTGCTGTCAAATCATTTCTACTCTAATTACCCTACCGTAAGGCGACCACTAATTCATCAAGATAGAGTAGTGACATGAAAGCTCAGTTTCCAGAATGACAGCAACCAAAATTTAGAGGTCACAGGTTCACCTTGAGTCTATGATGTTAATACTTTATTTTTTATAAATATAAGAAACTAAGAAAAGTGTATAACAATGCGAAATTATTTTTTTATATATGAAAGAAAATAATCTCGCAGTTTTCTCTATTTCAAGATTCTGAAAACTATAAAATTAAAGTGATACAAAAACATCCAAGAAAGAAAAATACAAACATGATTTATGCAGCTATCTAGGTATTTATTCTATTGTCGTTGTTTTTGTAGTTTTATTATTAAAGAGTTCATAAATTATTTAATCAAAAGAAATAAATACTTATTAACAAAAAGTTAATCGAATAACCTAAGTAAATATATACATGTTTATAAATAAATACGTAATTGTTGTAGTCAGAAAAAACTCTTTAGTGTAACCTACCAAACCTTGGAAGGGCGTTGGATTGCATCAAATTACAATTAAAAATTAATAGATATATACATAGAAGAGTGTATAAAACAAATCTTCTTATATACTCTTGTATATCTGTTTGTCACAGTTGCGTTCTTTCAATTTGTGAAAATGACAATGAAAGGTAGGTGTGAATAAAATGCTTTTATCTAAATAGAACGCTGCAAATCTACTCTCCCTAGCGACTGGCGTTCTTTATATGGAACTACCTCTTGCGGAATTGTTTTACATACCTGACAAAATACATTCAACATTTAAATGATTTCAAACAATATATATTAGAGGTCATTTTGTAAATGTACATAAAAACAATTACTGTTAAATTTATTATAACCAATTTTTCATCGTCAAATCATAATCTGAACCATCCGTGGTCTTAAAGAATGTAGTCGTTAAAGAAATTATGTTAATTCGGTCTTCGTAAGCTCATATCAGATCGGAATGTAATATTTTATTCTTTTTTTGAACCGGTACTGAGTCATATTATATATAAGAGATGTGGGATACATCTATCAACGGGAGCCTTAACCGGTAGGGTTGAAATCTTATAATTTTTTCTATGACAAAGCTACTCACTTAGTCAGTATTTTTGACATCCCTATAGTGATTAAATAGAAATGGTGGTTATAAAAAAACATTCAAGGCATATTATACACTTTCTATGATAATTATACATTACACACTCTGTACACAAAGTAAAGCTGCGCTCAAAAAGCTTTTTGTACATAATAACTGTGTATAACAAAGTTAATTAAAATGATTGTACACAAATGAACTAAGAATGCATATTTCTAAATAGTCTATTAATAAATAACGTTTTCATTTACCTCCAATGTTTTAGACTTTCAGGTCTTTTGTTGTGTTTTAATGCTTCCTACACAATACATTTTCTAGTTTTAATTAGATATATAATAACAAAGGCATTGTTTTCTATATATTTATAATATGGAATTAAGTGCACTGAAATTGTACTGAATTTAGTGCACTGAAAGTGTACCATAAAAGGGTATTTATTTTAGATAAAACAGAATATTATATTGATTTCTATAGTTATTATTATAAAATTTAATATTGTATTTATTTTTACGGATTTAACTCGCCGTATAATTGATAACATTTTAAATTTACAGTTGTCAAGTACCCATAGTAAAAGTGTTGCTTATTTAGGTGCTAGATTTCGTTGTGTAGAAATGTCTGAAATTTATTATTATTATAAAAATATATATAGAGTTATATATATTGAAATAACATTAATGTTTTCATGAACTTGATGCATGTTTTGAAACAATAAAATAATATTTTTATTAAACATGTGTTAAATACATGGTAATTCAATGAAATGTTAGTAAAACCCAAGTAAGGGTATTATGCATATTAGAGGGTTGTGTCCACTTATGTACTCCTACTCCGGTCCTTAATTGCGAATAAAACAAAGCTTTTAGGACAACATCACACATTTTCGAGAACTTTAAAATATTTACATGACGTAATATGTATGACGTAACATGAAATTATATTTTTAGTATTCATTAACATGATAAATTATTATTAAATTAATTACACAGTTAGAATATCTGTTAACTGAAATACACAGAAAACATAATTTATTAAGTACTTTATAAGTTATATCAATAAACGCACCAACGATAATGTATTGAAATATATTTTCCATTATAGATACAATTTTAATATTATCAATTCACATACAAAATATTTACACAAAAACGGTAATATTTATAAATATACATAAAACAGCTGTCGATAGCGTTGTACACTTCAGCGTTGTGTAACGACTAGGGATTGAGCAATTAAATATCGATATAATACAACATATGCTGTCGATATCGATGTAATAAAATATAAATAGAAATCTTGTAAATATTTTTTATGAGTTTTAAATCGATATTCTGAAGTTTCAGTGTTAGTTTATATATAAAATATATTTATGAAAGAGGTTTCTCGAATATACTAAAAGATGGTGTGAAATTACCTCTACTTCTCGTGACATGAAAGTCATGAAAAATTTAATTGAAACGCCAGCGAGACGGATTCTGCGAAACGCTCTCCCGACAAGATTTCATCTTTCGTACATCATACCAGAATGAATTTTGTGCGAACTAGTTTAGAAAGGATTCTTGCACTTATTAAAACACTGAAAATCTTAACTTAAACGGGCAATTTTTAATAAATTAAACATCGTATACCAGAATAAAAATGTATACCAGAGTTAAATATCTAAACTGATTGCTTATTTCATGTTTGTATTGGTGAAAGACCAGTTGAAGTCATTTGATGGTAGCCCATATACCGGTTGGATCTACCAGGAGCGTATACTTTCCTAGAAGATCAGACCACCACCTACCACCAGTTGGACTTACTTGAAACAATATCACATAACAAAATATCCTAGTACAATTAATTAATTAAACAAGATTGTAGGTTATGTAATGATTTAAACACCTGGATTAAAAAAGTTTAGTCATTTGTGTGACCAAAATATTACCCAAGAATAATTAATGATGGTTTAAAACAAAAGTTTACGGGTACAGTTTAATTTTGACTACAAATTGTTTAAAGATAATGAATATTATAAGGCATCCCAATAAAAATCCTCTAATCTAAAACTACTATTATAAAAAATAATTGAAATTCATAAACAGAATCTATCGATAAAATCAGAAATAAAACTAAACCAATTTAATGAACACCATTATTATGATTTTAATAATCGAACACAATTTCGCCGCGACATAAAATCAATAATCGACTATCTGCATCACTAGCTGAGAGCTATTACCACCCATTCACTTAACGTTGAACAAAGCTGTTATATTTGCCCGCATAAAAATATAAGTATTTACCGCCATCTTTAAACAGGATATGAAAGATGGTACCTTACAACGTTTTTGGTTCAGTGACCTCAATCAAATCTGTTAATATTTTTTAATAATATTTAGGTAATTGTAAGAGGAATATTCAATTAATTATGATATTAATAATATATTACGTTAAGTTTATTATTTAGCTTAATAATATGTCTGTGATTGTTTGTTTGTTTTACCAAGGTACAGGATTCAACGCTATGCCGTTTTTTACATATGTGTAGAGCCTACAATATCCAGTAATTATGATTTAAAATAATATTTTACTAGATTAAATTCACAAACAATATAACAAATATTAAATATGTATTATATATATATATAAAAGGTATATAAAATGTTAGTCACAACAATAAAACTACAGATGTATAAGTTCATTACTCTGGTAGTATTCACTAGACGTAAAATAAAATGATTAATTACACTCATCACAAAGGAAGCGTTCAGACGGGTCACGTTGCATCGTGCTGGTACATACATACATACATACATACCCGAAAATATATGATCACTCTGAAATAACTCTTATAGCCTAGAAGATACAATTGATACTAGCTTGTTCCCTCTCCACAGGATGCACTCCCATCGATATCAAGAGACCAGAACGTTGGTAGTGATATTAAATTCCCGAATTATATTGTTTATTGTTTGAGAAATTATACCACGATGAAAAATATAAATATTGTCATTATTTCTTTATTATAATATATGTCCATATTATTAAATTGTCTGTATTATTATCTTAGGTGCCAACAATTTCTTAGACCACCTGAAGGTTAGTGATATTTGCCAAGGCATTACCCCTTAAAATTGGGGGAGGGGTTAGAGGAGACAACGAGACATTAGGAAGAAAAGAGGGCTTTGACTTCTCATAGCACATTTGAAGATACCTAACATAATAGGTAATAACAAATAAAAAGTCTATGTCTTACATAATTTTAATTAATTAGAAATAACATCATTGAAACAAGAAACTAATTATTTATCACTTTTAATACATTTTAAAAGAAACATTCATTTATTTTCTTTTTTTGTGTTTCGTTCTTTTTAAATTTATGTTTCTGTTTTCCGTTAAATGATTTAGAAAATGCAGTAAGAAGGTAAAAGTTGTTGGGATAGATTGCATGCTATTATTACAGCTTACCTAACCCCAATCAATTAAGGGGGTTCTATAATTTATAGGGGTTCCGTTCTCTTAGGGAATCAACAAGCAAATAGTAACATTTTGAATATATATCTAAATTCGTATAAGACACAGAGTAGGGTTCCCTTGTATAATAAACGGTGTTCCGCGTCGTTGATCTTTGGGGAGAGGATAGATGTTACGCAGCAATTTTAAAGTCAATTCAAGTGGTATTATAGTTTAGGAAATTATTTGGAAGTGTATTTTAAATTTATATAAATATAGAATGCAAAATAAACAGATACGGACAGGGATTCGAACCCGCGATTCCGATCACTCTGGGAAACCGTCCTGTCACTCTGCCAATTGAGCTACCGTAATCATCTTTATCGGGACGGTGGTGACATCTATTAGGCTAGCTTAGGAAGTGTATTTTGTTTTATGTGGACATCTTGGTTGTTATTTTTATTAAGTTATGAGATTTGAAAATATTCCTCTGAATTTCATGATACGGTACAAACTGATAACGTTGTAATTTAAAATTTAAATAGAACGAAAGCCGAAACGAAAGTGTTGTTATATAAAATATACTCAAAATGAATTTTCTTTTATTTACATACATCCTTAAGGAGTATCTTAATATCCATTTCATTATAACTACGTCTTTATTTAAAAAAAATGGAAGACAGAGAAAGCGATAGTCATACTGGTTACTATACTTACTACATTTAACAGCTTTTTCCGAAATGTCAAGATAATAATTATTAGACAAAGATATACATATTATATGCTCTAATATATGGTTGTTTTTTTTGTTACCATTTTTATATTATTACGCGTACCCCAGAAATTTCATGAAATTTATTCAGTTTTTACCAAAGCCTCATTATATTCTTCTACTACAATTATCAGCAAAAGCTACATTGTTTCTACTTCATAATAAAAATATATTCAAATAAAGTAAACAATTACATAAATATCAAATAAAATATACAAATTAGTTATTGTTTGTGAGAAACATAACGTTAGAATTATTCAAAAGCCTCATTATTTGAGTAAAAAAGAATGATATATGAAATTTAAAAATTGCGATACAAACCTCTTTGCATGAATACCTCTTTTCGCACTTTTTTATCTGTGGTTTATTAGACCCGGACGATTCATCTGCATTCTAAATTAAAATATTCTTTGTTGAAATGAATAAAATTTGAATATTATGTTTTTGTGGTATTTTGTTGGAGGTTTGTTCGTGAAATATCAACAAACTGACTTTTATCTCTGTAGTGTATAGTTGTTTAACTTTCCCCATTTTGTCATGTAAATGTCCTGTTACGTACTTAGTTTTGAACAAACATTTAATAAAAAATGGGATAGGTAATCGTTTATAAAACCTTGATAGTAATAAATACAATAATAGTGATAATAAAATTTATCTTAAATAAATATTATCTAAAAAATAAAAAGCCTATAAATAATAAAGTTTGAAATAAAATTAAGAACACAAACGGTAGAGCAAATCCGCTCTGACAGTTGTAGAATAGCAACACTTCCAAGCGATACAACCTGCACAATAGCTACGGAATGTCTTTGAATCGCTTAAAAGAAAAAGAAATCTGAGGAAAAGCAATAAAATACCAAACAGGCCGAATCATACAAAGAAATGAGAATAAAAAGAATAGTTCCTTTTAAATTGTTTTTTAATTCGCGCCTATTTATTGTTGATTAAGCTTGTTCTTGTGCTTTTGAACACTTGTATAAATTTGCATTTATGTTTTTTTTTTTAATATTGTATTGTATCATCAATTTTGAAGGTTATATTTACAAGAGTCGCATAACTTACCGCTTAGAAAAGAGGATAGTTCTAATAATTACCTGTAAAATAAAAAATAAATATTTTTATTATTAATCTGTAAGCCTAATTAAAAATATTAATTAATTAAAAAAAATGACAAATATATATTTTTTAATAATTTCAAAAGATGACGCAAATATATTTCTGTAAGAAAATATTAATAGGGAACAAAGGTAAATTTCTTTTAACAAAAAAGTTCGCTGCAACCGCATAAGCCTAACCGACCAAAGAGATTGCAGTCTTGGACCAAACTACAAGCTATGAGCGGAATACATCTACAGCGGAATATAGTGTTTCATACCTGCTAGCTGTATGTTTCATACCTAGTCAAATGATAATTATACATATATACTAAAAACACCTGAATTGTTATTTACTTTTACAGAATTTTCAAGTAGTTCTGTCTCACCTTACTTTATTGGTCGCGTTATTACCACCAAAATCTATTACTTTTTTTAACTCAGAAGCTTAAGGAGATTTTACATCTATATATATATATATAGAAGGATGTTTGTATATATGAAATCGATGAACTCAGAAACTATTGGACCGATGATTATGAAAATTGGTATGTATATGTATTTTTCCACGGAGAAGGTTTATATGGTATGCCCATTGAGGTAACTCGCCACCAGGCGGCGCTGTCAAATATAGACTTCCGCCCCGTTCAACCGATTGTCCTAAAAGTTGGTATGACCATGTATGTTTCCTCGAAGAAAACGAATATGCTATGTCCATTGATGTAACTTGCCACCAGGCGGCGCTGTCAAATATCGACTTCCACCCTGTTCAACCGATTGTCATAAAAATTGGTATGACCATGTATTTTTCCTCGAAGAAAACGAATATGCTATGCCCATTGATGTAACTCGCCACCAGGTAAAGTAAGGGTTAGCCCAGCGAAGCGGGATGGGTTCGCTAGTATTATATAATTTAATCTATATTAAGTCAACTTCCAAAAATTGTTGTAATTGTTGTTTTTACTGGGTAATTCGCTCTTTTTGGTGTAAATTTTATTTAGGTTTATTTAAAAACTTGGTACAACCAATACTAAAATGCAAGTGAATTAACGCTTAAGGACGACCTCAAAGGCAGCGTATATTAGTTTACAGAATAAAACAATTAAAAACATACTTTGCTAAAATTTCAAACTTAAAATATTAATATGGTTCTTTTACTCTTTTAAAAAAAGAGTAAAGAGACATATAACTTGACGCTTATAACTTGGACGAAAGTCTTAAGTCACAAAGGAGTATCCATACCTATTTCAGAGTATTTGATGAAACATCTGCTATGCAGAAGAGATGAAATCCTGTCTAGGACAAGTAAATCTGATTGTATCTCTTTGAGCGTCTTGAATATCTCATTAGAAATATCTAGAACATTTCTGCAAATAATAAGACTTTATTAGATGACGGTCTCAGAACAATAGGTTAGATATTTCTTGTTTTATTTGTCTGTACTTGGACCTCGTTCACACTAACTAATATAATATTATAACTAATAACCACCCGGTTGGTCGAGTGATTAGCGCAGACGCCTAACGTATAGCGGCCACATAGTGCCCGGGTTCGATTCCCGATAGGGGCAGGCATGTATGTGTCGAGCGTAGATGTCTGTTTTTCTGAGTTTCGTTTTTTAATTATACTTCTAGTATTTATAATGTGTGTTTCTATGTATTTGTATCGTTGTGTAACCTTTAATAAAAGTAAATAATTTGATTACTTAGGGATTCGATCATGGTGTTTAATGTGTCATGTGATTTTATTATTTGAAAATGTTAGCAATTAATTACTAGTGGTCGCCTAACGAAGTTCGACCGTAATCTTAACTTTTAACGTTTATAAGGATTTGTAGTAACACATCTATGCATATATATATTTTTTTTAATCTATTACATCAAGATGGTCTATCAACGCTGTGATTACTTGACATTAGAAGAATATAAACCTGATATAGACAGTGTCAACTTAAACAATGGCTTACAGTTTAGTGTGTGTAATGTAGGCGTTGTTGTGTGTGTTATTTTATCCTTATATGGATTAATAGTGCATTATTATGTAACAATGTTAGCTTCCTGCACTTCTCGATATAAACTTTAACTTGAACTTTAACGAAGTTTTTGCTTTATGTATTAATATAATGGTTACGCTCAGAAATTATCTATTTTTGTTTGAATATTTTAGTAGAAAAACTAAAAGTAAACTATAAACTTAGCCTGCATGCGCCTGAAGTTTTTGTTTATTATCTAATGTTGTTAGCGCTATTGGCTTTGGCAGCGTCAGCACTGAAAAAGGGGGGAGTGGGGTTGCTGTTAGCTTTCAACTGTATGATGCACTTCCCCTTTTGACTCGACGGCGATTTAGTTATTGTTACAAATTGTCTTTTTAAAATCATTTAGAGTACCGTCTATTTTTACCTCAAGTGATATAATCTTAATAAAACATTATAATGAGCAGTAAATGTTTCACAGTTCTATTATGTGTGTTAACATAAATAATAAAAATTGTCATACGAATGTATTATAGAATGTATTATAAGAAGCCTTCGGTATTTATTAAATACCGAAAGCTTTTTTATCCGCTTTTTCTGAGATGTGACAATTATATTTACGAACCGGTAGATTTGACAATAAACAAATGTTCAGTATTAAACCAAATTTATTAAAGAATTGTGTTTTTTATTTCTTGCATGTATTCCATAAATTACGAATGATACTCGTATTGTTTCACAATTATTTTCTACAAAACATAAAATTGAATAGAATTTTTAAACTTTTATACAATATAGTGTGAAAATGAAATACATTATACAAGACAAAAATAAAAACGAACATTATTATTTCCAATATGTTCAATGCAATTAGAAATATGTATAAAATATTCCAACAAAATCACGTTACCATATTAAATTCACCCAGAACTCACACAAACACAGCAAGAACATTAAAAAACACTCAAACCTCGGTATCACCGTTAATATCCGCTATTAAACGGCAATCAGGCGTTAAAAACTGCTAAAACTTTGTTAACTCCAATGGGAAAAGTAACGCGGAAGATCTATAAAAACAAACCAACTGGGAAACTTCGGAAAAGTCTTATACCTGCAGTTGAAATAGGATTAATGAATTCATGACCCAAGTTTCAGTTTCAGGCTTAACGCGAATATGCTAAGTGCTTCGCGTTATAATAACGTTATGTTATAAAAACATTACGGTTAATTTAAAATGTGTTGTTTTAATCCTTTTCGCTGTTTATATTTGTGTTAATTGATGGTATATAAAGACAGAGACGGACTGAGAGAATTATTATATATAATGAAAACAATATCTTGTTGCGTTTTGCACATTTAGAAGCAATACAGCGCTGAAAAAAAAAATGTAAAAACTAGTAATAAATATATATCATCAGTAAATAGAAAATTTGTATATCCTACGTCACATTAATTACAAGTAACTTACCAGCCTACTAAAGCAATTAAACTACTTACTTCAGCCCTAACTCTTATTTGTTACAACACTCGAAAAGATTTCTTCAAAAAAATTTCGTTTAGCTGAAAATGAAGCGACAGGCCGAGTTAATGAGTTCTCGCTGAACGAGGTCGACTTCACCAAATAAAAGTAAAACCTCGATTTGAGAAACAAATTGCTACTAACGAAATTGTACTATGATACTAAATGTAAACGACTTTTCAATTGACAAAAATATATACATATTTGTATGTAATAAATAATAATGGATGTCAGCTTCAATTTGGTGTATTTTATTATAATATGCAACATGATATGTAGATACGCTCGAAATACTATTTCCGGCGCCATATTGCATCTGGATTATCTCAGTTGCAATCTACTTTATTGTAAATTCATGGCGATTAAATATTAACATATTTATTTATGTTTTATTTTTGTAAAGTGATTTTTTTTGAGCAATTTATTTATAATAAATAAAATGTATTTTTAAGCTGTCAAAAATGTTAGGGATTTTATTTTATGTATTTGAGACAGACTGGTTATGTATTTGAGAATTAGTAGACTGATTATCATTGTGTTATGATAATAATAGCTTAAATTTTTGCAATTTTTGAAAGATTGAACTTTAAATCTAAAGATAAAGATAAATTTACTAATGTTATGATCTTTACTAGACCTGATATAGTTTAAAAAGAGTTTATCATCATAGTTTTGTACTCAGTACTCTTAGATTTAAGTTTACAAGTTAAACAATCGACACTTTTAAATTGAATTCTTAACATGAAATACTAAATATTAAGTACATAATCTTAAGTACGATATTCTTAAACACATTAATCAAATTATTACGAATATGTATTACAATTTATATCAATTTAAAGACGCTTTGGAAATACTATAGTTCTTCGTATTTTTGTAGAATGTAAGAGTTAGTGTCTGTAAATAAGAAGTGCCACCAAGTGTTGATGTAATGAAAAAGTTTTTATCTATCTATTAATTGACTAAGAAATGTTTTCACAGAGTTGAGAAAAACTACTAATTACATTACAAATGGCTAAAGTTACCAGATGTAGAGTCCTTCTAACTTAAGTACACTTCAAAGTGGAATTAGATTACAATTTAAGTTAACACGAATATATATATTTTCGTAAATGCAACTTTAAGTTTATAAATGTAATGATAATAATATGAAATGAAGGAACCTGCAATTTTCGAGTCACAGCTTCATTACATTTACGTGAAGGTAAATGCAATTTAAAATTACCGCTGCGTCTAAAGTGACAAGACCCTAATTGCCAGGTGATAATTACAGTTAGGGAAGTATTTCAATTACACACCAAGATCGAAGTTCTGAACATAATGCGTCCTGTTTATGAGCTAACTTTAGACAATGTATGCTCGGCTTTTCAGGCTTTCGGGGGGAATAGATATAAACTTTTCTTGTAAAATTTATTTATAGGTATTAAACAATATTTTATCTATTAAAAACAAACTTTAACACGATCTTAACCTTTATAATAATATAAGAGTAAGTCAACCATAGAGTTATTATACATAGAGTAGGGAACCCAGCCTAAAATGTTTGATCAAATTAAAAAGAGATAGGTAGATCGAAATTATCTATGTGTCTGTATTTTTCTAATGTACATACTTTTCAATTTACCATTATCATGGTGTCCAAATGGTCACTAATTGGCATTTAAAGGTGTAGGTACATCTTGTTGTTCTGACCAGGTTATATTTGTTTCTTTTATCATTATGTTTTCAGAGTATGAATAAAGAGGACAGCTCTTACACACAATTTAAGTCTTCAAATTTAGGCTACTTCTATGCTTTAGTTATTGTTCTGAGAAAAAACCCCAAACATTTAGAAGATTTTCCAAAAAATGTAAAATTATTTAATGTGTCATAAATATTTCTTTGCGTATGGGTGATTAGAAAAAAACAAACAATGTGTCATTTTGCATTTTTTTTATTTGTCTGAAACTGACGCTCATAGGAATGCCTATGGCTCACCTATTCTATGTATAATAATTCTATGAATTCAATAGAATAATAATATGTCATATAGTTAACAAATAGATAGCAAATTTGCAATCACTCCAAGTAGTATACTAGTAAGTATTATAATCAAAAATCTAGCTCAAAAACTATATGATCTTCTTAAAGACAGACTACAACTATTTTGATTTTTATAAAAAAAAACAAATAATTATATTAACTAGAATAAAATCGCGGATAAAAGCTAGTGCTTACAATATTTTCAATCTAATTTAAAATAATTTTAAATAGTTCTAAAAAGCTACAAGTCATTTTTTTTAATAGATCTGTGTTCAAGTCACCACAAAAATCTGATATGACTCTTGTAACTTCGAAAAAGAATGTTACAACTTATTCTGTGAACGAAATTCTATTCTAGATTTCCTAATATCGAACTTCGAATATTTTTATTAAGTCCTCAAAACTACTTTATAGATTTTATTCAGTCCTATCGAAGTTGATACTTGAAGTTGTTACAAACTTTTCAATACGTGTTTATACATAATAAGATTTTGCTCGAATTTGATGGCATTGGATTATTGACTCTATGTACTAGGGATTAGGATGAAAATTAAATGAAATCTTGCTGCAGTGAAAGTTTATGATGTAATCTATCCGAATACCCAAGTTCTGAAAGGTTGACCTTTCCTATTTCTTATTGTCGACATAGAATTGTATTTCGAGTATATTTCCTTTAAGGGATCGGTCGATAAAATATTGCAAATGACAGTTATTTTATGTTTTTTTGAGCACAAATTGATATAATAAACATCTTGGCTCTAAATGATTTTCATTTCTTTGAAGCATTATGCAACTTTTTAAAAAATATTTTATTCCTTAATATTGTTAGGCACATATTTAAAACATTTTATTATTCTACTAGGCATCGAAGAAGACACAAACTATGTATGTAATATAAGCTATAAATAAAAAAAAATCCTTTAGGATATAACAAAAGCACCTTAGAAATAAAAGTTTATCAAAAATGTTAATGTTATGTGAAGTGAAGTGAATACTAAATATATTTTCGATGAATGTATCATCTGACACATATAAAAGGTAAACCTATAGAAGCAGAATTTTGCAAGAAAAAAAATCCTTAACTCTAAATCAACACAAACCCACCCTGGGATTTGTGATTTGAACTCCGGATTTCTTAGTTTCTGGCATATTTTGATAAATTATGTTATTTTTTTTAAAGTAGAGACATAAAATACATTCAAAAGCAAAAAACCTTGAACTTCTAGAATTAAATTCACGTAACGAATAATATATTTAAATTCAGTTATTAAGTATAGTCTTATTTGATCATCTGAACGTTAAGAGAAGACAATATTGCTCAATATTGATTCCCGCTGCTCTTTGATAACGCTGACTAATATATCTGAATACACAACGAATTGAATTTCGCAAATTGATTCTAAGCAATTGGTAGTATTGTAAATTATTCTCTATGTATTGAGGTTCATTAACCTTTGAGGTATTCATTGAGGACTGAGGTATTTTATTGGAAATCGAAGATAAATTAATGGGATGATTGGATGAATTGCTAGAGTTTTAAATCTATATAAATTACATATATAGTTTTATAATGAATGTTGAGAAATTGATTAAATATTTTATAAACTATATACATAATTGGTTTTAATTTAACTAATAAGGTTTTCTTATAAACATACAATAATTTAAACCATATTGTATCGCAAAGTTAGTTTTCCACGCAATCTTCCGTAGCATATTTCGTAGAGCTACGTAATTTCGTAGCATTGCAGTCAGTTCTGTAATTATATTCGCGGGTGTAATATATTTCTGTTTTCTTCGAATATCCGGTTAATGTTATTATAAGCCTACTTAAGTAATGATTACAAAAGACTAGAAAGATAATCGCCATAAGTTCAGAAGAAAAGAATCCTATGAGGAAATATAATAGAAAACACTTTATTGAAGGCTCTACAAATTCACTATATTTGGGTGGTTTCTTTGCGTCCTCAAATCTAAAAGCAAACATCGCCGGTGCCGACAAAACAATTGATAGTTCGATTTGTTTTGTGATTTCAAAGTCTTAGGATATGTGTAAAAATATGGTTAGTTGAACTGTCAAATATAACCAAATATCATGTTATGTATATCATTAAATATAAATAGATCTTTTTCTTAATCGCTTACTTGTAGATGAAGATTACAACTGTATTACCAGTGGCGTTTTAAAAAGATATAATAAATATCTCAATACTGCTATTTGTACCTGGGTTCCATCAGCTATAACGAATATTTAACCCCATTCTGTAATTCAAACGGACAGAGTCGGGAGGTACAGCTAGTTTGTTATAAGAATAAAATATTTGTGTATGTCCAAACTAAGCATAACTAAAGATTATCAAATGTACTGCAAACCGAATGTAAGTACAAGATAAAGTTTTACATTATCTATATCAAAGTGTACTGTGTACTAAATCAAGAAAACCCAAACAATTTATACACATAACATTTATTATTTTCTACCTTCAGTTCCATGAAATACAAATAATGGATAATATCTAATCAGTAAACGAAAGTAAACGAAAATAAAGAAAGATAGAAGAAATAATACCGACGAGGTAAAAATATAATGCTGTGAATCGGAAACAACTGATAGCGAGACGATTTGTTTTCTTGACTGTTCTCGATAATGTATGAACGAATGAATGAGAATGATTTATGAATGCACAATCTTAAATAATAATTAAATTAATGAACCATGGTTTATACCTTCACAAATTATTGCCACCGTTAAAGTTTATAATCATAAACCCTGTAAAAATTCCGGAAAACTCGCTAGTAATGGTCGTTTTAGTTTTACTGCACTATGTTTTATGAGAACGGTAAATCTTAGCCGCATTTTGGTTAACTTTGTGAATTATCTAGCTTGTAATCTATTAATAGTGCAAGTTTATTTGAAAATTAATACTTTTATTACCATTATGTCATTAATTTTATTTAAATAGTCTCTATGAATGAATACAAACTATGAACAAAAGAAGCATAAGCATATGTAAAAGAAATTTTGGATGTTTGATTTACTAATATGCATGTATATGTAATAACAGTACGTCAAATAAATTTTACCGAATAGTTAATTAATACAATTATGAACATGGGTAATAAATTAAACAGATGTTTATAGTTTTGATAATATTTTACATGTCTCTGGAGCATTGAATTTATTAATATAATGATAATTTAGTATTGTATTAAAACTAATAGGTATTGTCTGTGATATATTATTGAGTAACAAAATCAATTACATACAGCATCCAAAGGAACATCTAATACTTGCATACTAATAACTTTCTAGGATTTACAAACATTCAAATTTTGGATGTGGCATATTTTTATAAGAAGCTTTGAAAATTTAATGTAGAATGTCTCATCCAGTTTTATATATATTAAGTAATCTTTGTCGAGGTTGTGAGGGAATATTAAGGATATAAGGTCATTAACTTTGCCTTGCAACGCTGCATCTGACTTATGAAAAATTAGAACCCATATATAAAAGACCATTTTGCTTTTTAATGTGATTTAAGGTTGGGGCTTTATTAGAAGTTTAAATAATGTCGGTCTTCATTGGAGTCATGATTACGAAAATGGGATTTGAAATTTTTGACTCCAAATTGATATTGTTTTGAATTTGGGAAAAAATAACAGTCCTTGTATCAAAATTCGATTTCCAGTTAATAAAAAAGTTATGTACATTTGTAGTGATAAATAAAAATATATAATAGTTATTAAATTATAATTATTCATAATTAACTGTTTTACCTTTTAAAATATTAACATTATAATGCTCATGAACTGTGTTTTCACTTAACACTCACGTGATGTGCGATTATTAACTGAAAATACAGCTTAATGTTGCAAGTTACGAGTAATCCCGGATCACTGTACAATCCCGGGATCCCATAAATGTTCCGAAAGTTTAGACAACTGACTCATAACACATCAGCACTTTATGCATAATTATTTCAAACTTCAACTAAGTTATTCTGTATAATGCAGGTGACTTACGGTAATTCGACTTAAACTTTGCTTTATAGTTTCTATTTAAGTTAACATATTGTATAGATAAGTTTACATTTTCATACATAATTACTTAACATTATATTCTAGTCTTACCTACATTTATTTATAAATACTATATAAACAAATGAGTTACATTTAGTATAATAATGAACTCAGCTTTACGACTATAAGAATGCTAGTGCTTTTATGGACAAACTGACAGCATTCTCTACTCAACTTTATTATGTACAATAAAACCAACAAAGTATTTAATTTAAGTTTAATCCTTGCTGAAATGCAAGCGTGAACTGAGCAACTATGTACAGAAGTAGCGACTAGTCACGTGAATGATAATGAAAGCGTAATCCCGGCCCCGGGATCGTTGCTTAACTTTGTAACAGACAGAACTATTTTACTTGTCAGCGTTGCGTTGCAATTTATTATTTCAATGTTGAAAAACAGTATTTTCCTCGCTCTGAATATATATGAGAGAAGTTATTTTATACCCTTTTAACCTTATCATACGTTTATTTCCTTATTGTTTTTTACTTTACATGAAGATAGATTAAGTTGTTCTTTTCTATTTAAAAATAAAAATGATTTCTGTCAAAGTTTTAAATACTATAAAACATAAATGATCTTTACGTGAAATTAAAATGTAAGGATTAATATACACAAAATATTAAATATAATCAAAGTATATACATTAAAGAGAAAAGAAGAAAGTATTTTTTGCTGGCTGGCAGACATGATAGTTTATGCATCACGAGTTAACTACTAAAAGGATTTTAATGAAGTTTGGTGTACTTATTGCTTATTGCCTCGTTAAAAATATATAGTACTTTTACTGCGGTAAATGCAACACAAAAACTTAGATCAAAGCCACTAGACGGATTTTAATGAAATTTTGTGTAGAGTTGGTTTTTTATCCGAGTTAAAAATACGATGCTCGTCAGGCACTTCTTTTTTTTTTCGAAAAAGTTCACATAAATGGTCTATAACTTGGTTTATAATAATAACAACCAAACCAAACATAAATGTATCTGTAAAATGAGTTGTAACCATGTAAATAACTATCTCTTATTAATTCGACTTCTTACTAGCTAAGCCAGATAGGTTGAACTTATATCATAAAATTCTAAAGCTTTTAACTCTATATTCTTGTACAAATATCTAGAATGCACTTTTCTAGTGATTATAAGCTCGATATTATAATGCTAAAGTTGAAAGGCTTTTCGTTAAGACCAATTTGCAAAGTGAGTTGACGAAAAATAGTCGAGCGAATCGCTTCCTTAAGAACGCTGCCTTTTGTATTCTACGCTAGCAAAAGCTAGTATAAAATTGTATTAAATTAAATTGTATGAAATTATAAGTAATCATAGTAATAAAGAATTATAAATAAATATGTTAATTCCCTAAAATAAGGAACATGTTTCTTGTGTTCTAAAATTAAATTAAATTTAAATATGTGATTTTGTTACATCAGCTGTGACGCCCGACTAACTTGTTAATGGACCCTTAATCCCGGATCCGGGATCAGAACATCACTTTGCACAAACTGACCACTATCCCGAAATCCCTTGTCTCTACAGTAACATTTTTGTGTAACGCATGTTCGTAGCTTATACGGCAAATAAAAATAATTTTTAAGACAATAAAATTAAATATTATTGCAAAGTTACAGTTTAAGTTGAAAAACCTACTTATTCAGTTTAATTCTGTAATCATTAAAAAAACTCTTACATATTAGTTTTTGCTTTTGTTTTACTGCACAATAAAATATTATTATAACATATGATACAAATTATAAAAAGATGAATTAAGTCTTTAAGCAAGCATCCATTTTGTATTGCCGTTTGAAGAATTTCCGTCAACCGTTCGAAGCCGAGTTTTTCAAACACAATTGTGTCGCCATGTTTTTTCTTTTACAAACGAATTAACTTGGACTCCTTTTGTTGATCGGAGTTTGTAAAGTCGGTGGCATTCTTTGAAACAACCGTACAAACAAATTTGAAACGTTTCAGATGGTATAAAGTAAATTCAATATTAATAGGATACATTTTAATGAGAAACAACCAGAACATGTTTCTGATTTGATATAATTCCAAACATTTCTATGTCCAGAATGTCATGATGACAAATTCAGTTAGTATTATTTGAAATTGAAGCTCCCTGTGGTTGGACGCTAATTATATGAAAACATTATTAATATTATATGGTTTGTTCAAAATACAGCTATAATAATATAATAATATAAATAGTATCTGTTATATAAAATATTGTACTTGATAGTGCTTTAATATTGATGTTTCATAATAATTAAATTCTCTTCATGAAAGGTAATTATCGTCCAGTCTCCAGTAAGTTATCGATGTAAGTGTATCGTCACCCAATTTGATTATGATACGCTGACGTCACTAACTCAATATAAGAAGCTATATACAAACTACATGAATTTCTGCAAAATCGTATCATATTACGAACGTAATAAATCATGCATCTCTTAAGCGTTTACACTCTACCAGGCAGATATATCTTGAATTCGAATTTAAAACTGTGGAAGCAAATCCTCTTTCTCACATCCAATAATCCTGGGCGTTAGCAACGGTAGCAACTAGTTCGGATCGCATCTAACCGGATTTTTCCAGTTCCATGACTAAAAACATGGCCGCTTTTTTGACTCGAGTTCTGTTTTCGCCGCTTACATTGCGAACTGTTCTTTAAGTGATTTATCTTTTTTTCTTTCCTATTGAAGTTAAACCGGATTTTAAGTTTATACTCTAAATAAAATGACCAAAAAGGTTTTTATCTGGAATTGTAACAAAGAATATTTACCGTGGAAATAAAATAAACAATGAAATGGAAAATCTCTGCTAAAATGAGAGACATATCCCTTTTCAACCTGAGACTGAAAGCAATCGGTCAAAAACACTCCACTATTTTTAGGGTTATTTTTTTTGCTTTATATTTTGGTAGGATCAGATTTAGGAGATCCCTAAAAATACTTTTAGAATTACAGAACATTGGTTATAAAAGTAGTCTATAAAAGTGAGGAACACTTGTCTATTTATTTTATTTTAAGCTGTTTTAATAGCTTGTTTTATTAAAATGGTTTCTTGGAAGGTATTACATTTCTGGTACGAAGGAATTCTGGTTTTGTTCATCTTATTTTTAACAAAAACCTTTATATATAAAAGAACTTCTAAACTGTTTGAAAACTAAACACTAAAACGAAGGGACCCTTGGGTTTTGAATTTGATAATTATCTTCTTTTTTTATCTGTCAAGATAATTAACATTTAACATTATCATTTAACTGTTAACTGAAAAGTTTTAACTTTTCTTTTCTAAAAAGATAATACAAATATAAATAAATAATGAGCAAAAAATACAAGAAAACCTTAATACGGAAATTTGTTATTGATAACTACAGAGTATTGACGGCTATACTTATGAAAAAATGAATATACTTCACTTCTATTTATTTACCTCTTCGTTTAGAAAACTCAGTTAAATTGATTAAAATGGCGCAATGATTAAAAATATTTAGAATTATTAATAACAAAAAATATTTCTATCAATCGAAAAGTTGTTTCAAGAAAAAAATTACCCATTAGCTAATTAGTCTGCAAACTAAGAACGAAGTCCAATATATTCAATATGTGAGGAAAGTATTCACTTTTAGACTATTTACAGAAAGTTTTTTGAACAAACATGGTAGAACTTAATTATAAAATCTGTATAATTAATGAGGACTTTGTTCAATAAATAATAATACCTCCCTTTGTTATTTCATTAAATCACAAAATTCAATCAATTGCGTAATGTTTGGTGAGAGTTTGAAGAAACGGATTGCCCCATCATCTGGAAAGGACAAGAGCTCTCCTCTCAAGTGCTTTCTATTTAATTGTATCTTGAGTTGAATCGACGGAAAATACTTAAATCCCTAAATCGTTTGGGTGAATTTTAATATACTTTCGGGAGGTGTGAAGACGCTTACCGGTTATTGAAAACAAATTAGAATTCATTAAAAATGTATACAATTTAAATGTTATTGCAGAATTCTTTTCTAACAAAATTTGTATATGGTTTTCCTTCAAAAATAATAAAATATGACTAATTATTTATTTAAACAATTACTTACTTTGATACGCCCTGAAATCGAACCTGAGGCTTGTCAAAGGCAGTGGAAGCACTCGTCAAAATTTTTACATAAACTATAATAGCTTATAAATTAATCCCGATCCATCCCTGTTGGAAAAGCAATAACTTTTGTAAATACCGTTTATGATGTCACTGGAGTTTAAACAAATGCTAACAATTCCTGAACAAGGAACTATGCACAAAAGTTAATGTTTGTTTCGTTACTACACTACTCGTAGTTTACTACACTTCTATAGATACTGTGTAATTAGCGCTTTATCTAATTAAAGGATGAAACATTGTTTTAATATTATATTATGCTATACTAATTAATAAATCCTTCCAGATTATTCATCTTACATAATTCGTTCAAAGGTTAAGTTTTACTACATTTATTAACGGACGATTTAAGTTTAATCTTCCGTTATTTTTTATGTATTAGGTATTGAGTTAAAAAAGTAATATAGTGTTCTGCCGCAAGATAGACTGGCAGCTTCGGGTCGCGTCTATTCATAACTTCTTTGCTTTCACGAAATGATGTTGAAACGATTAAACTTTCAGTCAGTAAGTTATTACGGAGAATTACTATGTAGCTCTATAAATTGATACTTGAACCATAAAACTGGAATTACGCTCCAGGCTTCTTCTGCATCAGCTTTGAATTAAATGAAATAACTGTTAGCCGGAAGGTTTTTAGAACTGACTATAATGCGGATAAATAGTAAATTATGAGTGTGATCTTGTAAGAGAAAGTATCAAGATTTAATAAGTATAGTGGTGTCTAGAACAACAGAGAAGATACCTAGTGTTGGTAGGATTACTTAATAAAGACCTCTGTTATAAGTTCCACATAAAGCGACTTTTAACTACATAATAATTTATTATTATACATATCACTTTTTCTTAAACAGTAATCACCATCAATATAACTTGTTAAAAAGCCATAAAATTTAATTGAACATCCCAAACCATTTTAACCCCATTGTTGATTCCGACACAAATATACGTCACTGAAAGCGTTCATTTTGTTTTAATTTTTTAATTAGGGTTTTGGCTGAAATTAACACAAGGTCCAGGGGTTTTTAATAAAAATGCAATTAATATTTTTTTTCTTATTTTTCGATGTGGTTTTGAAATAATAGAATTATCAATTTTAATATTTTGTTTATATTTATCATAATAAACTGTTTCAAATACAAAAAGATTATTTTTGGGTTAATTACGGAAGGTAATAGTTCTATGACGAAAACCAAATATCGTGAAACCGAACTATTCAGACGTGTGGTACAAATATGTTTAAAAAACAACTTTGTTATTATATGGTTACCTTTGTTTTGATTAAACTGCTATTTGTGATTCTAACATTGTAATTTTAACATAATAAAATGACTTTGTAATTGAATTTCAATTGAAAATATAAAACGATTTTATATTTTTCATTAATTATTATTATTTTTTGTTTGTTTTAAAAAATTGTGTAGCGGGAGGAGAGTTCACAAATATGAAAAACGGATACAAAGTACACCCAGATTCGGAACAATAATATGTGGATCATACAATGAATTGTCCCCTGTGGGAATCGAACCCACAACCTCCGGTTCAGAGTTACTACGTGGCTAATCAAACGTCATTATAATTGATCTTAATTTAAATTATTGATCGCTTTCTTTTATTTTTCCATCATTTGTTCGATCGTCTGTATGTTCTTAAAGCATGCATGCAAAGCTGCAATGTTTAACAATCAGTGGTAATTGTCAAAAAGTATATTTTCTTTGTTTATGTAAGTATGTAACACAAGCAATTTGTAACATAATTTAACTCTAAATTATGGCTAACCTAACAAATATAGCTCAAAATGTCAAATGTTAAATGTGAGTAAAACTAAATACGCGAGAACATTTATTAAAATTCGAAATGCAGTTCTGAATTACAGAATAAAATGTAACAAGCATTTATTATAATTGCCATCTATTTTCTTTCCATAACTCGCTGAAATTACTTGTAAATATTAAAATGTTCTGGCGGTCGGTTACGTGTGCTTGAAAATGCAATTTATGCATATTATGCATATGCATGCATATTTATTTTAAACATGTACTTGGGCAGAGAAATGTTGGGAAATAGTTGCGAATTATGGTAATAGTAATAAAGGTAAATGGTAGGATCTTGTTGTGGCCAACTGACTTCACTTCATACCAACTCGAAGGGAGGTACCACTTTATCTTATAGAAAAGCGGAAAACGTTAATGTTTCTGTCTTATAGCAGAGTAAGAGACATCTAATCAAATACTCCGATACCTCTCCTTCTTATCTTCATCTCTTCTGCCTCTTAATCATCTGATAGCTCTTACTCGCTCGGATCAATTGCTCGTGTGCTCAGTATTAATAATAAAAATACAATTTGAAACGTAGTTTAAATTATTAACATGTACAATGTTAATATTAATTATTCATATCATTAAATAACGTAATGACACAGCAGACCTTGATCTAGTATAATTTCACTAATTGGAGTCATAAAAAAAAATTGCCCAACTATATACTGAAGTATATTATTTTATAAAATTATATTTATAATAATTATTTTATGCCTTCTGAATTAATATATGTGATAAGGTTAGTAAATTGTTTTTGTGTTCTAGTTTCGTTATATTTCTTGGTAATAATTAATATTCTAACAAATATCAAATAACAAATATCTAATAATATATTTATAGCATGTGTACAACTCTCAAATATACGATAAATCAAACACAAAATATACATAGCTTACGTAAATTCAGTGGAATCTTTATCAAAAAATAACTTAAATATAAAAAATAATGTCCAATGTCTTTTAATATTACCATAAACATTTTGCATTCACAATATCAGCAGATGTTGGCTGTTTTTCAGGAAAAGCTAATTATATAGCCTTCCCCCTCCATTTCCCTTCTCGTTACCGCCTTATTATTTTGACAGGAGAGTAAGTTATTATTTCTGTGCTTATTTGATTAAATATTGTATTAAATATACTTGAGCTTTGTATTATGTGACTTGATGCTACCAACTAACAAGGGATTTTAGCTTTATATATTATATTCATTTCAGTTGAAATTCTGAAATAAATACTAATGACTTGGAAATAATCAGTTGAAAAAAAATGCAATAAACGGTAGGTTAAGCCAGTAATTTTTCTACAGCCTAATCCTAATGCGTATATTATATACTTTTTATTATTATTAAATATATGTAATAATTATTAAAAACAAATACTGAACATAGAGACAATCAGACTGACAAAAAGACAAGTTCTAAATTATAATATTTATTATATTAAAAACTATATAAGTTATTTATTAAATATTTTATAGGAATATCTACTTTAAATGCTGTATTGCCAAATGTAGTAAGGTCGAAAGTATCGAAGTATGTCAAGTTCAATAACAAACTGCTGAAGGCGGCCATGCGTTGAATATAATAAGAAATTATTAATTCTAACTATTACTATATATTGACCTTACATTGAGGTTTGTTTTACTAGAAGTTATTTATAGAAGGTATTTGAAGTTAAGTTTGAAAAAACACATGAAGTGTGTTCGTACGCGTGAAGTACCTACTCAAAATATATATACATTTGTATACACACACACATATATAAATTTATATGACACTTAAAGAAGACAATTTCAATAATTCCGAACAAATAAGAACAACCTTGTATCCATTTTCGCTTTCTTGCGACCTCAGTCCACACTTTCACTATATAACCTTATTCAGACCTTGGCCTTCGATTGATATTTAGTGTACGTGACGTACAAACGTGTTTTTAATATGTAATATCTACGAGTATTGCACTGGCATGTTTTAGCAAGGGCGTGTAATTGTAATCAAACATTCTTGTTAAGGTCAGTGATTTTGATACCTTAGAATAGGGTATAAACTTCATATAATAATAATATGACTGGACAAATTACAGAAATTGTTCTAACCCTTAAAAGTAAGGAAATTAATTGTTAATGGTGTTAGGCAACGATACAAATAAATGCAAATACACATTATAAATACTGCTAATATATTTAATAAATCGCATGATTTATGCTCATCACATATGTACCTGTCCCTGTCGGGAATCGAACCCGAGTCCTTTGCGCCAGTACACGTTACTCGTCTGCCCTAACCACTCGGGCAACGGGCGTTAAAAAGCTGTTTCTCCTTCTATAAAAAGATGTGAACAAGGATACGAAAATATAAGTCATTCGGACAATTGCCTCCATTTCACGCTGACCCATTGCTTTTATAGTTTTTATGTGGTCGTAAGGGAGTAGTCACCTCGTTAAGGGTTGGTAAGTGCAACTCTGGTAAAAATAACTGTCTATCAATTACTTTAAATATACGGGTTCTATTATATTTTATTATATTTTTTCTTTATACATTTATACCCAAAGACCAAAAGTAGGATAATAGCACGGGTTAGTAATTCTATCAAGTTAATGTAGTTAATGTAACGTACAAATTGACTGAGAAACATTCGCTCTCAAGATCTAGATACAGGTTGCGTAACCAGCAATATCTGTGTTACTAAGCGATAGAACAGGGTACAATGCAAATTATATACCTTTTACATTTGGTACAAGGTTGTCCTAAATCTGCAACTTCTGCTAAAACGCCAGTAAAATTTCAAAACTCTTATCAGCGCATAATCACCATAATTTTCAAAGGGAAAACGGACATGTTTTATCTTATGTCCGGTAACGTCGGTTAAACAGGTTATGAATTTAGTATCTTAAAAAAAAACATCATTTATACAAAATTTACGATATCAATTTTAATTATCTTTATAAATGTGTAAAAAAAATTATTCATTTCCAATACAAATTGTTATATAATCAAGTTCATATATTTAATATAGTCTATACTAATTTTACAAAGAGGTAATGTTTGTAAGTTTGTATTTGAATGATTTACCAATATTTAAAAAGAGTCTTTAGGGTAAACAGGTAATATATATGTTAAAATGAAAATGGTTTCGAAAACAAAATTTTCAAAAGTAAGATGAAGATAACTAGCAATGATTTTTTTAAGAATTTTTACTTTTTTAGTCGACATATTCGCAAGAGAGAGATAGTTATCTATATTTTGGAAGCGAATAAACAAGATATATAAAATGTGTCAATTTACGTAATACTAAAAAAGAAAAAGGTTATGTTAAGAGATTATCTTTATATTATATACTTTTTTAGTTCAGTAACTTTGCTAAAAGTGATTTTATATATAAAAACGAAAAAATGTTGTCAGATAAAGTGAATATATTTGTGTAGCGAAACTGATTAAGACAAATAAAAATACCTTTATCTGTGAATTAAAGACCATTTTTGTTTAAAGATAGAAGATAATATTTTAATAGAAATAGTTATCAGGTATTATTGTGATTGTTATTATTTTAAATTTATTAGAAAACTTTAAAATTTAAAAATTATTAGGAATAGAGAGGTCTTGTTTTCTTTTAAAACCTATATCTTGTGAAATATTAACTTTAGTATATTTAAGTTCTTTAAAATGCTCCAAATTATTTAAAAAAACATATAAAATGATATCCTTTATGTTAATAGTAAAAAAATCTCCATTTTCTGTATAAGGGCTACTCCTTAATATATATATATACATATTCCTATATATTAGTATATAATGTTGGAATTGTTATATGATATAAATACACACAATGGGTCCACTATAGGCTGAGCTATAGGCTTACTATATTCGAATTAACGGACAAACAGACAACAGACTGTGCAAGCAATTCAGTTAACTGTGACGAAAGATCCAAATAACTTTCGAACCTCAGTTTAGTCTTATCAAGTTAACTTATTAGTCATATATATATATACATATTCCTATATATTAGTATATAATGTTGGAATTGTTATATGATATAAATACACACAATGGGTCCACTATAGGCTGAGCTATAGGCTTACTATATTCGAATTAACGGACAAACAGACAACAGACTGTGCAAGCAATTCAGTTAACTGTGACGAAAGATCCAAATAACTTTCGAACCTCAGTTTAGTCAGTAGTAAGTAAAATGTGTATGGAAATAAGAAATCCAAACTTAGCGTGTTTTCGACATGAAATATTTGAAATATACAAATTTTACAAAAGCAAGGCCAAGAAAATAGCTAGTGACACAGAAAGTACAATGAAAAGTTTAGCGTTATGCGGCACAAGTGCTACCTCTAGGGCATCTAAGTAGAGACACTATGTTCACTGTTCTTTATAGGAATTGTCTGAAAGAATTTGTGTGTGGAATCATTTGTTACCATACCATTTATTTACCTTTTGTCATTTGTTTATTACCATATAGTAGAGAAACACACTATTCCTATAATTTTAAAGATATATCCATAAACATATAGCTCAAGTACATTAAAAACTATTTTATATGTAAAATAAAACTTGTAACCAAGTCCTTAGAGTAATTCCAATAGACGAACTTAATGAAAGCTCATATTCCAGTAGAATGGTCACCCTAATCAAAGCTTTCCCGACCTTGCAACGAAGCTGCAGTGCTCGGAATTGAAAACGTGTGTTTACTAATAATATCGGGCTCCGGGGCTGAGGTAACAAGCCGTGATGTTCTCTTCATAATTCTAGTTCCTTCCATTCTACTCCGACATAAATTATTTAATACACGTACTCTTGTCGGAATAAATAATGGTTAATATTGTAATGCATTATACTGGTTGTGTTTATAAGATAAATTCTAATTATATAAATGTTTTCGTAATGGCCAAAAGTTGGTAAAACGATTTGTAAAACCAACATCAAATCACTTCTACCAACTGAAGAAATTGATACACTTTTATCTTTCTCGGAAAGATAAAATCTTTTATCTTTTCTTAAATAGATTTAATTAATTTACAAAAAAATCGGCTCAATACATAACATCGGTAACCTCTTTTTATACGCCATTTAAACGTTAACATCTCAAACTTATATAATCGTTACGAGCAATGGATCGAGAAGCTGTCGATATTAAATCGAACAGCCGAGACGATTAAGATAGGGCATATCGATTACTATTTACTGAGCGACGAAAACGATAAACGATTGGAGGTGAGTTTATTCACATTTTACTGAAATATTTAAATCAGTATTCACGTAAAAAATATTTCCTAATAATCTAAACTTGACTCTACATTTTTTATTCATCAAATATATAATGTGAATCTTAATGTAAATATTAACACTAAGCCTGGATATAAATATCCACCTAACTCTACATTTTATTTTATTTGAATGGCTATATAATTAGCTATATAATATGAATCTTAATGTAAATATTAACACTAAGCCTATATATCCAGTATCTAATATTCATATTAGTGTAGTATATTTCGACTTCATTATCTCTCTTATTAGATATTTTCTCTGTGTTCTCTTTTCTTTACACCCTATTACATACGTGTAAAGATATACAAGACGAGGAACGGGTTAATGAAATAATGTTATTATATTTTATTGACACCATATTTCTTGATGAAAATAATTATTACTAAGATTTCGAAATAACATAAAATATATTATTCTAATAAAGTATTTACATTCATATTTATATCTAAAATAAGGACTAATTTTGGAAAACAAAATGTTTTCAAGTGTAAATAGTTCGCAGCATCACGAACAAGACATAAAGGGCACGGCTGTCCTTTATTGCCGCTAGAGGTCGCTTCATTAGTTTTTATTGTTACTGCCCTACCTAATTATGAAGTTTGGCCACCCTAATACAGGGTAGTCGGGATTTTTATTATCAAGCACACCTGACGTGCATTTAGCAGGAGAATTACGTAAGGGTTGCTGACAACCTTCACAAATATATATTTATCATATCTCGAAAAATACACAAATATTTTAACCACTAAAATAACATATAACATTTATAACAATTTAATTAATATCACGCGATGTCTACATCCGGGGTCATTCACCTTATTGGCTTTGCGTATATTTCAAGGTTCATATGTAATCAGATCAGATAAACGAATGTCAATAACATAATGAATAGAATATTAAAAGCAATTACATTTATTTTCATTTAAATATATAATTAAATAAATATACTAAGAGTTGTTCTTATTCGTTTTAATTTAAACTAATAGATGAAAAACGTACCAGTCTAATATATTTGGCTTCGAATAATTACAAGCACTAAACGTTTTTGCGGTCAGAGGTCACGTCCTCTAACAAATTATAGTGCAAGCTCTGGAATATTCAATTACTTGATCTCCCAACCCCCACAAAACCTTAACCTCAAAGGATGGTATTTCCAATAAATTAATCAAACTTTATAAATTGTATTTAAAAGTCTTTGAGTAACTTTAAAAAACAACTAACAAAACTAACACAAGATATGAAAACTTGGGTAAATTTTCGTCAGGGTTGTCACAAAACATGTTAAAACAATAGCAGGAAGTAATATTAATACGGTACACTTGCTCGCACGGCTCAGCGGTCGCCACTCTTGACACTATTGAATACAGGTATAGTTCACGTGAACGCTTTGTGATTGCGTTCGTTATAACAGTAGGTAATATTGTAGGGTTGTCACTTGCTGGATAATAATAAATTTTATTTTTTTTTTCAGTTTCTTAAATAAAACATTTAACTTTTATGTCATATATCAATTAAAAATCAAATCAAAATATTTGAAGAGCAAATGAACTCCTATAGAAGCTTTTTAATTCACTTTACTAAAGCAATAGGATTTATCTTGTCACTGAAAAAAGATGGGGTAGAGTTGCCAAAGTTATCGTTTCCTATGGCCCCCATAACATATCACATCAAAAGAACTAAAAAGTGGTGACAGCCCTAGAAGAGATAACACCCTCGAGGTATGACCGGAGACTTATTTTTCTCTCGTCTCTTGTGTGGTGCAAATGATTTTTATATAAAAATATTATGGAGCTAGAAATACGGTAAAACAAAACATTATACATATATGTATAAGGTATTGTAATGTATTTTGAACGTAAAATATTATTACTATTGGATAGCGGTTCTATAGTGCTTAGGTTTTTATAAATCATGAACAATATCAAAATCGTATTAGTAATTAAATTAAAAAAAAAACAAAAGAAAAACATAATAATATGCTTTACAAAAAAACCTAAATTTGCTATCACTTGGACCATAGTATTTTTTTCCAAGCTTATAATAGTTTTTGCTCCATTGTTGGCGAAGGCGAGGACTAGCGAAATAACAAACATAAAGCCTGTTGCACACTGAACACATTTCTATTAAAGTTTTATACTTCGTATAATTTATTAATATTAATTATTTAAAAACTCATAGCTGTTTCTATAGAATACGATGTCATAACCTGTACTATACATTAAAATATTGCCGCCATTTTGTAAGCTATAGCAATAATAAATAGGTTTCTTTTGACTTGCTAATCAATTTTCTAGATTTTAAAATTCTTTTAAATCATATATTCATTTTAAATATAAAAATGTGTGCTGCAAACTTTATTACGTAGATCAATTCAAAGAACAAGAAATGAAGCTTAATATATAATAATTCTTAGTCATACGTATTTTTATCCCCTTTTTCCAATTTATCACACTCACACATCAATGTATGTATGTGTGTGATTACACGTCTTACGTAATCGTACAACGGACAGGTCAGATAATTACCTTCAAAACACATCTTTTGGATCACAAAACGTTTTCTTCTATTTCTAACATAGTATTACTTCATAATATTGCCAGTTAAATATATAGAGAAAAAATTATCGACACTTGTAAGAATCGAACCTGAGACCTGCGAAGCCTTCAAAGATGTAGTAGCTTTGTTCACATATCCATGAACTTTTAATAATACAGTTATTTGAAATTTCTATAATTTTCAAAAAATAAATAAGCTTTATACAAATGGAGGTTTTCACCAATAATGTTATTATTCCCGGGACGCTGTAAATACAAATATAAAAAGTAATAATACTCTTATTATTGTGATAAGACAGTATTATTTCTAGACAATTAATTTCCAGCGAGTAGGCTCATTATCGTGACAACAAAGTATTTCAAGCGAAAAGTGCAAAAACCAATGTGTATGACCTCACCAAGGTCGGGGAATTGGTCAAAGAACTTGCGAAATAATGGGGTAATTAATGTATGAGACGGGGTCATTGATCGGATTTGGAAGGCATACGATTTACAGTACGTTGACACTTCACATAAATACCGAACTGTTTGTATAATATATATATTAAAACTTTTGAGGTTAGAAACATAATTAAATATAAATTATAAAAATATGAAATATGTAAATTAGGAAAATTAAAATATTATTGTATTTAAGTTACGAGCTTTGATTTATTGTAGACTAGGTAAATATTTTTTTTTTCGGGTAATTAAAAATTTTACTAAATAATGATTATAAATTATAAGCTAATTAATAACTTTACGAAGGTAGATTTTTTTGTGGGCAATAATTTAAGTTTTTTGAACTTGTCTGAGTTGTTAGTATTGTCGAGTGTAGGTGCTATATTAGTGTTTGTTCGTGTTAGTTGACATTTACCACAACGTATTAAATATTAAAGACTGTCTGCAATAATTGAAAAATTATTACTTTGAACACTTCTAGTGATGGGAAAGAATATTTTTTTCTGGTATATCGATTAATATTTGGGTATAATAAAGTCATCAAAACAATTGTTATTATAATATTTACTAATACATTAATATGTATCATTATTAACATATTCAAAATTTTATTTATGTTTAAAATTATAAAAAAAATATGTTTCCTTATTGTTATATTTGTTTAATTACCAGTAAATAAATAATAAATAAATTATTGTAGAGGGATAATAAATAGTTAAGAATATTAATAATGAAAAATATTAATTATATACTTGAGAATAATACCAAATTTTCATAATTAATGCTGTTTTTTCCAATAATATATGTTATTATATAACATGTAAACCTCAGCACATATACATATAAAATGTATTATCAAACACAATAAAAAATATACCTACATTATTTCGACAGTATTAAAAAACAAAACAAAAAAAACACTATAAATGGAAATAAAAATATAATGATAAATATTAATTAAAATAATAAGGAACGTGTTTTGTAATAATCACTACATTTAATTCAATTCATAATATATTTATCTAGAAAAACGTTAGTGCATCTAGAATCTAGAGTAATGTAAGCACGTAAGCGCTTAGCTAAGACCTAGTAGTAAGTAGATTTAACAGCCGGTAAGTGCTCAAGTAGTAAGAGTGCTAAGGCAACCCCGCATTTTATCTTTTTAAAGTTACCGCAAGTTTCTAAATGACAACTATTGTGTGCAGTTTTTATATCTTTTATCTTTAATGTTATCGTTGAATTTATTTACCTGTATTTAACATATTTATCTTAAATAAATAATAGTATCTTATTTTTTTTAATTTTTATGATTTGTAAAAGTTACATTTACAATTCTATTACTAAGAAGTGTTTTTTTTTAATAGGCATGCACTGCTCTTATATCATCGAATCATGATTATTATAGTTAAATAAATTGAACCAAAGAGCGGTTCTAATGCAATGTTTTATTATCAAATGGAAAAAAATACTTTATTTACTTACATAATATTACTATTAGGTACCAAATCACTTAACAAATTATTTGGAACAAAATTTCTTATATATAATTTTTAATAAAGTATTCAAAATTCAAAATTCAAAATTCAAAATTCAAAATATCTTTATTCAAGTAGGCATTTACACGCACTTTTGAATCGTCAATTACATTAAATTGGTCAGTATAGTCAGTCTGTGAGTAAGCTACCACCAGCTCGGAATGCTGTTCTGCTGAGAAGAGCTGGCCAGAAACTCAACAGTTGCTCTTTTTAAATAAAATTTAACAATGTTTGACTTATAAATTATAACATTAACCCTGCAAATGAGTCAATGATCCAAGTTCCACACATTTCGATCAACCAAAAACTCTTGAATGTTATAGTAAGATTTATTTAGTAATATACCTTTAATTTTAGATTTGAAACCAAGAAAAGGAAGATCTAAGATATCTTGTGGAACCTTATTATATATGCGTACACTCAAGCCCATGAAGGATTTCTTAACTTTTTGAAGTCGAAATTTAGGCGTTACGAGCCTATTTTTATTTCTTGTATTGATTGAATGTCTGTCGCTGTTTTTTTTATAGTTATTTAAATTTTGGCGTATATATAGTAAGTTATTAAAAATGTATTGAGACGCGACCGTAAGAATACCGATTTCTTTAAAAACTTCTCTTAGGGAGTCTCTAGCTTTTAAGTTACAAATAGCCCGTATAGCTCGTTTTTGTAAAATAAATATAGAATTAATTTCGGCAGCGCTGCCCCATAGTAAGATACCGTAAGACAATATACTATGAAAATAACTAAAATAAACGAGTCGAGCCGTATTAACGTCTGTTAATTGTCTTACTTTTTTAATTGCAAAGACGGCTGAGCTAAGTTTGCTTGCGAGTGTCGAGAGATGGGGGTTCCACTGGAGCTTTTTATCTAAAGTTAATCCTAAGAAAGTTGTCGAGTCAGTCAGTTCTAACACTTCATTGTTAAGGAATAAACTACAATCTTGACTTTTTACATTAGGAAGTGTAAATTCCATGCATTTAGTTTTCTTAGTATTTAATACCAAATTATTAATTTCAAACCAATGAAGAACACGTGACAGAGCACAGTTAACTTTGTCAAAATTAGCATTATTACGATCAACTTTAAAAATAAGTGAGGTATCATCAGCAAAAAGTACAATGTCACATAGTCCTTTTACGTAAAAAGGCAAATCATTAATATAAAGTAAAAATAAGAAAGGGCCTAGAATAGATCCTTGTGGAACACCCATTTTTAGGTGAGATCCAACCGATTTACAATTATTTACATCAACCGTCTGAACTCTTTGATTCAAGTAAGAGGCAATAAGATCAAGCGCAGCACTACGCACACCATAGTGATTAAGTTTGCAAAGTAATGTTTGATGGTCCACGCAATCAAAGGCTTTAGATAAATCACAAAACACTCCGATTGCATTCTGTGACTTTTCCCATGCGTCGTAAATGTGCTTAAGAAGCGCGGCACCCGCATCAGTTGTTGATTTGCCTTTGGTGAAACCATATTGTTCACTATGCATGATTTCATTGCTACAAACAAATTCTGACATTTGGTTTAGTATAATTTTTTCGAAGATTTTACTTAAAATAGGTAAAATAGAGATAGGTCTATAATTTCCGGGTTCTAGTCTATCGCCACTTTTGAACAAAGGAACTACTTTACTATTTTTCATTAAATCTGGGAAAGTACCGGTTTCAATACATTTGTTAAAAATTAAGGATAATTGTGGAGCTATATCATTTATAATACTTATTAGTAATTTTACTGACATACCCCAAAGATCACCGGTTTTTTTCATATTTAGATTTCTAAAAGTTTTAACAATTTCATATGATGTAACAGGTTTAAAAACAAAACATTTATTACTGACTCTTACGTTATTCGTCAATTCGACGATTGCATCACATGGTGAAGAATTTAAATTACGCGTGATTGTTAAAGGAATTTCGTTAAAAAATGTCTCAAAAATAGCCGCTACAGTTGAATTTGAATTTATTTCAATATTATCAATTTTTAACTTAATAGGTCCATTAGCAGCCCTATTTTTCCCAGAAACACTAGATAAAACATCCCAAGTTGCCTTTATTTTATTTTCTGAGTTTAAGATTTTATTTCTTATGTAAATCGACTTAGCTTGTATGCAAACGGTCTTAAATATTTTAGAAAAAATCCTAACTTTATTCAAGAATACCGGATCTTGATTCCATTGCCTCTCACTATATAAATCATATAACTTATCTCTACTTTTATATATTGCCACGGTAGCCCAATCACTGAATTTAAGTTTTAGGTATTTAGTCATAGTTTTTGGCTTAAAAACATTATTAAATTCTTGTAACAAAAAACCGAAAATGTTATTATATAAATTATTTGGATTATCATCGCTCATGTCTACTTTACCCACTTTTTGCTGAACAGTATTCTTAAATGTTAGGACCCGGTTTTTTGTAATTGGTCTACAAGTAAACTTTTGGGGCTTTTCACTTTCGTGATTAATTAATAGAGAAAATTTTAGACCACAGTGGTCTGAACTTAAATTCGTCATTACTGTTTCTTCATAAATGTTACAGCGACAGAACACATTATCAATACAAGTCGCGGAAATACTAGTAATACGAGTAGGTTCAAAAAAGACGTTCAGTAAGTTAAAAGATTTAAACAAATTTAATAAACGTACACTAGACGAAGTTTCTTGTAATATATCTACATTGAAATCACCGCAAACAATCACGGACTTGTTTTTATGACAAAGCTTAGTTAAAATATCCTCCATTTTGTTTTCAAATTCATCAAAGTCACTAGAGGGGGGTCGGTACACGCACAAAATAATATGTTCATTGAGCTCAATGCAGGATAGTTCAATAATTCGCTCGACAGAGAGCGCCACTATATCTGATCGAGACTTTAACACTACATCGTTACGAGCTAAGATAAGTGAGCCACCGCGAATAGCTTTCTCTCTACAGAACGAACTTGACAATTTATAATTTTCTACATTTATAATATTGTTATTCTTTGATAACCAGTGCTCTGTAATGCACAATAAACTTATGTCATATTTTTGAACAAAGAGTTCCACTTCCAATTCCTTGCCACCTAAGCCTTGTATATTTTGATGGACAATATTTAACAACTTAGGCTTTGTCTTATCCATTAGTTTAAAGTGGAACGCTTATGTTCTGTCAGTAATACATTATTTAAAGTACATTTATTTTTCGTTATATCTGTTATAACGAAGTTTTTTAAATTAAATGCTACTAAAGTAGCAATTTGTTTTTTATAATATAAAGGCAGATACATTGTACCTTTTGTCATCCTAAACCTATTATAAATAAATTTATTTACATCAAAGTAAAAGAATGCATCACTATGACGGTATGTCAAATTATATAATGTCAAATTTAAATTATATATATATTTATTTTGTTTGTCTGAATAAGAAGATGAATATGGAAATGCACAAATTACAATTTTACAATTATTCTTATTATGTAATTTCAATAATTTTTCAATATTACTAATTATTTCAATTTTCTTAATCGACAAACCATCTCCATGTAATAGTACAATAGTACTGTTTTCAGTCAACTTTGAGTCAAAATTAATTATTTTATCTATATTGTGCTGGTAACTAGCACCAGGTGAGCATATATTATGTACATTATTTAATTCCCTACTTAAAAGAGACCCAAAGCCCTGACCTAATTGGTCAGAAAAAACAAAGTAATTATGGTTGTGCACAACAGAGGACCTATTATTAATTTGATTTTTATTCATTATATTTATGTTTTTATTACTACTTTTAGTATGTATAGCCGAATCACCCAACACCTCAGAGTTTAGTTTAGATATTATTTCTTATGCTGTTGTTGTTGTTATGTTGTTGTCAGATATTATTTCTTATGCTGTTTCTAAAAATGAAATCATATTTTATTTTTAATTGTTTAATTTTATTTTAAATTGCTCTCATGTTATACAAACTTGCGCAAAGAAATTGTAACATAACATGTGACAACCTAGTCCTAATTTACATTTAACAAACTATTTAGATCCTTAATGCGATCGATTAAAGTTCCAATTACTTTAACTAAATGTTAACCTACCTTCAGTACTAATAAAGCGAAAGTCAACGTCCTACGAAGTTAATGCAGAGGTGAAATGTCAGATATTAATGGAAACTAGACCTAACTGTATTAATTTAAGGTTCAAAACTGTTTAAACCACGATGATTTATTCAACTTATACAAATTTCAACCTTCTTCCTATATCATTAGGGCTATGACTTTACAAATAAAACAAAAATATTTATGCGGTTATAAAAAAATGTCATCTGATTTTAAACTTTAAATCAAGAGGATAGGGTTGTAATTGTAATATCATGGGGTTATTAAGTGTTTAATGTTTTAGTTCTGTCAAGTGGTTTAGGATGGGCATATGGTTAACACGTTAAGTAGGTTATGAAAAGTGAAAGGTTATGTAATCGAATAGTGGTTTGAGGCGGTTTAAACCGGTATTGTGGGATATGATTGTGATGATATAAGTTCTTTTAAGCTTAGATTAGTAGATTCAATAATATCATTTTAATTTATTATATATAAGAAATATAACTTACGTAATTAGAGCTTATTATCATTAAATCGCCGAATTACCTGAAAAAAAAAGGAATTATAGCATTATTTCCAGACAATTACGTGTTTAAAATATGTTGATTAACAAAATGGTTCGGATAAATATATGGAGTGTAGACTTGAGATTAAAATGTCTGTTACACTCACACATTTAAAACTACTTTACATTCAAAGACACTGTAAAAGAATATTATTAGAAGTCAATATGTACATAATATAAATAAGATTACGACTGTATTAAAGTTGCGGATATCTATAATAAACATTTCATAATAAATATTATGTTGTCTGGTCGTAAGTCTGCGCTGTTAAATGTCAGAATAGTAAGCGCAATCAGCGAGCTATTTCTGAGCGGAAATGAATTCTCGCATGAAACTCGCAGGTAACACGATGATGTGATAAATTAACTTAATTCATGTCACGTGTCTGTAGTCTGCGGTGTCCCATTGTTAGATTGTCAGCTTTTTTCGATTTAAATGAGACATTACAAAATATTTATTGGTACTAGATATAAAATAGTTTTATATCTTGTCTAATTTCCAATTCAGTGGTAAGAGTAAATTATTGATGATTGTTTTGCATATAATTCAGTAACAAGTTTAATTGTATGAGGCGAAGTCAGAACTTATAACTGCTAAATAAAAGTAAAAGTCGCCGACATTCCATAGTCAATAAAAAGTACAGAAGGCGTTCGGAAGTAAAATTATCGTCCAATAAATATCATTTAAAGTTCGATACAAAACACTGGCAACTGCGAGAAGGGATAAAGCTCTGAGTCCTAAACATCTGGTACAGGCGAATGTTCTGTACAAGTGGAATCGATCGGAATTCAATAAAATTAAAGATTCAGGAAGCGTGCACGGGGAAACTGGAGACGGCCTGGAGTCTAAATTAAAAACTGCAGCGGTTTAAATATCGATTTAAATTCACTTTTGAAATTGTAATCCTATCTAATTTCTGTTTTCGTTCTGGAAAAGGTCACACTTTTAAGCAAATGGTTGCCAATTATTTTTATAAACATTGATTTGATTAAGTTTTACTTTTTTGGATTCTAGTTCTATTTATGTTTTTTTTCTTTTAAGAGATTTAGTCTTGCTCTTTAAATTGATATTTTATAATCATTTTAATTCCTTAACATAAATTTTTCATTTATAAATCTTATCTTAAGAACAATATAATTCATTCAAATAGAGTGAACGTTTTTGTTTATCAAAGTTTAAATAAGTTTCTATATGTTCAGAATTATTTCAATAATCCTATCACTTGTCCTATACTATAAGTAAATCTAGAAGCCGCATTTCCTCTTACGTTAATATGTTTATTTACCCTGCCTTCAGACGTAAGCTAGATGAACGATTACCCTACAAAAATATGTTAGCCTAAAATTACCAACATCTTAAGAAGCTAGGAGTTCCAGGTTTCATTTGTACAATGTGCAATGCTTTTGAACGTTTCCTTCTTTTATATTTGCTGGTTCTTTTAAATATTCCATGTCAAATATATAATATGTTAATAATTCCTTGATAAATGTATTTTGAATTGTTTGTATCCGCACCACGTATAGACTATTCCCAAAGTTTGGAACATATCGTCTGGTTTATGGCATAACCATTACGGAGAAATACGGCTCTTACCTGAATTCTCGAAGTGTTGGTTTCCAATCGAATAAAAAAATCTTGATCCCATAAAACCTTTCAAGTTACTTTGAATTAAGGTGTATATTTAAATTTTAATATATATTTGAGTTAACAAAATGATTTTATTATTTATTTTCCATTAATGTTTTATAATAATTAATCATCGATATATTAAAAAAAGTATAGCATCATAAAAATACTCATAAAATTTTTCGTTCCTGACCCAAAAAACAAGGACTTGAAATTTATATCAAGCGAAATAAGCATTTTAAGGTATAAAGGATAGACTGCCGATATTATGTCATCGTACCCAGTCACCTATCAGGTTATAGATTAGGTCAGCGTTGCATAACCAAGAAGATTGATATCAACTATTTATTATATGAGATGGACTACATAACTCTTACGATCAGCTGACAGCCTATCTAAATATGGGTATAATATTTTACCAACTTCACCTGTACATTTACAGGCTGATTGAGCACTAATTTACATTAATCGTGTAATTTCTGTATCAAAGTTCCAAATCCATGTTCGTAACTTCTGTGTTCCTACGTCTTATTTGTTGTCTGCGCTAATGGTATCCAGTGGATGTGTTATCAGACTGTGGAAATTAATTCGACCTACACGCAAAGTTTACGGAAAGGTTTAAGCCCAAAAGTAAGGGTAAGTACGCTCCAGCGATTGTAAAACCGATGAACTTCCAAATTTGGTTAGTGATTTTAGCTCTAAGGATTAAGCTCTATGATCATATACGTGGTCTTGCATAATATGAAGGAAGTAAGATTGGAAGTCAGTATTTCTGTATTTTTCTTGTATTGATTTTTGAGACCGAAATTATTGTCACAATACATTTCATTGGTTTGTGGCCTAAAAATAGCTATATTATGTTTTTAAATAAATATAAAATGAAAAAGGCAAGACAATTCTATAGCTCAATTAAAAAAACGGGTGAACATCCAAAGGTCACAGGTTCGACAACTGTCAGTGTTGATAATTTTCTTATACATTCATTCGAAATTCAAAATTTAATTTTTTAAACTAACAGAGTCTTCCAAATTGAAGATTGCAGAGTAGTTTTCATTACCAAAATTTTAGTTAAATATTAGCGTTGCACTCGACGCGCATCAAGGCATTTCCCAACCCTGCTTGCATCTTGTTGAAATATTGAAGACGGATATTGCCCTAGTTTAAGCGAGAGAGGAGGCGTTTTTGGTGGAGAAAAATATTTGATATTTAGATATACATTCTAAGTAATATGAGAATATATTTTATTAATAATGATGTTTCGACATCGTCATCGACGTGTAGACGCTGTCTTTTATATGTAAATGTATGGTTATTTATGTGCGTTGTGATAAGGACAAAATGATGGCGTAAAATCTGTTTAAATATGCAGTTTTTTATTTTACGATTGCAAAAGTTATTCCCATTAGTATATTAGTATAATATTTTTCTATAGTTCTACTAAGTTGTGTTATTGGTAACGATTGTGACTAAGATCTGTATTTATACTTAAGTGATCTATTATTACTAATATATTTGTTTGAAAATATCTATAAACTTGTAAAGCCATGTTAAGCTTATTTAAATTTATGTAAACATAGAATGAAAAATAAACCGATTCATTGTATATTTTAATTAATTTCATTAAATTTATATAAATTTAGAATGAAAAATAAACTGATACGGGCAGGGATTTGAACCCGCGACCTCTGGGATATTTAAACAAAAAATATATATTTAAACTGTTGTACTTACATTTATTAATTATAGCTATAACTCAAATGGTCAATAAAATAGATATTGTAATTTAATAAAGAAACATATTCCATAGACTTTCTTGCCAGTTCTTTCCTATGGACCCCATTTTGGAACCCAGTAAGTAGAATTTACGTTTCATAATCCAATATTTATAATAGAATGGAAAAAATGGTTTTTATTAACACTCGCAGTGTAAACTGTCGCAGTGCCATCATGCTCAGAGCTCCTAATAATAATTACCCTGGGTTGGAAACTAGTTAGATAAATTCCGATTTATTAACATATTACGGGGAGTAAAATCAGGTAGACATTACACAAATCAATAGGTTAGCAACATGTAACATAAAATGACATATAAAACTAAATAATTTAAGAAAACAAAGCTCCAACAGTCTATATTACCCTTACGAATCCGTAGAAACTTTTAAAAAATATTCTTCCATATATCAGAGGCGTTCACGCTCTTAAAATGCAATCTTGGTCCAGATTTAAAACTGCCATTAAATATATCTTCCTAATCTCCGCTAAAGCTGAGCTCAAATTATCAATCTACTTTATTGGTCTTTACGCCAACAATGGCGACCCAATTTAACTGATCGTTAATACTGAAAGCCGGTCCGGAAGCATCGTAAGATGCAGCTTATTGCAGCCGTTGGCGCCTTTTGAACTTATCAAATTAGGGAATATTGTTTTCCAGAGTAATTCCCATCCCTTGGGGAAAATGGAAAATGAAAAATGAGACGCTAATAACGGTGATAATAAATTTCATTGAAGAAGGTTTGAAATACTTGATGTTATCTCTCCAGTGATAATACAAGGTGAGATGAAGTTAAATGTCTCTGTAGTTATTAAGTTTCTATATTCTAAAAGTGTATACATTTTGTAAGTTTAATTTAGAGACGCAAGTTATAATTATACTTTTACATCCGTCCCTCATTAACTCCGGAACGACTAAGTAGGTCTCGCTGTCGACTTGACGTTAGGAGTTCTTGACCTTGTATATGGGCTTTTGATATTAATAAACTTCTCACATTCAAACAAGTTACTTAATAACGTATAATGTCTCATAAATTATCGCTTTAGTTATACAAGCTTCCCACTAAAACAGTGTTTAGGTAATATTAATGAGTTATAGGGTTCATAAAGTTCGAAGATTTATGACATATGGCATAACATGACGCAGAAATGTGAATGATGAAATATATATGAAGTGTCTCAACAAAAGCACATTATCTCCTATTAAATAATCAAGAATTGCCGATGTCAGTTAAGGAGTAACAAATGGTCGCTCGTATGAAGCGAAATTGCTCTGAGGCGAACTCCGGAACAGAAGCCATTGTCCGTTAATAATGAAAGTTCCATTTTCAACTTGAAGTTGTTCGTCTCGTTTGCTTGTAATTACTGGACATTCGTTCTCAAAGCACATACCGTGGAGTTGAAATTAAAAGCGTATTCACGGGCATGTAGTTCGTTGTGTGAAGGCTCAAAGGTTACTGAATTTTAAAACGATTTTTGCCTGACAGTAGCGCTATTGTTCCCACTTGATTTTTCTAGAAAAATATCAGTTGTTTCAGGTACAGCTAACTGAAAACTGAAACAATATGGACGGCTGATAGTTTAATGAAAACGCAACAAGCTTTTAATTAAGATTTTTTATTACGTTGTTGGTTTGCACATTTTTAAAAAGTATTCAAAGTGAAAAGTCCCTTGTAAATTAGTAATTAATATTACATAAAAGATGTTTACAAAATATTTTGTTTGTGTAGTGTCTAATATATCAATACTAATGTTGTAAATATCTGTATATAAAATTACAATAAATAGTGTATTGAAATAAAAATCGCCTCCAAAATGCATTATTACCGACAAACCGAAAACACATTAAACAATGCTAGCAACTATCTAACCTCTCACAAAACTTCAAGTTAGGAAACAGCTGACCGCAAACTTAAGTAGTCATCTACAGCCTATCAGTTCCCACGTAACAGGAACTTCCTAACTAATTAAGATGTACTCAGAACTTGGATGCACTGAGTTCCGTGAAGTGCATTACCTTACACGTATAGTTCTGTTAATTACTCCACAAGTTGACCTGCACTTCGTGTTGAGAACGATTTTATACTTCGCACTCGAAACTTCACTTCTTCTTCGCTTCTCATTGTTTTCTCGAACTTCAGTCCTTGAAATTTTTGCATTGATTACAAATTTCATATGAAAGTTTAAAATTTCTTATGAAAGAAACAATATAACTTTTCAGAAGTAAAAGTATACTTTTGTAAATAAGATTTCTTTTTAAAAGTTTCACAATATACTTTATAATATTTGTTCTATGGCTTTATAATATATACATAAATTGGATTGTTTGTAAAATTGAATATTAATGTGTCAAATGACACCTGTCAGGGGGAAGACAGGTAAAACAGTTTTAACTATTGTATATTTATACATATAATTGTATATATATTTATATTACCATTGCTTCAAACATCGACTTGCATCAAACATAGTACTTTACCCGAATTACATCACAAGAGCTCTTGTAATTGGAAACAGTAATAGACATTTAATTAAGTTGCCATGTTAACAGACAGATTAGCAAACACCTACATTATATATATGTTTGTTCATTGCGATCGCTAATGGAACTATTTTGTTGATAAGACAAATCTCTAGATTATCAAAATCCGATATAGGGTTGTCAGTTAATATTTAATTATAATAATATATATATTTAGTACTTTCTGTAATTTGCAATTTGATTCTAGATTTAAGATAAATTGTACATAATTCTTACAACGTAATATCTTTTATTTATTTCTGTAAATAAATCATAAAATTTTCAATAAAATTAATGATTCTTTAAATAAATAAACAATAAATATATTATCCTATCATATATTTATACAATCCTATTAAATGAATTAAAAATGTTACATAATTATAACATCGTCATCAAACATGATCCAATTTATTAATTGGACAGCGGTCATCCTAAATCCTAATGCGGTTACATTCATAGCCATTAAACTGTTCACAATTGATTACAAATTAATTTATTAATAGAACTACCATTAGTGAACGGATTTGCGGTGAAGTTATTAATGTCACGGAATGGATTCCATCTAGAGGAATCTTAATTTTCGATGTCCGGTCTCAGAATTGTCTTTTAGTTTTCAATTTGAAAATTTGAATTTCATTTTATGATAATACTTTATTAGAGTAAGTTTGGACTACATAATTTAATTACTAGATTAGTCCAGAGAGACCAATCAAAAAACTACCAAAAGAAATAGTCTTATCCAAATTTTTCACATTTTGAAGACAGCTAATACTACTTTAAGGGTCGTAATGTTGTATCAAAACCATAGTTTGAGAGATTACAATATATAAACAAACTTACAAAATTCGTTCCTTTTATATTATAAATAACAGTTCTTAATAAAAAAGCTATTTACAAAAGTTTCCATTATATCAGGTGCAAATGATAGTTCGTGTATTGGGTGTCTGCCAGCCGCCAGGTCACTCAGGTCTTAATACAGAATCAGCTTACATAGTCTAGTGGAATTTGTGAAGTGAATGTTAATGTTTAAAATTAATTTGCTAACATTTAGGAACGAACATTTGTTTTATATATTGTATACAAAAAACACCAAAGATATATATAATACTTAAGTAAGTTCAGATGTATTGTTGTATTTTTAAAATCTGTTATGTTTTATCTGGCTTGTTACACAGGTTTCAGTAGCAAGTGTGTAAATAATAGGAATATCATGTTCTGGGCACACGCCAAGTTTTGAGTGCGATGAATGCCGAATGAGGCGTACATACACTAGTAGCTGCAGGTCAGCTTCCAACGAAGCCTTAATAGTGCGGATGTTCTAGAACTTTCGAGTATATTTTGGAAGAATTCATAATTGATCAAAGTCGTTTAAAATGTCTTGATATAAAATAGCTGTCAGTTCAAAAAATATTTATAATCAATTTCGTACAACCTGTATATTTTATACTAAAATCGATATAAAATTGTTGTTAACGTGAAATAAATAGGCTGATTATACGTTTTAAAAAGAGTTTAAATTGAAATACTCATAGTTCTTAGCAGCTATAAAATAAAGGTGATAATGCCATAAAATGTTTCCTTTGGCACTCTTAGAACGCTGGTGAGTTTTATGTCTATGACAGTAAGGTGTAAAATGAAATAAATTATCCAGTGTTGGTGTAAATTCAATAAACCTCATTCCCTCAGGTATTTCACTTTTCAATATTTTCTTTGAAATTTTCCTTAAAAATTGTGAAAGGGTTTATAAAATACTTCACTTGTATCGAAAGCAGCTTATTGATGGAAATTGTTATTGATGTTTATTATATTATTATTGTAAATTGAAATTAGTTTGTTTGTGGCATTCTCACCACCATTGAAAACTATAATCTTTACTTCACGCTTATCTTGTTAGAGATGTTACTGCACAAGTCGAGCCAGCCCGCATGCGAGCTATAATCAAATGAGGCCAGCTGACATAAACATATTGTCAGAACAATATAACGATTTAACAGAGTGGTGAGAATAAATCATATTTGTAAATAAGGACCGACGGTTGCGTAACTTCTGAATTGGTTACATAAAATCACACGTAGGTGATATACAGACGGCTGGACTAAATAAATCTATATAAAGATATCTTGTAATTTAATAATATTGTTCATTCTAGGCATTATATATATAACCATTATCTATAGAAGAAGATTGCTATATGTTTCGTAAGCGGTTGTAATTCCTACTTAAGTTGATAAAATACGTAACTAGAAATATAGGAAAGAAAATATATAAGAAAATAGAAATATAATAAGATATAATGTAATAAGAGCCTTATCATGATAAAGTATCATTGTAATTGAACAATATGATGTTTATGTAAACCTTTATAAGGTATGTGTGTTCTTTCGTTACATAAAAATGTCTAAACTTATACTACCTGTTACCTAACCTATATTATTTTATCTATTTTAATTTCTAATGTAATACCTATTCATTGATCATATTTTTTTATTATCTAAAAGCATGTTAAACCATGTTAAGCTTATTTTAATTAAAAATAAATATACAATGATTCCACCAATGGGCCGGACTCAGAAGGTCTTCCCGTGTTGATGATCTTATATATATATCATATTCTAATTTACCCAACGTTATTATTTTCAGTGTTATTCTTATAATACGTTATTTTAAGTTTCAAGCATAAAGTAAATTTCAAACTAACAGCAAAACTAGTGTGAATGTTTGTTGTGATAATATTGCGGTAATTAGTAATATACCTAATTAAACTACATAATATTTATGTTTGTATATCATATCACTTGATCCAGCTAAATTGATATTGTAAAGCATTTACTGCATTTAACAAGGGATTCCGATGTTTGCAATCCAATTTTCCAACTGATCCCCGTGGATAAGTTCATTTGATTAACTATTTTATGTTTTGTAATTGATTGGTTATTAATATAATATAAAATAGAATATAAGCATGTTTATTTAATTTGGAACATAATAAATTTTATAAATTATCCTCGTTATATCGAGGTATATTGTTATTGTTATTGTTATAATTGTTGCTTATAGTGTAAGCTCTTGACTTGACATACTGTTGTATATACTTAAAGTATTTGTTTTTTTCTAGACTATGGTTAATAGCTAACCAGATGGTAGCTTAGGTAGTGCAATAATCAAAAATTATAAAATTTATAAGCAAAATGATTTCTTTGTAATGTTATCATAAATACTTGTCCTTGGATGCTAAGCAAATAAAAATCATTATTGAGATAATTGATTGATATCATCTATACGAAAAATATATTTTTATCCCATTATTATATTTTGGTTGCTTTTTGAAAATGAAAAAAAATGGTTGAATCCTTTTTCTCTCTCTTTATATCCCAACAATATTTATTGGCTAAAGCTACACTACAATTTCGAGAACATGTCCCTAAAGATTTTAGTAAGACGTCAAATATTTAACGTAAGAAGTCTCTATCCAACATTATTAGGTTATTATGATGTCATAAAAGTTCATCTACGTCCATAAAATCTCTTAATTTGTTATTAAAAATACTAAACACCCCCCTAAATAATATCCAACGAAATATTCAGAAATCGCTTATCGGTGAATCCCTGACCATCAATTATAATGACCGCCAAATTTGCATTTGATGTAATTTGTTTTAATAGGATAATGTCTAGTTTTAATGCTAGCTATAAATATCATGCACATTTGTTTACCCTCAGACGATTAATCGGATTTAGTATTTTCGGTAATCTGCTTAATAATAAATTAGTTGCTCCATATACGTCGAGTTTAGCTAACGGCGCTGTGTAGTATGTTTGTACATGTTTGTGCATGTTTGTGCATGTTTGACTCTGCCTGAAGGAAATGCGAATTCACGCTTAGTTTATAAAGCACTAATTATTATACTTAGTTTTAGTAGTTTGACTTACACATAAAATAAGGAGTATGAATAGTCGGATTTTTTTATGAAGTTATCGTGTGTAATTTTACATGTTATCTAATTCAAATCATAAATATCTATTTATGTTGATAAATTACTTCGTTTCTTATAGTATTTGACAGTATTGTCAAGGATTTTTATTGGTTGTTACGACATTAACCAATTAGAAAGATTAACAAGAGGTTTACCAAAACATTGCTTTTTTTATTAGCCTTTTAGTATTTTGCAATAATTTTTAACAAATCCATTTATCAAAAATGGCTCCATCCCATTACGATAAATTAAATAATTTGCATGTTATCAAAAACTTTAAGTAAATGAAATATTTCTACACAAAAAGAAATGAGGAAATGACTTGTTCCAGTTCTTTATGTATGAAATTAAACAAGCCTCCTGAAAATCAAATAATGTTATCGCAAGCATTTATATTCCTAACAGGGAAAACGTGTCAAACAACATGTTGGAGGAAAAAGATTTCACACAAATCAAATATAAACGATTGTGTAAAGAAAAACAATAAATCTAAAAGACAAAGAGAAAGGACAAAAGAAAAATCCGAACCTTCAATAACGAATACCGTCTGAACTTTTAATGGGTCGAAAAACTATTAACAACGACAAACTTTTGAAAGATATTGAAAGACACGAAATTTTATATCGATTATCTGTAAATTAAACAAAAAGATATAATTTATTTAATGGAACCAAATGCTATGTTAATGTTGATTTTATCATGTATCTGTCGTACCTGTTTTGATTTACCCAGCTCGTGTTTACTTGATACAATCATTGAGTGCTGTTTGTCCATGCCTTGGGAAATTCAACTTGCCACGTCAGCAATATTCGTGAACACAATTGCGTTGCCTAAATCCATTTCTGATTATTCGACCATTCTAGATTCTACAATCTAAATGTTATATCAGCTTGAATTTTTTTCCTAACCTAAAAATCGATGTTACATCGAACTTCACTCAAAATGGTTTGTATATGTCAATAGCGTCGTATTCACGTCTTGTCTGGACCCCGCAGGGTTTATCGCTCTGTATTATTGTACAGACTGACTCTGTTAATGTATTATGTAATACATGTGTATACATACATACATACATACATTCATAGTAGCCAGCTATGTGTATGTATTGGGTGGAAGTTAGCAGGATGCCAGTACGCGTAATCGATTCATTGTAACTTGATCGTCTTAAAGCTTCATTTATAATTCAAGATTCTATTCTTGGATTATATGATTTAAATAATAAAATAAAAATATAGAATGCATTTATAGACCAATTAAAATTGAATTAAAGAATTCGTTGAGTCAATGATGTAACATAAATTGAAGTAATAAGTTAAATGACGTTTGAATTATTCAAATGGTGTGAATACTCTCTTATTATTGAGTAAAGCTCGTTTTGTCATTTGTGGGACATGAGCAATATCCAATAGTTAGTAATTACATTAAATATTACACGCTATGGATGTGCAATTGCGATACCTATTTGTAAACATAAACATTGACTAGAGAAATGTGTTTAACGGAATGTTTTGATTAGACATTGATATCAAAAAAATAATAGAAATAATGTTGATTTGTCTTAGATACATGATTCTTTACTTAAGTACTCAAGACTCTGTGGTAAATATTGATAAATGAACCAAGCAAAAAATATCATCCACTTACCCTTTCCGATTTATTTTTGGTTGACGTAATGTTCCAACCATTCCATTTTCCTACGCCGTTCATTTACATACGAGATTTCAATGGAGATTTGTTTACTCGCCATATCATTTTTCATTCGCTCCATCCCTGTCTTTTCCGGTCACCCTGTTCTCTCATTTCCATCCACATTCATACTTAAGATTATTTTTGTTACATCCATTTTATCTCCGCATTACGTGACCATGTTATAATAAAAAATAACGGTAACAATAAAAAATATCGCTCATAAATATTCAACCCGTGATGTAAAATATATAGTCATTGTAGCTTAATAAATTGAAGTCCATCCAACATAAAAGTGGACCACAAAGATTACTGCAATCCCAAATGGATTACATCCGCTTAATTTGAGTCAATAAACAAGTCACCACACATTAATTTCAAACCAACTCAAGTTTTCTGAAACAGTACCAACAAATTTTAATTATATCTCCGCGTTTGAGCCACAAATTCATCCAATTGTCCCTTTAGGGACTTTGAATCATGGAATTGTGGGTTTTAATGAAAAATCCTTGGCTATTGGGATTTCACGAAACTTTATAAAAATGTCCATTTTGGTAAATATTGAAGTTTAATTTATATGTTTTACTTTACGTTGTTTCCCATTTTTATATTATACTTCTATACTGTTATATTATTTAATTTATAAATATGAATTGTAAGCGAATTGATAGCAAAAGTATGTTATTAAGTAATTTACTGTTTATTATTCATACGTTTATTGATTTATACTTAGCATTCATATAATGGAAACTCTGAAAGGGCTTTTAGAATAAGACAAAAATAATACATTTTCTTATTCTATCTGGAGTCCCTTCTGATAGTCAAAAAAGGGTCAAGGGTATGCAACCAAAAGTATACATATGTATTAGTTTTATAGATATCGTTGATGTTATGTTCACGATTATTCCATAGGGACTACTCAGCAGTAGTTCAGATAGTCTTATCTTTTAAGTCCTTTATAAAATAATATTAATAATAGTATTTAATGATATATAATAGTTATTTATTGGAATGTTATCTATTTGACATATATAAAGAATGCCTAATTATGTCACGATAGCGGTTGGAATGACGAGTAATTTAGATCTAAGGTTCTGTGGATTTTTCTTTGTTTCTCTTTGTTTTGAAGGGCTTCGAGGGTTTAAGAGATATTTATTCGGAAGATCAATTCAAGAGATATTTATTCGGAATCCGTGAATTGGTTTTTGTATAATCACGTTCTAAGATTTATTATGTGATAATAGGTTTTTTTAGATAATGATATGTATTTGAATTTTTTTTTAACCACCATAATATTATTGATATTTTAATTTTATTGTTTAACACGTCTGATAAGGGTTTGGTATTTTTTATTAATTTTATAAATGCTGTAGTGTGTCTGTTTGTTTGTTATGTTTCAAGTCTAAGTCGTTGGCCAAACATTTTATATATATTTTTTGCATACACAGATAGATTAAACATTGGAAAAGATTACATTACATCTTGTGAAAATCACATTTCAAGTTTTTACTAAAAAACTATTACTTTCATTATTATGAGGGATAAGAAATTTTTTATTTTAGCTGTTGATAAGAAGTTCACCGATGACTTGTTTAGAATATTTAGACAGACCCATCTTTTACGAAAAAAAGAGAATGATTTTTTAATTTACATATGTATTATAATATTTGTGGGTCGCAATGACTTTAGGCTGATAATATATGTCCTAACTAAGGAATTTACAACACCTGGATAAATTTATTTAGATGAAACCTTTTGTCTAGGGATCGAACAATCATTCGATAATTTCAAAATTATTGACCATTATTACAATAAGAATTATTATTCAACTTGGCAATTCAACTCCTAATAATGTATGAATAATCAATAATTTTATAAATTATTCTATTCAAACTGTATTTAGGTTCAAATAGTCGGGTAATTTATTGCTCTTTATGACTTCGAATAACTTTAAAATTATGATTGTTTTATACTTTGGTTAATTACATTTGTTTGAAAGTTTATTTGGTTCAAACTATAATAATCTGATAAAGTATTATAATCTTATAATGTAAGAAAGCTGCACAATCATTATTTAATATGAATATTATATATAATCACAAGTCTCTTTGTCGATTATTTCAATATATATGCGTAATAGATATCAAGTACGACGTACGGACGGCCATGTCAAGAGCTTTTATACTACATCACTATAGATATAACATGAATAGAACTCAATGGAATTTCCATCAATATCTATTGTTATGAAGATTGCATTTCTACTTAATAACTGAGAATACAATGTCCAATAATTTATATATAAATTCTACTAGATATTATATTTATAAACTTCACTGGAATTAACATAAAGAATGTTATTATACATAACAACGTTAATGTTCAGAGGAAACTTCAACATTAATCTTCAAGTCTGTTTCAACCCTCATATGTACTTGAATTAGTATGCATGAGTTGACCTAGTGTAATAAAGATAAAAAATACAGGACAGTTGCACATTAACTGGATAGATGGCAGCTCTGCCAGCAGCGCCGCCTGCACCTCATTACCTTAACTGGCATTAGTTTAAACTTTAAAGCCATCAGCGGAGAGTTTTATTTTATAGCTGTTAGAACTAATTATTTTCTAGAATAAGCCTGAGGCTAATGAAAAGGAATTCTAGTATTTTAGACATTTTTTATTTGTTCTTGCTTATACGTAATATATAGGTAAATAAGTTTAAACATTAATACTTATTGCGACCATTGGTTGCCAAAAACATTAGTTACTCATTTAAATTAATATTTTTTTACTTTTATTCATATCTTTAAAATCATGACTCTAAAAAAACTTTGAACTGTCATCTGGAATAGATCTGAAACTTCTTAAAGCTGTCAATGTCAAATGTCAAAGTTAATGTCAAACGCTAAATTCACCTGAGTATCCATTATTCATAAACGGGTATTTTAATAACTATTTTGTTAGTAGCTGTATTAAATATTTTGTTAGTGTCATAACCTTGACAAGTGCAAGGGAAGTGCAGGGTAAACAAATTACTTCAATGTAATTTGGTAGCTCTCATACGCGACGTGACCTATCGCGTTTAATATACATTGCGGGTGTGGTCCAGTTGAAAGACGAGTAGCGGTTACTTTTATTATTATTAGATACTACAAAATGATTAGGTATATATTTTCAACATAGTCTATGTACATGTTACCTGGATAAGTATAATATAGTATGTAAGATAAAGCGAGCAATATTCGAACCAATTGTAAGACGAGTAGCGGTTACTTTTATTATTGTTAGAAACTACCAAATGATTAGGTATATATTTTCAACATAGTCTATGTACATGTTACCTAGATAAGTATAATATAATGTGTAAGATAGAGCGAGCAATATTCGAACCTGCGACCTCTGGGAACCCATCCTCGTAGCCTTCCCTACTTTTGATAAATTTAGAATCGTATTTCTAACCTATATAGTTAGATTAGGATTTCAAGCAATGAATTAAAACATCGGTATATTTTTTTAAAAGAACCTTAAAGAGGTTACTCTAATCAGATGTATAGTTAGCAGAATATTCTGGAAATCCTATTTTAAAATAGTCAATATATTTTTATATAATATATGTTTGTTTTACATATTTCTTATTTATATTATTAAATGCATTATTTAGTGTAGACTTAATAATGCATTTGATGCACGCTTCCGCTTATGATTCGTATCCTTAAGATGTTTAGTAGCTCGCTACTCAACACCCCTTCAATTTCAATCACTATCAATAATAAAAGCCCAGTTCGTGAGGAGTCATAATTTTTTCTGTTTTTATGGTCGCGATGAAGACTATACTAAGTTTACCAATAATATTATCCAAGCATAACATCTAGATTAGTATATTACCCTGAGTTTGTATACTATTAAAAAAAAACTTGAATTGTTATTCTTTGTGAGATGAAAACTAATTTCCTTGAATTTTTAGCATTACCTCTTAAGGATCCCTGTTTGAAACAGTAACAACTTGTTTAGATTGATGTGTTATGTGATAAAGTTTTTAAAAGTTTAAATTTATTTGATACATTATAGAAAAACTCATGAGTCAAAATTTTTAAGTACTTTAAATAATTACTAAATATTATGTCAATAACATGCTACAAAACCATGCCAGCGTATTTAATAGCAAGAAGCCCTCTTCCTCACCATGAGATTAAAATTTAGTTTTTTTCATATTTAATATAAAATTATCAACGTTTACTTTCAAATTTGTTAAAAGAAATCCAAAATCCAAAGAAACACAAATGAACTTATTATACATAAATAAAGTTGAAAAACAGTAATTCACACCCAAATCTCATCTTAGCAGTCGTGTTTAAGAAATATTAAGATAAATTATTTCAACGTCTTTCTAGTGAGATTAAAACAAAGCACATTTATCTCAAGGGCGAGGCTTAGGGTAATCTTAATAGACGTCCGTAGCTGATTTCAAATTCACAAGATTATTTTGAAACGGTTTTTGATGGAAGGAGATGAAAGTTAAAAATACAAGGAATAGGCTAATTCTCATGAGGTCTTAAAATATTATATTCTATATATTCGTGTATAATAGTCGTGTTTGTGTTCTACTTATAATGTAATTAAATATGTATAAAATAACTTTTACAAAATAAAAGGACATTTTTTTACATTGTTTCTGGTAACTTATTAAGTATATTAATATTTTAATAAGTATATTGAAGGCCATAACACACATTACTCAAGGGTTATTAAAATTGCCATATGATATATATATTTTTTTCATATAATACAATTGGCATTATCGATAGATTTTTTTTTAAAGGTTATAAGTAACGAATGATTAATAAAAAAAAGTAATTTATAATAATTTAAGTAGCAAAAATATATTTAGACAGCAATGTCACACCCAAATGTAGAGCACAAAACTTATAAAGGACGTCATTTTAAGGTCACAGAAGGTCATTTTAAGGTCACCTAAGATACCCTTGTCCCAAAAGAAGAAACTAGAAATATACGCACGAGCAATTTAATTTACCGCCGTGTCTTCTAAATAAAGCATCTGTCGTGATTTTGGCATTCATACGATGAATCGGCCAATTTGGGCATCGTTTGACCTTTTATTGTGAGTTTATAAAGATTTTGCCGTCTTTGGCGACACAGGTTTGTTGTTGCTTGGTGTAAGGTTTCATGATACGTGTCTCGTTTTGATTTTTAATTTTATTACTATTCTGATGTTTTTGCTTTCAAATTGCTAAGAGTTGCGCAACATTAATTAAATACCTGCATCTTAAGCGAATCATTCTGTTACTCCCGTACTTTAAGATCTGCTAAAATTAAAAGTTTTAAAATGATAAATAGCATTTATATTTATCAAAACTTATTGACAGCATTTAATTTACTTTTAAAGATTGTATTGATTATTATTACTTTTTGAAAAGGGTGATATTTTAAAAATGATTTTTAATAGTATATTTGTTAATAATTGACTAATTTTCTGTCATTTAATATAATTAATGGGGATTTACAGTTGTTAATACGTTAAAATGTATATTTATTCCATATATCAACAAGATTTTGATCATACACGATTTTCAGACTAATTATTATTATTATTACTCTCTTAAACTTCTATTTATTTCCTAAGGATTAAAAAAAATACAAAAAACTATAAAAACAATAGTTAAAGTTTAGTTAATGTTCAAAGTTATATTTATGAAATAATGGAGTCAGTCAAAGTATAACACAAATATCGTACACTTAAATGACCAATTCTTTATATGATATCCCATAACGTCTTTAGGTAATAAACTGACCTACAATTGACAAACAAATGACGTTAAAATATTTATTTGTTAAATTAACTTATTTGAAGCTTATTTGTTAAATGAACCATCAAGGTAGTAAGTAATAAATAAAAATTAATACCTATTACACACAATATAAGAAAAGCGTAAGGCTGTGTTATAAGGCGACACATCCATTAATCTTTCATAATATCTGTACTTGCAACGACGATCTTTAATAAGGATAAATTACTACGATTTATTACTTGTTTTACGACACTCGTAAAAGAAGATGTATTGATTGGTCTCCTTCATCTTAAGATTGTGATTTCATTTAGCTAAGAACGATCCAATTTAAAAGTAATATGTGAAGATAGGCTGCAAATTGGGCGTGCTAATTTAATTGATTTTACTTCACTGCATGTTCTCTGAAGAGCAAATTTATTTTGAGTTATATGAGATGAAATAAGCTTTGAAAATTTTACTATATACATTAAATAAATAGAAATACTAACTTAAATTTTGCATAATGTATCAAAAATAATAAACATTCTTATGTTCATTACTGCAATAATAATTTCAACAATAGTAACCATATTAGTTTAAAATGTCTACAATGTTTTGTAACAGAATTGTCATGTTACAAAGTGAGGACAAATAATATTACTTAATTTTCCTTGCTTCAAAATATTAACAGGACAATGTTGTTGGGATTGGAGTGTAACTTTACGAGAATAGGTTATGAGTTGTGACAGTCACAGTTTATGACGTACTTATGACATTACTTATGTATGAGATAGTTGACTTCATATCCTACATTTTCGATTCCTGTTTGTTTTATTAATTAATTTGAATTTCTCTTTGCATTTATGTATAATTTATGAATAGTTAATTTTTGCTTATATTTTTACTCGTAAATTTTGATCCAAATGTTGTGCATGTTATTTTACGTAGGTTTATTAGAATATTGCAACAATAGACATATTTATTATTATCATGTATTGCTTCATTAAATATAATTTGATGAGGCATGTCTGTAACCATAAACATCGAAGTTATTTAACGCATAATAGTAAGACGAATGAATTTACGTGATGAAATAACCGATAATTGGTAACTCAACAGTGACAAGAATGGATAATGAACGATAGAAAATTGATTCTGTTAAGGCTTATACACACTAGCTAACTATCATATAAGGATAAGATTAAATTAAAACCAGGACGTGAAATGAATGTAAAGGGAACTTTAAATTTCCAATGTAATTACAGAAATCAAGGTGGTTCATGTATAACGATAATAGAAACACAACTAAATTAAACGATAGCATAAAGTGAAGAACATAAAACCAACTCTGGGTTTAATGGATGAATCTCATAAGCTGCTTAAACTGAGTAGAGTACAGGCTACATGTATACAGGTAGTTAGATCTGTGTCCTATATTGGAAGTCGTCATTCAGAGAGTGCAGTTTTATGGCAGTTGTTTTATGAGCTGCGACTGTCGGAGATTTATTGACGAAAGCGAATGCATGTGCAATTTGGTTCAGGCAACAAAATTTAATATATTTATAAAGGACTTTCTGTCAGTAATATTCGACAGCGTTAAAATAACAAATAAATCTAGCTTTCTTTGAAGTATCTTAAATGTCAATGGATCGTAAAATTATATTATCAATATGAAATCCTTCTCCGAAAGCAAATTTTCCTTCAAAGGAAAAGTCATATTCGCTATCTAACCCAAATTAAATTCATCGTAACCGAGTTTCGTGCAACTCTTTATCTGGAGAAACAAACGTAAGTTAAATTAACTGCCATATACAAAGGGGATGGTAATAAATTTTCAGTTGCCTCGGTTCCAGATAAGACTCAAGTTGTTAACGCGAAAGTCTTAGAGATTATTGTATGCACGTTTAGTCTAATAGGCGGTTTATATATATACATATTAACATTACTGTGACGAGATCATCGACAAATATTTGTTTCATTTTCTATAGTTTTCTTTATATGTTCATGAGAGCAATATTTACTGAATTTTATGATACCTTCGCCATCTTAAGTCTGATTAAAATATTTTAGCGTTATTATATATATCGCTAAAATATTTATACATCAGGAGTATGAAATTATGTTATGCATCTATAAAAATATAAATATGGTTAATTATTATATATATTATTATATATGATTATCCATCTAAAATAGCACCACATTTTCTACAAAGTCGTCTAGCAATATAAAATAAAAACTTAACAGAAAAGTATCAAGCAAATGAATTTAATCTACTTCGTCTTACGAAACCACAAAAAATAGCCCAACAGCAGAAAGCTTGAAGCTTCACTTCTTTGTAAGGCTTTATTTAATGTTAGTTAAGTTTAACTGTAATTAACTAGAGAGTTGATTTATGTTTACCATTTATAGATATCTTAAAAACCGGTTTGAAAACCGTATTTAGAGTTAACGGTTAAATTTAATGACTGTTAAATAACCAATGAGTGACTTTTAAAAAATCATTTGAAGTCTTAAAAGTGTTGCTCTCAATAATTATTCATGTGTGGGTTTGTTTCACACATACATAAAGATTATACTAACAATACAATTTAAGGGACAATATCTGTTAGTATTGATGAGATTTGCTAAGCTAATGGTTTAATTATTCCAACATAAAGACATATTACTGCGGATAATTCTCTAATTACTACGGGAAAACATAAGTGGTTTGAGATACAGTTACAATAAATTTATGATATATAATATATATTTGTATAAGTTGTATATAGAGATAATGAACTCGCTGGTTAAATGTTACCATATTATTATTGTCTTTATATTTTTAAACTAATAAATTTATAACGAATTTGAAGACTTTACTTACAGACACTTTGAAGATAAAACATTCTACTGATTTCATAAATTCCTCAATAAAATCGATTGGTTGATGTTTAATGTATTATAATATTTACAAGGTATTAAAAATTCTGAATGGAACAGCTGTAGGCTTAAGACCCAGTTATGCCAGGACTATTGTGCTTTTCATTTTATAAATTGTAGAGGTCTTCATCTAAATGAATCATGTGTCCTTTTTTTTTAGTAAATCTATTGTGATGACTTTTACAACCGTCTTTAATGATATTATTGAAATGCTAAGATAATCCGTTAATTTTGTTTATCATTTGCATATCTTGTATTCTAGTTGAATTGCGTTGCAAGAATTACTAAATACTAGAAGTAAATGATAAATAAAATGTTTAGGTAAAATAATTCTTGTGGGTTTTAAAATAACCAAAACCTTATTTGTTATTTATTATTTTTTTCTAATATTGGCTAACCTGTGTTAGTTACGTCGTGACTGAAAACCGCAACTAGCTTCATCTACTTCTGCATCAGGTGAGTGTTCGTATCGGTTTTGGATTTCAAAGTTACTATTTGGTGCTTTTTTTGATTTTTTATTATTTTCTCGTGTAAAAACATTATTTCTTGTTTCTACGTGAATATACTCAAAGTCCTATTAAAGCTTTTTGATTGCTTTCAACAAAATCCTCTTGATATTATTGCTTTATTCATAAAACAAATGAATAAGGTTAATGCTTGAACATATTTGGAAAATATTGGTTTTCTGATAGAAGGGTGCGGACAAATAAAGGAGAAGATAAATAGTAACACAATTATAGGATCAATTAATATTCGCAAACAAGAGACAGATGGTGCGAAACACAAATACAAGACAGTTATTTCGATGTTAGGTAATTGGAAATGTTATAATAATATCCATTTTATTAATTATCACATAATTGTAATAATTTTGAAATTATATTTCAGTTTTTAATAAATGTTATAACATATTAGAGATTGTATGATATATCGCAATACGAACGCAATACTTATTTTCAAATTAACTACAATACTAATAAAGTTAAAGAAAGTTAATAAAAAATAAACATTTTCATAGACGGTGATAATAATACGATTATTTTAATGTTATTCTGTCACTAGTACATTTAGGCAAGTAATTTAATTTTAAAGTGTGCAAGGTGCGGCCTACATGTGGTAAATAAGGTCTCGAGAGAATACTTGAAGCCTGGCTAGGTTGATGACGTAATTGGTTTTTAATTAGATTGCCAAGTACTGCTGGTTAAAAGCTTTGTTTCTGGGAACCGGATAAGTTAATAAATTTTGTTTCGCTTTGAAAAGGCGAATCTTAAATGGCAGGTTAATCTATTTATTTCATTGTACACAAAGACATTTAAACTTGGATAATTTCAGTAATTATCTCATCTAAGATAATTTTGTTGCGGGTGGTTAGTTCCACGTGAACGCGCGCGAACAAGTTTAAAATTGAGACAAAGATAGATAGTTCGCAATTACGTTATTTGGTTACTCAACTTGCTTAATTATTATTAATATAAATGTTTGCGGCTTCTCTATAGCATTTCCTTCTAATTTGTATCAAGATTTACTTAGACGTTTCTGTTAATTGTAACAAAAATAAATAAAATCGAATTATTTTTTTGTTATTTTGTTATTCCTTCCGTGTTGATTTTTATGCATTTATATTTCGTTTAGGACCATGAGACTAGACCGTGAATAATTGTAATTTTATAAATAAGTAAAAACAGTATTCATAAAGTTTGTTGCTGGCTCTTTGTAACTGGCACACTCTTTGGAACCGTGCAACTAGAGTCTGACGTTTCTTAAATGCAATGTAAGACTATACGAAATAAATTATGACTTTGACTTTTTTTGGTAAAAAAGTCTTCGTTGCATTTAATCTTCGTGTTGTGAATGTAAATACATAGATATCAATTTAGAGTAAAGTATCAAAAACGCATTTAAAAATGTAACCTGGTATGTTTTTTGTTATTAAGTATCTTCTTTTAAGGTTCTATTGTTATGTTTAAATAATTACAAAAGATCTAAAATATATGTACATGTAATACCAAAAAACCATTATAATTATTTATTTAAAATAAATCATTATTTAACAAAAATATTAAGATTGCTTGCGAAACACGTGACAAGTAAGTTTAACATTTATATAAAAATTGTTACCAAACACAAATACGCTTAAGTTTTTGATAAATGTTGTAACATGTTAGAGGTTGAATAATATATTGAAATATTAATTTCCAAATTAACTACAATAATAATCAAGACAAAGAAAGCTAATAGGAAGGTAAACATTTTCATAAAACGTGAAAATAATAATGCTTGTAGTGTAAAATAAATATTTAGAGACCACTTCAGTGAGATAAAACGGTTTACACGGGTTGGTTAGCTCAAGAATAACATTATGATGAATTATGAAAATATACATTTTGTGGATGTAAATCTTTTAAAAAATAATCTACATTAGTAATTGTGAAGACCAATCGCTTAATATATATTTTTTACATTATAATACTCGTTCAAAACAAAAGAGTTGTGTAAATCACTATTTATACACGTGAATACACTTACGATAAAATCATATAAAATCGATAAAATATAATCGATTTCGTTCACGCATCGAGTCCACGTGACGTTGCAAAATTGTTTAGCTGTAACCGATTGTATAATCGAATGAAAATACACTGACATTGGCACTGAGGTGCTAGTGAAAGTAACCTAGAAAACTATTTTAAGTAAATTAAACCTTATCAATGTTATTTAAAGTTGATTTTGTATTGATTTTAGCGCGTGATTCTAATTTGGATTATATGAAATTAGATTTTTACGTAATTCGCACAATGAATTATGTATTTTATTTGAATTATAATTTGGGCTGGTTTACAAATGATTGCGTTTGAAAAAATGTTCTATAATTAAATTGCTATTTTATTCGATTCTAAATTATTTATTAAAACTAGATGCAATATTCTGTATTCGTATTTTTTTTTATATAAATCAAACAAATCTTTTATAAAATGTCGAGATTATTATATCATCCAAAATATTGAAGAAGATTTAGTCACTTTTACTTACATAACAAGGGTTTTATAGATTCTGTTACAGAAGTGTTACTGGAGTTTTATTTTAGGAGGATTTTTTTGGGATAACTCTTTGACAAGTTTTATACTGACTTTGACAACATTTTCTTCTTGTAATACTTTATTTGGATCAGAAAATCTGTTAATATTTTTGGGAGTTGCTGTAAATAGCGTGTCTAATTAACAATTTGGAAACAAATTAAATGTAGAGCTCAAATAGTCTTAATAATGGTTACGTAAGATAAATCTTCATTTCAGACCAATTACTGCTTCGTTAATTTTAACTGAATGTTCCAATTTTCAATCAAGATAAACATCTGCCAATCAAAATGATGCCAAATCTCATGTTTTTTAATTCCTTAATAAAAGATTATAATGCCAAATAAAAAAAACCCACAAGATTAAATAATAGCTTAGTACTCGAATTAAATCAATGAGATTTAACACATAAGTTCAATAGTTATATATTCAATATAAGTTATATATATATATATATATAAATATATATATATATATATATATATATATATATATATATATATATATATAAATATATAAATGATGTAATATATTAACATTATAGTTATTTTATATTGTAATAAGAAGCAGTTGTCATTGATTCGATTACTGCCTGGGATTATAATTGCGAAATCTTTATTTATTTAAAGAATAGTTATAGTTGATTTATTTTAAAAGAAGATAGAGCTCATTTCATTTACCAGAAATAGTGATTTAAAGGATATAAGCAGAAGAAAATATCATTTTTAGTAATATTATAACTACCTACTGAGGTCGATCATAAAGCACACGGACAGATCAGATCGAAAACAAAAACAGGCCGCGCAAAAAAACGATGTTATTGACACGAGTTTTTGTTTTATTCTGCTAATGGTCCCATTGTTGGTTTTTACGATGGAAATTGTGATGTTAGATAAAAATAGCTAAGTTGCAATTACGAGATGGAATTAGATTTATTTAACTTTCAGATTAGATATTAAAATAATACTGGACTTGCTATCCTATCTATGTACTCCTTACTATCACTTATAATTTTAAATTAATTAAAACTAACCCGTTTATTAGGAATTTTAGATCAATATGTTACACTGTTAATAAGTTTTTTCTATCTTATCTACGTAATGGATTATCCTATATATCACACTTAGTATCTTCATAAACCATGAAACATCCATATTTAAGTCTCAAAAAAAAAAGCATTAGACACGTGTTTACCTCAAAAAGGCAACGACTTACATCTTTAATCGTTCGGTTCAAGGATCAAGATCATTTCCTTCACAACATTTTAAACGTCAACAATATTTAAACTAATTTAAACTGTATTACAAAGTGATACGATTGTTTTTTATATTGAGGTGCCAAAATATTTCGAGACTGCGTTTATTAACCCCGGTTTATGTGAAATTAAAAAAAAACATATTTCATTTTTTATTGTGTTATTTATGAATCATGATTTTTTATTATAAAAAATATACATTTTGTATCAAAAAAATGAGAAATCAAATAACATATTAACAGTTTATGTAAATACTGTTGACATATTATTAAAAAAAGTTTATTAATAAAAAATGGTAAAAAAATATTTAAATACATTCTCCATAATATTATATTCAGTTAATTAAGTAACGTAAATTGTAATATTGACTTTACTTTTGATTCATACAAAATAAATTCAATTTTAATATTGCCAGATAAAAATACAATTTACCAGAATTCTTTTTGCCCAAAACCACGTAATAAAGACCATTCCTCAATTAGAGGGACACTAGGGACTGAAAATGTATCAACATGCCAAATTAGCTTTCGTAATTTCATGATCACTCAAGGATTTATTTTTATATAAAACAGACAATCTTTATATAAGAAACAATATACAATATTGAAACAATAAGTTATAAATCATATTTTTTGAAGGTAAATTTACCAAAATATAAGTGAAAAAAGAAATTTTCAGACCATAACTTTGTCATTATACAGTATTTACGACATGAAATTGTCAGAATAAATTATTACTTACCGTATTTCAACCCAAATATATGCACCTTTGTTTTATACAATGAAATTTAAGCCATTTATATGACATTTTTAAATAATATTTCCTCGAATCTCAATACGAAATTTAACGCCAACGTACCTGAAACAATGAGAAATATAAATATTCATTAAGTTAGCGAACGTACAGTTATTGTATCACAAATTATACATCTGCAAAAAACTCTGAAGCATAATACATTATTATTCATTTGCATAAATATTACACTCATGCAGAGCATTGACTCTTCGCACCTACTGAGTGTAAACTATACAACGTTTTAATAGGTCAAGCCTGTCTGTTTATTCATTTTATTTGTATGAGAAAATTATTTATAGTAAATATACCGTCTATTACTTCCGTTGTAAATGAAAATGCATATCTTTCAGAAAGATTACTTTATAATCTTAATTACTGAAGTATATATATTAATATAAGTTTCAGCAAATATAAGTAAATATTTTTTTAATATATATACAATGAGTTATAGACGAACACGGGCATGGATTCGTACTCGCATAGTTTAGAAAACCGTTCCACCGCTCTAACAATTGAGCTACCGCATCACGGCGTTTTTCGGTGAATTAAACATTCTATATATGATCGTCTTTATTGAGAAGTGCTACCCTTGATCTAGACACAGGTGTTTAATCCGTAAGATCATGAAACTTTTCATTTTAAGCTGTTTTCATGAAATATTTAGTGACTACTTTCAAATAATCAAATAATCCGGGGCTGCCCGATCTCTTGTGGTCTTCTCTTTGGAAGAGTTGTTCTGTCTTTCTTCAAGCTCATATGATCATATAGCAGATATCAAGATTTGGAAATTTCTTATAAAACGACCAACAGCTCCAAATCCACTTTGTGAAAGGCTATCATTGCAGTCTTTTTTTTAACAGCGCTTTTCATAATGTAATTTAGTAATAATAATGAAAAAAAAAACGCGAAAGTATCGAAATTTTTAACATAATAAACAGGCTCGAAATGTTTTTTAAAAATTGTAACAATATTTATGGTCAGACTATCTTGACTTAAAGTTATGATTTCCGTTATTCGGTTCGCAAATTTGAACACCAAAAAGTAACTTAATGCAACTATTAATACATAATTATATAGACTTAATATCTGATTAAAAATATAATAATAACAAAAATATTGTGTAATGTATTCTAGCAAGTTTCTTATAAATCCGTACACAAATATAAACTCCATACTTCCCATTACTAATAACAAATTGAATTGAGTAGACGACGGGTAGGTAACTTCGTTAACGCATGTAGAACACCGACATACATATACATTTTACATATTAAGTCTATTTTCGTATAGAACTGACGAGAATGTTAAAGAATTTTACATGTAATGGAATGAGAAAACTCAATTTTGAAAACATTATTGAATAATGTTGCTTTTAAATGTAATTCGTGTCTTTAACCATCTTTGTGTATGGGATTTGAATACATTGTATTCGAATATAACAGTTAATTGCTACGAAATAACATACTAGGAATATTTAAATATATTATTTAAAACATAAGTATCTCAGACCAAAAGTCTATAGTTTTTTTTAAGCAAAAGTATCTGTTTAATCATTATCTAGAAGTTAAAACTTAATAGATTAATAGCTTATGAAAACAAACTTTACAATTATTAATATAAAGCTTTTACTGAATCCGCGATTCAAATGCTATCCTACAGTAATATGAAAAGTAGTATTACGTTCCAGATTCCACAATCAGGTCAAATCTCTTAACCTTAGCTGAAAATACTCAATGAATTAGAAAAGCAACTATTCGAAGCAATTACCGAATAAGAAACCTACTTGTTGCTGGCTGAAATAGCGCTGGGAATTATCCAACATTATAAATAGATGTAATGAGTTTCAAACACGTTTGTTTTCATTTTCATCTTAAAGTGTAGCTGGAATAGTTTTGAAAACGCCATAAATTTTAAGCATTCTATTGTCCATTTGACAAAAAATTGATTGTTTTGGAGATTAATGTTTATGATATTCATTATTATGGAAATAATACATTTTGGAGAAGGAATTGATGGTTACTGTAGGAAGTTACAGAACCACAATGATCTGTACACGATCACAATAAGAGGTATTTTATAGAAGAGGACTTAGAATCTAACCTTGAGGAATCAACTCTAGTTACAAAAATGTGATTTTTCATAAAAAAATATTTTATTTATAGAAAATCGAACATCCTTGTCGCTCTTTTCTCTTAAATATTCAATGGATTAATTTAGGGCCTGTAGGAACATTTAGTAATTCTAAAAAGAGGTTGTTAGTGAAGGATTGACTATTGTTTCTAGGAAAAAAAAAACTAACATCGCCGACAATACCATGTTGTATCTTTTTATTACAGAGAATTTTGTTTATAATACCTAGTATTTAGTATTTTTGAAAAGGATTATCTATCTATTGTTATTTTGTAAATGGGATATAGAAATTAAAATGTTCAAAAAAATATAACATAGTGTTATACCTTAATTGACTCCTAGCGAAGATATCAAAAGCTTTACCACAATCTTTCGCTCTTATATAAAATTAGGTTATATAGTTTTTTATCTAGTACTTTAAAAAGTAATAAAAAGGAAGTGTGTTTCCATTTTTTCTTAAAATCAATAAATTAATTACAAAAAAGTACCAAAATCTCGGTAACTCTTGGGTAACTGTAACAACAATTGCAAATAGTAATTTTATATCAAATATATACTCATGAACTACCAAAAAACATATTAGGTTCTTTGTTTGATTTGAAATATGAAACATGTGGCTAGAAAGCCTGTTGCAGCATAAAACAATTTTTATCAAACTAATATAATATAGGTCAAAATAACAACATGCCGATAATGTTCCTTTAAAAAACATTAATTGAAATATTAAAATAATATATACATATACTTATATGCTTGAAGATCACGATTGAAATTAATAACGCAGTTCAATGTGCTTTAATTTAAACGTTCGAAACAAAAGAAATCGTCGCTGGCATACAAATCGTTGTCGTGACGCACTCGTGTCGCGACATGTTAATTAAATATTTATACACGACCAAATACAAACATACATTATGTTTTAAACTTGAGTATTAATATGTTAATGAAAGTAATATATGATATAGAATAACCACTCCATATTCTTTTAATTGTATTATTCCATTTATATAGTTTGATAATCAATTTGTTTTATAATAATCTATTTATTTATAAAAGGTTACTGTTGTGTTCATCCCGTTTTAATACACTTTGAAATGTTACATAATAAAATCCCATCTCAGTGATTGTTTACATCGCATAAAACTAACGAAATATTTTAACCCTATCCGTCAATGCCGATAGATCAGACCGATATAACTCTATATACTATGTTTGTCTATCGGTCGAAACAATTACTTAAGTAATATATATTTTATATGTAAAACAAATAAGAATTGGAGGTAGTTGTAAAACTGTACTGTCATCTCTGGTGATAAATGTTACGGAATAGAGATTGTGTAGTTTGATTTATTTTTATTGTTATCTCATGTAGTTGGCTTCAATGCGATCTCCCTGATGCTATTTCTCCTGAACTACTTAAACGATTGTCATCGGGTTTTCATTTGTTAGTAACATTATCATCGATGGTCTAGCAACAAAGAAATCAGTGATCGGTCATGTATTGAAGAATAATCATCGAAAAACAAAATTTCGCAAAATGTACGAATAAAATCAATATATCTGCTCTCAACTAATAGTCAGAATTGCTGTCAACCTTACTAGGTTAAGTGCTCTTAATATTATGTTAATAAATTATATATTTATAATGTATTGGTAAAGCATGTGTTGTGTAATAAGAAACAGTATTTAAATTTGCAGATGGTTACTGTGGGTCATTGACATTTGCAAATATGTCTGCACCGTTTAGAAACTGAGGGGGATGAAATGAGAAAGAATGTAAGGGACAGGAAAAAACATCCAATACTCAATGTCTATGTTAATTTCCGGACCTCTTTCGTCCAATAACATTTGAATGAGCATTTTGGATCTAAGTAGGAAAAAAAATTTAAATGGGTTATAATTTGAACAATGTTGATTTAATGAACATTTCACGATATTAGCAGGGATAAATGGCTGATAAAATATAATAGTTTCACATAAACTTATTTCTTTAAAGCAATCATCTAATTATATATCTAACCTCTTCAATGGTTATTGTTAAATTTAATCGTATTTATCCATTGTTCAACATTGTTCAAGTCCCTGTATTAATATTCACAATACACAGAACACTGATACATTTCATCGCAATTGACAAGACAGCCCGAGTAAATATTACAGATAGGCAAGAAAGGTTTCTCCATTCTCATATAAATGTTCTATTGTTGGTAGGGTGACCAGTTTTAGGAAGTTCTACGGATATTTCCTAAGAATTATTTTATGAATTTTATTATAAGAGAGTCTGATCATGTTACAGTACATTAGTTTTATATCGCTAATGTTGAATAAATAATAAAACTAATGATTATACATCACAAGTTCAGTATACATTAAGGACGATACATATAATTAAGTGTCTTGTAACAATTTCACAAATTGTAATATTACACAAAAAAAAAAATTACAAGGACTAATAAAATTGCAAAACATGGTCACCGTGCATACTTCAATCTTTGATGTTGGAGGAAAAAGGTCGGACTCAAGGTGAGATAAAGTAATGTAGCCCAAGATGTGGATTGTAGATTTTTCCCTCACTTTGTCGTTTAGAGGAATTTGTTACTTCTTCGGTGAATTGAGACTGAAACTGTTCAAGTTTTATGCTGGCTTCGTTTTAACAAAAGGCCCGACTTAATATTATCTAGAACATTTCATTTACATATAACCCTTTGCTAGTTTTATCTACCTCTTCCCGGCATATAGTTTTTATTCCACATATATCAATAATCTTTGAGATGAGTAATTATTTACAAATTTTAATAATATTAAATAATAATTATGTCATAATATCATAATTATTATATTTAACCACATCTTGTTTTCAATATTCTAAAATGTTATGTGTAAAGAAATTACTTTCTTTAAATAGTTCAACCTTCGAATGTTCTTGACCTTGTTGAAAATTTTGGGAGTTTCATTCATTCGTTCATCATTCGCTTAAATACCTCTGGTTTAAGTTGCGGCTTTTAGGAATTTTATTTAATTTAATTCAGATTTGAATTGTTTTTTATTATTATTTCTTAGATTTTTCTTCATTGGTTTTTTTTATTAAATAAAAAAAATATTCTGAATAATCTCTTAAAATACTTTTATTGACAAAAAATTACATAACAAAAAGTAATTTAGTACCAAAGACTGAAGTTAGAAACTTACTACAGCAATAATTTAAGATAATTTATCGCAAATACTCATAAAACAAATGAGACCATTAGTTCTAGTTCATTGGTCGGGTTGTTTGAAAGTAATATTCAAGTAAGTAATATCATAACAAGTTTGAAATTATTACAATACTTATAAGAGTTGTTTTTTATCTATCAATAATTATTTTATTATTGTTTGAAAATATCTTTTGCGTATTTAAATAAAAATAAATATAGAATTAAAAATAAACCAATACGGACAACCTGCGAACTCTGGGAAACCGTTCCGTCGCTATAACAACTGAGCTACCGCACAAGTGCCCATCTCGGTGAATTAAGCATTCTTTATATGATCGTCTTTGTCTGGACGGTGGTTAGTTTATTATTTATTTTAAAAACAAATTCATTATATTATTTTTAATTTTTATTTATATATACAGCCAGTAGGTCACTTGGTGGTAAGTAATCACCGCTGCCAAAAGTCTTAATATAATGAGGAGAATGCATATACTAATGTTGTGTAAAAACATAGTAATTCTCTAATACAAGTCAGAATATAATTTTTATCGTCGGTTCATCGTTCTTTGAAGGTCGCTTGAATATTAATTTTAGTCACGCTGTTCTAAAATTGATATCGTCTAGCCACAGAGTAACTAAATAACACAAATAAACGTTTAGATTATTTGATTTTATTTATTCATTATGAAAGTCTTATGAAAATTTGTAACATTGTTTTATGATAATACACAGACAGATTAGATTCATTTGATTATGTAGAAACTTTTCGTTTTATTTGGAATTGAAAATACTGTCAATTTGAACATTGTCCAAATAAAAAAAAAATAATGCTGTCTATAAGTGTTGCTATATCTTTCGAATGCTTTTACCCGGAAATTGGGGTAAAATTGATAATATCGGGATATAACAGACCGACACGAAATATAATTTTATTATCAATATTGATTTGTAAGTTACAACTACGAGCAGTCTCTAACCTAGTAAGCAATACTCTATTTTGTTCTCTTCATTGATGGAGCGTCCCACAGGTCCTCAATGAAGTTTTTGACTTGCTGCCAACAATTCATTCTACTACAAATTGTCAAAGACTCGTATGACTCTTGAGACATCAATACATATACAAAGAGATTGGTTCATTAGATTAAATGTTTTAAGACTTATTATATGTACATATTATATAAAATATAATTAGAAATATGTATATAAGCTATAAAAAGATATTATTAAAGATATACATTATTAATTATCACAATGATAAATGACTGGTGGTCAACCTTCTTGGATTACGATTGGACTAAAATGTATTTAACGTAACTTAAGATGGATCTAGATATATGACCTTTAAAGGAAGTAATTGTAGAGTAAGGTATGATTAATGGAATTTACCTAAGAAATAAATTGATGAATATTGATTTTTTATCCCATCCCTCAAAAGTTGGATAAAAGAAACATTAGTTGTATCTTTTGTATTGCTATGATGCATTAAAAGTAGGATAAGGACGAAAAACCAGTAACTGGTTTACTGGTAATTTATTACGTGTGAGAAATAAATGGTATATCGAATTTTGTTTACATTTTAGAACAATGATGTATTAAAGGTAAGCGTTATGTAGTTTTAGTATAAATATTTGGTTATATAATTTAACTCGCTCAACGTGATTTTATGTAATTGGATGGTTGACTGAGATGACGTCATCTCAGTCAACGTAGAACAATTAGGCTTATATGATATACGGAAGTGTTGATTTGTCACTGCATAGTTATACAATGGAACATTATTATTAGATTAATGGTTATATGTCATATTGACGCATTAATTACATCTAAGTTGATCCAGTTGACCGATTAGTTTTTATGTTTAGTGTTAATGTTACTGATAGAGTACCTAAATATAGTTTACTAAATGTGTTATTCGTATTATGATATTTTATATCATGAATGTTTGATAGTGACTGGACTCTTAATGCACCTTTTTCATTACAAAAGAAAAAATAAAAAAAAATATTGATTCTCTCCTAACATTGTTTAAACGGAGAGAGAGTCTTTAACGGGATTACGGAGAAAACTCGGAAATGAAAAGAAAAAATCATTACAATATTTAGATAGATAGATAGATAGATAAAAACTTTATTGCACACAAAATACAAAAATAGGTGAAATAAAAACAAAATAAACAACAAAAGGGTGCAAAGGCGGTCTTATTGCTAAAGCAATTTCTTACAGACAACCTTTCGGGGAAGGAGTAGAAACTAAGAATACGGGATAAAGCATTAAAAAAAAAAAATGAAATAAGCTAAATGATTACAATAATACAATTAGTATTATGTAGATAGAGACAATACATGAATACATAACATTCACATAAATACATATACTATATATACAAATACATATAATATATTTATATATACATATATACATACATATATATACTTACATATATACTCATACATATACATACATATCAAATAAATATGTTATATACATAAGATTAAATATTAGCAATTGATAGGTAATGACTATACAACAATTTACTCACGAAGTAGCTTGGAGAATTTAAATCTAAGCATTGGTCATACAAAATGTCTTTTCTATAATATACTGACTGTTACCAGTGACTTCGTCTGCTCCCTTCCTCAAAGAATGGCCCATCATTATAAATACTTATTTGATTTTAAGCAAATTTGTGGTTGTTATAAAATAACAGTCAGATAATAAATTTAACTATTAATTTGATCACAAAAAGTCTAGTAACACGTTAAATTTTCAATGTGAAACATTCTGGATTAGGTAAAAACAACAAAATAGTAAAGGATTTAACACCAATTCAATGATAAACACAGGAATAAAACAATTATATTCATAAGATTAGCAATATTGTAATATAGCAATAGTAAAAAATATATGTAAATGTTTTTGATAACTGTATTGGTCTGTTTCCACACACTGCTAAAGTTCACAATCGAGTGTTTCCTTCTCAAGTTATATATATCTATATAACTTTTAAAAGCAAACATTATATTATACTTTGTTATAGTATAACCAGACCAATCTAATCTAGATATAACATGATCATTTCCATATGGGTCAACGATGTTATTTCAATACAAGGTCTTCAAACAAAGAAGTTTTGACTCGTGCAGCCTAATTACGTTTGCATGTTAGTAAATATTTTAATTGCTTTTTTAAAATGGTAACACAATTGTAATGGCTACTTGGTAACTCTATCCTCAATTGTTTTTTAATGTTAAATATTATATATGGCCTGCTAGGTTTCTCTGTTGTTTATGATAAAACAACAGCGTTGTTTTATCGTTGAAAAAGTCAACCTAATTATGAATAAAATAAGTGATTTTTTTGGTAGAACAATCATTAAACCAAGATATTTATTGCAGTAGAAAGTAATTTACTTTGATCATCTCGAAAACAATTTAAGCCAACGGGTGTCTAAATGCGCTGGTGCTAATTTGTTGTAAATTGTAACGAATACATTCTATTAATTCAACGCCATCTAGGTAACATTTTTCCATTTGTAATGGGATAAAAAGGCTATAAACTATCCATGAAAACTAAACTATCCGAAAAAATATTTTTTCATAAATTAATCACTACAATTGACGTTTTTCGAATTATAAATATTTTCTTTAATAAACTCAAACAAAATCGATATAAAAAAACAACAAAGAGTTCGATATTAAATAGGTATTTTTGTCAAATTTAGAATTAATTATATGCAATAATCGATAAATCTAATCTATTTTTTTTTAATAAATTTAATTCAAATGAGAAACGTAATTTTTTGGCACAAATGTTAAAATGGTAAAAAAAGAAAAGGAACAGATGCTTTTATACTCATAGCATAGAAAATAAATTGAGAGACAGCTATATACTTACGTCTCGTCTTATAAATCTATAGTATGGTAACAGGAGATGCAGACCTCATTACCACACAATTCTACGGACAGCTTCAATGCCTGAATCTAGAGTCTAGTTAGACTAATTGACAGTGCTGTTTACGTTTGTACAATGTTACTTAGATTTACTTACAATGTTATATTATTATACAGTTGATCAATAACGAACTATTGTACGCGACTTTGTTTGTATTTATTCAAGATATTAAAATGTTATACAAAATATTTTAAGTTCTATTAAATTAATTTCGATTATCTTTAATTTGTGAAACCAACAATTTATAAAAAAAATCGTTATATTTTAGTACATTTTATTAACTGTATAATATATCCTGATTTTTTTCTTCTGATGCAGTAAAATTATTCTTACATAAAAATGAATCAGATTTTTAATCCTGCTAAACATGTAGGTGTTATATACATCATAAATATATTAGAAAAGACAACATTTTATAGACTCCTTATATTTAGTCATAGGATGTTGTCCAAACATGACGGAGACTTAAAATTAATAAGTATTAGGTAAGTAAGAAGTAATGTATGTAGAAATATAGCAAATTTGTTATAACCGAGCACGTACTGGGTAAGTCCCTAGTCATCTCACTCGATCACATCTCACCTAACAGCCTGTCGACACTAACTACGTTATTTTTTCTAAGGGCTTCTTACAAACGGTGCAAGTTAAAAGATAATGGTTGAAATATTTAATTTATTAGGAATTCTCTGTTGATTATCAGAATCAGATACAAAATCTTCAGAATCTGATTATAACAATTATCTGTATGATATGTTAGAAGAGAGCTTAAATTTAAGATTATTTTTATTTATAATACTTTTTCTGTTCTGTTCTGTTTCTGTTAATATCTGCTCGTTTTAAATTCTTTTAAATGACTCAATCCGTAAAGATTGTACTCAGAATTGTCATATTTGCATGAATGAACTGAGCTGGACTTTTAATAACTCTATTTTTTATATAAATACTTATATATTAAATAATACATTCCTTGTAAGACAAATTTAACTAATTTTTTGTAGACACATCATTTCATTATTTTAAAGATCACCTTTAATTCACCATGGATTAACATTATTTTTAATTAATACTACTATGGTTAGTCATCTTTATAATACATAATACACAATGATTAAATGCAGGTTAATATATAACTCTAGATGTAATATAATTTAAATATAAAGCCAAATCGCTACCTCTCATGGTTCAAACCGGGGAAAAAAAATTTTTTTCGTAAGAAAAGTAAATATCTTGTAATTTTGTGATAAGCGCCGCGTGTCGTTCAAAGATACCGACAGGGAGTTAGGGAAATGTTATTTATTATCAACATGCTTTACTTATTTTCGGAAAATCATTCCAACAACTACTGGACTCATAACAATGGAGAAAAAAGTTTCAGGATGTATCAAGATTGTATGGATAGTAGTAAGGAGTGACACGATAGTTCAGTTGATAAAGCGACGGGTCCCAAATGATGAATGATGATGAAGGGATGGATTCCCACAGATTGCAGATTCAGTACTGTGTTGATGAATTTCTTTATCTATAAATAAAATAAATATATATTTGTATTTACTATTTACTTATTAAATTAAAATTAATTTGAAATGGAATCAGAGAAATGCTTAAGTCTGGTCACTTTTAAAATATATTAAATTGAAAAACATTTCACTTAAGTTTCTTATAAATATTTTTTACATACGCATAATTCATTAACTACAGTATATAAAATAAAAAAATACACAATCAAAACCTCAGTTGATTATTTACGTTATTTTTTTCATTACCGCTGTATAAATAAACATGTTAATTGGAACCTCGGTATAAAATTCAATCACTTTACATATACGGGTTCCGTGATAACATTATCAATGTCATTAACTAATTAAATTCAAGGTCACTGATAATGTGCATTCAAACATGGTACTTGGTGTAATCACTTCCTATTTTTAATGTTTTAAAACAAATGTTTTTTTTAAGAAAGTATGACATATATATGACGTTAGCTGACCCCGACATCGTTTGATTGAAGTGTCTGAAATCTCACTCTCAAAATTACATAAATCCTGAAATACATACATACATACAAACTTTCCTTTTAAAATAAACTTATGTTTTAACTTCAGATTGCTAAATGCATTAGTTATAGATAAAACTTGATAGTCAAATAGGACAACCGATTTTATAACTATAGATTGCAATGACTGATCTATTCAGAGGGCCTAGACAAATGTTATTGATGTTAGTCGGATAGAATGATAAATGTTATTGACATAGGATAACGTTACACAGTCGCTTACTAATGCATGCCATTTATCTATAGCAGCAGCAATTTATCGATATTTTTATCGATACATCTCATCCCATTGTCACTTCGTAATCGTCACCCAATATGACCGAAGAATCGATAATTCTGCAACAAATGTGAACGGTCTACAGCGATTTCATCTAATCTTTTAAGCTATCAGTAAGCCTGTGGCGATTCGTCCCATTCTGATCTGATCCTGTAGACTTCAGAGCATTCCCCAGCTCAGCTTAATTGTATTGAACTTTATAGAAGTATTTTACTATTATTTTGTTTTTTTTTATATTTTAGATATTTCTAACTACTTACTTAGTAGAATTGAGGCCACAAATTATTTTGAAAATTATCTTGCTATAATCATCTAATGTCATCCAAAAACTGTCTACGTAGGAACTAAAAGAAATATCTTAATGAATGTATGAAATTTATTTCTGTTACGTCATTTATATTTACTAATAATTATTGTTGTGTGTTAGAAAAGTTTATAGAAGTACCTTAAATAAAAATGGTCAATTAAATTCCACACCAGCGTTATAAATAAAATACAGCATATATTTACATCTGTTCCGAGAAAAGCAGAACATTCACGGTCAAGCGATCGTTGATCTTTAAGATTTAGGATTTATCGGTCACATTCATATAGATTTGAAATTAATTATAGATTCTGATACAATTTTCGAATTATAATATTATTCTTGAATTATAACCTGTGGATCGGTGGATTGAGTTAGTAGGGAGTCATCTTTTGATTGGTTTTAATCTAAGATCGATTATTAATTTCGGTAATGTGTGGGGTTTATAGTGACCAATGGCTGATTTTGACGATTGTAATCTGATATATATGAGTTAAAAACTATTGTGTTTATTATGATTTAATTATGAATGTTTTATATCTATGGAAACGCATAAAAGATTAACGCATTAAGATAAACAATACTAAATGAGTAATAAATAATAATATTCTAGTAACCAATAAACTATGTAAACTATTACTACATGACTCATGAGAGGTTATTATATGAATCTTTTTATACTATAAATAATGTAAGAATTTGTTTGTTCAAAACGAGTTGTTCAATTGAAAAAAGAACTTAATTTGCTAGGTGTATGTTTACGCTAGTATAATAGTCTTGATACAAAGCTACGTAAGAATAGAAATAAATTAAACCATTCGGGCCATCCAACCATCATTATCATTAAAGTGGTCTATAAAATTTTAATCTCCACTGTTGTGATAGCAAGTCGGTTGCTGATGTCACTCTTGGTCCACTTAATTAAGATCTAACATCCGCAGAATAAAAGGACAGTATGACCCTACCACAATAAAAACTGCTGGAAGCCATCCGGGCTAAAATTATAATGCCAACGCACTTGCAAAACATTGAGGTATCAAACAAAAAAGAACCTTAATACCAAATGCATTGAATGTATTTTCTAAATACAAAATCACATCCATATAGTTCCTTCTAAAGCTAACAAGTATAGCGATATAAAACGATCTCAGCCAACATTGGTCGTATCGTAAATATGCTGCCACACAAATATGAACTTAAACCCATTATTGCAAAACACAAATACCAGTAACGATGTTAAATGTATGTTCAGGATTCAACGAAGCCTGGATAATGCCCTTTGTGATCATTGAAATCTTTCGAATTTCAACTTAATTGCGATAGCGTTATCGTCTATATTAGTGCACTCCACAATCCTATACGAATTCCAAAAAATTGTATATATCTTGGTGAAGATCATTGAAAATTGAACATTATGTATGGGGACTAAGATTCAAAATCGTTTGGAATATCACGAAACGTCAGTATGGTGTCATGACATTGCATTCCGGGCGATGCGAATGACTCCGCGATGACAACGGCCAGACAAGGGCAGTACTTGCTCATGCGAGACATCTCGGACTAAGGAGTTGAGACATCGCGGAATACATTGAATGTATTAATACTATTAGTGGAATTTAGATTCAGAAATACTCGTTTAAAGGGATCATAGTTTGGTTTTTTCAATGTATTGAACAGGAAAATAGTTCATGTAATAATGTTATCGATTTATTCATCATTTGTAAAATCCAAATCATGTTTGTCGATTTGAAAACAGTGTTAGGTTATCATTTTTCTGTGCTGATATTGTCATTTAGAATAGCCGTTTTTTATACCTAACTTATTTACATTTTATCTTTTATTTAGTTTATTGAATTTAATAAAAAGTATGTTCAAAAATACGTATAAAATAATCAAACGATATAAAATAATGTTATAAGATCTCTTTTGAAGCAAATCTATTTTCGAATTAGATAAAGTGACGTCATTTTCTATTTCTTAAAATCAATATTATTAATTTCCAGTATTACTGACTAAATAAAACTTTATTCATATAGCAACTACTTATTATGAGTATATATATCTTGATTAGTATTCTTGCGTCTAGCTTCCGTTGATGGGTCATTGAAGATTCACTTGTGAATGGATCGGCGCCAAGTCTGATGGAATTTTATATATCTCTGTATATAATACATAGATATATACTTTACATAGTAAACACGTAGATAACTTAAACAAAAAAGTTAAACTATATTCTTTAAAAAAACACGTTTATTCATTTCCATGTTTTATCTTTATTTATAAATATTATCTTCAGTTATAAATATTATACCAATAAAAATAAATAGTTTTTGATAATATATTTTAATTATTTTATCATAATGTAAATAATAGTATATATATGTTTACTAGTCACTGTATTGAATATTATATAGAATCAATCTTCTAATATTAGATATCATTAATATTCTCCCTGTATCACTGTGTGTACACAACACAAAACAAGGCTATAGAATACACAACAAATCAATGTTCATAATAATAATAATATAATTTATTTGGTCTCTAGATATATATTATTAAGTTTGCAGTATATAAAATTTCGCTCAAATAATTAAAACGTCACCAACCGCCATTTTGGCCGCCATATTGGTTGGCTTCCGGAAGCTTTCTCAAATTCACGCTGGGCCATGTGGGGTGCGCTTTATTAAATTTCCGCTCCGAGCTTTATCTAGATTAGGTGGAAAATAAAATTTTCGAAATTTCACTCAATTATGTGTCAAAATGTGCAATTTGTTGGATGTAATAATACACACTGTATTTGACATTATTATTAACATATTTACAGTTGTAATCAGTTTTTGAATATAGAATACATTTTAAAATGCAAACATTGTAGCGTGGTTAAAGACCTTAATTCGTAACACAAATGTTGAGTTTACTCATAAGATAAGCTAATCACAGGTCATTCACACTAAGATGAACATTGCTATTGTAATATCAGTTTTTAGTTCGTGAATGTTATATCTATCCTTTTCTTTTTTTCTTTAAATCAATAAAAGTAAATGAATAAACACTATTTTAGTCGATAGCTTAATTTTCTTCCAACTTTTTGCATAGTACTCGTTATAATATTTATCCAAGCCAACATTCGTCTAAAACAAACATTTTATTCGAAACCAAAACATTTACATATACAAACATTGAACTATAAATTTCGGGGGTTGGCAAGAGCACCACAAACATTAATTTGAGATAAAAGGAAAAAAGAATTAAAACAGAATTTCGTAACGTATGACATCCGCACTCCGAAGAGCTGCTAAAGTACGAAAACGATATGTGTGGTTTATTTCATAAGAGATAGCGTTTTTGAAATCGACTAGTGTCTATTGGTTTTTTTTTCATGTATCTTTGTATTGAAAGTATAGGATTAAGTGTTTAGCTACAGAGAGAATAGATTAAATATAAGTTTTTGATTTTGTTTTGTTTTTCTTTTCATTTCCGACCAAATCCAGTAAAATCCTTGTTTAATATAGAAAAAAAAAAGTTTGAAAATATCTATAATGTATACCTAATAATACATGTATAGCCATGTTAAGCTTATTTAAATTTACATGAATATAGAATGAAAAATAAACTGATACGGGCACGAATTCGAACTCGCGACCTCTGGGAAACCGTCAATGAGGTCGCGGGTTCGACTCCCTGCCCGTATCGGTATATTTTTCATTCTATATTTATATATAAATTTAGCAAAAAAACTTACATCTTTTTCTGTGGTAATTATTTTTTTAAGTAATATTTTACTTTTTTTTTCTTTATTCCTTTTCTGGCTTTAAATAATAATTATGACACATTTATGCAACTATATATATCTAAGCAACTAGAGTGTGACTTTTCATAAAAGTAATGTATGAAAAAAAAATTGTTAACTTTGCTCTTGAATAATGGCAGTATGCCTCATTTATGTATTATATAATATAAAATGATATTAGTATTCATTCATTAGCAAGATAACAAAATATATTTGAGGAAAATGGTTGCTAAAGATTAAAAATGTAATCTAAATCTTAAGTTATCGGTGTAAATAAATATTCGTAGGATGAAATCTGTGATTTAAACTGAATTGTAAAAAGATTTAAAGATATAAAATTTAAACGTCAAAAATTTTATAAAAGTTTATTAATGAAATATAGAATAAGATAAATTATAATTTATCTTAGAAATCGCTGTGACTGAATATCCTTTCTAAAATTGATTATTTTGGCATTATTTAAAAAGAGGTATAAAACGGGTAACATGAAACTTTACAAATAGCAATACAGATTAGTAAATAAACAAGTAATAGTATAAATAAATATTTTAGGATTTTTTTAAAGCAAATATTCCATACATTAATATTTTTAACCTCTTACATAAAGAAACAACGGAAATGTTGAGTTCATATCCAACACACGTTGTCAAAAGAAGATTAGAGAAAAGTTTTTAAGGATTGTTCATAAACGCCTGTCGCCTATGACTTGCACTTGACTCTAGGTAAGAGAACTCGGACCTACAAGATTGCTTCTCAAGAGCCATTACCTTTGTGCCGAAATGTGAGGCTTTTATTAACAGTCGTTTTATTTTACTTTTACAGCTAATGTTATGTTTCATTTAACAAAATGAATTTCATTTGAAATTGATTTATCCCTCTTTTTATTTTCTTCTTTGTTGAAACGGAAAAAATATGTGATAATGAAATTACCTTTTACGATGTTTTCAGATTTATATGTACCTGAAATAAAATATACATCTTTAAATACATAGCGTTCAACTATCTAAATAGGTAACAAAGATACACATAGATTTTCATAAAATTTACCGCTCGTTATGCTTTGGAATTTTCGTTAATTCCGTGAACGCTTTATTCAAAATTTCGTTATAAGACAGTTCCAATTACAGTCGCTAACGAGTAACGATCTACTTAGAAAATTCCAATAATAGACGCTCGTAAACAAGGATTACAAAGTGACAATTGAACCAATGTTGAAACTTGACGCGGATCGGATAATTAGGGTGATTACGAACGTTCGTTATTAAATATATCAACTTCTTTTTGCAGTGATTATTCATTCATCACTCATTCAGTTCTACTTTTCAGTTACACGTGAATAAGTTATGAATCTATTCAACTAGAATGAGAGAGTAACATATAATTAAAAAAATATATCATGTCCTTGAATTATCACAGAGAAAAAAAATAATCGTTTGAATTAATTAAAAATAATATTTTTATTGTGTGGAAAATGTATTAAAAAGTTATAATAATTTTTACAGAGTTATAAACATATTTATTGCTTTAAAAGAACATTAAATAACTATTATTATTTTTATATTAGATACAGTACATTATAGCATATTAAGAGTAACAAATAATTAGAAGTTATTTTTATAGTTAACTTTTATTCACTTATATAAGAATAAGATTCATCACAACCATAACAAAACCACTGGTAATCTGAAGTGAGCATAATATCTTTAAAACAGCACTTAAATAAAAAACGTCCAGTGTGTAACCAGCCTTATCCACTTCATTTCTTTGATATCCACTTAAGTGAGGTAATTGATAGCGCGTTCCTCTGGATTGTTTAAACCAATATCAATATCTTCAAATTATTATATTTAATCGTTAATTATCGCGTGCGTCACAATAAATATTAACTTTTAGTAATTATTAAATAAGATACATACAATTTTTGTTAATAAATAGTCTATAAATATTTTTAAAGTCAATAACTCTTAACTTCGTTAAGGTCTAACGACACGATAGCTCAGTTGATAGAGAGACGACAGTGTTCCAGAGGTCGCTGGTACATGTTTGATGAATATATGTTTTTTCCATGTACCTATTATTATTATTTAATTAAACTCTAATGAAATTAGATCTAATTTAAATTTTAAAATATCTTATTAAATATATATACATGTCTATGATATACATAAAATTAGTGATATACATAATAATGTAACCAAGATCAGCCATTAAGCTTCAAAAACTTTCTTGAACAAAATCAAACTTGAATAATTTAATTCAAAATATTTGAGACGCTTTTGTTGTAATCATTGGATAATAAGTTGTAATTAAGTTAACTTGGTACATCAAGTATTTCAAACGCCATTAAAATTAACAGTTTTAATTAGTAAAAATAATTACCAATTATTTCAAAGTGACTAACTAACCTCTTGTTAGTTAAAAACTTGAAAGAATTTCTAATAAAAATGTTAATTTAGTAAGTTGTTTCAAGTATTTTTCAAGTATATTATATAAGTTTAAATTATTATTTTGAAGTAATTTAAGGATTTATTAAGTCACACACACACACACACACACACACACGTAAAAACGGCTTTTGCTTCGCACATACATACTGGTATTTTATTAAAAAGTATTAATATAGCAAGTAATATTGAAGTACTTTTCAACTATATAAAATAAGTTCACATTATTTCCTCACACACACATAAACATATTTTAATAAAAACATTAATCCACCAAGTTATTTTAAGAACGTTTCAACTTTTAATATAAATTCAAATCATTGTATTAAAATAATTTTAAAGACTTTCTAAGTGACACACATTCAAATTTGTTCACACACACATACACATATTCTTTAATCTCAACAAGATCATTATTTCGTTTGTGACACAGCTGACTGCGTCTCCAAGTGACCGCATGATCTCAGACACTCCAATTACTACCTGCTCTTTGAAGTCGACTTCGAAAGCACTTGGCCAGCTTTAGACCTTTCCTGGTCTAAATGGCCTCAAAGGGTTATCTATGAATATTATATTTCTATTTTAGTATTGAGGTGAAATTATGTTTATTATTATTATTTATTTGAAACCATTATTTTAAATATGTTTTAGAATATATTAGGATCAAAAAATGTTGTAGGAAAAGTATTAAATTCATTGATTTCTATAATGAAACCACAATTCCAAGAAGATAATTTTATTTATTCAGTAACAAAAACAGTTATATCAATTAGTATCGTATTTCCTGATAATTGGAAATTATGAATCAAATAATTTCGTAACATGTAAAATAATTGAATAAACGGTCCCTCGATATTCAGATCAATTGATGGAATTTTCATAAATGGAAATTTAGAGAATTCGAAATAAAACATTCGTTCTCGGGGGGAAATTTGATTAAGATTGAATTTTATTAGCCAATTAAAATTCATCATTTTCCCTCCAAAGACCTTACCTTTTTTTCACTTCGTTATAAAGCAACTGCGTTTCATTAATGCCAGCCCTGGGCCATTCGTTTTTCAAATTTCGAATGATTAATGTACTAAATTAATTTTAGAAAAAAAGGTTTTATTTTTTTATACCTACTATTGATACCATCTTTGGTACCTATATATATATATATATATATATATATATATATATATATATATATATATATATATATATATATATATATATATATATATATATATATATATATATATATATTTTAAACTTTATATTGCTGAAATTATTTAACATTTTTGCAAATAAAAGAGTTTTAGCATTTTATATGTTTATGACTACAAATAATATGTTTGTAATATGTAAGTAAATATATTATTAACTAAATTCTAAAAAATATTAAAATATTACAATAATTATTAAATATAATTAAGAATTCATAACACTTAACAGGAAATTATATTAAAATCTACAACCACAATGTTAAATAAGAGCAGAAAATAATATATAAAAGCAGAAAATTATTTAAAGAAATCCCGTCTTGAAGAATAATTACAAAAATAATATTTGTCTTGTAAAATGTCTTGTAAATAAAAAGGTTAAATATTTCAAACCGCGTGGGGTTAATTTAAAGTTAAGGGAAAATTGCAATAATTATTAATTCAGGCCTCAGGTAATGGCGTCCGGAACGCTTGTTGGCTTTTAATTTATTTTATCCGGAATTCGTTTCAATTTCCTATTAAGTAATGTACGTCTTGGTGATTGGAAATGTCTTGACGTTTATGTATTTAATCTAAAAGATTTGACGTAACGGAAATATTTACGAAAATTAACATATCATCATATGTATATATATGATACTATTATTAAAATTGTATAAAGAGCACCGGTTTTATAGTAGCTATTATTTTCATATTGCACATTCGGCATTATAACAAGAATGCAGTTAAGGTTTTTTAAAATAAGGCTAAAGCGCTTTAATGTTAGTATGCAGCTGAAAAATTCGCCGAGTCGCTACATAGCTCGGATTTGCATGTAAAATTGCCACCTATGCAGATTGCAGCATATGTGTAGAAAATTGCTAAATGCCGTGATCGACCTCAATTATTGGTCTCTTTATAATTTATGGACCGGAACTTGTTTTATTTTAATTACAATTGTTACATTATGACTCCCAGTACTTCCACTTTACTGAGAATAATAACATGCTATGAGATGTGTGGTAACAAATATTTTGCAACAAAAATGTTTACCTCAATATACTTCGGTATAAATATAACGATTAAAAAACAACCACGCAGTTTCAATAACATATATAATTTAACCACAAGACACAAATAACTGGTCGGTCACAAAACACTGCAATGTCAAAAAAAGGAATACTATCGACATATTACTTAAAGGTCAAAAGAGAAAAATAAAAGATTTGAATTTCGAACTGACGGCTGTCATTTAGCGCAAAGCAGCGTACGCGTCAGGTCAGTCGAACATTCGTACTGAATCAAGGCGAACGATAACCGGCCGATTACGCCTAGTGACGCGAATGACGTTTGTCGATGTCGATAACGCGTTATGTAATTTAATTAGATTGCTGTTCAACCGTGAAATATTGGTGTGATTATAACACGTGCATTTTTATGATTTGTGTGTAATACTATTCACTGAATTGTAACAACATACTTATTTCTATATTACTTAGAAAATTCTTGTTTCAGTAATATTTTCTTATCAAAAATTGTAGGGTTAATTACTTTACATAAAATAAAATCAACATTTACAGTAAAATTGGATACTAACATTTACAGTAAAATTGTAGGGTATACTTTCCAAATTTCTGGCAAAATATTTAAATAGGTTAGTTTCAGAAATATAAATGTTAATAATCAATACACTCGATCGATGTTTAATGCTAATTCACTATTCGCCAATCGTATCAGTGTATAAAAATAAAATCTTATTTATACAACCGTAATTAAGATAATGGGTTGAATGACCCAAACAATAAGTTTGTGAAATTGTAAACAGATTACAATGTCGTCTTTGCGATATAATTTTTTTTAGACTACACTATATTTAGGGTCCTATAGTTTTGATTGGAAACCCTTTGTTTTCAAGATAGAGAATTAATACATATGCTCATAAAAGAAACCATAATTTGGTGTGACATTTTGACCCTCGTACGTAAACTAATACTGCTGAATTAGTACTTACTAACCTAAGAGATTTGAGTACTGTACAAGTGAGACAAAAGATCTAATCATTATCTCATTCTCTCTTTAACTAATTCTCTCTAGACCTTTATAAATTCCTATAGGTGATAAACCTTTACTGTCTTCTCTTACTCTTGCTATACGGTAAATTAGAACTAACGTATTCCCTATTATATCAAGAACTTTCTTCAAGTGTATTAAAACCGAACACTTATGTATATCATATTTCGCTTATTAAGCTGGCCTGGCTTGATCACTCAATATTAAACAGTTATAAGATATCAAATATCATTTTAATACAGATTATATTCAATACGCAATACGACTCCTTAAAAGGTGTCAGATCTTTTTAAGAAAGAATCTTGATTCTTAACAGTTTATCTTTCTTTTTACAGTGATAAGGTTCATTAATGATTGCTTTGATAAGGAAAACCAGGTTTAAAAACAGTATTAATAGATAATTTTAAATATCGTTCAGGTGTAAATCGATGCTTGCTGTTAGTATTAATTTAAATAAATAAAATTTTAACAATATTTTGAAAGATATTTTGATTGCACCGAGACTAAATCTAAAATATGATTAATACTTATATTGTCACAATTTAGAATCGAACCTGGTACTTCATTGAAATAAGCAAATAGACCACAATGGTTATACTTATAAAGAAGATTTTCACAACTAAAACAAGCAGAGTCAGCAAATATTGTTATAGTCCGAGTTTCATAACTTTAACTGAGTTGCAGATAGGTCATTACCTCCTAACAATAACTAGACTACCAATCGCTAGACTCGTAAAATAATAACTTTAGTAATTACTAGCAATAAACAAATCTGTGGCATTTCTACAGTCACAATCAAAATAAACATAAACTTTATGATCGTATTAACTGAATATATAATCTTTGAAAATAACATAATGGATTTCTAAGATATTAAAAAAGTCTGAAACAATCGTTTTAAAGAATATCTTATATTAATTTAAATTATTGATATGTTTTATTAATAATTTACATAATAGGCCAAATTTTAAAATTTAATTCCTTTTTTATATGAAAAATTTTAATTTTACTTTCTTTGTACTTAAAAACCTTTTTCACTTATTCAATATTATGATATGTACGTCAATTTAATATATCGAATAGTAACGTGTTTTAAGCAGATAATACAGACTTCTTGTCTATTTATCATGTTATACAATAATTACTTAGTAGATAGATTATTAAATTAGTTGCCACTTTAAATTATTATCTACAAAAGCATTTCACGGGAAACCAGATATAGATTGAAAAACAATATCCGTAAAAATGATATAATAGATGGCCCATTATTTCAGTGGGGAAAATGAAAATTATTAAAATTTCATTTAAATTATAATATATTTATTTTGAATAACCTATGACATTTATTTATATCGTTAGTATGACAATGTGTCCATTCATCACAATTACTGAACCAACGCTCAAAAAACATTTCTTTTTTACAAATAACTACAATCAATCACGTTATTTATGGATTCGAATAACATTTGTGAAAAAACTCTAAACCTTTTAGAGTCTTATTACAAATACATTCGTTTAAAACACTCTAATTCAGATTTTTTTTTTAAATTGTTGATACAAAGATGCAATGTCCTCAATTAGTTGTGAAGTTTTAGAGTTTTAGAGAATAATTGACCGCAAAATGTAGAGCAGACCCTAAGCTAAACCAAAGTCGAAGTTAGTACACTACTCTTCCTAAATAATAGGTACTCTAAATTTGTTAGTCTTCCTACGTCTAGAAATCGCTGCTAAGATTTATGCAGTCATCACTAATCTTTGAAGATATGTAATCTGTGGCTGTTCATTAGTGGGCTTGAGTCATTTTCACTCCTGTCAAAGTAATTTCCAAAAATGTTTAAGCGCTACGCGATCGTCAGTAGGTCTGTCTTTATGATGGTTGGTTACGAAGATCCAACGCCCCAAGGAAGACTCCTATTTTTTATTAGCAAGCGCTATATTTTTTCATTGTAGTATTTATGTTCATCCAATAAAAAAGTATGAAAATGTTCCAAAAGATCATATTATATTATTTTATAAAATATACCTAATATAATAATAATTGAATACCTATAATGTTAGTATTCCTAATCTCCCACACTAAATGCCATTAGTGCCAAGTTAAGCCGTTATCAGATATTGTAGGTATTAATTGGTTTGATTTAGTTAATTAAATCAATTTTACGGTTGGAAAATTTGGAGTGATTTAAATTATTCGAAATGTCGAACTAATGTTTCAATTTATGATATTGTTCTAATTGGTACGTAAATATTTTAAAAATGTATTTACTTATTTATGTACTTTTTATTTTGAATCAATCTATACTAATATTATAAAGCTGAAGAGTTTGTTTGTTTGAACGCACTAATCTCTGGGACTACTGGCCCGAATTGAAAAATTCTTTTTGTGTTGAATAGTCCGTTTATTGAGGAAGGCTATATGTTATATGTCATCTCGCTGTGACTAATAGAATTTAAGCAGCAATGAAAAATGCTGCAAATCTATTATAATCTAATAGGTTCTGACTGACTTAGTTATAGCATACAGTCTAAGCCGCAGGTCGTAGAAATAGTAAAATTAGAGGACACATTTGTTTTCTACGTAGTGGTGTACTAAGAAATGATTTTTAAATTCCACCCTTAAGGGTTTTAAATATCAATTTTGTATGGAACTCGGTGGCTATACTAAAAACCACGCGGACGAAGTCGCGGTCGACCCTAGTAATAGATATAACTGGTGTACGTCAAATGAAAGTGTCAGGACTGTTTTATTACTATACTTACCGAAATAAGCCCTTCTGTAAAGACTTATAATTATAATCCGATTTAAAATTTAAGCTACGAAGTATCCAAACACCCTGCTCTGAGAAGAACACATCAAACTTAGCTGTATATTTTTCACAATCTTTCACTTTCACTGTTTCACAATATTGTAAGCAATTTACAAACGGTTATGGTTAGTATTTAAACAAGCTGTATAAGAAATGCGGCAATTCTTTGTGGGATCCACAGATTGTTATTTCAAATCTATTATTATCTTTATGTTTGGGTAACCCCCAGCGACACAGGGATAATATAATCTCTATTGCGGGCGTTGTCTTTATATATATAAATATATATATATATATATATATATATATATATATATATATATATATATATATTATAAATATATATATATAAATCGTGGCCAGCAAGACGACCGGTCACCGCAAGCAGCATAGTCTTTATATTCAAAGGTTAATAACAAAGCCTTAGAAACCTATTGTTAAGTCAACAAATCTAGGTCTTAGGCTTTTAGTCGCAATGACTTGAATAATTCTTAGAACGACTGGTTTTATTCCGTACATTTATTGTATTAGTTGAAATTAAACAAGGGTATTATTGTATTAAATGTGTGAGTAATATTATTTTATGTGTTAAGTATAATTATATCATGAATCGTTATTTTTCTCCGTACTCATATTTATTAACAGTTTGAATTATTAATTACATGTTATAAATAATAACGATTAAGCATAGGTAATAAAAAAACAGTTTAACAGATAACACTCGGTTATTACATAAAAAAGTCAAATTCACTCTCTCTGTCTTAAAATATTTCTAACGATGATGATAAAAAAAGTTTGACATATTGAATTTTTTTTAAGTATTTTTTTTATTTGATTGAATGGAGACGCAATAATTCAAGACAATACCTGAAGATGACAAATGCCCAATAATATTTTATTATAATATATGTATCTATAATAAAATAAATAAATATGCTCTCCTTTCTTCTTGTATTGAATCATTTATAGATCGTGCTATAAGGTCAAGTGACTGACCTAAAATTGAGATAACTTTGATGATTAGAACGTGTGAAATGTATTTACCAAATAGGTAAAAGTTTTTATGGAAATACCGAATTATTAATACAAGATAAGTAAATAAGGATACTTATTCACTTACTTATTCTTATCGAGGTTCAATCATACTTTAAAGGTAAGTATTACTGAAATTTCAAAGAAAGAAATCTGAGATTTTCAATTGTAGCCATATTCCATACATATTACATTTAAAAACAAAAGTAGCATTTCTAAACAAATATGAAATCTATAGTAAGGTTTCATAAAAGCAAATGCAAAATAAAATGAGAATTCTTCTACAATGGTTATATTTGTAAAAGAGTCTTTCTACAAAGGTGTAAAAATAGTGTTCCGTCCTTCATAATATTTGTTTTCATTTTTCTTTATTGGTTGGAAAAACTAGAGTTTAAAAATATTAAATAAAGAAAAAATATATATTTATAATCTATATTTTTTTGTAATTATTAAAAGCCAAATATTATTTTTAAACTGCCATCACTACCTTTGAAGATAATTTTGACGAGAATTAATTAACAAGAAGTAAAGGAAAAGCAATTTATCGTATTTTGTATCGATATTTCACAAAAGACTCATCTCACAATGATTCCATTAAAATATTTCAACCCCAATAATCCGGCTTTTCACTTTATTAACAAATTGAAAATAAAGTGTAATTAAAAGATTAAAACAATTTATGTTAAAAGGCTTTTAAGTGCAACTTGTAACATTGTTATTTAATTCCTTTTTAAATCACATTTTACTTTACTATAACTTATATAAGTGCTGAAAACAATTTAAAATATCGATAACTTAATAAGAAATAAATAATCGATTTTAAATTTTATCGATAAATTCTCATCACTTAACCCCAGTCAATCATGAATAATAGCTTCTATTTATCCGTCCCTTGTTCTGAGGGCGATGTTTTCATTAAACTTTCTTAATTTCAATCCCTCTGCTTATCTTTATAATGATAAGCCTCATTTACACCGAAATTATTATTTTAATTACTTCCTTCATAAATAACTTTCCTGTTTTAATTTGTTTTTATATACCAAATTATTTATAACAATACCTCTTTGATATCCAGAACTATTTTGACCAGAACGTCACTAAGAGATAATACTAATGTATTGTGCAGCTGGATCTGATGTCGTAGTAATATCTAGAATACAATGTAGCTTAGAGCGGTGAAGCCGTTAAAATATCATTTTTCAACGAAATGTTCGCTGGCCAGATGTTAGAAATGTAACTGCATTTTATATCGGCATTTTTATGTACCAATATAATTTACGGACAAAGAATTTTAGATCAAGACCAACATTGTACTAAGTACAAAAACAAACATTTCTATCTGTTAAAAGAAAAAAAAACGATTTCTAATTCAAATAAAGAACTTCATTACGTTCCACAAGTCCCGTGCGACGCAATTTACATTATATAAACAAATTATCAGGACGTTCCTAACGGGCGTTCAACAGGTGTTCTTAATTTGAAATCCAAATAACGTGTTTCTTTAGGACTAAATGAACGCTATTAGATGGAATTGGGGGCCATTTTGAAATTTGACACATCTGTCATAATCGAGCGATTATCGTTACAACGTTTGAAATGGATTGTTATTTATCAAGTAATTCATAAATGCATTTGAAATCGACTTAATAATATAAATTAAAACCTAGTACTCATAAACTTGTTAAATCCATATATTACTAGGATTTAATAACACACAAATCGTCACTTAATTGCACGTTGAATATGTAATAAATGTAATTTATATGTTTTCGTAAATACTATATTTAAAAGAATAAGATGAAGTTATGACAACATATTAATAGAGTGTATTTAACCTCTATGTTAATGAAAAATATTTGTTGTATAACAATTTAAAACAGGGTAATAACAATTTAAATCCTTATATGGCGGCAATAGTTTTTTCGGTTGATAGAAAATTATCATTCTTATCTTTGTTTAAAAGTAACTATCTTTTATTTAAAAAAATTAAAAAAACTTATAATTCTTTTGTTAATGGTCTTTTTAACCCCCGACTAAAAAGAGGGGTGTCATAAGTTTGACTTGTCGAACTGTGTATCTGTGTATCTTTGTATCTGTCTGTTGCAAATTTGCGGCCACACGCGTGGACGGAATTGAATGCGATTTTTTTTGATCGAAAGGTATGCTCGTCGAGATGGTTTTTATCCATATTTGATTGAAATAGAAATAGTCGTCTCCAAGATATTGACATTTTATTCGTGCGGGGGAGAGGTTCTTACGCAATAATTAGCTGTTCCCAGCAGCTTCGCCCGCGCTATATGGGAAAAAAAGCCTTGTTATGAAGGTCAAAAGGTTTTCATACTTACTTACTCAGGTAAAGTACTTTATTAGGACTAACTGTTGCCCGTGACTGCGTCCACGTAAACTGTAAAAATATATTTTGGCTTATGTCATAAAGAATGACGGGCAACAGCTGGTAATAATATAAATCTCTTCATCATAGTGTTATTAGTGATTGTAAATCATTCTAACTCTAAATGTTTATATTTATTAATATTCATATTCTATATGAAACCTATGTATCTACCTACCCATATGAAAAAGTCTTGAATCATGTCACTTAATACATTTATAATTTATTACATTGTCTAAACTTTCACGTGGATCATTATTTTAATAATTATAATATAATATATATATTTCTCGTATTAAATATAACCTTTGTACATCTTAATGTAGGATTCTAATGATAAAAGATTTTTTTAAAAATCGGTCCCGTAGTTTCGGAGCCTATTCAATTCAAACAAACAAACAAATCTTTTCTCTTTCCTCCTTAGGATAGATTAATAGAAATACTTAAACAATTGAAAATTTTGCGTGTCTGTAGGTTCATTTAGTACAATTCAGAAACCAGTAATATAACTTTAAAAAGCAGCAAAAAAAAAAAAATTAAAAATGAAAAAAAAAAACCGATACAAAAAGACCTCTAAAAATAATAAAAATAATATTATTATGTACTTATTGAATTCGTTGCGTCGGGGGACCGTTTAATAAAGGAAGAAATTAAAATGCAAGTAAGTTAACAAGACAAATAAAGAAATTACGATATCGAATCGTATAGTTTAGTCCTCAATGATTAAATTAGTAAAATAGACACCATCGTCAACGTACGGACAACGGTCCCCCGATGCAACGACTTCAATAAGTAGGTACATAATAATATTATTTTTATTATTTTTAGAGGTCTTTTTGTATCGGATGTTTATTAATTATTACTACTATTGTATAATCTACGGTCATAAATAATATACAGTAATTATAAAACCTTTATTCAGGCAGATATTATCGTTTAACCTTTTTACCTAAATTTAAATAATAAAACAAAGATATTTCCTATATATATCAAATATTAATGATAATATATATATATATACACTCACATACATACATAGAACTAGTAATAAATTAGTTATGGAATTAGACCTCAGACATCATGTTCCAATGAAACTGTTGTAGACAAAGACAGACAACTGCGTCGCTACATTTGGCCCCCAATATACAAACAATTACTTTATTTACCTTTACTTACTTAATCTTTATAGTCTTAAGCCCCTTCCCTTAGGTATTCCTTTTACCTTTCAATTTATAAATATCTTTCTTTACTCATTCGCAACGGGTGAGGCTGTAGATTAAAAGGATGGAATATGTATATTGAAATAACAATTTTCAAGGAGAAATATAATATTAGTACAATTTGTCTTATTATTATTTTTATACATTAGATTTAAAAATATCCCAGCTCACGTAACAACCAACATCTAATAACGTCTTTAGACTCTAAAAAAATGTCATAACATTTTATAAAAGAGAATAAATATAAGAATAAAATTCAAAAATGGAATTCTATTCAACGTGTCGTTTTTAATCTTCTTTCTTGTAAGTGTGCGTGGAGAAATGTGCATGTTGTAGTGTACTTTGTAGTGTATGCACAACCTTAGCATGTATGTATTGTCCACATTTGAGAATGTGTGTGAATGCATTCACAAAGAATGTCCTCTCAAACCACAGAAGATATTTTGCCATCAAACAAAATTGTTTTCTTTTGTTCGTATTCTAAGAAAGTTATAAACTTTGTTAGATTTTTAAAATATGATAAAATTTATATTTAAAAAGTAAATTATCAGGTAAATAATTTTCATTACAATAAATGTAATATTAATATCAATAGCATAATTAAATAGAAAACCATAAATCATACAAATACCATTAAACATAAAGATACCAGGATTTTAATCTACTGTCGAACAAATAACACAAATTATTTCAAAGAACATTCATTCGATTATATGAATGTTACTTAATCTTGTGTATGTGTCTTAAATACATAATACACACACACAGATAAGTTCATTAAAAATGCCATTTAATGTGATGTCAGAACTATCATTATCCGTCATCGTTCTGCCGCTCACTGTTGCAACATTGGGGCCAAGAACACTTCCTTTCTAGCTCACTCGATTGTTTATAGTAACAATATTAAACCGCCTTACGTTATAAATCCTAGTAGTAGCAATGCTTTGTTCTGTGGAAGGTTCCGGAATCTAGAATCTTATCTATCAAATGTGACAAAAGTAGTTGACAAATAGTTCGCCAAAAGGAAGGCAAAAATCAAAGCCATACAGCTATATCTAAATTTAAGTTATAAAAAATAAACTCGAAAGATTTAAAGTTGTCACTAAGACGTTAGCACTCAAATTATATTTTTTTATCAAAGTAAACTTCTTACTTCAGGCATTTAATACTATTTCGCGAAGTTAGTGAAAGAGCTCGCATTAGGGCCACCATTTATCAAGGAGACAGATCATCCCGGCTCTTAGCAATGACAAATGTTGCGGTCAGGTAAAAAGCCTTAGTAAATATCACTTAAACGTTTTCTGATGGAAGGGCCGAGCTTAGAAGTTAGTTACCTTTGAATTTAAACATTCAATATTGGAACTCGTTATTTGATTTTAAAAAATAAACCCACCCATATCTAGAATTTACATTTAAATTCTATATTTAAAAGTGTCCTGGCAGGATAACCTCAATAGAATTCCAAATTTGAATCGCATCCGAGAGTGGGGATTATTTGAAATTCTAATGCGTCATTCACATTTTGAATTCGTCGAAATAACTAGAATGTTGACATGCAAATCTTGAGTGATTTATGAATGGGTCGGTCTGGGGTGTTATCTGTGGTCGTTTTTATCGTCAGAATGTCAGTCATATCCAAATGTAACATATTGGAGGGTAGATCGGCGTTTGGAAATATTTTTTAAGCTGACGTATGGGGATGTATTTTTGTAAATGTTAAGATGATTTAAAACCTTTTTTTTATAAACTTTTTTTTGTTCATAAAATATGTAACATTATATGGCTATTTATAAACACAGTACAGTCTTTACCTGGTTATTCATAAAAACATGATTATTATTCATAAGAATAAAATGTCATGAGTAAAGGAATTTAATGTATCTGATTATTTAGATTTTAAGTGAAAAGTGTGTATAATAAAAATAAAAACGAATATGTCTTTTTCTTTTTGTTATAAAAATCATAAAAAGCTTTTTGATTCGTGAACCTAACTTGAGTTATTGGTCTTTATTTAATTTAGAGATTTATTGCTTTTTTAACTTCTGAGTGCCGACAGTTTGTCACATTGATAAATAGCTTCAAGGAACTCGAGAAAAACACAACATTTACTTTAAAATATATTTCACTATCATGAAAATATGTATTTATTATACACAGTATTGTACCAAAATAAAAATCAGTTTTATAACTCGAATTTAAATTTTGAATTCTATAATCGAATAAATCACATATATGATATCGAGTCTCTTCCTTTTCCATCCAATATTCATAAAGTTATAAATCTGACAAACATCGCTGTGACAAAATCAATTTGACACTGAATCCCTTTCTTTGAACCAATCTCCGTTATGTTATCACTGTATTGATGCGATTTAAACATGTACTATAGACTGGACTTAAGATATTTATTTTGAAATAAAAGTAACTTTAAGTAACATCCTAACGAATATTTTAAATTATAATGTGAGTTTGTTTGTTTTTTATATTTCTGTTGTACTCAATCGATTTTCTTTAAATTTGCAAAGATTACCAGGTTAACAGAAAAGAAAATAGGATACATTTTTCGAAAAGATAATACATTACAAAATAAAGTATAACATTCAGTAGGTACAGAAAATACAAGATTTCGAAATATACAGCGCGGGCGAAGCTGCTGGCAAAGCTAGTATATGGTAAATCAGAATTATTTCATGAAAATTGGACTCTAAATAATATTCCATAATAAAATATAGCAGCTGTCCAATATATTGTTGTTTCATGAACCTGAAAAATCTATGCACATGTGGCGGGAACTTGACGAAAAATATTACAGTCAAATACAACCAGATATTTTATATTTTATCTCAACATAAACTAGTTATATTATAATTAAATAAAATAAATAATATTAATATTATTATTATTTAATTTATTTACAGGTAACATTTTATATATCAAACATTAAAAAAGAATAACATTACAAAACAAAATACAAAAAATCTCGAAGACATGACCAAAATTTTGAAATTTATTTTAATGATAAAATTATTATTTTTTTTAAATAAAAAAATATTGTTTTTTACAAAAATTTAAAAAGGTTTTACATAATAAACTATACTATATCCACTACTTCACTTAGCACCATTTGATATCAACAGTCTCCACATGCGGTCATTCCGGTTAAGGTCAACGTATTCAGATATCAAATGACATTCCTCAGAATAATTGCTTCAGAGATTCCATCTGACATATCGCTTCAAATGAAAACGACCCCAGTCAAAGCAAAACCGACAGAATATTCCGCAAGGATATCGATAGTGCGGATATAAAATCTCGATTGGAAAATCGATGTTTTAAATTAAAACCCTAAAGTCAATATGTGTATATATATATACCAGTGTTAATTTACTAAACTAGCTGTCTGTCGTCAGTTTCGTCTGTTTTTAAAAACGAATGTTTCCTTTACGGTACCTTTAGTGATTAAAATTAAATGTTGTATTATATAGTTTAAATGTATTTGGACTACTTTGTCCAATTTTGCACAATGTATAAGAAAGGTACCTTCATACTGACATGAGCCCAAAAATTCATTCGTCTTGTAGTAACAGAATCTTAATAATAACTAAGGGAGGTTGTATATTAAATATAATTTTAATGAAATAGATATGATATAGATAATATATATGGTTTTTGAAATATGATATAGATAATATATATGTTATATGAAACTTATAATAATTAATTATTATATATTAACCTACAGAATCCTCTAAAATTTAAATCAAAATAAAACAAAATAGTGACGTAAGTATTAAGTATATAAAAGATTCAATAAACTTAATTTTAAAAGCATTTTCATCTCCAAATTACTGAGGTTTTAAGATAAAGATGGCTTGGTTATAAATTTGAATTTCAAATATTAAAAGCGTACAATAAAGTAGTACAATATTAATGAAACTAATTGATTGTCTAGTTAGTGGAAACTTTGTAAAAGAAAATATGTTAAAATTCAATGTTATGTGAGTGCTCAGATAAAAAATATTTTTTAAAAAATTATATTAGTATCAAATTTAATTTTTCGTTATTTCAATTACTTATGAGTATAAGGAATAAGAAAAAATCTCTATAAGTATTGAAAAAGTATTTAAAAACTAAGTACAAAAACTCAGTCTATGGTAACAAAAAAAACTCAATGAAGGATGTGAACCCATAATTTTCTGTCCAAAAATTACGAGAGTAAATTAGAAAAAAAAACCATAAAACCTTATTTAATTAAAATAAAGAGAAGTTAAGAGGCTCGAAAAGCATTACTGGATATGTTACTAGGAGTCAGCGTATGTCTTGCTTCTATAAATAACACACGATTCCTCAGCACTAATTCGTTTCGTAAGTAATTGATTTCTGGAAAAGGGTCGGAATCGCCGTCATTACTGGGAAGAGGCTTGACTCAAGTATGAATTAGCCGTACTTCAAAGGATTCTTTTGTGATTCCAGTTGGTTCTAATCGCATAAATGTTTATGGCGTTTTTTCAGAGTAATTCGGATTAATTTTGTAATATGTTTAATAGACATAATGTTAAGAAATAAATACAAATTGTTATAGAGATTAAATAAAAAAATTGAGCTCGTATATATTTTTATTTTAAGTCATTACAATCAGAAATTACAATGAATTGCTTACTTGTTTTAAAGTAATACAGATTAAAGTGGAGCTATTCTTACAAATTAATTGTCTGATGCGGACTGTCTGTTAAATACTTGGTACCAATCAAGGAATTAACATTGGTTTGTTAGTCTTGTCATTTAGTAATTAACTTGAAATCATTCAAATAAATAGTAACTAAGTATAAGAATAAAGCTCCTGTTGATGTAAAATAAACAGAATTTCCATCTCATCCCTGATAGCGTCATAATCGTTGTATTATGAGCAACGATTTCGTTGGCAATTCCGCCGAAACACAATTTTCTTTTGTGCATCTTTTTTTTATTAGATTGCTTTTACTTAACTTACTTAAAATCTTAACGCTTCTAAATTTAATTTTCTTTCGTTTTATCCGTTTATCTACAGTTAACATCATTACGGTTATAAGCAACTTGGATTCGTTCTTACAGTATTACTTCTTAGTATTATTCGAAAATGATATTTGAATTTCGCTTTGTACATTATGTTCACATAAATCTTTTGATTAAAAGCTATTGTGTAAGAAGTATTGGGTCAAAAATTGGCTCATATTTACTTGAATTTTATATAAATGTAAAATAAAACGTTAACCCATACGGTTAGAATACAAACCTGTGACCTCTCGGAAACCGTATCCGGCGCTCTACAAGCTACCGCATTACCAACCTCTTTGATGAATTTAGCATTTTATATATAAAGGAAGACCGCCGATGCGCTGGACAGTTCAAGTAAAGGCTGCTGTTAATGCTTCTCTTTATGAGTGTACTAGAAAAGCAGCAGTCCGAGACGAGTGGCGACGGATAGTAAAGCGAGCTACCAATCCCAACTGACGACCACGACCACTCTGCCAAGAGTGCAGCGACCAAGAAGAATAATAAAGGATTGCTATTTTTTTCATAAATTATTTGATTAAGTTTAACATAGCTATACATATTTATAGACAATTTCAGATTCTAACTTAAAATTTTGATCGTTATGCCTATGGGTCTAAACTAAAATTTTTCCTTTCTTTAACCTTTCCGATATTTTATTCATTATACAGTATATGTTTGATAACTAATACCAAAAATAGTCAATTAAATCCTGAGCTGGACAAGCGAGGCGGCAGTAATGGACGCTTTGATCACTGGCCCACAACGGCTTAGACGGAGTAGTTCTTTTGTTTGCTCTATTGAAGTGTATTTGATATGTATATATGTATGTACTTTGTTTTATTATGTATCTATTATATATTTGTTGTGATTTACTCTTAGAACGATATAAAATAAATATCATTCATATGTGCATATTATATAGAATAGGGGAACCATACGCATGCATGTCAGTGTCTGACAAATAATAAAAGAGGGAATATGTCAGACCGATACTTATCTTTGTCTAATCACACATGTAAGAAAGGGAGATAGATTGATAGCCTCATTTGTTTTTTCTTTTTTTCCATAAACTCTGGCTGGTTTTCCTACTCTATTTATAATATGTTACAGTACTATTACTGTGTACGTCAGAAAAAAAAAAACAAAACCCGAAGTCTAGAATTACTTCAGAACTATTGAAAGAAAGAAGGTTAACATTTGTCTTATCATTGTAGAAGGTTATATTTTCTATTATTGATTATAGGATTCGTAGCACGATAATGTATTTTACTAATGGTAAATTTGTTTCACATAAATAGATTGGTTACGAAGATTATCTTAAGAAACTTATCTATTACTTATCTATTTATTTAAAATTCATATCTTTATGAGTTTTTAAATAAATATTATATCAGATTCAAAATCTGATCGCATTGATAAGTTTGACATTTAATATTCATCTTAAATTTAATTAATTATAACTTTATTACATGTATAAACCGTTTAATGTTGTGGAAAGTTTAAATAATCTCATAAAAGAGACCAAAAATACAGTTTAGCTTATAATAACTTAATTTAAAATTAATTTGCATAGATTTATACTTAATTAAAAATCCAATTAACTGTGATCCGTTGAAAACAAAGCAAAACTTGTAACTCGTAAACAAATTTCATTTATAATTAATTAAAATATGTTACTGCTCTTATATTAATATTCCAAATATTTGGTATTATAATTGGTCACCCGGTAAGCGGCGATCAGAGTGAATTATCGACGGGTTGCCACGAATGAATATGGAATGGATGAGCTATTGAATGAACTAAGTAATTACACTAATGAACGAGTCACGACACGTCAATGAACTGACTGAATAGAATAGAATGCTTTTGTTCATTCAGCGTGAGGTATGATTGTCAAAAGAATGGATTTAACAAGCTTGACAAATTTATATGACTATAAATGAGGTGTTATATCAGATAAATAATTATTTTTTATTTTTGCTATTTCTTTCTATTGGTACATTATATTAAAAAAACAATAGATTGTATTTGAAACACATTGTGTTGTTCCTTTTACTTCTCATTTTAAGTCTTTCTCTAAACATAACGGCCAACTCAAGTGGAAAAGCTTTTCTAAAGCATTGGCATTTACAAAAGCAGACCAACCACTGAACCAATTAGTTAATTAAATCTCGTAACTTCCGTAACATTTAGAACATGTTCACTAAGCCTTGAACTTGATCTAGATTTGACACTAATTGGTTGAGGTTTGGGCAAATGTTGGAGCAAATATTTGGAGTGGAGGTCACACATTGAAGTGTCTTCGACAAATGTATAGCTGGATGACGTATTATTATTGGTTAATAGTACGCAAGTCTATATTGGAGGTAAATTTCATGTATATGACTTTATAACATATATGTGTATCGAAACCTTTCTTCCACGGTGAGCATCGTGAATGTTATGACCTTTGCTAGAGCCATGTTTGAGGTACCGTCAGTAACAAAAATATTTATTAATATTTTTATATATAGTAAAAGTTAGATTTTTAAGATTTTTTACCAAGTGATAAAAATATTATAATTTCTCAAATTATCTTCTTTTTAAACTTGTGGTTTATTGAATACATCTAGTGATCACATTTTCCCCAAAAAATTGGTAAATAACATTTTGTCTGATAATAGTTTTAGTACATTAAGAACGGTAGCTTCAGGAGTCAATACATGTATGCATCATAAAATATATGAATCTTATAAAAATATTATTTCAATTTATATAATATGTTGACTGTACCTTCTACTATCTACACACTTCCGTATTCCCATTAAAAGTTATGGTCATATTTGAATCCAATTTAGCCTGAAAACTACCAGAGCTGCTCTTCTATCTTTGAAGGTAAGAAAAGTTTATATTTCATTTTCAATAATATTTCAAAATGCGGAATGTAAAACTACCCTAATAATAATAAAGTATAATGTTGGTTACACAAAAGTTACATTGGTATGTTTGTTTGTTTTTCATCATCTATTACCAATCTCCGTAACAGGAGGAAGTTTGATGAATCTTTTACCGTGGAGGTAGTGGGATGAATCTATTACAATTATAACATTTAGATAATTTTTATTAGATTGGCAATCGATACTTTTTTTTGTTACTTGGACATACATATATGTATATAAGTATTTTCTAAATAAAAAAAGCATAACTTAACGTATCTTAACGTCCCTAAAAATCTCAGAATCGAAGATTCGAGTCCCTTCCGAGAGGCCCGATATGGTGAAATTTCCTTTATTTTATTTTATATAAATTTAAAATACCATCTGAAGTAGTTTAGAAGCTACACGATTATGAATAGACACACCAACCACTATATTATATGAATATTACAAGATTACTTACTGCGGTAATAAAATAAAACAACATTACTTTGATAAATATGTAGTCTTAAACAAAATCTGAAGTAGAGTTAAGATAAAGTGAATTTATGTTCGTACTTAGAACAACTGTAAAGACTTGACTAAGACTTAGTTAGGTTCAAAATTTATACCGAATGAAAGAAAGATTTTGAATATTACTATATTTAATAAACAAATTAATTTAGGGAAATTATTTTGGGGTAATTAAAAAAAAATATATATATTTATACACTCGAATTTATTATAACAAACATTTGAAAGAGTAAATTATAACCCGCTATTTTATTTAAAGCATTTAAAGCGCTTGGAGTTGAATAAAACTAGACCGGTATTTTGTCTCCATACAAATCTAACACATCTCAAGCGAGAGATTTATTCGGTCTCTCAAGCACTATTTTATCTCCATACTAAATCTTACAATTTATATTTTGTTTAAACTAAAATGCTAACCAGAAACGCTATTTTGAATTTTAATACTCAGTTTCCTGTCACTTTTTTATTTTACTTCGTGCTTTGTTCTGTGACTTTTTCATGTTTTATTTTGTAAGTTTAAATTTTAACAATCATCTAGAATACTATATTTTTAAAATGTATTCTATTTTTAAATTACTAAGATATTTTTTAGGCTAAGAGTTATTGGATTAAAATAACCATTATTTGCAAGCACTGTCAGTACATAGTACATGGGTGATAGTGCCTAGCTGTAGTTTTTCGATTGTAGCTCCTACGGGCTGGCTCCAATGGAGTAGTACAACCTTCTCATAGAAAAGCATACAGTGTTAGAGCGTATAAAGATGAATATGGAGATTTGAGAACAAACATGGACACTCTCCCATTCTAACTGCCCTGTACATTTTTCAATGATAGCAAATTATTTTTTATATATCCAATGTTGACGTCAACCTCTGACATAAACCGTCTCCTCATTTGCCACTCTGACCATGAAAGAAAAAAATATTTGAAGAGTGTTGATTGGCTGCCACTTCACGTCATTAACAATCAGAATTGTAAACACAAATATTGCATTAAAATACTTATTTTTTTAATTAGTTATGTATCTAGAAACCAAAACATGTAAATATAAATGTTTGAAAATATCTTTAAACATGTATAGCCATGTTAAGCTTATTTAAATTTTTATAAATATAGAATGTAAAAAACCGATACGGGCAGGGATTCGAACCCGCGACTACTGGGAAACCGTCCCGTCGCTCTACCAACTGAGCTACCGTATCGCTGTCCGCCTCGGTGAATTAAGCATTCTATATGTGATCGTCTTTATCGGGACGGTGGTGACATCTATTAGGTTTCTTTCGAAAATCCTAACCAATGTTTCTAACTTTACAGTATAGATAAACATTGAAAAGATGCCACTACCGAAATCAATGTTTGAAAATATCTTTAAACATGTATAGCCATGTTAAGCTTATTTAAAATTTTATAATTATATAGAATGTAAAAAACCGATACGGGCAGGGATTCGAACCCGCGACTACTGGGAAACCGTCCCGTCGCTCTACCAACTGAGCTACCGTATCGCTGTCCGTCTCGGTGAATGAAGCATTCTATATGTGATCGTCTTTATCGGGACGGTGGTGACATCTATTAGGTTTCTTTCGAAAATCCTAACCAATGTTTCTAACTTTGCAGTATAGATAAACATTGAAAAGATGCCACTACCGAAATCAATGTTTGAAAATATCTTTAAACATGTATAGCCATGTTAAGCTTATTTAAATTTTTATAAATATAGAATATAAAATAGCTCAGTTGGTAGAGCGACGGGACGGTTTCCGAGTAGTCGCGGGTTCGAATCCCTGCCCGTATCGGTTTTTTACATTCTATATTTATAAAAATTAAAAAAAATTTAAATATAAGTTTATTGACTTAATTTATTACAAATGATGGTCATTTATTTGTGGTTTAATATTCAGAACCCTATATTAAAATGTTAAATGTAAAATATTAACTTAAAGCTAGTTCTGTGTAACTTAAATTATGCAGAAAATAATACAGTACCTAGTTTAATTTATATATTTTTCATTATTCGTACTTGCAAGTTTACGATATGCCGTAAAGCGAGAAACTATTCTTCCGGCGCAGTCAGACTGTCGTAAAATGTTTTATTTTCTATCTAAAATTTAACTCTATCAACTACTAAATAATAAAAATAACTTCTACTTGCACCTAGTCTAAAATTATCGTATCTCTAATAAAACAACAAAAAAAATTGGATGTAATCTTGATTTTAAGAGACTGAATAATATAGGACATAAAAGCTAAAGAAGACTATAAAAAAAAATACAATCTTATATTTCAAAAGTAGGCAAAAAATCGATAAAATAATATTCAAGTACTGTATTGCTCATCACAAGTACTATCACATCGATTTATTCCAAGGCTATACTAGAGGCTCTTCATTGGCCATTCTAACATCTTCAATAGCATACACGTTGTTGCTACACACGTTCTAGAAATTACAAATATTTTAAAATTCGAATCTAATTTTACATATTCAAACTATAATACGTAATTATACAAACATAATTGTGTAATTTTAAAATCAGATTACAATCCCAAATTTTGCACATGCGGTAATTAAGAAGCAGATTACAATAACGTAGATGGAAGTCGGAATCGTGCTGCTACCTTAGCTTGGAATTCACAGAATATTATCGCCATTAGAGCTACGTAACGACACATTTGCTTAAATCGAAGAAGACATTAGAAGCACGCCGCTACATATCTTCAAATTAAAATTAGTTCTTGGAATTTATTTAAATAGAATTCTTATCTAATATAATTATTGCAACTGAAATGCTAAGTCAAATATTATATTCTATTTTTTTTTATTTTTAAAAGTAATAATATTCACTTCATAGTATTTTTAAACCGAACCCAAGTATTTATAAAAATAAAATAGTTCTAGTTATTCCCAAAAATTCAAATATTCTCACTAGACTCTCATATTCCGTTTGTCAAAAATATTTTATAAATTGGCATATCAATATAAATAACAAATTATTAGCAACACAAAAATAACATTTAATTAGAATTGTTTTTTTTAATTAATTAAATGTTAATTTTAAGTAATCCGACATTCTTCAATTTATAAGTCTGACGGTAAATCCCAGAATATTTTATAAATATAATCATTAAGAAAATAAAGTGTTGGAGACAATTACCTATTCTAATAAAAGCTAAAATATTCAATTGGCGTAAATAACAATAATGTTTATAGACGCAGTTGAATCTAATTGACGATATAAAAATAAAATTCCTAAATAACTAAATTAGACTTTAACAGTGTAATGAACCATTGGAATGATTGTAGCTATTAGAGGTAATTGCTAGTAAAGATACTAAAGATGCAGCTAAAGTCAACCGGTTTTCTAATCCTTATGAAGATATATTTACCTCATGAGCTAAGTAAACGAGTTTTTTTATATTTAAAAGCTCAGTCGCATTTGTTGCTTCTTTTACTTCAGAAAAAGCTGGAAAAGCTTCGATGTTCTGAATCTTTTTCCTAATTATATTTGATCTTGTTTGTTTTCCTTTATCTTTTATCCGTCTTTTACCAACCTAATTTTCGATAGGGATCTTTTTATTGTATTATAGATCATAAATAAAGCTTTGATCCAACCCACATTGCAAGGTCTTAACTAAATCTTTTACCTTCATTTTAGTATTATGTGGTCTAATAATATTATGTTATCTTCTAATATTTTAGAGTTATCTTCAAAAAAATATAAAAGTATCTTCCAGTAATAATAATTTCTTTATATCTACGAAAAACATAATTTTAAAAGCTTTTACATTTGTATTAAATACAGCCACATAAAATAGAATAAAAATGTATGTATGTTCTTACATAATGTTTCCATGTTATAAGTTAGCAACAATGACACAGACAGCGCGACAGTGTATATATGGATATAAAACATGAAATCATATTACTACAAAGCTTTCCTTTGTAATCTGAGATTTGTCTTACAAAGAACGTCTATCACTGCGTAATGATATGCAAACTGTCGAGTAAGTTGTCATTATACTCGTCTGTGTTTTTGTTTTTAGAAATGTCCTAAAAATTACATTCGTTTGATGCTAAAAACTACATTTAATTACAAAAAAATAACTGACTGAAATATGGCTAGTGGAATAATACTATTTCCTATTGATTATAATTATTAAGTACGCACTTATTACACATTTTTCCACTAGAAGCATTCAAAAGATTCATATTACCATGGAATATTCCAGAATCACAGCGTAGGTTTATTAGCGACGCGATGGCTTGAGTGTGCTCAGACCTCGCTCGTAATGAGAACACCTATAATACACAAGTGACCTGCATTTTGGATGGACTGGAAGATTCTATCTTGGAATCATCTTTTGACATATTTGTGCTCTATAGAGAGCATTACTTTTATAAAATATATAGTTTACTTACTCTACCAACCAATGATTATTAATTATGAAATTCGCATAGTTTGTTTGTTATGATAATGTCTATTGGTTTTCTGTTCCCATTTAAGTATATAATCATTATTACTAACATTTTAATTAGTATCTGTAACTGTGATAAATATTAATTATATGTGTAATATGATGTGTGACTCGTTAATTACTATGAAGGAGGTAAACAAGATGCTTGAGATAACGACATCATTAAAAGCAGCCTCTGTGAATACATAATACATGCAATTAGACTTATTTGAGATTAATTAAGTCTCTCAATATTATTTATTTGATAGTCCAAAAAAAGAAGATATAGCTATATTAACGGGAATCAATATTAATGGGAAAAGTCATTAGAATTATAATTACGTAAATAGTCTTGCAACTTGTTTATAACCTTTAAGTATTCCTTTTGTATGTCATCAGAAATTATATATGAATAATTTATAACATATATCATATCATTTATAGCAATATTATATTACGAATAATACAATATATAGAATATTTTATATACAAAAATGTGAGATCAGTATCAAAATAGTTTTAAGACTAAAGTCAAAGCTATCAAACGTAGGTGTAAAGTCAGTTGGTTTAAAATGCATGAAACGGGACATAGCCTGCCTCAACGTAGCACAGATAGGGCAAGGGCATCGGACGCTAGGCGTGAGTGCAATGCTGCCAAAGAATAACATTGTTTTGTTAATCAGATGCGACAGCGACAGATGCGTTCCGATCTCCACATAATATATGATCAGTTGATACAACAAATAGTGCACGTTTCATGATATAGTGTACAATATTGACGTATTAGCCTTCCAATAAAGACAATTGTATTAACGATATGGAACACTTGACCTTATTACAATTATTTGGGGTGGGAACAATATGTCAATTTTCTCCACGCTTTTCCATTCTACGTTACTATTTAGCTACATTATAGTATTTTTTTTAAATATAGCAAGGGAAATTTGGAAAAAAAAATAAAGAAATAGAAACAGTTGGCAAGCCTGACGTCACCCCACCTTAGAATAAAATAAAAGAAAAATCTATTGATATAGAAAACAATAGGTCCTCTCATCGTATAGTCTTTGCGAGTATTGACCTGAAGCGTGACCGGTCTCCGATCATTGCCACTGAGCTCAATTGCCTATACATATATAATAGTAGTGCATTATGTAGTTATTGTTGTTTCGCAATCGTGGGAGTATTGTATGGGAATTCCTTTTAAGTTTTATCTGTTAGAATATTTTTTGTTTTGAAATAGATAGCAATGAGGATAGATTATTTATATTCCTTAATATGCAATATTTGTTAAGAACATATTTGCGATGACACTTTATTTGGATTAGGTAACAAGTAATTGACATTTACATATTTACTTGTTTAACTAATCATTTTTTTTACTTCTTCATCTATGTAGGAAATAAATGCAATTTGAACATTGTAATGATATTCTTATATAACATATATTATTAATAATTATAGAAAAAAAACGCGTTTATTCGCATTTTAGCGTAAATATTTTAAGTGATTACATGAAAATATATTTACGAAAATATAATATATTCTTCTTTAAAAATATTCTGAGTATAGAAGAAATGCAGTAATGTATTTCCAATAACAAGACTGCAACTTCGTTCCGATTGTATCCTAGATTTTTCCCGTTTCTAAAGTAAATTGAATATCAGTTTCAATAAAAAATGCTGGTTAAACAGACTTCAGATTTAAAGCGACATTTAGCAGTACTTTTTAAAATTGTAGAGTGATTGTAACTTGACTAAGTAATCACACGTTTAATGGTATCGCTTAGATTAATGAACTTCGTACATTGATCAACTAGTTCGACGATAACAATAAAATCCTTTCAAAATTTATTTAAATATAGAATGAAAAATAAACCGATAATTACTTATTTTTATTAAAAAAATGCATTAAATTTTATGTAGGTGTCTCCCTCTACACTGAGACACTCACATGGACATGTATATGTATGTATCAGGCAATCCTATTTTTCACAAACGACTTTCTATTCTGTTCTGTTTTGTTCCCCCTCGCTCTGCCTAAAATCATTTCGTTTGAGACCTTTCCGAAAAAAATCATCAGTATTCGAAAACCTATTCATGCCAATAACTAACAAACAAACGTAACTATACCCTCTTCAAATAAGTAAACCGCAGGATTCACGTGTACGAGACCTAAAAAAATGTGTATGAATTTAATTTATTCAGTTTATTACAAAATCATAACATTTTCCTAGATCTCAGCGATCTAGTTAATTTTAAACATATTTCATTTGTACAGTCCAAACAAGGCGAGACAGATTACAAAACATCGCCAGCTATCCTACAGTAAATCTCGACCCACGTGTTTAGTTTCCTTGACAAGCTTTTATGGTCTCACTGACAGCGGAAACGGTATTACCCATTTAAAATTAAATAATATATCAAGATCATTTACATAACACATTTATTTTTGTAGCGTTAGTGTTTCTTATTCTTTAAAATTGTTTATTTTAAAAGGCAGAATTACTATTTTTTAAAGGATTTTATTTTAAAGACAGAATTACTCGTGTCTTGAAGTCGATCAGCTGTCAGCTCTCAAATGTTTAATGGAATAATAAAAAAATACTCTAAAAGCTTGGTTTTTATATTAAACAATTGGTATTTGATTCATGTGCAGGATTTTTAGGAATTGTAGACATTTAAATAAAATTCTTTGATTCCAAGTCTTTAGTTTACCTCTGAGCTTCAAATGCTTTCATTAATACACTATGAATAAAACGTAATAAATTTTTAAATTAAACACCAATATAAAACTCATTCATATTTTAATTTACTACAAAAGAAAACATTTATTTTAACATAAATTATTATTATATTTAAAACGCTTTCAATCAAACCACGCCTTTACGGAATGTTGCATAATAACAAGTTCTTAAAGGGTTAGTAATTATTATTATTTCCTTCTGATTATGTAAGTAAGGCTGAGTGCTTAACTGCTTTTACGCTATGAAAGTAATTGCAGGACAAGTCGTCAAGAGAAATGTTACAGTCAATTACACCAGGCATATACCTGTAAAATCCGAGTATCAACTGTGTGGTAGTTGCGGTTTGAATTGGTTATTCAATGGTTTTGATAATATGGTTCAATAATGGTATTGTAAACCAATGAAGCTTAACATTTAATAAATTATTTATAACGAGATTAACAAGTACTGAGCAGATCTCACGAGAAACTTATTCGCGTATTATCATCAAACCAAGGTCATACATATTTGGCTTTGTATTGCTTTGGCATTCGAGAATTTTATTTACATCGTTCTTTTTCAATATATTACAAGGATTAGCTTGTTCCTTCTTTCTGAATACTGTTGGTCTAGTTAATACTACATCATGTAGATCGTCTGAAACTTTTCCTTTTTGTCTCTTAAAAAAGGCATGAAATTGCATTGATTTCAAATAAACTTTTATCACTAGAAATGCAAAAAATATTAATTTCCAACGAAGAAGGTATCTAAGCAGAGAGATTTGATAGAGTATCGATTTTAACTAAAACCATGAAAGCAGCTACAAGTGGATAGCAAACAACAACAAAGCTCCAAGCTAGTCTTGGTCTAGTCTTAGTCTGGTCTTAGTCTGGTCTTAGTCTGGTCTTATGCAAAACTCTAGTTGCATTAGAAGCAGCCGTAAATCAAAAACAAGCTTGTAAAGTGATTAGACTCGCTATATCCGAGCAACAAAAACAATTATTAAACGAGAATTCGAAGTTATCCAAGTAAACAAATTTATCAAATTTCTATTTTACAATTTTCAGCAAGTAAGTAATAAGTTTTTAATTTATAATCTTTACAAAGATATTCTATATGATAACATTCCAAACATGACTTATATGCTAGTTTAATCGTAACTGAGGATTGATAAATTGATAGTGATAAATTGAATAGTCACACTATTAGCAGCAGTTTAGGATTTTTACATTATATAACCTCATTAATGATAAATCTACACGGTATATACTATGTGCAGTATTTTTTACACTATATATGTTGTGACATGTGACAATTATGTAACTATGTAATAACATTATTTTGAACACGAACGATCGTTTGTTTAATTAAATTTAAATGTACCTAAAATAAAATCATGCCCTCCATAAAAAGATTTACTTTAATAGAAAAATTAATAAGGTATGTACCTAACTGTTGAAAACCGTCTTTTTCTTGTGGTTTTTCAAGACAGTAAAAAATACATACATATCATGTAAATATTGTTTAAGTATTATTTGTGATTACTTTTTATAATATTCGATTAATTGGCATACGTAGTTAAAATAGTAACCATTTTTTTTACTCTTTCAAAATATTTGATTAGTGAAGTTTTCTAATAGTGAAAAAAAAATATCATTAAATGTAAAGAAACATGTTAAAAAAATATATAATATAAACAGACAAAACAATAAGGACACGTAAAATCAATGTCTCAATGAATATAAGTTCTATTAGTATTACTTATAAGCACTTTGATTTCTTATTTTTAATGTATTTGTAGAATTCATTTTAAGTCATTTTATGCTATATTGGGATAGCATACAAGATTTGTTTTTGTAACACTTCGTTTATTTATTATTCTATGTTTTTGAAGTTAACGGTTAAATAACAAACTTATAATATATTAATTTCAATTAATATTTTTAGCAATCGGCCAGAGGAGACCTACATCTCCTGTCTGTCAGTAAGTCGAGTCATAATTAAAATAAATAATTGACGCACTTTTAAAGAATATTCAATTGTAAAAAAATATACACGAGTTAAATTCGTAAAATAATTTCATTTAAAAATAATAATAATTTATTTCTTAGGAGTCGTTCAATTTTATATTTTACATTGTTATTACCTGCTTTAAGTTGTATTTGTGTATTTTGTTTATACGATCGTTGACACATTTTATGTACAACTTACTCATTATCTTCTCAGCATATATTATAACGTCTTTGCATATTTATTACCTGAAATAAATAAAAAATAAATGGATTATTCAAAAATATATTTTATTAAAGTAAAACTTTTATTACATCGTCTCAAACTTTTTCGTCTGTGTGTTGCATGTCGCGTGACGGTCGGCCGCGGAGTAGGATAAAGTGAAAGGCGCTCGTATCGATGCGGTTTTTACTAGATACGTTGAAAAAATCGAATGTAAGTCACTGTTCACGTATTTTAGTTACCATAAAATATTGGTTACATTTATAAACTGTGAAATTCATGATGAAGATGGAATTGATAATAGAATGATTGAAAATAATTGAAAAACGGATCAAAATGACTCAACGATTAAAAAATATTGTTTTCAGTGTTTTAATATGTGTATATCATCTAAATAATTGTTAAGTATTATGTATGTCGTACTCTAAGACACAGAGTTCAATAAAAATATTAGTTGGAGACCTAGTCTACTTTTATCATTTCCCATTATCATTCCCGTTTTCTAAGTATAAAATTAAGATTGATGAAGCAATTTTTATACCCTTAATGGAATATTATTCCGAAAATTTTTAGTTAAATGTCTATAATGTGAAAAAAAGTTTCACTTTTACGGTGGTTTCATAAAACCACACAAGTTTTTTTTTTTTAATGGTAAAGAAATGTAATAACTCTCTTAAGAAAACTATAACTAAAATTAAAATAAATAATATAAAAATATACGATTCATAAAATAAAAATAATTTAAGTAAATATATTCGTTAACGTAATTAGTGTTATATACACCAACATCCGTTTAACTCAAGATATAAAGATATACTATTTATAGCTAAGTATCATCACGACTATCAGGTCATCACACTCAATCAGAGCGTGATACAAATGATTATCACATAGTGATGTCATTACCTTTTATAAACATTACGTCACTAAAAGGAAACTTGTAACAGACAGCTGGTTATTAATATGTCTCCTAACAATCGCCTTGGTGATGATTGTTTGTCTTTAAATATTATGAATAATAGACATTGTATTGGACACAACATAACAGCTGATAATTGTGAGCATACCAGTTATTAAATATTCGATACAATTGTTTTCCAAATCGATTATTATTGAACATAATTTGTAGCTATCTTGTGGAGATGGATTTGCTGGACAACTACTTAATGAGCTTACCACAGATGGACTTAACAAGATAATTGGACAATATATCTTAACCAATTTCACAGTCGATGATCTAACACCAATCAAGTATAAATCACCTAAGACAACCAATCCATATAAGCCGGCTTAGAAATTACCAAGAAATGCTCTGAATATCGCACAATAGTAAGCTATAGAGGCATTTCTAAAGCACTGTACCAGTGGGATACCAACTAAACATATCCCGAGTCTAATAGAGCGGTATTCACATGAGATTCCATTTCGTGGAGAGACACTCTATCAGTCCGGATTGCGCCGGTTCGAACCGGATCGAACCGGATTCAGCTGGATTGGATTTATTAAAACGCAAGTTGGGATTGCATTTGTGCTCAGTTGAAATATTTATTGAATCACGTTTTGAAAGGTTCGACGATACAGTAACATTAAGCATAATTAAAACGACGGATGTCTGACTTGGCTGTTCGAAGGCTTTACTTTTAATTAAAGGGTAGGGGTTTGATCTCCGTGATAAGTATAATAATTTTAGAATTCTTCTAAATATAACTTTATGTATTCATTTAAGATTACAGATACGATTCAATCTTACGAGAATAAAAAGAAACTTTCCTCTCCAAGTAGTTGGTTGTCTTAGGATTATCCATCTTATCAAACAAAACGAGAACACAATCTAAAAAATAAATAGTACCTCTATCATAAAAGGCCGACCAACAAATAAGCTTCTGACTTATATCAGAACCAATATTTTTATTACAAACTTATTCTGCAGAACCTATTTACAGTATTGTAATCCGTATGTCAGAGTGTAAGCGGGATCTCTCGAGGGAACTGAGATGAAATTGGATGGTGACGTAAGCGATGACGTCATCGCTTTTACCGGGATAACATTTTTTTTTTACCAGCAATCATTATAATTAAAATGAAATGCTCCAATTGCCGCTTTCATTTTATTTCTATGATATGATCGTGCGGTTTTTTCTTTAGGGTTGTTTTTCATAATGTATAATCCATTACTATTCTTACTACCTGTTATCAATGTTTCATATAAATATTAAGTAATTATTAAATCATTTCGTATTTTCTTTTTTTTTAATATTAAAATGGTACGAGATTTTATTTATTCAAATATAAAATTTATTGTTATCATATTAAAGCTTCACATTTGATTTATTATACCAACGTAGATTATTTCTAAAAGACTATATTAAGTTAATTCATTTAAATAAAAACAAACAACATAATACTGTCAAATATTTTATTATAGATTAATTGTAAACTTCATTCATAATGAGCTGTTTCATACAAATATATTTTTTTCTTAATTGTAATTTTAAATACTGAGTTATTAAAACTTGTACTAGATGACACATAACGCAATGCGTGAACTAGAACACTGAGGGGGCTTCATCTCCTGAAGGCAGAAAGGGAACTGTATATATATATATTTTAAATCTGAGATTATTTTGTGATCTTTTCGATGGGATGTCATGGATGGATGGATGGATGGATGGCTGGATGGATGGCTGGATGGCTGGATGGATGGCTGGATGGATGGCTGGATGGATGGATAGATGGATGGATGGGTGGGTGGATGGGATGTAATTAATTTAAAAGAGATTTTAATCTGTTTTAAAAACCCGGTTGTACTCACGTTAATTACATTGAAATTTTGCTCGACTACTTTCGAACCCATTCGAATCACGCGCGAGCCATACTTCGAGATTATGAGTAAGAACCCCGAATGGGGTTAAAAGTAGTCGGGAAACATTTCGATATAATTAACGAGACCGCAGACTGTTAAATATATTTATAGTCGTGATACATGAAAGTATACATAAAAAGAAATATGTTCCGTTGATTGTAAATAAAATATAAATGAAGTGAAGTGAAGTGTACAAATATGTTTACTTTTAAGTCTTTAACACTTCACTTCAAAGCAACTTCAAAGCATGAATACTCCAACGTACCTTAATGCTATCATTTGTTGAAATTTTGAAATAGCTTATGCGAAAATGCACAGAATTCTGTCTCTATTTGAATTTACTTCAAAATGGCTTTGAGTTTTATATTGATGTTTCGAACCAAGTTGACTCACAAAGCACTTTTAGAACTTATTATCCTATATACATTAGGCAAAGTTTTGAAACAAACACACGGGTTATGTACCCTTACTTGAATTTACCTTTGTGTAAATAAAATTCTGAAAATACATACACAAAGCCTTATTTACACAAACATCAATGGTAAATTAAATATTGTTTATTTATTTTTTAATCAGACTACTTTTGACCTAGATAGTGTTTTGTCTATATATATAATTATATTGTCATCTATAGATATGTATTATATATAAATGTATTGTCATCTATAGATATAAGTATTGTTGATTCTACTAGACTAGACGGTTACAAGTTTAGCACGCTTCGATCAACTGGTTCTCGATTTTGCTACGTTTACATAATAACCGGTCAGACTGGTTTTTGTATAGTGAAGTGACACACGGAAGTGTGGGGTGGAGAATTAGGTTAACATATTATACATATTATTATTGCTTACAATACAAGTATTATTAGCATTATATATTGTATTACTCAGTTAGTAGTTTTATTTTATTATTATTTATAATTGTTCAATCATGCTTCAATAGAAGAGTTTCAAAATCTAATTTCAGTTAGCAATAAAAAAAACAAATAGCATTTTTTATAATGTTCTAGACATATGTATTCAAATACCTTCTTTTAACACAAATACCTAATCAGTTTGCTTAATGAATGACGTCATAGTGTCAAACAAATAGTCCAGATAAATGCGGTTTTATTTATAGCTAATGTTCAATTAATTAGCAATGACTAGACCTAGTAAATACTAGCCAGCATTTTCCAATAAAATTTATGGTCATAGCCACAGTACGTCATTTAGGTTGCGTAATACTGTTCATAATGTTTAGGCTTGGCTCTGATCAATATAAAAGTAATGCTATTAAAATATTATACATTAACATTCATAATATAGAATACATATATTATGAATAGTTTTAAAACAGTCGAAATTTCTAATGTAAATACTCTAGTAAATTGTTCAACCCATTTCAATGTTCCAACGTTTATTGGACTTTTGAGATAATTTTGCTGAATAGATGGAATTCTAAATTTGAATTTGAATTAATTTGGAATAATATCTTATTAGCTGGTTTCAATGACTGTGTGTGTTGTGTCGCGCGTTGCACGTGTGTGCACTTTCTTTGTTTCAAACGTGGCGTGAATAAACACTGTGACATAATGTTTAAGGAAACTAGAATAGCGTAATAATGGTGTCGTTATTACGTATATTGTGTGTTCAAATAAAACGTTAGCTGAATTTGTTGTAATACAATGTAGAGTAAGTAGAGTAAGTTTTCTGATGACATAAAATAATATTTGTTAAGTTATATTTATGAAATAAGATTTGATTGTAAATCTCATCTGAACTATAGCAAAACAACGTTAAGGATTTTTACATAAGAGGTCAACATCAATTTTGTAAAATTTACACCAAAATCAATAGATATACCTATATCCTACACTTTCCGCTAACTGGAAAATATGGTTAGGGAATTCTCCGGCATAGTCAGTATATCTTAGGGGTAGATCTCGTGTTCTGAATAAGTAATGTATACTTAATTATGAATTACTGACCTTCTAAATTCTTTTACGTAGTTTCTGGACTTAAACGTAATGACGACTTTTGTAAAATGTTTAAAGAAGTCTTTCATAATGTTCTTATAAATAACTCTACACCAAAAAAAAAATACGTTTTACACTTCAAAATATTTTTTTATTCCTAATATAAATAAATATAGTCTTATATAGAATCTGTAAAATCTCTTATTAGACTGTGAATTTGTTTATTTCATAAACAATTACTAACATTTATTTTGTAGATATTACCTAGGACATCATTACATAGTATAAAGCAAAGTCGGTTTCCGCGTCTGTCCTTATGTCTGTATGTATGCTTAGATCTTTAAAACTACACAACGGATTTTGATGCGGTTTTTTTAATAGATAGAGTGATTCAAGAGAAAGCTTTATATGTATAATAACATGTTTAATATATTAGAAAACCACTAATCGAAGTGAAGTCGTAAACAAACACATTGTTTTGCGCTTACATTGCAAACGCTGGCTGAACTCTACTAGATAGATCAAAATAATGTACTAAGTATTGTATACCTTAAAAAGTTCTACAAGTTTACTTTACTTTTTACGCAAAATAATGGCTAATTTACGAAGCGATTTTAAGTAATACAGCATTAATCCTTATCTAATAAAGTGCCTTAAATACATTTTAAATTTAATATCGAACAATATAGCTCTTTGCAGCATGTAATTTAAATGAATATTTTCGAAGATATTACAGATTTAAAATATAAGGTCATCGCGTTTGCGACGGTACGGTCGGCCGGCGCACTCTGGTATGGAAGCGGGCAAACCGTCTCAAAATGGCTTTTGTGAATGTTCAGTATTTAAAATGTTGTTAATGCATATAGCTATTACTGAATGTCTAATACATATTACTTAGCAAACCAGACCTGCAAGTTGATGGTCACAATAACGTCGATTGTGTAGCTCAGAATTCCTCAAGTTTACATGGTCATATTTTGATTATGTTCAATAAAAATCTATAAGTGTGATATGTGGTTAGAATGGTTATTAAATACTCTGTTTAAAAAGTATTTAAATGGACGTTTAAGTAAAAACAAGAGAGGTATAAATAAAATACAGTATTTAATATTGTATTCTTATTAAAAACTTTTAATAGATTTTTATCAGATAGCGATGTTATTCGCTGTCGTAATTTTGATTGTATCACTTAAAACTAGGAAATAGGTCTTATAAATAGGAAAAAGGAAATTGTTTTACTACGAATTGAAGGCATGCGAAGCCGCGGGCAAAATCTAGTTGTATAATACAGTATATAAATACTTTTTCTATATTTAGACTAGATTCTTAAATATAAGACTTTTATATTCTTTTAATTTTAATCAAGCCGACAATTACAATTCCTAGTGATTATTACAGAATTCTAGATTCCACGGTTTTTATTATCACTAATGAGTATTTAAAAATAACCGTTTTAATAAAAACCGTGTAATCTAGAATTCTGTAATAATCACCAGTAATTTTAATTGTCAGCGTGATTAATACTAAAACAAGTTAAAAGTCTTATATTTAAGAATCTTTGGGTTTATTAATTTTATTATGTTTTCAAGAATGCGAATAACCCAAGATATTTCTTGAGCGATTAATGAAAATACTTCTTTTTTATCAACAAAAGAGTTAAGATATTTTAATTAAAATTGTTTGTATAATAAGTCGTATTATCTTTCATTGACTTAATATAAGAATATTTTATATTAACTTATAATAATAATTTAGGTTTTTAGATTTAGACAATATATATTGAAAATACATTTACGAATACGCAAACCTTTATAAATAGCTAAGATCTGGTTAATGTAGAAATGGATTTGACACTTTACTACTTGACCTAAAATGTATTTGCTGTATATTAGGTCTTACACAGACTAAAGACTCAAACTCGATTAAAAGTCGGCAGTCTGCGGTGGATTTAAATTACACAAGTCAAGATAAGTTGTCAGACTTGATTGGACATGTATTGTTTTAAGGTTTCTGTAAACAAGGAAACCTTATATCTTTCTAAGGAATCAATCTTTGGATAACACGAGTAAGACGGTTTATATAAATGAGGTTCTTGCAATGGTTTATTTTTAGTAACAAATTTCATACATGGAGAAATGGATGGATGGATGTCTACCTTTTAGTTTTCAATAAAATATCTAGAAAGATATTTCAAAAGAAAAAAAAAGAAAAAATTAAGTAAATAATAGTATGGTTCTTTCTAAAGTTTAATATTTTGGTTAATCATTAAAAAAATTATATCAACTTTTATGGTTAAACACAGAAATCAAATTTTGTATACTTATAAAAATATCAATTGCTATGAATATCTCAGCTATTATATATATAATAAAATAGATTTTTATATTCTATAGTTTTCAATTACAATTATACTTCATTCAGCTTCAATTAATATCCAAAAAAAAAACCCCGATACAAACAGACTTCTAAAAAGAATAAAAATAATAATATTGAAGTTGTTGCGTCGGGGGACCGTTGTACTTACGTTGACGGTGGTGTCTATTTTACGAAGGTACGAGGACTTGGACCTTACGGTTCGATATATCGTAATTTCTTTATTGGCCTTGATAACTTATTTGCATTTTTATATCTTCCTTTATTAAGCGGTCTCCTGACGCAACGATTTCAATAAGTACATAATAATATTATTTTTTCCATTAATCTATCCTAATATTATAAAGAGGAAAGATTTGTTTGTTTGTTTGAATTGAATAGGCTCTGAAACTACTGGACCGATTTAAAAAAATCTTTTTGCATTAGAATCCTACATTATCCTTGATGAGCATAGGCTATATTTTATAATCCTCATCATCATCATTATCATCACTAATATTATAAAGAGGAAAGGTTTGATTGTTTGATTGTTTGTTTGTGAGAATTGAATAGACTCCGAAACTACTGAACTGATTTAATAAAACATTTTACCTTTAGAATCCTACATTATCCCTCTGATGAACATTGGTTATATTTAATACGAGAAAAAATAAGGATCCGCGTGAAAATTTCGACAATGTAATCAATTATTAATGTATTAAGTAACATGATTCAAGACTTTTTCATATAGGTAATAAATATAAACATTTAGAGTTAAAATGATTTACAATCACTTATAACACTATGATGAAGGGATTTATATTATCACTAGCTGTTACCCGTGATTCTTTATGACTACGATCATAAGCCATATAAATATATTTTTACAGTCTACGTGGACACAGTCACGGGCAAAAGCTAGTGATAATAGAAATCCCTTAGTACTTAGTACTTTATTAGGGATAAAGTATTTTACCTGAGTAAATAAGTGTAAAAACCTTTTGGCCTACATAACAAGGCTTTTTTTCGTATATAGCGCGGGCGAAACCGCTGGGAACAGCTAATTATTGCATAAGAACCTTTCACCAATAAAACGTCAATATCTTGGAGACAACTGTATCTATTACGACCAATCATAGCTGAGAACCATCTCCTGTTAAATCTGTATCATTTTAGTTAAAAAAATTGCTTTACATTTTATGGCAATGGACTTAACAAAGATCTCTTTTTTTACATATGTATATTATTACTTTAAAAAACACTTGAACTTATCAAATTAAATCTCCGATCATGTAAGCCTTCCAGTGTGTATAGTTTTTGTTAAAAATAAGAATTCAAATAAGCAATATAATGATATCACTTGCAATGAATAATTATAAACCGCTGAAATTTGTTATTAATATAATTGATTATACAAATTAATCAACTTGAAAACCGTAATCTTATATATAAAAAGTAGAAAAAAAATAACTACTTAAAAATACCTTAATTTATTTTCTTATTATTACAAAAAATATTATTGTCACTTGTCACAGAATAGTTGAAATTAATTTATATGAAAGGTCAAAGGTCATCTGTTAGTCTTATTTATTATATTACAATGACATGACTGGTAGGTTGTTATCGCGTACCGTCAACATTGTACTAATATTATTTCAACTACCATTGTATTATTAAATAATCTCCATGTATTCACATCATAGTGTTTATAAAACTAATTATTTATATTAAATGACATTGTATGTATATTTTTTCATTGTTCTGTGTATTATTTGTGATATATGTGCTTTCAAACTCTCTATCAATTTCTTCTTGCTCATTTCAAACTGTTAGTAGAGTATATGTATCTATGAAAATACTTAAAAGAAACTACATGTTTTCACACTTAATTAAAATATATATTTATAAAAAAAATACAGTAAATTATAAAATACTTTCCTCATTATAAAACCTAACATAATAAAGTTAATCAATACTAATTGAAGGAAACAAGTTGTTTGTATCACAAATGATGCGATTACTCATCGTTCCGAGATATGCTTGCGCTTGCGCAGCTGTCAGTTGAATTGTGTATAGGTTATCTCGGGTTAATGGCCTCTTCCTGTCTAAGATGTCCTGTAAAATACATTAAATTATTATATTATTTAGATTAATATTGTTAAATTGTAGAGTGTTTGTTTAATTGTAGTAATATCTAGATTTTTTGTATTTTATAGTTCAATTCTCGAAAGGTATATATTATTATTATATATAACCCTTGGAATCAATATTAGAAACGTCTTCGTATAAAATATTTTTAAATATAAGGATGGTGTTATCTCATTTATGGTTTGGTATTCCAGGCTGATTGAGTCACGGGGTAATAGCTACTTGTACCTATATAATAATAATAACTAATCATATAGTTAATTAAGGCAAATTAATTTTAAAAATAATAAATTAATTAAAAATCTAAACATACTACTTTTCAACTGTACACCATAATTTAAAGAAAGATAAAGACAACATTTTATCTTGCGCAATTAAAAAAATGTGTGTTTAAACTTCACAATTTATTATATAGAGATAGTATTAATATTAATAAAAAATAATAGACCGTATTGTAACACATACCAAATTAATTATTCCGTATTATACAGTAAGTATTATATCACTCATATAAATAATTAATAAGGGTTTACATTAGGATGTGATTTGAGTGATAAATTATTCCAAATCCAGGCAGACATATTGTAATTAGCGGCCATTTTTGTCGGAGTAATTGTGATAAAATATTGCAGCATCCGTTGATGTTATGATACATAGTTAATATAATATGGGTAGATAAATAATAAATATAAGAATACCAGAATATTATATTATAATTTGTATAAATATATATCTTTTGGACCAGTAAGAACCATAATTAAATGTATTATAATATTTTATTTATTTATTATTTATTTATTTATTTATTTATGTACCAAACTTAAATCTTAACTTAAAATATAATCATTACGTATACAGGATAACTTATCTCTACAAAGAGATCTCTTCCAGCCACCCAAAAAAAATTATGTGCGAAAAGATATTTATATGATATTATATCAATTCAAAATAATAATATTTATAATAAAAAAGATTTCATTACATGAAAACGTAATATTACAGACAAAATGTAAAGGAAAAATACTTATATTGTGCAGTAATTTCCAGAAATTAGAATGTTTAAATGCTTACCTTGAAATATGAATAATATTAACCGCTTGAAACGACTTGAAATATGAATAATATATGGATTTCCAAATATATTTATATTAATTATTTATGCCCTAAGATTAGATACGATCGTATATTATATAATTATTCTCGAATTTAGTTAGCTCTTACGCACCTAACTTGATGAACTCTTGGGCAATGTATGACTATGTATACAAAGTCCGAATTTATTTAAATCCTAATATATTAGTCACGCAGCAATTTTTTTTTGTTGATAAAAGTTTTAATTTAAATATATTTATAAATAAATTTGCCATATGTTTATTGGGTTTACAAATAGGACATACATTAATTATTTAATTTAAAAAAAAGAATACACTAGGTTTAGTACACTCTTATTATTTTATTTTATTAATAATACGTTGGAATTGTTAAACATTGAATATATTATTTTTTTATATGTTATCTAGAAATAGGTTGAATATTACCATTACTTTCACAAAACAATATCAGTTTGAGATAAAAAAGGTTTATATTATTTTATGTATCTTAGATTTCAGTTCAAAAGGAAGTCATATTTTCTACAGCAGTAGTGGTCAGGGAAACGAAACGTTATTTACAACCATTTCTCCCTGCATCGTTCGCGACAGAACGTTTCGGATATAAGAGAAGAAAGAGAGAGAAGTAGTGGTGGAAACTAAATCACGGCACCCCCCCTCTCAAGCGCAGCGTCCAGTACTAGCAATATTAAGTTGCAATGACCAAGTACCTGCCTGCTTGTTACGCGTCACTTTTGATAAAGAAACGACACTAATTCATCTTAATCCATATACCACCGGGCATCAACTCCTAAAGGGTTTTCCACCTAGCTAAAAAACCCCTGGTCTAATTCTAACCAGGCCCAAACTACAGTGTGGATTGATCAGACCCACATGTAGGTGAAGAGTTTTACAATAGCAGCTCTTCAACACACTGCATTACTGTGTAGAAACGGACTTCCATAATAATTATCAAAGCGGTTGTATATATAGTAAGCACTCGAGAAAATTTTAATAGCGTGATTCAGAACTCGAACGCTGATTGGACGTTTGGTATAACAAGTAAATTATTGTACTCTTATAATAGATAACTCTACAAATAGACAAAGTCGTCAATAAGACAAAGTCGTCAAAAACTGTCTGTGATTGATTTTCCTAATATAATTTTAAACAAGTTTTGTGTGTTTTTATTAAAAGATAGTGCAATTCTTGAGGAAGGTTTAGATTAATAGTATATTACAGGTTTATGTAATTTAAAATATAACAAATATTATGGTTGAAGAAGTCGTGCAGTCTTAACAATTTTGACTACTTTGAGTTTTAAATGATTAATTAGAGAGTTGTAGATCTACAAAAATAGTGTGAAATAGTCTGTGATAATATTTCTCTATCTCTTTTGGTTAACTCACATTACTAAAGCAGTTATTAATAAAATCTTTCAATTTAAAGTGTTATTTAAATTGACTTGTAAATTAAGTATTTTGATAACTATAATTTTCCAAGATTTGAGGAACAAATATAAGAACAAATTAGAATAAATAGGAACAAATTAGTAAACTCAATACTCATAGTACGGTTTATCTTAAAATGACGTATATGACATTCGTTCTGTTATCTTATATTTGATTTATTGCTATCTCACATTTGTAACTTATGAAAAAAAAGTATGTTTAATGAATTTAATATGATTATTTGTATTATTTGTAAAACATACTTCCATAATACACAGATAATCAGAGGTATTTCTTTAAATATTACGAGATTACTTTTCTAAACTAATCCATAGCACAGAATACACAGCGAATTCAATGTAAAAAATACAAATCCCTTGTGGCTTACCTAGGTCTTTGTTATGATGGTAGCTGGCTTGTTAGTGCTATATTTATGCTCTGATATCAGATAAAGAATAAATTTATTTACAAAAGATAGTAGCTATAATCGTAATGTAGTATACTGGTTATTATTTATTATTATATTTGAGAAACACAGTATTTGACGGTTTTAATTACATCACTAATAATCTTACTATACATTTTTTTAAATCAAGATTCAGAAAGACTAAATATAATTTTAACGTATGTTTATACGTTTGTTGCATAAGTTTAATTATCAGATTTTTTTGTTTATCAGGGCATCGAGATAATACCTAGCTGGTGATAGGGAATGAAAATTCAAGATAATCTGTTCCACACGACGGTTTGAAAATCATCATCTTTCCTTTAAGGGATGAGGGGGTTACTAACTGCTTAAATTCAGTTATTTAAGTTTCTTTGCTTGGATTGATTTTCCAAATTATTTGTAATATTAAATTCTTCCAGATAATATAGTTTGGCAGTTAAATATAAATAATATATATAATAAATGAAAGTATATAAAAATAGAGCTTAATACTTCTTTATTTCCTGCATTTTGATGATTATGCTTCTGGTCATTCTGAAAGCCTGCCTAAAATGTTTCCATTGATAAAAAAGACAAAGCAAGTGAGGCTAACTTTTTCTCTTTATTTTTTGAATGTGTGACTGGACAAAGATAAGTATCGGTCTCTCATCTTGTCCCTTTTATTATTTATTAGACCCTGATACTCACAGGCCTCTTTATGGCTCCCCTATTCTATGTATAATAATTCTGTGTCTTACACTAACGTACGTAAGTACAAGATCAGCTCAATTGTCTTGTCTTGTCTTCAAAGCTGAGCGTACATTATAATACAGTCAATTTTAGTATATTCATTGGGATATAACAAACAAATAAAAAAGACAAGTCTAATATTTAAAAAAAGTACCTACTTGAACTCCATTTTTTAATTTTCAAAGTTAGTGATAACACAATAATTATAACCTGTAGGTATTAGTCATATATTTAATCTGAAGTAAAGTTCACGAATTAAGATTTTTTATAGGCATGGATATTTAAAACAATTCACTCTCGATAGAAGAAGCGTTATTCTTAAGTGCAGACGAGGGGTCTAATTTATTGGGAGTGCCGTTCTGAGATAAAAACGCCTTTCAAGAACTAAGTAAAATATAGAGTAAAATATCTGTTAACATAGTAGGTAAGTGTAACATTCCCTTAATAGCTTACTATAAACAGTTCTATTTTATGATTTTTAAATTAATTTGATTAATTATTGAAGTAAAAAAATGTGTAAAGTAGCATAATATTTATATAAATATAAAATGAAAAATAAACCGATACGGGCAGGGATTCGAACCCGCGACTACTGGGGAACCGTCCCGTCGCTCTACCAACGGAGCTACCGTATCGCTGTCCGTCTCGGTGAATTAAGCATTCTATATGTGATCGTCTTTATCGAGACGGTGGTGACATCTATTAGGTTTCTTTCGAAAATCCTAACCAATTAATGTTTGAAAATATCTATAAACATGTATAGCCATGTTAAGCTTATTTAAATTTATATAAATATAGAATGAAAAATATATTTCATTCATAAGACGATCACATATAGAATGCTTAATTCACCGAGACGGTCAGCGATACGGTAGCTCAGTTGGTAGAGCGACGGGTCGGTTTCGCAGTAGTCGCAGGATCGAATCCCTGCCCGTATCGGTTTATTTTTCATTCTATATTTATATAAATTTAAATAAGCTTAACATGGCTATACATGTTTATAGATATTTTCAAACATTAGCATAATATGTTAAATGTCTTCTTTATATTCGATGTAACTTTCCGTTATATTCATATATAAGTAAGAATCGCTTGTCTTGTACCACACCGTCCACGCTGTTAAGTGGAGTCCCACATTATTGCCAATAAACCGACCTACTAGACCACAAGACCACATATAGCCACATATAATCACATATAGCCACATATAACGTTATGTAAGCTATGACCGGAATGCACTGCACTATTACGTAATACCTGATAACTTATAAAGCGTTAATCTGATGAATCATATATGTCGATTAATATAGTGATTTGATGTTTTATGATGTAAAAACTAGGATCTGAAGCAATGTAAATAATGTCAAAATTAACCCAATTAAAGTTTAAAAACTGAACGAAAACACCAATAGCGGACAATAAGTGGCGTGAAATGAGCGAATAGAAAACGAAACTCCAAGCTCGGAAAAACAACCAGGTATTCAGGTTGGAATGAACCAATCACCGTGTTTTACACTCGAAGATTTTTTGTTTATTGGTAAAACAAGGTTTGAATATCAAGCATTTTTAGCGGTGGATATTTTAACTAATAAAGTTGATTATTTTAATTAATCCATGCTACAATAATTTAATAAAGATATTAATTTGCGTTTAGATCTGGTATTGATTTGTAAATTTGGCAGTTTTGTACCATTTTTGGTATAATAAAATGTATATAAATCCCCATTTTAGAATAAATTGATGGAAACTTAACTGTTTGATAACAAAAGGATAACTGAAGTATTTATACTTAAGTCCTTTTCAGATCTGAGACGTCGCAAGAATCGGACCTTTGATGTTTATTTTTTTTCCAACTTGTGTTGTTTTTTTTTAATTTTCACGGAAAATTTCGTTCAATTTCTTTTCTCGAGTTCTTGTTTCTTTGTCTCGTAATACGCTCTGCCTTTCCAGTTTACCTTTTTCACTTTTGTTTTATTGTTATGTGATTAAAATTTGTTACTGAAAGTGTAAGCATCTTTTCTTTGTATATTGATATTAATTTTGTCTCTTTTCTTTTCGTTTTCTGGAGTGTGTCATGTTTCAATATCTTATTTTTATTAAATCATTTTTTTTTTTCAAATATGAATGATAATATATATGATGTATTGAAGATGTATGTCAGTTGTTTTGCACAAAGAAAATAAGCTTATATATTTTGTATAACTAGAAATATTAAATAAAAATTAATTTGTAATCTGATGGATAACAAATATTTAGTTATTATATGTAAGGCAATAATTAAAAATATATCAATAATATACTCAATAATTTCAGTAATATAAAATAAAACCCAAAAAGGTATATAAAAGACGTATTAGTAATTAAATCCAATAATTACCAGCTCGGAAACGAGACGAAGTATCAATGAAACCTTTTTTTTACTAAATTTCCTAATGAAAAAGACAAGTGAACCGTATATGCCCCAGTTTTATTGAAATTCGCTATATTTACTGCAAATAGCAAGCTTTAGGATATTCAACGGAAAAATGGTCACGTACAGAGTGGATTCAGAACAATCCACCCGCACTGAGTCGAACATGCAAATGGTTTTTCGAAAATCTATTTTATTGTAAACGCAATAAGAGCTATTTACGGCTACAGCTATTTCTGTATGCACCCAGCATGCCTGGTCAAGTCTGGGAGCCATAATGTACTCGGGTTTACTCCATACAAAATGCAAAAAGTTTTGCGTATCGGTGACTGATGAAATTGTGAAAGGTTGACTTAAATTATTTTGTATATATTTAAAATATTTTATAGTAAATTTATCATAATTTTTTTAAATCTTTTTGGAATCAACTTATTAACGAGTATTTTTTAAGTTATCACAATTATTTTTAAACAAAATTGGTTACACGTTGCCATTTTCGCAATAACTAAGAGAATTTTTTTTTCCTTCAGAAAGGGTTTTGTGAACAATAATTACAGTTTTAAGCAGTAAGGTAAAAAAAAAACAATATATCACATTAAAATAATTTAATTATTTATGTGTTATGTTTTATGTGCCATGAACATATTATGATTTCTTAATACGAATCACATACCCCCAAATTCAAAATTTGGTACAGACATTCAATTTATTTTTTTATTTTATTTTTTTATATTGTTAATATTCAATATTATAAATGGTTATAGCAATTTATTTAACTTTACCTTATCAGCTAAAGTTTCTCTGGATCACTCAAATGTTGTCACTTGCAATGTGTACAATTTTATTCACTCATTTGCGAGTTTTTATGCCGACTGTACTCGTTAACACGAGTACTGTCGGCATACAATATTTAATAATGAACGTATTTGCAGTTACAGAAAAGTTTACCAACGATGATTGCGTGTTTGGTTCCAGAATTCAGAGGAACCAGCTAGAAAGTTTAACGAATACCCGCGAACTCTGGCATATGAGAGGTTTTGGAAGATAAAGTTGGTCAGTTTTAAAATTTTCCGCATATTTGAAACAGTGAAGTTTGTAATTGAGGTGTTGTTTTCATATTTTTTTATTATGAACCGAATTTTTAACTGAACTACAGCTTATGCAAAAATTTTACCACTCTAGTGCTCTTAATCTATATAGCAATGTTAATGTGTATTTTTAATCTGATTCATTCATTAACTACAAATAACTTATCTTAGTACCTTTATATAGATGAGTATTTCTAATCTTATGTATCACAATAAAGAACTGGATGCAAATGAACAAAGAGAAAACGAGTACTCAAACTTCTTTGAAATTTTATAAAAAATCCATAATTATAAATAAAAAAGCCCCATATTATAATACAATTTAATAAAACTTCATTGTAAAATATTATAATATATTATTAGATAACATTTATTAATAATATAACAAATCACAAAATCACGTCTCCCGCATTAGCTTCTTCAAATGTCAAACTCAAAAGGGTATTTTGTAGACAAATTGCCAATCAGTAGGACAAAATTTGCCAAGGTGTCAATCAGGTTTCCCTCCCCCTGAACTGGGACACACTGCGCACTAAATTCAGAACCTGTTCACCTCTTAACCTAATTTATTTAAAACATTAACATTTTAAATTTAACCTACATTTTCGTACAATTGAAACAACCTTGTATTTGGAGTCCATTTAATATATGTAATAATTTTCATTTTATATCATCATATTAAGCGATTAAAAATTGTTAAAAGTCACATAATATGAAATATATGACTAGGAAACTTTCCACTTAATTATAAGAATAACCGTCTGGAAAAAACTCAAGAAATCCAATTTCAACAGATTCAACCATCAGTCAAGAGAACGTCTAAATCCTAAGGTAGTCGGCTGTACGGAAGCGCTCTGGATCACGACAAAAGATGGATGTACATCACTGTGGTAATTTACGAAGGAGCGAGGCGTCTTTGACTGCTATGGAAAGGGGATTTTTCCGAGTGAGATTATGAATTTTGCCATACCGAGATACAAAGGCATTAGCCGACAAATTGAAAGACTATTATATTTCTTGATTTATGAGGTGCCTGCCTATTTATCAGGGCGTTAAATTCAGAAATAAAGCGGATTCGCCGCCATTCTTAGACGGTTACGTGTTGTATTTTTTGGCATCTGATAAAAAGTAAATGTTCTTTTAATTCATCAGAAATTTTGGGAATTTTATTTTAACAAACATTATGGTATTAAATAATAATCTCTTATTTTGACAAAATATAATTTAAGACCAATTTTATATATATGTAAAATAATTTGATGAATACGGGACGGCGTCCCAGAGGTCGCGAGTTTGAATTTCTGCCCGTATTGATTATTTTTCATTCTATATTTGTTTAAAATTAAAAAAAAATTATTGTAGAAATGAAATGGATATAAAACTCTGTGACTCTCGCATTCTGATATTTGTATAAAACATCTAATAACTATAGAGATTCTTATAGTTTATGCTAAGATCGTATGCAAATCTAAAATATACTAATTATTTACGCAGTTTACAAAATATTTATGTAATTAATATACTAAACCCTTAAAAACCCTAACATAATTGTTGGTTTCATACCTTCTTCTTTAAAAAAGATCGCTGCGTTTCTACTAATTCGAGTATGAATATGATATACATACATAATCCGAATTACTCAAGTTGCGCGTCTTCCAAGTAACATCATCAATTAATATCTTTTAGATAATATTATAATCTATGCAAATGATCTCAGCGACTGGCAAATTCATTTAGCGGAAATTTAATTTACAATCACAGATATATTCAAGGACTTATACTCTTAAATATTGAACATATATATAAATTGCTTATAGAATAGAATTCTGATTCACAATCACATTTAAATTTAGCAGGAAATATTTCTTAAAAGCATTTGCCGTTCGTGAAAACGAATAAGAGATTTTTGGTATTACCCAAAAATCACTGTGGTGCACTTCACTCCATATTGAATATAGAATTTATATATAGATAAACACTATTTACGAAATAGTTTTATTTTAATTAATGAATCAATTACAGACTATTGAGTGGATTAACAAAAATAAAGATCATGTATTGAGTGATAAAATTTAATACCATAATATCCAGGACAGAGTCACGAACTTTAGCTATTGCTTATCCGAAGATAGCTAATCCAAATTAATAAAATAGAACCTTGGAAAAGTAATCCGTCAAATGTGAGAAGATTAACGAGGAAAATATTTCAGACGTAATCCAACGCAATACTAAGATGTCACAGCGAGAATTAATTCAGTATAAGTCCATGACATATGATGATTTGTAAGTCATTGCTTATTTCATTTATGTGATAGATCGTTTGGAAGTCATCCAAGAATTATGTTAGACTTGCAAGCGACGCGTGATTCTATTGTGACTAGAATGGAAGCGACAAAATTTGTTTGAGGATTTTCGCATTGTTGGATCGTTAGATAGAATCTTGGGGACTTTATTTGACATACTTCCAAGGATAAGCCCATACACATGATAAAAATCTGTCCCTTATCTTTTTATGGGCCGCAATAATAGAAAAGTGTGTTAATAAAATAAAAAGCGTTATTATTATTTTTAAATTTAAATAATAAATGTTATGTTAAAATTTGTACTGTACTTAGACACGTGTCTAAGTACAGTACAAATTTTCTACCTAATTGAAACATTTGTTTTGTAAAATTTTATGTAAAACTCGACTACAAAATGACATCTAATTAAGAAAAGTCGAAAAATCTCCATTTCTTGTTCTGGAGGTCACAATTAAAAAAAAGGGCGCGAGAAATTGCTACGAAATGATAGCTGAGATTTATTAACAGCATTTGTCGTCCAGCGTCAGAGGCACTTACTGAATTAAGGAGGGTACACAGTGAAAAAATACTTGGCAGTTTTTCTTGTCACCTTTTGACTTGGATCTTTCGGGAAAAGTAACAAATGATGATTTAGTAATAGGATCTGTAACTTCTGATTGAAAAGAAAAATAGACATACTTTTATGAAAGACTTCATTTTGTTAGAAGACTATTTTGAATTTAAAAAGGTGCATTGCAAGTCCTGGAAAAACAAGCGCACAAATAAATGTAGGAAACATTTTAGTAAGATCGTAATAAAGATCCTAGTTTACTACTTTTTAATTATACTAGCTAGTACAAGTTTTTCATCAAAAGTTGAGGCGGTTTTCCATTATGCAAGCCAACCTCCATTCCAAGTAAATTTAGTTTTAATCTCGGAACAAAAGCGTGGTCTTGAAAGAGATGTACCTACGGCAGTTTTATAGTAAGTTAGTTTTCATTTGAGAACTTCAAGAAGCTTCCAGTTTGAATTGTATTACCGTTTGTGTCGATAAAGCAAATATTTGGAAGTTATCGACATTTAAAATAGATTTTTTAAATGTGGATTCCAATTTAGTGTTTTTTTTTTAATTTGAATGTATGACACGAATGTAAGTAATATGTTATACTTGTTAATCCCAAGTATTAAAATATTTCCGCTCGGTAACTAATTGTCTCTTTAGTTTTAGTGCGGTAAAGTTGAAATTCAAAACTACTTTTACAACTCCCTCTGTCTTTAGTCTCCTGTCCCATGTCTTCTTAAACTCTTTCTATTCAATCTTCAATAGAGGAAAAGCGTTTATAAGTCTTTGTTCGTTGGAACATACCAATAGAAGAACCACTTTCTTGTATACATATGTTAATATTTAATATTATAAAGAGAAACTTTCTTAAATACCTTTCTTTTTTCTATCTACTTGAGGAAAAGCGGTACATAAAAGATCTAAACTTGACAAGTTATCAAAACGGATGAACCCTTTGTTACTAAAAGTTGGCACCAAGTGGGGCATTAAAACCCTTAAACTCAACAATATTAGGTAAAGTAGGGAGCCATGATAATCCTCAACTCAACAAGGGTCTTCAGATTCAGAAGTTGAAGAAACTGCAATTAAATGTTATATGAAAATACAATATTTATTATGTGTCAAATTTGAGACGTATAAAGTATACTAATGTCAGATTAATAATGATTTACTTTGTAAATATACTTAAATTTGCTACGAAACTATGCATCTAATTTTATATTTTAATCCTGAATTCCAAAAAACAAATAAGTGACAGATTGACATACTTATAAAGTAAGATATTAAGAGTGTCGGGTAGAATAAAAATATACTTTTGAATCCTTGAAAACCCTAGATGAAAACTAACTTAGAATAAAATATATTTTCCCTTCAACCATAAATCTATTCCCCAACGTTTTCCGTGAACGTAACGTAATAGACATGCTTTCTCAGGTATAAATTCAAAGATTTCCGTCACTCTTATCGCCACGCGCCAAGGATGCGTAATAAGCAATTCAGGGAACTGTCCCCAGATAACGAGTTGGCTAACAGCACAAACTTCGACCCACTTAACACTAACCTCGTAAGTAGAACACATTTAAAACATTATTATAACTTGTCGCTTATATTCTGTGCTTATTGCTAAAACATCATTTAGATTATGGATGATTTACTATTCGTTTTTTAATTATCGTCCAACTCTTGGCTACAGATAGGTGTTTTATTGGTTTGATCGGTATAACAGTTTGCAGTAAAATTTAACGACTTGCTCGTAAAATATAGTTAAGTGATAAATATATAGACGTTGTGACGATTAAATTTTCCTCGTTTATGGGTATAGTTTTATCAATTCTAGACAGTTTTAGCTATAAATCGTTGAGTAATATGAAAAAGAACATTGGAAGAAATTACTCAGTTGTGACAAAACTAGTAAAATAAAATCGTGTTTATATTATGTAATATACATCCATGGATGATGAAATAAAAACCTTCATCTCAGAACCCAAACAGCGCGGAATAAAATTACTCTATTCTCAAATAATCCTTAAAAGGCCTGGTATTTTGACTTCCCCGCGAGATATAAATTGTCCGTGGCTGGCTGAAAAATTACGTTCCTCGCATTCGTTTGTTTTGTGCTGTTCGCAATTCCTTCTATTACTTCAGAATACCCAAAAATAAACCCTATTACAGCGTACAAGGGTACAATATCGAGTTCTTTATTGTGGATAATATGGAAATTGTTTCACGCAATGTATTATGTACTTCAAGTGACGCATCTTGAAATAGGCATAATCTTTGCTTTATACATTTTGATGGCACAATAATGGAATCATTTGGAAATTTTTTTTTTTTTTGTACAAAATTCCGTAATTCTATTTTTTTTCGTTTCTTATTTACTTTGCAAATATAAAAATATAAACATATTTATAAAAATATATTTTGAAGATAATAAATGAAACGCCCTTACTCAAATTCAAGTTGGTATTCATGTAAAGAATGTTATTAACGGTAATTTTTTTATGAGAATATCACCTCAGTAACTTTTAATGTTGTTTTATACATGTTTGTTGTTAGACTAAGATTTTAATTGCAATTTAATATGATTTTAACGAAGCGGTGTTATCTACGTTAAATACGTTTGTTTATGTATGTGTGTGTGAGATTATAATTTTATTGTATTGTCAAAATTGTCTAAAAATCCGTTAGCCATATTTTTCACACAACTAATGACATGACTTGTAAAGGACAGACTATTTTTTATCCCAACAAACATACGTGACGTGAAAAACACGTTGCAACCATATTTTATCAAAGTTATTGTGCTGCTACTATTTAATAATTTATTTTTTAAAGTATTCCTCTCCCTTTCAATAAAAGTATAGCCGTGGGCTAAATTTATTTATATATATTTAAAAGGAAAAATTACAGATATACATTCCAGTTTTGTGTTGTATATGAAGCTAGATTTAAATTATGACAAGACATCCCATGGGGTATGTTCAAAAACCTTCTTTGAGATAACATTCTGTATTAATAAAGAAGTATAAATTATTGTAAGATGCTTACGCGCTATGCGGTTCTTATATACTAACACAAAATAACCATACATTTTTGTTTAAATTAGTAATTAGTCTTTTAAGTAAATGTAACTGACTAGGAAATTAAAAGTTAAAAATAAAATAAATCTTAATATTTATGAAATCATATCTTATTAAGAACTAGCTATATCTAACAAATGATTATTAAGTAACTGAGTAATTAAAAATTTTAAATTAAATAAATATAGAAAAAAAAACCCCGTATCTGACAGGGATTTGAACCTCCACCTCTGGGAAACTGTCCAACCGCTGGACCAATTGAGCTACCGTATCACCAAAATAAATAATCTATATATGACCGCCTTTATCGGGACTGTGGTGACATCTATTAGGCTTTTTTCGAAAATCCAAACCAACCTTACCTTATTATGTTACATTGTGTATTTATTATATTTTATATAATCTTAACATGGCTATAACTTCTTAAAGATATTTACAAATATGTGTAACCAACGTAAGTAAATATATATGTAAGTACAATAACTACAATCTGATAGTACTCTTAATTAAACAACCATTGAGCAATCAATGCTATTCCTCACAAACTCGTTAGCTTACAGAGTAGTCTTTCATTATTTAACTCTTATCTCCGACCTGCCTGCACCAGCGAGGCTGTACCCTGAATCCATCCAAATGAAGAGGGTGAATGGTACATTGTACGTCACCCTATTGTTAGATTGAGAAATTCGAAATTGTTATTTGAGCAATTTGACGTTTATATAAATAAACTCTTTCATTTAAATTGCTTTTGTTATCAAAATAATTCTATTTTAAATTTGTGACACGATTTAGCCGGGAATTGATACCGGCTTAATAAAACGGATGCTGGGAATTATGATGTTCTCGAATTTTATTAATCGGATAATCTGTGCGAGGTGAGGTTTTTTATTATATTGCTGAGGTATTTGATATTTTCACTGAATATAATTGAAAAATATATTGTTAAATCTTTTGTATGCTGTTTGGATCACGTTGTTGGAAATTATAAATAAGATGTTTTAAAGCGATGTTAAACTTTGTATATTCGAGTATTTTAGTTTAACGTTGTTTATGTATTACATCCGACTTTAGAAAACAAAACTCAATTGCAGTTTTAAAGCTTTCCTACAAATAGTAGTACGGACAGTTCGGACAGTTATTTCTGATAATAAGATTGGATTCGGTTAGGATGTGGTGCAGTGTGTAAGCGGCCTAAGGCTACATCCGCCCTGAAAGGAGGCATGCTTAGCGCTTGGAGCCTAACGAGCCCCCTAGCGAATAGTTTAGAAAAATTAACGTTCTAGAATGTATGCGAACGGCCGCACTGACGCACGGCGCCTATCTTGTCGCTTAGCGACAATCGAATTAACAAACATCGGTGTTTAGCCACTAGCCTATAGGCGCTAAGCAAGCCGCCTGTCTGTGTGGACGTAGCCTAACAGTAGAATAAATTAGAACAACAACAGGAAATGCCGCACCCGCTTTATTATCAGTACGTTATCAGTTTTAGGAAAAATCTGTTTTATATATTTTAATGGTTACTAACTAAAGTATTTTGAATATTGTTTTAATTATATTAAAAATTAATTGTTGTTTGAAATAAACCAATTGAAAAGATATAACCGTTATAACAGGAAAAAATATCTATCTTCAGTACATTATCTGATAATAAATAAATTCTCTCAAATTTAAATAAAGATCGAACATAGATCTGGTTCATCAGTATACCACAAAATATTATTGCAATATAGGAACGAAATAAACTGAGCTAATATAACATGGAATACTAAAATTCTAAGATAAACATAGAACGTGAAATCACATTGCGTTATAGAGCTTAAATAAATACTAGAATGCTGAGGAAAGGTCAAGTTGAGATGAGATTGGTACTCCAAGATTGCTCTAAGTTCTTTAAGTCCATTAAATGTTATTAAAACTTAATAACTGATAGAAGATAATTATAATAGGGTTAATAAGATAGCGTCTCCACCCGTAAAGAGACACGTAATAACTAGACAAGTGGACAATTCTAGTTTAGTTATAAACCACTGCTCGGAAACACAAATATATGATGTGAATATGACCCCAATCGTTCAAGTCATTCAGACGTCACAAGATCACAAAACACATAACTATTATTTGCACGCATATATGTGCACGTATTTTCATATATTTAGAAATGAAGATATTTGACATTAATTGATTGAGTGATTGATATAAAGCAACCTTTTTTATTTATTTGGATGAAAAGATAATATTATTAAAATATAATTTTAAATCATAAACTTTGTTTTGAATTTCTGACATCTGTCAAACACAGGAAAATATATATAAACAGAGCTTTTTTGTTCTTTTAATTAATTTTATCGTTTAATTTCACTTTGACGAAGTGTGGATTTAGAGAAAGTTCGAATGAAATATGTCGGGTAAAGTTATGAGTTATATGGAGAAAATTAATCAAAAACTTATACTGGATTATGTCCATTATATTAAGCTTCTGTGTATAATAAACGTTCTAATATCAATATAATCTTATGAGCATTGAAATAAGTGCACATAAATTAGCTAATCTCAAGACTTAGTATACTATTCTTATTTCAAAATTACACTGCAACGGATCAACATTATCCAAAATTCAAATTTTTCGACTTCAACTCCATTTCCCACGTGGATAACGCAAGCACTACTAAGATTAGAAGCTGCGGTGTCAAGTCGAGCAGATGTTTCATTTTTTACATTTCCGTAAGTTAAGTGCTGTACCTAAATTATACGATGACTTGCCAAATCTTTCTACGTTAGAGATGAACCGGCGTAGCCCTTGGCTCCGAGCCAAATTCCCTCGTCACCTATCTCTGAACTTTATGCCTCTTTATTTCCGCTATTTGCAAAAGCCTTATAGCTTCCATAAACTTAGTTGAATAATAATCGTCCATGTAGATTTGGAAGTTGCCGGTTTTGGACATTTATCATAAATCATATATTTTTGTAAGGTTTATATGAAAGCTTTTTCTCTTGATAAATGGTGTCGTATTTCATAAAAATATTTTTTTATACGTAAAATTATAACTATAAACAGATTTACGGTTAGCAAGTCGTAATTGAACTCGTTTATTAATAAAACCTCTTAAAACATTGCAAAATTTGAAACACCGGGATATATACCATGTTAGACTTCCCAGCCCTGCGGGTAACTTGCGAAGGTGAAACAGCTAATGTTTAAAATACGAGGCGTAAAGTTTCATACACCTAAACTCCACATTTGAGTTTTGTTTAACTTTGTCTATATTTTATCTTGACTTATTTTGACTTTATTTAAGTATTCAGACTAAAGAGAGAATGGTTTAATATAGCCCTTTGATCCACTTTTTATGTTTTTAGTATTAATGTGCAAAAAATATAACTATTTTGATGGTGCTGTAATTTTTTTTTATATGAGCGGATACAAAAAAGCAGATAAAATTTTCTGTAAGCAAATAAAATCCGAATAATAAAAATAAATCACCATGTTCGTAACAAAAGTAAATAAATATAACCAGGTGTCAACAAAACAAATAGAAAAAAAATAATATTGTAATTCTCACACGTTTTGAAACATTGCCACAGCTGCATGAAAACAAAACAGGGTTTTAAATACAAAACGAACTCTTTGATGTTTGGAACAGAACTAATAAAAATATGTCTATTTGCTTGCTATTTTACCGAACGCCTGATTAAATTTGTTTATTTTGTAGCAAGCGAATTGTTTTTGAATTGTTGTTTATACCTAACACGTTCGAAAAAAAAATGTTTAAAAAATAGTATTCGATGCAGTTCTCTTTTGTTTTGTTCTATTTTTAAACCACACTAAAATTTTTGAATATCTAAACTAAAAACAATAAAAGCACGGTCGAATCTGTTTTACCTATATATACACATATATTTATTTATATATGTGTGTAAATTATTAATCCAAAGAGTTAATTACTTTATGTCTGTGTGTGACACAGAGAAACCAAAAGTCTAACAAAATATAAAAACTTCGCCGTTACTCAAATTTATAGTTATATATAATATTCAATTTAAATTTCTTTTATTTTACACTTTGATTTTTTTAAAGAAAAATAATGGATGCCTGGCTATTATTACTAAAATAAGGTCTCAACAACGAAAGTTGATAACAACAAAATCGTGGACATCAGAAATTTTATAACGTTAATAGAACCAAGAAAGGTCAAGTATAGAAGGTTGGTTAGGGCTTAAGAGTTAATTGGTTGTCGTGACCAAAATAACAAACTAAACTTTTAGGGAACAGTTAGAAGCTGAGGCCTTGTTCAACATTTATTTTCTGTTATATACTTGCTTCAGAGATACATTACTTCTTTCGTGATTAATATTTGTCTTTAAATATAATTAATGTTTATAACAGTGTTTTATTAAAAAAATCTTAATTTATTTTGCCAGTAGCTTGATCAGCGCTGTATAGAAAAGAAAACTGTCTTTATGTTATGTTAGATAATTATATAATAATTATATTTCTGTTCATCTTGTAGATATGTCTTTTTCAAGTTTGTTCAAAATTTAATAACAATCGGTTGGAAGATAACGTAACAAATAAACAAACAAACATTTATTTGTATGTAATATAATGCTTATACATTTTGTAGAGTCATATTAAGTACATAATAGTAATGTTAATCAATTTCACATGGTTTATTTTTTTTTAATTGTGCTCTATTTTATCGTATATTTGGAATATATTACAATATTCATTAAATTTTAAACGGCGTACGCTAACATCCAACCGTGACAGGTATGTCAGTCTGCCTGTTTTGCATTTGATAGACATCCTAGCAATATATATGCATACAAAACACCTCCATTTAAAGTTATCGAGTAATATCAGAAATATGGCTTGTTGGATATAAAAATATTATATATATTATATGTTGGGACCAGAGACACTTATAAGTTTAATAAAGGGTAAATATTTATATATTGATTTTCTTATTTTGAGTTCTATTTCAAGTTTGATTCAAGTATCTTTCTGAGTAAAATTTTTATAGAGTGTCAGATATTTTACAGATTAAAAATGTCCATTTTAATTACTGGTTTGATCAATCTTGACATTTGTTTTAATATGATATAAATAATACCATAAATTAATCCTAACTAATTTATTCTTTGCTAACTACATATTTAATGAGGAAAATATTTGCTCTATCTGAAACGTCAGACCAAGTTACAGTAATGACCCATAGCCAATGTATATTCATTACTCAGATAAGACTTATTATAAACAGGGTAAAGTATTACATTTTCACAAGAACGAAGTACAAGTAAGAGGGTAGTTTGAACAACTACAAGACCTTGGTTTGTAACAAAGGGAAAGGTCCATGAATATTAATGAAGACCGATAGAAGCTTGAACATTAAGAATAAAACGTGATTCTGAAACTTTCAAAGAGAATTAACAAGACTTGTACTTTTCAAAAGTCTTTTATTTGTATGATTATGTCATTATAATTTTTCGAATACAATTTTATTCATAACGTTCAAAAGGTAAATGAGGTTCTTTATTTAACAGTTATTGAACTTTTGTGGTTCAACCAAAACCACCTTCTCTCTCATTACACTTTTGTTTCATTTTATTAATATAACGAATAAATAAATTGTATTTAAAATTTTATTTATAACAGATAGACTTAATAATTCTGTACAATAATAAAATAGTATAAATTGTAAATGTTTTTGTTTTGCAAAGAAAACACCGCAATTACAAATTTTCATTACTTCAAATCTTTTATTCATGTTATTAAAATTGAAATTTATTTGTCTAATTATATTAATATAATATAATATAAATATAATGTATATTATAAAGGTCAATATTTATACTAACACTATTTTTGTTTTTAGTTCCGATGCACTGAAATCTGAAACTGATTGTTAAGATTGGAACAATTAGAATATACAAAATGGTTCCGAATGTATAAGGCTCTTCTATCTACTACTAAAGTGGCGGGAAACAATTTGTACTTACTGAATATATATTTCTAATTTTGACAAACAAATTAGGACATAACAATAAAGAACTTTATTTTCAACTGATGTTATAAAACGGAAAATCAGTGGATGTTGTAATGACATATAATTTCACCATAATATGTTGTATCGTAATTGTGACTAGTATTACATGTTTCTTAGAAAATTAATAGTCGTACAATCGAGCACACAAGTCAAAATATATATGGTTTTAAAATCCATATTTACAGTCATTTAATTCATTTCATAAATATAAAACTAGTTGACGCGCTCCGGCTTCATTTGGCTTGATTTCTGAAATTTCTCAGGATTTAAATTATCTATTATTAGGCAAATGAACTTATCTTTCTAAATACTTATAGTTTTTTTTTTATTAAAATTTAGACACTTATAATTAGATGTATAGGAGAGTTTTATACAATTATTCATACCTATTAATAATTCTTATTGGATAGAAGTTACAAAAAAAGAATGTTATACATAATAAGTATATTTTTCAAATATTATCTTTTTAAGCTCAGTATATCTTTTATTATTTTAGCTACGTCGTGATAGTCAGTCAGGACAAACTATTTTAAAGATACAGATACACCGACCTTTAATTATTATAACATAGACTAACTTAAAATAATATATTTAGATATGTAAAATATTAGTTTGTAGCTAATAAACATTTGATTATATTAAGTAATTTTATTATATTTAGTATATAAAATATTGCTTAATTAGTGTTTTACTAATAAAGTAAAGAATATTCAAACATTTATGAAAAAATATATTTAATAATAGTTATTATTATATTTCGTGCACGACTGTAGACATCAATTATGGTACAACTATTTCTACACAAGCGTACCGAATGACTGCACACGCTATGACGACACAGACCCACCACTTTGTATGTAATAATGGTATCAATAAGGTTATTATTATTAAAACAACTCTAAACATATCATTTATAGTTTTAAAACGAATTCGTATCTAAGAATCATAAAAAATATTAACATTAATAAAAAATGATTGGTATATAAATAAAGATTTTCTTCAAAAATGTAAAAAATTCGATAAACGCAATGTGGGTGTGCTCAAAGAGCCAGAGTTTGAAAACTCAAATAGCAAGGAATCGAATGCAATATGAATCATTCAGTGAATATATTCATTCATTGGTTCATTTTGTTATTGATGCAGATGATTACATAAAAGTTGTTCGATTGTTATATTGTTGAATATGCACCATAAGTTCAATGTTATAAAACATTGATTTTTTTTTTGTTTCAATCTTTTGTGAATGATAATATAAAATCCTTCAGAGCCTTATTATACATTATTTTGATTAAAGAACTGAGTATCATTGCGCTCTATATATAAATACTATTAAAGTTTCCAAGAAAACTGTACACAAATTTGTATAACAAAATATAAACATATATATATTTTCTCTTTTTTCTGTACATAACATGACATGATTCCTCAACCTCGTACCATACGTTTCTAGGTTACCAATTAAAACCACCACCACTATTTATCTACATTATACCAGGCGTTGAGGTTGCACAATGGTTGCGAAACCAAGAGGTTGCGAGTGAGAGGTTGCGGCGCTCAGGAAAGGAACAAACAATTGATTTCCGTTCCATTTTATTCTTGCGTATCTCATTGCTACTTAAACTTAAATGTTAATTCCCGTATTATTAAAAAAAACGATAGATTATGTTTCCTGCATATAACAAAGTAAAACCAACATATAACAAAATCAAATATATCCTGAATAATAAAATCGTGTTCAGATAAAACCGCCTGAGCTATTCGGCTCAAGGCGACCGGAAGATGATATATAACTAATTAGGTATGTGTAATAGTTTATGTATAATTATTCAAAATATATTTATAAAGGAATATTACATTAGACGGTCTTACTATCATTTACCAACAAACCGACAAAATGACGCCATTTATAAATAAATAGAAAATTTATAACTAACTTAAGTTTATTGTAATATAGTTTTCATAATTTTACAACTATACCAATTTAATTGAGTTTAACTTGAAATAGCCAACCAATTCCTTTAAGCTGATCTAAATACAAAATAACTAGTACTAATAATATTTCAACAACAATGTTATATATATAACGTAATTTTAGTTTTAAGTTTTTAAAATGTTTATTATCTTAATACATTATATATTGTTTCATATTATATATAATTTCGTTAATTAAAACATAATACCTTGATTGTTTAATAATTAATTATACTTTATTATTTGTATGATTATGAAACCCGCAAAACCCGCAAAAAGTAATGATTTTTCATTCATAAATAATAATTTAATTTGTAAAGAAAATAATAACTCTTTCTGTGAATGTTTCAAATAGAAATACTAAAAGGAATATAGGTATTTGTTCATTTCTGTCCGTGACTCGACTGTTTCAGAACGTAAGACTTGTGACTTCGCTTTTCTCAATCAGAAAAAACCTTTACGTATTTTTAAATTATTAGTTTTCCACATTTGTAGCCCTTTATCCAGTCTGTTTAATCTGAAACGTGTCAAATGAACGCGTAATATTACTGTTTGAAATACTTCTTACGTAAAGTTTGCTTATATGATTTGCATTGTATATTAAAAAAATATATCTATTTATGTATTATTAATTTAATTATTAAATATATTTATTTTGTTAGCGACAACCCTATCGAAATTGTATTTAGTTGGTCCCTATTCTACTAAATGGATACATTATTTCAAATTACAATTAACTAAACTCTAAATTAATTTAATTTGACAAAAGATCTATGTTCCGATATTAATCTTGTCCTGGAACCTAAAAGGACAAAACAGAGACATTTATTAACAACTAGCGGTTGTCAACAACTTCATGTCTTCGTCCTAAGTACCAAGTAATTGTAATAATGCCATTTATTATCAAAGTAATATTGTATAATTTATTGTATAATTTTCAGTTCTTTTGTGCTGGTAATAGAAATTGGAGTATAAATATACTTTTTAATTAGACAATAAGTAATAAATCAAAATTGATACATCAAAAGTTTTCAATATATTTCTAACAGTCAATCTATCAAAACAAACAAAAAAGTTTCAAAAACTAGCTACGAAATCTAAATCAAAATCTAAGAAAATTACAATATTTACAAATCACTGTTTAACTAGCACTTAACTAATATTAAATATATAGAATCTCTACTATACTAATAATATAAAGCTGCAGAGTTTGTTTGTTTGTTTGTTTGTTTGAACGTGCTAATCTTAGGAACTACCTGACTACCTGCCCGAATTCAAAAGTTCTTTTTGCGTTGAATAATAAATTTATTGAGGAAGGCTATAGGCTATATATCATCTCGCTGAAACTAATAGGACTCAAGCAACATTGAAAATGGCTGCAAAAACGGGAAAATATTTATTTTTTGAGAGCTTTCCTGAGCTTTCCTGTACGCTGAGTAAACAGTAAAAGTTACGCAAAAATAATGTGTTATGAAATTGTTCCCCTTTAAAAATTCTAAAAAGAAGTCCGCGACAACATATATCTAGTTATAAATAAAAGCCTAAATTTCTAACCTAAATTCCTAAATCGTAACTTGTAAACATATTGTAACATGCGAATTCCGCAGCACATTAGGTTGCTAATCCTCTCCCCGAATATAGCGAGAACAATGGCAAATGGAATAGCTGAATATCTTAGTATTAATAGTATTATTGAATATTATTACGAGTATTATACATGTTGCGATGAATTCGTTACATCGTATAGCTCTTCATTGGAATGTATGCTTTATATATTTTCTGGTTCATTTAAGTCACCATATCATACTTAATGTGTTTTTTATTTATTCATTTATAAATTATAACACTTTTTTTATAATAAAATGTTTTAATTTATTTTAAAGGTAATTTAACGTTAACTTTTCTTTGTTCATTATTATTATAATTTGCTTTTTACTCGTTATTTTCTGATCAATGATTGTATAACGCTTTATTCTAATACGCTTATAGTGTATTATAAAAGAACCAATTTGCATTAATTTATGAATGATACTAGTATAGTTAATATCTTTTGATTAACTCTCCGAGGTGCTAGGTTTTGATAAGCCTTCAATTATACAAACCAAAGCTACCTATCAAATGAATTAATAATAAAGTTCAAATGTACTTCAAAGGTCAAATAAAGCTGGTTTTCATTTTCGAATATAATTAAAGTTGACTAGTTTAATCATAATCTGAATTTGCATATAAACGTCAGGGGTGTAAGAAAGTTTGGGGTCACAATAATTTGGTTAAACCGTCAATTTCGCGCCAGATGAAGATTATAGCTCGGTGCCTCTGAGACTGGATACGAAACTAGCATTTATGAAGTCGAAATCGTAATTGTATAAATAATACCTTAACTTAGTGAACAATTAATTTAGATAGTAAAAAAAAAGTCTTTTTTTTTTTGCTCTAAATGTAAAGAAAAATAACATATTCTTTATGTTATTGACATAAAATTTATATACTATATAAATTCAATGAATAATAATGTTCAGTTTTTTTTTAATTCAGTAACCTTTACTCTCTTCTATCTGTAAATAACACAATCTCAGAAAAGAGTTTCTACTCATCTTCTTGTAATGCGTGTGAAGCCGTCGGCACCGACCTTGAAATTACGATTACATCTGTAATTTTTTGTAATTAATAAGCTAATTATTCCTATGCTTAAATGTTTCATGAAGACCATAATAAACGTCACTTGTATCATTTAAGGCAAAATATATTAATTAATAATAACAATAACAATAGCATATTGTGTTCTAATTAACTTGTCCTCGGAGCAAAACAAAGAAAAAAAATCGATTTCCCGCGTAGTAACTGTTGTCATGTTAAAATGAAACCATAATAACGACGTATGATTTAAAAATGCTTGGCAAAGCGTATCATATAGTATACGAAGTAATCAGAGCGCGCGGCAACGTGGGTACATTTATGAGAAAACATTACGTCATACATGTTGGAACCGGCAACCGCAGACTCCAGCTGTTTATCATCCGGAAATACTATCGGACTTATCAGACCTTTTTTCCTGTTAAAAAGAGCAATAGTTTATCGCTCTGGTGTGTATTTATTTTATTATTGCGTTTTGTGCTCACCTTAGAGGGACGATCGATGGCACGTGTTACCACACCTCCGGAACAAAACAAAATAAACAAAACTTATAACACACGCGGTTTATCTATTAGTTCTAAACCACTAAATAAAGGCTTGCACTAAAAGTTGTTGCGTATTCACAGAATTTTGATACACCGGCGTACTTATAGTAAATAAAGGAATAAAAACAAAATAAAAAAGAAAAATAAATAATTAAGAAATTATTTTAATGATAGAACTGTAGTATAATGGATCGTTGTTGGCTATAACAATGATAAACAGAATGTATTGTTTTCAATTCGTTATATTCGCAGCGTATTTTAGTTTCAATACACTGTTAACAAGCAAATTTGCTTGCACGCCTTGCTGGCGCGGCCGATACTGAGCGAAATGAACGAACAAAACAAACTGCCTCGAGATATTCTAGCGCTTAAAGCGGAAAACGCAACGGGAAATCTATGTGTGTCCCTTTCTCTCACATTGATACCGAAATACGGAGAATCGTTTTCCTTTTCACAACTAGGCATCGCTTTGAACAACCGAAATTGACTGACTTATTCCTATGGGTTGTTTAACTCTCATTAAAATTTCAAACATTCGTATTGGTTTGTTTTAAAGACATCTTCTTTGAAGTAATGAAATTATTTATGACGAAACTTAAAATAGAATACTGAGAACATAGTCATGGGTATCTTGACTCTATCGGCAACTCTACGAATTGCTTGAGTAAAAACTTTGCTACGAAAAATGCTACAATTTTTACGCTGCTACGGGTTGACCAAACAGCATCTGTGAGAATTTATTATTTAAATTCATGCTTTTAGTAAAATTGATACATCATTTTTTTTATACATGGTGAAAGTTTCATCAAAAATTTATGTTCAAAATCGTTTTGAAATATTAAAATTAAATAATTTGAGTTAAATTGTATAATTGAAAGTTTCATTACTTAACCAGTACAAACTAGAGTTTTTCTTGCTCTGATCTGATTGTTTGTTAAGAATAGAATATACAGGTCTCTAATGAGTGAATTCTCTTTAACTTTCAGAGAAAATAAAACAGTTCATACTGGTAATACGACAAATACTAAAAGTTACTAATGAAATCGGTAAAATTATTATAAAAAATAATCGAATACTTTTAATACTAGAGTATAGAAATGTTGTGTATTAAAAATTAACTTATAAAATCACGCATTCAGTTTACCGCATTCAGTACAAATACGAACACACTTAAACCTTTACATATGAGAGCTACGGAGTAAAAGCCTTGCGGCCATATTATACGCTAACGGCTTTTAATAAACATCATTAGGGTGACCATGATACTTTAATAATAATATTTCATATATACTTAATATTTTTTTTTATTATTTATGTATTTCATCTGAATAAAAATATTCAAAAAATGAACATTTTAAATTGTCACATATGTATTTTTATCCGTTCTAATATAACCGGATTTTTGTACGTGCTTTTTTCTGAAACTATCACTGTTGTTAAAAAATGGTGTTGCATTTGACAGCGGATTTATTTAGGAAGGATATAGACATCGTGCCTATACTTTCTGACCGGAGTTTTGAAATGGGCCTTATAAAACGTGGATAATGCTATTGGTTTCTTGCTTTACAGTTGTTTCTCTGAACTAATGGTTAAAACAATAAAATATAGAGCCCAAGAAAATAAAACGACAATTCCACCAAGAAGCGCCAAAAAAACTTTCCAGTCTTCTCAAAGTGTCAGTAAGGCATTCATTAAGTATTTTTAAACAACACTCAGACTCCAACTAAAAGTCACGAGACGAATTCTAAAATCACTAAGAGTAACGACCTCTAACAAGATCCTCAAAAACGGCTTTCAATGTGTACATCTTCAGCTTTCATTAAAATGTTGTTAGATTAATTGGGACTCCGGATATCAAAGCTTAGATTATAAAAATGAGGCTACTTAATATTAATTTTTAGTTGTTATTATAAATGCTTTGTAAATAAAAATATCTATAAAAGTTTCTAATTTTACTTAAAGGTCAAGTGCGATGGCTTATCTCAAATATTTTTTTTTCTTATTGCCTAATATTGTGACTTCTAAATGGCCCACTCTTTGGATATTAATTTGTGGAGCAAAATAAAAGAAATGGCATATTTCTTAAAAATTTGTTAAAAAGTTTTGATAAAGAGGTGTTTATGAAAACATTCTGTTTTGCAACACTCCTTTCTTCCGTAGAAATATATTTCGTAAAATAAGACGAGAATAAAGAGTCATTCAAGGAATTAAACTGAAAGTAAAAAGTTGAATACAAAAATTAAAAATGTTTGGGAAGTATATTTTTACTTTCAAGCCATATTATGAGAACTTCTGAATTCAATTTCAATTACAAATTAAAGTTTGAATATGTATTAGTACTGGGAATTATAATGAGGGAAAGTATAATAAAAACTTTCTTATCTCTTTAAATTAACAAATAACCAACCGTTCTATTATTTATTAACTGTACATTTTTGATAATCCTTAGAACTAATCTAAATTAAAAAATAAATACCATTGAGAAAAACTGGTAAAATTTTATGGAATGGAAACATTTGTTCTTTATAATTATCAATCCTAAAAATATAAGAGTTTCGTCAGAATTGTAGAGATATTTTTGTTAATAGATATTTAATTTAAAAGCAAGCAATCTTCTTTTAATTATTTATTGTAAAATTGTTTGGTTTATTTTTTTATACATATAATTTGGAATTTGGTTATTTTTTTTTTATCAGGAAAAATTACACACATTGATCTAACCCCCAAGTAAGCAAATTATTTGCTTGTATTAAGGGTGTTAGACAACGATACAAATACATAGAAATACACATATAAATACTGAGAATATATATAATAAACGACCAAACCCAGAAACACAGACATCTATGCTCATCACATAAATGCCTGTCTCCGCCAGGAATCGAACCCGAGCTCCATTGCGCCGTAACACGTTAGGCGTCTGCGCTAACCACTCGACCAACGGGGCGGTTAGATTATGCTTTTGGTGCGTTTCACTTTGTCACATTATGAGTTTTTTTGGTTTTGTCATACATAAAAAAAATCTCTAAGTGCATTATAAACCCAGTGCATTATCTCGAAATAAATATTTCTAATACAATTTTTTTTGCTGACCTTTTCTGACAAACCTTTTATATTAAATAAACTGCGAAAAAAAACTTATAGACATGAAAATTTGAAATAAAATTTAAGATAAGAAACCAACCGTACACAAAAAAACATTCTATACTATTTAAAGTCAAATCCTAGGAAGCCATACAAATTGGACACCCTACTTACAATATCATACTTATTTAAACTTTCTCACAGTTTTACATGAAATATTTCCAAGATTTTATGTTTTAACGTAAAGTTAAAAGTTATTTTACTTTGTATTAGTGATAAAATAATTACACAACCCTATTTAGATTATCTTTTAAATATTGTTTTTAAGTTTCGTTGCTTCGTAGTTTGTAAGATGTCTTATAAAATAATCTTTGCAGTTTATATTTTAAGGGAAGAACTAACATTGTCTCAGAAATTGATCGATGTTATAGAATCGCCGACGGTTATAGACGAATATGCAAATTTACACGATATTAAATAAGTTCCATAGTAGTCGAAAATAATATTATTGTTTTGGTTAAAAAAAATAATAAAAAAAACACAAATTATACAGCATAGACAGCAAAATAAAAGATTTTTGGCCTCCCTTTTCCTCATCATTAATAGTAACTTAATATAACCATCCCTGTCTAAGTAAGTTAGAACTAAGTTTGCTTATTAGTGATAGATTTTAGTTTACTATCCCATAATTCAATGTTCAAAGTGATTATGAAATGGTTCTAAGTTATGCAATTAAATGCAGCTGCAGAGCGACCTTGGTTATTTCGAATATTAAAATGTACTTAAAATTGCTTTTGCAATCATTTTCCACTACAACCGTGTTTTGAATGTTCCTGGAATTAGTTATGTACTCGATAATAGGCTTCACAAATGGCTGATGCTGAGTTCAAAATTAATTCATTTTTTTTATTCAATGACTATTTGTCGTAAAAATCTGTAAAAATTAATATTCCTCATAACAAAAGCCACCTCCTGTACATATAAAACATTATAATAATATATTACTCATACAAATTATAACTATGTTTAGATGATTTTTAATTTTAATTTATATGGTAATTAATTTTGATACTGATAAAACATATAGTAAGTAAATACATGTTTTTTTTCATATGTAATTAAATATGGTAATAACATTGTTTATATTTATTACAAGTATTTTTGAGTTGATTTATAACACCGCTACCGCTTTCCTCGATATAACGCGGTTTGCCTTATAACGCAGGTGTTGTTTCCCGAGAACCACGCTATAACGAGGGTCCATTGTATATATTTTTGATCTAATGGTTATATATTTAATCATTATAAAATACATTGAACATTTATGATTAATTTTTAGTCAGGTTTAGATCCTTTGAGATTGTTTCATAAGATAAACGTAACAAAACACACAAATATTACCTTAGAATACAGTGTACTTCACTACGACATCTTAATTTAATACACCTCATAATATTTAATGAAATGACGTTGTACAATGCAGACGCGTACTTATAGAAAAACAAACGAATAATAACACTGCGGTAAGCCGCCTCTCACTGGCCTTACAACGACACGAATTGCAGTTTACCGGCGACTAAAATCAAGCTATTGTGTTGAAACTTCATATTTTACTTACCTCTTATTCAAATGAGGTATCTTTAATAAACATCATAAATGCTGGTTTATTTTTACTGTACGCTAATATCTTTTTGATATTAAGGAGACACCTCATAAATAATAATTAGCAATATTTAGTTTGTCATACAAAATTTAACAAATATCATAGTGTAATAAACAGAACGGAATATGTTTCGATTATAATAATGAAATAAATTTCAAATTGACAAATAATTATACAACTTTAATTTTAATCAACAATATATTATTAATAAAACATTTCTAATTATGAAATTTGTTTCAAACTCGCTAGAGCTAATATTTGGTTCATTTGTATGTATTTCAATCAAACCGTTGGGTTTAATTGCCTACGTGCCAGGTTGAGATGATGGCAATCCGGATTTACTAGGATCAGATTTGGGTCCTAGTGCGACCTGTTCCAACAGTAGTTCCACTTGGATTATATCAATAAACAGTGAAGTTATGTACCGCACGCCTTCTACAATACTAATTTGCAGTTATGCGTAATTGCTATCATAAAAATGTAGGAGTTATTATTAGGAGAATATTGTGAGAGGTAGTAATGTTTAATTATTTACTTGAATATTAAACAACATTTTAAAATGTTTCAGTTCTTTCAAAACTTTATCTAGTTTATGTTGAGGAAAATATGTAAAAGTGCTCAACTAAAAGTAACCAAACAATAAAAGAAAAATGCTTCACAAAGTGAATGAAACTAGCGGCCGAAACATTAAAGTTTCAGAACAGAAAAATTATGTAAACTGCCTATACACCTGAAAAGGTAATTCTTTTGAGGTACTCTCATCTTTATACGGGTTATATTAACAGACATAAGATGGTGTAAAATATTGTAGTTAGGAGTTCTTTGCTAGTTGAGTCTTTTATTTATGTTTATATTCATAGGATGGTAATCCACATCCTGGTGCCCTCAATTATACGAGGTCTCTTTTTACGAGCGTGCCGAAAGGTATCAAAGATATACACGGATTAATATTACGTTTTTATTTATGTCAGTAAACTAGTATATAAAGCCTATTCTATTTTTCATTGTAAAATGAAATACGGCAAAATTTAAAAAGAAGCACGCTACAATAGCATTCAAACCTTGCACGTTCTTTTGTTTTTTGTATGCAGTAAATTCCTTGTTTGTTTAAATTTCAGTATCTTTTTTCCTGACGCCGTTTACATTCTTTCATTTCTGTGTTGTCCATTTTCAGGTTGTTTCAGGTTGGTGATGTTTTTTTGTTGTTTTTTTTTTTCGTAACCTAAAAATGTATCAATCGTTTTTGAAACGAAAAAATTATAAGAAAAGACTTTTTTTGAAAAAATGTTTTATTTGTTATATAAGAAAATCAGTACATATTTTTGTTTATTTCTATAATACAATTATTTATATAAAATATTTCCTTACATATAATATTTTTTATCCTTATAGTACCTATAGCCAGTTCAAATTTATGTCGTGCTAGTGGCAAATAAATACCCGTATGTTTTCTTTTATCCAATTTTTTACGGGGCTAGCATTATCCTTTTGCTTCCCATTAAACTTTTTACGAGCAATACACTATTATATCCATGTATTTTACAACCGAGATAACTAAGGACTTTATTCTTTACCTACATATTGAATTATTAGGTTTTTAATCTAAACAAAACCGGATAAACAACTGTTTTAATTTTCTATGTGAAGTTGTAAATAGCTTAATACTATTTTTACTTCTTTTCTAACATAATGTTTCGAATGGTTTGCTGTAATCTGTGGTAAAGAAAAATTAAATGGCTACTGTCAGTTAATTTGTCACTTATATCTCTTAGTTTTGCTCGACAGTCAGGTTCAAAATAGAATATATATTTAAAGTCAAAATATAAAATAATACAATTTATGCAAAATGTTTCATCAAGAACATGATGTAAGTTAAAAAAAACCGGCCCAATGAAAGTCAGACTAGCGTACGAAGGGTTTCGTACTATTATAAAAACAATACAATAATAATAATTAAAAAAAAAACACATATGTTGTAAAATTTATTTAAATATTTATTTTGTTTCAATTGAACTATTTATTTTTAAAGAGAATATGTAATTAAATATTCGGTGAATATTTTAAATACCAACCCACTGCCTGCCAATTTTTTTCGAGGCCCCCTTAAATATGTCATTTTATATTGTTTTTATTATTTGATGTTACAGTTGCAAGAGAAATATATCAACTGTAAAACATTCAAGTGTCTAGCTATTCATGGTTCATGAGATACAACCTGGAAACAAACAGGGTTTCGTTTTTATCCTTTGGGTACGGAACTCCAAAAATACTAAACTATTATTTAAATAATCGTCGTATTAAAATATTTTATATATTTTATTTAACATTTCAATATTGAATTATTTTATTATTATTATTATTAATACTAGTCCACAGCGCACTATAGAACCACAATAAAATAGCGAGAAAGACTCCACCAATCAGATAAAAGCACTACATCCCTAAGAGCTTTTTTACAATGCGAATTAGTACATTAGTTGACTTAGTACAAATTGGATAATGAAATGGCTTCTATACTACAAACTCACATAATAAAGCATAACTTTTATAATTCGGAAGCATTAACAGAAAAGACCATCGTAAGCATTCGAGTCAACCTCAAATCAACATGCAAAAGGCTACGCTTAAAACGACTGTTCTACACAAATCTGCGGTGGCTGCAAAATCGGAGAGAGATTAACAATCAAATGACTGGCTTCCATGATAATAGTGATTAATTAATTTCTGCGGTCTCGCTGGCGCTACATCGGCGGGTTTGAAAGACCTTTAATATTGTGTACTGAATAGGTTTATGCGTTTGTTTGTTTGCGTTTAAGATTGATGAAACGATTTATTTGTCAGTGAACTACATTCCAGATTCTTTAATATTATTAAAAAAATATATATAAAATATCAATTATAACTCTAACACTTTGGAAATTGTCTCTAAACATATTATAGCCAAGTTAAGATTGTTCAAATTGCTCTACCAATTGAACTTCCATGAGACTACCAGCCTTTATTTTTCTACGTATATGCTTCTTTAACGAGGTAGGAGTGATATCTTTTATGCTTTTTTCGAACTTCAGATTTAAATTTAAATACACAAAGAAAGAAATAAAGAAATAAAGAAATATATTTATAGAATTTTAGTTTCTTCTAGGGCGGGTACGGACATGGTGACTCTGTTTCACGTAGAGCGAGTCCCCATCTATATGCATCCATATTTTCATTCTTCATTTACTTAAAATAACCTATTAACAATTTTAAATAAAAACACTTACGAGTCCTTAAGTTCCATGCCTTCTCTTTCTTTTCTAAATAATAATAATAATATTATCAGGACAAATTGGGGATGGATGGAGTATAAATATCAAGAGGGATGCAATTTCACTCAAAAAACCTCGCACCAGCACAAGATAACTAGACGTAATCGAGAATAAATTTGTAATAATTTATTATATTTTATGAATACTTTGCATATAGTTCTCTACCTTAACATTAAAATAATTTCTACAAACCCAAATAAGTACTAAGTAATTAACTTTATTTCTATACTTATAAATAGCATACATGGCCTAAAACAATCCAACTGGCGCGGTTCCACTGAAATCGAAAACTGCGGTTTAAACTGAAGAGGTATTACCGAGCAAGTGATTAGTCAGGCTTTTAGAATGTTTAGTTATTTATATATTTAGGGCTTAGGTACGCCCTATACTTGTAATTTTGTAGCTTTAATGTTTTTATCGGGACTCGAACCTTTGACTTTTTACGTATTGTGCGACCGCTCTACGACTCAGCTATTGCGTTGCAATTTTTAATTGAATGTTGAAAAGTAAATAACCCATCCTAAAAAGAAAGAAAAATAAAGATATATGTATAATAAGTACTCACTGGAAAATATACAATAATAAATACGTAACAGATGAAAATTCCGAAGCCATAGCCGAAAAGCAACGTAGAACGAACACAGACTAAATCATACATTACAAATACGCAGAGTATTTTTGTTTCCAAAACAAAAATGTCTAATATTCACGGCATGTATAATAACCAACTACACTGTTATTGTTACACGGATTGGACAAGAAGCTACATCTTGGCCTACTGCCAAGTGCATGCACTTGTTATTACTCTATGTTTTAGTAGCTGTTGCTGGGAAGAAATTTGAATGTGCTGTTTAAAAAAAAGAAAGACCTTTTTTTACCTTAAGACTCCTTAGAAACAGATTGCATACTATATATGTATGTTCTTCGATGAATAACCACAAAAATATATTCACAGTATTATATAAGTCAATTATTAATCGAGTTGCATAGTTTCAAAATAAAAAAAAAAACATTTGGCTATAACAATTATTATTTTGTTTATTCTGATTTAAGCGCGAAAAGTTGCAAAAGACAAATTAAGATAGAAACAAACCGTTGTTCTGTCCGTCGCATACACGCGCGTGTCGGAGCTAACCGCGAACGCTCGTGATTCTACCAAAAATGAATTTCTCACGCTCTATATAAAATGAAAGGTGTATTTTTCATTTTTGCAACTATTTTTTATGTACATTTTTAAACAAAAATGTATAAAAGGTTATTTTAAATATTTTGGCTTGCTGATATTATTTCTAATTATAAAAAATATTTTCAAGTTGTATGAACATAAAATATATTTTTCCATATAAAATTTAGCGCGTCCGTAAATGATCATCATTTACTTTACTTACTTCATTTATTGTAATAGTTTATTTGGACAATTGTTTAATACTTATACTAGAATATCGTAAGAATTAGGGTGTTTCTCATAGTAATTATGTAGAGGCGGATTTTCGTACCAGCCATGTTCAAAAGACTTTTGACGACATAATCACAGAACTAAAGCGCCTAGCTTAGGTGTTTGGTGAATTCAATGGGATTCACACTGACCTACTTGGAAGTCACAGACAATACTGAAACACCTTTATTTGATTCTATGATGGTGAATAGTTTAACCTAAATAGAAATAGAATTTATTAATTAATACTTATATAAACGTATTCGAAATTTATGTACATAATACTTGTATATTAATAATAAAAATTAAGTTCGCCATTTGTAATTCTAATCACATATAATCTTGCAAACCTCTCTCTAAAGTTCCAACTCGTAGGCTCTTCTTCCATTCGTTTTTTTAGTTATATATATATATATGTTTAAATGAACCTATTATTCCGTTAACGGACTTATCCTACATAATATATAAATATTTATGTATGTTGAATATTCAGAGTCCCTGTATGTGTACATTACACAAACCCACCGTGCCAAGCCCAGCAGGTTTGTGGTCAGCGGTTTCCACGTCATTATTGTATGTATACTTTGGAATTAATTAATTAAATCAGAATACTATTACTCATTTTAATTCTAACATTCATTATTCAAAACAGATTTTAGTAAATAAGTTATCATTGCATTAAATAAATATTTAATAAATTAATTCAGAATATTGTTTTGTTTAATTGATACATATAGGATTCGAAGTTGTGACCTATATCCCGTCGCTCTGATAAATCGCTATTATAACATAGAAATGTTATAATAGCGATATATAACAGCCATATAGGCACGGGACTGTTTCCAGTTGTAGCAGGTTCGAATCCTGTCCAAATGTAAAAAAAGAATTATTCATTATTTAATAGAAATTAAATAAGCTTGACATGACTACACATGTTTATATACAATTTCAAATACAAATATTATTGTATGAACATTTCAAATACGAATATTAGTAACGCAAATCTGAAAAAACCAGTGACTCATACTTTTTCCTGAAAAAGGCAGTGACGGGTAAACTGTATAGGCTGACGCAATTTAGGACTAAAATACGTTCCCAATTTCCCGAAATATCTCCGACTATAGAAATGACTCATTCACAAATTGGTCATACTTATAAATAACAAGCTTTTCCTAAATATATAGAGATTTAAAAATTATCACACGAATAGAATTCGTAATAACATTATGAATCTTATTTCTTTTAATAAACGTAATTAATTACCGTCTGAATAAATATAACAACAAAGTCTCTAATTAATATCCTTAACAAAAGTACAAGCAAAGTTGATTTATTCAAAAACAATTCAATTACACGTACCGCCGAGTCTCATCTGAATACATTTTCATTAAGATTCTCTAAAATACATTGATATTAATTAATAGAAACAAAGACTACTTTAAGCTGAAAGTTTAGGAGTCCTATATAAATTAAGGAAAACGAATTATTGTTTGTAACAAGAACACAATTTACAAACTAGTGACGTGCCTGGCATTGTATATTATATTTAACATTTATCTTATCGATTCTTATTTTATTCAATTTATTCTTTCATCACAAATAAAGATATATTACCGAAAAATATTATTTATGTGTAAATTGATTTTCGAATTATCTCTGCAAATTAAAAACTACTCGTATAGACAACCTTACAGTGTAATTAATTATAACTAATTCATATTAGAATAATTATGATAAATAAAGCAAATGCTCCTTGAAAATAGGAGATGTATACACAAGTCAAGAAAATAAAAATATATATATATATCGTAAAAAGAAAAAATACATTATTTTATTATTATTTAATCAGTGTGTATTTGACATCACTACCGATAACATTTTCGTTTAGACATCATTTCGTTCTACCGTTGGAATAAATAGAATTATAATAACGTTACTGCATTTACATTTTGATTGAATGAGAATTTACATTTAATATAGCGAGTATATTTAAAAAAACATGGTATCCAAAAATAAAAATAATTTACAATTATAATATGTTTAGGAAGATATAGAGAAAGATATAGGAGTATTTATATTGCGTTCTTAAGATGGAATGAGATGTGCTTAGCCCCTTTTTAAAATACTAATGTAACCTACAAAAAAATCTCTTACATTGCGCTTTTTACAATGAAACAAACAGAGACATCTGATATTATAATATGATTCCTTTATCAATTATCCATATTTTTATAAGCATGGGTTTTTTTTCTAAAATTGACACGTGATTAGTATACGTGAAGATCAAAAAAGGATGAAGAAAGATACTAGTATGAGCTAAGGGCGTTTGGAGGCTGACTCTCACTCATCTTAAGGAACGAGTACTTTAAATAGATATTTAATTTGATTAAATAATATATCTTAGCAAATAAAAAACAATGTATTTGTTAACAATACATATTAACTTATAACAAGAAGATGAATTATGCACATATATTTTGAGCGTCATTGATGTGTATTCAGTAAATGGCACAGAATTCCAAACAATAGTTTTGTTTTAGTTCTTGTCTGTTTGTCTGTGTGTTTGTTCAAACATCAAGAAAAAATACTTGACGATTTTTTCTAACATTTGGGATGGTTATACGTCATTTTCCCGACCAAAATACTTTTATTTTATAAAATACTCTAATTTTTAATGTAAAATTCAAAAATTGTCTTAAATTACCATACAATTTACTGGACTTTTATAAAATCTGGTGAACTGTTAGCTTATTATCTCAGTTAACATGTAACTTTTCACTCCAGAAATTTCTCATATTTTCAGTTAAAAAGCAAATTTTGCTTTGTGTAATAATTACAATGAATTTAACAATGTTGTGATATTGACTTTTTAAAAATTTGACTTTGTTGTAATATTTATTGAGATTATTTATGCTTAAGGTAATTTTAATTGTTAGGGAAATTTTTGCGAAGAAAGGGGTACAGAAGTCCTCGAAAACCGATAGTATGCAAATAATTCTTAAACAGTACAATTGTATAATAAATTTACAAAAACAATATTGGCCTATCTAACCGGAAAAGACAAATAAAAAATACCTCGGAACAACACTCAATACACAAAATCCGGTTTACCGAAACAACCGGATGTAGATTCCGAAACGGCAACTTCCGGTGTGAATTGATCAGTTTTACGGTAGACGGTGGTTTATGTTTAATTTCCGGTCAAGCTTCTATAATTCTGTTGTGTTCCTTTTTCAAAGTTATATTGGGGTTGTACAAAATATATATTTGTTAAATAAAAGTATACCTACTAAGAAAATAATATCACTCAAATGTATTTTTAAAGTTACTATGTTAGAATTTAAACATAACTATATAGAAAATATATTTCTAATCAAAGTCGATTCATATATATATCAATTTTAAACAAATATCAATTAATATGCAACTTAATCATTGAATATTAATTGTTTATTTAGAATAATAAAATGTTATTTGACTTATCAATATCATGTTATCATAATAATTAATTCCAACAAATTTAATATTTCTATATCGGAATATATATTCCGCTACATACACTACACAGTAAATTTTATTAAATGTTCTATGTTTATTTTATAGCTATATTTCACTAGCCCAGATGGTCATTTTCACATGGTTGCAATTTATTAATGAATGTCAAACTGAATATCATATTTTTTATTCAGAATCATACAAAAATACTATCTACAGTTTTCCATTTAACGGTAAATTTTCCAAAATGTTATATAAACCTTATATAAATTCTTCCAATACGGTCGAATAGTTCTTAAAAGATGACACATCGATTTTTATCTACCGGATTAAGTACGTCAGTAAATTTGTTAAAACAAATGAGAAGAACCAATAAAAATACTTAGTAAACTAAGTATTTGATTCTTTTTATAAATCAGCTTTGTGATATCGACATAGCAGTTTTATTAATAATAAAATACATTGAATGCCATAATGCATTGAAGAACTAAAATACATTTTTTTTACGGTAGTTCAATTGGTAGAGCGACGGGACGATTTCCCAGAGGTCGCGGGATCAAATCCCTGCCCGTGTCAGTTTATTTTTCATTCTATATTGATATGAATTTAAATAAGCTTAACATGTATACATGCTTATAGATATTTTCATACACACATATTTTTTAGTAACCTTTATTTAGATTTTAAACTATAATATTTAATTAATAATTAAGAAGTTCTGATTAAGTCAGACTCAGTAAACGACCAAAGGACTGATATATTAAAATATTTTGGCACGCAGACATAATATTTGGGCAGGCGTTATCGCTTTGCACCTTTATACGTGTGCGTTGGAGCGAGTTAATCTTTGAAGAATGCATGCGAGGGTTTTTTATAAAACCACCGATATCTCAGGAATTTTCTCATAGAACACCCCATTGCGTAAATCGAGATATTGAATTTTGAAAGGGAAAATCATCCGGAAGTTGGACCGTTGCTTTTAGTATGAAAAATGTTAACTTTTCCTCAAACATCATTTTGTGCACAGACAATATTTTGCTTGATTTGGTTTTTGTGCCACTTGTCCATATTCATAATGTATGTGTGTTTATTATTATTATTATATATAAAAAAGTCTAATATTAAGCAATAGTAGACATATTTTCATTGATTATTTTAGTACGAGATCCGGATGCAAATTAGTGCACCCATCGCGTGTGTAGTAAAAACTTTATTATTACGAATGTTTATAAAAAAACTGTTTTGCTTTTTACTACACACGCGATGGATGCACTAATCTGCAGTCGGATCTTAGGCTATTATAATTAATGTCACTGTTCAGTTGAAATAATAGGTTCCATAGTTTTATAATGAAAGAAGGATGAATATCTAAGAATAAAGAAAGTTATCTAACTAAAAGAATTTGTTATGTAGAGTTTAAGAAAAGGAAAAATGTGTCCTCTTATTATAATTATTACTCATTTTATAGTTTACCGGCATAATTCCTTTGACTCGAGCCAAACATGCAAACGGCAGGGTAGGTAAATGGTAATACTTGGGAATTCTAGGAAACAGGGGCAATATAGGAACGTGACAAATGGATAGAGGAAGTACTCAGGAAGCGATCCAGCCATCTCCTTTAATATAAATAGTTACTTTGTGGAGTTATTCTGTACTGTCATAAGGAAACCTAAAGGATTTAAATTCGTACTATTCTATACTAAAGGTTCATCGTACTTCAACTCACAATGTCGGAAGGGTTAAACCGGATTCATCTCGACAGATCTTAGATAATCCGACGTCAATCAGATATCAGGGTCTGATCTATAGCGACTGAATTCACCTGTCAGTCCACTTGATTACTCCATTAAGGTTGAATTCGATTACATAAAAGGAATATAATGTCTACACATTACTTATGTAACATTGCTGTAAAGTTAATTTTATTTGAACGTCCTAGTTATTGAAACTATTTGTCAGTTTTTAAATGATTTGACAACAATGTCAAGAGTTAACATTTGGTCATGTGTCAAGTCATGTGTCAGGCCATCAACCAATAAGAAAGACACTGGACTATGTCACAAAGTTATATTTTGTCATCCGTTTTTTAGAAACCGTGTATAACATAATTTTATTTTTGGTTTAGTTATCTGTTTCTTGATATTGGTTATTTGTTTTCAGTTTAAATCAAATGAAGTTTAATGATATCTGAAATAAATGCAAAGCAGTGCATGCAAACAAATTACTAAACCTAAAAAGTAATTTCTGATATTAGAACTTAGATGTTTATAGTATTTTATAGAAATATGTTTGTACGTGTGCCATGCTACGCTTAATTGAACCCTAAAGACACTTTCACAAAGGCATCCACAAGAAGATAGGGTCTAGTCCTAGCCGTGTTGTTGAACTTTTATACTTCCTCTAGATATCAGAATGTCTATTAATTAAAAATGTTAAATAAACACAGGAAAAAAAAAGTTACACTTATTAAAGTTACAAGTTTCACTTTAGTTAATTTATGAGATTCAGAACAAATATAATGTTTGATTTTAATCATTTTTCCTGAACGTTTACCCCTTCAACTCTAAGATATACTTAAGATACGTATATAATATTATATTGAGCACAAAATGACATCTTTACTTACTAGAACATTAAGAAAGAAAAAAGTACTATCGTAGTTATACGAGTATTCAATATTGAAGGAAGAACCGTCACATGTCCAGTTAAGGTTGTATTTACATATATACAATGTGCTTTACATAGTCAGAAACAGTAGTAGTAGAGTTTATTTATAGTCTTTGGCATATTTGCGTTTACTAAATACTCGTCGTTTATTAAATTCTTACAAAACTAGATTTGTGTTTCAAAATTGTAGCATTTAGAGCCTATAACAAGAATAGTTCAAATAAACCAAGCACAAATATAACACAGTGCTGCACTCTCACTAGAAAGCGTATTTATATTTAGACGATGAAAATACGGTGCTAGTGTAGTAGGACAGCAATTCGATACATGTGAATTAAGTAAATTGTTTTTAAAATACTTTAGTATATCAGTTAACTAACTAACAAACAAACTCAGGGTAACTAAAAATGTGTCACATTAAAACATAAATTTTGTATTTTTTTTTGACAAAGATCTGTACTAGTTTTGAACTAATATATACTTATATATACTTATATATAGTTTTATATACTTTACAATATTATTAGTTGCAGTGGATTCTGAGGTAAAATTTAATATTAAAATGTCTAAGATACAGTAAAGAAAATAAAAAAATACTTAAGAAGCGTTTTTTAAAAAAAAAAAAAGTTGCGTCATACGAAGATCTTCGCGTTTAACTGATGATCCTTTTAAAAGGCAGATATTAGTCGGAAGTTTCGACTTAGTAAAGTGAGACACTCGATATGTAAATATTAATAATGACGTCTCTTGTTAGTTTTAATATAACAAAAACAAAACAACACATTCGCCATAATATTATATATATATTTTTTTAATCTGTTAGTTACAGCTTTCTCAATGCCTGATTTAAACTAAGAATAATATATTCTAGATAAATATAGGATGAAAAATAAATTGATACTGGCAGGGATTCGAACCCCTCTCTCGCAACCTCTGCGATCGTATCATTGATCGATCATAGATAGAATGCCAAATACATCAAAGTGGAGTGGAGACACGTTAGGAAACGTGATACGTGTAGGCAAAACGTTCATATAAAAGCGTAAAATAGATTTTGGAATACCTGTACCTATTTCTTATTAATTTGTGAGCAAATTTACATTTTCCGTTATTTTTTTGTAAATTTTGAGACATTAACTAAAACTGTTCTTTTCAATAAAACAAAATCCATTTAAGATTTTACTTGTCTTCTATTTTCAAATTCTACTATCCTACTTTTATAAAATAAACCTTTTTATTGTGTTTTTTACATTTAAAATTCATTAAGGATACACATTCCCATTCACGCCAAAAAAGGACGGCTATATGGGAAACTAAAACTATACGGTTACCGCTGCTGTCATAATGAGACCGCTTGCGCATTTACTTACGCACCGATGGAAAGGCAACGAGACGCTTCTTCTCTTTTTCGAAAGCCTGCTAAAATTAGAAATCCAAAGGCCTATGTTAGACAGACCTAGAAGAACATAGGTGAATGGCTCAACCGTTCAGGATGAGGAGATGAGTAAATAGGCAAAATCGACTCAGCCAGCGGTGTCACACATTAATTGGTTAAAAAAAATAAGCCTACATGTCTCTACCGCGGGTCACAGTTGTGAGCCGATTTCAGCAAAATAGAGATGCACTTGTTGACGAACTCACTATGTCTATATTACAATCGCCAAAAACAACAGTTTCGTACTCTACAACCAGTTTAGTTAAAGTTTGTTGTCGGATCATCTCCCAACCTCTTTCTAGTGCTTTGTAAAAAAAGTTCTCAATCTTACCATCGCTGACAGCCTCTCAAAGCCTCACAAAGGTGAATACCACCGCATACCCTCCGTACAGTCACGGGGTAACTTATCAGTCAAGTCTGCCATTAACCATATCTGAGGAAATTAATATCTACACGACAATTTAAAGAAATTTAATGCAAATTTATTATTTGTAAATAAGTTGCTATGTAAAAAATATCTGCAATAAGTTTTATGATTTAATTAACTACATATTTATAAAACTTTGCTCTTTAATTTCATGTGAACAAACAATAGCCTGAACACTGAAACATTGATGACGTTGTTACCTAAAATTCAGCTCATAAATGTGTTACATAAAGCCGTGACGACGTCACTAGAAAGAAGTAATTTATGAAATATTAATACCTGTTTTTTATATATATATATATATATATATATATATATATATATATATTTTATACCTTCTAGGTCAATGCTTAAATACATTCCACCTAATGGTAAGTGGAATGTAGTCTTAGGTGGTATGTTGGTATGGTATGGTGGTGGCATTACCCTTTTTTTTCTTTTTTTTATCGTTGGAAATATGCGTTTCCGCATCGTCACACCAGCCAGGAAGGCGATGGCGGGGCGGTATGTGCGGCACCCGGCGGCATGGAAACGCTGCCATTTTTAAGGCACCCCACTAAAAAACCAACGGCTGCCCACGACGCTACAATGGGACGCCACGGGATCGCTTTCGCACTCACCGTGGTGCCCCGGCGGAACTCCTCCATATAGGGGTACCCCGGGCAACCAGTGTACCCCTAACTCATAGACCTAGTGCAATGGCGAGAGGGGTCGCCCCCCCCTCTCACCTAGGCCTACGGCTGGGAAGGAACGGGCTGAACCCTTCTCCTTCGCAGCCTCTCCCGCTGAAGCTCAATGCGGTAAGGCGCATTACCCTAGCAACCTATTCACTTTTCTCTTGAAGACACCCATATTGTTTTCGGCCGGAAATACCGACGCAGGCAAGCTGTTATATAACTAAGTATATCATGATTATCGTAGTATTCATAAGTTTAGTATATTTAATTATCCCTTCTAGTATATATAAAACAATCTTATTATTTTCAATAATGTCGTTAATCTTGAATAAAAATTCTACCAATATATTTAATACTTTACTAAATGTAAATAATAAAAAAAGATGTTTAGTTTACACACTGCGTCTATTTTCTTTGTGTTTCTCGTTTATAATGCAGATCTGTGCGTGTTTCTTAAGAAAAATTACAAGTCCTAAAACTTGTGACACCTCTCACCGGTATTAAAATAACCCGATAAAGCGACTTCCCACTTAAATAACCTGATTATTATAAGATTTTATTAAAATTTCTCCGCACAGCTGTTAGCAACTCTAAGCTTAACTTTAGATAATTTAAGAAGCTAAGAACAGATTTGGATGTTTACCCGGGAATCGTACAAAAGTAATTGTTAGTTTTTTTTACAGCAATAAATTGTTCATAGCAACCACAAATGCGAGGGTTTTGTATTTAAAACGCGCGACAACGCCATGTTTTAGATAAAGTTTTATTGAGAAAGAATAAAAAACCTCATTACCTCGTTTAGATGAAGGAGGTACCAAGTGTCATAAGTTTAAAGACTTAATGATTTGCTTATTTTTAACCCCCGACCCAAAAAGAGGGGTACGCATGGGCCATTTTGAATGCGGTTTATTTCAATCGAAAGCTTGGTTCGTCGAAATGGTTCTTAGCTATGTTAGGTTGAAATAGAAGCAGTCGTTTCCAAGATTTGAAGCTTTTGAAAGGTTCTTATACAATATTGATGTTAAAAACCTAAGCAAGTGAAATTAGTGTTCGTACGTTATTTAGTACATAGATAAAAGTAAAAAAAAATAACATAGAAAAAAGTAAAAAAAAACAAAAAGCAAAAAGAATAAAAAATAAAAAAACCCCTCATACAAGAAACCTAAAAAGGATAAAAATAATATTATTATGTACTTATTGAGGTCGTTGCGTCGAGGAACCGCTAAATAAAGGAAGAATTCAAAATGCAAGTAAGTTACCAAGGCAAACATTAATATAACAACATCAAGTCGTATAGTGCAAGTCCTCGTTCATTAGCTCAAAATATTTTAATATAGACACCATAGTCAACGTACGTATACAATGCAACGAATTCAATAAATACGAAATAATATTATTTTAAATATTTTTAGAGGTATTTATATTTTTGGGGGTTTTTTAATATTTATAATTTTTTTTTTCATTGAAATCATTAACCATAATCATTAAAAGACAAATAATTATCATTAACAAATCTTATTATACACGGATTCTGGAGGACTGAATAGAAAAAAATGTTATTAAGACAATCCAGTTGACCTTTCTGCTCGTTCGATGGCGTGACACGCGGCCAATTAGAACTCTTGACAGAGCTGTTATTTTTTTTTACTTTAATTCATACCTTCAGGAACAGAAAGGAGTAGAAGTAACAATTATAATTTATTTCTCACACTTTTTCTTGAGGTAACGTAAATTTCAATATTCCTATAAAATATAAATAGATTAGTTTATACAAAAGTTTCAATGGTCAGTCAAAAGTTCAAAGCTATTTCTCGAATAATTTATAAAATATATATACAGCAGAATACATGTACGCAAATACGACCTTAACCTTAGTGGTACTAATGACAGCGCTTCCTTTAAAACTAAATGTCTGCGAGAGTAGCAATGCTTTCTTTTAACTCTATATAAGGGATATAGTGTTTAATGGATAGTATTGTCCAGCGTTTCAAGACTATAAATTTTGATTTGGAATTGTTCCAAATTCTTAATGTTCTAATAAGTTAAGACTAGAGGTATAGAGGTTTTGTTAAAAGAAACATTGATTTTTTTAACTTATTATTCTCCTTTCTTGCTACACAATGTAATATTTTATACGTATTATAAGTATGAGTCCTTTATATGTTAAATTTAAGGAATGAATGTAAATAAAAACAAATTTTAAATTTATTATAAATCCCGTTAAACTGTATCTCATGAACCGTGATAACTGAACAGTTGAATTTTTCACAGACGATGTATTTTGGTTGCCGCTATGAGAACAAATACTGAAAACAAAAAATGTGTATGTGTATTAGTGTACACGTAAGAAGTGAAACTTCTTAATGACATAATTTTTATAAAAATGATTTTTCTAAAAGTTGTGTTGTAGTTGTAAAATACGCTAGTATTTACAACTTTACAGGAATTGTTTAAGTAAAGCTAAATGAGATAAATTTTATTATTATTGATATGCATACAAAAATTATGGCGCGTAACGGCAAAATGTGACTTAGAAATAAAGATGCCGCGTAATAGAAATACGTTACAATTTTTTTACATTGCTATAAAACTTAGAATAATTTAGTTATTGTTCTGAGCTATAAAATTACTCCCATCCGTCCATAAAGAAGTTTCAAAAAGTGCCTAGTACCGCCATCTAGCGCAAATAAGCTGAAGTTGCTCTTATTTCATACAAATTGAAGTTTACTCTAACCCGATCGAAGTGGTGTAAAACTAGCTGTATGCACTCTGTGCCTATGATGGTACTCTACACATTTCAGTCTTTGTATAAAATCGACTACCCTGAAATTTTAATTCCATTTCTTTTCTTTCTTCCTTAATAAAACTATGTCTACGTGGTAGCTGCGCGTTTTACGTACAAAATTCTCGAAATTGTGATTGCAATTGTGATTTACGATTAATCATCCAAATCTCTCCGTACTACGTCATTAAATTATCTAAAATAAAGCTTAGCGTGGCTGAAAGGTTGTCGGACAAATTTTAACAAAATTTCAAAATCTTTGTAATTATAAATCTTACAAACTAATTATCAATTAAGTTGTCAGTCGCTTTATCGGGTTATTTTGATTCCAGTGAGAGGGGTCACAAGTTTGAAGACTTATTAATTACTTTATTTTTAATCGTTTTTTAAGTAATATTTTTTACCTTAATTCATTTTCCTAAATATTAAAAGAAGTATCTAGGAAATGAAGTTTTAAATATTTTATTATTTATTTATTTTTCAAGTTCATAAATATCATTAATCATATTAAATATAAGTAGATTAAGTTCCACACAACTTCCAAAAGTCAGGCCAACGTCGCTCGCTTCGAAGCTATTCCTCGAATAAATTATAACTTTCAAGTGGTTATCATCCATTATACAAGGCAATGAGTTCAACACTATTGCTTTATGTAAGATTATCTCTTCTTTGTATTATTTTAAGGTTTAAGTTTATCTTTAACGCCGTCGCATTGTTTGAGTTGTGTTAGAGAGTCAATCAGTACAGATTTTAATCACATTAATATTTCGTATCCCAGTTCATAACTGCACCTAGAAATATATATATATATATATATATATATATATATATATATATATATATATATATATATATATATATATATATATATATATATATATATTATTTCAGAAAGTAAGAACCTAGAAATATTTTATTTCATAAAAAATATTTTTTGTTTTACAAAATTTAATAACAATATAGTTTTCATAAAACGCATAATTCTTGTATCGGCCGATAAGAAAATAATAGAAATTATTACAAAAAACTTTGACCTTATACTTAATGTTGATTCTACAATACTCGTTTTAACTACATTTATTATTATTAAAGAATTAACCATCTAAAGCTAACATAACAATCAACGCAAAGTAAGGAATCGGATGCAGGCACAAAATAGACTCTGACAGGTCCGGAGTCCGGATTACTTGTGCTGTTCTTCATCGCTTCCCAACTGAGTCTTTGATTCCTGAAGCAAGTTGTCTCGTTAACAGAATATTCGATGTATTAATTGAGAAACGAATTTTTTTTTTTTAATTTCATTTCTCTGCATATAGAACATTATTTAACTAATATATTAAAGATGACTATTGTAATATATTCTTGTCTTGTCTTGTACTGTTAACCTACTCTTACCAAGATATAATATTGGTTGTCTTATATAATCTTATTCTTCTCCTTATGTTATACAAAATATGTATATATTCAGGCTCTTATTAAACCAAATGGTTGACGGTATTGCTTGATGATGATTGGTCGCGCCTCACTTATTGTAATCTTCAAACACAGTTACATATAAGACTGCGTTGAATATAAGACGAATATTATTTAATAGAATCTAACTTTCTATTCTATCCAAACATTTGTGATAGTTTTTTAAGTCATTTTTTAAATTCTAAATAGTTAGATAGATTTACTTTTTTGACATAAACATTACCATTTTAAGCAAATAATATATTAATACAAATCCTTAAATATTAATAAAATATATATCATAGGTATGGAAGTTATAATATACTATTCTTATAGACTTTTCTACGCTTTTCTCAGTCCAAAAAATACGTGTCGGAAATGCCAAATGATTTTAGAAATTTTATTGAGGGGACAGTAAGATGCTATATTGGGTATGTTTATTGTATACTTGATATTGAATGCTACTCCGCTCAATGATAGAAACTAAAAAAGATTGTTGTCTTCCCATATAATTTTATAGTTTAGCTTAAGTTATTTTTAAACATTAATCAAGGTTATGTTAGAATGTTAGTGCTACTCGTCTTAAAGTATCTCTATTAGGGTTTAAAGTAATTAGTTTTGCTTAAGATTAATGTTCTTTTCTCTAAAGAGTAAATTGATCTGATATATCTATTGGAGTATCTTAAAGCTACTCATATCTCATGACATCACACGGATTGATACTATCTCTGTCCTTCTCCTTTTCCGTCGTGAATAATCTTTAAAAGTTGAAAATATATATACGCTACAATTCACAATATACTTATTCCAGAAGTTTCACTGAATATGAATACTGCACAAATTAAAAGATCTTTCCTAATGTAATTTCAACATTAAATTCATTTAATTTCCAAAATCGTAATTTATGAGATAGATTTACGCTTAAAATAACATGGTACCCAAAACCTTAGACCAATATTTTTTAAAATGTCGAAAATTATTTTTTTTTTATTTTGTAAATAGTCTCCTGCTTCGTATACAAACGATCTATTTATGACAACACTATATAATTTGAGATTACTTGTTCGGTGCATTGGCGCTATTTATAATTTATCAACAAGCAAAACTTAAAAGAAAAAACTTGAAACTCCAAGCTATTATTCTTACTTTAAATCAAGGGTCGAGATTCTAGAACCGTCATTCGAATATAAAAGATTCTAGCTTTTTTTTTTCCAGGATACGATTGTAAATACCGGTTATCTTACCAACTTTTGAAAGTACAGTAGTTTTATTAAGAACTCTCACTTTATACTTTATAAATTTTCTTAACGATTAGTTGAACGGTGTAACAGTTGATAACTTATAGACATATCCAGTTTGAAAAAAAGAAAAATGGATATTATGTCAATATTCTTCGGTCACAAAATATTTCCTTAGTATTACTTTTAATTAATGGAAAAAAATATATTGTCATGATAACCCCTGACGTGAAACCTTTTCTATGAATAGAATACTCACCAATTATAAAAAGTTACGAGATAACAAAACGGTCTTTATATAGTGTTATGTGCTTTGTTTGATAAAATGAATATGTTTATTAAGTAAAAACATATTTTTCTTAAAAACCGTGTGATTTTATTATACGTAACCTATTAACTTAAGATTAAGTTGCTTGGAGACTGTTATACCATATTTTTTATTTATATATTAACATACAAACACAGTATCATATAGATTTATTAGTAGGTACTGTTATTTAAAGCCAGAATTTTCTCGTCTTAATTTTTAATAAATCTTATATCATCACTTAATAAATTCATAAATTGTACAGTTTTTGCATTAAATTAAAGTTATAGCAATTAAGATTTTTTGTTTTACAGTTAATATTATTTGTTTGATTAATTAACACACACTAATTACACAATACGATATATAAGTTAATTTTACATAATATAAATATTAATTTTTAAAATAACACACATTGATCAAAACACACATCACTTTTTAAAATAACACTTATTAGTCAAAACAGATGCAGTAAAAGCTAATGACTTAACCTTAATAATTAATTATAAATCACATACAATTTATATTCTTCCTCTCAGAGTCATATAACTGAATTGTTGTCAATATTTCAAAAAGTAGAACTAAATACTTTAAAGCTCTTTACAAACTATTAAATAAACAAATGTCCTGGAAGCTGTAACGTCCTCGACATACACACAATAGATATACGAAGCTAGTTTAAAAAAAAATACTTTCAATATCGCCGCCTACGTACATTAAAATTTTGATTTGCTTTGGTAATATTGGTACACCTGCTTTAACACATGTTTGAGATTGTAATAATTTTTGAATAGTATTTTGTTAATAACAGAATTATATTGTATACCTATATAACATTTTATTAAATGATAAATTTTGCATACACACATAAGATATTATTAAACAATTATTATTAAATAATAAATTGCTATACCATCTTGTAACATACATCAGTAACGAAAAATATGAATAAGCATTTGAATGTCTTTTTATTGAGAACGATTCGTTACATATAGTCTCACTATTATCTTTACAACTATTATAATCGAATGACAATGAAAAAATAGGAAAAAAGATTTTTACAGTCTAGCAGTTCTAAACAAATGTTTTATACGTATATTATATACGTTTATTCTGTTACAAAATAATTCAATTAATTATACATACAACCATGACTTTGTTTCGTGTGAACAAACAATAGCCTGAACATTGAAACATTGATGACGTTGGTGCCATGTACTGAAAAGTAATATAAATTTAACTCGTTAATAGGTTATAATAATTCTGACCCCTGTCGGTAGTGGTAACATACTCATAACAGTCTTTATACAGATAATGGTACACTGAACATAAGATTAAAATTACATGGTACATTTTATTAATTGTCATAATATAATAAACGTTTGGAAATGTCAAAAATTAATACATTCATATTTTAAAAATTATCAATAAATATTAATTATAAATAGTAAGTAAAATATTATAAATGTTAAGCAAAATTATTACAAAAGAGTCTAAAATAAGCAACAGGAAAGCCTTTTGATACTATTAAGATGTTAGCGATCCAATTTAAATTTTAGTACCATAGTTTTTATAATATTTTTCTGTTAAACGTGATATATAAAAAAAGAGATATTTAGCTATTCGTAATTTATTCTTCATTGCCTGTATTCCGAATATTCTATTAATTTTCATCTAATAACTACAAATAAAATAGTCCCTAAACTTGTGATATAATCTCTTACTGATCTCAAGATTACCCAATAACGCCAGACATGAGGACAACTTAATAATTAGTTTACGATAGTTTGTTTATATTTGTATTATATTTTAAGATAATAAGTATTTACAAATGAGAGAATATAAGTGAACTAACGTTTACATGTTTTACAATATTTAACAAGTCAGCTTCAATACATTAGAAAAAAATGATTCCATATGTAGAACATTTCAAAGCAAATCTTATTTTAAAACTTCTACTATAGTATACTTATAACGAAGCAACTTGCTTCAGGAATCACGGACTCAGTTGCGGAGCGACAAAGAACAGCGCAAGTAATCCGGACTCCGGATCTGTCAGAGCCTACTTTGTGACTGCATCCGCTCCTTTACTATTCTTATAGACTTTTCTACGCTTTTCTCAGTCCAAAAAATACGTGTCGGAAATGCCAAATGATTTTAGAAATTTTATTGAGGGGACAGTAAGATGCTATATTGGGTATGTTTATTGTATACTTGATATTGAATGCTACTCCGCTCAATGATAGAAACTAAAAAAGATTGTTGTCTTCCCATATAATTTTATAGTTTAGCTTAAGTTATTTTTAAACATTAATCAAGGTTATGTTAGAATGTTAGTGCTACTCGTCTTAAAGTATCTCTATTAGGGTTTAAAGTAATTAGTTTTGCTTAAGATTAATGTTCTTTTCTCTAAAGAGTAAATTGATCTGATATATCTATTGGAGTATCTTAAAGCTACTCATATCTCATGACATCACACGGATTGATACTATCTCTGTCCTTCTCCTTTTCCGTCGTGAATAATCTTTAAAAGTTGAAAATATATATACGCTACAATTCACAATATACTTATTCCAGAAGTTTCACTGAATATGAATACTGCACAAATTAAAAGATCTTTCCTAATGTAATTTCAACATTAAATTCATTTAATTTCCAAAATCGTAATTTATGAGATAGATTTACGCTTAAAATAACATGGTACCCAAAACCTTAGACCAATATTTTTTAAAATGTCGAAAATTATTTTTTTTTTATTTTGTAAATAGTCTCCTGCTTCGTATACAAACGATCTATTTATGACAACACTATATAATTTGAGATTACTTGTTCGGTGCATTGGCGCTATTTATAATTTATCAACAAGCAAAACTTAAAAGAAAAAACTTGAAACTCCAAGCTATTATTCTTACTTTAAATCAAGGGTCGAGATTCTAGAACCGTCATTCGAATATAAAAGATTCTAGCTTTTTTTTTTCCAGGATACGATTGTAAATACCGGTTATCTTACCAACTTTTGAAAGTACAGTAGTTTTATTAAGAACTCTCACTTTATACTTTATAAATTTTCTTAACGATTAGTTGAACGGTGTAACAGTTGATAACTTATAGACATATCCAGTTTGAAAAAAAGAAAAATGGATATTATGTCAATATTCTTCGGTCACAAAATATTTCCTTAGTATTACTTTTAATTAATGGAAAAAAATATATTGTCATGATAACCCCTGACGTGAAACCTTTTCTATGAATAGAATACTCACCAATTATAAAAAGTTACGAGATAACAAAACGGTCTTTATATAGTGTTATGTGCTTTGTTTGATAAAATGAATATGTTTATTAAGTAAAAACATATTTTTCTTAAAAACCGTGTGATTTTATTATACGTAACCTATTAACTTAAGATTAAGTTGCTTGGAGACTGTTATACCATATTTTTTATTTATATATTAACATACAAACACAGTATCATATAGATTTATTAGTAGGTACTGTTATTTAAAGCCAGAATTTTCTCGTCTTAATTTTTAATAAATCTTATATCATCACTTAATAAATTCATAAATTGTACAGTTTTTGCATTAAATTAAAGTTATAGCAATTAAGATTTTTTGTTTTACAGTTAATATTATTTGTTTGATTAATTAACACACACTAATTACACAATACGATATATAAGTTAATTTTACATAATATAAATATTAATTTTTAAAATAACACACATTGATCAAAACACACATCACTTTTTAAAATAACACTTATTAGTCAAAACAGATGCAGTAAAAGCTAATGACTTAACCTTAATAATTAATTATAAATCACATACAATTTATATTCTTCCTCTCAGAGTCATATAACTGAATTGTTGTCAATATTTCAAAAAGTAGAACTAAATACTTTAAAGCTCTTTACAAACTATTAAATAAACAAATGTCCTGGAAGCTGTAACGTCCTCGACATACACACAATAGATATACGAAGCTAGTTTAAAAAAAAATACTTTCAATATCGCCGCCTACGTACATTAAAATTTTGATTTGCTTTGGTAATATTGGTACACCTGCTTTAACACATGTTTGAGATTGTAATAATTTTTGAATAGTATTTTGTTAATAACAGAATTATATTGTATACCTATATAACATTTTATTAAATGATAAATTTTGCATACACACATAAGATATTATTAAACAATTATTATTAAATAATAAATTGCTATACCATCTTGTAACATACATCAGTAACGAAAAATATGAATAAGCATTTGAATGTCTTTTTATTGAGAACGATTCGTTACATATAGTCTCACTATTATCTTTACAACTATTATAATCGAATGACAATGAAAAAATAGGAAAAAAGATTTTTACAGTCTAGCAGTTCTAAACAAATGTTTTATACGTATATTATATACGTTTATTCTGTTACAAAATAATTCAATTAATTATACATACAACCATGACTTTGTTTCGTGTGAACAAACAATAGCCTGAACATTGAAACATTGATGACGTTGGTGCCATGTACTGAAAAGTAATATAAATTTAACTCGTTAATAGGTTATAATAATTCTGACCCCTGTCGGTAGTGGTAACATACTCATAACAGTCTTTATACAGATAATGGTACACTGAACATAAGATTAAAATTACATGGTACATTTTATTAATTGTCATAATATAATAAACGTTTGGAAATGTCAAAAATTAATACATTCATATTTTAAAAATTATCAATAAATATTAATTATAAATAGTAAGTAAAATATTATAAATGTTAAGCAAAATTATTACAAAAGAGTCTAAAATAAGCAACAGGAAAGCCTTTTGATACTATTAAGATGTTAGCGATCCAATTTAAATTTTAGTACCATAGTTTTTATAATATTTTTCTGTTAAACGTGATATATAAAAAAAGAGATATTTAGCTATTCGTAATTTATTCTTCATTGCCTGTATTCCGAATATTCTATTAATTTTCATCTAATAACTACAAATAAAATAGTCCCTAAACTTGTGATATAATCTCTTACTGATCTCAAGATTACCCAATAACGCCAGACATGAGGACAACTTAATAATTAGTTTACGATAGTTTGTTTATATTTGTATTATATTTTAAGATAATAAGTATTTACAAATGAGAGAATATAAGTGAACTAACGTTTACATGTTTTACAATATTTAACAAGTCAGCTTCAATACATTAGAAAAAAATGATTCCATATGTAGAACATTTCAAAGCAAATCTTATTTTAAAACTTCTACTATAGTATACTTATAACGAAGCAACTTGCTTCAGGAATCACGGACTCAGTTGCGGAGCGACAAAGAACAGCGCAAGTAATCCGGACTCCGGATCTGTCAGAGCCTACTTTGTGACTGCATCCGCTCCTTTACTCTGCGTTCAATGCTATATCGGCTTCGAGTGCTTTTTCGGTTATTTAATATAGGTCTAATTTAAAATTCAACGACGTTAAAATCGAAGTTCTATTTTGTCAATCACAATATATTCTTTTAGCATGCAACTTAAAAAACTTATTAAGTGCTAGCTGGAATGGCGCACGAAGGTTTCCATATTATTCATTAATATAATTATTAAACGACGGCACAAATAGTTTTTCTGAAAAAGGAAATAACAAAGTATATAATATTATATAAACATTTATCTGTCACTACCATTAAAAACAGCAGTTTGCCACCAGTTGTTCTATAACATACGACTTTGAATATAAATATTACTTGTAAGAATGTACTACTATGTTACTGTCCGCGTTTTTAGAATCCTCTTAACCAAGAAATATCTTTATATAGCAGATTTTATCATAAAAAATGGCCATAGATACTTTTTATCTGGTCTGTGTCAAAACTCTTAATTTTAAAATAATCCTTAGTTAATAAAGCAATAGTATTGAACTCATTGTTTTGTATAATGGATAATATAAACTTGGAGTTATAATTTATTTTATGGGATAGCTTCGAAGCGGGTAACTTTCGATTGACTTTTGAAAGTTCTGTATGAACTTTTAATAATCTTTTAATATTTTATTGGAAGAATTGTTAAATAAAATAAAATAAAATGAAATAAAAATATTTAAATGAAGTAAAAATTTCATCATCTTTCAGTTTTTAGAAGGATGAATATTATTTAAAAAATAAATTGAAATAATGGAAAAAATAGTACCTTTAATTAGCGCTAATTAAAGTTACCAGATTCACTTTAGATAATTTATTGGGATTCAGAACAAATATGAGTTTTAATTTTAAGTATTATGCTGGAACATTTGCGTTTCCACCTTAAGATACGTATATAATATATATTAAATATATATATATAAAAGATCATCTTTATTTACTATAACATTAAGAAACTAGGATCAATACAAAATGTCAAAATCTGTAAACGCTGGACAATAAAATCCATTTAAAACAATAAATCTTAAATGGAATAAAAAGAAAATGTACTATCGTAGTTATGAGTTTTTAATACTGAAGGAAGAACCGTCACATGTTCAGTTAAGGTTGTATTTACATACATGCATTGTACTTCGTATACTTAGAGAGAGTAACTAAGTATAGAGGTTGTTTTATAGTCTTCGGCATATTTAAGTCCAATCACTATTTGTTAACTAAATTCTTACTACAAAACTAGATTTGGGCTTCAGAACTGTAGCATTTAGAGCCTATAAATAGCACTCTTCAAATAAACCAAGCACAAATATAACACAGTACTGCACTCTCACTAGAAAGCGTATTTATATTTAGACGATGAAAATACAGTGCACTGCGATACATATGAATTCAGTAAATTGTTTTTCAAAAACTTTATAATATTTCAGTTTTAGTTGATGTAAATTGGAGCGAAGATGTTTATTGATTTTAATTAATCAAAATAATAAATCAAATTAGATGTACCTATTCGAATTATTAGTTTTGCAAACCTCTTATTTTATTACTTATATGTAGTAATGGTATGTATATATGTATTTTTTTTCCATAAATATACAATAATATATTTATATTAAAATATTACACTTTCAAAACTAAGAATTTGTCACATTAATTCATTAATTTAATAATTTTGTTGATAAAGTATTGGAATATCTCTGTACTTCAATTGTGCAGTTATTCATAATGCTTTTTGTTTTCAAGGTTGCGTACTAGTTCTGAACTAATATTTTCTAAATGTAACCGTCCTTCGTTTTGGTTGTAACTAAATAATCTAAACTTCCATGGGTTTTATTTATTTCACAAAATTATTAGTTACTGTCGCTTCTGAAATTAAATTTAGTTTCTTAATACCTAAGATATTGTTAAGAAAATAAAATATTTAAGAAGCGTGGTTTATTTATAAAAAGATGCATCATACTGAGGTCTTCACGTTATACTGATGATCATTTTCAAAAGGCGGACAGTACTCTGAAGTTTCGACTTATTAAAGTGACACACACGATATATAAATAATAATAATGTCATCTCTTGTTAATTTTAATATAATGGAAACAAACCAACCCTTTCGCCATAATAATATATGTATATATTTTTTTGAATCTATTAGTTACAGCTCTTTTGAGGCTTGATTCAAACTCAGAATAATAAATTCTAAATAAATGTAGATTATAATATATATAGACATATAAATTATAAATTATAAATTTCTTCCCCATGGATTCGACGATGGAGAGCCTGCACTGCTAAGACAGTCTCAGTCTGTGACCACGGCCGGTGCAACCTGGTCGAAACGTCAGGCAAATAAAAGGTACCTATTCCTAGGTATATATTTATACCTATTCCGGACGCGTCAATCCTCGATTTATAATAATAAAATATAGAATCCATATAAGCAGGGATTCGAACCCCTCTGTCGCAACCTTTGTGACCATATCATCGATCGATCATATTTAGAATGCCAAATACATCGAAGTGGGTCATTAGGAAACGCGATATGCTTAACGTTCTTATATACCTAAGAGTAAAAAAGGTGTATGTGTACTTTTTTATAAAGTGAAATACCAACTTTGATTAAAGTTGGGATGGCAGTTACTTTACAAAAAAATATAAGATTATTAATTATACTCAAATTGTAAGTTATTTGAAGAACATGAAGTTTTTTTTTACTAATTGGACAAATAATGCCTAGATTTCTATTTTAAAGAAGACCAGAAAGTTTCCATCCTCTTCAAAATTAGTTTACGAAAAATTTATACGATATATTCAATCATAAAGAAATGTTCAATTATTAAGAAATTCAGGAAATCATTAATGTAGAATCGTTTCTAAAATAAATTTACATTTTCCGTTATTTAGTAGTAAATTGTGAGAATTGTCCGTCTCAACAGTTTAGGCTTCCGAGATGAGCAGATAGGCTATCACAACCCAGCGGGATGCTGTCACACATTAATTGGACAAAAACAAACGAACCAGACACGTCTTTACAGTTTTGCACAGTTGTCAGCCGTTTCCAGCAAGAAAGAGGCACTTGTCATTAAATTATTTGAACGGTGTAACACTTGATAACCTATAGACATATCCAGATGGAACAACCGGAAAATGAATATTGTTCCGATTATGTCTTTTCGGTCACAAAATATTTCCTTAGTATTATTGGTTTCAATCAATGTAAAAATATTTATTATCATGATAACGCCTGACCTAAAACCTTTACTATGAACAGAATGCCTCAATGTATGAAAAGTTACGAGATAATAAAACTGACTTGATCTTATGTGCTTTGTTTGATGAAGTTAATATGTTTAGTAAGTAAAAAACATTTTTTTTTTCAATAACCGTGTGCTTTTATTATAAGTATCTTATTCATTTAAGGTTACATTGCTTGCAGAATATCGTAGAAAATATAGTATAAATATATAATTGATAAATTAACATACAAACACGGAATCGTACAGATTTATTAGTAGATTAAACTGTCAAAATTTTCTCCTCCTCGCCCAAAATAATAAATCTTATATCGACAATTAATAAGTTCACAAGCCGTTTCAAGTTTTTCATTATATTAGAGTCATAGAAATAAAGGTTTTTGTTTTACAGTTAAAATTATTTATTTAATTTATTAACACACATTAATCACACACACAATTTTTTGTCCGTTAAATAAAACCAATTTATCAAAACACACATTTTTTAAAAATAATACAGACAAATCAAAATGTATGCAGTATAAGCTATAGTTTTAACTTTATTAATTTTACTAACTTTACTTTCCATGAACTTTATTCTTATGAGCTAATTAACTAAAATAACTAAAGTACAACGAAATACTTAAAAGCCCTTGACAAAATATTAAAAAAAACAAATGTCCTATGTTAGTACACATGCTCCAACACATGTCTGAGATTGTAATAATTTTAAAATAGTGTGTTTGTTATCAACAAAAGTATATTGCATACCTACATAACATATTATGAAAAGATAAATGTTGCATACATACATAAGATATTATGAAATGATAAATTGCTTTATAACCTTCTTGTAACATACATCAGCTACGATACATATTTATTAGTATTTGAGTGTCTATTTATTGAGGAAGACTATTCGTTACATATCGTCATACTACTATCTGTACAACTATTATTATCGAATGAGAGTGAAAAAATAGGAAAAATACTTTTTACGGTCCATCAGTTCTAAATAAATGTTCTATACGAGTAATCACCTTCAGTAATTCACACAGACAAGTCGCTGGCAACCACTTGTTTACAGTAAACAGTGAAAAGTTTTATGTTACTGTTATTATTTTTTTATATTGAAGAGGTTTTTTTATGTTTTTTTTTTACTATTTTAAGTAGTTTAATTTATTTTGTTAATGTATAATATAAAATATAAGTCTATTCCGTTACAAAATAATTCAATTAATTATTCATACAACCATGCCTTTGTTTCGCGTGAACAAACAATAGCCTGAACACTGAAACATTGATGACGTTGTTGCCGTGTACTGAAAAGTAATATGAAATTTAACTCGTTAATGGTTTATATAAAGCAGCGACTTCGTCACTGGAAACTAGTTATTTAGGAATTAATAAACCCTATTTATGAACTAAACTACGTATATTTATTAGTATCATAATATTCAGAACTTGGGATTTAATATGGTTAATTGACCTTTGCAGTATATTTTTAACAAAAATAGCAAAACATGCTTTTGGGTAAACTGTCGTTATTCTTCAATAACATCATATTAAAAATATAAATTGCTAACTCAATATGAATAAAACTCCAGCGAATTTTTTGTTTATGTTCTGCGTTTACTTCCTTCTATTATTGTTATTCGCTTATAATTTAGATCTGTGCCAGTGGACGTAATATACACATATCAGTCTTTATACAAATACTTGTACACTGAACATTAAATTAAAATTACGTTGCATATCTTATTAAATATCATGTCACATATATTTTTGTAAATGTCAATGAACTATCTTTATATATATATTTCTTATGTGCGTGTGTATGTCATTGAAATCCTCCTAAACGACTGGACCGATTTTTATGAAATTCTTTGTGTGTTCAAGGGAACTTTTTTTTTTTTTTTTTTTTTTTTGACGTCTGGAATCCTCATGGATACACACCTCCATCCAGGGGAAGATGGAAGCGGTTATGTGAGACTCTTACTCACTAAACCAGACGGTCAACACCTCTCCGTCATTATGGAGCGCCACGGGAACGCTTGCGCACACATCCGCGTTGCTTCGACGGAAGGCCGCGTGAGCGGCCACCACCTCCATGGAGTGACGCGCCCGGTTGACTTGAGCGCGTCCCACTCCGGGGCTTGTTGAATGGCGAAGGGCTCCCCTGCCCTCCACCCAAGCCGGCCGAGCCAAATCAGGACTCCCTCAACGAAGAAGGTGTCCCGATCCGACTCAACCTCCCGGGGCCGGACCCCGTCCGAAAACGGTCGTGGTCCGAACCCGAAGCCGCCACCAGCGGCTGGTGTGCATCGTAGGCTACCATCCGAAGAAGACCACCCCGACACACGGGGCCGGAAGAGGTAAACACATCTGCGCCGCAATTTAAACTGCCACCTACAGACGACGCAGAATATGGGACCTCGACCGTCCCGCCAACCCGCCAACGAAGACCTCCCTAGGAAGAGCTCCGCCGCCACCTCGCCCGGACTAATCATCGTCAAGCGCAATTGTACCTGACGATGACTATTCCGGGCCATCACCCTATCAGCGCAACGGCCTCCCCCTCAGCAAGGAAGAGACCGCCACGTACCCCCCACACAACCACGGGACCGCCCCACAGTCCACTCTGCGCACAGAGAAGTACCAGGGGCGACCCCGCTGCTGTCCCCGGTAGAGAGGGCCTGCGCCCTCCCACCCTCAGTGCCCAGGCCAAAAGGCCCGAGCCCAACCCGCAGACAGACCACCCCGAAAGGCAGCCTGCCCGCCAGCCAGCCATGAACCGGGCACAAACCCCCATGGTCGACCCACCCCGCGCCGAATATTAGCCAACGGCTAATGCAAACCCGAAGGATCACATTAACCGTTGTTGCCCAGGGAGCACCGGCCCGTACCGCTTCCGATGCCACCGGACGAATCCGAGCAACAAGGGAAACAGACAGGCACACGAGGAGGTTCTCGGCGACGGCCCCCCTGTGTTCAAGGGGACTTGAGAATTGTTTAGATTCACAATTTAGTCTACTGGAAAATGGTTTTTTGATTAATTTTTAATGTGTAAGTAGGTGGTGATTTTGGAATGTTTCACATTGGTTCCGACGGACTGCGTTACCATGGCAATGTCAAATACTAAATAATATTATATTTTAATTATAGTCTGCCCTGACTGTTGGCGTTGCGATAGAAATAAGAAAAATATTTTAGTACTAGCGGCCCGATACGTGCTTCGCTACGTAAAAAGTGAAATTTAAAAAAATATACTGGAACAAATTCATTTATTCAAACAAAAAATCTTTATTTACATATTCATACGGTATCGATTGGTTGAATTATGATAAATGTACATAAAATGACATTAGACATTGTGATAACTTTTTAATATATATTTTTTTTAAGTTTGATTTTTTAAATTAAAGACGTGTGTACAAGACAACGTCTGTTGGGTCCGCTAGTATATTCATATATCTAAAAGTACTCTAAAAATATTTCATCGATTATAAAATTAAATAAGGATTTTTATTTATTACATATAAATGTTAAGCAAAACTATTACAATAGAGTCGCAAATAAGTTACTATAGAAGCCTTTGACATTCCTAAGATATTAGCAAATACAATAATATTTTATTTAAAATCTTTATTTGAAAAACGACTGTAACAAATTATTTGCGAAAATGAGAGACCGACCTATTTCGTCAGGTACACGAGTTATGTAGGTACATTAGTTATTTCAAATACATTATCATGACCATAAACACATTTTATATCTGAATATTCTATTAATTTTCATCCAATAACGGTTTATATAAATGAGTCCTAAAACTTGTGATATAAACTCTTACCGATTTCAAAATTACTCAATAACGCCAAACTTATGGTCAACTTAATAATTAGTTAAGGATAGTTTCTGATATATTTGTATTATATTTTCAGGTTAGTGACGAGCCTGATATTTGCATGTTTTTAATTAAGTAAAGGAGAAAATGAGAGAATATAAGTAAAATATCGTTTATCTTTTAGGTTATGTAATAAGATATAAATATATATAAAAATAGTCATCTTCAATACATTAGATAAATAATATTCTATATGTAGAAGAATTGAAAGCAAAATCTCATTTTCAAACTTCGTTTCTGAGTAAATAAAGTATACATACAATATAACGCAGCAACTTGCTTCAGGAATCAAAGACTCAGTTGCTGAGCGACCAAGAACAGCGCAAGTAATCCGGACTCCGGACCTGTCAGACTCTACTTTGTGTCTGAATCCGTGTCAGGCACTTTGCATTCAATGTTGTATCAGCTTTGGTTGGCTTTTAAATATTATAAGTCAGTTAAATTAAAAGTAAAAAAATCAATACTTATTTTTTCTCTGGTCTGTGTCAAAACTCCTAACTTTGAAATAACCCTTATACCGCCTAGAACAAATTATACATTTACAGATTGTTATAGAAAATATTTATTAATATAATATTTGTATTGACTGTCTGACTCTTTAAAACAAATGTGACGGTCGTCAAAAACAAATTTAAAGCTTCCTGAAATATGAACAAAGGAAATATACATTTTACATAAAGCAATAGGGTTGAACAATGGGGCCTACCATGAACTCTTATAGCAGTATTACAATAATCTTACTTTCGATTTTCGTACCATGACATCCTAAAAGTAATATTACTTTAATAATGTTTCGATAAGAAGTTTTGATGACATCATCCTAAATCATTCACTCTTTTACCATATAAAACATTATTAACTGGTACCATGAACTATTTTTTGACAATAGAAACATGAAAGTAATATTACTTTTAGGTATGTCTAATTTTGACATTCGAAATCGTTTGGTTTTTAAGACGGATTTAGAATGTAATATTGTTTATATGCCCAATTTTATTATTTTTCGCGACAGTTTAGTTTAGTTAGTTTTTCGCGACAGATTTACTTATTATTACTTTATAATTTACGTATTTTTTTAGCCAGCTACTACAATAGGCATAAATACTACAAAATAAGTCTAGGCTAGCTCATCACACCACATGTAATTATATGATACTCTCAAAATTACAAGGGCTTTAAAGGGTATTTACAAAAACGATTTGTAAAATCATTTCTGTCTTTTAGCCTAAATTAATTAACTATTATTTTATGATTATTTTTACTGTTTATGTTCAACACACTTAACTCATTTATAATGTTATAAATATAATGATATAGTGTTTAACTCAGCACCACCTCTTTAATTCAAAAACGGTTTATCATCAATTTATTTTATTAATATTAATTAAAAGGCTAAAACGTAAGAAGTGAATCGACTGTTTGTGACGTATAATATTCTCATAGAAGAAACCCATAAGTACCATAAAAAAAGCAGACAAATGTACACAATCCACTTTAAAAATAATAACTTTTTGACTTCTTAACATGTTTGATCGTCACTATATCACAAATAAAATTATTCTTCATAATTGTTTCTGCTGTTTCGAGTTTTTGTTCGTCCTAGGTATAGCAAAACAGACCTTGTAAAGATCAGGACCCCAATGCTCCATTTCTCACCCAAAACTCGTATTTCTTTTCTTTCTTACTTCTTCTATTTTAGACAATGAATGAATTTGAAATATTATAAATGATATTAAATAATTTCTTCTTCATGTTATAATCTTAATTTATTTATTAGTTTCAATAGCAAGTTCATAAAATCTTATTGTCCAGTATGTAATCACAATTCATTATTTACTTATAAAACTCTAATCTGATATTTTTGGCTTATGTAAATTGTGTTTTGAAATCCACATTCCTGTCATTTTAATTATTTAGTATTTCCATAGCAACATGGTGTAAAAGAGATGAAGCTATACGAAATAAAAGTGATGTCTCATTCCCTCCTACTGCAGAAATAGAAAAGCATTCGTTCATTTACGTCACTAAGCAGGAATAAAACAATATTGTTTTATAAACTTCATGGTACGAATCAAAGTAATATTATTGTAATATTGCTACGAAACGTCTTAAAACTATGATAGTTTTTAAGAGTTCATGGTAGGTCTCGTATAATATATAATTACCACTTAACAGTATCAAGAATTGTAATTAGCTATGTCTCATTACCCAATAAGAAAACCCACTGGGTTGAAGGAAAAACCGTCATCTGTTCAGTTAAGATTGTCTTTGCATACATACATTTTACTTTATATACCCAGAGATAGTAGCACTTAGCTACTATCGTTACAGCGGTTGTTTTATACTCGTCGACATATTTGAGTCCAATAACTACTTGTTTACTAGATTCTTACTACAAAAGAAATTTTATACTTCAAAATGGAAGTAGCTAGAGACTATAAATGACACTGTTGAAATATAACAAAGTACTGCACTTTCACTAGAAACCGTAGTTATATTTAGACGATGGAAATTCGTTGCTTGTGTAAAACTTGCATTTGCACTTTGATACAAACTAAATCAATAAATGGTAAATCTTTTATAGTATTTAAGTTCTAAAATTAATTGTAAATTGGAAAGAGAAAATTATTGGTTTTTACACTTAATAAATCAAATGAAATGTATTTGAATTAATTTAGTAAGCCTCGAATTTTATTCCTAATGCAATGCAATGGTAAGTATGATATATGTTTTTTTTTCCTATAAAATAAAAAATATTATATCTATATTAAAATGTTACATTTTCAAAACTGATAACTAAATTTTTTTCACACTAATTTACTAATCTTATAATTTTTTTATACAATATTGGATTATCTCTCTCCAAATATTTTGCAGATATTTATAATGCTATTTATATATATTATTAAACTATGCTCTTTAATTTCGTGTGACTAAACAATAACATGAATATTAAAACACTGATGACGTTGTTGCCGTGTACTGAAATGCAATATGAAATTTAGCTCGCAAATTTGTTATATAAAGCCGTGACAATTAACACACAAAAAATATTATTACAAAATTAAATTAACAATTCGTCGGGGGACCATTGTACGTTGACTATGGTCTATTTAAAAAAAATTGCTAATGAATGAGGATTTGCACTATACGATTTGATGTTGTTATGTCGATATTTGCCTTGGTAACTTATTTGCATTTTGAATTCGTCCTTTATTTAGCGATTCCCCGACGCAACGAAATCGATAAGTACATAATAATATTATTTTAATCCTTTTCAGGGGGTTTTTTAATTATTATTTTAGTTTTTTTTTAATTTTTAAAATTATTTGACTTTTTTTATGTTGTACTAAATGAACGTACGAACACACAAATTTCACTTCTTTAGATTTTTACTATTAATACTGTATAAGAAACTTTCACCAACAACAATAAAAGCTTCATATATTGGAAACGACTCATCTATTTCGACGAACCAAACTTTCGATTGAAAAAAACGGCATGCAAATCCGTATACGCGTTTGGCGTTTTTGCTACGTTTCACAGACAGACACATAGATACACAGGTCAAACATATAACACCCTTATTTTTGGGTCGGGGTTAAAAGCATACTTTTGCTACACTATTCTTCGTTAATCTTTGTTGATTGTTTGATGGCTTGGCCAATAAGAACTTTTGACAGAGCTGTCAAACCATTTTTACTTTAATTCATACTTCTTAAAACTGAAAGAAATAGAAGTTTTAATTATAATTTATTCTTTACAGGTTTTCTTCAAGTAACGTAAACTCAATTAATCCCATAAAATATAAATAGATTAAGTTTCTACAAGTGGTTTAAGAGTCAGTCGAAAGTTCAAAGCTATTCCTCGAATAATTTATAAAATATATACAGCACAATACATGTACGCAAATACAACCTAAACTGAACGGGTACAAATAACATTGATTTCTTTAAAACGAAATGCCTAGAGAGTAGCAATACTTTCTTTTAACTCTATATAAGGTATATAGTGTTTAATGGATAGTATTGTCCAGCGTTTCAAGACTATAAATTAAAATTTGGAATTGCTCCAAATTTCTTAATGTTCTCATAAGTTAAGACTAGAGGTGAAAAATTGACTGTTTTTAAATTTAAAACATATAATCTTTTTTTAATAACAATGTAATATTATAACCGTAACTTAAATACGAGTCTATTATGGTATCTAGTATTAAAGTTAAACGGATCTAAGCTTAAAAGATAAATATAAAAAAAACATCAATTTTATTCTAACATAGCTATACAGCTGACACTTTCACAGATTATGTATTTTTGTTGTTTCTACAACAATAAATATAAAAAAACGGTCTAGTTCCGCCATCTAGTGCAAATAAGGTGAAGTTGCTCTTATTTCATACAAATTGAAGTTTACTCTAACTCGATCGAATTGGTAAAAATACTCGCAGTAGGTACAGTGTGCCCATGGCGGTACACTGTACTTTCATTATTTGTGTAATACCACTATCCTGAAATTGTAATAAAAATGAAGTGGAATATTTTAATAAATACTATGTAGTATAATTTTAGAAATGATAAGTCAATAATGGTCATAAAACTATGTTAATAAAACTAAAAATACAAGAAACATTACGCTATACATTTTTAAAGCCTTAAAATACTCTTAAAATATAAGCAAATTATTCAATTTATAGTACAAAAGTTTCTTATAATTTTGCTGTAAAACGAATATCTTTGCATTGTTTTGCGAAAATGCCACAGCGACTTATTATGGCTAAAAAGATATACTTATACCTGAATATTCCAATAATTATATATCGTTCAATAAAAGTACATATAAATTAGTCCCAAAACTTGTGATATAAACTATTACTGATTTCAAGATAACCCAATAACGCCAGACTTGAGGACAACTTAATAATTAGTTTAGGATAGTGAGATATTACATAATATATTTTCAGATTAATTAATATATAAAATATTTGCATATTTTATATTACACAAAGGAGCAAATGAGACAATATAAATAAAATAATATTTTGTCTCTCAGATTATATAAATTATATTACTAAAAATATATGAAACTACTCAGCTTTAATACATAATATAAACAATATTCTATATGTTATATATAACGGAGTGAAAACCTCCGTAAGTGTTTTTAAAAGGTGTGACGTCAGCATTGCTGCCGTCACTGTATTGTAGTCATCGTGATGGTGGTTCATAATGACGTTTTCCAAATAAAACTGCACATATAATTATAGCTTCGTTTATTCAACGGACAGCGTAACAGTATCCTTATAGAGATCCGCACAGTCTGACGACTTAAGCAAGACTAGCTCTCGGACTCGGACTGTCGATCGCCCGTATTTATACTAAAAAGACGACTGACATAAACAAGTCTAGTGACATCATAATTGTTGTATTAACAATGTATTTATCACTTCTTACTATAAATTGATTCTGTTACAAGCAATAACTAGTAAATCTAATAAATTATAATCCAATCTTCCTCTCTCGACGATTATGATTTTGTCTTATAAAATCATCGCGCCGATACGGCTTTTTTTTTAGAAAGATATCTGCCAAGTTCTCGGGCTAGTAGAGATGAAGTACAATCTGAAAGAGAAGCCATGGTGCAACGTTTGAATGACAAACTTCAGGCAGTCTCCGCATGGGGCAATGTCAATCTTGTCAAATTCAACGCCACCAAAACGCAGATGTGTTTGTTCACCGCCAAAAGGAGCCCCTTCACCTTGGCTCCTACTTTCCAGAATGTATCCTTGGAATACAGTGACTGGCTTCAGTTGTTAGGCTTAGAGATCTCCTCGAACCTCAACTTTGGTCGGTACATTGAGTCCAGAGCAAGAGCAGCTGCAGGAAAGCTTGCCGTACTTGCGAAGGTGCGACAGTACTTTACACCGGGACAGCTTCTTGTATTATACAAAGCACAGATTCGGTCGTGTGTAGAGTACTGTGGCCACATATTTGCTGGTGCCGCAAAGACTCATCTTGCGGTTCTGGACTCAATTGAGAGGCGAGCAAAGAGGCTTATTGGCGACCCTAAATTGGTTGACGCCAAACTCCACAGCCTTGAACACAGGCGTAGAATTGCTAGCCTCTCAGTATACTATAGGATACATTTTGGTGAGTGTGCGTAGGAACTACACGACTTAGTTCCCCCGTCCCCCTTCCATCACCGGACGTCCCGACGCACGGCGGGTATCCATCCCTACGTTGTGGACACTCCACCTGTCCGAACGAAGCGCTATGCTTCATCTTTTTTAGTGCGTACAGCGAAGGACTGGAATAATCTGCCTGCGTCGGTATTTCCGGCAAAATATAATGTGGGTGTCTTCAAGAGGAGAGTGAATAGGCTGCTAGGTTAATGCGCTTTACCACCTAAGACTACATTTCACTTTCCATCAGGTGGAATGTAGTCAAGCATTAACCTAGTTTTGTATAAAAAAAAAAAAAAAAAAAAAAAACGGCCATTCTGACAGGCGGTGCGCGCTCTGCACCAGCCTGATAAGTTCTGTAATAATGAAAATATTTTTCTTTTAGTTTGGCATCTGTAAGCAACCAGCGTTGCTTATAGTCAAATTATTGTCTGTTATTGTATTCAGCAAAACAGTAGGTTTTTTATTATTAAGAAATCGTAGGGTCTCGGCGATTCTCGTAGGGTCTCGGAGGTTCTCGTAGGGTCTCGAAGGTTCTCGTAGGGTCTCGGAGGTTCTCGTAGGGTCTCGGAGTTTCTCGTAGGGTCTCGGAGGTTCTCGTAGGGTCTCGGAGGTTCTCGTAGGGTCTCGGAGGTTATCGTAGGGTCTCGGAGATTCTCGGAGGTTCTCGTAGGGTCTCGGAGGTTCTCGGAGGTTCTCGTTGGGTCTCGGAGGGTCTCGTAGGGTCTCGGAGGGTCTCGTAGGGTCTCGGAGGGTTCTCAAAGATTGTAGAAGTATTTAGGAGAGTTACTTACGTTTAATCACATGTTTTATCGTTACTCTGTCGATTGGTCGACTGTAGTTCCACTTCTTCTTCTGAAGCTAATGGTGCCGATTCACGATCTCATAGAGAAGGTGGTTCGTTTTCCGCCGATACGGTCATCTGTTCACCAAGATGATATTTATAAAAATAAAATTTTAACTTCTCACATAATTATCTATAGTATGTACGCTACACAAGGCATCGACACGGTATCTCATGGTCTTCCTAAAGATACATGAAAAATCTATGGTTAGCACCTGAGCAACATATGTTTAGATCAAAGGAACCTCTAGTTATTTATTATCTCAAATTTGTTGGTGTACGTGTCCACTCACAGTTCCACAAGGGGTCCCAACGGTATCTCATGGTTCTCAAAAGGATACATCATGGATCCGTGGTTAGCTCAAGGGTAACACATGAGTAGCTCAGAGGTACCACTAGATATTTATTATCTTAAAACTGTTGTGTGTACGTGTCTACTCACAGTTCCACAAGGGGTCCCAACGGTATCTCATGGTTCTCAAAAGGATACATCAAGGATCCGTGGTTAGCACAAGGGTAACACATGAGTAACTCAGAGGTACTACAAGTTATTTATTATCATTTAAACACTTGAAAAAGTGACTAAACACGGTTGCTCAGGGCATCCCAATGGCACTTCATGACTCTCTTAAGGTAACATCTAGGATCCGTGTTTAGCCCAAGGGTAATGCACATACTAGAGATATCACTCTCTAGATATTTATAACTGTAGATTATACTCGAGATCCTCGTAGATTATTTGAAGATTCTTTTATTTCTAGTTTTAATATCCCTTAAGATACCTTATGTCGGCGTCAAATATTGTCTCCTTACACAACGGACGCAACTCATACTGCCAATACCTCTGGCGTTGTACCTTGCTTACATTTCCGTGGTCGACCAGTCGAACCAGTCTAGCAGTTACATCGCCTTCGGAATTGTAAGTTGCTATGAAGATTTCACAAAGCCTTGATCGTTGCAATTCTCAAACAGTATTATTAAGTTATGTAAAGCAATCCTTCAATAAAATCAGTAATATACTTGCATACTGTCTTGTTATGTTACGCAAGATGATGCTATATGCTAGTCAAAGCATATAACACAGGGGTACAGCTGGTCCAGACTTCGCAGATTGACGAAATTATTATTTGAAACCACGGCTGTACAGGGCTACGGGAGCCAAGTATCACTGCGACCTAAAAGATCTATTGTGATCGCCATTACCTACAGTTCACTGCATAGGTCTGCCACTCTGAGGCATTGCAGAATTTCCTTTGCAGTGAGGTGTGTGGACCTCCACTGCGTCCAGGACGTGTCTGCCCAGGGTGTCATTGCGTCCACGCATCAGCGGACCGCACCCGCACAGCAGATGGATCGGGGCCTCATCCGCCTCGTGGCAATACCCGCACACTCTTCCATCCTCTAATTTGAGGGTCGCTAGGCGCCTATTCAGACAACGGCGCCGTGCAAGCATTCCAGCCATGACGCGCAGATTATTCCTGCTCAGCCGAATGCGCTCTTTAGCTGCTTTCGCATTAAAGGGCTTGATGAGGCCTTTGGAATGTCTGAGGCCAGGTATCTCCTCCCAATGTCTTATAGCCTTACACTTAGTGAGGTTATTCCGCATATTGGTTCTGGACCGTGTGTTTTGCTTGCAGCTTCTGCACGGGCCAGCTCGTCAGCAATCTCGTTTCCGATATGGCCCTCATGATCCGGGACCCATATTAGAACCACTCTGTTTTTGCAGCCCAATTTCGTCAGGAAAACTAGCACCAGTCTCGACGTGATAGTATTTGACTTTAGAGCGTTTAGTGCCGCCTATCTACTATCGAGTAGATGTAAATGGTCCTATTCGTGTCGTTGCACTGCAGGTTCAGGGTTGCACAGGCAATTATGGCGTACACCTCTGCCTGAAAAATGGAGGCGTATTTACCCAGGCTTAAGCTTTCCCTGTGGTCAGGGCGCTCTCCATATACTCTCCTAGCATCGTACATTAGGCCCCATTTTTGATTCATCGGTATACCATACAAAGCAACCGTTCCTCCAGGGGAGGCCGGTCGGCCATTCCTTCTTTGTTGGTATTTCCACAGAATAGCAGTCTGCATTAAATTGCAGTGTGGAATCATGCTGTCGCCAATCATCGCCAATACGTTGTCGCTCATGACCGAGTCTTTAAAGGTTCTCAGCCTGCACGACATCCAGTTTGTACTGTCCTGGGCTGATAGTCTGAGAATACTGCCCCTAGCCACCCTCTTGACATGTAAGTTCAGAGGTGGGAGGTCCAGTAGGGCATTCAGAGTCGCTCCTGGGCAACTGGGCATGGCGCCTGTCATCATGCGACAGGCAGTTTTTCGGAGGCTGTTCAGCCTGTCCCTGACCTAAACCTGTTGGCACTTGCTCCACCATACACACAGATGAGCAAGTCACTACCGGCTACAATTCGCGTTATAGAGCCACAGCATCATCTTGGGCTGAAGGCCGCACCTGCCCCATCCTACCACATACTCCCAAGGCCATCTTAGCCTTGGTTATGATGTTATGAATGTGAGTATTCCATTTCAGTCTTTGATCTAAGGTAACGCCCAACTTTTTGACCTCACGGGATAATGGGATCCCTTTCCCATAGAGAACTGGGCATCTCAGACCATTCAGACGCCTCTTATTTGTAAATAGAACAATCACCGCTTTATTCGCATTGATGACCAGGTAGGCTTTGGTTTGGGCTTTTGCTGCAGCCCCATCTTTCGACAGTCAGCCTTACTTCTGCCACGTGCCGCATGGATTCCCCTGTGGGCACCCCTACCGGCATGTTTTGGCACTCTGCCAGAGCCAAGAGGCAGTCGTACCGGATAAGTCTGGGTGTACGTCTCACTGGCCAGCTTCGTGCTGCCAGCGTGGGGGCGTACATTTCGCTCCCCAGTGGGTTGCGGCTCGGTCCCTAGTGGGTTGATTCCTGACCACCCTTGACCTTAAAGGTGATACTTTTAAAACAAAAGCTGCTACGAAATTTCGGTTGCAGAGTGCCCCCACAGAGGGCTCATCCATGGCGAACTTCACACCATTCTCCACAGCTCTACTGTGCAGAATCCTTCCACAGCTCGACATTCAGACCCATGTATTCTGCTTGGGTAGGATTAGCAGAGCCTGGTCCACATTTCCCACGTCACTAGTGGACAGAAAGATCACCGCGGTTGTCGGTTTGGGCAGCTCACTCTCGGGTATCATTGAGAGTTGTGCCCCGTAACAAGGCGAGAGCTTAGGGATTACCTTCACAACCCAGTCTGTTGAGGCCAGATCCATGCATGTGATCAGTATCCAGCCAGGTTTGTGGGTGAAACCTTCAAATTTTGGTTTACCGCTCTCTAATGCTGCTGCCAATGATGGCATTAAGTTCCATCCCACTTCTGATAACGGAGTGAAAACCTCCGTAAGTGTTTTTAAAAGGTGTGACGTCAGCATTGCTGCCGTCACTGTATTGTAGTCATCGTGATGGTGGTTCATAATGACGTTTTCCAAATAAAACTGCACATATAATTATAGCTTCGTTTATTCAACGGACAGCGTAACAGTATCCTTATAGAGATCCGCACAGTCTGACGACTTAAGCAAGACTAGCTCTCGGACTCGGACTGTCGATCGCCCGTATTTATACTAAAAAGACGACTGACATAAACAAGTCTAGTGACATCATAATTGTTGTATTAACAATGTATTTTGATCACTTCTTACTATAAATTGATTCTGTTACAAGCAATAACTAGTAAATCTAATAAATTATAATCCAATGTTCCTCTCTCGACGATTATGATTTTGTCTTATAAAATCATCGAGCCGATATATATAATAATATTCTATACGTAGAACAATTAAGAACAAATCTTAATTTAAACCTTCGTTTCTTAGTAATAATAAATAAAATATACTTTTTACGAGGCAACTTGCTTCAGCAATCATAGAATCATAGCGGAGTGGCAAAGAACAGCTCAAGTAATACGGAGTTCAGACCTGTTACAGCATATTTTGAACCTGCATCCAGTCTTTTATTCAGCGTTTAATGTTATGTCAGCTTTGGGTGTTCATAACATTACGTTACGTTTAAAATGAAATTGTTTTTGGCAATTATAACACATTTTTTAGCATGCATAATTTAAAAAAACTTGCTAAGGACGAGTCCGACTAGCGCACAAAGGGTTCCGTACAAACATAAAAAAAGGAAAATAATATCACATTTGTTGCTTATGAGCTCCAACTTAAATATTTATTTTGTTTTGTTTTTAGTATATGTTGTTATAGCGGCAACAAAGAGAGATCATTTGTGAAAATTTCAGCTGTCAACCTATCACAGTTCATGATGTAGTTTAACGCGATTTATAAGAAATTGGACGTTTGTTTTTTTTTTACATTTATTCTTTAAACTAGACGTATAAAGAACTCATACTTAAGATACGTACAAAAAATAACATTATGCATCTGAAAGAAGAATAATTATTTAAAAAAAACAATCAAATTTTCTTTTAACAAAATCTCTTTAGTCTTAACTTCTTAGAATAATAAGAAATTTTTAACAAATACATATCTAAATTTATAGTCTTGAAACGCTGAACAATATTATCTATTAAACCAATATAACTCACATAGAGTTAAAGGAAAGTACATATAACTAATTTCGTGGACATTTAGTTTTAAAGGAAGCTCTGTCTTTACTACCAGTTTAGCTAAAGTTATATTTGCGTACATGCATTGTGCTGTATATATTATATAAATTATTTGAGAAATAGCTTTGAACTTTTGACTGACAATTGAAACTTATGTATAAACTTAATCTTTTTATTATATTTTATCGTAATAATGAAATTTAACTTCAAGAAAAAGTGTAAGATATAAATTATAATTGAAATTTTTACTTCTTTCATTTTTAAGAAGAATGAATTTAAGTAAAAATGTTTTGACAGCTCTGTCAAAAGTTCTAACTAGCCGCGTGTCACGCCATTAAATAATCAAAAAGGTAGGAAAGGTAACATAGGGCTGTGTCGCAAAAGTATTTTTTTTAATAAGCCTTCTAGAATCTGTGTTTAACACGATTTTAGTGTTAACTGTTGATGGTGTAATTGTCTACTATTGATTACGATTAATAATTTTAAAGTGTTCCGAAATGACGAAGATGCATTAAAAGTAAGCCAATTACGAAGTCTCCAAACTTGTGACACTTCTTATCAGTTTCATAAAAACTGTATAAGGTGACTTCTGACTTAATAATTAATTTTACTATAGTTGTGAGATGTGTAATATACCGGATTATTATACATTTGTGCAATGTAATGCAAAAAATACAATGCGAATCTTGATTAAGTCACCACTATTTTGTTTTTAATTATATTTTTAATATTTGTATCTCTCTATTTGTTTTATAATAATTTGGCGGGTTTCAAAAAAAGTTATGATTTTAACAATTTATAGCAAAATTAATGAATTTTTTAACAACATTTGGTTATAAGAAGAGTTTTTCTTTCTTTCTCGATAAAACTTGAACTACACGAGGCTGGTTGCGCGTTTTACATACAAAATCCTTGCAATTATATTTGCAATGAATAATTCATTGCTGCAAAAAACAATACTTTTATATGATTCGCGGACAAACAACCAATTCTCTTCATAATGTCTTTAATTTATTTAAAGTAAATCTTAGCGTTGCTAACAGATGTGGGGACAGATTTTAATAAACTCTTATAATCATCAGGTAATTATACATCTTACAAACTTATTATAAAGTGACTTACAATTTGTAAGTCACTTTATCGGGTTATTTTAATACCAATGAGAGATGTCACAAGTTTAAAGATTTATTAATTCCTTTATTTTAAATAGGTTTCAAGTACATTTTTTACTTATGTCTAGATACTGAAAGAAGTATGTAAAAGAACATTTAAATATTGCATGTTTTTTCTAAAGTTTCTTAAATGACAATAATCGTATTAAATATAAGAAGATTAAGTTCAGACACAACTTTCAAAAGTCAGCTGAAAGTCGCTCGCTTCGAAGCTACTCCTCGAATAAATTATAACTCTCAAGTGGTTATCATTCAATATACAAGACAATGAGTTCTATACTATTGCTTTATATCAGATTTATCTCTTCTTTGTTAATATCTTAAGAAGATTTAAGTTTATCTCTACTGCAGTTACATTGTTTTGTGTCACAAATGTTTTAGAGAGTCATTCAGTACGACATTAATATTTTGTAACCCAACTGCACCTTGAAATATTTTCGTACTATAGAAAGTTAAGTTCATTAAACTTTTTCATTAATTAATTAATGCTTAATTTTGTTCCGACTGACAGTAGGAAATATAAGGTAAAAAAAAATACACAAGACAAAAAACACTCATGGAAATAATTCCATGAGTGAATAAACACCAAAAAATTTAATTACCTAAAAGTGTTTTAAAATGATAAAATAAAAATAAAAAAAACTTTAAATTTTAACTTATACTTATTACTGTTTCTACAGTACTTAGTTATGAACATAAAATAAAAATTTTATTAAATTCATAAAATGTTAGATTTAACGACACAGATTTGAAAAACTGCTAAATATACCTACGTCTTTAATAAATAAATCATCATCATACATTCAGGTCATATTTATATTAATAAATTAATACTATTATTTGAATCAGTGTTTTATTTTATAGTAGTGAAAGATAAATGATAAAATATACCTTTATTATTTTTTTTTAAGAAAAAAGATTTAGTATATCGACCGTCATTTGAATAAGAATATATTAGATTAAATTTTAATTTTAATAATGAACAAAAAAATAGTATGATTGTTTAATTATGACTCTGGTTTAAGTGATTAACCGTTTTACCTGAATTATTATTAAATAATTAACCACTCAAAAACTGGCGAAACATTCAAAACAGAGTAAACGAACGAAAATAGGCGCTAAGTAGGCTCTGACAGGTCTGGAGTCCGGATTACTTGCGCTGTTCTTTGTCGCTCCGCAACTGAGTCTTTGATTCCTGAAGCAAGTTGCCTCGTTAAAAGTATATTAACTTTATTTACTGAGAAACGAAGTTTTGAAATTATTTGCCTCGATATTCTCTGCATGTAGAACATTATTTATCTAGTGTATTAAAAATCACTATTTAATTTTATGCTTGTGATACTTAATTGAAAAAGTAAATTGACTGAAATGCTACTCACTTATATATTAATTTAATTACAAGTTGACTTATATTGTAATCTTCAGAACTCAGTAACATATTATTTTAAGGACTGAGTTTAAGACTAACAATATTTAAACGAAACATCGTTTCGACAATTGTATTAGTTTTCTAAAAGTTAAAAGTGTTTTTGTTTTTCCAATAAGCGGGCTTGCCGCTTATGAAACGACATTCATTTATATGTAAGGTAATATCTACGGCATCATTATATGTAAGATAATATGTACTGTTCTTATAGGCTTTTCTACGCTTACCTCAAGCCTAGAATTACCAAATACGTGTCGAAAATGCCAAATAGTTTATTAGGGTTCGTTGAGGGGACAGTAACAGAGACTAAAGAAAGGTATTACACCTTTCGAACATTACTACAACATTACTGATTGAAATCGGTTTTTTTTTGTCTGACGCATCTTTAATATTCTTATATATTTCATTTAAAACGGTACTGAAACCCGTCTGACATTTACAGTTATTAAAAATCACTACAATCAGTTTTAAATGCGCATATATCCATAAACTTGCTTAACTTTTATATATTTTTTTTAAAAGACACTACAGTCCGTCTGAGAATTCCAGATATAGAAGTGTTCAAAAAATTTTATTGACATAATGGCGAGATTTCGAATAGTTACGTGATTCAATATAATATTTTCAAACTTAGATAAGCACAGAGTCAAAAAAATGTCACATATTTAGTTCAAGAAGTTTGAAAACATCGTACTAAATGTGTTTCAACGGAATAGAATTATCAAGTGAAAAAAAAAATGCTTCAACATTAATATACACTATATTAGAATCTTAAAGCAACTCGTCTTAAAGTATTTGTTTCCTATGATGGAAAGTGTTCTTCACTCTAAAGAGTAATTTGACTTTAAATATCTCTTGACAGTTGAGTGCGTCCAATGTAGCGGCACATATGTCGTGACGTCATACAGCACAATATTCTCTGTCTGTGTAAGAGAGAGACTCTTTCACTTTTTCCGCAGCTAATACTCTTCTATTGTGGGGCAGTCCCCACAGTGTTTTTGAGTACGTCCTCGTCGTCTGCCCTGGAAATCCCTACTTGGTGCGCGGTAACGCAGTGGCCAGTAGTGGAGCCAAATATCAAGAAACAATACTGTGTGGAATTGGAGTTATTGATATGAATAGTGAGGTGAATCCCGTGTCCCCCGGGACTCCGCACGGCCCTTTTCAGGGCCAACCTAACGGCCCTTCTCAGGGCCCACCCAGTCCCTCGGGACCAGTTTTAGTGCCGCCTAGGAGCGGAACCGTGTCGCCTATCTTCGTGAGGCCAAGCGACCTTACGGAAGAAGAGATGACGGACTCGACGGTGGCCAGCGACGTGTCAAACATGTACACGCGCAAACGCCTGCGGGCTCGTGTGTCCGGGTCGTCGAGCTCTTCGACAATCAAGGAGGCGAAGTCCAAGCGCGGCTGCGGTCGTGGTAGCGGGCGCACCCCGGCAGGTGGCCGTCGTGCCTGTCGGCGTCCTCTGATCCAGCTGCGGCCAGAGCAAAACAGGAGGCCGAAATATTGGCAAAAGGCGTAAAGCACGCCAAATAGGCGCGCGCCAGGTTTTTGGCGGCTAGGAATACCCCAGCCGCCAAAATGGAAATGGAGAGGATGGCCTACCTCTTAAGCAAACAGGCTCAGGTGGAGGTGGACACCATTATAACCGTGGCCACCCAATCTTCGAAGCTGCCGAAGGCATGCCAGACGGCCTTGAAGGCGTCGGCGGTAGCGCTTCGGGAGATTGTGGCGGAGGCGATGAACCGGAGCGCCTCTGAGGAGGTCCAGCGACTTGAGGCACAGGTCACTAGCCAGAGCCTCGAGATCGCGGCCCTCCGGGAGGAAATAAAGGGGCTCCGCCAGCCCCAGAAGGGGAAGGCAACGACGTCCCAGGAGCTGCGGGAGGCGCTGCGCGAGATCGCGCAGGAGGAGCGCGCCTTCACTCGCGCCTGCCTATCGGCGTTGGAGGACCGCCTCCTCCCCGCAAAGACCGTTCGGCCGCCGCTTGCGGCTGACTGGCGCTCTGAGGCGCCGACCTCGGTGTCGGCCCCAGCTCCTGCTCCAACTTTCGCCGCTACGGCGGCAAAAAAGAAGAAAGGGGCCAAAAAGCTGGCCACTCCGATTGCCCCGGTTGCCTCGGCTCCCGTCCCGACGGTCCCGGTCGCTGGGCCGTCCGGTCTTGAGCCGATGGAGATCGGGTTGCCCTCGCAAGAGGACCCGATGCTGCCCTCGGCCACCGCGGCCAATCAGTGGACGCAAGTTAAAAGGAAGGGGAATAAGAAGAAGGCGCCTCAGCCGTCTTCTTCCTCAGCGGCGCATAAGGGGCCTGCCAATAAGGCAGCCCCCGTTCCGGCCTCGAAGAAAGGCCTGAAAAAGAAGACGGCCACGAAAACAGCTGCCGTGGTCGTCACCATCTCTCAGGAGGCCGCGGCCGCGGGCGAGACCTACGAGTCGGTCTTTTTAAAAGCCCGACAAACGGTCCGCCCGGCGGAGATGGGGATCGAGCGGGTGTCGTGCCGGAAAACCCAGACGGGAGCTTGGATTTTCGAGTTCCCAGGGGCCGACCGGCACCAGCAGGCCGACGCCTTCGCCGCCAAGATGGCGGAGGCCATATCAAATGTCGCCAAGGTGACGAGGCCGGTTAAGACCTCGTCCTTGGTACTGATGGAGCTGGACGACTCCGTCACTAAGGACGAGGTAGCCGCCGCCGTAGCGGCGGCGGGGGTTGTGGCGTCGCGGACGTCAGGGCTGGTGAAATCCGGCCGGGCAGCAGGGGTATGGGCCGCGTCCGGCTGCAGTGCCCCGCTGTGGCCGCCGAGGCCGTCCTTAAGAAGGGGCGGCTCCTCATTGGTTTCAGCTCGGCCGTGGTCCGGGCTGCAGAGAAACAGCCGAGGCGCTGCTTCCGGTGCTTCCTGCCCGGGCACGCCCGGCCGTGCTGCCCATAGCCGGTGGACAGGTCCGACCTGTGCTTCCGGTGCGGGCTGCCTGGCTACAAGCAGGCCGCCTGCGCAAAGGACCCCCACTACGCTGTGTGCTCGACCGGCGGAAGGCCGGCGGGCCACGTCATGGGGGGGGCTAAATGCAACCCCCCCGCCAGGAAGGGCAGGGAGCAGGCTACAGTGCGGCCAGCCCTTGCCCAGGTTCCACCGGGCTCCTCTGACGGTGCGATGTCCCAATAATGTCAGGACCGGGACATCGCACAATAATGCAGATTAACCTCAACCACTGCATAGCGGCACAGAACCTCATGAGTCAGGTGCTAGCTGAGTGGTTGGGGGATCTTGCCGTGGTCGCCGAGCCTTATTACATCGCAGCCAGCTGGCTGCAAGACAATACCGGCAGGGTGGCCATCGCGCCGCGACCCTCCACGGACTCCCCTCCCCTCTCGCTCATCGAGAGGGGACATGAATACGTGGCCGCCGCGTGGGGGGATGCCGCTCTCCTGGGCGTCTACTTTCCCCCAAGTCGCCCGCGGTTGGAGTTTGAGAGTTATCTCCAATCTCTGACCGCGGCCATTGCGCGTATAGGGAGGAGCAAGGTCGCAGTTTTGGGCGATTTAAATGCCAAATCTGCGGCCTAGGGGTGCAAGACAACAAACGCCTGCGGCTCGGCTCTCGAGTCGTGGGTGGCGTCGAACGGGTTGGTGCTCCTCTATAGGGGGGCAGTGCAGACGTGCGTGCGGCACAACGGGAGCTCGGTGGTGGACGTTTCGTTCGCCACCCCAGCCCTGGCCGCCGACGTCTGCAGGTGGGAAGTGGACCTGCAGGAGAATCTATCCGACCACAGGTACATTCGGATAGAGTTCTCCACCCAGAGTCCGAGGTCGGGGAGGCTGGGAAAACGGTCGTCCTTGCCGCGATGGGCCCTGACGCGATTAGACCGCGACGCGGCTAGGGAAGCGGCGATCATCCAGGACTGGTTGGCTCCGCCTGCAAGTCCGAATATGGACGTGGACGCCGCCGCCCTCCGGCTGAGGGAGGCGATGACTGAGGTGTGCGATTCCAGCATGCCTCGGTCCCGCCGGCCGCCTCCCAAGCGCGCGGTCTACTGGTGGTCGGCGGAACTCGCCGGCCTCCGGGCGAAATGCGTGGCCGCGATGAGGTCCCACGTGAGGGCCCGCTGCCGTCGCCAACGTGATGCTGCCAATGCGGACCGCCTCTATACCGCCTATATGGAGGCCCGCCACGTCCTCAAAGTGGCAATCCTGGAGGCCAAAAAGGCGGCGAGGGAGGAGATGCTAGGGGGGCTCGATAAAGATCCCTGGGGCAGGCCGTATCGTGCGGCACGCAATAAGCTGCGACCGATCGGCCCCCCCGTCGTCGAGACCCTCAAGCCGGCGCTCCTGTCGAAGGTAGTCCGGGGGCTGGTCCCGGACCGATCGGCGGAGTTCGTCACCGGTTTCGTCCCGGCGGCGCTCCGCCTCCGAGGAAAGAAGACGGCGCCGGGGCCTGACGGGGTGCCGACGCGGGTGGTGGTGATAACCACCAGCCAAATGGAGCGACACTTCCGGGACCTCTTCGACCGCTGCTTCACGTCTGGGAGGTTCCCAAGGGTGTGGAAGGAGGGGGTTTTGTGCCTCCTCCGGAAGGCGGGGCGGCCAGTGGATTCTCCTGCCGGATATCGGCCGGTCGTCCTCTTGGACGACGCGGCCAAGCTCTTTGAGTCCGTGATAGCAGCACGGCTCAGGGAGCACCTGAGGGGGACCGGCCCGGACTTATCCGGGGCCCAGTATGGGTTTCGGGCGGGTCGGTCCACAATAGACGCGCTCCAGGAGCTGAAGCGCGTCACACAAGAGGAGGTGGCGGCGGGGGATGGCGTGTTGGCTGTGTCGTTTGACATCGCCAATGCCTTCAACACCATCCCCCACGCCACAATTACTGAGGCACTCCAATACAATGGGGTGCCTCCATATTTGCGGGCCCTGCTGGCGGATTACCTCCGGGAGAGGGAAGTCCTGTTCGTCGGCGGGGACGGCCGCATGAGGCGGCGGCCGGTGCAGTTGAGTTCTTCAGGGGTCGGTCCTTGGACCACTCCTGTGGAACGTCGGTTTTGACTGGCTCCTCCGGGGCGCTCTCCCCGATGGAGTGGGTGTCATATGCTATGCGGATGACACCCTTGTCACGGCGCGGGGGAGAACGTTTGGGGAGGCAGCTATCCAGGCGTCAAAAGGGGGGACCCTGGTTGCCGATCGGATCCGGCAGCTGGGGTTGAAAGTGGCGCTACCCAAGACTGAGGCCCTATACTTTCATGGGCCGCGGCGGGGTGCGCCACCTGACGCCCATATCATGGTGGGTGTCGAGAGGGTGCGGGTGAGTGCCACGATGAGATATTTGGGCCTAACCTTGGACAGGCGGTGGAAGTTCCGAGAACATTTTCGGGAACTTTCACCGCGCCTCCAAAAGGCGGCGTGGAGCCTAAATTGGCTCCTCCCGAACGTGGGAGGGCCAGCCACAGCATGCCGGCGCCTCTATGCCGGCGTGCTGAAGAGCATGGCCCTGTACGGCTCCCCCATATGGGCGGACGCCCTGGGGGGGTACAACCAGGCTCACCTGCGTAGGCCCCAACGGGCCATCGCACAGAGAGTGGCGTGGGCTTTCGCTACGGTGAGCCATGGTGCGGCTTGCGCCATGGCAGGAACTCCACCATGGCACTTGGAGGCCGAGGTGATATCCGCCGTCTATCACTGGACGGCGGACAAGAGGGCGCGGGGAGAGCGCCCCGCATCAGAGGAGAGGGCCGCCGTCCGGCTGGCGGCCCGCGAGAACATTCTCCGCCAATAGATGGCGGAGATGGCCGAAGCCAGATTCGGACGGTGGAGTCTGGACGCCATTGGTCCAGTCGTGAAGGAATGGTCTGACAGGGGGCACGGTTTCCTCACGTACCGGTTGTCGCAGGTACTTTCCGGGCATGGTTGCTTCGGGAAGTTCCTGCACCGGATAAAGATTTCGGCGCAGCACACCCTGGTCGAGTGTCCGGCCTGGGTGGAGCAGCGCCGACGACTCCAGGCGTCGGTAGGCCCGGACCTAACGCTGCCTGCGGTCGTCACTGCCATGTTGGGCAGCGAGGAGGTCTGGGTGGAAGTGGCTTCCTTCTGCGAGGAAGTAATGTCGCGGAAGGAAGAGGCGGAGCGGGCGCGCATGGACGATCCCCTTGCGCCCCCGCACCGCAGCCGTCGAAAGGGCCGGAGAAGACGTCAATTCGAACTTCTCCAGCCTGGTGGTGGCCAGTGGGCAGGGGGTGTGGGGATACTTCCGCCCACATTGAACAGGGCACCACCCGCGTCGGGTGGGAACGACCGGGCGCTCCCGGTCACTTTCACAGGCCCCCCCACTCAGCCAGGGGGGCAGGTGGGGTCCGTCATGTAAAAGACGGGCCGTCGCCGGCGGGGTCGTGGTTGAAGGGCTAGCCGTACCCACGACTCCGCCAATAGGGCGAGGAAGGAGCGCCGCGGGGTTTTTAGTGGGTACCCCGTTTTCGGGAGTCCCACACACGCCCCTCGCTTCCCCGGCGAGGGGTACGGTGCTTAAAGCATTTTCCCCGCGGGAACAAAAAAAAAAAAAAAAAATACTCTTCTATTGTTAAATATGTATGTACACAGTAAATTATATATATAGCTACAAGCAACAAACTTTAGAATAATTCCAGAAATGTTGCTTATAAATAAATATAAGTAACAAGAGAAATTAAAAATGTGTACCATTATATTTTCAACATTAAATTCTATTTTTTTTAGAATGATTTTCACTTAAAATAATAGAGAGTGTATTCCCGTTGTCTTAATAGTAAAAAAAACCCACACATATAAAAATAGCAGTTCAAGTTAGTTATGTCTATCAACTATTGTAACTTTGAATGAACACAAACATAATGTGTGATTATAAACACGGTTTTTATAATGACACCAATATTTTCATAATATTAAACAAAACAATAATAGTGTTTTCTAAGGTTTTCACGAGTACTACACATTGAAATAAAACTATTTATACGGATTTAACTCGCGTATATGAATTAAATTTTAAATTTACATTTTAAATCTAACCCGGTATTTCGAATGCTTTGCGGCAATCTTGTTAACAGTAAGACGAGATGGAGGTGTCTGTCAGTAAGTCAGTTAATTAGTCATCTACCTCCAACGGTTTCTAAGATACCAGGCGTACAGTTTAGGAATCACACAAAACGCACTAACAGTATCTTGAGGTCTTACAGTGCGGTCACAGACATGGGATTTTATATTTTTCAAAAGTGGGTCCCAGGTGATAGATAATCCCCAACCATCTTCTCTATTAAAATTAGGATGTTTTTTAATTTCAATCACCTCACGAACCATTCTTGGAATGTAACGTTGTTCTTTAGCAAGGATTTTAGGTTTATCAAATCTTATATAATGATTGGGCTTGTCTATGGTATGTTCACACACTGCAGTGTGTGAACATACCATACCATACCAAGTCTGCAGACTTCGATGTACGCCTATGCTTGATCTCCGATATGTGTTCCTTAACTCTTTTACCGATGCTCATCTTTGTTTGACCTATGTATGACAAGCCACAATCGCAGTCAAGTTTATATACTCCAGCACATTGTAAAGGAATATTACTTTTGATAGGTCTCAAGAATTGGCTCACTTTCCTTTGAGGTTTGTAGATAGTTCTAATAGAAACCTTTTTTAAGATGTTGCCGATTCTGTCAGTAACTCCTTTCACATATGGTAGTAGTTACAAAATTACTAGTATCACAAGTACAGTCATCTTATCAACTTTTTAAAGTGGGTAGTAGTTTTACTGACTTTAGCTCTCATATTATAATTTGTACTTTATAACGTTTTCCTGACAATTTTCTTAGCGATAAGGTAAACGGTGTTATAGATGATAACCTATGGATACATTTAGTATGAATCACAGCAGAATGGATATTATTCTAATATGTTTTTTTCGGTCACAATATATTCCATTAGTATTATTAGTTTCAATCAATATAAAAATGTTTTTATTCAGATAACGTCTGACATGAAAACTTCAATATGAATAGAACGCTCACAATGTATGAAAGTTACGAGATAATAAAACTAACTTGATTTTATGTTATATGCTCTGTTTAATATAATGTATATATTTGAAGTTAAAAGTTAATACTTTAAGTTAAAAGTTAATGTCACTGAACTGACATATATATTATTAGTTTGTGAACGAATCTTTGCATGCTTTATTATGGAAAAAAACTGCTTTTTCTCAAGACCGTGTGCTTTTGCCAATTAATGAATATCCTATTTCTTTTACGTTCAGTTATGTCAAAAATTTCAATTTTGTTTTCTAGGTGCTAGGTGACAGTACGCACAATGTACAGATTTTTAGCAGAGCAAGCCGTTGTTACCAGCATTTTTTTCCACTTCACCCAAAAGAATAAATCTTATATCATCAATTATACTAATGTCATTTTTATATTTTTAAATGTTCATATTTAAAAGCACAAATAATAAAAGTAAGAAATGTTCTTACATAATTCCTATATTATATAAACTAATATAATTCCAGGCGATATTTACATTAAATAAAAAGCCTTTTTTGGAGTTTAGCAAAAATCAAAAGGAGACTCTACATTGGTAAAAGTAAAGTATTAGTAAGATTGATGGAATAATATATTACGTTATATTATACAATATATACACAAAAATTAAGAAATAATACCATGATATCCATCCAATCAAAGTAATATACCTAAACACGTATAATTAAATTTGGTGGGTTAAAAAAATACGATTAAAACAATTATCGCAAAATAACTGGGTTTTAGAACAACCTATGGTTATAATGAAGATTTTTTTATATTTCCACAACATAACTACATGGCAGTGGCTGCGGATTTCACGTACGGAATCCTTGCATTTGTGGTTGAAATGAATAATTTATTGTTAAACTAAACTATCAATTACTTTTGTACAAGGTACGGGCAAACATCCAAACCTACATTTCGAATTAACGATTTTAACCATATATGGTATAATGGGTTAATAAAAGTAACCTCTATAATAAGTTACCATGATAAAGGTAAAGAAGTAAATTTCATGCATGTATTGAGAACCTTCACCGAATCTTGCACTACAGGTACGGAGTCAACTTAAATATTTCAGTAAAAGCAAAAAACGAATTGGACAGGGATATGAACCCGTGACCTCTGGGAAACCATCCTGTAGTTCTACCAATTGAGCTGCCATATCGCGAAAGATACCTGCATCAAGGAATTTAACATTCTAAACATGTTCGTCTTTATCGAAACAAAGAATTCATCCATTACTTTTCATACTAAAATAGTCATTAATGTTTCTAATTTTGCAGTAAAGATTGACATTAAATAGATGATAAAACCGAAATTAATTTTTATTAGCATGTAAAGCCGTGTCAAGCTTATTTAATTGTACCATGTGTTAATATATGATTATATCATATACATACAATAATGTTAAATTGATTCTCTTATTCTTTTTTTGTTCGTGTCTATGCTGTTAGCCCTGTCGGCTATTACAGCATCACCGGGGGAGCGGGCGGGTCAGGAGATCCACTCTTGAAAACAGGGACCACATGAGCCCCCATGAAGAACGACGTCCTGAGGGCGCCTCAGGTGAGACATGGACCTCGGTTCAGGACGTTGTTCGACAGGAGGGAAGCTAAGGGCATTGGGACACTACCGTCCTCCGAAGGCAGAACGCCGGAGCAACGTACTTAGTTGGGACCTCGTCTATACCGGTATAGATAGTGTGTCTACGCGTATGTTATAACCTAACGTGAACGCGTAGTCGAGACCAACGAGTACCGACTTGGGTCTTCTCTTTCTGTCTAAAGTAATTTTACGTCGTCTATAGCCTGCGGCGTCAGTAACCAGTGGGTTCGCGTATCGCTCAGCATTATCAAAGTAACTCTGGCAAAGCCCCTTGAAATACTGAGCGAAAGTCAGAAGGTCTATGTCTACTATTTGTCTAATAATTGTTTTTTTTTCTTACAACAGAATATTCATTGTTAAAAAATATATACTTATAGTTATATATTTTGGGACTTTATTCTTTAGATCTCCAAAAAAAAATGAATACATTTTTCATGTCTCATATAGTTGTACAAAGATAAAAAGTAATAATTATTAAAATGATTTCTACTAAAACATGAGTGCGGGTAACATTTTTTTTTATACTATCTAGGTCAATGCTTGACTATATTCCACCTGATGGAAAGTGGTAATGTTGTCATAGGTGGTAAGGCGCATTAACCTAGCAACCTATTCACTCTTCAATTCTATTTAACTGCTTGTGTTAAAGGTGTTGAACATCTGTCTGCGTGTCTGCACTAACCGCTTGACCAACAGGGTGGTTACCATGTAAAAACAAAGAATGAATGAAACCTAAACTGTCACCGATATCCTCATCCTCAAGTTTTAACTTAATATTACTTCAAGGTTTTTTTTTAAGTACTAATTGTATACTACATTTAATTAAAAAAGGTGATAATGAATTAGTATTAGTAACCGTAACTGTCACATCATTTTAAATTTTAAAAAAGCCAGATGCTAACCACAACAAAGGTACAATTTTAGAGCAGTCTCTATCTTATTTATTAAACACTCTGTTCGATTTTGCTTACATTTGAATTACCAGAAAAAAGGAAGTCATACAGATCCTTTTTGGGTCCCGTTCGAAGAGCACCAAAACGTTCTTCTCCGGTTTTAATTGTTCCGCCATTTTGGAAACCAGCTGCCGAGGGAATCAGCTGCGGATTGGAGACGTTGGTATACCACATGGTGATCCTTAGAGGTTGTGTAAAAGGCGGTATCATTCGCGTACATGGCAAGATGAACTTTAGACCGCGGGCTAGGAATCTCGCTAGCGTAGATGAAATAGAGAATGGGTGAGAGAAATTAACCCTGGGGGACACTCGCCCTGATGGGGCGGGATATTGACATCACGCCTTCCACTCTGTAGAAAATGGAGCAATTCGACAAGTAGTCCCGTATGATGAGTGATTATCTTGTATAATGGGTGATAACTACTTGAAAGTTATAATTTATTCAAGAAATAGTTTCGAAACGGGCGGCTTTGGGATTAAATTTGACAGTTATGAACCAACTGAATATACTTATATTAAGTTGGATTAAAAATGTTTAAGTAATTAAAAAGAGACTGGATAAAAAATAGGACCAAAAAAAGTTTATTTACATTCATTTATAGTACATATGTTTAATTTTATTCGATATGTTTTACCATCTTGTAAGTAGCGACATAATCCCGTTGCTGTAGAAATTTAGAGGCTTCTAATAAAAAAAACGAGACAACTAGTTTTGGAAGTCTTCTTTTGATGTTAACCTGGCAGAGCCTAAAGAATTATGTAGAAATCTGAAGGTGTAAGGTCATATACGACGGATGCAATTATCCTCCTAGCAAAACTCTAGTGTCATCGTGATAAAAAACCACAAAATTTATTGGGAGTAATTGTCAAAATAATGTTACACATAAGTCATATCAGATAATTAAAAAAAAATAAGGATATAACTTAAAAAAAAAAAATCTAATTCATTCAATTATACATTTTTAATCATTTAAAGGAGACGTGGAGTAATTCGAAATCTTTTTGATATCATTAAAATATTAAAATAAAATATACTCTTTTATAAATTTAATACTGAACCAATACAGGATTTGGATTTTTGGTTTTTATAATAATACATTTTCAGATTTCTGAAGTGTGATTGTATATTTAATGAGTTTTTTTAATATTAGATCCTAAAAATATATACGTAAAAATAAACTAAGCACAAATACAACGTTGTACTACATTTAAACTCAATAAACTACATTAAAAAGTTTTTTATTTATTTAACGAGGTTCTGAGATACTTAAAAGTTTGATTTAGTTCATTAAAGTAATAAACGTACCTACTCAAAAGTTTTAAGAGTTTTTCGTGAATTTAAAATTACAAAACAAACCTTTTAAAGAAAGGATTAAAAGATACCAAACTGCACTAGAAGACGGACAAGGTTGATCATAGCGTATGTTGTAAATGAACAATATCTCGATTTATCTAGATATGCCTCAGATTTTCCGAAATTTATCTATGAATCAGCCATTCTGCTTAGCTACCTATATATACTGCAGAACTAATATGTCTGTCTTTGCCTTGTTCCATTAATATTTAATTAGGTTACACAATTAAGTACAGTACTTAAATTGATAACCTAATTAAATAGAGCTACTGCTCTGACTGTGAATCCAAAAATAATAAATAATATATTTCGTTCATTGTAGAAAGAGATGAATCTTGAAAGGAAAAATCTAGAAGCTTTACATGCATTGATTAGTTTAAAGATACAAGCTGGGGCCGCAACTTCGTTTTCGTTTAGTGAGAATATTTCTCACAACCAAAAGTTATCCCATTACCTGTGTTTCCGCCCCTGTGGAAAGCCATAAATACGTGCTTGCATTGTGACGTTAAATAATCTAACATATTATCGTACAGTCAGAATTTATGAAATAGTTATTGAACATAGCTTGTTGGAAAAAAATTGGATAGGTTTAAAATTTTGAAATGGTATGATAGAAAGCTCTTATAAGCATTGTGATCAGGTATTGTAAAATACCAGTTTTACACAATAAACATTAAATATGTAATAAATCCCTGCAACAAAAGTACTTGTATAAGTTCCTCTTTTAGGTGATAATATTTTATATATGTCTAATGGAAAATTAATTTGCTTAATGAGGTGAATTAGTTTAGGAACAATTGACTCCGAATTGACTACAGAGAACCCCTGTGTAATTGCATTTGCTCTGCTTTAAACGATGTCTTTTTATAATGCTTGATTTCTATAATGTATTTGTTACTTCGTGTAATTGAAGCCAAGCTGATGAACCCATATTTATTTATAAGCTAATGAAAGCACTTAGATGTTTCTTAGCATTCCATGGATTCACTGTGCGGGTTCCGGGCCCATTGCGTTGAAAGGAGAGAAGTGCAAACAATGCCTGGGAATTGCGACTCTAAATTTCTTGGGAAAAATGTCTACTTGAAAATGTAATACATATCTATCTTATAGATGATTAAAAAAGCATTTTTCCTAAATTCAAATATGTTTTCAGCAATATTTTTTTTACGGAAAATTCTATTTTATATACTATTGTAATATAAAAATAAAAGCGAGTATATTAATATGTTAGTCATCAAATGTTTATGTTTATTATTTGTTTATTATTTTAAGTGACGAAATTCAATTAGTATCAATTTAAATGCTTGAAAAAAATATTTTATTTTAATAATTATCACTTTTTATCTTTGTACAACTTTGTTAAATAAGATATGAAAAATTTATACAATTTTATTTTTCGAGTAGAATATAGTAGTCTCTAGTTACTGGTATTTTTACTTATGACTGTATATAAAATAGAAAACTTCTCAATCCGCGAGATCAACTATTTTATAAATAAAATAGTTAGTTTCAGATCGTTTTGATTGATTTGATTTATTTGTTCACTAAAATGTATAAATATACTTTTTTATTAATGAATATTCTATTAGAAGTAAAAAGACAACTAAGGTGACTTAGACAAAATAGTGGTGGATAAAGCTCTGATACCTATTAATGTTTTATCAATAATACTTAATTAACAAAAAAAATATTTAAAACGATATTGCTGATATTGATATCCTCTTATGTACTAAGCTGACAAATTCGGGTTCAAAAAAAACATTGAACTTCAAACAAATACGTTAAGCAGTAAACTTCAGAATAGCAGTAGAGTTTAACACTCGTGTTAAGATCTCTTTGCATGCATGAATGTACTTCGTATATTTGCACAGAGTAGCTTAGAACAGACAATCTGTCATTGCTATTTCGACGTGCGCTTTATTCTTTGCCTTGTAATAATAATTTTTTAAAGAGCATTGATAATAAAAAGGAGACAGGATACTGTTTTAATAGGATACGTATGTTTTAAATACCTTTTATATTTTCAAAGTTATACAGAAAAATAGAGAAAATAAACAAATTTTAAATACGAGCATTCGGTAAAACTTATGTAATTTTGTTGGCTTAACTTAAACTTCTTTTGATATATTTATTTCATTTAAAGTACTTGTTTCCTCATATCTCATATAATAAGTGTAAAAATAAGGATGTAACTAATTTTATAGTAATATTATAGTATCTAATTAAAAATGTGAATGGAAATATATCCTAAAACAACGATAGTGGTTTTTTTATTTTTAAATGTATAAATATAGGGAAATATTTGGTAGAGTCGTAGTTTTGGTAAATATTACTCTGTGTCAGCTAGTAAGAGTGTAGTTGCGAAATATCGGTTATTCTGTTAAAAGTGTAACCCGTTTCCCGTAACCGATGTGTCCGAGAAGAAAGCCTTCTTTTCAGACATCCATAGCTATTCAGCAAACAGATAGAGAGCTAGCAAACTGTTTTCTTTTACTATATCTAATATCTATATAATATAATATATCTTATACAATATACTCATGTACTACGTGCTTATACATTAACTAAAATTGGCAAAAGATCTTATAATTAAACATATGTACCAACAAAAAATAAACATAAGTTTTAAAAACATAAATTACCATAAAAAAAGAAATTGATGTTCACAATTTTTAAACTAGCCTCGTATATCTATTGTGTGATTTATCGCAGGCGTTACAGCCACCGGCTCCAAGCCATTTGTTTATTTAATATTTTGTTAAAAGTTCTTAAGTATTTTACTGTATTTTTTTTTATATTTACCACAGTAGAGAAGAAGAAAAAAGTAAAATTAGAAAATGTATATTCGTTTTTAATTTTTAGTGGATATTTATTTTTGAATCATGTTACGTATGTGTGTGTGCGCCTCGCGCGCGATATCGATCAATGGAGTAAAGCAGTGCGTTACCAACCAGCGAGCGTTTCACTTGTCTTAAGTCCCATATATATCAAATCAATATTTAACTTTTTATTTATTTTTACAATATAATTAGTAAGGATATCAGGTGTATTTATATTGCTGTATATTTTCTAGTAATTCAAATTAAATCTCGGAAAAGACCGCTGATCTTTGAATAATATAATACTAATAATATATATTTCATTTTCGTTGAGTCTGTATTGACTTCCAATATATTTACAAACAAAGTACATTACACAATATCAAGTCAGTTTTATTATCTCGTAACTTTTATACATTGTGAACATTCTATTCATATTGAAGGTTTCACGTCAGGCGTTATCTGGATAATAAACATTTTTACATTGATTGAAAGTAATAATACAAAAGAGATATTTTGCGACCGGAGAATACATATTGAAATAATAACAATTTTGCTGCTGCTCATTCTCTAGATAAATAAAATGAGGGCTTGTTAGTAAAACTACTGTACTTAAAGTTGATAAAAAAAAACGATATTTAATCGTATTTTAGAAAAAACAAATCAATTCTCGAAATAGTTTGCGTATATAGTTTCTGGAATCTCACCCTTGATTTAAACTAATAATAATAGCTTGGAACTCAGTTTCATTTTAATCTTTCTAAAAATTATAAAGATCGCCAATACACAAACCACGTGTTCTGAAATTATAAAGTGTTGTCTTCAACAGCTCGTTTACATACAAATTACCTTTATTTGAGGTGCACAAAATTATTTGTTTAAATTATAAAAGTATTGGTCTGAGATTATAGAGATCTTGTTTAAAATGTTTATGTTTTGTTAAGACTTGTTTCAGTAATACACAATACTTGCACTTCAATGTTTAATATCCATTTGTAATAGAATGGGCGAGAGCACCCCTTACAACACGTTTTATAAAATTTAACACGATAATATTTAGGTGAGGGTAATTTACAATTTCATAACCAACTTACAGATGCTATTATTTTAAATACCTTATAATAAGTTCTAATATAAAAGATTAAACATTATGTTAAAATATCCTATCCTATTAAGAATTAGGATTAAAACATTTAACAGTAAATACTGAATAACATTCCATAATTAATTGCGTAGGTGGCGCTACTGTTGAAACTTATGAACTAAAACATGTAAATGCATTTACAACGGGGAATGTTCCGAAGAACTATTCAATCTGATGCCTGCCGCCGAATTTTATCACCGCACAGCGCGCCTTCGCCTCCAATATCATCCTTACCACCTCGATGCGTGGCGTTCCTCTACTGTGCGGTTTTCAAGGATTTAATTTTTTCCACATTCCACTCGCTCGTGGAACGAACTCCCTTCGGTGGTATTTCCAAATCGGTACGACATGGATACCTTCAAAAAAGGCGTCTACTCCTACCTACATGGCCGTCAACACTCTTGTAAATCCTCGGATGTTGCAAGAGTTCATGGGCGGCGGTGATCACACGTTATCTGTTACCCGCCAGCTCGTTTGCCCTCCTCTTCTTAAAAAAAAATCCAATATGTTTACCATTTAAATTATTATAAATAAATATGACTAACAGTTTGTTTTATTAAAATCTGCAATAGTTAATAGATATAACTAAGTAACTTGAACTGTTTTTTTTTTATATCTGCGGGCATTTTTCAGTATTAGTCTTTTAATAACAAGGACGCACTCTTTATATAAAATTACGATATTGATAAAACACAGATTTTTAACTTAACCGGTTAATACTTACTACATTATTGGAATAATTATAACGGTTCTGGTTAGTAGCTATATAAATTGTAGGATAAAGACAAATTAACCAATAGAAGAATTATTAGCGGCGGAAAGTGTAAAAAAATAAGAGAGAATCGTGCCGTCACGACATACGAGTTGCTACCTTTGAAGCAATAGATATTAAAAAGTAACTCTATAGAGTAGCTAACATTATTTATATAGGAAACATAAATTCATCTAGAACTTAATATAGAGATTGTTCAAGGCGAGTTGCACTAACATGCTAACATAGTCTAGATTAATGTTGAAGCTAATCTTCTCTACGTAATAATTCTATTAGGTTGAAAGACATTTAGTACGATGTTTTAAAATGTCTTGAATTAAATAAATGACAGTTTTTTGATTCTGGGTTTATTTAAGATTTAAAATATAATATTGAATTAGAAAAAAAATCATAAGTTATGCCTATACTTAAAAATGTTAAAAGTATATCTACAAACACATTGTGAACACATTGTAAACTATGTTAATCAACCTACTATTATACCTAAATAATGATTTTCTTTTTTTAAATATAATATAAAACTATATTTGAAGAGCGTAATAATGAAATGTAAGTGACATAGATTTGAGTACCTTTTAGATATAATATAAAACTATATAGGTGGAGAGTTAAAATCAAAACACGGAGTCGCACTCAATATCTGATATATAATAAACATACCTTATATATCCCTCGGTCCCTTCAACGTAACTTCTAAAACTATTTGGCAGTTCCGATACGTATGTTCTTGGCTTGAGAACGGTGTAGAAAAGTCTATAATAGTGCATACTTTTAATATATTTTTAATAATACTTAAAGGTTTGTATTATTATTTTGTTTACTGTTTCAGAACTGCAGTGTCAGTCTATTTGAAAGAAAACATTTTGTTTTTTAACTTTTAAGAAACTATCTCAATAGTTTGGATAAAATTGAAATCTTTTTTCATTTAAATAATCTTATAATCAACCCGGTAGCTGAGATTGCAAAAATACAATATGTACCTAATAGTTAAGCACGACCCAGCTTTATCAAGCACCAACGTCAACCGTTTCCGGTTTATTACGAACCTGGATATATAAATATTTTATATAACACTAGAAAAAATAAATAAAAGTAAATTTCCAAGCAAATGGCATTTTAAATCTTGATTTCTCAGTAAATAAATTTAATATACTTTTAAGAAGGCAACTTGCTTCAGAAATCAAAGACTCAGTTGCGGAGCGACAAAGAACAGCGCAAGTAATCCGGACTCCGGATCTGTCAGAGCCTATTTTGTATTGATGTACTTTGTTTCTGCATCCGTGTCCTTAGTCTGCGTTGAATCGTATGTCAACTTTGAGTAGCTATTCGTTTAATCATAATCAATTTAGATGAAACGGTTAATCTATTAAAGCCGAGTTACAATATGCCAATCATAATATTATTAGTTTCTACAATATAAAAATATATTGTAATATAGTCTTATTAATTAAACTATTACATGACGGTAGATACACTAAGTTGTCTTTTGTATTTAAAAGAAAATAACAAATTTATATTTAAACACTTATCTTTCATTGGATAACATAAGACTCTACATGAGATTTTTTTTTTAAATATGACTTGAAGGAATTTATTTTATAGATGGTAAAACTTTTAATAATGTAGGTATTTTAAAAAAGTTTTTATTAATATTCAATTGATTTTTAACTACAGGCCAACTTTTAAAGACAGTATTTATTCGACGAATTAAACAAATTTAATATAAATTTATTTTAGTTTACTTAATTTTTATTTTAAAATTTATAGAATGGTTTTTATCTTGTGTAAATTTATTAGCCTTATATTTCCTACTGGTCTGGACATAACATGCATTTTGTGAATAATATATTGTTATTGAGTGTAAAAAACCAAATGTCAATGATTTTATAAAATGTTCTATTAAAAAAAAATATTTCAAGTTCAGTTATAAATGCCGATACGAAATATTTATCTCATGTTAATCTGTTCTGACTGATTCTCCAAAACATCTGTGACACAAACAATGCGACGGCGTTAAACACCAACTTAATAAACCTTCTTAAAATATTAACAAAGAAGAGATTAATCTTACATAAAGGAATAGTGTTGAACTCATTGCCTTGTATAATGGATGATAACCACTTGAAAGTTATAATTTATTCGAGGAATAGCTTCGAAGCGAGTAACTGGAAGTTGTGTATAAACTTAATATTTTTATATTTAATAGGATTAATGTTATTTACGTAACTTTAAGAAGTCCCAAATAAAATAGCTACTCTAAGCTTCACTTAAGACAATTTAAAGAGGTTTTGTAAGTCCGGGTGTCCGTCTGTATGTTTCCAGGCTGTATTTCAAGAACCGTGATACCTAGACAGTTGAAAAGTTTAATAATAATATTTTAACATCTTTCTTAACCTTATTATGGAAATAATTGACAATTAAACCTTACTCATTAGTTATGCATACCAAAGGTACTAATATAATATTATAATATATGAAATAAAGTAAAAAAAAAACGAAAAAAACAGACAAAAAAAAATAAACTAAAACAAAAAAAACATAAGTAGAACAGTATAGTACACTGGTATTAGAAAGTGTATCTATACTTAGACTCTGGGAAAATTGTGCTACCTTGTGTAAGATAGTACTTCAATGCATATTATAATGAGAATAGACTATACTTTTATTTATATGCAATGGTTATAACTGAAATTTTATTCGTAATTAATTAGCAAAAAAAATAATCTCGTAAAATATTTTGTTCCTTTTTCTAACATTACTATATTATACGCCATATTTTATAATATACGCTTGCCATTCATTATAATATATGCTTATTCTGCTAAAAATATACGTAACTGTATTTCAACCGAAATCTCTTTGGTAGAATTTGGTGTAAAATAATACATTTAAAGGTGAAATTCTTGTTTTTTAGTGATTAGCTTAATTTTTTCTTTGTAAAGATTAATAATAATATATTATAAAGCTGACGTTTGTGTTTTTTTTTTTAAAGTGCTGATATCATGCACTAGTCAGAGTAAATTATTATTTTTATATTATGTATCCCATTCTGTAAGTACAACCAGTTACTATAAAAATAACACTACGAACTACTCTGATAACTAGTATAAAAAAGCTGCTTTTAAAAATGTTACATAATATTAGAGGTATCTAATTTCTACAAAATTGTAGCAAGTATGTAACGCTATTTTTTCGAGATCGTTTCGTACTTCTGAATTATTTTTTTTGGTTTGTTCTTAAGTATTATCATTATTAAAATTTTTAACATAGTAAATTTGGTAGAAATAATTAAAAAACCGTTATAAGCCAATGACGTAGTCATAAGTAAACTAAATTTAAACATTTTTATTTGTTTCTCAAGGTTCTGCGATACTTAAAAGAATTATTTAGTTAATGTAAGAAAAAAATATTAACCTTCTCATAAACTCTTAAAAGTTTTTCGTATTTTTTTTAATTACATAACAAGTCTTTTAAAGAAAGTATTAATAGATAACAACGCAATGACAAACCTAGCTTTTACTTAGCTTACTTTTCAACTTTTATAAAGAAAAAGTGTCTTTTTATAAAACTATATTCGCTAGAGTAAGCTTCAGCTCCTCTTTCAATTTCAATTTAATACTGCATTTTTTTAATTATGATATTTTCTTGTTTTTTATTACAGTACATATTGTTAATTGAAAATGAGTTTTAATTCATTATAAAGAGTATTCACTAAGGAGTTCTCTTTACTCCACTTTTAAAAGTGTGATAACTTATTCATAAGATATCTGTTGTATTAATATAGACAGTAAGTATGTCTGAATTATACTGACTTTAATACTTGATGAGATATATATGTATTAGTATATAAATACAACAATATTGTGTTCGGTTAGAAATCGGTTAAAAAATAATAATTACTGTAAAAAAATGTTTCTTCTAAAATCAATCTTAATTATTCAGTAATAGTAATATTGATTTTAGAACAAATATTTTGTAAGTACATTTACTTACTATGAACTGTAGACACTAGCTCCTAAAAATACAAACGTAAAAATAAACAAAGCACAAATAGAACACTGAACTACACTTTCGCCAGAAACCTATTTTAAGATAGTACTTCGATACATAGGAACTAGGTAAAACGTTTTAAAAAATAGTTATGTTTTTTAAAGTTTAAAGAATGAATTATTAGTTTTTTAATATTATATAGTACCAGATGTTGTAGTATTACAAAATATTAAAGTGTAAGTAAAAAGTGTAGTTGCAATGTGGCGGTTACTTTGTTGAAGATATAACTACAATTCAACTCCACCTTATTATCTTTTTAGTAGTCTGTTGTTACAAAATAAATGACATATCGAAAATAGTTTCAAAAACGAGTACTATATTTCATGGCATTCTAAGAAGCTTCGACTTATAAACAATTGGAAAATTAATTATTTTAGAATATTGAACTGAAATTGGTAATTTGTATTTGTATTCAATTTTCCTTAAACAATTCTTTAATTTTTCAAATACATCTCATCTACCGAATATATTGCTTACAGAAGACAAAGCTTTTTTATGATAGATGTTTAAATATTATTAATAAGAAAAAGGTAAAAGATAACATAACGAAGTAAGTAATGAATACCATTACCTTTCCATACAATACCAGAAAATCGTTGACCTTTATCAGTACAATATTATTATATAATTTGACTCTGGTAGTGACAGTTATCTCGAGGCTCCATTCAAACCAACGAATAATAACTTGAATAGCAGCTTGAGTTATTATTAATTTAGCTTATGGAAAAATTAAAAGTACCACTATAATTAAATTGAGTCTTCAAAAAAATAATGATTGTTTATATTAAAGGCATATTCAAATTATAATCTCCATTAAAATAAAACTTTGATTTGTAATAGCGACGTCTAAAATAACGTAAACATAAATTAAAATTGCAAAAGATCTTATAATCAAGCATATATTTTGACATGTGTACTATTATATAAAAAAACATAAATCGTAAAAACATAAAAAAATAAATTTAAATTCATATTTTTTAACTATCCTCGTATATCCATTGTGTGATATATCGAGAGCGTTACAGCCACCGGTTCCAAGCTATTTATTTATTTAATAAATTTTGTTAAAAGTTCTTAAGTACTTTTTGCTGTACTTTTTAAAATATTGACCAAAATTTTGTAATTTAATAATCTAAAGCTAATAATTTAAAAGGCTGAATTGCTAGTATTTCGTGAATATTTTATAATTCATATTTTTATAAAATGTGTATATGTTTGTTACAAGTAAATCTTCCGGAATATAAAGTGCCACCTAGTGTAGCTTGATGAAATTAAGGTCGCAACGTCAGGCTGTGTATACTTACTTCGCTCCGAACAAGCTCATGAATGTACTTTTATTTGAAACGTTTGTTTTTCTAAGTTAGAACCAATGAATGTATCAAGAACACTTTAAATAAAATTTAGAGTTTAATTATGAGTAATTTATTTTATGTCAAAAATATCAAAAGCAAATAATTTAAATTCAAGTATTTGCTGAATATTTTATAATATTATTATATTTACAATGTATGTTACAGTCGTGTCTTCCGGAACATAAAATGCCACCTAGTGACACTAAAACTATTTTGTGTTTTCTTTGTAAATTGATTTTGGTGCTGTGAATTATCTGAAATCAATAATACCCTCATACAATTTAAACAATGTATTTCCTTGAGACAACATTACCTATTAGATGCCAATAATAGAACGAAAAGGAAGAATAAGGAACGAAGAGCTACCTCTTCCCTCATATACAGAAATATATGTTAGATTTTTTTTAATCAACAGTAAAAGTAAAGAAGTAACTTTAATTTTAAAATTATTTGAAAGCATAAACGGCATAAAATGTTCGCTGTTTGATAAAAACACAATATTCTAATGGATTTGTAAAAACGATTTGTATTTATAAATTGTGTCCCGGAAAAAGAAATGAATCTCGGTAAACGTAACAACTCTTTTTATCGTTTAATTTTTCTTTAATTTTCGTTTCAATTAGCGCTTGGAAGTGTCAGTGAGTGAGAGAACTCGAATCTCGACTCTTGATTTAAAATAAGAATAATAGCTTGAAGCTTCGTTTAAGTTGTAATTGGTATGGATTTTCGAAAAATTATATAGAGCGCCAACACAGCGATGAGTGTTGTTTAATTACAAAGAGTTTATAGTAATAATACGATGATGTACAAAGTGGAACACATACTCATAGATGCATTCATTTATCTTGAAATAGCTCTTATAATTTTTACAGTAACTCTAAGCTTATTTATACTTTGAGATATAGCAAAACTAGTTTTCATTACTTTAACATCTTTTTATTTTAAAGGCATTTTTTTACTATCAAGATAGAATGGACGCTCTATAATTGTTTGCATGAAAAAAAACAGTATACTGTAATTTTTAATTATGTGTTATTGGCATACAAATTATTTGATTTAATTATCTAATCACACTCTAAAAATTTGTGCGGGTTCAAAAGATTTTATGTGGCAAATAAAGAGAAAGTACTTATTATTGATTCGGTATCCGGTTTTTATGTCAATTCATACATATGAAAATTAATTTTAAATTAAAAAATATATATATTTAGCGAATTTCCATAAACATCTTATGCTCATCACATCATTGCATCATCCACATATTTTGAAGTGCAAAATAAAACTATTGTAAACATTTATTTTGAGTTTTTAACTTTAATTTTGAAACGGTAACTTAATGTTATTTTAATTATGATTAACTTTAACTAATAATACAATCAAGAAAAATTATAAACTATTAAACATTTTGAATAAAATTTCTAGTTAATAGTTACTATTCAATAGTTAAACTATTCAATAGTTGGAATATTTTTGTAAAACGTGAAACTGATAGAAAGTTTAAAAAATATGAAATATTAATTACATTAGATATTATTATTTGTCACGAAAACGATATTAGTTCATTAACACATTAAAAACTGCAGACTTTTATAATGAATTTAAATGTAACGTATCATTATTATAAAGATAAGAAAATACAAACCATATTTTGTTTTTGTTTTTTGTTTTTTCATTTTTTTAATTATAAAAACTACAAATGATAGAATCTATGGAAATAACTTACTTTATTATTATATTATATGAATACAATACTCGTATGCATACATTTATTTCATCGGAATTTCACAGATCGATATATTTTGTGTACAGTGTAAGAAAAAAAAAATAAGTATAAAGTAAATGTTGCGGTGGAAAAATGCTAGTATATATATATATATATATTTTAATAGTATATATTTTAACCTGTTCACTAGACACACCCGTTCCGTAAAAACACAGTTGATGTGACGCCTTATTTTCTAGTAGCTATTCTGCTCTCCTTAGACAACTATAACACAGTAATAAGAAACAGACTCGTCTAGACCTTAAAAAATTAATATATCCTAAGGACGATCTATATCGACCTTCAGTAAATTAAACTATTAAATTAATGTTTCCCTAAAATTTAATAAATTATGCTCTATGTTTTGTCATAAACAGCACCTTTTCAAGTTCAAGTTGGTCTTCGTTTAAAAATCAATTAGCCTAATTGCAAGTTTTCACGTAAACACTAAAAGCAGATAGTGTAGTACCACACGATGCTAAATATAGACCCACTTTCACATAGGTTTGATGTTCTATTTGTGTGCTTTCAGTCTAAGGTTTATTTTCACTTTGGTGTTCAATGTTAGTTTTAATTATTTTAGTCGGTTAAAGATAGTAATAGGTTTCAGGAAGGTTGAAATTCTCTAATAGAAATATGAGACTTTTCCTAGTTGTTATTGTTAAGTATATTATTTTATATAAAAATATTAAATAATATATATATATATATATATATATATATATATATATATATATATATATATATATATATATATATATATATAACAATAACAACTATTTAAAGATGAAGTTATGATTATTAAACTGATCAACTTTTAGTCATGGGCAATTTATGGGCAATATGGAATGGTAACGTATAACTCTCCTCTCCTCGTATGTTCCATAGAACTGTACCCATAGTACGAGTTTTGACGTTAGGAAAACTATGACAGTTTACCAAATAGTAAAATCAAAACAAAAAATTATTTTAAATTCTACGAATCAGATAGCAGCGCTCTCTTGCGTGATGGTAACCTTCCATTTCCGGTTTTAAATTATAATTTATGGTCATATCATTTACGGACAAACATCCAAACATACATCTCTAATTAATAAGAGATTTATTAATTAGAGATGTATGTTTGGATTATATTATTATTTATTTTTAAGAGAGGTAGGGCACAGTGGGGTTTACCTCATTCAAATTTGGAGCAGCCCGACTGGTGAAATACCTCCGCCTTACAGAAGATCGCAGCCAAATGACATCGCTCTTTAGTGGTATTGTGTTCCTGTGGTGAGTAAGGTATCCAGAGCTCCGGAGGGTTTGTTGTGTTGATAGCGGAGGTCCGGTAATGCAAGTGATGCGGTTACTGAATGGTGTAGGCGCGGAGTGTGGGCGCAGCGGTCAGTAAGACCCGGTGAAACGGTTCGTCGCTGGCCGCCCGCGGGTCAGTAGTGTTCCCGAACCCAGGGATCACTTAATCTCCGCCCTGGGAGGCTGAACTGCCAACCCGCGAAAAATCCCTGCTGCTGTAGTCGTGCCGGAGAAGGAAACCGGAGTGGACCCGGCTGCTGCAGTGGGGGGGGACCGGGGGCCCTCTCGTACGCTGCGCCGACAAACCACAATACCTATTCCGCTCAGTGACTAGTCAGCATTATAAAATTTGTCCCCTAGCTATCATCACAGCAAATCCTCTACCTATTTAGCCCCCTTTAATAAAAATAAACATGAGAACAAAGAAAAGAAATAGATTTTGTACAGTGGCTCCCCTATCCACACAAGTGGATTTCTGTAACATCAGGGGACTACACGCAAACCAAAGCGCAGTCCATCAACACCTTGAGACTGCGCAGCCGACCTTATTATTTCTCACGAAGACGCAGATATCCTGCCCGGCCGACATATCATATCTACTCTACCCCGCTACAAACTTGAACATACGTTCTTGAGACGTGCCGGTGTATGTATATTCGTTCTGGAGGATATCTGCTGTCGCCGTCTCCAACATTTGGAAGACAGGGACCTGTCGATATTGTGAGTGCGCGTAGACCACGGAGGCCACACCCGTATTTACGCGTGCCTATACAGGTCTCATAGTGGTGACGGGGAAACTAAACGACTTTTCGAGCACCTGCAATTAACGACAGATAGAGTTCTTGAGCAACACCCCTCTGCGGAGTTGGTAATCTAAGGAGACTTCAATGCCCACCATACTGAGTGACTCAGTTCTCGGTCTACCGACTACGCCGGGCGGTGTGCTCACGAATTTGCTCTGGCCTATGGTTACTCACAGCTGGTACATTCTCCAACAAGAATACCAGATATTGAGGACCATACAAGCTCTATCTTGGACCTTCTGCTGACCACACGTCCGGATAAATATACACTATCAGTGGATGCACCACTCGGCTCATCCGACCACTGTCTTATCCGGACCGTAGTACCATGCGCACGGCCAGATCCACCTCGGCCCACTAGCTCGCGGCGCGTGTGGCAGTATAAGTCAGCAGACTGGGATGGATTGCGAGGATACTACGCATCGTACCCGTGGAGACAGCTTTGCTTCACATCAGATGATCCCGACGCCTGCGCAGCTGCGGTCACTGAGACGATACTGGTGGGTATGGAATACTTTATTCCAAACTCGCTAGTAGCTGCGGGGGCAAAGAAACGACCGTGGTTTAATCGGCCCTGTAGAGAAGCTAGGCTTCTTAAACAAGCCGGATACAGGGCTGATCCTAATTTGCCTGATGTGAAACGCAAGCTAAACGCTGTTTCGAGGTCCAGTAAAAGAACAATTGCTAGAGCTAAGTTCGACTTCATCGGCAGAATTGGCGAGAAACTGGCTGGCTGCCCCTCTGGGAGTCGTGCCTTCTGGTCGCTTGCTAAAGCTGCCGAGGGGAATTTCTGTCAGTCGTCCTTACCTCCACTGCAGAATGCCGAAGGTTATTTAGCCCACAGTGCAAAAGAGAAAGCCGATCTCCTGGGTAATCTCTTTGCCTCTAACTCGACTATGGCCGATGACGAAAGCAACGTGCCGCCTAATATCTCATGTTGCGGCCACTCCATGCCGGAAGTAAACATTTCGCAGAGAGATGTTCGGCGGGAGCTGCTCGGTCTGGATGTCCATAAGTCGGTGGGCCCGACGGCATACCAGCAGTGGTGCTCAAACAGTGTGCTCCTGAGTTGTGCCCCGTGCTAACGCGACTTTTCGCACTTTCTTACCACTCTAGGCTAGTTCCGTCTTCGTGGAAGACCGCCCATGTGCACCTGGTGCCCAAAAAGGGCGATAGATCAGACCCGTCGAATTACAGGCCTATCGCTATAACTTCCCTTCTCTCGAAGGTGATGGAACGTGTTATTAACACGAAGCTCCTAAGATACCTAGAAGAACACGATTTGATCAACGACCGGCAATACGGTTTTCGCCACGGTCGCTCGACTGGTGATCTTCTAGTGTATCTCACACACCGTTGGGCTTCAGCCATCGAGAGTCAAGGTGAGTCATTGGCAGTTAGCCTGGACATAGCGAAGGCGTTCGATAGGGTCTGGCACCGGGGTCTTCTAACGAAGCTACCAACATACGGACTGCCCGAGGGGTTGTGCAAATGGGTCGCCAGCTTTCTATCCGACCGATGCATAAGAGCCGTCGTAGACGGTAGCTGCTCTGATAAATTGGATATAAACGCTGGCGTCCCGCAAGGTTCTGTACTTTCTCCGACGCTGTTTCTTCTGCATATCAATGATATGTTGTCTATTGATGGCATTCATTGCTACGCGGACGATAGCACCGGAGACGCATTTTATACAGGCCGTGCGAATATCCCTCGTTCCATTGTGGAAGAAAGTCGCGAACAACTTGTCTCGGAAATCGAGAGTACCTTATCCAAGGTCTCCGATTGGGGTAGGGACAATTTGGTCCGGTTTAACCCCTATACACACAAGACAAGACAAGACACAAGTTTGTGCGTTCACCGCTAAGAAAACCCCATTCACTGTGGCTCCACAATTCCAGGACACAGCACTCACCATCTCTAAGAGTATTGGGATCCTTGGGGTTGACATATCCAGTGACGTCCAGTTACGAAGTCACTTAGAGGACAAGGTCAAGCTGGCATCCAAAAAACTGGGTGTGCTTAATAAAGCGAAGCGGTACTTCACACCGGGGCAAAGACTGCTATTATATAAATCGCAAGTTCGCCCCCATATGGAGTACTGTTCTCATCTTTGGGCAGGAGCACCTGGATACCAGCTTGGACCACTCAACTCGGTCCAAAGACGAGCTGTGAGAATAGTCGACGATCCCAATCTCACAAACGGTATTGAATCCTTAAACCTTAGGAGAGATTTTGCCTCTTTATGCGTGTTCTACCGTTTGTACAACGGGTTGTGTTCCGAGGAATTGTTTGACATGATGCCCACGGCTACTTTTTACCACCGCACCGCTCGCCATCGACAGGGAATTCATCCTCACACATTGGAGTCTAAGTGATGCCGTACAGTCAGGTACCAGAGGAATTTCCTCCCACGGACACTTCAGCTGTGGAATGAACTCCCTGCCGAGGTTTTCCCTGAGGGCTACAGTATGGGGCTCTTCAAAAGGGGAGTAAATAGGTTTTTAAAGGGTCGGCAGCGCGCGTGTGATGCCCTTGGTGTTGCAGGCGTCCATAGGCCACGGTGACCGCTTACCATCAGGCGGGCCGTGAGCTTGTTGCCACCATCGTGGTATAAAAAAAAAAAAATAATAATAATAATAATATTTTTAACAACATATTGCAAAGCGTTAATAAAAGTAACCTCCATTTAAAGCTACCCTGTGTAGGATTCAAAGTTAATTTCATGCATTTAAAAGCACTACAATGAATCTGAAATCCTAAATCCGAAATCCTAAAATAATACTATATTTTGATCGGCTTTCACCACAGTACAATAGTTAAGACGTAACTAAAAAATTAACTTTTCGGAGAAAAAGAAACAAATATCTTGCTGGGTCGTTTGCTACCATTTAGTGCAGTGGTGTGACATATTAAAATTTAAAAACTATTTTGATTTTACTTTGACGACAGTTTACAGGAATTAAGTAGATAAGTTGAAAATATTAGCAGTAAAAATTTATGTTTTAAAGAAATAAAGGGAAAAAAAGCAGTTTTTTTTTATAAGTTCAAAGCTATACATGTTTCCAAACATTGGACGTACATAATAGTAGATATATATTATAATGAAAAAATATTAGAAAATAAAATATATAATTCGTAAAGTCGTTATTGTTAATGAACTCGGTTATTCAATTAAAGATTTAAGTGTTATTCAACTTATTGCTGGTGTCTTTGGAGTAGAGACTGCTGTTACAGTCTCTGTACAGTCAGTACTCTGTGCTTTGGTCTCTGGGAAGAATAAAAACATTATTCATATACAGTAAGATAATAAACCCGAGTTTTGTTTTGAAAATGTTGAAATTGTTGAAGTAGTCACGTTTAAATAATATTTTTATAGCCTAGGCTATAAAACAAAACTGCCACTGTTGCCACTGTGTTAGAGAGTGACTTCTGGAAGTATAAAAATATATGAGAAGTGCTTTCAACAAAAATATAGAAAATATAATTAAAACTATATAAAAATGTTTATAAACATTTTATAAACATATAAAGCCATGTTAAGCCTATTCAAATGTTTAATAAATGTTACATGAAAACGTAACTAAATAATATAAATAAATTAAGTAAAAGTCCAATTTAAATTAAAATTGACTTAACATTCTTAATGAAAAGAGTGATAAAAATGATATTCAATAATATAATACAACTACAATTGATCATACTTCAATAAGTATGATCAATTGTATTTTCTAATTTCATGATAACGTGAAGTTCTGTTTTGCTAATTTGTTGCTAATGAGACAAACAAAACTTCGATTTGTAACTTAAAGCTGTCCTAAAAGCTTTTTATCAACTTCAAAAGTGTTCAAAAAAGTTTTGACGTTAGACTTATTTAAAAATCATTTACTTAAATTCTTTGTAAGTCTTTTAAATTTAATTGTCACTTATTAATAATTAACAAATTTATTTTGTTTTCAGTTATACCAAAAGTTTTTAAATATTTTTTTAGTGCGAAATATTTATTTTGTTGAATGTTTGTTGTATGAATAGTTGTCATATCATGATATATAATGTAACTTCTGATTTACCGTAGACGTTGCCTGAAATCAATAAAACAATGGTATAAAAATATAGAGGTGGTGCACATCCGTCTGTCCGTCCGTCATCCGTCCGTCTAATCGAAGAATATAATTAGGACGCAATCTCCAAAATAATTCGAACTATGGATTACTTACTGAAATGAATGAAATGCTTACAATATCGTGTCAGATTGTAATTAGTTTACATTCTAGAAAAAATGCACCGCGCTAACACTGTCACCGCGTCTTATGAAATCACAGAAAGGTAGATAACTAATAATAATTTCGTTTAATGTTTTCTAAGGTTTTCACGAGTACTACATATTAAAATAAAATTATATTTACGAATTTAACTCGCGTATATTGAATTAAATTTAAAATTTACATTTTAAATTCAACTCGACGTTTCGAATGCTTTGCAGCAATCGTGTTCACGGTAAGAGATGGAGGTGTCTGTCCTACACCTACAACAATTCGTTTCGTAAGTAGAACATTACTTTAATTTAAGTGCATAAAAATGTTTGTTTGAAATATTGTTAGTGTTTATTTACAACTATTGTTAGAACATAAGTTAACTAAAATTACACAGTAAGGTTGTATAGACGTATCTAATTTTTTTTTATTTTTCTATCTGTAGCGAATGTAGGCATCATTCAGAATAAACAAAAGAACTCTTTTTCTATTTTTTTACTTGATAAATAATCTATATCTTTCGGAACTACCTTTCAGTTTTGTTTATGATAATTATAATTATGATAGTAATATTTCTAGAAAATAACATGTTTTTTTTATAGCATTTCTATATTACATATTACATTACTTTACAGTTGACATTAAGATAACAAGAATATTATTTTTTCATATTATAAATTTTAAGATTACCTATTGCACTATAAACTTTATTCTTATTTAAGATGATTAAAACACTAAGTAATAGCAGCAAACAATTAAGGTGAAGATATATTAGGACAGGAGAGACATGATGACACGACATACAAGTCGTTTCCTTGAAGACACTTCTATAAATGTTTCAAATAAAAATAATATTCATTTTGAAAATGTTTACTTTAAAAACAAAAAAAAAAAAATTAAACATAACTTACTTTAATATTTAAATTTACTACAAGGCAAGTAGCACTAATACTCATTCATTATATTTATGTCTGAGCTATAGAGCTATTCCTTCCCAAGAGACGCATCGGTTTGGTGAAACGCATTTAATGCGCTGGCTGGAAGCTTATTAAACAAAATAAATTACTAACCAAAAAAAAAATTTCATTATTTAGCACTTTAAAGTTCTTCAAGTTTTATCTTTATCTTATAGTTTTATTTTTAACCCCCGACCTAAAAAGAGGGGTGTTATGAGTTTAACCTGTGTATCTGTGTATAGCAGCAGCAGTTGTAGCAGCCAAACGAGCGGACTGATTTGAATGCGGTTTTTTAATCCAAGCTTGGTTTATCGAGATGGTTCGTAGCAGCAGTCGTCTCCAAGATATGGTGCTATTATTGGTGCTGGTGAAAGGTTCTTGTATAATATTGACAGTAAGACCCTAAACAAGTGAAATTTGTGTTTGTAGGTTCATTTAGTAAAACAGAAAAAATTAAATAATTTAATAAACGGAAAAAAATACATTAAAAATTTAAACAAACCCCATCTCAAGAATACGTTTAAAAATAATTAAAATAATATTATTATATACTTATTGAAGTCGTTGCGCTAAATAAAGGAAGAATTCAAAATGAAATTAAGTTAAAAAGGTAAAAAAACGAAATAACAATGTCAAATCGCATAGTAAGTCCTCATTCATTTCATAAGCTCCGAAAATTTTGTAAAATAGACACTATCGTCAAAGTACAACGGTCTGCCGACGCAACGACTTCAATAAGTACATAAAAATATTATTTTAATAATTTTCAGACATATTTTTATATCAGAGGTTTTTTAAAATTTTTATTATTTTTTTTATACAGTAAAGAGTAAGAACGGACTTAACATTTATCCGGCCCCGGCTTCAACTGTCATCCTCACCTTTTTGGACTATTGGAACAAAAAAGAATAAATATACAGGGTTGTTTGTAATTAATTGGCCACCTTTTGCAGGCAGCCTCTCTACATCAATCTCAACAACATTGGTTATACGACTTTTTAAAATTAATAGTTATTAAAATTTAAGTCTTCCCATAAAAAAATTATTAGTTGCCTCTGAACTGGCGTTAACTCTGATCGTAGGTATGGCGTCCGGGCGTTGACCTTTTAAGCACTTCTTACAAAATACTAAGTAATAAGTAAAAGAGAGAGCAAACATTTCTTTGTTTCTTATTTTGTGTGCTGCTTATCAAGATTTGTAGAACAAATGTTGGTGGGATTGATGTAGAGAGACTGCCGGCAAGAGGTGGGCAATTATTTACAAATAACCCTGTATACAGTGTCTGTTTCCTGTAATTAAAATTTTGTAAGCCATGACTATTAAATGTATAGTTACCCGGTTATGTTAACGTTATTTAATCAGAATTTTGCCCAACTAGTTTCGATCCGATTCGTGTGCTCTAAATATGACGGGTTCCCGACGTGAACTTATTCAGAAACACTCCTTGAAACAGAAAATAAGTTTCGAAAAGTAAGTTAAAAAAATACGATCAAATTTATAAAATTAGACATTCCAAAATATTGACCCTTTCTGTCGCAGTAAAGATGGTCTTTTATATTCTTTAATGTTTATCTTAAACATTTTATTATAACATTACATTAATACAAATAATATTAATTAATATATTTAACATTTAACAACATGCAGTTCCGCTAATAAACAAATAAGTATGTTTCGTTAAGAATTATTTCCTTGCAATTATTATTTCATCAATTAATGTAATATACTTTATGACGTATAAAAGTGTTTGGTATCCAGATGACAGCGCACGTGAGAATATCATATGAATACAACGTCATAATGTTTGAAAAGTTACGAGGTAATAAAACTGACTTGATATTGTGTTAATATTGAGGGTCACTGAACTGACATATATTTTATTAGTTTTTGCGTGTGGCTTTGCTGGCATTTATTACTATACAATTAAAAAAATCTACATCATTTATTTGCAAATACGAAAGCTACCAAAATGTAAATGATTTAATTTAATCTAAAAACATATAGCTTAGTCTTAAATATATATAGAAGTTGTTATTTGTTAGTAACAACAAAATTTTATTTTTATAAAGTTTTCCATATATATTTTGTTTTAAAACTTTTATGAACTGTTTTGAGATGTACTAAGTTTCTAAAACGTTCCTCATCATTAGAAATTAATACATATTTGAATATACTGAATTGAAAGTATATAAATTGTCATTACAGTAACCGTGGTAATTACAGTTTTTATAATTTCCTGTACTTGTAGTAAATTATAACAATTCGAACCAAGATTCGAGTTATTTTATTTCGAGTCGAACTGAGAGACAGCTGTCACTAACAGAGCCAAATTAATTAAAACATATATCTTTAAATATATATATACATATTAAAAATATATGTATCATTCATCCGTTATGTCAGGTTATGAATTAATTTTTATTGTTTTCATGAATATTATGAAAAAAAAAACGATTATTAACGACTTTTGTTTGCATTGAATATTGAATATATTATTCATAAATCTATGTTTTATGTTTCATATCTGTGAGTTCACGCCGCAGGTTCTAAAAAAAAATGGTAACTTAATTTTCTTTTCAATGAGTGTTTTCGAAATAATGTCCTAAACGTGTACTGCCCTCCTGTAATAATATATAGGTATGTCTTCTTTATTAAAAATGCGCTTTATTTCACACCCAGATAATGTATTTGTAAATATAATAGAGCATTATTATAATTGGGGGGTTTTATTGCCAAAGAGAAATAGATGTCTTCCAAGGAATCATTTTAAATTTAGTTAAAATATTAAAGAGGCGTAGCGTTGGTATATTATTTATACTAGAACATATTTAAGAAGATGAGTAAATAAGCACAATTTATCTAAAGATGCATAGTTATATTTATAAATATCTACCCTTTCCTTAACAAAAACATAAATATACATATATATATATATTATATTATATATAATAATATATATATTATATCTTCTAATAAACATATGCAGCATATCTTATTTATTTATTTATTTATTTTTATTTATTTATACCTTTTCCACTTAGAATCATAATCAGTGATCACTTGTGTACGTCAACATGGAAATGTCAGGAGGGCCTATTACGATACTAGATTTATCGTAATAAGCCCTTCTGAAAAAGCACTTTCCATCTTAATGTTAAAGCTATGAGGGTTCCAAACGCGTCCTGGTCTGAGAAGAACCACACAACAAACTCAGCCGGATATATTTTTTGTTATTGTGGTCACTGTTTCACAAACGTCAAACTTAAATGCAATTTTGGAACAACTAGAACCGTCGCAATCAATCGGAAAAGAAGCCTAATGATTTCAGGCAACGAAAATTAAATAATAATAACAGAAAAAATAAATATATATAAATCTTCGGCCTGCCACACAACCAGTCACCGCAAGCAGCACCCGTTCACGAGCATAACACAAGAGCCAGCCATCACCCCCTTCGCACATATTTGAGGGAGGGAGGCAACCCGACTCCCGATGCTACCGCAAGTTGTGACTTCTAAGGAATCGGTGTGATGCAGAAGGTCGATAAAGCAAAATTAATTTACAGCAAAAAACAAATTGCGGAGATTACTAGCTATTCGCAATACAATACAGATTCATTCCCAGGCCATACCGTCGTCGATGTAATCCTTTACACTATAGTAGGATTTTTTTATTAAATTATTTTTAACATATAATTTAAATTTATTTAATGAGAGGCTTAAGGCTTCATTTGGGAGCTTATTATAAAAACGTATACAATTACCCTTAAAGGATTTACCTATTTTATGGAGCCTAGTGCCGGGCATAGCGAGTTTATTTTTATTTCTTGTATTAATTTTATGTAAATCACAATTTTTCTTGAACTTTGAAATATTTTTATGAACGTAGATTAAGTTTTCATAAATATATTGATTATAAACAGTCATAATTTAAAATTCTTTAAATTTGTTTCTTAAAGAGTCTCTTGGTCTCATATTATATATTGCGCGAACAGCTCTCTTCTGCAATGTAAATATGATATCAATGTCAGCCGCATTGCCCCATAAGAGTATACCGTATGACATTAAGCTATGAAAGTAACTAAAGTAAACTAATCGAGCAGTTTCCATATTTGTTAATAGACGTATTTTTTTAACCGCGTATGCAGCAGAACTTAGTCTGCTTGACAAATCAAATATATGAGGACCCCATTGCAATTTTTCATCTAGAGTAATGCCCAAGAAAGTAGTAGATTTGACCAAATCCAAATCCTCATTATTTAATTGTACATTGGTTCTAACATTTTTAACATTTGGTAAACTAAATTTGACACATTTCGTCTTTTTTTTATTGAGCAACAAATTATTGGCATTAAACCATTGTACAACATCTGAGAGAGCATTGTTTACATCGTCAATAACAGATTGCCGTCTATTAACTTTAAAAGTAAGAGAAGTATCATCAGCAAACAATACTATCCCATGTTTTTCCCTCACTAGGTGAGGTAAGTCATTTATGTAAATGAGGAACAAGAAAGGCCCTAAGATAGAGCCCTGTGGCACACCTATTTTTACCAAAGAACCAGGGGAACGTTTTCCATTTACATCAACTTTTTGGATTCTATCATTAAGATATGAACTAATTAAATCTAGGGACTTATTTTTAACTCCATAATGTTCTAACTTTTTTATAAGGATTTCATGTTGAACGCAGTCAAACGCCTTAGATAGATCACAGAAAATGCCAAGTGCATCCTGTGATTCTTCCCAGGCTTCAAATATGTTTAGTAATAGCTCAACACCAGCATCTGTTGTAGAGCGACCGGCAGTGAAACCGAACTGGTTTTTGTGTAAGAGATTGTTTTTACTAAAATATGCCACAAGTTGATTAAGTATTATTATCTCAAAAATCTTACTAAAAGTGGGTAAGACTGAAATAGGTCTATAGTTACTAGGATCTAATGAACAGCCGGATTTGAATAATGGAGTTATTTTACTTTGTTTCATTAGATCAGGAAATATACCATATTCTAAACAATTATTAAATATTAATGCTAAGTCTGGCGCTACAATGTCAATTATGGACTTAAGTATGTCAACAGAAAACCCCCAAAGATCACTAGTCTTTTTAACGCTAATTGATCTAAATACTTTGATTACTTCTTGAGCATTAACTTTTTCAAACTTAAAAGTGCTAACACATTGATCTACATTCTCTCTAAGTAAACCCATAGCTGCAGCGGTAGAAGAATTTAAAGATAACGTTGTAGTCACTGGAATATTAGTAAAAAAGGTTTCAAAAGCAGTAGCAACCTCGAGGTCAGACGTAACATATTTATTATCTATATTTAACTTAAAGTCGATCCTCTGGGATTTAGCTCTTCCAGTTTCCTCATTAATTATTTTCCAAGTTGTTTTTATTTTATTATTGCTATTTCCTATTTTATTTTGAATATGTTGATTTTTTGCTATTTTACATTGTTTTTTAAAAGATTTGGAAAATAATTTTACCTCATCCCTAAACTCATTACTAGTATTAAACATCAATTCCGCATACATATTATATAATTTTTCTCTATTTTTGTGTAACTCAGCAGATGCCCAATCACTAAACACTAATTTATCATTAACAACCACTGTTTTTGGAGTAAATATAAATTTGAATAATTTAGTGAAAGTACTAAAAAAGTCATTGTACATAATATTGGGATTTGAATTTTTTATCAAGGGCAAATAGCGTACTAAGCCATTTTTAATTTGTTCAATACGTTCTACAGTCACTGGTATATAACTTATTTTCTGTTTTGATTTTTCTGTCTTGCTACAACTGAATTTAATAAATTGGCCATAGTGGTCAGAATCTAATGTATTGAATAAACATTTAAAATTTGGAATAACACTTGTAAAAATGTTATCAATACAAGTGGCACTAGTGGTTGTGACTCTAGTAGGCTCCATAAATATGTGTAAAAGATTATAAGATTTGAACAAATTTAAAAACTTTATACTTATTGAATTTTGTTCAAGAATATTAATATTGAAGTCTCCACCAATGATTACCTTTTTACTAGAATGTGATAGTTTATACAATACCTCATCCATAATCTTTTCAAAATGTTCAAAGTTAGATGACGGTGGCCTATAAACATTTACAATTATGAACTCTTCTAATTCAACTGAAGCAAGTTCAGTTGTCCGCTCAACAGAGTGGCTCACTATGTCCTTGCGTTCTTTGAATTTTATTTGTTTATTTAAAAAAATTAAAGAGCCACCATGTATGGAATGTCATGTATCAGTTACCTCCTTCATCTATTTTTCTTATAATAAATAAGAAAAGTGTACCCTTTTTATTTATTCATTGTAACGGCACTTTATTTCATAGAACAAACTCTAGACTGCAATTATTTAAATTTAGAACTATATCCTTCATTTATATTATATTAAAATTAATTAAATTATTATATTTAAAATATTTTTTTTATTTCTAATTTTAAATTAATTTAAAATTAATACAAATAAATTATCTCGGACGACGGGATCCCGTAAGTGTCTCTGCATCTAACTGACATCAAGACGTAACTAGATATATTAAATGATAGATTAAATACGGATTTAATATTTTAAGGAGGAGTAAGAATAAAACTAAAAATATAGCTAAAAATAACTTAGGTGAGTATTTGTTAAAATATGAATAGCGTAAATTATTGACTTTGAAACAACAAAAAGTATTAATTAACAATTTAAATATATTTGCAACATATTCAAATTAAAAAATGTTTTCGATATTTAATTATTAACCCAATATCCTGAAACTACTCAAAGATTCTTAAAAGAATCTTTGAGTATTTTTAAAAAGTATTCAGTAAAATGATATAAATTGATGTGATAGTACTTTCACAGATCGAAAATATTCAGAGTCCTATTAAACATTATAATCTATTGCTAACACGACCAAGGGCTGGTAAATACTCGTGTAGATAGCAGCTCAAAATAATATTTATCTACTATATTTTGAGCTGCTTACCAGACAGTCGTTTCAATGATACAGTGTTAATGTGACGTCTGGGCACATATTGACCCAAATAAGGGACATTTTCTTTTATCTAATCTGTTCTAAAAAATAATAAATTTATATTAAAAGTATACTTTTAACCACCTGATACAGTTTTCAATAAATTGGTCTAATCAATTAAAAATTAAAAATACGTAAATAAGTTTACCATTTTAAGTTAACAGCCATTATTTTTTAAAAGCAGCAGTTAATCTAATTGATATCTAATTCTAAGTCAACACTGAAAACAGGTAGAGCGGTGTCACACCATGCTAAATATAGTACACTTTCACTTAAGCTCGATGTTCTATTTTGTGATTTTTGTAGACTGTTTATTTACACGATTGTTTTCGGACTTTTATTGAATAATTATATACAAATAAAGACTGAAACTTCTTTCAGCATATTTTGTTATTTTAAATCAAATGAAAACCTTTTATTGGTTGTTATGTTTTTTATATTAATTTTTATTAGCATTTTTAAGCAACAGCTAATCATTTTTATTATAATAATAACTAAAAATGATTAGCTGTTGCTTGAAACTTTGTCTGTTGGATAGGAAAGGGGTCCATTTACATAAGACCGACTAATGATAAAATAACCAGACAGCAGGAGTCCCCAACCTTGCTGTTTTAATGGTGATGGATGCGCAAATTAAATACAAAACAATGTATTTGTATATAAACTAGAATGACTACAAACCTTGTTTAGTTTATTTAGAACCGTCCAGTACTTCTTGCATATTCATGATAAAAGAGCACATAATAATAAAATATGTAACCGTAACAGTATTCTGTTACGTATACCGTATTCGGGATTGAGACTTTGTAACTGAGAAAGATAGGTACAAAGTACGTTGTACATAAATCATTTATTTATTCATCTAAAATTTAAAGAAACTAAATCTTTGACTGCAAGTATGTGTAAAAGTTATATACAAAAACAATACTTTTTTGTAGGTATATTATTGAAAATTGTGATGTGCGTTGTCATGTAAAAAGAATTTTATTTCAGCATCACAATAACACATTACATACAAATTTTAATGACGATTTTTTTTTTTTTTTTTTTTTTTTTTATGTGTTCTAGGGCAATGCTTGACTACATTCCACCTGATGGTAAGTGGAATGTAGTCTTAGATGGTAAGTCGCATTGCCCTAGCAACCTTTTCACTCTTCTCTTGAAGACACCCACATTATATTTGGCCGGAAATACCGACGCAGGCAAATTGTTCCAGTCCTTCGCTGTACGCACTAAAAATGAGGAAGCAAAGGGTTTCGTTCGGACAGGTGGAATGTCCACAACAAAAGGATGGATACCTGCCGTGCGTCGGGACGTCCGGTGATGGAAGGGGGACGGGGGAATTAACTCGTGTAATTCCTGCGCACACTCACCAAAATGTATCCTATAGAATACTGAGAGGCTAGCAATTTTACGCCTGTGTTCAAGGCTTTGGAGGTCGGCTTCGACCAATTCGGGATCGCCTATAAGCCTCTTTGCTCGCCTCTCAATTGAGTCCAGAACCGCAAGATGAGACTTTGCGGCACCAGCAAATATGTGTCCACAGTACTCTACACACGACCGGATCTGTGCTTTGTATAAAACAAGAAGCTGTCCCGGTGTAAAGTACTGCCGAACCTTCGGTAGAATGGCAAGCTTTGCTGCTGCTGCTCTTGCTCTGGACTCAATGAACCGACCAAAGTTGAGGTTCGAGGAAATCTCTAAGCCTAACAGCTGAAGCCGGTCACTATATTCCAAGGATACATTCTGGAAAGTAGGAGCCAAGGTGAAAGGGCTCCTATTGGCGGTGAATAGACACGTCTGCGTTTTGGTGGCGTTGAACTTGACAAGATTGGCATTGCTCCATGCGGAGACTGCCTGAAGTTTGTCATTCAAACGTTGCACCATGGCTTCTCTTTCAGACTGTACTTGATCTCGACTAGCCCGAGTACTCGGCAGATATCTTTCTACAACTGTGCTGTCGTCTGCATACCCATAGACACCGGGCTTCAACAGATCATTAATGTGCAGCAGAAACAGAGTTGCAGAAAGAACGGACCCCTGAGGCACTCCGGCATTTATTGTCAAGGGTTCCGAGGAACACCCGTCAACAACTACTCGGAGAGATCTCTGGCTCAGAAAGTCCGTTACCCAGCCGATCAGACCTGGAGATATACCGTACGCTGAAAGCTTGCATATAAGGCTCGCATGCCAGACCCTGTAAAATGCCCTCGAGACGTCCAGAGAGACGGCGACCGCTTCTCCGTTCTTCTCGATGGCCTCGCCTAAAATGTGAGTAGCATACACTAGGAGGTCCCCAGTAGACCTATTACGGCGAAACCCGTACTGTCGGTCACTGAGGAGATCGTTACCTTCTAGGTATGCTAGTAGGCGCGAGTTCAATACACGCTCCATAATCTTGCAGAGTATGGAGGTGATTGAAATCGGTCTGTAATTGACAGGGTCGGCACGGCTGCCTTTTTTGGGCACGGGTTGCACATTAGCAAGCTTCCAGGATTTCGGCACTATTCCAGTCATGAAAGAGAGGCGATACAGACGTGTCAGTACAGGAGACAACTCAGCTGCGCATGTCTTGAGCAGAATGGCTGGTATACCATCAGGACCACTGGCTTTATTCACATCTAAACGACACAATGTTCTCCATACCTCTTTGTTAGTGATGCGGATTTCAGGCATCGAAATACCGCAGTGAGGAAGATGTGCTGGAGAAGCATTGCCAGTGTCTAGATGTGAATTATCAGCAAACAGAGAAGCAAGTACTTTCGCTTTCTCTGTTGCTGTGTGGGCCAGGGATCCATCCGGCTTCAGCAGAGCAGGCAGTGAGGGTTGGCAGAAATTCGACTCGATCGCTTTCGCAAGAGACCAGAAAGCTCGACTGCCAGTTGGTCTGACAGAGAGCTTTTCGCCATTCTTAGCGATTCGATCGAGACGAGCCTTCCGCAATGCCTTTTTGTAGGACTTGGCAGCTTGGTTAAAGGCTCTCTTCTTCAAACTTACATCCGGAGTTTTGCGGGTTCGAGCATCAGCCCAAATGAGATATGCCGAATGTTTTCGGTCTTGAGCATGACCACATTCGGCATTAAACCATGGGCGAGCTTTGCCACCGATGGTTACGTCAGCAAAAGGAATAAAATACTCCATTGCCTGATGCACCACATCGGTTATAGCATCCGCGCCACTCGACGGATCCAAAGAAGAGAAGTAGACCTGCCGCCAAGGATAAGACGCAAAAAAGTGCCGCATCTCATCCCAATCTGCTGACTTGTATTTCCATACTCGCCTAACACCATGAGGTTCGAAAGCTGGTGGGGAATATGTAAGCACAGATTTCACCAGACAGTGATCGGAGGTTCCCAAGGGGGAGGTGACTTCTACACGATACCTGTCCGGATCAGTTGTCAGCAGAAGGTCCAGGCAATTGGCTGTATGGCCTACCACATCTGGTACCCTTGTCGCTTGCTTCACCAGCTAAAAGAGGTCCAAGGACAACGCAAATTTCCGCGCTTCTCTTCCAGCATGGTCGGTCTTCTGGTACGGGAACAGCCAGTCCTGATGACTGGCATTATAGTCCCCCAGAAAGACGAGCTGCGCCGAAGGGTACTGATACAGAGCCATATCTGCAGCCTCACTGAGATACTCAAATAAACGAGTTGTCTCCAGGTCACCGCTGTGCGAACGGTAGACACAGGAATACAGGATTTTTCTCCAGGATCTAAAACCCATAGGGAAGAAAAAGTGGGGTCTTCAAGCCGTCGCTTCGGATCCCGCTACCCTCCTCGACTAGACACCCGACAAAACAAACACCAACTCGACGTCAACCGGTTCGCCAACGTACCGCAGCTGTTCAGACCCATTTCCCATAGACGGCTTCATCGAGCAACGTGCCGGAACACGACTATGTCGCTTTGCGGCACGACTTTTCCCGATGGGTGGTAACTTTGCCGGCGACCCGATGTTATGGTCTACCACCACGAAACGATCGGTAAGTAAGTAGTGAAGGCGTAACAAATATTGAAACACACTAACACGATACTTATATTAAAGTTACTTAATGTTTTCTTAATCTGTGACATAGTTTTTTTAATAAATACGTTAATTTTTAGTGCTTTTTCTAAGCTTACAAAACACTATCAGAAATGATGTCATTCACATCAGAGATACTGCAGAAAGCAGGTTTCCACGGATCGTCGCTCTTTATAGCGTAATGAATGAAAAATATACTTTATAGTAAAACAAAGGAAGTAGATATAATAATAAAATGTATATTTTGTATATAGTTTTATGAATAATAATTATAAAAATAAAGTAATTGCGTTGAGGGTTAAATAGAAGCAAGTTCATGTACAAAGTTTTTATTTATATAATTTTAAACTGAAAATATGTGTGTAAAGTTTAAGTATGATAATTATAATACCTTCTCTTAATTTCAGATAAAATTGATAATATACGAGTAGGTACTCGTGTATTTCAAGAACTATCAAAAACTAATTATAAGTTAGATTCAAGTCTGAAACCACTTTTCGGAAAATATTGATATTCGTAAGAGCTTATTTCACAAGTTTATTGGATCTAAATTATATGTACTTTAAATGCATTTAACTTACCTCTTAAATCGGATAGTAAGTAGATAATTACCAACTTTAGTTCTGATTTAGAAAATATAAAAGAATATACTTAATATACAAAACTTAATATATTTCCACACCAAAAGAAGCAAACAACTAAAGCTTTAGCTTTTTGAGAAACCCGTTTTAAAAAAAAATCTGTCAATTGCGAGTCTTACTCGCACACGAATTTATACGATTTAATAACTTATATATAAAGTGAATATACGACTGAACATTATGTGAATATTTCGGGCGACTACCTATTGCCGTTATTAAAAGTAAGCGAAAAAATAACATATATTGTTTGGGAACCCCCTTTAAATATTTATTAGATTTTTATTTAATTATTTATTTTTACGTGAGTAACAGTTAAATATTTTGTGAAGATTTCAAGCTTCAATCGGTTGCCGTTAATAAAATCAAGCAAAAAACAAAATACGTTTGTTGTAAAACAAAGTCGCACGGAATAACAAACAGAGTTTTTAGTACCTACTTGTTGTTGTTGCGGTAACAGATAGGGTAAAAGCCGGATAGTTGCCTCGGACGGATACATGCCTCAGTTTCAAATACTCTATGTTAGACGTATTGACAGTGTTTCTATTTAGTCATTATTAAAAGGGTACCCCGCCTAGGCCTCAGTGCCCCATAAATCTTTGAAGTAGGCGCACATTTTTGGTCCGTGTGAGTAAAAATCTTCCGCGGCGATTCTTTGATAAGCGTCATAATTATATTCGTATGTAATCTCTTTTCAATATTTTTATAACTGGTTGCGATTTTATTAAAAAAAATATTTCTTTGAATACATTAGAGTTTAAATTGCACTGTTTATTACGTTTTATTGCTAAATATTTTTTATTTATTTTGTAAATAAATAGGGCAAGTATCCGTATCAAAAAGGATAGTTGCCCTACTGTCTTTTGCGGATAGTTGCCCTAAGGCTGTATGTCTAAAAGGGCTAGACAATCAGCAGAAATTTTAAAATGGGATCATAAAATAATCGAGAAGAAGAATGAAATTGAGAAAGTAAAAAAACAAGTATAATTAAACAAAAGGAAGAAAAAAAACAAATCAGTTGTTAGCAATAAAATAAAAAATCAAAACAATATAGAGATATTAAGAGCAGTGAATCAGAATCAGATAGCACAGATATTGTTCAACTGATTAAAGGAAGGGCTTTAAAGAAAAGAAAAATTTGTATCTACAGTTCCAGCAGTGAAAATAAAGAAAATATTTTAAGTTTAAAAACATCGAAAGGAAAAGCAACTAAAGGTCTATCCTTCAAAGGTAAAAAAAAATAATCATCTATTAGAGATATTGAAAATATATTAAAAGTTAAAAATGCTGCTTCAAAAATAAAAAATACAAATAAAGAAGTTTCAGTAGATAATTATTGTGCAGAATGTTTTGAAAATTATAATTTAACTAAATGGAATTGGATACAATGTGTCGAATGTGGTTGCATGAAACTTGTACAACATTCAAAAACAATTGCATGAGATGTGGCAAGTTGAAAACCTTGGCTTCTGGTGATATTAAATGCTAATGCCAAAGTTGTTTTTTATATCTCTAATATTGGGGTTCATCATCAATATTTAAGATAAATATTAAAATTAAATTAAAAATAATACCCGTTCACTAACTTACAATTAAAACTTTAGTATTTTTAAGTGTAGATTATATAATAATTTAACTTCTCTTAGTACTTCGTACTTAATAAAGGATCTCGGTAAATAATAAGGACTGAATACTTACTTAATAGATGCTAATGCCAAAGCTAATTCTTATTTTCTTTATTGTTTTAATTTTAATTTTTAATAATAATATTTCATTATTAGGTAGTTTGGATACCTAATTACCATTTTGGATTGATTTTGTCTATTTTTGTTGTAATTTTATATGTAGAATTTAACTTTAATTAATACTTCATTAAAGATTGTTTTTAATAATAAATGCTGATTACTTAAATTAATATACGTTCATTTTTATTTGAAAAAAAAATTATTCAGGCATCTATCCTCACATTAGGCAAGTATCCCCCGAATCATTTTTAACGTTAGGCTACTATCCGCCATAGTAGGCAACTATCCCCTTTTTTAGAGGTCACATTAAACCGGATTTACTCAAAACTAATAATACTTATACTTGAAAAAATTGGCTTTTCTAGAAGATTTATAAACAAGGTTTAAGAATACACTTTGAATAAAAAATATTTTGGTACACATTTTTAATTAAAGATCTTTTTTAAAAAGTGAGGCAAGTATCCGGCATTTACCCTATACATAATTTCAGCATCCGCCGTGATAGCCAGGATCACGGCGGATGAAAGCCTGGCGTGGAGAAAAATATTCTAGCAATATTATATGCCTTATGTATAGTAGTGAAAATAATTAAGTATTAAATTACTATTCAGTCATAATGATATAAAGCAACTATAATATGGAGCTTAAGGTTTACTCACTTGAACAGAAACCAAACTGCAGTATAGGATGGACGAGGTTGATCACAGCTAATGTAATTGCTCATTTATTGTCGTAAGGGGAGAAGCTAGATCTATCTAGATAAATCCTAGATTATCTAAGATTAATCAGACATTCTATATAGCTGCATATATATAATGCAGAATGGATTGGTCTGTCCTTACCTTCTATTTAATCAATCTCAAATAGAATTGTGGATTTAAAGTCGTATACTTTTTATTGTAAGTCTTAAGATAAAGTACTATACATAAATTTTATAAAATATAATATTAAAATAACTTTATATGTATGCAGCTAGATGGTTTTATAAAAAAAAATGACAAAAAATTTCATGAAACATTAGGTTCCGTAATTGAGATTAATATTAAATATTTAATGATTTTTTTAAAACAAAATAAATTGTATTAGTTTGCCAATTAAAAGACAGAGAAAAATACTAAAGAGTAAACTTAGTTTAAGTATCAAAATCTCCTAGTTGAGAAGCAACAATCCGGACTTAGTAACTGTCAGAGCCTACTTTGTACCTGCATCCGATCATTTGCCGTGCGCCAAATAACAAGTCTTTGTAAAATGCTTGAATATTTTAATGAATGTTTAACTTCGTGCAATAATTCTTTCACAAAACCATATTTTGTTAAGTTTTTTTATCAATTGAGTTTTAATATGACAATCATTGACAAAAAAAAATATTTATTTATTTATTACAAAATTATTCAATTAATACTAATTTACAAATTTAGTGTAGGTATGTATTAAAAACTGCCTTCAAAGAGGTTGTAAAATACCATTCGGAATATAATCAATCTAACAATACTAAATATCTTCGACAAGGTTCATGTACGTAGTCTAGTCTATCGATAAGTTCTGTTACAAAGCAAATATATCTCACGGTCTCTTACGGTTATCCACAGACATGGTTTCAGTGTACTTTTGGATGGTATGATGCACAATCATTTGGCTAATACCTACCATTTTCAATGTATCAAAAATGTCGGCTGTCTCCTTACCTACTTTGTACAATGCAATTACTGCAATCCCATTCTCTTTAGTGTCCCACTCCATTTTCAAAAAAAAAACATTTCTAAACAAAAAACATACGGTAATGGCGGGAAAGATGTTTTTTTTCTTTGCAGAATTTAATGTTCGAAATTCAAATTAATGTTTACTTTTATGTATGTAGACAGTCAGTAAAATAATTTATGACTAGAATAGTATATATATATATATATATATATATATATATATATATATATATATATATATATATATATATATATATATATATATATATATATACCTCAAAGGAAACAGAAGTCATTAATAATACATATATTTTTTACAATAAAAAATTATACCAGGAAAACATTGAAACTCGTTTCATTATATTTTTTTATTTTATTTTATATTGTTGGTGACAGCTATCCTGAGGTTCGATAAAAAAGTCGGTTCGAATTGTTATTTTGCAATTTAAGTTACTGGAAAATTGTACCATCTTAATAATTTTTGATTAAATTTAATAAATGGAAAGTAACGATAGAACTGATTAAATTGAAGTACAAAAAATAAATACTATTTAGTGTTATGATGATGGGATTTTCGTTTTGAATTTTTTTTTTAAAGAACAATCAATCATTGTCTAAAAAGCTTCGAACTTAAAATGTTTCATAAAATTTAAAAAAAAACCGTTTTGAACTGATTAAGGTTCATAAAAAATAATATATCTTATGAAATCAATTCTTAAAATTATTTATAAGTTTCTTAAGTTCATTGACGTATATATAACTGTAACACTAATAAAACATATGTCAATTAAATGACCCTTTATACTAAGTTATTATCAAGTCAGTTTTATTATCTCGTAACTTTTCATACATTGTGACATTCCATTCATATGATATTCCCACGTGCACTGTCATCTGGATACTAAACACTTTTATACGTCATAAACTTTATTACATTAATTGGAAATAATAATTCCAAGGAAAGAATTGTCAGCGAAAATAATTTGTGAATAACATTTTGCTGAATCTTATTTCAGCGAGCATATATATTATAAAATGTTAATTAAACCAATATTAGAAAAAAAAAATTAACTGTATGTATAAATAAAAGAATAAATCAACATTAAAGAATATTAAAAGTCATTTTCTCACACGCAAAGGGTCCTTTTACTGTCAAAAGTTTGATTTTATGATTGTTCATTAAACTGAAAATATCTATAAAAATACTAAAAACTTATTTCGCTTATATACTTAGTATAATATAATGCTTATGAAATAGATGTAGGTATAATACCTTTTTTAATAAAATGAACAAGCAAAGTAAACGGGTTTCCTACATTTGAATTGTATGAATTATATAACGTATATTTTCTTAAAATAGGAAAAATACGAAGTAACAATTAAACAGTATTAAGTTGAAGCTTCTTGTTAAAAATACTTTATATTTACATTTATACTCCGGAAAAGGAAACCCAGTAAAAACATTTTTTTTAGTAACAATTAATGTTCGAAAGAGTCTGCGAGTGAGAGATCTCGAATCTCAACCCTTGATTTAAACTAAGAATAATAGCTTGAAGTGTTGTTTAAGTTATAATTAGTTTCGATTCTTACAAAAAACACACAGCTCAGTAACAGACCAAGTATAGTGGAATTACAAAGAATTGTCAGTAACAAAGAAGAAAAAGAATATGAATTATATCTGCATATAAAAGGAAGATTTAAAATGACGTTAAAAATATTATAAAATCTTGCTCTAACTATACCGAGACTAAGTCCAAAATAATTTCAACAATATCAATTACGTATTAAATAAGTAAATCAAACCTTAAAACTATGTGTATTTGACTTTTAAAAGTCGTGCAAGGCAACTATGACGAAATTCTTAGTTATTAACTCATTGACTGCTTATTAATTCAGAACATTATAAAGAAAAGGCAAGTATCAGTTAAAACACCTTAATAATAACAACAAACCCAATAATAATACGTGGTAATAATATATAGTCTATAATAGCAGAATTGTATTTTATTAAAATGGTGTTTATTATATTCAGAAATATACCTTTACATATACCTTTGCTGGAAGCAAAGGTATATTTAAACAAACAACTTTTATGTAAGATAAGATTTGTAAGATACATTTTTATATCAAAACATACAATCTAATGTAAACATAGAATCTTTACATTGTGAATAAAAAAATGTACTTTATAAAATAATGGTTAGCTTTTGATTGTGATTTTTTTGTGATATTAATATAGGTTATTTATAAAAAGTTGACTAATGACATAAAGAGCAAAAATCAGAAATTTTAAAACATGACTTCGTTATCTTCTAGACTTGTATAAACACAGTTTTTTGACAGCATATTCGTCCGCACTCTACTTTTAAATATCAGTATTGTGTCTTCCTTACGTATGAGGAACAGTTTTGTATGACAAATATTTTATTTCAGAAAAATGATGACGTGTGCAAAATTTTATGACGGTTGAGTAGTTAAAGTGTAACAAACACACAAACAAACTTACTATTGCAAGGTTTCAGATATTAAACCAAAAACCATGAATATTGAGATCTTTATTGTTTTCTTATATTTTGATATAAAATACCTTTTTATTGACTTTTAGTGCTAATTTAAATTATACAAAATATACTAGTCCTGATATTGTAGCTGAATTAGCGGCATAAAAATGCTCACAATGTGTGAACAGTTTTGTTAGCTGTATATAATTTTACATAAAACAACTTCACTTTACCGTGACTTGTTGAATAGTTTAAATATAGGGACTCCTTTTGGCTTTCGTTTGTGGAATCGACTCCAAGCAAGTGTTTAAGCAACTGAAAGCATTAAAATAGTCATGAAACATTTATGTGGCTTCGCTTTTACTGTAAATGTCACCTAGAATATTGTTATATTTGAATACTGGAAAAACAATTTTAGTTTACGAATTCATAAACTATTTCGCTTTCTGCTTCAATAAATGTAGCAGTTTATTAAAAATGGTATTTATCGGGGTGAAGGTGACATTTATTAAAGTGTTTGTAATTTTCAAAAAAAAAACCAACAAATTTCAGCTTTTTGCACTCTTTCTCAATATCAATTTTAGGTTTGGCAAATCTTCGCCTCCACCATGCGTGTCATTGAATTAAAAAAGAACCCTTACGTATTAAATATACATTACGTTATATCTTATATAATTAATAAAATATTATTTTTTTACCCTTAAAGATTTAATTCATTATAAAAAAAAATAAAAAAAAGTTGTAATTTGAATTTCACTGTTCATTTTTAGCCTTATAAAAACAAATACACACAAAGAAATATAAACCGTAACGTACCAAAGTTTTTGAAAAATATTGGTATTTAAGGAAAAACCATTCACAGTTCACTGCAAAGGTACAAATGTAAAAGTACTTTGGTTATTTTCTCTTTGCATGCATGAATCGGACAACGTATCTTTCCACAGAATAGCTTTGTACAGAGCTTATCCGTTATAACTTTTTCGCATTTTATATTGTACTCTCCAAACTAATAATTTATTAAAAGTAGTATACTTAAAAGTAGTAAACAAAACAATAAGGAGGTGAATGTTGTATAAATTTTTCTGTTGTATGTTTTAAAAAACTTCTTATCTTTTCAAAGTAAAAAATAAAAAACTAAGAGAAGTAAATAAATTAAACACAACACAAATTGAACAATTAAGTACACTAAATTTATAAATTGTAAGTTATACTTAAAAAGTCTATAAACATTAAACTAAATTATTTCAATATATTATATAAAACTTAACTATTGCTTAAAAAAACAAAGGCAAATAGACTTAATTAATGTCTGTTAAAAATAAGGTCGGAAATTAAATTTGGTAATTATTTTAGTATCTTATAACCAATACGAATAAGCATTTAAAATAAAACAAATACCTCACAAGCATTTTCAAAATTAAATTAACTTAATTTATGAACATATCAAAAAGTTTTAAAGTTCTGTTAGATATTATTCTGTGAAATCTAAGAAGGGTGTGGTTGTTTTAGGTATTTTGTTAAAAATGTAACTTGGTTCCTTGTAACCGATGAGTTTCACTAGAAGTTTATAGAGCAAACATTTTTCCTTTCAATAATATAATATGTCCGTTACAATGCCTATTTCTTAGAAGCAAACTAAAAATGCAAAATGGCTGACAGTGTCCTGCTGACATATGTTGGAAGATACCATAAAAAAATCTAAATATCTTTATTCAAATAGGCACGCACTTTTGAATCGTTAATTATTTCTTTAAATTCTTTAATTAAAATATCTAAAAATTAAAGGTTTAAAAAAATATTGGTTTTCAAATCATATTAGTGAACTATAAAGATGATAAATTGTTTTAAAAAAAAATTGTACATGTTTATTATTTATTATAGAAATTAGAATTAGTCCTTGACAACTAAACTTAATTTTATTAAAAGGCAAAAGGGGTTTTATTTTAGAAGTAGGACCCAAATATTTTAGCAATTAAAAATACCATTAAGACAGAATCAAGTATTTTGCTAAAATATATCTGGCTAAAATATATAGCCAGAAGTAAATAGTTAGTGAAATAAAATTAAAGTACATATAATTTATGATCCTATTAAGTTGTGAGATAAACTCTATCTATCAAGATTTTACGATAAGGCGACGAAGAGCCTGGGAGTTGAGACCAACTTAATGATTAGTTTCAAATAGTTGTTGAAATATATGAGTATGTTCTAACGTTCATTACGAGACTGAAGATATTTATAGTATAGTAATGTTTGAAAATATCTTTTAAACATGTATAGCATCTTTTCAAGGTTTATCTATATTGCAAAGTTAGAAACATTGGTTAGGATTTTCGAAAGAAACCTAATAAATGTCATCACCATCCCGATAAAGACGATTACATATAGAATGCTTAATTCACCGAGACGGACAGCGATACGGTAGCACAGTTGGTAGAGCGACGGTACGGTTTCCCAATAGTGGCGGGTTCGAATCCCTGCCCGTATCGGTTTATTTTTCATTCTTTATTCATATAAATTTAGTATAGTAATAATCTAAATGTAAAATGTTTTTTTGTACCATATTTTAAAACTTTTAGCAAATCATAACTATATAATAATAAATTTGAATGTAATTTTTGTTTGTTAACTACTAAACACATCAGTGTGATATTTTGAAGTCACGTTGTCAGCGGTAAAGAACAAAGGTAGTGTTCCTGAGTAATACAAACATATTTTTTAGACATAAGCTATAAGGAATCTTTTTTAATATATACATTGTGATAGCCGTTTGCAAAAACTAATGTTATAGTAGAATCGAACATAAGAAACTAGTTCGTTATTTCCATTCATTTTTATTCCAGTTCCTGGCATTGGTTACTGAAACATTTAAGTGAGTTCTGTATCTTTAGTTAAGAATTTAGTTTATTTTCTCTTTATATTCATAAAACATTGGTACTTTTTTTTCTTCACGGTATAATTTAGATTATCTGTTAAAAATTTACAGTGTCTTATTTAAATTATTAATTTGTCAGTTTGTATATTGAACGTAAATCAATGATGACGATGGTATTTAATATTTGTTTTGAAAATTTTGCACATAAATAGACCATAATCTCTAAGCGTACATAAAGTATCTTAAGTTCAGTTAAAATGCAAGCTCCCCGTTTTTTACGTTCAGCTTATCATTTGTCGCAAGAGAGTATCTCTTATTTTAAACATTATAGAGTATCTTAAAATAGTTCTTTGACCCTAATTCCAATTCATGCTAGCAATATTACTTGCTATCAAAAGAATTTTAATAATTAATATAAAATATTAAACTATAATAGACACATTAGTTTACAGTAGGAATGTTATTTCAAATAATAATCTGAGATCAATCTAAACCTATTTCTATTTTTACGAAAATAAACCAAACTAACACTGAACATAAGCGTGAAAATAAACAGTTCGTAAAAAGCACAGAAATAGAACATCGAGCCTTAGTGAAAGTGTGTCTATATTTAGCATAGTGTGTCACCGCGCTATCTACTTTTAGTGTTTACCTAGAAACATTTCAATTAAATTAAGTAATGTTTAGGCTATGTACTTTTCTCTTTTAATCCATTAGCTTAATTTACTGAAGGCTGACATAAATGCTTTTAAGCATACATTAATTAAGCTATTTTTGAAAAAAAAAATGTTTCGTGTTGTATTTTTCTTTTCTTATCAATTTTAGAAAATCTATTTTATATCTAAAGAGAGAAGAGTGGCTACGAGATAATGTCCGATGTGTCACATCAACTATGTTTCATCGATGCAGATGTATTTACACCGATTAATGCATATTGATGTATTAATATTATTATTATTACTATTAGGTATTCCTTTAAGCTGTAACAAAAACAAACTTCTTTATCGACGCAATCAAAAGAAACAGCAGTTTAAGCCACATACTTTCAAACTCGCAACTACTCGCAAGGAAATCTAAATCTAAGGAAGAGTAGCAGTCGACCTAGAATTTTGAAATTTGGCATGAAACAATTTATAATGCATGCATATAATATTTTTTAATGCATATAAGGAAAAATTCCGAACATCTAAAATTTTTAGTTACATCACATATTTTTTATATTTAATGTCACGGAACCTTTCTTGCGCGAGTTCGACTCGCACTTGGGCCTTATTTTTTTATCGTCATTTAAAATGACTCGATACATTTATTTGTGAATTAATTGATGATGAATTATTCTGAAATAAATTCAAACAATATTTATTGCAGGCAATATTTTTTTTTTTGAAATGGATATTATATTATAAATGTATATCATTTTCATTATTATAATTTCCATGTTTATAAAATATTAATATAAACCTTGTAGTTGTCTCTTGATACTGTATAAAGATTTTAACATGTAAAGTCTATAGTTCATTCTTTGTAGTTATAAAGTCGATAATTCATACTTTATTTAATAAACTTAAATAAATACTCATCTATTTTATCTAATGCTCAGTGAAAAAAAATGGGGGGAACCACGCCGTCAGTGACCATTAAACGTAACTTATTTTAGGTATTAAAAAATGTATCCTTTATCTTTCTACAAGCGTAAAATATAATATGTGTAAAAATGTACATATAATTTTGACAAATCTTTGTAATATTAAACTTGATCTCGTCCTTGTAAGACCGAGAATATTTATTACTTACTATTAGAATGATACATAATTACACATAAATTTCTCTTATTAATTAAATTAAATTGTTACAGAGTATTTCAAGTTTATTTGCATCGAATTTCGAGCTAACTAAGGACTTGTTTTCTCGAAGCCTGTCAACTCATTCAAACAAAACAATAGAGTATAGTTAAAATTCTATTAATACATTAACAAAACAAAGACAAGCTTTTCATAAAATAATAGTTTTGTACCCATTGTTTTGTAAAATACTCGTAATAGTAGGTGAAAGCCACTTGAAAGTTAACTTAAACGAGAAATACGAGAAATAACTTAAACAGCTTTAGGTTGATTTTCGGAACTTTTGTATGAAATTAAACTAATTACAATTTGTTAAACTTACACAATGTAAATATTTAATTATGAACAACCATTTTGTGGAACGTATTTCTGATGACATATTTTCATTTTGATCAAATAACATCTTGGTATTGTAGTAATTGTTAGTTAGTACTATACTTCACATTTACAGTTGCCATTACAATAACACGTACTATAATACGTATAAGTTTACATTGTAATTAGTTCGCATCAACAAAGCCGCCGCGTGTTATGAAGTTAAGCAAAAGTTTTTAGTTTTGTGACACAAAAAAGGTAAAAAATATTTAAAAAGTTACGGGACTGTAAAATGGTTAAAATTTTCACATTGCATTTATCTACCACGATGATACATTATATAATACTACGAAAATGTACTTTGCTTTACCGTTACTTCAGACAATATTTCATAGTTTCAATGATTGACTACAAATAAAACAATTAATATATATTTAAACGGCTATAATTATGTTCTGTCTATCTGTTCTGTCTGTCTGTTTTCTGGAATTGTTCAGTTTCAGAACACGCCGCGAGTCCGCCATACTTCAAACTCATGAATAGGAACCCCGAATGGGTTCAAAACTAGTCGGACAAATTAACATTAAATTACATGATTATAGCCAAGTAAATATTTATTTAATAATCATCATGGTTAACGAAAGTTTAAATATAAAACAATGTTTTAAAATAATAATGATATTCAAATTTCTTATTTTTTCCAGTAGGTACTGTAAAATATGCGATAGTTTTTTATCACAAGTAAATAATAAAATATTCTCATGTTTTTTAATTACATTTATGACAGAAGAATCTTCAGTCGACTCATAATAATCAGTGTCAGATTTTTTACAACACATACATTTTCCGTATAATTCTAGAAATGAATGTTTTACTTATATTTAACATTTTTACTCACATAATATATTTAATGGACGGAACACACACTTCCATACTCGGAAAATAGGGAATATAACCTGAAAAGTTGAATTTTCAGGCAAACATGCAAGTTTAAAGAGTTACATTGGTAGGGTATGGTTGAGGAGTCGTGTCAAGTTCTCATTGGATACAGGAATCGGACTTCGTATTTGCACAGAGTAGTTTAGAAGAGAGATCATCCGAAATAACTTCTTCACCGACCGTATTGGTCTTTCTCTCGGAATAACTAATTTATAAAGTACACACACAATCAACAGGAAAGCAGGATACTTACTATGTATATACATATATTTATGTATGTTTTTAAATATCTTTGTTTTTTAAAGCTAAACGGAGCATGATATACACATAAAAAACGAACAAATCACAAATAGAATAATTTCGTGAATCGTATATATATATATAATAAGTATAATTTGAAAGTTTTAATTAGTAGCTACTATAACTTACATAATATGTGTAAGAAAGATATGAGATAAAGTCTATATTAAAAATTATTGACTATCTTAGTCTATAATTTCAAATTATTTGTGTGTGTACCTATATAATACGTATAAAGTTGAATAACTCAAGGCCATTTTTAATTAAATAATTAAAATATTTAAGCGTCGGGGTTCTATTTAATAGTTCGAGGTTCTGTTTAATATTACTCTGTGAAAGATAAAAAGAGTGAACTTACTATATGTAAGTTAGTTTATTTAAAATTTATTTTGGTATTTCATATAAGATGTCGTTTCGTAAATACCCAAAAAGTTATATAGGTAAAATTTTTCTATCCATTTAATGTTTGATATCAACACAAAGACTATCACAGAACTAATTGTTCGTTACAGGTTATGTGGTAAGGAAGGAAGTTAGTAGATTTATTTAACGTTAACTAAATGTCTATAAATAACATTTTCTCCCCTTAATTGATAAGATATATGTATTTATATCAAATAATTAATAATTTTATTATTTATTTATTATTTCAATACTCATAATGAAAAACTCAGATGTAGTTTTAAAATCCGAATTGTTCTATGTGCAGATATGTCAGTTTCTCCTTAAATATTCCTTATGTTAAATAAAAAATATATACATTTATTTATCGTAACGTCACTTTTTAGGGTTCCGTACCCAAAGGGAAAAACGGGACCCTATTACTAAGACTCCGCTGTCTGTCCGTCTGTCTGTTTGTCTCCAGGCTGTATCTCATAAACCATGATAGCTAGAATGCTGAAATTTTCACAAATGATGTATTTCCGGTGCCGCTATAATAACAAATACTAAAAATTATATATATATATATTAAGGTGGGTCCCCATACAATAAACGTGTTTTTTGCTCAATAATAAAAACGGTAACAGGTATACACTTCAAATTGTCACAGAATATTTACTTGTATATTACCTCGTAAAATAAAAAATTAAATAACAATAAAGTAAATATCAAAGGGGGGCTCCCGTACAACAAACGTAATTTTGAATCAATATTAACTATATGACTATTGTCAATATTGACTTAACTAGCCCTTTATGGATACAATTTCGAATTGAGCAATAGATTTTACCAAACTACAACAAACGTGATTTTCTATTGTAGATGATAGTACGGAACCCATCGTACGCGAGTCCGATTCGCACTTGGCCGGTATTTTATCAACAAAATATATAAAAATTTTGTTCTGTATTCTTTGATTTATATTATATTGACTACTGATTCCTTAAATAAGTGAGTAATAAGTGAAAAGGTTATTAATCTTTTCACTGAAATTAGAAAAAATGTGATTCAATAAGAAATTTCAGAGAAGTCTCCTCTTTTCTGCATTTGATAAATAAATTTTAAAATAAATAAAAGGTTTTAAAAAATAACTAAATTTATATACGTAAATAGAAGCAACACATTTAAACTCCAATTTATGATTTATATAAACAATAAAATATTCACTTTGACACTACACATAATAATAATTTTCATAAATTGACAATTAAGAAAATCTAATCATAATCACACTAAATACTAATTTTCAAAAAGTTAATTTATTTGTTCCATAAAATGAAACTACTTTACGATTTATATAACATATAATATTTATACTTTCTATTAGGTCCTTACATGTGAAATTGGCGTTTTTCGAACCACATTAATCACAAATTTCTTCTTTTCAGTAAGTAATTTCAAATATTTTTTTTTAGATATTTACACATGTAGTTTGTTTTGTGACCGTCATTCATTTGTTTTTTTAGTAAAAGAATCAATGAAATTCCTATAAGATGGAAAAGTGCATAGAAAACAATAGTTTATATTTTAATTATTTAAATACATTATATTAAAAATATTCGACTTTTTGTCCCTCCCATATAAAACACCAATTTCAAATATAAGGACCTAATATTAAAATGAGATCCCTTAAGAAAATATGGTCCTATGACTGATAAGTACCATAACCAGTCATTATAATGACGATAAAAAAATTACAATACTTTATTTCTAAATGTATAACTTATTGGGTTATAACCAACGGATTTAGGGTAATAAGTTATGGTAATTTATGGTAAAAGGTAATATGTTATAAAATATTTGTAATAAAAAATTTAATTGATGTGACTTTTATAGACCAAAATATATTGAAAGTCTTAAAGATTAAGTACGCGAACGAAGCCGTTATAATAAGCTAGAGTATGTTACTTGCTCTGCTTTCACTAGACACATCCGTTCTGAAGAAACAAACTTAATGTGCTGCCTCCACACATGTTGAACTAAGTAAGGTACATTTTCTCTTAACCACTCTGCTATCCTTAGATATAACAGAATAATACGTAACAGAAGCCTCCGAAAAAATACCTAATCGTACTATGTATTCCTAAAAACCGTCTTTGATAGTTTTTAGTAAATTGTTCTAAAGGATTATAACAAAACAATGGAGTGTTTTGTTATAAACAACCTTTTTTGTCATGTTATACACTACACTATTGTTATACACTACCATTTCAAGTACATCGTGATTTTCTTTTAAAAATAAAAAAAATACTCAAATTGAAAGCTACACAATGCTAAATACGAGTATGAACACACTTTCACTTAGACGATGTTCTATTTGTGTGCTTTTGTTGTTTTTTTTTTTTTTTTTTTTCTTTTATTTTTCTTTTTTTTTTTTGTTTGTCTATACTGTTAGCCCTGTTGGCTATTACAGCGTCACCGGGGGAGCGGGTGGGTCTGAAGACCCACCCTTAACAAGGGGAGGCCAGATGGGCCCCCATGGGGAACGACGTCCCGAGGGCGTCTCAGATTGAGACACGGACCTCGGCTCGGGGCACACTAGCGTCCTCCGATGGCAAAACGCCGGAGCAACGGAGCACTTACTCAGTTGGGACCTCGTCTATACCGGTACAGACGGTGTGTGTCTGTGTGTTGTGTGGTGTCACTTATGCCTACGCGTACACGTTTTTACCTACTGTGAACGCGTCGTCGGGGTCAACGAGTACCGACTTGGGTCTTCTTTTTCTGACTAAAGTAGTCTTACGTGGTCTATACTCTGCGGCGTCAGCCACCAGTGGGTTCGGGTGTCGCTCAGCACGTTCAAAGTACTTTTGGGAAAGCCCCTTGAAGTACTGAGCGATGGTCGGAAGGTCTCTATGGAGATCGATGTTGCGTACGAACCACGGCGCCCCGGTTGCAATCCGTGTAAACCTGTTCTGAATCACCTGAAGGGGTTTCAGATTAGCGTGCGCAAAAGCGGGACTCGCATAGGACATGACGGAACGTATACAAGCTTTGTAAAGTGTCACCTTATTGCGAAGGGACATTTTACTCCGCTTGCCTAACAGCGGATTTAAACGACCTAATATGTAGGCCGCTCTGCTACAAACGGTCCTAATATGCGCAGTGAAAACTAACTTTCTATCTAACGTTACTCCTAGGTATTTTGCCTCGTCTTTCCAAGGTATCGGTTTATCAAAGAGTTTGATTCGCGGGAGGATCCTTGGGGGGCCCCGTTCGAAGAGCACCGAAACGCTCTTCTCAGGGTTTACCTCGATCCGCCATTTCCGCAGCCAACTCTCGAGGGAGTCGACTGCGGATTGGAGACGTTGGTATATCTCCCAGTGATCCTTAGAGGACGTGTAAAGCGCGGTATCGTCCGCGTACATGGCAAGGTGTACTTTAGATTGCGGTCTAGGAATATCGCTAGCGTAGATGGAATAGAGGATGGGCGAGAGAACTGAACCCTGGGGAACACCCGCCCTGATGGGGCGGGGGGTTGACAAGACGCCTTCCACTCTGTAGCGAAAGGAGCGATTCGTCAGGTAGTCCCGTATGATGAGTACGAGTCTGTCCGACACCTTGAACTGGTATAACTTGTACACCAGTCCATTGTGCCAGACCCTGTCGAACGCCTTAGCTACATCGAGGAAGAGCGCTCCTGTCCTATGCTTCTTGGCCCTCACAGTGGCCCCTATCAGTATGTTCTCCGTGAGGCGTTGCACCTGATGGGAACATGAATGGTTGGCTCTAAAGCCGAAATGCTCATTTGGAATGATTTTGAGTCTCTCGACTTCCGATCTAAGTCTACAGAGGATGATTCTCTCATATACTTTCCCTAAGGAACTAAGAAGACTAATGGGACGGTAGCTACTAGGCAGATGCCGGTGTTTGCCCGGCTTATGGAACCCTATCACTATGGCCTCTTTCCACTGGGTCGGAAACGAGCAACCGGCCAGTAGAGCGTTAAAAATGGTAACCAATAGGTAAATTAAAGGAGGCGGAAGAAGCTTTATCACTTTGTTAGTGATCCTATCGGGACCTGGCGATTTCTTGGCGTGAAGCGCCCTAACTATGGACGTCACCTCGTCTAGGTTCGTTTCCTTGATTGGCGGACTGACCGGTGGCTGAGAACACATTATATTGACCGATTTGTCGACTATTTCGACATGATCGCGATCAACGGATTGAGCAGACAGACGGCACTGGCTCTCTAGACTGTCGGCTAAACACTCAGCTTTGTCAGGGTCGTCAAACGCGATGGCGGAGTTAGGTCCAACCAAGGGAGGCATATCTGAGACAGTGTCCGCCTTCAACGCTCTCTGCAACCGCCAGAATGCCTGGTGCGTTGGAGAGAGCGCCGCAAGCGTCCTATCCCAGCCGCTATCTCTGAAGTCGTCGAGAGCTTGTCTCGACTCCCTCTGGAGACGGCGCAGCCTCCGTCGGTTGTCATCTGTCGGGTATCGGTCGTGGGCTCTAATCGCGGCGTTTTTACGGGTGATTAGAAGTCTAATGTCCGGAGGGAGTGCTCGGTAACCCTCGAAGTTCACTCGGACCTTCCTCGAGGACTTTCCTATGCTGTCTACCAAATGTTCTGTGAAGTTAGTCGCGGCTGAGACAGCGTCCTCGACCGATGTAAGCTGGTCAGGAATTTTGTCGAGGTGCGCTGATACGGGGCAATGGAGTTGCTCTCGAAGCTTCGTCCAGTTAATAATTGTTTTTGTCGCGGGTTTCCTAAAGGGAGGAAGTCCTAGCTGAAATAGGACCGGTCGATGGTCAGAGTCTAGCTCGGATAGCGTCTCGATAGAACGTAACTGGAGTGTCACGCCCTTCAAGAGTACTATGTCGAGCACGTCAGGTCTGTCATGTCGGAAGTCTGTGTCGCAGTATCGCGTGGGACTCAAAGGCGCGGTGATCTCGAAGTCGAGACCAGCCTTGTAGCTTAGCCTATCAAGGAGATTTCCTCTACTGTTTGCGACAGTAGAGTTCCAGCGGGGATGTTTGCAATTTAGGTCGCCGGCCAGAATGGTTGCGTTACCTAATGGGAGTAAGGACTTAAGGTCCCTCTCAACTAAGGCTTTATTGGGAGAAAGATAGACGGATGCTAGTACGATCGACTGATGGCCGGTCATACCCACCTGACATAATGACGCTTCTACATTAACTAGTTGGGGCGGATCGAGCGGAGTGCAATAAAGAGACCTTCTGTAGTAGATGATGGTTCCCCCCTTCGCGGTTGCCCTATCGTTAATAACGGAACGGTAATTCGCGATGCGCGGATCACGATTACACGGCTTCAGAAAGGTCTCTTGTACTAACAGGACGTCTATCTGGTACGTGACCACGAAGTCGCGCACTAGATCTATCTGCTTAAGTAGCCCGTTCGCGTTGAATGTAGCGACAGTCAGAGAGCGAGGTTTTACCCTTCCACGCGATGTCATCATGTTGACATCGTGTGTTCGTATATCGATTTGATTAGGACGGCGTGCTTGAGGAGCACTTCCATCCTCGCGGGAGGGTTCCGCGCGGAATCCCTCATTTCATTCGAGAAGACTAGGAGCTCTTCGATGTCTATTACACCGAAGAGGCTCGTAACGCACGCGAGCGAACTCGCAACTCCGTCGGTGGAGTTACGAACCGGCGGCGGCGGCAACGACTGGGGGACGGGCTGTGGGATAATCCTCGGAGGCTTCACCCAAGCGTTCGCGATCCCGTTCGCGGGTGCCTGAGGGGCCTGGGATGCCTGAAGGGCCGCGGGCCTCCTAGGGGCTAGAGGAGCCCATGGAGGCTGGGCGAACCGAGGAGGATGCCTTGCCGGCTGTGTCCTGCGCGGCGCTTTGGGGCACCCGCGATAATTCGCGGGATGGCCCTTCTGTCCGCACAGGACGCAGCTGGGAGGATCCTCAGGGACCGATCCCTTCCGCGAGCAGTCGGCTGTCGCGTGGTCGTCCAGGCACTTGACGTACCTTGGACGCGCGTGACAAAAACGTTGGGAATGCCCATAGAGCTGGTAGCGATGACACTGACCAGGAAAACCGCGACCGCGTGGAGGTTCGACCCTAAGGCCGGAGAGTTGGCAGACTGCCTTGACGTTAAAAATTTGCTTTCCTTCCGGGGGAAGCTCGAGATGGACGAGAACGAGATCGAACGGGGCCCTAGTGGTCGCTCGGTACATGCGGTGCACCGAGATGACGGGGAACGATTGGGACTTAAGGTCCTCGAAAATCCGCTCAGTAGTGAGCTCCACGGGGAGCCCTCGGATGACCACCGTTAAGCGGCGTTCATCCTCTAGCGCGTAAGTGTGGTATCCGTAACCACGTTCGCGGAGTAGACGAGTCAGACCACGGTGGTCCGACGAAGACGCGGTTTGAACGCGGATACCGTCGGCGGTATTTCGGGCGGAGGTGAAATGGAGCTTGTGCTCCGTCATAAGTGCGGACAGAGTGTCCCACTTAGACTTGTCCCTTATGTAAAGCGGCGGCGGCGCGGGGGACTTCCGTGGCGCTGAAGGCGCAGGCGCTGAAGGCGCGGACGACGGCGACGCGGACGCGGGCGCTTCGGGCGCGATCGGCGCGCGTTCGCGAGTCGGGCCTGGGCCCGAAGAACGGCCGGGCGACGCGGGTTCGCTACTAGCGGGTTTTGAGGCCTGTTTTCGCGGGACGTTCGAGGAGAGCGCTTTCGTCGCCTTCCTCTTAGCCGATTTAGTCTGCACGGTCGTGAAACCGTCGTCCTCGTCAGCGTCCGAGGAAGGGGACGAACTCCCCGACTCGGAATCCGAGGCCGTCTGTTCCGTAGGAGTGGCGGCCTCGACCTCCATGTCGGAGGTGCTCTCGGTCGCGATCGCGGCGCGCGAGGTCGAGGGCGGAGACTCGATGCCTAACAGGACAGAGTACTGCAGGCATAATTCAGGCGCAATTCCGTGGACCCAGCCAAAGAACTACGACTTGGACAGATCTTCGGGTTCCGCCGCGGATTTGGGGTCCATGGTGGAGCCCGGAGATATGAGCCGTCCTCCCTGCGTGAGCAGGGAGGCGAGTGCCTAACGTGAACCCTATCGAATCTCTGTCAGTAGGTGACAGAGGTGTGCCTAATACCCTAACGACTGTGTACTTACACGACGCAGGCTATTACGACGAAGTCTTTGAATTGCGTTTCGTACCCTAACTAGAGGTCAGCTTGCACACAATGGAGGTCGTTATCTTGACTGGCGCAGGTGTACGAACGGTCGGTGCAGGTGGTCGGCGCAGGTGGCTGGGCGGTCAGCGTGACGGCCCAGGTAGGTGGCACGAATAGGCGGCGCAGGTAAAAGGGACATGTGTCCCGGTCGACTGCTCAACGGTGAGTGCTTTTGTTGACTTTTTATTTCCGCGTTTGTATTCTGTGCAGTTTGAATTATTTTAGTTAGATAAAGATAAAGAAATAATAGTGATAAGTAGCGTTCTGTTGTTTGAAAAAAAAAACCTATTACAGTGCGATAGAATTTGTTTTTATTTATTTTTGCTATAAAAATTATTTCAAAATAAGTATAATATAGCGGTCAGAAGTTATGTGGCCGCTTATTCTTATCTAACATACAATGCAGGGAGTAGAGGATTAGTTAAAAGAGTGACTAATGACAAAGTAACAGATAGCAGCTACGGCCTCGTGCCTTGTTTTAATGAACTTTGGTTGTGTTTTTATTACATTATATATTTTTACTTGAATAAATAATCTATTACCTTCTTTATCTTTTGAACGCTTTGTGTAGAAAATTTGTATTGTTTTGGATGATTTACGGAGCAACATCCTTATATATAAACTTCCAACTTAAACATTTTAATGACATACTCTCAAGCGTTAAAAAAGATAATTTCTATTCCTAGTTACCATGAGAAGCTTACAAAGTAAGTTTTATGTTTGAAACAAAATCTGGATTGATTTCTGTAACGCTGGTGTGAAACTTACTTAAATATTTGCATACAAAAAATCCAAGCGGAAATAAAGAACTTGCATATTTGACTTTTATATACTATCAGATATTTTAAGTGCTTTGGTCACACTGTATAAGTAAAAACTCAGTTCTATTGTGTCGGACGGTCTAATAGATGTTTTTCTATATATGGAAACAATACTTTTTTAAGAACTTTTGTGCGAAATTTAATGAAAATTATCGCTTTAAGGTGTAAAAGAACAGATAAACCTAATATAGAATAAAAATTATATACTCACTTCTTATAGTCGAATGGTATTTCCAGTATTCAAAATGCTTAATTTTGAAATCCATCGGAGTCTGACTACCCTAACTAAGTTGTCTTAGTTAGGTAGTCTTTATGAATTGTATATTTATTCAGAATAGCTAAGTTGTTACTTGTTATTTCAGATGGTTATATATATATAACTACTTTTTATATGTACTACAAATCAAGTTGAGGAACAGAGCTATATATTTTAGAAACTATAAATTAAAACAAATAAATATTTACAGTTCCTTTTTTTTAATAAAAAAAATATATATAAAGCTCAAATACAATAGTGTACTGCGCTTTCAATACAAGACGTATGTATATTAAGACAGTGGGAACAATGTGCAAACTGAAAGGATTCTAGTAGCAATCAGTTGTTTTGTTAAAGATGTACTTAACATTTGTGTCTCTGTGGTAGAGTCTTTTGTTACATTTTAAATGTTACGTCGACTTTCTTTTCTTTTTAATAGAGAGTCCTAGAGTACTTTTTTTTTAGTTATAATAGTATTTTATACATTTGAATGCGCTAATCAGATTTAAATATTAATGTTACGGTTAAAAGCTAACGTAATGAAGTAGGGTATAACATTATGACATAACAACCATTTTTGGAAAACTATTTCTTAATAATATAGTAAAGTATATAGAGCTCCACAAATATATGGATAAAGTTATTTATTTCCCGAATTTGTTTTTTAGTTCTTTATGTTTTAATAGTGTTGTAAATGAAGTTACTTATTTTTTTTTATTTCGTAGGGTTCTGTTAAAATTAAAAGTTTTGTTATTGAAATAGAAAAAAACGTATCTTCGAATTTTAAAGGTTTTATTAATGTCATAACTCAATGCAAATCCCTAAAGGAAAGGATCAATAGTTACCAAACTGCAGTAGGGAATAGACAAGATTTATCTTAGCTGATGTCGTAAGCGGACAAGCTAGACTTATCTAGATAAATCCCAGATTATCTGAGATTAATCAGACATTCTATATTGCTACAAAAATGTACTGCAAAACTGATATGTCTGATCTTAGCTTATTATTAATAATTAATAAATGCAGTTATATCTTAAAGTAATATATTTTTCAATACACGTCTTAAATACAATATAACAATAATACTGTTTTCAGTTCAATTAAAATAGTTATATAATAATTGTATTTTTGACTTAATAATAATTACAGATAAAAATATTTCACAACAAAACAGATAATTTATAATAGTATTTCATTACCATTTCAGGAAAACATAACAACCCTTTTAACTTTTACACTTTAATTTAATTTAAAGTAGGTACTGTTAGTAACAGCTAATTTAAGGCTCGATTCAAACTAATAATAATAACTCTTATCTCAGTTCAAACTGTAATTAATTTATAAGATGCAAAATGTTTCTAGTATCGTTATAATAAAAGCAATCCATTTGCTTACAATTTTTTGTTAAAATGTTCTCTGTAATTGTACTTAAAAATAATATGGAGATGAATGGAAATACTGTTTTGGGAAGTAACAATTAACAAAATTATCTATCTATTTTACTATGACAGCCAATAATTTGGCTAAAATTGTTTCTATTGAACAGAATTCAGTTACTTGTATAAGTAAAAACAGCTTGGAAATAAATCCAACTAGTAATAGTAGTATTAGTAGTAGTTTAAACTAGACATTAAGACAGTAGAGATATCCTCTAGCCAAATAATTAAGATATCAAATAATGATATTAATGATGATTATAGAAATACAAAAATTGTTAAAATAAATAATAAAAAACATAACATAAACTGTATCAACCTGGTGCATCAGAACATTCAGTGTATTAGAAATAAGGAATTAGAAATAGAATTGTTTTTAAATACTTTTAATATTAATATTTTTTGTGTCACTGAGCATTGGCTTAAGAATGATGAATTAATATTTAATTTCAATAACCACCAGGTTGGTAGTTCGTTCAACAGAGTTAATTCCATACATGGTGGCTCTTTAATTATTTTAAATAAACAAATAAAATTCAAAGAACGCAAGGACATAGTGAGCCACTCTGTTGAGCGAACAACTGAACTTGCTTCAGTTGAATTAGAAGAGTTCATAATTGTAAATGTTTATAGGCCACCGTCATCTAACTTTGAACATTTTGTAAAGATTATGGATGAGGTATTGTATAAACTATCACATTCTAGTAAAAAGGTAATCATTTGTGGAGACTTCAATATTAATATTCTTGAACAAAATTCAATAAGTATAAAATTTTTAAATTTGTTCAAATCTTATAATCTTTTACACATGTTTATGGAGCCTACTAGAGTCACAACCACTAGTGCCACTTGTATTGATAACATTTTTACAAGTGTTATTCCAAATTTTAAATGTTTATTCAATACATTAGATTCTGACCACTATGGCCAATTTATTAAATTCAGTTGTAGCAAGACAGAAAAATCAAAACAGAAAATAAGTTATATACCAGTGACTGTAGAACGTATCGAACAAATTAAAAATGGCTTAGTACGCTATTTGCCCTTGATAAAAAATTCAAACCCCAATATTATGTACAATGACTTTTTTAGTACTTTCACTAAATTATTCAACTTTATATTTACTCCAAAAACAGTGGTTGTTAATGATAAATTAATGTTTAGTGATTGGGCATCTGCTGAGTTACACAAAAATAGAGAAAAATTATATAATATGTATGCGGAATTGATGTTTAATACTAGTAATGAGTTTAGGGATGAGGTAAAATTATTTTCCAAATCTTTTAAAAAACAATGTAAGATAGCAAAAAATCAACATATTCAAAATAAAATAGGAAATAGCAATAATAAAATAAAAACAACTTGGAAAATAATTAATGAGGAAACTGGAAGAGCTAAATCCCAGAGGATCGACTTTAAATTAAATATAGATAATAAATATGTTACGTCTGACCTCGAGGTTGCTACTGCTTTTGAAACCTTTTTTACTAATATTCCAGTGACTACAACGTTATCTTTAAATTCTTCTACCGCTGCAGCTATGGGTTTACTTAGAGAGAATGTAGATCAATGTGTTAGCACTTTTAAGTTTGAAAAAGTTAATGCTCAAGAAGTAATCAAAGTATTTAGATCAATTAGCGTTAAAAAGACTAGTGATCTTTGGGGGTTTTCTGTTGACATACTTAAGTCCATAATTGACATTGTAGCGCCAGACTTAGCATTAATATTTAATAATTGTTTAGAATATGGTATATTTCCTGATCTAATGAAACAAAGTAAAATAACTCCATTATTCAAATCCGGCTGTTCATTAGATCCTAGTAACTATAGACCTATTTCAGTCTTACCCACTTTTAGTAAGATTTTTGAGAAAATAATTCTTAATCAACTTGTGGCATATTTTAGTAAAAACAATCTCTTACACAAAAACCAGTTTGGTTTCACTGCCGGTCGCTCTACAACAGATGCTGGTGTTGAGCTATTACTAAACATATTTGAAGCCTGGGAAGGATCACAGGATGCACTTGGCATTTTCTGTGATCTATCTAAGGCGTTTGACTGCGTTCAACATGAAATCCTTATAAAAAAGTTAGAACATTATGGAGTTAAAAATAAGTCCCTAGATTTAATTAGTTCATATCTTAATGATAGAATCCAAAAAGTTGATGTAAATGGAAAACGTTCCCCTGGTTCTTTGGTAAAAATAGGTGTGCCACAGGGCTATATCTTAGGGCCTTTCTTGTTCCTCATTTACATAAATGACTTACCTCATCTAGTGAGGGAAAAACATGGGATAGTGTTGTTTGCTGATGATACTTCTCTTACCTTTAAAGTTAATAGACGGCAATCTGTTATTGACGATGTAAACAATGCTCTCTCAGATGTTGTACAATGGTTTAACGCCAATAATTTGTTGCTCAATAAAAAAAAGACGAAATGTGTCAAATTTAGTTTACCAAATGTTAAAAATGTTAGAACCAATGTACAATTAAATAATGAGGATTTGGACTTGGTCAAATCTACTACTTTCTTGGGCATTACTTTAGATGAAAAATTGCAATGGGGTCCTCATATATTTGATTTGTCAAGCAGACTAAGTTCTGCTGCATACGCGGTTAAAAAAATACGTCTATTAACAAATATGGAAACTGCTCGATTAGTTTACTTTAGTTACTTTCATAGCTTAATGTCATACGGTATACTCTTATGGGGCAATGCGGCTGACATTGATACCATATTTACATTGCAGAAGAGAGCTGTTCGCGCAATATATAATATGAGACCAAGAGACTCTTTAAGAAACAAATTTAAAGAATTTAAAATTATGACTGTTTATAATCAATATATTTATGAAAACTTAATTTACGTTCATAAAAATATTTCAAAGTTCAAGAAAAATTGTGATTTACATAAAATTAATACAAGAAATAAAAATAAACTCGCTATGCCCGGCACTAGGCTCCATAAAATAGGTAAATCCTTTAAGGGTAATTGTATACGTTTTTTATAATAAGCTCCCAAATGAAGCCTTAAGCCTCTCATTAAATAAATTTAAATTATATGTTAAAAATAATTTAATAAAAAAATCCTACTATAGTGTAAAGGATTACATCGACGACGGTATGGCCTGGGAATGAATCTGTATTGTATTGCGAATAGCTAGTAATCTCCGCAATTTGTTTTTTGCTGTAAATTAATTTTGCTTTATCGACCTTCTGCATCACACCGATTCCTTAGAAGTCACTACTTGCGGTAGCATCGGGAGTCGGGTTGCCTCCCTCCCTCAAATATGTGCGAAGGGGGTGATGGCTGGCTCTTGTGTTATGCTCGTGAACGGGTGCTGCTTGCGGTGACTGGTTGTGTGGCAGGCCGAAGATTTATATATATTTATTTTTTCTGTTATTATTATTTAATTGTCGTTGCCTGAAATCATTAGGCTTCTTTTCCGATTCATTGCGACGGTTCTAGTTGTTCCAAAATTGCATTTAAGTTTGACGTTTGTGAAACAGTGATCACAATAACAAAAAATATATCCGGCTGAGTTTGTTGTGTGGTTCTTCTCAGACCAGGACGCGTTTGGAACCCTCATAGCTTTAACATTAAGATGGAAAGTGCTTTTTCAGAAGGGCTTATTACGATAAATCTAGTATCGTAATAGGCCCTCCTGACATTTCCATGTTGACGTACACAAGTGATCACTGATTATGATTCTAAGTGGAAAAGATATAAATAAATAAATAAATAAATAAATAAATAAATAAATATTATATTATCAAATATTTTTAATGTTATTATTTGTTAGATGACCTTTTCTGAATTAAGTATACTTCGTCATAATACTTAAAATTAAGTGATATGACATGTTTTAATATATTAGGATGATATCTGACCTCGTCTTTTGTTTTGTAATGGCTACTATATCACGTTCTTTGTTGAACTCAGTACTTAGTATTTGAATTTTACTCATCAAATTTTATGATTTTGTTGAAGATACTGGTTGGCAGAGGCTTTTGCCGGGTTATTATTTTTAATAATTTGTCACTTCTAATTCCCTTATGATTATATATTTAATTACTAATAAGGTATCATATTTCTTAAATACATATGCATTAAACTTAGATATATATATAAAATGTTTACATAAAAATAATATCACTTTCATTGTATGAAGATACCGGTGGCAATTTGCCAATTTAAGTTTTTCACATAAATATCTAATACATGCAATACAGACATTATATAATATGGTCTCCTATTGACTCTCTTTTGTGCAATCATCTCGAAACAGGTGTTTAAACTACTTTTTTTTTATATTATCTAGGGCAATGCTTGACTACATTCCTACTGAAATAATTATTTATCAATTCTTTCAAGACTTCAAGTTTTTTAAGACTTTAGTCTTGAAACAGTTATAGAACTTCTTGTATTTCATAAATGTCACTTGAAATATTTTTTACAATAATCAATTTAAAAAAATATGGTAGAAATAAGGAAAAAAAGAAATGCTATGCAAAGTCTCCTACTTTATAAATAAAATAAAATTTCTTATAAATACTGAAGGACATATATAGTTCCTAGTTACCGGTATTTGAAGTTATGAATATATAAATAAAAAAAAGATAACCTGTAATCAATTCTAAGATGGACTCTATAATTTATAGGACTTTTTTTTTCTTCAATATTCATCCATAAAATTTGTGATTATATTAATAGGTTCAGCCATATAGCAATGATATATCAAGTATCTTATTTGTAATAATACTTAATAAAATAAAAAAACGTTATTCAAAACACAAACGTTATACAACATTTATTATTTTATATTATATACACAAGAAAAAACCTCACTGAAATATAAGTTGAAACATTCGAGTTTCAAAGAAATACATTCAGTACAGATATTCGGTACAGTGGAAGACTCGTTTTAAGTTCTCATCCACATACATGAACCGGACTTCGTATTTGCACAGAGTAGCTTTGAACAGAGCTAGAGCAATAAAACTAGTTAATATTATAATAATTAAAAATAGAATTGTCATATAAAATTGAAAAATAACTAGTAATCGGTTTTTATTTTACTTCATACAAATATATGAGAATATTATGGAATTATGTAAACTCATATGTAAAATATTACTGTGTAAACTTTGTTTCCCGTACCAACCAAATATTTTTCTTTGAATAATATACCACATTATACGTAATCAAAAAACATCGTATCATATAACAATATACGTTTATAAATCAAACATATGTAATATGTCCTAGGCAACATTACTTATGTACTAAACAAATTATAACCCTGTCACTGCCTTCTTGTAGAATTTTCTAAAACTATTTAATATTTCAATCACATATTATACTTAGTATATGATGAGTACATGATAACTTAGTAAAACTTATTTAAAGGTTTGTTTGTATTCGTATTATTTACCTATTAAAGTGAAACTTTTATTACATCGTCTCAAACTTTTTCGTCTGTGTGTTGCATGTCGCGTGACGGTCGGCCGCGGAGTAGGGATAAAGTGAAAGGCGCTCGTCAGAGCAGCCGAGGCCAATATGGCGGCGTCTATAGTTCGCATCAGCTGACCGTGTAGTGTATAGATTATTACTCATTTGTGCCAGTGCTCCACGCTATTTTGTTTGTTTTTGTCAGTGTTTAATGTAAATTTTTGTTATTTATTCATTATTATGATTAAGATATAATTAATTTTAATTAAATTCATGATAAAGATGGAATTGATAATAGAATGATTGAAAATAATTGAAAAACGGATCAAAATGACTCAACGATTATAAAATATTGTTTTCAGTGTTTTAATATGTGTATATCATTTAAATAATTGTTAAGTATTATGTATGTCGTACTCTAAGACACAGAGTTCAATAAAAATATTAGTTGGAGACCTAGTCTACTTTTATCATTTCCCATTATCATTCCCATTTTTTAAGTATAAAATTAAGATTGATGAAGCAATTTTTATACCCTTAATGGAATATTATTCCGAAAATTTTTAGTTAAATGTCTATAATGTGAAAAAAGTTTCACTTTTACGGTGGTTTCATAAAACCACACAACAATTTTTATATAATTACGTTTATGTAGATAAAATTTGTGTAAATAATGCTAGTTCTATAATTATTCCTTAAAATATATTTGTCAATCAATCATTCCAAATTCAAATTAAATACTTACTTGTTTTGTATTTCTCAATTCGTCCAATGTCATGTTACTACTTGGATTCTTAAAATATTGAGTAAGCAGATTTTACTGATTATCATCTTATAAGATCTTATTCAGAAGAACAATAAAATGTTACATCACTTAATTTCAGAAGCAAATTATGTCACACGATGTTACAATGTATGTATTTATTCAGATATAAATTATTGTTAGAATATCCAAATTTCCTTTTATTAACATCCGTTTTTAATTGTAATAATATTCGATATCTATTATATTTGTAAGCCTATTTAGATATGAGAGTACTTTTACAGACAAAAAATATTAAAATTCCTGTCAAAAAAATATATTAGGTACCTACTAGGAATGCGCAAAGCGTTATGCATATATTATGTCAATTTTTTTTTATAGAATTATATATTATCAATAGAGTTTATCAATACAGTCTATAAAATAGAAGAAATCTATGATTGTAGGTTCAATAACCAATAATCATTATAGATCAATATCTATAATGATTAAATATATTTTAAAAAATCCTCAAACAATACAGCGCATAATTGGTTTTTTTGGGAAATAAAGTGAAGTCAAGATTTAAAAACCAAAGAGTTGAGTTGAGTTCTCACAGCTGAATATCGATAACAAAAAATTTCCAATAATCCAGACTCCAGAACCTACGTTGTATCTGCATCCGCTCATTATCTCTGAGTTAAACGATATATCATTTTAAGTTTTTTTTTGTGCCACGCGCTACTTCTAACTTATAAAACCATATTTTACTTAAGCTTTGGCATATGGTAAAAATACAAAACTTCCTTCATCAAAAATGTCTCTAATATTATTTTAAATTAAAACAAACTAATAATATAAAATAGTTAAAGATAATTCCCAACCAAGCGAATATCTTATACTATCTATGTTTTCAGGAACATAACAACTTGCTGAAATATTATATTTTCATTTAATTTAACTCTCTTAGTGACAGATCTCTGAAGCTAAACTCAAACTAGACTTGATTCGAAATGTTTTTTATTTAATTTATACAAAATTATAACTACCATACCACTATCCAAAACGCCAAAAAAGGAAATTTTCTATGGGAGACCCCCTTAAATGTTTTTTTTTTGTAATTTGCTATCGCAGATCATGAGATACAGCTTGGAGACACACAGACGGACAACGAAGCTATTGTCCTACTCCTTGGGTCCGGAATCCTAATAACGATAATTTAACCATTTCGATTATAACCTTTAATTCAAAGTTCAAAGTTGCAATGTTTTGTTATACAATTTTTTACTAAAATTAGTCTTTATTTGTGTTTTATGAAAAATAATGAAAGGATCAGTTAGTACTGTCTAAAGAAATCAATTTTTTTATTTTTGGGGAGTTTTGTTTTGAGAAATTATTGCTAATGGGAAAAAAATATTCTTATATAATAGTATCAGATAATTAACATTTTTAGGTCCCACAGACTATACTGAATAGATTAGAATTAATAATACTAAGAAAAGATTTTGTCACCGAAAAATACTTATTTGCGCTTTATCCACTTTTGCTGAATCTCATTTTAGACGCTGCATTTTATAAGCTGTTAAATCGTGAAACCAATCACTTTTATTATGTATATACTCGTAAACTGACAGGACAAAATCTCCCAGATGCTGCTAGTTAAAATATTATCTCGTATAATTTATTGCCCATTTTATTCAATGTTTAAATAAGCTTAAAATGTATAATGTTTATAGATATTTTTAAACCTTAAATATTATGTTTAAATGGGATCGTCATCGTTATGTATTCTATAATATAATTAATTAAAAAAAAAAACATCTTTTCATAAAAAATATTTTTTCCGGTACTATAATGATTCGTTGTTTTAACTTACCTATTAAAGATCAGTTTGTATTCTGATATAAATTAGAGTAGAATTTTACATTCTTTTTGAAACAGATCTCACTTAAACGTACAGGATTGAGATCAAATTTTAAGTATACTTATTGTTTCTTGAAACTTAAACGAAGAACTTAAAAGATATTAACAAAAAAAACTTGTTTTGAACTTGAATACTTATAGAATTTATCATGATTTTCAACTTATATTATTTGTTATTACAAAAACAAAAAAATTACCGCCTTTATAAACAAATAATTTTCTTAGATTTTCACGACTTTATTATTACTATTACGAATTTTATTTAAAACTATTAACTATTAACCCCAATATAAGATTTACATTTTAACTTTAATTTTTACTTGATAAATTAGAATTCGAATGATAATAATAATAAAAGGTTTTAAAAGAGGTATACTAACGGAGGATTTGTTTTCGTGAATTCTTTTAAATCATTGGAACAATGAACTGAATTCCTTTACAATTTTAAGAAAGAAAAGACAAATTTTACATAAAATTATAGTACATTGTCTTGTAAAATGTTATAGCCACTTAGAAGTTTATAATTTATACGTAAAAACAGCAATAAACTAAGCAAGTTCTAAAAGTTATTAAGAAGTAAATCTACTTAAAACAGATTAAATTAGCCACACAATTAAAATATGAATAAACATTTTAAGGAACGTATTTATGATAACTTGGTATTTTGCTACAATATTTAAACAAAAAATAACATTTTGTTATTCCAACTCAATCTGCTCTATCTTCTCAAATATTTTTAGTACTATATTTTTATATTTAAACATGTTACAATATAAATCTACATATGTATTACAATGAACCTGAAAGTAATATATCTACCGTAGAGATATTTGTTTCCTTCCGATAAGGCGATGGGACTAGAACCCTGAGACAAACTTAATAATAGGTGTCAGATAGTTTCCATTATAGATATTTTAATAATTTCCGAATAATTATTAAACTTAATCATCAGTCTATCCTTATCCTAATTACTCTTTTTAGGTTTGTCTGATGACCGAGTAGCACCAACAGTAACGCCAGTGGCCAACCGGAACGGCTGACTCCAACGGCAGAGTCGACTAACACTAGTGCTACTATGGACGGCCGCAGTTGAAGCTGGTCTTCCGGAATCAGCTCTGAGGCAACAACTTAAGGAGCGCTTGATAGACTCTGAAGCAGGCTTTCTAGGCCAGCTACAGCAGACAGTGCTTATACACATCACATGATATTTCGGCATAGAGTAGAGTCACCTAAGATATAAACTAATACTCGAGTTTTGATCTTCGTTTAAAGTAGTAATTAGTTAGAAATTAAAGACTCATGATGTCAACATATGTTTGAGGTGGTGTATAAAAAATCGAATATATCTAGCCAGATTCTTTTAAACTTGTTCTTTTAAAGAGACCTCGTATATCCATTGTATGACATATCGTGGGCATTAAAGCCATAGAATGCAAGGGATTTGTTTATAAAAAAATTGTAAAGACCTTTAAAGTGTTTTTTGAAGAATTTGGAAATATGACTGTAAGAGAAGCGACATAAACTTACCGAAATTATATATGTAAGTACCAACTTCTTATGCATATATTTATAGTTCACACTATTTTATTTTTATGGTGTCTATTTAAAGTGGCCAGCAATGATTAGGCTTACTAATTTATCTGACTTACACACCTGAAAGAAAGGGGATGCTTATGGTTTGTTGTGATTGCTGATTTTTTAATTTAACAAAGCATACAAAGTCGCGTGCAAAAACAAATAATGTATGTGTCAGTTGAATGGGCCATTATATTGAGTCAGGATATATTCGATTTTATCAAGCACAGCGCATAACTCAAGATCAAGTCAGTTTTATTATCTCGTAACTTTTCATACATTGTGGGCATTCCATTCATACGGAAGGTTTCTCGTGAGGTGTTATCTGGATACTAAATATTTTTATAAGTCATAAACTGTATTACATTGATTGGAAATATTAAGAGTTGGAACTGTTTTTGTCTCCAAAAAATATTTATTTGCGCTTTTTTTATTTTGCTGTTTAGCAAACTAAATAAATGTTTATTTTATCGACTGTTACATTGTGCAAACTCATGCTATTTTATTGTTTCATATTCATACTATAACGTCTACTGAATTGAACTACTTTAAATGAAAAAAAAAGTATTCTAATATAACCCTAATAATCTTGGCATATTAAATAATTGATTATTTTTTTAAAATTCTGCTATTAATAAACTGTGTTAAGCATAGGGTGGTCCATTGAGTAAAACATTTTTTTTTTTTATTATTTTTTTTTTTGTCTGTCTATGCTGTTAGCCCTGTTGGCTATTACAGCGTCACCGGGGGAGCGGGTGGGTCAGGAGACCCGCCCTTAAAAGGGGGGGCCAGATGGGCCCTCATGGGGAACAACGTCCCGAGGGCGTCTCAGATTGAGACACGGACCTCGGCTCGGGGCGTCGTTAGTCAGGAGGGAAGCTGAGGAAATTTGGACACTAGCGTCCTCCGACGGCAGAATGCCAGAGCAACGGAGCACTTACTCAGTTGGGACCTCGTCTATACCGGTATAGACGGTGTGTGTCTGTATGTTGTGTGGTGTCACTTATGCCTACGCGTACACATTATTACCTACTGTGAACGCGTCGTCGGGATCAACGAGTACCGACTTGGGTCTTCTTTTTCTGACTAAAGTAGTCTTACGTGGTCTATACTCTGCGGCGTCAGCCACCAGTGGGTTCGGGTGTCGCTCAGCACGTTCAAAGTACTTTTGGGAAAGCCCCTTGAAGTACTGAGCGATGGTCGGAAGGTCTAAGTCTCTATGGAGATCGATGTTGCGTACGAACCACGGCACCCCGGTTGCAATCCGTGTAAACCTTTTCTGAATCACCTGAAGGAGTTTCAGATTAGCGTGCGCAAAAGCGGGACTCGCATAGGACATGACGGAACGTATGCAAGCTTTGTAAAGTGTCACCTTATTGCTAAGGGACATTTTACTCCGCTTGCCTAACAGCGGATATAAACGACCTAATATGTAGGCCGCTCTGCTACGAACGGTCCTAATATGCGCAGTGGAAACTAACTTTTTATCTAACGTTACACCTAGGTATTTTGCCTCGTCTTTCCAAGGTATCGGCCGTCTATCAAAGAGTTTGAATCGCGGAAGGATCCTTGGGGGGCCTCGTTCGAAGAGCACCGAAACGCTCTTCTCAGGGTTTACCTCGATCCGCTATTTCCGCAGCCAACTCTCGAGGGAGTCGACTGCGGATTGGAGACGTTGGTATATCACCCAGTGATCCTTAGAGGACGTGTAAAGCGCGGTATCGTCCGCGTATATGGCAAGGTGCACTTTAGATCGCGGCCTAGGAATATCGCTAGCGTAGATGGAGTAGAGGAGGGGCGAGAGAACTGAACCCTGGGGGACACCCGCCCTGATGGGGCGGGGGGTTGACAAAACGCCTTCCACTCTGTAGCGAAAGGAGCGATTCGACAGGTAGTACCGTATGATGAGTACGAGTCTGTCCGACACCTTGAACTGGTATAACTTGTACACCAGTGCATTGTGCCAGACCCTGTCGAACGCCTTAGCTACATCGAGGAAGAGCGCTCCTGTCCTATGCTTCTTGGCCCTCACAGTGGCCCCTATCAGTATGTGCTCCGTGAGGCGTTGCACCTGATGGGAACATGAATGGTTGGCTCTAAAGCCGAACTGCTCATTTGGGATGATTTTGAGTCTCTCGACTTCCGATCTAAGTCTACAGAGGATGATTCTCTCATATACTTTCTCTAAGGAACTAAGAAGACTAATGGGACGGTAACTATTAGTTAGATGCCGGGGTTTGCCCGGCTTATGGAACCCTATCACTATGGCCTCTTTCCACTGGGCCGGAAACGAGCAACCGGCCAGTAGAGCGTTAAAAATGGTAACCAATAGGTAAATTAAAGGAGGCGGAAGAAGCTTTATCACTTTGTTAGTGATCCTATCGGGACCTGGCGATTTCTTGGCGTGAAGCGCCCTAACTATGGACGTCACCTCGTCTAGGTTCGTTTCTTTGATTGGCGGACCGACCGGTGGCTGAGAACACATTATATTGACCGATTTGTCGACTATTTCGACATGATCGCGATCAACCGATTGAGCAGACAGACGGCACTGGCTCTCTAGACTGTCGGCTAAGCACTCAGCTTTGTCAGGGTCGTCAAACGCGATGGCGGAGTTAGGTCCAACCAATGGAGGCATATCTGAGACAGTGTCCGCCTTCAACGCTCTCTGCAACCGCCAGAATGCCTGGTGTGTTGGAGAGAGCGTCGCAAGCGTCCTTTCCCAGCCGCTATCTCTGAATTCGTCGAGAGCTTGTCTCGACTCCCTCTGGAGACGGCGCAGCCTCCGTCGGTTGTCGTCTGTCGGGTATCGGTCATGGGCTCTAATCGCGGCGTTTTTACGGGTGATGAGAAGTCTAATGTCCGGAGGGAGTGCTCGGTAACCCTCGAAGTTCACTCGGACCTCCCTCGAGGACTTTCCTATGCTGTCTACCAAATGTTCTGTGAAGTTAGTCGCGGCTGAGACAGCGTCCTCGACCGATGTAAGCTGGTCAGGAATTTAGTCGAGGTGCGTTGGTACGGGGGAATGAAGTTGCTCTCGAAGCTTCGTCCAGTTAATAATTGTTTTGGTCGCGGGTTCCCTAAGGGGAGGAAGTCCTAGCTGAAATAGGACCGGTCGATGGTCAGAGTCTAGCTCGGATAGCGTCTCGATAGAACGTAACTGGAGTGTCACGCCCTTCAAGAGTACTATGTCGAGCACGTCGGGTCTGTCATGTCGGAAGTCTGTGTCGCAGTATCGCGTGGGACTCAAAGGCGCGGTGATCTCGAAGTCGAGACCAGCCTTGTAACTTAGCCTATCAAGGAGATTTCCTCTACTGTTTGCGACAGTGGAGTTCCAGCGGGGATGTTTGCAATTCAGGTCGCCGGCCAGAATGGTTGCGTTACCTAATTGGAGTAAGGACTTAAGGTCCCTCTCAACTAAGGCTTTATTGGGAGAAAGATAGACGGATGCTAGTACGATCGACTGATGGCCGGTCATACCCGCCTGACATAATGACGCTTCTACGTTGACTAGTTGGGGCGGATCGAGCGGAGTGCAATGAAGAGACCTTCTGTAATAGATGATGGTTCCCCCCTTCGCGGTTGCCCTATCGTTCCTAACGAGACGGTAATTTGCGATGCGCGGATCACGATTACACGGCTTCAGAAAGGTCTCTTGTACTAACAGGACGTCTATCTGGTGCGTGACCACGAAGTCGCGCACTAGATCTATCTGCTTAAGTAGCCCGTTCGCGTTGAATGTAGCGACAGTCAGAGAGCGAGGTTTTACCCTTCCACGCGATGTCATCATGTTGACATCGTGTGTTCGTATATCGATTTGATTAGGACGGCGTGCTTGAGGAGCACTTCCATCCTCGCGGGAGGGTTCCGCGCGGAATCCCTCATTTCATTTAAAAAGACTAGGAGCTCTTCGATGTCTATTACACCGAAGAGGCTCGTAACGCACGCGAGCGAACTCGCAACTCCGTCGGTGGAGTTACGAACCGGTGGCGGCGGCAACGACTGGGGGACGGGCTGTGGGATAATCCTCGGAGGCTTCACCCAAGCGTTCGCGATCGCGTTCGCGGGTGCCTGAGGGGCCTGGGATGCCTGAGGGGCCGCGGGCCTCCCAGGGGCTAGAGGAGCCCATGGAGGCTGTGCGAACCGAGGAGGATGCCCTGCCGGCTGTGTCCTGCGCGGCGCTTTGGGGCACCCGCGATAATTCGCAGGATGGCCCTTCTGTCCGCACAGGACGCAGCTGGGAGGATCCTCAGGGACCGGTCCCTTCCGCGAGCAGTCGGCTGTTGCGTGGTCGTCCAGGCACTTGACGCACCTTGGACGCGCGTGAACGCCAAAAAACGTTGGGAATGCCCCTAGAGCTGGCAGCGATGACACTGACCAGGAAAACCGCGACCGCGTGGAGGTTCGACCCTAAGGCCGAATTTGGCAGAATTTGCTTTCCTTCCGGGGAAAGCTCGAGATGAACGAGTACGAGATCAAACGGGACCCTAGTGGTCGCTCGGTACATGCGGTGCACCGAGATGACAGGGAAGGATTGGGACTTAAGGTCCTCGAAAATCCGTTCAGTAGTGAGCTCCACGGGGAGCCCTCGGATGACCACCGTTAAGCGGCGTTCATCCTCTAGCGCGTAGGTGTGGTATCCGTAACCACGTTCGCGGAGGAGACGAGTCAGACCGCGGTGGTCCGACGAAGACGCGGTTTGTACGCGGATACCGTCGGCGGTATTTCGAGCGGACGTGAAATGGAGCTTGTGCTCCGTCATAAGTGCGGACAGAGTGTCCCACTTAGACTTGTCCCTTATGTAAAGCGGCGGCGGCGCGGGAGACTTCCGTGGCGCTGAAGGCGCTGAAGGCGCGGACGCGGACGCGGGCGCGCGTTCGCGAATCGGGCCCGGGCCCGAAGAACGGCCGGGCGACGCGGGTTCGCTACTAGCGGGTTTTAAGGCCCGTTTTCGCGGAACGTTCGAGGAAGGGGACGAACTCCCCGACTCGGAATCCGAGGCCGTCTGCTCCGTAGGAGTGGCGGCCTCAACCTCCATGTCGGAGGTGCTCTCGGTCGCGATCGCGGCGCGCGAGTTCAAGGGCTGAGACTCGGTACCTAACAAGATAGAGTAGCGCAGGCATAATTCAGGCGCAATTCCGTGGACCCAACCAAAAAACTGCGACTTGGACAGATCTTCGGGTTCCGCCGCGGATTTGGGGTCCATGGTGGAGCCCGGAGATATGAGCCGTCCTCCCTGCGTGAGCAGGGAGGCGAATGCCTAACGTGAACCCTATCGAATCTCTGTCAGTAGGTGACAGAGGTGTGCCTAATACCCTAACGACTGTGTACTTACACGACGCAGGCTATTACGACGAAGTCTTTGAATTCCGTTTCATACCCTAACTAGGGCGACGTCGGACTTGTTGGACCCCTATGCAGGCTCGCCTGCCCGCAGGTGTGCTTGCGGCGATGACTCACACACAAACACAATCACAAAACTGGCTTGCACACAATGGAGGCCGTTATCTTAATCTGGCGCAGGTGTTCAAACGATCGGTGCAGGTGGTCGGCGCAGGTGTCTGGGCGGTCAGCGTGACGGCCCAGGTAGGTGGCGCAAGTAGGCGAAGCAGGTAAAAGGGACATGTGTCCCGGTCGACTGCTCGACGGTGAATGAGAGTAAAACAGATCATTTTTTTTTTAAATCAGATGCATAGGAATTTATGTTTTAAAAATAACCCATCTGCTATGTGATCCATCTAGAATCTAGATACACAGGCAGATTTGTGATTACTTGCTTGCATATTGCTCTTGGGATAGCGGATATCTCATGAGGGTTGCTGTTTCAGTACTTGACAATCGTTATTGGTTTATTTGATTTGTTTTTTTTTAAACGCTATTTCAAATTAAAAAAAAAAGTTTTGAGATTGTGAGATTAAGATAAGGCCTCGTTCATTTTCATGCAAAAAAAACACATTAAGAAGTTTTTAATAAGGCTAACTCAGTCGATTTCTTTCGGAATAATAACTGGGGACCGCGTAGTACGGATTCATCATTGTCATTCGCAAGTATGATAACAGGTTTTCTCTGTTCGTATTAACGTAAGAAGCCCTGCAGGTTTCTAATTCTGTGGCCTGGACTTTATCACCTACCTGATTATGCTTTTACTGGAACATCGATTTTGATCATGTTAACTAAACTCAGAACGAAATTGACGCTAAGCAATACTACAATCTCAATCTCATATTTTAATACTTTCATACAAAACGTGTGGTCCTCACCGGTGAAATGCTACATGGTGATAAAATTTGTAATAAATCATTAATCTACTTATCGCTATTTACCAAACTTATATTAAATTAAAAATAAATACTGATCCGAATTATACGAGTTATACTATTTTTTTTTTATAATAGGTTGTCGATTTTCTTTTACTTTTACATTTGTTTGAATAAAACTTTAAATTTCTAAATTTTATATTAAGTTTACAATATCTATAGTACAATATCTATAGTATATAATATATGAATATATTATTTTATAATTAAAAATAGCGGCGTTCAATAGCAACTAACAAAAAATTCATATTCGCGTTCGCAACATTTTAAAATTCAATAAAAAAAAATATCTAATCTACGGCGTGGTATATAGCCATGCTAAAATTGCAACTATTTTACTCTCCCGTGACATTTCATACATTGTAAGCATTACATTCACATGAGAGGGTTTTATGTATGTCCTGATACTATCTACATACTAACCGTTAGCATTCTCTGAAACTAATATTTTACCTTTTTTTTTTTTAGATTTATTGAAAACAGATAACGTCACGATGAAACGTAGTATTTGTTTTTGAAATAAGAATTTATTAAAATATAGACATTTGGTAGTGGTAATTTTTTCAATGTTTATCTATACTGCAAAGTTAAAAACATTGGTTAGGATTTTCGAAAGAAACCTAATAGATGTCACCACCGTCCCGATAGAGACGATCACATATAGAATACTTAATTCACCGAGACGGACAGCGATACGGTAGGTCAGTTAGTATAGCGACGCGACAATTTCCCAGTAGTCGCGGGTTGGAATCCCTGCCCGTATCGATTTATTTTTATTCTATATTTATATAAATTTAAATAAGCTTAACATGGCTATACATGTTTATAGATATTTTCAAAACAAGAATTTATTATAATGCAAGAAATACAAAAAAATATATCTATACTTACAAAAGAGAAAGTATGTATGTGTGTTCCGGAGAAACTCCGAAACGGTTTGACCGATTTTAACTAAATTTTCAGAAGATTTCTGCCTATTACATGAATATATCATGAATTGGAGGTTTAAGGGTTATTTTCGTCTATTATTTCAAAATCATTATATCTAGCCGTGCTGAATAATACGCTCCACTGGTTTTGTTGATCCCATTAATATTAAATACACTGCAGTGATGTTGCTACTGGAATGTATTGAGGTTCACGAGCATTAAATAGGACAGTGGTCGACAACTACTCGGTTTAAATATAAAAAGACACACAGATATATCGTTGAAATGTTCTTCACTTAATAATTATTAATTTCGTGATTAAATAGGACAGTGGTCGTCAACTACTCGGTTTAAATATAAAAAGACACACAGATATATCGTTGAAATGTTCTTCACTTAATCATTATTAATTTCGTGATTAAATAGGACAGTGGTCGTCAACTACTCGGTTTAAACATAAAAAGACACACAGATATATCGTTGAAATGTTCTTCACTTAATCATTATTAATTTCGTGACTTCCTATTGCTAATGATTAGTTATCAACTTATTAGCTGTTATACTTCCGATAGCTTATGCACTTATTCTATATTTCGTAATAGTTTTCAGTGAAAGTAAACTACAATATGCCGGAAATATAGACCAACAGCCAACCACACACTAATAGAACCTTGTAGTGTAAGTGTGTCTATATTTAAACGATTTACCGCCCCGTTGGTCAAGTGGTTAGCGCAAACGCCTAACGTATAGTGACGCAATGAGGCTCGGGTTCGATCCCCGACAGGGACAGTCATGTATGTGATGAACATATATGTCTGCATTTGTGGGTTCGATCGTTTATTAAATATACTCTCAGTATTTATAATGTTTATTTCTATGTATTTGTATCGTTGTCTAACACCCTTAACACAAGCAAATAATTTGCTTACTTAGGGCTAACCCCTTTGTTTTTTTTTTTTTTTTTGACGTCAGGAATCCTCATGGATACACACCTGCATCAAGGGGATGATGGAGGTGGTTATGTGAGACTCCTACTCACTAAACCTGACGGTTGTAAAGCAGACTTCAGTGTATAATAACAAAGTTGACTATTTTGAAATACGACTTATTAGATCTTAGAAATATAATATCTAATGTTAGTCATATTTATTTATAATAATTTAAATGGTAAACACATTGGAATTTACATGTTTTAGTTCATAAGTTTCAACAGTAGCGCCACCTACACAATTAATTATGGAATGTTATTTAGTATTTACTGTTAAATGTTTTAAGAATTAGAAACATAGAATATTTTAACATAATGTTTAATCTTTTATTAATTATTAGAACTTATTATAAGGTATAAATAACGTAAGGGCTGCTCTCGCCCATTCTATTACAAATGGTTGGATATTAAACATTGAAGTGCAGGTACTGTGTATTACTAAAACAAGTCTGTAAGCAGCCAGTAAAAGAATGTATGACTAGAATAGTTATATACCTCAAAGGAAACAGAAGTCATTAATAATACATATATTTTTTACAATAATATTTTTTTCCAGGAAAACGTTGAAACTCGTTTCATTATATTTTTTTATTTTATTTTATATTGTTGGTGACAGCTATCCTGAGGGTCAATAAAAAGGTCGGTTCGAATTGTTAATATGCAATTTAAGTTACTGAAAAATTGTACCATCTTCATAATTTTTGATAATTTTTGATTAAATAAAATAAAATAAATAAATAAATAAATAAATGGAAAGTAATGATAGTACAAGAAATAAATACTATTTAGTGTTATGATGATGGCAATTTCGTTTTTTTAAAAGAACAATCAATCATTGTCTAAAAAGCTTCGAACATAAAAGGTTTCATAATTTTTTTAAAAAACCGTTTTGAACTGATTTAGGTTCATAAAAAACAATATTTTTTATGAAATCAATCCTTAAAATTGACGTATATATAACTGTAACACTAATAAAACATATGTCAATTAAATGACCCTTTATACTAAGTTATTATCAAGTCAGTTTTATTATCTCGTAACTTTTCATACATTGTGACATTCCATTCATATGATATTCTCACGTACGCTGTCATCTGGATACTAAACACTTTTATATGTCATAAACTTTATTACATTAATTGGAAATAATAATACCAAGGAAAGAATTGTCAGCGAAAATAATTTGTGAATAACATTTTGCTGAATTTCATTTCAGAGAGCATATATATTATAAAATGTTAATTAAACCAATATTAAAGAAAAATATTAAGCTATACGTATAAATAAAAATATAAATCAACATTAAAGAATATTAAGTCATCTTTACCTTTTACTGTCGAAAGTTTGATTTTATGATTGTTCATTAAATTGAAAATATCTATAAAAATACTAAAAACTTATTTCGCTTATATACTTAGTATAATATAATGCTTATGAAATAGATGTAGACCTGTAAAACCTTTTTTAATAAGATGAACAAGCAAAGTAAACGGGTTTCCTACATTTGAATTGTATGAATTATATAACGTATATTTTTAAAATTGGAAAAATACGAAGTAACAATTAAACAGTATTAAGTTGAAACTTCTTGTTAAAAATATTTTATATTTACATTTATACTCCGGAAAAGGAAACCCAGTAAAAACATTTTTTTAGTAACAATTAATGTTCGGAAGAGTCTGCGAGTGAGAGATCTCGAATCTCAACCCTTGATTTAAACTAAGAATAATAGCTTGAAGTGTTGTTTAAGTTGTAATTAGTTTCGATTTTTACAAAAAACACACAGCTCAGTAACAGACCAAGTATGGTGGAATTACAAAGAATTGTCAGTCACAAAGTAGAAAAAGAATATGAATTATATCTGCATATAAAATGAAGATTTAAAATGCTGTTAAAAGTATTATAACCTCTTGCTCAAACTGTAGTGATACTAAGTCCAAAATAATTTCAACAATATCAATTATGTATTATTATAAATAAGTAAATAAAACCTTAAAACTATGTGTATTTGACTTAAAAAGTCTTGCTAGGCAACTATGAAGAAAATCTTAATTATTAATTCATTAACTGCTTATTAATTCAGAACATTATAAAGGAAAGCCAAGTTTCAATTAACAGACCTCAATAATAACAACAAACCCAATAATAATACGTGGTAATAATATATATTCTTTAATAGAAGAATTTAAGAGCATTGTATTTTATACGATTATGTTTAATATATACAGAAATATATTCCAGCAAAGGTATATGTAAACAAACAACTTTTATGTAAGATAAGATTTGTAAGATACATTTTTATATCAAAACATACAACCTAATGTAAACATAGAACCTTTACATTGTGAATAAAAAAATGTACTTTATAAAATAATGGTTAGCTTTTGATTGCGATTTTGTTTGTGATATTGGTATATAGGTTATTTATAAAAAGCTAACTAATAACAAAAGGAGCAAAATCAGCAATTTTAAAACATAACTTCGTTATCTTCTAGACTTATATAAACACAGTTTTTTGCCAGCAGTTTCGTCCACACTCTACTTTTAAATAACAGTATTGTGTCTCCTTACGTATGAGGAACAGTTTTGTATGACAAGTATTTTATTTTAGCACAAATGATGACATGTGTGCAAAATTTCATGACGGTTGAGTAGTTAAGGTGTAACAAACACACAAACAAACTTTCTATTGCAAGGTTTCAGGTATTAAACCAAAAACCTTGAATATTGAGATCTTTATTGTTTTCTTATATTTTGATATAAAATACCTTTTTTATTGACTTTTAGTGCTTATTTAAATTATACAAAATATACTAGTCCTGATATTGTGGCTGATTTAGTGGCATAAAAATGCTCACAATGTGTGAACAGTTTTGTTAGCTGTATATAATTTTACATAAAACAACTTTACTTTACCGTGACTTGCTTTTTGCACTCTTGAGAAAGAGTGCAAAAAGATGAAATTTGTTGTTTTTTTTTAATTTTTTTAAATTGATATTGATCAATTTTAGGTTGGGCAAATCTTCGCCTGCACCATGCGTGTCATTGGATTAAAAAAGAAGCCTTACGTATTAAATATCACATTACGTTATATCTTATATAAATAATAAAATATTATTTTTTTATCCTTAAAGATTTAATTCATTATTTAAAAAAATTAAAAAAAAGTTGAATTTTGAATTTCACTGTTCATTTTTTAGCCTTATAAAATAAATACACACAAAGAAATATAAACCGTAACGTACCAATGTTTTTGAAAAATATTGATATTTAAGGAAAAACATTCACAGTTCACTGCAAAGGTACAAATGTAAAAGTACTTTGGTTATGTTCTCTTTGCATACATGAATCGGACAACGTATCTTTCCACAGAATAGCTTTGTACAGAGCTTATCCGTCATAGCTCTTTCGCATTTTACATTTTACTTTCCAAACTAATAATTTATTAAAAGTAGTATACTACAAACAAAACAATAAGGAGGTGAATGTTGTATAAAACTTTCTGTTGTATGTTTTGAAAATCTTGTTCATTTTTTAAAGTATAAAATAAAAAGATAAGAGAAGTAAATAAATTAAACACAACACAAGTAGAACAATTTAGTACACTAAATTTATAAATTGTAAGTTATAATTTGAAAGTCTATAAACATTAAACTAAATTATTTCAATATATTATATAAAACTTAACTGTTGCTTTAAAAAATCAAAGGCAAATAATAGTCTTATTTAATGTCTGTTAAAAATAAGGTCGGAAATTAAATTTGGTAATTATTTTAGTATCTTATAACCAATACGAATATGCATTTAAAATAAAACAAATACCTCACACGGATTTTCAAAATTAAATTATCTTAATTTATGAACATATCAAAAAGTTTTAGACTTCTGTTAGATATTACTCTGTGAAATCTAAGAAGGTTGTGGTTGTTTTATATATTTTGTTTAAAATTTAACTTGGTTCCTCGTAACTGATGAGTCTCACTAGAAGGTTATAGAGCAAACATTTTTCTTTTCAATAATATAATATGTACGTTACAATGCACATTTCTTGGAAGAAAACTAAAAATGCAAAATGGCTGATAGTGTCCACATTATGTTGGAGGATACCATAAAAAAAATACAAAAAATCTAAATATCTTTATTCAAGTAGGCACGCACTTTTGAATCGTTAATGATTACATTAAATTGGTCATATAACAAAGATAACTAAAAATTAATAGTTTAAAAATATTGGTTTTCAAATCATATTAATGAACTATAGAGATGATAAATTGTTTTAAGAAAAAATAATTTGTACATGTTTAATTTTTATTATAGAAATTAGAATTAGTCCTTGACAACCAAACTTAATTTTATTAAAAGGCAAAAGGGGTTTTATTTTAGAAGTAGGACCCAAATATTTCAGCAATTAAAAATATCATTAAGACATAATCAAGAATTTTGCCAAAATATATCTGGATTAAATAAATATATCTGATAGAAAGTTCGTAACTACAGCCAGAAGTAAATAGTAAGTGAAATAAAATTAAAGTACATATAATTTATGACCCTATTAACTTGTGAGATAAACTCTATCTATCAAGATATTACGATAAGGCGACGAAGAGCCTGGGAGTTGAGACCAACTTAATGATTAGTTTCAAATAGTTGTTGAAATATATGAGTATGTTTTTTTACATTATTTATTACTTTATATTCATACTTTTATAACACATTAACGTTATAAAACATTCATTCAAACGTTGGTACTTTGTTTTTTTCACAAAGATTTTCACAGATATTCTTTATTACAAGAATATCTGTTGTAAAAATTACAGGGTCTTATTCAAATTAATAATTTGTCAGTTTGTATATTGAACGTAAATCAATGATGACGATGGTATTTAATATTAGTTTTGAAAATTTTGAAATTTTGCACATAAATAGACCATAATCTCTAAACGTACATAAAGTATCTTAAGTTCAGTTAAAATGCAAGGTCCCCGTTTTTTACGTTCACCCTATCATTTGTCGCAAGAGGGCGGAAGGATGCTGACAGTATCTCTTATTTTAAACATTATAGAGTATCTTAAAATAGTTCTTTGACCCTAATTCCAATTCATGCTAGCAATATTGCTTGCTATAAAAAGAATTTTAATAATTAATATAAAATACTAAACTATAATGGACACATTAGTTTACAGTAGGAATCTTGCTATGTTATTGCAAACAATAATCTGAGATCAATCTAAACCTATTTCTATAGAAATAGAACATCGAGCCTTAGTGAAAGTGTGACTATATTTAGCATAGTATGGCACCGCGCTATCTGCTTTTAGTGCTTACTTAGAAACATTTTAATTGAATTAAGTAAGATTTAGGCCATGTACTTTTCTCTTTTAATTCATTAGTTTAATTTACTGAAGGCTGACATAAATGCTTTTAAGCATACATTAATTAAGCTACTTTTGAAAAAAAAATTGTTTCGTGTTGTATTTTTTCTTTTGTTTATCAATTTTAGAAAATGTATTTTATATCTAAAGAGAGAAGAGTGGCTACGAGGTAATGTCCGATGTGTCACATCAACTATGTTTCATCGAAGCAGATGTATTTACACCGATTAATGTATATTGATGTATTAATATTATTATTATTACTATTAGGTATTCCTTTAAGCTGTAACAAAAATAAACTTCTTTATCGACGCAATCAAAAGAAACAGCAGTTTAAGCCACATACTTTCAAACTCGCAACTACTCGCAAGGAAGAGTCGACCTAGAATTTTAAAATTTGGCATGAAACAATTTATAATGCATGCATATAATATTTTATAATGCATATAAGGAAAAAATTCCGAACATCTAACACTTTTAGTTATATCACATATTTTTTATATTTAATGTTACGGAACCTTTCTTGCGCGAGTTCGACTCGCTCTTGGGCGATATTTTTTTATCGTCATTTATAATGACTCGATACATTTATTTGTGAATTAATTGATGATGAATTATTCTGAAATAAATTCAAACAAATTTTATTGTAGACAATAAATATTTTTTTGAAATAGTTATTATATTATAAATTTATATCATTCTCATTATTATAATTTCCATGTTTATAAAATATTAATATAAACCTTGTAGTTTTCTCTTGATACTGTATAAAGATTTTAACATGTAAAGTCAACATATAACAACACCGTGTAACATTCTTTGTAGTTATAAAGTCGATAATTCATAGTTTATTTGATAAACTTAAATAAATACTCATCTATTTTATCTAATGCTCAGTGAAAAAAATGGGGGGAATCACGCCGTCAGTGACCATTAAACGTAACTTATTTTAGGAAATTAAAATTGATGAACTTTTATCCTTTATCTTTCTACAAGCATAAAATATAATATGTGTAAAAATGTACACATAATTGGACAAATCTTTATAATATTAAAACTTAATATCGTCGTTGTCGACCAGAATATTTATTACTAACTATTAGAGTGATACATAATTACACATAAATTTCTCTTATTAATTAAATTAAATTGTTACAGAGTATTTCAAGTTTATTTGCATCGAATTTCGAGCTAACTAAGGACTTGTTTTCTCAAAGCCTGTCAACTCATTCAAACAAAACAATAGAGTATAGTTAAAATTCTATTAATACATTAACAAAACAAAGACAAGCTTTTCATAAAATAATAGTTTTGTACCCATTGTTTTGTAAAATACTCGTGATAGTAGGTGAAAGCCACTTGAAAGTTAATAACTTAAACGAGAAATACGAGAAAAAACTTAAACAGCTTTAGGTTGATTTTCGGAACTTTTGTATGAAATTAAACTTATTACAATTTGTTAAACTTACACAATGTAAATATTTAATTATGAATAACCATTTTGTGGAACGTATTTCTGATGACATATTTTCATCTTGGTCAAATACCATCTTGGTATTGTAATAATTGTTATTTGTACTATACTTCACATTTACAGTTACATAAAAGTACATGTGTATTAAAAGCAAAATAGAAAAATTTGGATATTATAACCGAAAATATATATATATACACTGGACTCCCTCAACATAACATTGACGAGTGCTAAAATAAACTTTTGGCGCTCAAGAAGCGGTGATCAGTTTCGTAATCTGGAGACCTTGGCCTTAGTAAGTCTTGAAGAAAAAGAGATTGATCATTAGAGTGACACTGTACTTCACACCGGACTACAATCTGAGAGTGGAAAACTATTCCCATCACTGTGCCGGATCAAATATACAATAAAAAAGTAAAAATCCCTTCAAATTTAAAAATTCAAATTTGATTTGATCCTTAAAGAAAACTAAAAACAATTAATTAATAGCAAAAAGCTCTATTAGAAAATCTTAAATGTTTTGCTTGTTTATTATTGCTAACGACACAATAAAAAGTTTCCTACGTTAATAAACTTATTACAGTTAAAGCTACTTCGTTGTATTAAAAGTGACGAGATTCATTTAATATGCCTACATAATTTGTGTGACTGTCTGATCTACTGCAATGAATAACATTTGTATTGTTTTATTGAGTTCTAGACTTTAGAAGTATTTTAATGTCTCATTTGAAGTAAGTCAAGTCTAAATTTATACCAATAAAACCCTTCATTGAGTTAACAAAAATCGTGTTTATCAGAAAAAAATTGACTTCAAACTTGACACTTCAACTTTTATTCACGGTTTTGCTTTGAAGTAGTTTTTTTATTTCTTTCTTTTTTTTCATACAAATAAATAAACTTATTTACAAACAATAATACTTAACAAGCTTGAGATATATATTATGTATTTTAAGACGTATAAGAAGCACAAAATCTTGTCAATATCAAGACCTTTCTAATACACGAAAACCTCAAAAAAAATCGTTTGAATTTTTAATTTATTTTTTATTTTTAGTAAATATTAGTACTCTGAGGAGACAGCGAGTAAAAGGTCTCTATTCTCAGCCGTCGATTTAGTAATCGACAATAATAATATCTTTGAGCTTTGTTTCAGGTTGTAATTAGTTCACAACATCAACAAAGCCGCCGCGTGTTATGAAGTTAAGCAAAAGTTTTTAGTTTTGTGACACAAAAAAGGTAAAAAATATTTAAAAAGTTACGGGACTGCAAAATGGTTTAAATTTTCACATTGCATTTATCTACCACGATGACACATTATATAATACTACGAAAATGTACTTTGTTTTATCGTTACTTCAGACAATATCTCATAATTTCAATGTTAGACTACAAATAAAACAACTACTATATATTTACCCTTCTATAATTATGTTCTGTCTGTCTGTTTTCTGGAACTGTTCAGTTTCAGTACACGCCGCGAGTCCGCCATGCTTCAAACTCATGAATAGGAACCCCGAATGGGTTCAAAACTAGTCGGCCAAATGAAGATTAAATTACATGATTATAGTCGAGTAAATATATTTTTAATAATCACCATGGTTCACGAAAGTTTAAATATAAAAACAATGTTTTAAAAGAATAATGATATTCAAATTTCTTATTTTTTTCTAGTAGGTACTGTAAAATATGCGATAGTATTTTATCACAAGTAAATAATAAAATATTTACATATTTTTTAATTACATTTATGACAGAAGAATCTTCAGTCGACTCATAATAATCAGTGTCAGATTTTTTACGACACATACATTTTCCGTATAATTCTAGAAATAAATGTTTTACTTATATTTAACATGTTTACTCACATAATATATTTAATGGACGGAACACACACTTCCATACTCGGAAATAGGAAATATTACCTGAAAAGTTGAATTTTCAGGCAAACATGCAAGTTTAAAGAGGTACATTGCTAGGGTATGGTTGAGGAGTCGTGTCAAATTCTCATTGGATACAGGAATCGGACTTCGTATTTGCACAGAGTAGTTTAGAAGAGAGATCATCCGAAATAACTTCTTCACCGACCGTATTGGTCTTTCTCTCGGAATAACTAATTTATAAAGTACACACACAATCAACAGGAAAGCAGGATACTTACTATGTATATACATATATTTATGTATGTTTTTAAATATCTTTGTTTTTTAAAGCTAAACGGAACATGATATACGCATAAAAAACGAACAAATCACAAATAGAATAATTTCGTGAATCGTATATATATAATAAGTATAATTTGAAAGTTTTAATTAGTAGCTACTATAACTTATATAATATGTGTAAAAAAGATATTAGATAAAGTCTATATTAAAATTTATTGACTATTTTAGTCCATAATTTAAATTTATTTGTGTGTATATATAATACGTGTAAAGTCGATTAACTCAAGGCCTTTTTTAATTAAATAATTAAAATATTTGAGCATCGGTGTTCTATTTAATAATTCGGGATTCTGTTTAATATTACTCTGTGAAAGATAAAGAGAGTGAACTTGCTATATGTAAGTTGTTTATTTAAAATTTGTTTTGGTATTTCATATAAGATGTAAATCCCCAAAAAGTTATATAGGTAACAATTTCTCTCCATTTATATAATTAAAACGTTTGATATCAAACACAAAGACTATCACAGAACTAATTGTTCGTTACAGGTTATGTGATAGGGAAGGAAGTTAGTAGATTTATTTAACATTAACTAAATATCTATAAATAACATTTTGTCCCCTCAATTGATAAGATATAATATGTATTTATATCAAATAATTAATAATTTTATTATTTATTTATTATTTCAATACTTCATAATGAAAAACTCAGATGTAGTTTTAAAATACGAATTGTTCTATGTGCAGATATGTCAGTTTCTCCTTAAATATTCCTTATGTTAAATAAAAAATATATACATTTATTTATCGTAACGTCACTTTTTAGGGTTCCGTACCCAAAGGGTAAAACGGGACCCTATTACTAAGACTCCGCCGTCTGTCCGTCCGTCTGTCTGTCTCCAGGCTGTATCTCATAAACCGTGATAGCTAGAAAGCTGAAAAAAAAATCACAAAGGATGTATTTCCGTTTCCGCTATAACAACAAATACTAAAAATATATTATATATATATATATATATATTAAGGTGGGTCCCCATACAATAAACGTGTTTTTTGCTCAATATTAAAAACGGTAACAGGTAGACGCTTCAAATTTTCACAGAATATTTACTTGTATATTACCTTTTAACATAAATAATTAAATAACAATAAAGTAAATATCAAAGGGGGGCTCCCGTACAACAAACGTTTTTTTAAGCAATATTAACTATATAACTATTGTCAATATTGACTTAATGGATACAATTTCGAATTGAGCAATAGATTTTACCTAACTACAACAAACGTGATTTTCTATTGTAGATGATAGTACGGAACCCATCGTACGCGAGTCCGATTCTAATGAAATGAAATTTTATAAAAATAATATTAAAGTAACTTAATATGTATGCAGCTAGCTGGTTTTATAAAAAATAGTCTGAAATTTTATAAAACACTAGGTTCCGTTATTGAGATTAATATTAAATATATAATGTTTTTTTTAAACAAAATAAAATATATTAGTTTGCCAATTAAAAGACAGAGAAAAATACTAAAGAGTAAACTTAGTTTAAGTATCAAAATCTCCTAGTTGAGAAGCAGCAGCAGAAAATCAGAAGTAATCCGGACTTAGTAACTGTCAGAGCCTACTTTGTACCTGCATCCGATCATTTGCCGTGCGCCAAATAATAAGTCTTTGTAAGCTGCTTGAATGTTTTAATGAATGTTTAACTTCGTGCAATAATTCTTTCCCAAAACCATATTCTGTTAAGTTTTTTTATCAATTGAGTTTTAATATGACACTCATTGATAAAAAATATTTATTAATATATTACAATATTATTCAATTAATACTAATTTACAAATTTAGTGTATGTATTGAAACTGTCTTCAAAGAGGTTGTAAAATACCATTCGGAATATAATCAATCTAACAATACTAAATATCTTCGACAAGGTTCATGTACATAGTCTAGGCTAGCCATAAGTTCTGTTACAAAGCAATTATATTTTACGGTCTCTTACGGCTATCCACAGACATGCTTTCAGTGTACTTTTGGATGGTATGATACACACTCATTTGGCTAATCCCTACCACTTTCAATGTATCAAAAATGTCGGCTGGACCATCACCTACTTTGTACAATGCAATTACTGCAATCCTATTCTCTTTAGTGTCCCACTCCATTTTCAAAACAAATAATTTCTAAACAAAAAACAGACGGTAATGGCGGGAGAGAAGTTTTTTTTTATTGCAGAATTTAATGTTTGAAATTCAAATTAATGTTTTTTTTATGTATGTAAACAGCCAGTAAAAGAATCTATGGCTAGAATAGTTATATACCTCAAAGGATACTAAAGTCGTTACTATATAATACATATATTTACAATAATAATTTATTCCAGGAAAACATTGAAGCTTGTTTCAATATATTTTTTATTTTATTTTATATTGTTGGTGACAGCTATCCTGAGGTTCGATAAAAAGGTCGGTTCGAATTGTTAATATGTAATTTAAGTTACTGGAAAATTGTACCATCTTCATAATTTTTGATTAAATTTAATAAATGGAAAGTAACGATAGAACTGATTAAATTGAAGTACAAAAAATAAATACTATTTAGTGTTATAATGATGGGATTTTCGTTTTGAGATTTTTTTTTAAAGAACAATCAATCATTGTCTAAAAAGCTTCGAACATAAAAGGTTTCATAAAATTTTTAAAAAACCGTTTTGAACTGATTTAGGTTCATAAAAAACAATATTTCTTATGAAATCAATTCTTAAAATTATTTATAAGTTTCTTAAGTTAATTGACGTATAACTGTAATACTAATAAAACATATTAAATGACCCTTTATACTAAGTTATTATCAAGTAAGTTTTATTATCTCGTAACTTTTCATATATTGTGACATTCCATTCGTATGATATTCTCACGTGATATGTCATAAACTTTATTACATTAATTGGAAATAATAATTCCAAGGAAAGAATTGTCAGCGAAAATAATTTGTGAATAACATTTTGCTGAATCTCATTTCAGCGAGCATATATATTAAAAAATGTTAATTAAACCAATATTAAAGAAAAATATTTAACTATATGTATAAATAAAAGAATAAATCAACATTAAAGAATATTAAAAGTCATCTTTACTCACACAAAAAGGGTCCTTTTACTGTCAAAAGTTTGATTTTATGATTGTTCATTAAACTGAAAATATCTATAAAAATACTAAAAACTTATTTCTCTTATGCTAATATATATAATGCTTATGAAATAGATGTAGGTATAATACCTTTTTTTAATAAAATGAACAAGCAAAGTAAACGAGTTTCCTACATTTGAATTGTATGAATTATATAACGTATATTTTTAAAATAGGAAAAATACGAAGTAACAATTTTTTTTAGTAACAATTAATGTTCGGAAGTCTGCGAGTGAGAGATCTCGAATCTCAACCCTTGATTTAAACTAAGAATAATAGCTCGAAGCTTTGTTTAAGTTGTAATTAGTTTCGATTCTTAAAAAAAATACACAGCAGTAACAGACCAAGTATAGTGGAATTACAAAGAATTGTCAGTAACAAAGAAGAAAAAGAATATGAATTATATCCGCATATAAAATGAAGATTAAAAATGACATTAAAAGTATTATAACCTCTTGCTCTAACTATACCGAGACTAAGTCCAAAATAATTTCAACAATATCAATTAGATATTATTATTATAAATAAGTAAATCAAACCTTAAAACTATGTGTATTTGACTTTTAAAAGTCTTGCAAGGCAACTATGAAGAAAATCTTAATTATTAATTCATTAACTGCTTATTAATTCAGAACATTATAAAGGAAAGCCAAGTTTCAATTAACAGACCTCAATAATAACAAGAAACCCAATAATAATACGTGGTAATAAAATATAGTCTTTAATAGAAGAATTTAAGAGCATTGTATTTTATACGATTATGTTTAATATATACAGAAATATATTCCAGCAAAGGTATATACCTTACATATGTAAACAAACAACTTTTATGTAAGATAAGATTTGTAAGATACATTTTTAAATCGAAACATACAACCTAATGTAAACATAGAACCTTTACATTGTAAATAAAAAATGTACTTTATAAAAAAATGCTTAGCTTTTGATTGTGATTTTTTTTGTGATATTAATATAGGTTACTTATAAAAATCTAACGAATGACTTCGTTATCTTCTAGACTTGTATAAACCCAGTTTTTTGCCAGCAGTTTCGTCCGCACTCTACTTTTAAATATCAGTATTGTGTCTTCCTTACGTATGAGGAACAGTTTTCTATGACAAATATTTTATTTCAGAAAAATGATGACGTGTGCAAAATTGCATGACGGTTGAGTAGTTAAGGTGTAACAAACACACAAACAAACTTACTATTGCAAGGTTTCAGATATTTAACCAAAAACCTTGAATATTGAGATCTTTATTGTTTTCTTATATTTTGATATAAAATACCTTTTTATTGACTTTTAGTGCTAATTTAAATTATACAAAATATACTAGTCCTGATATTGTGGCTGATTTAGCGGCATAAAAATGCTCACAATGTGTGAACAGTTTTGTTAGCTGTATATAATTTTACATAAAACAACTTCACTTTACCGTGACTTGCTGAATAGTTTAAATATAGGGACTCCTTTTGACTTTCGTTTGTGAAATCGACTCCAAGCAAGTGTTTAAGCAACTGAAAGCATTGAAATAATCATGAAACATTTATGTGGATTCGCTTTTACTGTAAATGTCACCTAGAATATTGTTATATTTGAATACTGGAAAAACAATTTTAGTTTACCAATTCATAAACTATTTCGCTTTCTGCTTCAATAAATGTAGCAGTTTATTAAAAAAATGGTATTTATCGGGATGAAGGTGAAATTTATTAAAGTGTTTGTAATTAAAAAAAAAATACACACAGAGAAATATAAACCGTAACGTACCAAAGTTTTTGAAAAATATTGATATTTAAGGAAAAACATTCACAGTTCACTGCAAAGGTACAAATGTAAAAGTACTTTGGTTATGTTCTCTTTGCATACATGAATCGGACATCGTATCTTTCCCCAGAGTAGCTTTGCACAGAGCTTATCCGTCATAGCTCTTTCGCATTTTACATTGTACTTTCCAAACTAATAATTTATTAAAAGTAGTATACTACAAAATTATGGAGCGTGTATTGAACTCGCGCCTACTAGCATACCTAGAAGGTAACGATCTCCTCAGTGACCGACAGTACGGGTTTCGCCGTAATAGGTCTACTGGGGACCTCCTAGTGTATGCTACACACATTTTAGGCGAGGCCATCGAGAAGAACGGAGAAGCAGTCGCCGTCTCTCTGGACGTCTCGAGGGCATTTGACAGGGTCTGGCACGCGAGCCTTATAAGCAAGCTTTCAGCGTACGGTATATCTCCTGATCTGATCGGCTGGGTAACGGACTTTTTGAGCCAGAGGTCTCTCCGAGTAGTTGTTGACGGGTGTTCCTCGGAACCCTTGACAATAAATGCCGGAGTGCCTCAGGGGTCCATTCTTTCTGCAACTCTTTTTCTGCTGCACATTAATGATCTGTTGAAGCCCGGTATCTATGGGTATGCAGACGACAGCACAGTTGTAGAAAGATATCTGCCGAGTAGTCGGGCTAGTCGAGATCAAGTACAGTCTGAAAGAGAAGCCATGGTGCAACGTTTGAATGACAAACTTCAGGCAGTCTCCGCATGGAGCAATGCCAATCTTGTCAAGTTCAACGCCACCAAAACGCAGATGTGTCTGTTCACCGCCAAAAAGAGCCCTTTCACCTTGGTTCCTACTTTCCAGAATGTATCCTTGGAATACAGTGACCGGCTTCAGTTGTTAGGTTTAGAGATTTCCTCGAACCTCAATTTTGGTCGGTTCATTGAGTCCAGAGCAAGAGCAGCAGCAGCAAAGCTTGCCGTTCTTGCGAAGGTTCGGCAGTACTTTACACTGGGACAGCTTCTTGTTCTATACAAAGCACAGATCCGGTCGTGTGTAGAGTACTGTGGTCACATATTTGCTGGTGCCGCAAAGTCTCATCTTGCGGTTCTGGACTCAATTGAGAGGCGAGCAAAGAGGCTTATAGGCGATCCCGAATTGGTCGAAGCCGACCTCCAAAGCCTAGAACACATGCGTAAAATTGCTAGCCTCTCAGTATTCTATAGGATACATTTTGGTGAGTGTGCGCAGGAATTACACGAGTTAATTCCCCCATCCCCCTTCCATCACCGGACGTCCCGAGGCACGGCAGGTATCCATCCTTTTGTTGTGGACATTCCACCTGTCCGAACGAAGCGCTTTGCTTCGTCTTTTTTACTGCGTACAGCAAAGGATTGGAACAGCTTGCCTGCGTCGGTATTTCCGAAAGAATACAATGTGGATACATTCAAGAGAAGAGTGAATAGGCTGCTAAGGTAATGCGCCTTACCACCTTATACTACATTCCACTTACCATCAGGTGGAATGTAGTCAAGCATTGCCCTAGATCGTATAAAAAAAAAAACTACAAAGAAAACAATAAGGAGGTGAATGTTGTATAAATTTTTCTGTTGTATGTTTTAAAAAACTTCTTAATTTTTCAAAGTGAAAAATAAAAAGATAAGAGAAGTAAACAAATTAAACGCAACACAAATAGAAAAATTCAGTACACTAAATTTATAAATTGTAAGTTATACTTAAAAAGCCTATAAACATTAAACTAAATTATTTCAGTATATTATATAAAACTTAACTATTGCTTAAAAAAACAAAGGCAAATAGACTTAATTAATGTCTGTTAAAAATAAGGTCGGAAATTAAATTTGGTAATTATTTTAGTATCTTATAACCAATACGAATAAGCATTTAAAATAAAACAAATACCTCACAAGCATTTTCAAAATTAAATTAACTTAATTTTTGAACATATCAAAAAGTTTTAAAGTTCTGTTAGATATTACTCTGTGAAATCTAAGAAGGGTGTGGTTGTTTTATGTATTTTGTTAAAAATTTAACTTGGTTCCTCGTAACCGATGAGTTTCACTAGAAGTTTATAGAGCAAACATTTTTCCTTTCAATAATATAATATGTACGTTACAATGCACATTTCTTAGAAGCAAACTAAAAATGCAAAATGGCTGACAGTGTCCTGCTGACATATGTTGGAAGATACCATAAAAAAAAAACCTAAATATCTTTATTCAAATAGGCACGCACTTTTGAATCGTTAATTATTTCATTAAATTATTATAGAAATTAGAATTAGTCCTTGACAACTTAACTTAATTTTATTAAAAGGCAAAAAGGGTTTTATTTTAGAAGTAGGACCCAAATATTTTAGCAATTAAAAATACCATTAAGACAGAATCAAGAATTTTGCTAAAATATATCTGGATTAAATAAATATATTTGATAGAAAGTTCGTAACTACAGCCAGAAGTAAATAGTTAGTGAAATAAAATTAAAGTACATATAATTTATGATCCTATTAACTTGTGAGATAAACTCTATCTATCAAGATTTTACGATAAGGCGACGAAGAGCCTGGGAGTTGAGACCAACTTAATGATTAGTTTCAAATAGTTGTTGAAATGTATGAGTATGTTCTAACGTTCATTACGAGACTGAAGATATTTATAGTATAGTAATGTTTGAAAATGTCTTTTAAACATGTATAGCATCTTTTCAATGTTTATCTATACTGCAAAGTTAGAAACATTGGTTGGGATTTTCGAAAGAAACCTAATGAATGTCACCACCGTCCCTATAAAGACGATCACATATAGAATGCTTAATTCACCGAGACGGACAGCGATAAGGTTGCTCAGTTGTTAGAGCAACGGGACGGTTACCCAGTAGTCGCGGGTTCGAATCCCTGCCCGTATCGGTTTATTTTTCATTCTTTATTCATATAAGTTTAGTATAGTAATAATCTAAATGTTAAATGTTCCTTTGTCCTATATTTTAAAACTTTAAGAAAATCATAACTATATAATAATAAATCTGAATGTAATTTTTTATTTGTTAACTACTAAACAGATCAGTGTGATATTTTGAAGTCACGTTGTCAGCGGTATAGAACAAAAGTAATGTTCCTGAGTAATACAAAAATATTTTTTAGACATAAGCTATAATGAATATTTTTTAATCTACACATTGTGATAGCCGTTTGCAAAAACTAATGTTAAAGTAGAATCGAACATAAGAAACTAGTTCGTTATTTCCATTTATTTTTATTCCAGTTCCTGGCATTGGTTGTTACTGAAACATTTAAGTGAATTCTGTATCTTTAGTTAAGAATTTAGTTTATGTTCTCTTTATATTCATAAAACGAAAAAAAAAAATACTTTGTTTTCTTCACAAGGTATTTAAGAATATCTGTTAAAAATTTACAATGTCTTATTTAAATTAATAATATGTCAGTTTGTATATTGAACGTAAATCAATGATGACGATGGTATTTAATATTTGTTTTGAAAATTTTGCATATAAATAGACCATAATCTCTAAACGTACATAAAGTATCTTAAGTTCAGTTAAAATGCAAGGTCCCCGTTTGTTTACGTTCACCCTATCAAAGTCGCAAGAGGGCGGAAGGATGCTGACAGTATTTCTTATTTTAAACATTATAGAGTATCTTAAAATAGTTCTTTGACCCTAATTCCAATTCATGCTAGCAATATTGCTTGCTATCAAAAGAATTTTAATAATTAATATAAAATATTAAACTATAATAGACACATTAGTTTACCGTAGGAATCTCGCTATGTTATTTCAAACAATAATCTGAGATCAATTTAAACCTATTTCTATTTTTATGTGACGAAAATAAACCAAACTAACACTGAACATAAGCGTGAAAATAAACAGTTCATAAAAAACACAGAAATAGAACATCGAGCCTTAGTGAAAGTGTAATATTTAGCATAGTGTGTCACCGCGCTATCTACTTTTAGTGTTTACCTAGAAACATTTCAATTAAATTAAGTAATGTTTAGGCTATGTACTTTTCTCTTTTAATACATTAGTTTAATTTATTGAATCCTAACATATATGCTTTTAAGCATACATTAATTAAGCTATTTTTGAAAAAAAAATGTTTCATGTTGTATTTTTTCTTTTGTTTTTGTATCAATTTTAGAAAATGTATTTTATATCTAAAGAGAGAAGAGTGGCTACGAGATAATGTCCGATGTGTCACATCAAATATGTTTCATCGAAGCAGATGTATTTACACCTATTAATGCATATTGATGTATTAATATTATTATTATTACTATTAGGTATTCCTTTAGGCTGTAACAAAAACAAACTTCCTTATCGACGCAATCAAAAGAAACAGCAGTTTAACTTTCAAACTCGCAACTACTCGCAAGGGAATCTATATCTAAGGAAGAGTAGGTACCAGTCGACCTAGAATTTTGAAATTTGTCATGAAACAATTTATAATGCATGCATATAAAATTTTATAAGTCATACAAGGAAAAAATTCCGAACATCTAAAATTTTTAGTTACATCACATATTTTTTATATTTAATGTTACGGAACCCTTCTTGCGCGAGTTCGACTCGCACTTGGGCGTTATTTTTTTATCGTCATTTATAATGACTCGATACATTTATTTGTGAATTAATTGATGATGAATTATTCTGAAATAAATTCAAACAAATTTTATTGTAGACAATAAATATTTTTTTGAAATAGTTATTATATTATAAATTTATATCATTCTCATTATTATAATTTCCATGTTTATAAAATATTAATATAAACCTTGTAGTTTTCTCTTGATACTGTATAAAGATTTTAACATGTAAAGTCAACATATAACAACACCGTGTAACATTCTTTGTAGTTATAAAGTCGATAATTCATAGTTTATTTGATAAACTTAAATAAATACTCATCTATTTTATCTAATGCTCAGTGAAAAAAAAATGGGTGGTAACCACGCCCTCAGTGACCATTAAACGTAACTTATTTTAGGTAATTAAAATTGATGAACTTTTATCCTTTAAATTTCTACAAGCATAAAATATAATATGTGTAAAAATGTACACATAATTGGACAAATCTTTATACCAGAATATTTATTACTAACTATTAGAGTGATACATAATTACACATAAATTTCACTTATTAATTAAATTAAATTGTACAGAGTATTTCAAGTTTATTTGCATCGAATTTCGAGCTAACTAAGGACTTGTTTTCTCAAAGCCTGTCAACTCATTCAAACAAAACAATAGAGTATAGTTAAAATTCTATTAATACATTAACAAAACAAAGACAAGCTTTTCATAAAATAATAGTTTTGTACCCATTGTTTTGTAAAATACTCGTAATAGTAGGTGAAAGCCACTTGAAAGTTAACTTAAACGAGAAATACGAGAAATAACTTAAACAGCTTTAGGTTGATTTTCGGAACTTTTGTATGAAATTAAACTAATTAGAATTTGTTAAAGTTACACAATGTAAATATTTAACTATGAATAACCATTTTGTGGAACGTATTTCTGATGACATATTTTCATCTTGGTCAAATAACATCTTGGTATTGTAATAATTGTTATTTGTACTTTACTTCACATTTACAGTTGCCATTACATAAAAGTACATGTGTATTAAAAGCAAAATAGAAAAATTTGGATATTATAACGGAAAATATATATATATACACTGGACTCCCTCTACATAACATTGACGAGTGCTAAAATAAACTTTTGGCGCTCAAGAAGCGGTGATCAGTTTCGTAATCTGGAGACCTTGGCCTTAGTAAGTCTTGAAGAAAAAGAGATTGATCATTAGAGTGACACTGTACTTCACACCGGACTACAATCTGAGAGTGGAAAACTATTCCCATCACTGTGCCGGATCAAATATACAATAAAAAAGTAAAAATCCCTTCAGCTTGTCGAGGAGCATGCTCTATAAAAAGGTAGATACTTTAGAGTTGTGAAGAAACTTTGTATCGTTTTATATCCCATCTATCAGCAGGAAGTTGTATCCAAGAGCTATTTGATCTGTTTTCTTTCATCTATTTCCACAATCGCACCCTGCCTTGGCTCGACCTGCAATACTATCTCTATCACCTGGATAATTTCTGATTTTAGAACACAATTCAAATTTGATTTGATCCGTAATGAAAACTAAAAGCAATTAATTAATAGCAAAAAGCTCCATTAGAAAATCTTAAATGTTTTGCTTGTTTATTATTGCTAACGACACAATAAAAAGTTTCCTACGTTAATAAACTTATTACAGTTTAAGCTACTTCGTTGTATTAAAAGTGACGAGATTCATTTAATATGCCTACATAATATGAGTGACTGTCTGATCTACTACAATGAATAACATTTGTATTGTTTTATTGAGTTCAAGACTTTAGTAGTATTTTTATGTCTCATTTGAAGTAAGTCAAGTCTAAGTTTATACCAATAAAACCCTTAATTGAGTTAACAAAAATCGTGTTTATCAGAAAAAAAAATGACTTCAAACTTGACACTTCAACTTTTATTCACGGTTTTGCTTTGAAGTAGTTCTTTTATTTCTTTCTTTTTTTCATACAAATGAATAAACTTATTTACAAACAATAATACTTAACAAGCTTGAGATATATATTATGTATTTTAAGACGTATAAGAAGCACAAAATCTTGTCAATATCAAGATCTTTCTAATATACGAAAACCTCAAAGAAAAAAAAATCGTTTGAATTTTTAATTTATTTTTTATTTTTAGTTAATATTTGTACTCTGAGGAGACAGCGAGTGAAAGGTCTCTATTCTCAGCCGTCGATTTAGTAATCAACAATAACAATATCTTTGAGCTTTGTTTCAGGTTGTAATTAGTTCACAACATCAACAAAGCCGCCGCGTGTTATGAAGTTAAGCAAAAGTTATTGGTTTTGTGACACAAAAAAGGTAAAAAATATTTAAAAAGTTACGGGACTGTAAAATGGTTAAAATTTTTACATTGCATTTATCTACCACGATGACACATTATATAATACTACGAAAATGTACTTTGCTTTATAGTTACTTCAGACAATATCTCATAGTTTCAATGTTTGACTACAAATAAAACAACTAATATACATTTACCTGGCTATAATTATGTTCTGTCCGTCTGTCTTCGGGAACTGTTCAGTTTCAGTACACGCCGCGAGTGCGCCATGCTTCAAACTCATGAATAGGAACCACGAATGGGTTCAAAACTAGTCGGCCAAATGAAGATTAAATTACATGATTATAGTCGAGTAAATATATTTTTAATAATCACCATGGTTCACGAAAGTTTAAATATAAAAACAATGTTTTAAAAGAATAATGATATTCAAATTTCTTTTTTTTTTCTAGTAGGTACTGTAAAATATGCGATAGTTTTTTATCGCAAGTAAATAATAAAATATTTACATGTTTTTTAATTACATTTATGACAGAAGAATCTTCAGTCGACTCATAATAATCAGTGTCAGATTTTTTACGACATACATTTTCCGTATAATTCTAGAAATGAATGTTTTACTTATATTTAACATTTCTACTCACATAATATATTTAATGGACGGAACACACACTTCCATACTCGGAAAATAAGAAATATTACCTGAAAAGTTGAATTTTCAGGAAAACATGCAAGTTTAAAGAGGTACATTGCTAGGGTATGGTTGAGGAGTCGTGTCAAATTCTCATTGGATACAGAAATCGGACTTCGTATTTGCACAGAGTAGTTTAGAACAGAGATCATCTGAAATAACTTCTTCACCGACTGTATTGGTCTTTCTCTCGGAATAACTAAGTTATAAAGCACACACACAATCAACAGGAAAGCAGGATACCTACTGTTTATATATATTTGTGTATGTTTTTAAATATCTTTGTTTTTTAAAGCTAAACGGAGCATAAAAAACGAACAAATCACAAAATAGAATAATTTCGTGAATCGTATATATATAATAAGTATAATTTGAAAGTTTTAATTAATAGCTACTATAACTTATATAATATGTGTAAAAAAGATATTAGATAAAGTCTATATTAAAATTTATTAACTATTTTAGTCTATAATTTAAATTTATTTGTGTGTATATATAATACGTAAAAAGTCGATTAACTCAAGGCCGTTTTTAATTAAATAATTAAAATATTTGAGCATCGGTGTTCTATTTAATAATTCGGGATTCGGTTTAATATTACTCTGTGAAAGATAAAGAGAGTGAACTTGCTATATGTAAGTTGTTTATTTAAAATTTATTTCGGTATTTCATATAAGATGTAAATCCCCAAAAAGTTATATAGGTAACATTTTTCTATCCATTTATATAATTGAAACGTTTGATATCAAACACAAAGACTATCACAGAACTAATTGTTCGTTACAGGTTATGTGGTAAGGAAGGAAGTTAGTAGATTTATTTAACATTAACTAAATGTCTATAAATAGCATTTTCTCCCCTCAATTGATAAGATATATGTATTTATATCAAATAATTAATAATTTTATTATTTATTTATTATTTCAATACTTCATAATGAAAAACTCAGATGTAGTTTTAAAATCCGAATTGTTCTATGTGCAGATATGTCAGTTTCTCCTTAAATATTCCTTATGTTAAATAAAAAATATATACATTTAATTATCGTAACGTCACTTTTTAGGGTTCCGTACCCAAAGTGTAAAACGGGACCCTATTACTAAGACTTCGCTGTCTGTCCGTCTGTCTGTCTCCAGGCTGTATCTCATAAACTATGGTAGCTAGAAAGCTGAAATTTTCACAAATGATGTATTTCCGGTGCCGCTGTAACAACAAATACTAAAAATTACAAATATATATATATATATATATATATATATATATGAAGGTGCATGCAATAAACGTGTTTTTTGCTAAATATTAAAAACGGTAACAGGTATATACGCTTCAAATTTTCACAGAATATTGACTTGTATATTACCTTTTAAAATAAATAATTAAATAAAAATAAAGTAATTTTTTAAGGGGGGGCTCCCGTACAACAAACGTTATTTTTAAGCAATATTAACTCTATATATAACTATTGTCAATATTGACTTAAATGCTGGCACGTACTGTGCACTATTTAGTTACCATAGCCCTTTATGGATACAATTTAGAGTTGAGCAATAGATTTAACCAAACTACAACAAACGTGATTTTCTATTATAGATGATATTACAGAACCCTTTGTGCGCGAGTCCGACTCGCACTTGGCCGGTATTTTATCAACAAAATATATAAAAATTTTGTTCTGTATTCTTTGATTTATATTATATTGACTACTGGTTCCTTAAATAAGTGAGTAATAAGTGAAAAGTTTATTAATCTTTTCACTGAAATAAAAAAAAATGTGAAATAAATTCAATAAGAAATTTCAGAGAAGTCTCTTCTTTTCTGCATTTGATAAATAAATTTTAAACTAAATAAAAGGTTTTAAAAAATAACTAAATTTATATACGTAAATAGAAGCAACACATTTAAACTCCAATTTATGATTGATATAAACAATAAAATATTCACTTTGACACTACACATAATATTTTTCATAAATTGACAATTAAGAAAATCTAATCATAATCACACTAAATACTAGTTTTCAAAAAGTCATTTTATTTGTTCCATAAAATGAAACTACTTTACGATTTATATAACATATAATATTTATACTTTCTTTTAAGTCCTTACATGTGAAATTGGCGTTTTTCGTACTGGCCACTTTAATCACAAATTTCTTCTTTTCAGTAAGGAATTTCAAATATTTTTTTTATAGATATTACACATGTAGTTTGTTTCGTGACCGTCATTTATTTGTTTTTTTAGTAAAAGAATCAATGATTTTCCTATAAGATGGAAAAGTGCATAGAAAATAATAGTTCATATTTTAATTATTTAAATACATTAAATTAAAAATATTCGACTTTTTTTCCCTCCTATATAAAACGCCAATTTTAAATATAAGGACCTAATATTAAAATGAGATCCCTTAAGAAAATAAAGTGCTACTTCCCTTTATTACACAATTAAGTTATTGTCCAATGACTGATAAATACCATAACGAGTCATTATAACGACGATAAAAAAATAACGATACTTTATTTCTAAATGTATAACTTATTGTGTTATAACCAACGGATTTAGGGTAATAAGTTATGGTAATTTATGGTAAAAGGTAATATGTTATAAAATATTTGTAATCAAAATTTTAATTGATGTGACTTTTATAGACCAAAATATATTGAAAGTCTTAAAGATTAAGTACGCGAATGAAGCCGTTATAATAAGCTAGAGTATGTTACTTGCTCTGCTTTTACTAGACACATCCGTTCCAAAGAAACAAACTTAATGTGCCGCCTCGGCACATCTTGAACTAAGTAAGGTACATTTTCTCGTAACCACTCTGCTATCCTTAGATATAACAGAGTAATACGTAACAGAATCCTCCGAAAAAATACCTAATCGTACTATGTATTCCTAAAAACCGTCTTTAATAGTTTTTAGTAAATTGTTCTAAAGGATTATAACAAAACAATGGAATATTTTGTTATAAACAACAATTTTTGTTATGTTATACACTACACTATTGTTATACACTATCATTTCAAGTACACCGCGATTATCTTTTAAAAATAAAAAAAATACTCAAATTGAAAGCTACACTATGCTAAATACGAGTATAAACACACTTTCACTTAGACTCTATATTCTATTTGTTTGCTTTTGTTGACTGTTTATATCCGCGTTTGTATTCTGTGCTAGTTGAATAAAGATAAAGAAATGATTAGTGATAAGTAGCGTTCTGTTGTTTGAAAAAAAACCTATTACAGTGAGATAGAGTTTGTTTTTATTTATTTTTGTTATCACAATTATTTCAAAACAAGTATAATATAGCGGTCATAAGTTATATGGCCGCTTATTCTTAACTAACATACAATGCAGGGGGTAGAGGATTAGTTAAAATAGTGACTAATGACAAAGTAACACATAGCAGCTACGGCCTCGTGCCTTGTTTTAATGAACTTTGGTTGTGTTTTTATTACATTATATATTTTTACTTGAATAAAATGAATCTATTGCCTTCTTTATCTTTTGAACACTTTGTATAGAAAATGCCATATAAAACCTTTGGATTGTTTTAGTTGTATTGTTGTGGATGATTTACGGAGCAACATCCTTATATATAAACTTCCAACTTAAACATTTTAATGACATACTCTCAAGCGTTAAAAAAGATAATTTCAATTCCTAGCTACCATGAGAAGCTTACAAAGTAAGTTTTATGTTTGAAACAAAACCTGGATTGATTACTGTAACGGTGGTGTGAAAGTCACTTAAATATTTCAATACAAAAAAATACAGGCGGAAATAAAGAACATGCATATATGACTTTTATATACTATCAGATATTTTAAGTGCTTTGGTCACACTCTATAAGTAAAAACTCAGTTCTATTGTGTCGGACGGTCTAATAGATATTTTTATATATTTGGAAACAATACTTTTTTAAGAACGTTTCTTTTCTAATAAAAATTAACGCTTTAACGTGTAAAAGAACAGATAAACCTAATATAGAATAAAAAATATATATACTCACTTCTTATAGTCAAATGGTCTTTCCAGTATTCAAAATGCTTAATTTTGAAATCCATCGGAGTCTGACTGCCCTAACTAAGTTGTCTTAGTTAGGTAGTCTTTATGAATTGTATATTTATTCAGAATAGCTAAGTTGTTACTTGTTATTTTAGATGGTTATACTATACTATGGCTACTGAAGATTTTCAAGCCAACCCACCAACTTTGGAGGAAATCAATAAAATAATTAAAATGAAACCATCTAAGTCAGCACCAGGTCCGGATGGTATCCCTTATATAGTTTACAAAAAATGTCCGTCGCTCCATAAACATCTTTTAAATATATTCGGTAAAATCTGGTCAAGAAAGCAAATACCGGTATCGTTCGGAAAAGCCCTTTTTGTCCTCATTCCGAAAAACGACAATGTCAATAATCCCAAGGATACTAGACCGATAGCCCTAACAAATACAATTTCCAAAATATTTTTCTCTTTTTTACAAACTAAAATGACGCAATTCATGATTAACAATAGATATTTCAGGCCTAATCACCAGAAAGGGTTTTTGCCCGGAATTTCTGGATGCCTGGAACATAATACGTTAATATCGGAAAGCCTTAAAGATGCTAGAACTAGCGAGAGACAAATTACGGTTTGTTGGATAGACTTAGAAAACGCCTTTGGGTCGGTACGACATGAACTAATGATGTTCGCGCTTAAATGGTATAACTTTCCTATGGTAGTTCGCGACATTATTGCATCATATTATTCAAAATTAAAATTCTCAATAATTTTTAATGAAAACCATTCAAAACCACTTAATTATAACGTTGGTTTATTTCAGGGCTGTTGTATTTCTCCTATTATATTTAATATAGTTATTAATATTTTAATAGACAAATTAATTAGAAATGAAAAAAAGTGGGGCTATCGGTTTAAGTTCAACAACAAATACACAGAATCCATACTAGCTTTTGCAGATGATCTCGCGATACTGACACGTAATCCGAAACAATGTCAGGTACTTTTAAATGTAGTTGAGGATTTCTGTACGTGGACGGGCGGATTGAGGACAAAACCAAGTAAATGTTTTAGTCTGTGTCTGGGTAGACGGAATACCAAATATACCTCTTACGGTCCGGGTCTTATAATAGGCGGTCAGTGCGTTAGTACGGTTACGGAAGCAGCTCCGTTTAAATTTTTAGGTAAAAAAATCGATTACCAAGGCCGTACTCCATCGTTGGATGTAATAGTCGATAGCTTTTTAAACGATCTCAAAAAGGTAGACAACCAACCAATAAGTAACGTCAAAAAAGCTTGGATTTACGATAATTATTTAACATCACGTCTAAATTGGCCTTTCCTCGTGTATGATATAAATAAAACCCTTTTGTCAAAGTTAGATGCAAGCGTCATAAAGACATTGAAGTTATGGCTCGGGTTAGCGCACTCAGCGGACTCTTCAACCTTATTTAGAGACCGAAACAATTTTGGATTAAAATTAAAGAAACCATCGGAGCTCTACAAACATCTAAGTGTTACCAAAAGACATATCATCGGAAAATCTAAAGATGATACTGTAACTTCTCTCCCAAAAGACAAAGTTGCCTCAGAGCTCGAGTCACGACTTCAATTCCATAAAAAGTTTATGATAGGTGCTCAAACGAATAAAGTAGGGCTAGGATCAAGTAGGGAAGTTCAAGACATAGACATAACAAAATCTTTTATTCGACAAGACGAAAACGATAATTACCGACTCCACGCGATGAGCCTAGAAATTCAAAACGAATGGGTGACCATAGGAGATTTTTGTATTCCACTAGCTTTGAAGTGGCGCACCTTAATTTATGATTGGTCCCCAGCATTATTAAAATTCTATCTTAATGCATTCCAAATGACTCTCCCAGATCAAAGTAATTTAGTAAGATGGGGCAAAGCCACCGAAAAGTCTTGCAACATCTGTGGGGAGGCAATAGGAACCGCGAAACACCTATTAGTAGGGTGTAGGGTACTTCTAGATAAAGGTCAATACTCGCGTCGCCACGACAAGGTATTAGAAATTATACGGGAAGCGGTTAGTCTTTCAGTAGCAAGAGCGCGGAAGGGTATAACAACCACCGAACGATCTATAGAATTCGTAAAAGAAGGCTCCTCCAAAAAATCAAAAGCGAAGCCTTATTCAATATTAGGCGCGGCTCCTGATTGGATTCTCATGATGGACACGTATGAAAAGCATTACAAAATCCCTGGGGATGTTGGTGTTTCGTCATCCAGACCGGACTTATTCCTGTATTCGAAACATCTGAGGCGCGTGATACTTGTGGAGCTTACTGTTCCTTGGGAAACAAACATCCCAAGGGATCACACATTCAAGCTCAATAAGTATTACGAACTAACCAACGAACTGATCGGGAATAAATTTATAGTTAGTTTGTACGCGGTAGAGGTGGGAGCGAGAGGTATAACAGCAAAATCTCTCTATAGCCTACTTAAAGATCTTGGCCTTTCTAGAACAAGCATCGGTTCATTTCTAGAACGTACTTCAAAGGCGGCATTAGTAGGTTCTTTCCAAATTTGGTTAGGTAGGGAGAGGAGTGTGGAGGGTGAAGGTGAGCGTTTTTGCGCATAATAAAGGGGCCCCTTAAACCTACTCCTGGGTCGCAAGTCCCAGGCACTGCTTGCACTCCTCTCCTTGCAACGCGATGGGCCCGGCACCCGCACGGTGAATCCATGGATTGCTAAGAAGCTTCGTCTATATATATATATATAACTACTTTTTATATGTACTACAAATCAAGTTGAGGAAGAGAGCTATATATTTTAGAAACTATAAATTAAAACAAATAAATATTTACAGCTCCTTTTTTTTAATAAAAAAAAATATATAAAGCTCAAATAGAATAGTGTACTGCGCTTTCATTACAAGACGTATGTATATTAAGACAGTGGGAACAATGTGCAAACTGAAAGGATTCTAGTAGCAATCAGTTGTTTTGTTAAAGATGTACTTAACATTTTAGTCTCTGTGGTAGAGTCTTTCGTTACATTTTAAATGTTACGTCGACTTTCTTTTCTTTTTAATAGAGAGTCCTAGAGTACTTTTTTTCTAGTTATAATAGTATTTTATACATTTGAGTGCGCTAATCAGATTTAAATATTAATGTTACAGTTAAAAGCTAACGTAATGAAGTAGGGTATAACATTATGACATAACAACCATTTTTGGAAAACTATTTCTTAATAATATAGTAAAGTATATAGAGCTCCACAAATATATGGATAAAGTTATTTATTTCCCGAATTTGTTTTTTAGTTCTTTATGTTTTAATAGTGTTGTAAATGAAGTTACTTATTTTTTTTTTATTTCGTGAGGTTCTGTTAAAATTAAAAGTTTTGTTATTGAAATAGAAAAAAACGTATCTTCAAATTTTAAAGGTTTTATTAATGTCATAACTCAATGCAAATCCCTAAAGGAAAGGATCAATAGTTACCAAACTGCAGTAGGGAATAGACAAGATTTATCTTAGCTGATGTCGTAAGCGGACAAGCTAGACTTATCTAGATAAATCCCAGATTATCTGAGATTAATCAGACATTCTATATTGCTACAAAAATTTACTGCAGAACTGATGTCTGATCTTAGCTTATTATTAATAATTAATAAATGCAGTTACATCTTAAAGTTATATATTTTTCAATACACGTCTTAAATACAATATAACAATAATACAGTTTTCAGTTCAATTAAAATAGTTATATAATAATTATATTTTTGACTTAATAATAATTACAGATAAAAATATTTCACAACAAAACAGATAATTTATAATAGTATTTCATTACCATTTCAGGAAAACATAACAACCCTTTTAACTTATACAGTTTAATTTAATTTAAAGTAGGTACTGTTCGTAACAGCTAATTTAAGGCTCGATTCAAACTAATAAAAATAACTCTTATCTCAGTTCAAACTGTAATTAATTTATAAGATGCAAAATGTTTCTAGTATCATTATAATAAAAGCAATCCATTTGCTTACAATTTTCTGTTAAAATGTACTCTGTAATGGTACTTAAAAATAATATGGAGATGAATGGAAATACTGTTTTGGGAAGTAATAATTAACAAAATTATTATATTATCAAATATTTTTAATGTTGTTATTTGTTAGATGACCTTTTATAAATTAAGTATACTTCATCATAATATTTAAAATTAAGTGATATGGCATGTTTTAATATATTAGGATGATATCTGAACTCGTCTTTTATTTTGTAATTTCAACTATATCACGAACTTTGTTGAACTTAGTACTTAGTGTTTGAATCAGTAGAGACTCATCAAATTTTATGATTCTGTTGTAGATACTGGCTGGCAGAGGCTTTTGCCGGGTTATTATTTTAAATGGTTTGTCACTGCTAATTCTCTTATGATTATATATTTAATAACTAATTAAGTATCATATTTCTAAAATACATGTGCATTAAACTTAGACATATATATATATATATATATATGGCAAATTGCCACTAGTATCTTCATACAATAAAACTGATATTATTTTTATGAAAACATTTATATATATATATATATATATATATATATATATATATATATATATATATATATATATATATATATATATATATATATATATATATATATAAATGTTTAGTTTTATTGTATGAAGATACTAGTGGCAATTTGCCAATTTAAGTTTTACTACATAAATATCTATATCGACATATGTTTGATTTATAAACGTATATTATTATATGATACGATGTTTTTTGATTACGTATAATGTAGTATATTATTCAAAGAAAAATATTTGGTTGGTACGGGAAACCAAGTTTCATTTTACACAGTAATATTTTACATAACAGTTTAGATAATTCTAAAATATTATATCCGTGTAAACCTGTTCTGAATCACCTGAAGGGGTTTCAGATTAGCGTGCGCAAAAGCGGGACTCGCATAGGACATGACGGAACGTATGCAAGCTTTGTAAAGTGTCACCTTATTGACATTTTACTCCGCTTGCCTAACAGCGGATATAAACGACCTAATATGTAGACCGCTCTGCTACGAACGGTCCTAATATGCGCAGTGAAAACTAACTTTCTATCTAACGTTACTCCTAGGTATTTTGCCTCGTCTTTCCAAGGTATCGGTTTATCAAAGAGTTTGATTCGCGGGAGGATCCTTGGGGGGCCCCGTTCGAAGAGCACCGAAACGCTCTTCGCAGGGTTTACCTCGATCCGCCATTTCCGCAGCCAACTCTCGAGGGAGTCGACTGCGGATTGAAGACGTTGGTATATCTCCCAGTGATCCTTAGAGGACGTGTAAAGTGCAGTATCTTCCACGTACATGGCAAGGTGCACTTTAGATCGCGGCCTAGGAATATCGCTAGCGTAGATGGAGTAGAGGATGGGCGAGAGAACTGAACCCTAGGGACACCCGCCCTGATGAGGCGGAGGGTTGACAAAACGCCTTCCACTCTGTAGCGAAAGCAACGATTCGACAGGTAGTCCCGTATGATGAGTACGAGTTGTCCGACACCTTGAACTGGTATAACTTGTACACCAGTCCATTGTGCCAGACCCTGTCGAACGCCTTAGCTACATCGAGGAAGAGCGCTCCTGTCCTATGCTTCTTGGCCCTCACAGTGGCCCCTATCAGTATGTGCTCCGTGAGGCGTTGCACCTGATGGGAACATGAATGGTTGGCTCTAAAGCCGAACTGGTCATTTGGGATGATTTTGAGTCTCTCGACTTCCGATCTAAGTCTACAGAGGATGATTCTCTCATATACTTTCTCTAAAGAACTAAGAAGACTAATGGGACGGTAACTACTAGGCAGATGCCGGGGTTTGCCCGGCTTATGGAACCCTATCACTATGGCCTCTTTCCACTGGGCCGGAAACAAGCAACCGGCCAGTAGAGCGTTAAAAATGGTAACCAATAGGTAAATTAGAGGAGGCGGAAGGAGCTTTATCACTTTGTTAGTGATCCTATCGGGACCTGGCGATTTCTTGGCGTGAAGCGCCCTAACTATGGACGTCACCTCGTCTAGGTTCGTTTCCTTGATTGGCGGACCGACCAGTGGCTGAGAACACATTATATTGACCGATTTGTTGACTATTTCGACATGATCGCGTTGCAATATTTTGTTATACAATTTTTTTATTAAAATTAATCTTTATTTGCGTTTTATGAAAAATAATGAAAGGATCAGTTAGTACTGTCAAAAGAAATCAATTTTTTATTTTCGTTGTAGCTGTTGGGGAGTTTTGTTTTGAGAAATTATTGCTAATGGGATAAATTTATTCTTATATAATAGTATCAGATAGTAAACATTTTTAGGTCCCATAGACTATACTGAATAGATTAGAATTAATAATACAAAGAAAAGATTTTGTCACCGAAAAATACTCATTTGCGCTTTATCCACTTTTGCTGAATCTCATTTTAGACGCTGCATTTTATAAGCTGTTAAACCGTGAAACCAATCGCTTTTATTATGTATATACTCGTAAACTGACAGGACAAAATATCCCAGATGCTGCTAGTTCAAATATTATCTCGTATAATTTATTGCCCATTTTATTCAATATTTAAATAACCTTAAAATGTATAATGTTTATAGATATTTTTAAACCGTAAATATAATGTTTAAATGAGATCGTCATCGTTATGTATTCTATTAACATACAATACATAATTGTAACATTCAATACAAAAATTCGGTGTTTAGTAAAAGTAATAATGACATATTTATAAAATATGTCTTTTTTTTTTTTTTTTTTTCTCTTTATTGTGAAAGGGGTTTTTTCAGTACTGAAAATGTCACCCCTATGATTGATTACAAATTAATTATATACAAAATTGTTAAATTAGCTTATTTTACTTATTGTCTACTCTTAAACTTAAACACAAAGAAATTAAATTATAAAGCCTTCTAGCTTCAATCGAAAGAGGAGAAGCAAGAATGCTATTATAGAACCCTATACTAAAACGAAAATCACCGAAAGTTTTATGTCGTTGAGTCTGCACACGACTACATTCTGCTAATATATGATAAGCATCTTCTACGACTCCGCACACAGTACAATTAGGTGATTCCAGTTTGCCCATCATAAAACCAAAGTTATTGAGAGGTACATGGCCAGATCTCAATCTTAAAGCTATTACAATCTCCTGTCTGTTCATCTTTGTATCATGGAACCAGAGGTAACAAGGCAAAGATGGTTGGATCACCTTATACCATATACCCTTGGTTAAAGATCTCTTATCAAAATATTCTGACCAAAATTCTTTGCAATAACTCCTTACTGAAGGAATGAGCTCAGAATACCATGGCAAACTATTTAAAAGAACCCCATCAGAACCAGCTTCGTAAGCTAAACGATCCACTACCTCATTACCGTGAAGTCCAATGTGAGACGGAATCCATTGGAATATAACAACTTTGTTAGCGGCAATAATTTTAAAAATAGTTGTAATTATAGAATAAGCCAATGGAAAACCTCGAAAAGCCGATGTACATTTAATCAAATGTAAAAGAGCTGTTTTAGAATCCGTAAAAATAACAAATCGGTCATAATCTAATGATTGTATATAATAAAGAGCTTCTGCAATGGCCAATAATTCCAAATGCATAATAGAAATTTAATAGGCTCTAAGAACACAAACAACACTGTACGACGTACATACATATAAACGTATACTGATGACTCCGCCTAAACTAAATACTTCTCGTAACTTCTACCGACCGATGTTTCGTTGAAAGTCGAGAGTATGGAGGCTATACAATGTCTATAGTCTCCATAGTCGAAAGAAAGGGACCCAACACAGAGACCCACACTGCTTCTTCAATACCTGTGGCAATAGTAGAATATTTTAGAATAAATATACCTAAAACATGTGGTGGTGTATGAAGATACTTTGTGACGCTCGTACGCCAAAAACTATTGATATTATGAAAAAAAACATAAATACATAAATTGTAGGAAATTTATTCTACTTTAATTTTGTACATAATATTTTTTTCAAAAAATGCATTGGAAAGGAGATATTTCGAAAAAACTGGTTTTAGCCGCCATTTTTTCAAAATGGCGGCGCGAGCGGCGCAGATACGAGGTGGCAAAATTGAAATTCGAAAAGAGCATACCGAAATCTATAAAATAACTAATTTTCAAAACTCCCGGAAAACTTTCCAGGTTACCCCCTTTTTTTCGACCAAATGACTGGACTACAAGTAAAGATACAAGATTGTAGTAATAAAAACGAGCACCTGTCATTAACCCGAACATCGAGCCTAAGCAAAAGTGTGTGTTTTTTTTGTTCATGTTAATACTATTAGCCCTGTCGGCTAATACAGCTTCACCGGGGGCGCGGGCGGGTCGGGAGACCCATTCTTAAAAAGGGGGGTCAGATGGGTCCAAATGGAGAACGACGTCCTGAGGGCGTCTCAGATGAGACACGGATCTCGGCTCACGGCGGCGTTAGTCAGGAGGGAAGCTAAGGAAATTTGGACACTAACGTCCTTCGACGGCAGAACGCCGGAGCAACGGACCACTTACTCAGATGGGACCTTGTCTATACCGGTATAGATGCTGTGTGTCTGTGTGTTGTGTAGTGTGTATTATGTCTACGCGTTTATACCTAACGCGTCGTCGGGGTCAACGAGTACCGACTTGGGTCTTCTTTTTCTGACTAAAGTAATCTTCCAAAGTGGTCTTTACTCTACGGCGTCAGCCACCAATGGGTTCGGGTATTGCTCAGCATTATTAAAGTAACTCTGGGAAAGCCCCTTGAAATACTGAGCGAATGTCGGAAGTCTAAGTCTGTATGGAGATCGATGTTGCGGACGAACCACAGCACCCCGGTCGCAATTCGCGTAAACCTGTTCTGAATCACCTGAAGGGGTTTCAGATTAGCAAAAGTGTGTATAGATATACTTTCAACATAGAATGCCTGGTGGGACACGATGCTAAACCTTAGAGAAATGCGGTAAACTTAATATGGTATATGCTATGAGTTATTTCAAATCGACTAAATTAATTTTCTAAAGGCCATCATGAATAGTCTTTTAAATATACCTAAATTTATAATATTATAGAGTGTTCTGTGGAACTTTACTCTGTTATTTCTTAAAACAGCAGAGTCGATACGAAAAAAATATCCTTATTAATTAAGTTACTGTGCTTCTTCGGAATGGATATCTAGTGAGCAGTTCAGAATATGCGTACATACACCGGCATTTTGATGCGTTCATTCAGGCTGTACCTAAAAATGAACTCTTTTTTTTGAAGGACTGAGTATTTTCGAGTCCCTAAAAGTCCTAACAAAGTTTTAACATAATTTAATTATTAATTTAAAATGTGTAGATAGAATATATTGTGAGATCACAATATAAAACTTCAACATTCATGATGTTATAATAATAGTGATATGTATAATATGTATCTATTTTGATATATGTGTCAGGCCCGAAGACCGAAAACGCTCAGTGGACGAAAAAAAGGGCCACATCGCGTTAATCTATACAACCTAACATAACCTAACCAAATTATTTAGATGTTTATAATACCACAAATTAATATTTGATATTTTATTTAAAATAACACTTGAATAAATTATCTAAAACGTTGTGACAACAGATAATAGAAAGTTGTGACAACAGATAATAAATTTAAGTGTCGAATATCAATCAAAATTCATTTGTCTTATTAGTACAAAATTGAATTTTATTGAACGCAGGAGAGAGTGGTAAGTAACACGAGTGAAATATCAAAAATGCGTTCTGTGCATTTGAAGGCAGCCAGAACCCGATGTGGCCGTTTTTTCAGTCCACTGGGCGTTTTCGGCCTTCGGGCCTAACATATGCATACGTTTATTTAATTTATGCATCAGTATATATATATATATATATATATATATATATATATATATATATATAAATAAATAGGTGTATATATTTAATATTTATCATGTCCTTTTTTTTCTAATTTATTTATTTTTTATTTTTAAACGCCTACCACAATGTTTCGCCATACACAGAGGTTAACTGGGAGAGAATGCCATTAGGCATTAAGTTCGCCTTTTGTTAGTTCAATAAAGTGTAAATAAATAAATAAATAAAAATAATTAAAAGATAACATAAAAAAAATCCGGTATTATAATAATTCGATGTTTTATCTTATCTATTAAAGATCAGTTTGTATTTCTGATATAAATTAGAGTAGTATTTTACATATGAAACACTTCAACACACAGGATTGAGATAAAATTTTAAGTATACTTATTGTTTCTTGAAACTTAAACAAAGAACTTAAAAGATATTAACAAAAAAACTTGTTTTTAACTTGAATACTTATAGAATTTATCATGATTTTCAACTTATATTATTTGTAAACAAATAATTTTCTTACATTTTCACGACTTTATTATTACTATTACGAATTTTATTTAAAACTATAAATTTATTAGTTCCAGTATAAGATTTACATTTTAACTTTAATTTTTACTTCATAAGTTAAAATTCGAATGCTAAGAATAAAAGCTTAAAATTTAAATTTAAAAGGTATAACTAACGGAGAATTTGTTTTCGTGAATTCTTTTAAATCATTGGAACAATGAACATAATTCCCTTACAATTTTAAAAAAGAAAAGAGAAATTGTACATAAAATTATAGTACATTGTCTTGTAAAATGTTATAGCCACTTAGAAGTTTATAATTTATACGTAAAAACAGCAATAAACTAAGCAAGTTCTAAAAGTTATTAAGAAGTTAATCTACTTAAAACTGATTAAATTAGCCACACAATTAAAATATGAATAAACATTTTAAGGAACGTATTTATGATAACTTGGTATTTTGCTACAATATTTACACAAAAAATAACATTTTGTTATTCCAACTCAACCTGCTCTATCTTCTCAAATATTTTTAGTACTATATTTTTATATTTAAACATGTTACAATATAAATCTACGTATGTATTACAATGAACCTGAAAGTAATATATCTACCGTAGAGATATTTGTTTCCTTCCGACGGGACTAGAACCCTGAGACAAACTTAGTAATAGATGTCAAATAGTTTGCAATATAGATATTTTAATACTTTCCGAATAATTATTAAACTTAATCATCAGTCTATCCTTATCCCAATTACTCTTTTTAGGTGTATCTGATGACCGAGTAGCACCAGCAGTAATGCCAGTGGCCAACCGCAACGGTTGACTCCAACGGCAGAGTCGACTAACGCTAGTGCTACTGTGGACGGCCGCAGTTGAAGCTGGTCTTCCGGAATCAGCTCTGAGGCAACAGCTTAAGGATCGCTTAATAGACTCTGAAGCAGGCTTTGTGGGTCAGCTACAGCGAACAGTTCTTCACAATACACATCACATGATATTTCGGCATAGAGTAGAGTCACCTAAGATATAAACTAATACTCGAGTTTTGATCTTCGTTTCAAGTAGTAATTAGTTAGTAATTAAAGACTCATGATGTCAACATATGTTTGGGTTGGTGTATAAAAAATCTAATATATCTAGCCGGATATTTTTAAACTTGTATTTGTAAAGAGACCTCGTATTTTATGACATATAGTGGGCATTAAAGCCATAAAATGCAAGCGATTTGTTTATAAGAAAATGTAAAGACCTCTAAAGTGTTTTTGGAAGAATTTGGAAATATGACTGTAAGAGAAGCGACATCAACTTACCCAAATTATATATGTAAGTTCCAACTTCTTATGCATATATCTATAGTTCACACTATTTTATGTTTATGGTGTCTATTTAAAGTGGCCAGCAATGATAAGGCTTACTAATTTATCTGACTTACACACCTGAAAAGAAAGTGGATGCTTATGGTTTGTTGTGTTTGCTGATTTTTTAATTTAGCAAAGCATACAAAGTCGCGTGCAAAATCAAATAATGTATGTGTCAGTTGAATGGGCCATTATATTGAGTCAGGATATATTCGATTTTATCAAGCACAGCGCATAACTCAAGATCAAGTCAGTTTTATTATCTCGTAACTTTTCATACATTGTGGGCATTCCATTCATACGGAAGGTTTCTCGTGAGGTGTTATCTGGATACTAAATATTTTATAAGTCATAAACTGTATTACATTGATTGGAAATATTAATAGTTAGAACAGATTTTGTCTCCAAAAAATAATTTTTTTTACTTTGCTGTATAGCAAACTAAATAAACATCTATTACATCGAAAAAAAAATATGATAACCAGTTTTCTCTGTTCGTATTAACGTAAGACGCCCTGCAGGTTTCTGATTCTGTGACGAACCCATAGACCTGGACTTTATCGCCTACCTGATTCTACTTTTACTAGAACATCGATTTTAATCATATAAACTATGCTCAGAACGAAATTAACGCTACGCAATACTACAAGAATCTCATATACTTAATACTTTCATACAAAACGTGTGGTCCTCACCGGTGAAACGCTACATGGTGATTAAATTTGTAATAAATCATTAATCTACTTATCCCTATTTACCAAACTTATATTAAATTAAAAATAAATACTGATTCGAATTATACGAGTAGTCACCAATTTTTTTTTATAATAGGTTGTCGATTTTCTTTTACTTTTACATTTCTTTGAATAAAACTTTATGTTTCTAAATTTTATATTAAGCTTACAATATCGACATATGAATATATTATTTTATAATTAAAAATGGCGTTCAATAGCAACTAACAAAAAATTCAATTCATATTCGCGTTCGCAACATTTTAAAATTCAAAAAAAAAAAAATCTAATCTACGGCGTGGTATATAGCCATGCTAAAATTGCAACTATTTTACTCTCCCGTAACTTTTTATACATTGTGAGCATTACATTCACATGGGAGGGTTTTATGTATTCGTCCTGATATTATCTTCGTCCTGATATTATCTACATACTAACCGTTAGTATCCTCTGAAACTAATATTTTACGTTTTTTATTTTAGATTTATTGAAAACAGATAACGTCACAATGAAACCTAGTATTTGTTTTTGAAATAAGAATTTATTATAATGCAAGAAATACAAAAAAATATATACTTATATCTAATAAACCTGAGGTAAACTAAAAATATATACTTTGTTTCAAAATTCGCATTACTTAATAATATTTAAATCACATTGTTATATTTTTAATAAATCATAATACATTCTTAAATTCAATTTACTATTTATACGAGCCTATAAGCGAATGACTATCGACTGACTTTTGAAAAGTATGAAGTTATTGTACTTACAAGTTATTAAACAAATCACAATTTAAAGATTATATGATAAATCTAAAATGTATATAGAAAATGATGGTATTTTGCAACAATACTGGACATTTTGCAACAATAACATCTGGATATTCTAACTCTTTCCACTCTATTTAACTTTTAGTAAATGTATTCTGTTTTTTAGCACTATCATTTTATATATATTTAAATTATACGTTAATGGTTAACCATGTATGTTACAAACAAACAAATAAATTAAATAAAATGAAATAAATTCAAGTTACATACATCAGAATTTACATGTTATTGGTTCATAAGTTTTGAAATAATATACAACATTAGCGCCACCTACGTAATTAATTATGGAATGTTATTAAGTGTTTACTGTTAAATGTTTTACGAATTAGAAGCATACGATATTTTGACATAACGTTTAATCTTTCATTAATTATTAGAATTTATTATAAGGTACAAATAATACCCTCTGTAGCTTGGTTATGCAATTGTAAATTACCCTCACCTAAATATTATAGTGTTAAAATATTATAAAACGAGTTGTAAGGGCTGCTCTCGCCCATTCTTTTACAAATGGTTGGATATTAAATATTGAAGTGCAAGTACTGTGTATCATTGAAACAAGTCCTAACAATATATTTGGTAATATTTTTATACAAAAATATTTTTTCTCTGTCTCAGGCATATTTGTTAATATATATTTTAATCGTAAATAGTAATATTTCAATCATAAAATCGTAAATCATTTTAGGTCAGTAAGAAAAAAAATAGCTTTTGATTAAAATACATATCAAGAATTAATTAATATACTTTAGTAAGTTTCTAAGAATTATTTATTATTTAGATTATATTTTTTCAAGTTTGAATTCTTAGCCTTATCCACCTTATCACAATAATTTTTATTAGAGGCTGCGATTAAATTACATGAATATATCATGAATTGGAGGTTTAAGGGTTATTTTCGTCTATTATTTCAAAATCATTATATCTAGCCACACTGAATAATACGCTCCACTGGTTTTGTTGATCCCATTAATATTAAATACACTGCAGTGATGTTGCTACTGGAATGTATTGAGATTCACGAACATTGAATAATACTGTGATCGACAACTACTCGGTTTAAATATAAAAAGACACACAGATATATCGTTGAAATGTTCTCACTTAATCATTATTAATTTCGTGACTTTCTATTGCTAATGACTAGTTATCAACTTATATATAACATAGCTGTTATACTTCCGATAGCTTATGCACTTATTCTATATTTCAAAATAGTTTTCAGTGAAAGTGAACTCCAATATGCTGGATATATAGACCAACAGCCAACCACACACAAATAGAACCTTGTAGTGAGTGTCTATATTTAAACCATTTGCCGAGACTCCAGTGTATAATAACAAAGTTGACTATCTAGAAATATTAGTTTTAAGGTTTAGAAATATAATATTTATAAGTAGTTGTGTACATTTTTTCTTTGTGTCAGATTGTATATTCTTTACATAGTTTATGAAGTAAGCCTAATTATTAGAAACATAATCAAGTTCAATTATTTTTTTTGTAAACGAATGATGTTTTATTTTACAATTAATGGTGTCAATTTTAACACTAAACAAGTTTTAATGAACTAATAACTCCTACCGGTAGTTTTGGAGTTTAAAAAATTAAGAGAGAATATTTTGTTTTAAGCTTTTTTAGTCTTTAAAGACTTGATACTTAGGGTGTTAATTAAGTATTGCTTTGTTAATTTTCTATTAAATTACGGTTTTTTCGAGTGTACTACTACCAAGTTTTAATTGTATAATCTTGTGTTTATCATTCAAATATAGAATATTTAAATATTATTCAAATATAGAATGTTGTTTTCTATAGCTATTTATAAACAAATTATTAGATGATTTAGGTTATTGTATATAAAACGATGCAAGTAAATAAATGGGTTTATATTTTACAATAAGTTTAACATTCGGTATTATTTTTTTAATGAAAATTATTTTTTTTTTCATATTAAAAACAATAAATCTCAAAAGGTTTCATTTAAAACCCAATGAGTCGGTTTTTGTTATTGCTAACTACACAATTAAAAGTTTCCTTTGTTATTAAAATTGTGAAAGTTCAAGTTTTCCTTTATTCAGAACATTCATTATGCATGAAAATTTACACGACATTTTTTAATAATTGCAAAATTTTAATTAGGTACTTTATCCACGCTTATTAGCTTTAATAATTGTAAATAATGACTTGTAATGACTGACTGACTTAGCCTAACTTGACTCTGAAATATTTAGGGTGCAATGTACGAACTCTTTTTCAATTTGTGTTGTAGAATCAACTCCAAACGATTGTTTAAACAGCTGTAAGTACTGAAATAATTAGGAACCATCTCAAATAATGATTTAATAGAATGATATAATATTGTAGTACCCTAAAATGAAAGAGAAAAATATATATAAGAATGCTAAGTATTTACATTTAGTAAGAGACTGCAGGGGCAGTTAAATGAATTTCTTCATAAATCATTAATCGGGGTTTGCACAGAGTAGCTTAAAACAGAACTATTCCCTTATTACAGTTTTTCAAAAATGTGCATACGAAACAATAAGGATGTTGTTTTAGTATTATCTTACATAGGTTTTGAATACCTGTTAATGAATTGAGCAAACAACAAAATAGATGTACGTATATGTATGATGAGTGTACAAACCAAGTTATCCAACAGTCTCTTTATAAGAAATGTGATCTCCTCACTGTACGACAGTTATACATATACAGCGTTATATGTAAGCAACACGCATCTATTCCATATGATAGCAGTAGTCTGATCACAAGGAGGATAAATCACCGGATTATTATTCAAATAAAATGTCGCACTACATCTGCAAAGCGTCAAGCTTATTTTCTAGCAGCCTTTTTATATAATAAAATAAACTAAAATATTTGCATACACAGGCTTAACCGCCACGATTGTCGTTTAGCACTGCTGGCCTGGCTACAAGGGCTAGACTATCAAGAAATTGAAAATCTCCTTATAATAGCAAAGTAACTGTTATTATAAATACTATATTATAATATTATTATTTTATTATTAATATTTTAAATTTATTTATTTGCACAGATTTAAATTTAATTAAATTCAATTCAATTCAGTTCGGTTCGGTTCGGTTATATTCGGTTCGGTTCGGTTCGGTTCGGTTCAGTTCAGTTCAGTTCAGTTCAATTTAATTTAATTTAATTTAATATAAATTGGTCTGATTCTATTTAATTGGATTTATTATTATGACTATTTTTTATTTTTTGTACATATTCCATATATATATTTTATATAACTTTAAGCTAGCATAGTTTTAAGTACATTAATCTTAAATAACATAACACATAATTTCAATAAATAAAATAATGTTATTTTCTTAATTTTTATAATTGTACGGGGATTGTGACTACAAATCAAAACCTATTATTGTGTACATGGGGTTAATATAAACAAATAAATTACCTGCAATACAGGTTTATTCTTAGTGCAGGTAATTTTATATTGCTTTTTGTTTTGTAATTATTTTTGTACCCTATTGTTTTTAATATTTTAGTTGTACCTATTGAATCTTTTTGGAAATAAATTATTATTATTATTAAACATATGCACATGACATAAAAAATCAAAACGCTAATTTATTTCAATATGATAAAACTGCTCTTAAAGAAAAACGATTATTTTTATTTTCGAAAATCTTAGTTTCAAAAAAAAAATGTAAATAAGGGTTTAAAAATACATTAAATAGTTAGTTGGACAATTTAGTTACTAATTACTAAAAAATCAATAAATTTTTAATTTTAATTTATAATCTATATAAGTTAAAAGGACGATATTAAATACTGTTAGGGTTCTGCTAAATATTACTCTGTAGAAGCTAATAAGATAATTGTAGATATTATATTGCAAGTTTTTCTAATATATAAAAATATTTTTAAGAAACCGATATCATATATGTCGCCGCGTAGGCTTGGCGAACAAAAAAAATTGATTTTATTTTGTTAATTTACTTAGATATTCCATTATTATGGTTATAAGTAAATATAATGACTAAATTAAATATGAGTCCGTACTGACAGATGGCATAATCGGAAATTAATATTTGCAAAACTACAAAAATCTTAAATGATTTGAAAGCCTGTTTTAAAGAAAATTATATGTTAAAATATTTTATTATTTTAAACAATATAAAACACATTAAGCTGGTACTTAGTGGTTAATTAGTAAAAATAATTAACACTCAGGTTGTATGTGGATTAGCGCGAAAACATGTCTCTCCGAAACGTATTTAAGACTTCGTACTATATCTTGGATTCACTGAATATTGTGCTAGCGACACAGTGAAAAACATGAATTATAAGTTCAGTCTAATAACGAGGGATTTAAAAATAAAGTGTGTATAATAACTCAAAAGGTGTTTTAGTATTTCCTTATAAATTCAAAAAAGTCATTTTGTGGTAAAGTAGAAAAGTGATTAGGTAATTAATACATTCAGTTCAATTTGTGTAAAACGGATAATGAAAGTGGCAGATCCAATAACTCATTAGAAGTCAACGGTTTTGCACATTTTTTTTAATAATATTAATTAGACATATACATTATTCTAACAAATTATTAAATTTAATTAAAGGGCAAGGAAATCAAGTTACTGATATTTTACCTGTATGACTTCATGGTGCAAAAAAAACAAATATACACATAGATATACATATATTTATTTATTTATTTTTATGTATAAAAACAAATACATGGTTTTATTAACTTAACAGCAAAGCGTAAATTTTTCAAATCCGTTGATTTTCGGATTCAAAACAATATAAAATTAAAGCGTTTTGGTAAAACACTTCTCAATGTAGCTTTTAAAACGATTGGTATTAAAAATCGCATCGCGGCAATGTATTTTTCTCCTGATAAATATTACCCTTTTCAACATATATTTTTATGTTTTTCATTTCATTTAACAGTCGGAGAAGTCTGCCAATGAGAGTTCTCGAATACTACGAGTTTTAAACTAAGAATAATAGCTTGGAGCTTCGTTTCAAGTTGTAATTAGCTTGGTTGAATTCTTGAAAAATTATACACAGCATCAACACTGCGACAGCTTGTTTTGAAATTACAAAGAATTGTTATTAAGCGCTCGTTTTAATAAAATATACAACAGCATATTTAGTTGCGTTATAATAATTGTTTGTAGTATGTATGTATGTTTTTAATCGTCTAGAAAATAACCAAATATAAACTTCATATACTAGATAGATTTAACTAATGTTTGGAAAAATATCTATGAATGCCATGCTATGTTACGCCATGTTACGCCTTATTAAATTTATATAAATATAGAATGAAAAATAAACCAACGCGGGCCCCTGCCCATGTCTGTTTTCCCCCTATACCTATTAATAAAATATCTATAAACCATGTTTGTAGATATTTTTCTAAACATTAATTTCGGTAGTGGCATCTTTTCAATGTTTATCTATACTGCAAAGTTAGAAATATTGGCTAGGATTTTCAAAAGAAGCCTAATAGATGTCACCACCGTCCCGATAAAGACTATCACATATAGAATGCTTAATTCATCGAGACGGACAGCGATACGGTTGCTCAATTGGTATATAGACGGGATGATCTCCCAGGGGTCGCGGGTTCGAATCCCTGCCCTTGTTATTCTATTTTTCATACTATATTTATATAAATTTAGATTTAACTAACTAATTTTGCTTAATATTTTAACATTTGTTCTATATGTAAGCTTGTTTTAATATATTTTTAGTATCAGGATAACTTTGACTCTTAGGAACTTTTTATCGTTATTAACATTACTATATTTATGCTATTGATTTTTTGGAAACGATTATAATTTTTTTCAATTAAGGTAAGATAATCATTATTTCTTTTTTCTATCATAATAATTATTGTCGAATGTATAATAACTTACTTATTTAAACATATATGGTGCATTAAAATTTCGATATATTTCTACAACGTTAGTGTCATTTCTTAAGAAGCTATATTGATGGTAGAATTGACATACTTAACAATATAAAAGTAGTTTTTTTTATACAAACTAGGTTAATGCTTGACTACATTCCTGACGGTAAGTGGAAATGTAGTCATAGGTGGTAAGGCGCATTAACCTAGGAACCTATTTACTCAGACTATAAATTAAACGTAATTCATGATGCTGAATATTATCTATTACACGGTAGATATAATACTTAGTAAGATAAACACTAATATATTAGCAACACGGAGGAATTATAGAGCGGTGGCGGAAGAGGAACATGAAGTACGATATAACGATATATGACTCGCAAGTTCTAAGACATTCCAATAGATTTTTAAAAGAAAATTACTGTTTAGGTTAAAAAAAAGCTGTACAACTCCCTAAAAACCTAAATAGAACCTAATATTATGACTATAAAACTTAACGAAGATACTTCAAGGCAAGTAGCACTATCATTCTAAGATAGTCTAGATTTATGTCTGAGTTATTCCTTCCCACAAGACACATCAGTTCCGACGAAACCCATTTAATGCGATGGCTGGAAACTTTTTGAACTGAATAAACGACAGTTTTTTCGGCACTAGTCTTATCTAAGATCAAATACTTTATTAAATCACATAACGTTCTCAGTAAAAATATTTCCAAATTACATCCAGTTATATCATATATAAATAATTTTAATAATATACCAACATTCATCTCTAGAATTATCAGTCTTACCACTAATTTCAGGGGTCTTAAAATATTATAGTGGATTCTTGAAAGATCTGAGAGCTTCACTTGTACTTATAGCTGTGAAAGTACAAGATATTCTTCGTTAAAAATCTTTGTGTTAGTTTAGGGATAATATTTCTCCTGAAAAAATGTATACAATGGCCGGCTTCCCTATCTCCGTTAAAAGTCATACATTCCTACTTGGGTAGTGATCTTAGTGAGTCTTACTATGTAACATTAATAAAAAAATATAATATAGTTATTGAACATAGTTTTGAATCCAATTAATGTATCTATCAAAATAGACTAACCGAAAATCTTTTGGTAGACAATCCTTTAAGAATTAAGTTCTTTATTGGGAAAACCGTTTTGACCATTAAGAATAAATAGAAAAATAAAACCATTAATGGACATTTTTCATTTAAGTTCATCTTTATGAAATTAAACGAATATACTTAACGAAGCGACTTAGTTAAATGATCGAAGATTATGCAACAGGAATTAGAGAAACGACAATAAAGAATGACAGATATCGGGATCTTTCAGAGCCTACTTTGTACCTGCATCCGCTCTTTTACTCAATAATAAGTGATATGTCATAAAATCATATTTAGCTATCTTTTTTAAATTAAATTCTGACATATAGTGTCCAAAATTTTATTGGGTATCAAAATAAAATGCTTCTTCGTTTACAAAACTATTGAATTAATACTAACATAAATATTTTTAATATTTATTTAGAAAAGTAATAAAAAGATAATGATAAAATAATATTCAATCATATTCAAACACTTCAGGAATATTTTTATAGAATCTCGAAGAGTTCATAACAAAGCAGAATTATATTATATTCTTCGATTTCAATTTCAAGGTCATATAAAAATACGTGTCTATACATTTTTTTAAAATAACAACTTGAATCTCAGTTTCAATACCCATTGTTTTTAATTATTACACAATTACAAACCATTATCATAAAAATAGTTTTTTGAATGTGTCCTTGATTTTTAAGTTTGATTGCATTGGTACTGAATAATTACATTTGTACTAAATATTAGGATTCAAGTTTTTGAAGTACAGCCATCAAATTCTTAGTAGATACTAGAGATACGATGTAATGAAAATTCCTTTTTATAAATTAAAAGATTAAATATGTCTAAAAGGCTTTTCATCGACCTGAAAACTATTCATAAATGTTTTGAAATAACTTCCATTAATAAATCAATATTTAAAATTATTTTTAAGTTTTCATTTTAATTTTTTATTATTTTCCGTATCAATTATTATTTTCCGTATAATATGACATATAATTATTAATACATTTATTTACTAGTTGACATTTTATTATCAGTAGAAGAACTGAAATAACTTAAATTAGAGACGGATAATTTTTCCATGTTAATTAAATAAATTATTGCAATTTTTTTTTTATATATTTATGTTTTTACCACCTCGAATCAATACCAGGGATTACTTGTGTACGTCAAATGACAGGAGGGCTTATTTTGATATCTTACTTATCGAAATAAGCCTTTTTGTAAATATACTCCCCCTAACTAAAGCTACAAGGGTTCCTAGCGCGCTTTGATTTAAAACCACATTGTTTCACTTCCAACCTTATATTATGTACCCACTTTAGCCTTGCGGAAATATAAGCTGAAAATTCGAGTTTCTGAAAAACATTGATGTTTAAAGAAATACATTCAGCAGTGCACTGTAGAGGTACAGAGGAAGACTTGTGTTAAGTTCTCTTTGCATACATGAATCGGACATTGTATCTTTGCACAGAATAGTTTAGAACAGAGCTTATCCTACATTGCTCTTTCTATAGTCGAAATTGTTCTTTCTTTGATAACAATTAGTTTTAAAAGACGTTAAATTCAAAAATACAATCCAATGTGCAGGATGTGTCTTCTTATTTATCAAATTTATAAAGAAAAATATTTGATTATAAAAGCGAATAAAACACAAATATAATATAATATTTATAATATGAAACTTTTTTTAACACAATTCTACCTTGTTTTGATATATTATTGACATTCAAGATATGTTTCTTAAAGAAAAACATAAATATTTTCTAAAAGCATAATCTAATATAATAAGTGTGTAAAAGGGATATTTTCGAAAATAAATTTGTTGAGTATTATAATCTCATCAAAATCGAACAATTAACATGTAAAAAGTTTCTAATATTAACATATAAAAATCTATGAAAATATTAGAAAGCTATGGTTCTGAAAAATATTACTCTGTATTAGCTAAGAAGAGTGCAGTTGCTATACGTCGGTTGTTTTATTAAAAATGTAACTTAGTTTCCGTTAGTGATGTTTCTTACAAGAATGTTATATAGGAAACATTTTTCTTTTTATTTATTTTGTTTACTTACAAACAAAATGTTGTAAATTTTTTTTTTGCATTTTTTATTTGTTAAGAACAAATGTATTCATCCAGATGAATACATCTTACCAAAGATTCAAAGAACATAGATGAAAAATTTAAATTTATAAAACAAGTTAAAATTGCAATAACGTGTTTTGTTTTTTATTTGTATAGATAGATGTATTTGTTTTAAGAATTATAATTATAATAATAACATAAATCGAAAACTTCGAAAGTCAAAGTCAAAGCTGCATTAAGTTTTCAAATATATAAATTGAATAGCTTAAATCAATATTTTAAAATAAGAAATAGATGTTTTATTATGAGTCCTGTTAGAGTTGAGTTCTCAAAACAGAATTCCGTCAAAATCACAATAATACTAATCTGATTGTGATTTTTTTATAAAATGCGAAAGCGGAATCTATTTAGTCGTATATACTGTTGTGCTTTCTAAACTTAATAATAACATTGATGTTTGAAAATATCTTTAAACATGTATAGCCATGTTAAGCTTATTTAAATTTATATAAATATAGAATGAAAAATAAACCGATACGGGCAGGGATTCGAACCCGCGACTACTGGGAAACCGTCCCGTCGCTCTACCAACTGAGCTACCGTATCGCTGTCCGCCTCGGTGAATTAAGCATTCTATATGTAATCGTCTTTATCGGGACGGTGGTGACATCTATTAGGTTTCTTTCGAAAATCTTGGTTAGGATTTTCGAAAGAAACCTAATAGATGTCACCACCGTCCCGGACGGTTTCCCAGTAGTCGCGGGTTCGAATCCCTGCCCGTATCGGTTTATTTTTCATTCTTTATTTATATAAATTTATTAATAACATGCATAATTAATGGCTTGTTGTAGTACTTATAATTAATTTTAGGTTAAATAAAAAAAAATCAAAATGAGGTCACCTTGAGTCGAATTTCAAATAGTCACTAATATAATAAAATAAAAAATATATATATATGTTTAATCGAGTTACTAGGTTTTTCTACAAATATAAACAAAGACTATTATTGTACCATGTGATTTGTCATAAATTACCTGTAACTGGTTTAATATTATTATTTTATTAAACATATATTTTAGGGCAATATTAAAAAATAACACAAAATATTTATATTACTATTAGCTACGTTAATAATTATGTGAGGAAAGAAAACTATTAATTAATTTGTAACTTTATCTGCATATTTAATACAGTTTTGTACAGTTTTTTGTTTGTTTCCATATTAAAGTTTGAGTAAAATATTGCTTTATAAGTTGTTAATTCCACAAAACATAACAACAAACATCTTAAAATGTCATATCGTTTAGCTGGGAGTAAAGGAGCGGATGCAGGTACAAAGTAGGCTCTGACAGATCCGGAGACCGGATTACTTGAAATTCTCTGTTGTCGCTTCTCAACTATTCATTTCATTTCCTAAAAGACGAACATATGAAATAAACAATTCTTAGAGAGTTTTATTGATATATTTAATCTGAGGAATAACAAAATCCCCAAGTGACAAATATATTATAATATATAAATATATTATACTTATATTCTGTGCTACACAATTTTAGGTCGGGTCTATTTTGATAAATACATTTAATTCAACTTTATTGGATAAATTCTAAAAACGTAAAACGAAACTTCAATTATAAAATTATATATTTAATCAATCAAAATACATGGTTTATCCATTATTATTTACATACATTCGCCATTTTGCAGGTAGGTAGTTGAGGAATATTATTGCTGAAAAAAATGTGTAAGCAGATGTGAATAAAATCTTTTAAGTTGTTTATTTATTTTATTATATAATTATTTAAAAAACTTGATAAAAAATAAACAAATATAGGGCAAAGAAGCGGTTCTAATATTTTTTTCATTATTAGAGAAATTATTATTTAACTTCTTATTTTTGTCGAGTATCTCAATATTAGTTTTGTAGTTTTTACATACGCATACGACGTACTGTAAAAATATATCAAGTTTTATATATTGAAATCTGACTAAAGTTTGTAATTACTCCCAGATATAAGTAGTAATTGAAATATTATAGTACTTATATTTTAAAACCCTAATAACTTGTGTAAGAATTACCAATATCAATATTAACCGATAAGGTAACGGAGAAAAGAGTAAGACTTTAGGCATACCAAGTGATTCGTTTCTGATAGTTCCTGAAATATATATTAGTATGTATGTTCTAACGTTCATAACGAAATAATGTATGATATAACATTTTAATTTACTCTATTTATATCGTTATACATTTACTTCAGAGACAAATCATAGTTTATTATAAATAATTGTAGAAGTGGCAAATGTGCACTTGAACTTTTTTTCTATTTAAGCCTAAACACAAAAACAATATTTGTATTTTTAAAAGCTTATATGTATTTGTGTATACTTTAAATATAATTTTATCCACGAAATTGTGTTCAAAAAATATTTTTTTATTATTAGAAAATATAGTGAAATCCTATAATTTTTATTTTACTTTATAGAATAAAGGTCATTCATTGTGCTAAGCGAAGCAACGACCCTCGGACACTTAGTTGGTACGTTATCTTTGATGTGAACTGAGATATCATTTTGTATAATGTTTTGTTTTACACAAGCATTAAAAGTTTAAAAAAAACGCTCAGGCTCCGTTCATTATATATACTTAAGTCAGTCTTTTTAAAACAGGCCGCTACTCTCTATCCCCATTGCATATCGCAAGACTGCAAGCAAAAGCTAATGATGTTATGAATATATTTTTTAAATTAAATATATGGAGCAATAACAACCAACAAAGGATTTAATTTTATTTTAAAGAACAGAATATTCTTCCTAAAACTCGTTGTGGTTCTAGCTGGTTAAAAAAATTCAAACCCACATAGGTAGAATACAAACGCGGGAATAAACAGTCAACAAAAAGCACCAAATAGAACATCGAGCTTAAGTGAAAGTGTCTCTATATTTAGCATCGTGTGACACAGCGCTATCTGCTTTTAATGTTTACTTAGAAGCCTTGTAATTGGATTAAATGAAGTCTTTTTAGTTAAAAGCAGTGTAGGTATTTGAAATGGTAAAGTAGTTTTAATTTTTTGGGGGTTTTGTGGTTTTAAAGAGTACATTTTGTTTTTTTTACTTAAATTTATAATATTTTAGAACAGACCAATTATGAGAAAATGTTCCTTGTTTGAGTTAAGTTGTGCGCACGAGTCACATTACCAATGCTTAATTGGAACTGATATATCTAGCGAGCAAATCAATATAAATAAATATTAAACCTACACCAACTTTCATCCGCGCTGTAATTAACATCTAATATAAATGTTTTTGACAGGAATAAAATATTTTTTGGTGTGTCAAAGAAAGGACTATCACATCAATATGTATTATAACATATATGGAATTTTATTAGAATAAAAAAAGGATTTTCTTAAAATATATAAATAAAATATATAATACCAGACAGAAGATGCTTCTTAGCATTCCATGGATTCACCGTGCGGGTGCCGGGCCCATCGCGTTGCAAGGAGACAAGTGCAAACAGTGCCTGGGACTTGCGACGGTAGGTTTAGGAGGTCTACACTCCTTTGAAATACGTTCTAGAAATTAACTGATGCTAGTACTTGAAAGGCCAAGGTCTTTATAGTCCGGGAGCCAGCGACCAATTTTCGTCATGAATTTCCTCCCGAGTGAAAATTTGTAAACAATAGAAAGTTGTGTTATGAAGCTTCGCGACCGTCAGCTGCGGCTCTGGTGGTGGAGAAGGCAGTGGCAGCCTCCCACGCACGAAGAAAAAAAAAATTTTTTTAGTCATTTCCTCCCATTCTAAAATTTCTTGAATAATAGTTTATCTAATATCTTGAAGGGAAAATAAAGTCAGCTGACCATAACATGGTGGATTATACGTCAGCTGGCCGCTCAAACATGAAAAAAAAATAAAAAAAATTCAATGATTTCCTCTCAACTAAAAATTAATCTGGTGATAGTTTATATGTTACTGTGAATGAAAATTAACATCAGCTGGCTGTATCTCAGTGGAAAGTCCCTCAGCTGGTTAATTGAAATGTGTAATGTAGCTGCATTTATCACCTACTGAATCTTATCAGCTGACGACTTTTCCCTTTACTTACAGCTAGCTGATTTTTTTTATTATTTACTAGAGTATATTAACTATTCTCTTATAAATTTTCATCCAGGAGGACATCTCTTTTCTCTGGTTGTTTGGCAGTATATTTGATATATATTTATATATACATCGAGGTTAAGGTCTCCTAGTATGCATAAAGATACCCGTGTCAGAAGACCTAGCTCTTCCAGAAACATTAGTAAGTTCAATAAATTATAACTGAATTACAATTTGAGATAAATTAATAAAAATAAATTAATTAAGCATTTTAAATAAAGGTAGCTAGTTAATAAATAGAATTAATTATAATTAAATAACAGTTGATGTTGTATGTTCAAAATAAATAATAATTTGCAATTAAGGTAGGTAATCAATTCATAAAATATAATAAAATTAAATATTAATTTGCGATTAACGTAGCTAATTAATAAAATAAAATAAATTAACATTAAATAGCTATTTGAAATTAAGGTATACAAAAAATGAAGTAAATTAATAAACGTGTATGTTTGTGTGTTTCTCGTATGTGCATGTGTGCGTGTGTGTGAATGCGTGAGTGTGAATATATATGTATATATATATATATATATTATATATATATAAATATATAATGTATAGGCTATATAGTTAGAATATTTGAGGCAAATAAAGCATTATACTAAATTATACTTACGTTAATGTTGAAGGTGTCTCTTCTGATATCGTACTTATTTTCCTATATTTTTGCGGCAAAGCAGTATAACGTCGATAACACTCACTGTGATACAACTGAAAATGGTTAGGCTGTGTAGGAAGCACATTATTTTGACCGGTTAGATTATTAACTTTACGTATTGTTAATATAGATCTACACTTATTTAAATTATCTTCACTGAATAATTTTAAATGAACATTAGTTTTTGTACAAAAGACGCAATAAGGTACCACGTTAGACATTTTATTTTTAATTATCCGTTACTATATGTTCGACTGACCAACTTAAACATGGAATCTTTCACTTTCTATTCGAGTGACATTATAATTTCAACTTACCCTCTCGTTAGTGTGTTTTAAGCTCTGCTATAGCATAAAATCTGGAGAGGGTAATTTGAATCTACAATCTAGCTACAATGTAAAAAGGGCTCATGTATTACTTTAATTTATATAAGAAAAGGAGATAAATAGAGAAAAGTGATTTCCTCCTGGATGAAAATTTATAAGAGATTAGTTAATATACTCTAGTAAATAATAAAAAAAATTAGCTAGCTGTAAGTAAAGGGAAAAGTTGTCAGTTGATAAGATTCAGTAGGTGATAAATGCAGCTACATTACACATTTCAAGTAACCAGCTGACGAACTTTCCACAGAGATACAGCCAGCTGATGTTAATTTTCATTCACAGTAACATATAAACTATCACCAGATTAATTTTTAGTTGAGAGGAAATCATTGAAATTTTTTTATTTTTTTTCATGTTCGAGCGGCCAGCTGACGTATAATCCACCATGTTATGGTCAGCTGACTTTATTTTCCCTTCAAGATATTAGATAAACTATTATTCAAGAAATTTTAGAATGGGAGGAAATGACTAAAAAAATTTTTTTTTTCTTCGTGCGTGGGAGGCTGCTACTGCCTTCTCCACCACCGGAGTCGCAGCTGACGATCGCGAAGCTTCATAACACAACTTCCTATTGCATTTTACAAATTTTCACTCGGGAGGAAATTGGTCATGAAAATCTGTTACTGGCTCCCGGACTATTAAGTAAGTTATAGAGAGATTTTGCTGTTATTCCTCTGGCTCCCAATTCTACCGCGTACAAGCTAACTATAAATTTATTCCTGGACAGTTCGTTGATCAGTTCGTTTCAGTTTTTTTAACAATAAATAATTTCCAATTAAATAAAGTAATTATATAATTACTTTATTTATTTTTAATTACTTTGTAACATAGTTGGACTTCATTTCATTCTGAAATGAAATTAAGTAGCACTTCATTGTACTTCTGAATAAGATCTTATTAGATGATAATCAGTAAAATCTTACATACCGGTTATTTAATATTATAAGCATCTCCAAATAGTTGCATAATATTAAATAAATTAATAATTTTAAACTAAGTAGGCATTTCATTTAAATTTGTTCCGAATATTATTTGATTGATAAAAAATATTATTTAAGAACTCAGGAACATATATAATTTTAAGGAATAATTATTGAACTTACATTATTTTAACGATACACAACGTTTCAATTTTATCTACAAAAATATAGTTATTATAATAGAAACATAAGGCAAACCTTTAAATATGCTTTACTAAGTAAGTTATCATGCACTGGCCATAGAGATTTTTCTTCTATTACCATAAGCCAAGTATAATATCGTGTGTATGTGATTGAAATACTAAATATAAGGTGGGGTGAAAAGTTTCTTCGCAAGTTATTTTCATTTATTTATAGTACATATGTACTATTTTATTCGATAACGTTTTGACCTTTTATTGGTAGGTACTACTTGGCGGTAAAAGTTCCTACAGAACATGGAATTAACCTGCAATTTGCCACAGTTTTGTGAAGCCCGACCGTGGCATTTTTCGCACGTAGAAATAGTATATGATCCACTTTTCATCACCAGTTAACAATTCCTTCAAAAACGGATCGGTTTCATTACGTCTCAGTAATGAATGAATCGCAAATGAGTACCCGGTACATTAGCATCCTTTCAGTGATCTATGGCACCCAAATATCAAGCTTTTTTTTGTGTACTCAGCTTTTTTCAAATGGGTCTAAACTGTTTTGTGGTCAATCCCTAGTTCTTTAACTACGTCGTAACTATTGACATGCCGATCTTGGTTCTCTTTTAAAAAAATAACGTTCCTGTTTGTTTGTAACATGATGACCAGAGCGTGGTGCGTCTTTGACATGTAAACTCATTGTCGCTTTTTATTCTTTTTCTTAATAAAACTTTAAATTATATCGCATTACTTCATTAAATTCACTCATATTGACAAAAAGAAAAACAAATGAGAAATGCCGGGAAACAATATATTACTTAATTTTTTTTTTTAATGTAACTGTTTTAATGTCATTAAAACCAGTCAGATAGAAATAGTAGGTAGAGCCAAAGATTTTTTTATTACTAGTTCATACATACTTTATGGGAAAAGACTTTCTCCGACCTATATAGTTTTAGAAATTTCCACGAGGAGTCAGTGACACAGTCATGATTTGTTTAATATATAAATAACTATTGCTTGCAGCCGGCTGCTTGGACTACAGACTGGGGCTAGACATTACTTATAAATATAACTAAACGTTTCATAAAATTCGTTTGATTTTAATAGATTTTTTATTCTTATATGCACATAACATATGCATATGTATAACTTATAGACGTGTTTTGTTTTATGATACAATGTATTTTGTACACGTACATAGTTTGTTATTAAAAGAAAAATATTTGCTTTACAAACTTCTTTTGAGATTCATAAGCTACGGGAAACTAAATCTTAATTTACACAGAGTAATATTTAACAGATCATATAATTCCGTAATATTTTCATAAATCTATATAAGGTAAAAATACACATCCCTTCCTAACATTTTTTTAACTTTATATGTCTATTCGATTTTTCTAACTAAAATATTCAACTAGTTTTATTTCTCTGGTTCTGTCCTAAAATACTCTGTGCAAATATGAAGTCCGATTCATGTGTATGAGAACTTAATACTGTACCGAATTTCTGAACTGAATGTATTTCTTTGAAACTCGAATATTTCAGTCAGTCAGAATATTTGTCATGTGTGTGTTACATTGTAAATTAAGAAATTTGGGGCAATGTTGTTTTTTTTTATTAAGTTGTAATAATTACAATAATAGTTAAATTGTAATAATTACAAAAGAAATTATTTAAGATATAATCATAATTATCGGAAGAATATATAAGACCAATTATTGTGTCCATTTTAGAATTTATCACAGACTTAGAATTTTGGTATTTTTAAATTGTTATTTAAAAAAAAATACTTCAAGTAACATGCACGATATACGAGAATTCTTATAAATGTTTCAAAGCTTTGTAATCTATGTACTTCTGAATCAAGTCCCGGTGGACTATATATAAACTTATATAGAGTGCAACCCAAATAGTCCATTGCCACCAATTTCTTCATAAAATAAAAGTGTTATTATTTTAATGTAACCATTTTTTATTAATAACTACGCTTATTCTACAGCTATTTAAAAAATATGATCCTTAATTAGCAGATAAAAACGCAAGCGCACTAGAAGTGACGAACCATTGAAAACCATAACCTGGCAAAAGCCAGGGCCAGATAGTGTCCAGAATAAAATTATAAAACTTGATGAGTCACTCTTGACTTATTTGTTAAATACTAAGTCAACAAGGTTCGTGATATAGTTGAAATTCCAAAACAAGAAAAGTCCGACATAAGTATGATGGTGAAATATACTTATTTTAAAAAAAGTATTCTGAAAAAGAATATTTTTTGAAATAACTGACGATTAAATAATGTTGTTAATAGCTACTTTCTAAAATAGAATTTCAAATAAGCATTATAATTATTATTACAGGCTCAATTTGAACAGAAAACTGTAAACAAATAAATATTTTTTTTTTATTATAATGATAGTAGAAATATATTGCGATCACTTAGGTTAATTACAATTTGAATTGAGATAAGACTAATTATTATTAGTTTGAATCCAGCCTTAAGATAGCTGTCACTAACATCAATTAAATCTTTAAAATAAATGCCACTGTAATAGTTAAAAGGGCTTTTATGTTTTTCTGAAATTGTTAAGAAATACTATATTTTGTTGTGAATTATTGTAAACTGTTGTTTAATGTGATAATTATTGTGAATGAAACTAAGAACAGACATCTGTTCTGCAGTAATTTTTTGTATCAATATAGAATGTCTGATTAATCTCAGATAATCTGGGATTAATCTAGATAAGTCTAGCTTGTCCGCTTACGACATCAGCTAAGATAAATCTTGTCTATTCTATACTGCAGTTTGGTAACTATTGATCCTTTCCTTTAGGACCTTGCATAAGCTATGATATTATTGCAAAACTTAAAGTGAGCAGATCTGGTTATCCCTTTCACTGACTAAACAAAACTTTTAATTTTAACAGAACCTTATAAAATAAATAAAAATATAGAGTTAAGTTCATTTACAATATTACTTTACAATAAAGTAACAAACACTTATAAAACACATAAATGAAAATAAATCTACTGAAATAAAAAAAATCAAGAAATAAATAACGTTACCCATAATTTTGTAGACAGCTTTAAGTGGTAGCTTTCTAAAATTGGTAATAAAAGAGTTAATATTATGTTATAATCTACCTTAATACATGAAATATTCACTTTAACATTCATGTAAAAACTTATTATTTTATCCACGCATATAAAAAGCACTCTTTTTGAAAAGAAAAATGTCGGTTTAGCATTTAAAATTTAACAAGAGACATTACCACAAAACGCAAATGTTAAGTTGAAGTACAATTACATCTTTATGTCTGAGTACAAACTACCCAGTAGTTTGGCGGAGTTTTTATTTTGTAACGTATTTTATTATTTTGAAATAAGTAAATAATAATAAAAAAACAAAACAATCGTTACATAGTAATTAGAGTCCTTATAGTTTTCGTATTGTTTCCAGTGTATACAAATACGTCTTGTAGTGAAAGCGTAGTACACTGTTCTATTTGAGCTTTATCTATTTACATGTTTAATTTTTTTAGTTTCTAAAATATATAGAAGTAATTTATTCGCAACTAAAAAAGTTATTAATTATACCTAAGGTTTATGTGTTTTTTATTACTTAACAATTAAAACTTAAAGTATATTCTTCGTTTTCACGAGTAATTGACATTGAAATAGAAGTTATTTTTACGAATAATTAAATGTAAATTTTAAATTTAACCCAATAAAAAGAATTTTATTTTAATTACTACAACCCTTATGATATTTCGCACAAACGTTATTGTCATCTTGAAAAATAACTGAATAGAATAATATCTTTTTGATGTCTCATACAACTCGGCTGTATTTTTGCCTATAAAAGTGAGGAAAACCACTGACTAAATCTGATATTATATAAAAGGAAAACATACGGAATATGTTTTTATTATTTCTTCTTGGATGTTTTTATCACTAAAATATTTAAGTGCGCTCTGCACCAGTGTTACAGGAATCAGTTCATGTTCTCTTTACATACATAAAACGTACTTTGTATCCTTCACAGAGTAACTAGGAACAGAGATAACCTTAGTAACGTTTAATCTTATTAAAAGGATTAAGTTGGAAGTTAGTACATAAGAATGTTTGTCCGTGAATCATCGAAAACGTGCCCAATATTTTTATGTTACAAAAAAGCCCAGAAAATAGAAAAGGCTACAGATTATTTTTTTCTTATATAAGAATAAACTTGTATGTAAAACGCCCAGCCACTATTCAATCTACTAATAAGAAAAATAAACAATAACAAACAAATTATCCCTCAGTAATCTTTTTTTCAAACAACAGAATGCTATTGTCAAATCAATATTCCTATCTTTATCCAAATTAAATAACTGAAACTAATACAGAATCCAAACGTGGAAATATATAAATAGTAAAGCACAAAAATAGAACATCGAGTCTAAGTGAAAGTATGTCTATATTTAGCATACTACATTTTCAATTTGAGTAATATTTTTAATAGGAAATCTTTATGAACTTGAAATGGTAGTTTATAATAACTGCGTAACATAACAATCTTTGTTATATTATGGAGTTATTATAATCTTTTATAATCCTTTAGAACAATTTATTTTTAATATACTTCGGAGGATTCTGTTACGTATTACTCTGTTATATCTAAGGATAGCAGAGTGGTTACGAGAAAATGTACCTGACTTCGTTCAAGATGTTCCGAGGCGGTACATTAACTTTGTTTCATCAGAACGGATGTGTCTAGTCAGAGTAGAGCATACACTATTATGTTGTAACGGCTTCGCTCACGCTATATTTATTAATAAACCTTTTTAGAGAAAGAATCGGAATATTCGGTTTTGTAAAAATCCAATCAAATCAAATATTACATAAGTTTTGAATTAATATATAACTATATATTACATATAAACCAATATGGGCAGAAATATGAACCCGTGACTTTAGTGAAATCGTTCCGTTGCTCTACTAATTGTGCTAAAGTATCGGTAGCACTCGTACGATTATCATTGTATATTTGTTTCAAATTTAAAGAAACTGAAAATGTTTTCCAACAGATATGATATAAAGAGAATTATACGAAATAATTGAAATTCATACATCGGTTATAACGTAATTATAACCTAATAAATTTAACATTTAAAAAGGTGTTATAAATAGTTTTTCGTTATTATCATGACTTGTTATATTTATTTATCGGTCACAGGACTAAAACGTAATTCTGAAATAAAGTGAAGTAGCACTTTATTGTCTTAAGAGATCTTAATTTAATGACAAGTATATATTTTATATTATATGAATTGTAAAGTAGTTTCATATTCAGGTTGATGCATGTCGGAAATAGTATTTAATGTGATTATGCTTAGATTTTCTTAATTCAATTTCAAAGCTAATATTTTATTGTTAATATGGAGCACAAACTAAAGTATAAATCGGTGTTGTTTCTATTTATATATATATATCGCCACTTATTGAATTCCGAAATCATTTTATGAATCAATTTTACTTTTCAATTATATTCAGTGACAGGGTTATATATATACTTAGCCTGGCCATAAATACTGTTACAATCAAAAATAAAAAAATATTACATTTGAATTTGGAATCTGTCATTTTTATACGATTGTTCATTGTGTTTTCTCATTTTGGCGCCAATACATTGTGAATCGCTGTGATTGCATCACACGAAGTAGGTATGGAACCAAATGCAATTTTTAAAACTCTCCATACACTAAGTATTAGCCAAATATTTGTGTATCGGACTATTAATAGGTACAATAAGACCTCCTCTGTTTGTGACAAAGAAAGATCTGGCCGTCCACGTTGTGTTCATACGAAAAAGGTGGTCAAAACAGTAATGGAAAGAATTAGAAGAAATCATGTCCGTAAGCAAAAGATTTTATGTCGGGAAATGAAGATATCACCTAGAACCACGTCGCTTATTTTAAGAGATGACTTAGGACCTGCAGCCTGTAAGAGACGCACTGGTCATTTCTTAATTTATAGATATGGTGGTAAAATCGAAACAACTACTGAAGCGGTACGCAAAGGGAGGTCACAGAAAATCCCGATCTTAATCGGCTGGATTATGATTTATTTTCAGTTTTAGAGAGTACAGATTGTTCTAAACGCCATGATAATTTGGAGTTCCTAAAACAATCCATACGATTGGCAGTGAAGAAATTTCCCATGGAAAGAGCACGTGCTTCTATTGATAACTGACCTCAACGTTTAAAGGACTGTATTGCAGCCAATGTATACCATCTCGTATAAGCTTTTTATATTTTCAATTGTTTTATATTTGTGTATTAAACTAACACACTGTTAAAAAGTATTTTTTTTGTTACAATATTAATGGCAAGACTAGGTACACACATAATATATGTATATGTTTTGGGTAAATACGTTACAATATATAAATATGATTTTTTTAATTTAAGACCACTTCGGATTTGAAAACTATTGTGGGCTATACAATGTAATTCAATAAATTAATAAATAGATAATAAAATGTAAACTATTTTATATAAATAAATATCTTATAAATTGAGAAGAACAAAATTTTGTTTATGAATGTTAAATAAATTTACTTAGTTTTCTTCAACAAACAATCTGCTTTAAGTGTGTGTTTGATTTCAAACATTATATCGAGAGAAAAATGTTACCTATATAACTCTGGTGAGTAATGTCATGTACGAAATACCAAGTTACATTTTAAATAAAATAATTTACATATAACACTCTCTTATCTTTCACAGAGTAATAATAAACACAACCAAGACGCTCAAATATTATTATTATTGAATTAAAAACGCTTAAGATTTAGTTAAATTTGTAATCATAGTGGGTGTTTGGTAGGTTTAGAACTTTAAGTTGGCGTTACTTTTCAAAATGGCGACCGAACAGCTTTCAAGTGATTTATTCTCAGGTTGGTTTTGTAATTTATATATTTTTATATCTCGAATAAAAAAAAACCGGCCAAGTGCGAGTCGGACTCGCGCACGAAGGGTTCCGTACTATTATTATCTATTTAAAAAAAATCGATGATTGACGGTAAGCTCTGTTAGCTAAAAGGTTTACGGGTGCGCCTTACAACGATCAGGGTGTCAGTTTGATCCTGACACCAACCCGAATTCGCTTTTTTGTTTTTTTTTTTTTATTTAATTTGTAAAGTAAATAATATAATATTACCTATACTTACATAACAAAATATTTTGGGGATAATTCAATCGGATACTTGTTGCCGTTATTAATATCGACCAAAAAAAAGTAACGTTTGTTGTATGGGAGCCCCCCTTAATATTTATATTATTTACGTTTTTAGTATCAGATTTTATTGCGGCAGCAGAAATACATCATCTGTGAAGATTTCAACTATCTAGCTATAAAAGTTCATGACATATAGACAAACAAAAAAAAATCACGTTTGTTGTATGGGAGCCCCCTTAAATAATTATATTATTCTAGTTTTTAGTATTTGTTGTTATAGCGGCAATAGAAATACATCATCTGTGAAAATTTCAACTCTCTAGCTATAACGGTTCATGAGATACAGCCTCGTGACAGACAGACGGACGGACGGACGGACGGACGGACATCGGAGTCTTAGTAATAGGGTTCCGTTTTTTACCCTTTGGGTACGGAACCCTAAAAATCATGTCAATCGAATAATCTATCGTTGTTTTATTGCAATTTAAATTTCTATACCTCTAAAAAAACACCCGATAATTATATCACAAAATTATAATTTATATGATCTAAATTATCTTATGATCTTTTTATGCAAATTATATTAGATAATTATATACTTTTATATGGCGGACCGTAATATAGTTTACAAAGACATTTACATTATACATATTATAAAGACATTCACTAAATTATTATATTTTGTGTTTTCTATCATTTTATACTTCTCTCGTTTTACCTTTACAAATAAAGATATTTATAAACATACATTAAAATATTTAAAAAGTACATATCCTGCTTTCTTACTGCTTTATAAATAAATTATTATATAGCAAAGGAGTTATTTCCGATGTGCTCTGTTTTAAGCTAGTCTGTAGATACGAAGTTCGATTCATGTATGCACCCAGAACTTACCACGACTCTTCAACTATACCTCAGCAATGTACTTCTGAATGTATATCCTTAAACTTCAATGTTTTCCTGAAAATCTAACTTTTCAGGTATGTTTCTTTAAAGTTGTTTTGGAATTGACTTGATATAGTTTATTGGATTACTTTGATATAATTTACTATTATTTAGATTTATTATATTAATTGTGATTGATAAAAATCACAGATCTAGATCACAGATTGTTGGTCCGAGAGTCAGTGCTTCTTTTGTCCATAAAATATATAATGTTTACAATCCAGCAACAAAGACATCACTAGTATCAATTATAAGACGAAATAAAATATAAATATAAAATTCATTTGTAGAATTATACGAAAAATGTATATATTGTAAAATACCTCAAACTAATTATTATAAGTCGACGAATTCTACAGTCTACACACGTAAGAATTTATTATTTATAATTGATTTACAATTTTTAATCTAATATTTTTTTTCCAGTAGATACTACTAAAAAAAATATTTATACCATTCTTTTTAAACTTATTTTGTTCTGTTGCGAGTCAAACATGAGATATAGACTCAAGTCATGGTTAAGAAATGTAGATTTTTATAGTATTATGTGTCAAGCGTGGTAAAAAAAGCAATTTGAAGATTTGAATTATTTTTCTGTCCCGTAACTTTTTAAAAATGTTTTCATTTTAATATGTAAATAAAAATAAAACTTTTGTAGATTATTAATAACAATATTTCATTATTTCAACACGCGGGCACACTGTTTATACTGTGGACTACTTTCAACCTCAAAAGAACGGTAAAAGACATCATTTTTGGTTTAATTCGAGGTCTAAGAATGGATACTTCACTCACAGGATCCTCCGAGCACAAATATTAACTAAAAATTAAATTAAAATTAAATTTTAAAACGAAAAATTTGGCGTTTATTGGTTTTTATTTTAGGTTTTCGAGTATAATAGTAAAGAACGAAAGTTCTAGTATAAGTTATAAACTTTCAAATGGCTATAATTAATTTAATATAAAAAATGTCTTTTCTTTCTTCATTTCTTAGATAATGTTGAAGTATAATCTATTGCGTTGTTTGAATGACTTGACAGGCTTCGAGAAAACAAATCCTCACTTAGTTAGAAATTGGCTTGAAATAAACTTGTACTATAACATTCTCATTAACGAGTTGATGCTTAATTAATAAAAGAAATTTAATATTATTTGTAGATTTCATTCGTCTTTACCTCCATTATTCAGTATGATAGATAACGTTAGTTGACAACTATCGAGTGCAGTGTTTATTTTATTTTTACTGTTAAGGGTTTTATATTGGTAAACATTTATATCTTATATGACTTAAACTTTCATGATATTTATTATAACAATATCATTTAACATTTATATGTTAGCAACCTTTTGTCATGCTAAATAGTATTTAATCATAAAATCCGTTCTCGATAGAATAATCAATCTCAATCAATAAAATTCTCAACTAGCACAATGAAGGGAAAGCTATAGAAAATTATGTAAATGTTTTACAGAAACCCATACATTTATTAAATAAGTTTAATAAGTGATGATGTATGTTATTGTACCACAGACTTGTATTATAAACTGTATACGTAAATTGACATATAATTATTGTATTATATTTACTAATATTATTATAACTGGAGACTATAACTGTACGTAATTTAAAATATATTTGATGTCGTAGTCGTAATATTAATTTGGGTATTTTTAGGTCTCGTACAAAATATTGTATATTTTGGCACATAATATATTTCATTTCAAGGAAGATAAAGAGTAAATCCTCATTCGATTTAATTAGTTGAGATTTCAATTTAAAAACTTTCTTAATAGACTTTGTAACTAGAAGGATGAAGGAATAAAAATATACAATCTTGAGACTTTATAAACATAATTTAACTAATTACTAGTTCTATGTTTTAATTTATCTGCGCAATATCTTGAAACTACTTAAATTTCAAAAAAATCTTTTATGAAAATAGAAAAATATTATATCCAAATAAGAATAATATAGTATCCCAATGAACAAAAATATATATTTCTGAATGAATAAACATTAAGGAATAAATGAATATCGTAATAAATGTTAGAAGTTAGGTAACGTATTCTATTTCAATATCTTTATATTTATGAACATAAATTGTTTTGGTAGAATTTCACTGGAAATATATTTAGTTCGGTCTTAAAATGTTTAGTTGTTAGTTACAGCCCAAATGAAGTCGCTGACTAATACCAGTGTTTAAGAAAATTTTGCTCTCGCGAGATACATCCGTTCCGATGAAACATAGTTAATTTGACGCATCGATTTTTTCTTGTATTCCTCAGATATAACAGAGTAATATGAAACTAAATTCTCTAAAATTTGTTTTATTTATTTATTTTCTCTTTATAGGTATTAAAATATATATGAGTTACACAGTATAGGCTCTGCAATAGTACTTAATATAACACCAACACTATTTACCACAGTTTACTTTAAACGTAAAAATGAAGTCAAATCAAAGCTGAAAGAGGACAAACATACATACATATTACTAAACATATAGTTACACAGTAAAATTTATTAAGCATTGTAACACTTATTTTTTGTAAAGGCAGGGACTCATTGCAGCTATATCTAATGCATTGAGTCGGTTGTTATAGGAATCAAAGATTCTATTAAGTGGAGACCGTTTTCCTGCATTTGTACGGCAACGAGGGGTAACAAATATTCATTTTTTGTTTAAAACAATCTATAATAGCCTTAAATAAATTTAACTAATAAATTAAAAACGATCTATAGATATAGCCTTAAATTAAAAAAGAAAAGTCCATAACGATTAGAAACTGACTAGACACGATTTATTTTTAAACATAATCAATTAGTATAGGTGAAATGTTCCTAGGTAACACTAAAAGCTAGGTAACACTAAAAGCTGATAGCGCTGTGACACACGATGCTAAATATAGCTACACTTTCATTTAGGCTCGATGATCTATTTTTGTGGTTTATGTTGACTGTTTATTTCAACAATCGCATTCAGTGTTGGTTTGGTTTATTTTGGTCAGATTAAGATAGAAATAGTTTCAAATTAGTAGCAGATTGTTATTTGTTATAAAATACCAACAGAATAATATATTATGTTTATAATTGCTTGAGTTTTTATATTTTAAAAATAATTATTAAAAATCTTTTAACAGCAATTTCATTCGCGTAAAAGAGATAAGGACCAAAGTACTGTTTATTAAAGATTGTATAATCGTTACTGTCAGTTATTCTGTCAGCATCCTTGCGCCCTCTAGTGATAAATGATAAGCTGCTCTTGAACATACGGGGTCCTAGCATTTTTACTTAACCTAAGATAGTATATGATTTTATATTAAGTTTATCTTTTCTTTACCGTTTACCCTTCATTATGGTCTATTTGTGTGCAATATTCAATAGAATACAAAACAAAATTGAATACAATCAAGCGTGATTTACGTTTAAAATACAAACTAACAAATGTTGATTTAAATAAGACATTGTAAATCGTTAATATCTAGTCTTAATTACTCTGTGAAGAAAAAATCTACGGTTTACGTGTGTAACGAGCACATGAAATAAATCCTGAACTGCAGGTAGGAAATTCACTATAATATTTCAGTGACAAACAATGTTATCACTACCTTTTTTTCTCTATCTCGTAAATTATAAATATTATAATGGCCGGTTTAGTCAAGAAAAACGTAGCATAACATACAAAAAATACATTTAGGTTTATAATATTACAATTAAGATTTCTAAAAGCTTAAAGCAATTTTTCAAATATGAAAAAAAAAACTGTTAACATGGAGATTATATTTTATAACTATACTATCAATATCTTCAGTCTCGTTATGAACGTTAGAACTTACTCATATATTTCAAACAATATCAGAAAATAATCATTTAGTTGGTCTCAGTTCTGGAATCGGCGCCTTATCGGAAAATCTGGATATTTTTAAGAACTTATCTCAAAAGTTAATAAGATAAAATATTATACGTACTTTGACTTTATTTCACTTACAATTTATTTCTAGGTAATTGCCAACTTCAATCAGATTTAATTTTTAATCCAAATTTTGGCTCCACGAGGATTTTATACTCAAAAAATATTTTTATTTTCGGAAATAATTGTTTACTTCAAAAATAAAACCCCTTTTGCCCCATCTGTATAATCAAATTAAGTTCGTTTGACAAGGATTAAGGCTAATTTCCATAATAAATAACAAACATGTACAAAATGTTTAACATTAATAGAATTCATCATGTCTTTGGAACCATAAAAAGGTGAATTAACTACCAATGTTTTAAATACTTTATAAACAATTTTGATGTTTTTATCTTCAATTAAAAGAAGTTGAGATACAAAATATTTAAAATGTATCCGAAATAGAGATATTTACAAATATAAATTTAAGATTACTTAAAACTTTTATCTAAATGTTTGGTAAATCAAGTCATTTTGTTATTTACAGACTGACTATCAACTCTCCTTCAAAACCACAAGACTTAAAAACTTACTTGCTTCAAAAAATCCTTAAAAAGTATATTATTTAGTATGTTATATAGAATGATAGGATTATATATCTATAGAAAATAGACATATTTTTTAATTTGATTCATAGAGTGTATAATATTTATGTTTTTGATTTATGATTTTTTTTACCCTATCCTAATTAATGCTTGACTACATCGTTGACAACGTTGCACCATGGCATCTCTTTCAGACTGAACTCAATCTCTACTAACCCACGGCACATATCTTTCTACAACTGTGCATAGCCATAGATATCGGGCTTCAGCAGATCCTTAATGTGCAGCAGAAAAAGAGTAGCAAAAAGAACAAACCCCTGAGGCACTCTGGAATTTATTGTCAAGGTTTCCAGGGAACAAGCGTTGACAACTACTATTTTTAAGCTGTCATAGATTCATAAGAATTCAAGACAAACTACCGTTTATTTTTGTAATAAATGTATAAATTCATTCCTATTATTTTTAACCCCCGATCCAAAAAGAGAGGTGTTATAAGTTTGACCTCTGTATCTGTGGATCTGTGTGTCTGTCTATACTCTATGGCATCGTAGCAGCCAAACGCGTGGACAAATTTGTTTGCAGTTTTTTTAATCGACTTCCGACTTAATCTCTATCGGGAACGAAACGATATGCAAGTAAATTATGACGCAAAAAATGAAATAATGATATCAACTCGTGTAGTCTCAGTCCTTATTCATTAGTTCGGAAAACTTAGTTAAAAAGATACCACATACAACGATTCCCCGACGCAAGGCCTTAATAATGTATTTTTTTTAATTCGTTTTAGAGGTGTTTTTATATCGGGTTTTTTTTGACTAAAATATAATAATATTAAGAATTATAACTTTTTGTTGGTTTTCGTCAATATTTGAAAAGTGCAGAAAAATATTAAATAAATAGATGGCTTAGAGCCAAATTTTCTAATCCATGGAAAAAAAAAGTAATAAAAATTTCTCGGGCACTAATTTTAATTTTTTTTGTTATGTAAACATGTTTATATTAGCCATTTAGAATGTTTAATTTGTTTCTAAGAGATCCACGTTGAAAACGTTTGTATTATATTATTGAGAAGAAAAATGTTTAAAATATAACCTTCTGGCGAGACTCAACAGTTACGAGGAATCAAGTTATATTTTTAACAAAATATCATATAACAAATACACTCTTCTTAGCTTACACAGAGTAATATTTAACAGACCTATTTAATATGTTCATATATATATTCATAAGTTAATTTAATTTTAATTTTAAAACCTTTTATAATATAAATATAAAATAGATTTTATATGCCTATTCGTATTTGTAATAATAGATACGAAAATAAAAATTGCAATTATTATTTTTTTAAGAAATTTAACTGTCAGAAGCTCAACAGTTGCTCTTTTTAAATGAAATTTAACAACATTTTATGTATGTTTCACATCAATCCTACAAATGGGTCAACACCCCAACAATCCCACTCACACATTTAGATCAACTAAAATTTCTTGAATGTTACAGAGAGAAAGGAAACTATTTAATAATAAACCTTTAATTTTAGATATAAAACTAAGAAAAAAGAGGCCTAAGATATTTTGGGCAACATTATTATATATTAGTACACTCAAGCCCAAAAAGGATTTGCTAACTTATTGAATACGAAATCTAGGCGTTACAAGTTTATTTTTATTTATCCTACATCTGTCACCGTTTTTATGTAGGTATTAAAATGTTGGTGTATTAATAATATGTTAGTAAAAATGTTGAATGTATAAATAATATATATAGAACATTGTATACAGCTCTGTTCTGAGCTACTCTGTCCGATTCATGTATGCAAAGAGAACTTAACACAAGTACTTTTACCTCTGTACTTTTGCAGTGAGTTGCGAATGTTTTTCTTTAAACATCAATGTTTTTCTAAAACTCTAACATAACAGTTTTATATTTCTTTGTGGGTATTTGTTTCATATGGTTACAAATTATAAATAACTGGGATTATTAATACTATTAAAATTATACTTGTAATAGTATTAATAATTTTACTTTAAAGAATTAACAATGATAATTTTTATCATTGATAATTCTTTAAAGTTATAAGATATATTTTTTATGTCTCACTAATTTTTCTTTACCTATAATATAATTAATACATATATAATTTATTTTATTTATTTGATAACTTGGCAAAGTTAAAATCAATCCAAGGATGCAGATTTTAAACCAAATTTTAGAAAGATCTGTTGTTAGAATAGGAAATACTGAGCGTATAATTTGTATGAACCTTATTAAGTTTGTATAAAGCGTATCTTGTATGAACCTTCAAACTATAAGCCTAAACATCCAAGACAAATGTTAGCATTTTCCAAAAATAAATACCCCAGATGGAAACATCTGTATCAGCGCTAATAATATACAAAATAACTCAAAATAATTCAAAACGGTTAACAGTAAGCGATTCTCATATTTTGCATACTCAACTACTTACAGCGCCCAGTTTACGCATTGATTAATTTTTCATTCCAAATATATTACAAACACATTTAATCATATTTAAACACTCTAATGTTTATACATTGTTTAAGCTTACACAGTCAGAGATCATATAATTATTGGTATACTTTTTAGTACTGTTACTCATAGTTATTATTAAAAGTACTGAAAAGAAAAGTAAGAAATGTTTCTATCATTGTTCCATTAAAACATTATTCCAGGCATTTACAGTAAAAGAGAAGCCACATAAATGTTTCATGATTATTTCAATGCTTTCAGTTGCTTAAACACTTGCTTGGAGTCGATTTCACAAACGAAAGTCAAAAGGAGACCCTATATTTAAACTATTCAGCAAGTCACGGTAAAGTAGTTTTATGTAAAATTATATACAGCTAACAAAATGTTCACATATTGTGATCAATTTTTATTGCAACAAAACAAATGTATGCTTGTTGGTTTGCTTTTATAAGGTATAATGATTATTTTAATATCAATTGCATAAAAATATATCATTGAAGATTTCAAGAATTGTTTTACTTTGTCTTGAAACCAAATGTTATTAACAACTCCTTGTAATTCCACCACACTAACTTGGTATTGTGTAAAATTTTTCAAGTATCCAAACTAATTACAACTTGAAACAACGCTCCAAGCTATTATTCTTAGTTTAAATCAAGAATAGAGATTCGAGAACTCTCACTTGCAGACTCCTCCGTCGTTAAAAAGGATTGTTTAGTTATCCGGGTATATATTTTGGAAAATCGTTTATACATAGTCGATTTCTTTACTTTCGTGCTTAACCTACAATAATATATACTTTATACTTGCTAATACCAAAATAATATTACATTAATCATCCTGTTGTTATTAGTTACCAATAATTCTATAAAACAATATTCAATATTTTACAATTGAACCAAAAACCCAAGATTGTATTAATAATTATTTGTAGTAAACCGTAATTACATCGATGTTATCTCACGAGCTTGAAATTGGATGAATAGTCAATAGTCGTTAGTCATATTCAATAATAGTCATTTTCCAAAAATAAAAAAAAAAACAAAAATCAAAAACCATTGAAAAGGGTAATATAGTATTTAAACATGAAAACATTTTTAATAGACCCTTCTATTTGTTTTGTCGACTGTTTGTTTAACAACACTGTAACAGTAGCGACACTACTACGTGTACAAAATATTTAAATCACCATAAAGCCGACATAGAGTATATTTCGGTGTTGCAAAAAATATGAAACGGTATAAAATGATTTTGGTAATAAACGCAAATATTTTATAATAATTATATGAATAACTTTTTATTATTTGTTAATTTGACTTACAATTCACTATTTAAGAAATTATACGTATGTAACAAATATATATGAGGTAGAGAATAATACATAAAATTATTTAAGAGTATTTCTAATGAAGTGGTTTGAATATATATAAATATGAACACAACAGTCAAATTTATGAATTTTATTTATTATTTTAACTTGTACCTGGTTCCTAAAAATATTTAATTAATTTATTTCAATTTATTAGAAAAACACTTACTTATATTATTATATCATCTTTAAAGACGAAAAGAGACTACTAAAATTTTTACATATATTTACTAAAGGTTAGACATATAGAACATTGAGTACCAAGGTGCTGATTATAATAGTGCTGCTCCAAGAAAAACCGTTCTGAAATACGTTCTATAACATTTTTATAACAGTTAACAGTGGTTCGCTTTTCCTGTTTTAAATTAAAAACAGTTAAGTTGTTGTTAAGTTAAGAGTTGCCATCATCTAGAACAGGGGTGGCCAACTTAATCAGAACTAAGATCGACTTTTTACCGACGAATAGCTGTTAGATCTACTTTATTTATTTTTAAGAATTACTTACTTCCTAATATTCTAAGAGACCTTTAGGGCAGGTAAATCTTAATTTTAACTTTAAAATTTTAAATAGTGTTTGCCTCGCCGGAATCGCCTCGACTAGCGGCCGCGATCGACCGGCCGATCGCGATCGACTGATTGGACACCCCTGATCTAGAACAATAAAATAAAGAAATATGTCAAGAATTATTTCTCATGACAAAACTAAAATATATCCATGAATATTTGCAAATATAACATACATACTACTATACTCACATATTTTACTACTATACATATACTATCAGAAATGAAAAAGCAATTGAAGTCAAAGATAACATACAAAGGTTTCCGTGGTTCGCTGCTCTTTATAGTTCAATAAATATTAAATTTATAACTTCTTTTTGCGTTCGAGGTCAAATAGAACGGATATATGATCATTTGAAGAGTTTTTATTTCTATAATTATAAACTGTATATTTGGAGTCATACTAAAAGAATAATAATTATAAAACCTTTCCTGAATTATGAAATAACAAAGAAAAATATTTTTAATAATATGAATATGTTGTCTAGTTAAGAACGTTAAAACATACTCATATATCTCATGAACTATCAAACTAATCATTAAGTTGGTCTCAAGTCTAGAGTCTCGTCGTCAGCTTATCGGAAAATCTTAATATTGGTGAGAGTTTATCTCATAAGTCCATAGGATCCAAATTATGTTTTGCGTAGGTACTTTAATTGCATTTCCCTTGATATTTTAATTTGGTAAATATTACTAACTTTAGTCAAATCGAAAACTTTGAATTTGATATATTCTTGTGTTACGTGGGTTCCGTTACGAAAAAAAAATATTTATTGCATTCAATTACTTTGATAATAAAAGCCACTAACTCGATCAGCGTATCTAGGTCACTTTTCGTGTAGTATTGTATGGTAATAATTCCTTTTTCTTCAAATGGGGGCAAGTAATTCAAAAATAACAATTAAAAAAAAATATTTACTAAAAGAAAATTAAGATTCATTTAGGTTCTTATGTCAATTTAAGTCTACTTTTCTTTATTAGTCATATTTTAATTATTACGCTTGATGGACTTTTAAACCACTGTCAAAACAACTGAGTCTCGAATGCTTTTATTATGGAAAATGATGTCCAAGAAAATAGGTTGAATAGAAGATTCTACCTATTTCCGTAACTTAAACAAACAACAAATAGTTACTAAAATGTCCACTATTGTTTAGGGTTATGGTATTAAGAAACTAAGTTACATTTTTAACAAAATAATCGACATATAACAACTACACTTCATAACACACGAAACTTTCAAATATCTTCATAAATTCAAAGTTAATTGTAGTCTTAAACTTGTAACTTAAAGTTGATTGCCGTGGTAAATTATACAACTTTCAAATTGATTAATCGTAATTGATATAGCAATTCGATAATTATAATTATTTTATTATATCGTCACTTTTCATACATTGTGAGCATTGAAAAATATGTTCTATTCTTTATTAAAACGATATCTTTTTTAACAACTCTTTATAATTCAATAACTCGCGGGCGCTGTATTGGTATTCTATATAGGTTTTTAAGAAACCAATCTCATTACAACTTGAAACGAAATACAAGCCGTAATATCTTAGCTCCTATCAAGGACTGAGAATCGAGATCACTCACTCGCAGACTCCTCCGAGCGTTAATGATACGAAAAAAAATTGTTACACGGATATTAGTTTGTATTTGATAAGTATTTTAAAGAATTCTTTTGTTCACAAGATTATGTGCATAAACTAATTTCATAAAATTCTTTTTAAAGTTATCATTTTAGATTATGAATTATATGAAGTTCGTAAAAGTTAAGATTTTTCATATACATACGATTTTTTTATTTCAATTGAATGTTTTGTGGGCATAAATACACATTTTATTAGTATTTTTTTTTATCTAAATTCAATCAAAACATCACTTAGGTGAGCTTAAGCGTAGTAGATCAGACACCCACTAGTATTATGTGGGTATAAAAGATAATCTCTTCGACTAATCTAGGCTCTATCGAGATAAATTGATCTTAACCCTTACTAAGGTCTACGTTCGCAAACCTGTAGAACGTATATAATTATAATTTGTTATTTGAACGTATATTGTTATTTGAATTGCTTAATAAATAATATTAACTTTAATAATTTACGAAGGATGTTTTTTATTGTCTTTAGTAAAAAAAAAACAAATTCATCATCATGATCATCATTAATCGTGATCTAAAAAATATATTTTAAAATTAAAAGTAAGTTTAAACAGAATAATTTCCATTCTATCTATTATATAATAATTTCATTTCCTTACTCCACATCATGTTATAAGAACGAATGTTAAACTGTTATAATATGAAATTTAATTTCAGATAATTCTACAAAACAACATTCTGTAATTGAACAAACGGATTATACTATTCATTATTCGTACCAGGTATAACTATCACAAATAGTAGTTTTATTTACGTAACAACTACCTTGACTCAGCTTAGAATTCAACCAAGTCAACATTCATTCATTCAACTAAACTATTATTAATCCTAAAAAACTTAAAAGCAAAGATCTATGTAAAAGTGTTGTATCTGTGTCTTCTCGTTCCCTTTAACACATGGTACTGACTTGTTGGTTGAATTCTTTGTAACCGATATTCCTAAGATAGAGGAGAAAATATGAATTTGAAACCCATTCGAGGTTTCTATTCATGAGCTCTAGGCATTTCGAATTAGCGGCTTGAATTGCACTTCACACTATCACGTCAAAATTTCTATAAATATATGTAATCATACCTGTTAAAATGTATTCAATAGTCAACATGATTGACTGATTGACTTGAACTTAAATGTTTTAGTTTATGTACCAGAATAACACATAGGCTATAGAGATCTTAACTTTAGCTCGTGGTTTTGTCAGGGACATGTAGCGCGATTGTGTCTATTTTACAAAATTTTCGGAGCGAACGAATGAGGGCTTAGACTATACGATAGACGATTGGCCTTGGTAACTTAATGCAATCATTTTGATTTCTTCCTTTGTTTAGCGGTCTCCCGACGCAACAAAGCCAAATTAGCTAAGAACCATCTCGACGTACGAGTTTTTTTGATTATTATGATTTTTGATGTCATTTAAGTCAACGAGAAAGTTATGATAAACTTCGATATGGCTTTAAATATGAAGAGCCATCTCGTGCTACGGCTTACAACTGGTTTAATAATCATCTAATCTAATCTAATCTTGCCGATGATCTGCGTGCGGGACGGCCTTCTACAGCAACGGCTGAATGTAACATAAGTATTCTTCGGCGTATGATAGACACTGACTGAGGTTACTCTTTTAGTAACATATTAGTAGATTCTGACAAGCTTAGGTATCGCTATGAGTCAAGTGCACAAAATCGTCCATGAACGTTTAGCGTTTAGAAAACTTTGTGCCTGGAGGATACCTAATTTTGTTCGGAAACTGATACAACAACAATTCGCAACAAAAATAAAAAAAACAATTCTTCTCTCTTTTATACCACCTAAATTTCTATTGAGGTGATTGTGTAAAACTTTCGTTTTATTTATAAACCATTTTGTCACAGGTATGATAAGTCATTTGCTTTAACCCTCATAGATGTATTTAAAACATAAGTACCAAGTAGGTTTCATTTTTAACATGGTTAACACGAATTTAACACGAATGAATACTGTTAAATCATAATACCCCTCTCGGTTAAGAAAATATATTTTTATTTTCCAATTTAATCAAAACAACCTTTCAATTAACGAAATGAAGGGAAATCTGTGGAAGTATATTCAAATATTGTTAAAACCCATATATTTATAAAATGATGAATATTTTTTTGTAAATTAAGTAAAAAATGTCCAAGAAGTAGTAAAATATAAACGACTACCACCGGATATAGCAGAAAGATGTATACTTAATTAGTGCAGATGAAGCTGCCCTCATAGGTTAGTCTAAAATAAAAAACGTTGGTATTAGTTAACAGCATATTGTGTCATGTGTGTGTATGTTTCAATACTCTAAATGTATGAAAAGTTAAGTTAATAGTAAAATTGTTGATTTGGACATTTTGGATTTGTCATATATTATATATATGAAACTTCATAGGATTGATAGATACATGGAATTATAAAGTTGTTTAAAACTTGTAAAAAACTTAAAATATATATAGTATTATCCTAACTAGAATAACAAAGGAAAATGTGAGTATGTTACTCTTTTACGTTTAAACTAAACTAGCTATTTACAGGTATATATACGTTTTAAACATATATATAGCCGTAGGTATAGGAAAGGACAAAGGGTACATTTAATCCCGAAAAAAGTACTGTCCTCAAGAGCTAAAACGATATTAAGTAGAGCAATTGCTAGACGGGATGGTTTTCCAGGAGTCGCGGGTTTGATTCTCTGCCCATATCGGTTTATTTTCATTCTATATTTATTTGCAATTTAAATCATTAATAAAGCATTAGCTAATTTTAAAAAATAAAATACACTAGTCAAGTCCCGCGGCTTCATTCCAGTGGAACGTGGAAAAGAAGTAGCCAGTCAAACAAAATAAGCTAACAGTTGTAGAACTCTAGTAGTGATTATTGGCCATTGCGCGTATCCACTGCAATGCTTATACATTATCTGGATAAAAATCGCAATCAACAAAGTCATATTCAATTCACATTTATAATAATACTAGTTATTACTGACGGATGGAATGTCGTGGAAACAAAAGTATTGTTATTTCAAACGGTCGTCTAAAGTTTCTTTTCTTTTATATCTCTCGAAAACAATACTTTTTTCGAACTGAAAGGAACCTTACATTCACATGTTTCTATGACAAGGTGTGTGCGAAATTAAGATTAGTAGAAAAGATTTGTAGTTCATAATTAAGATTATCAGAATAACTGACTTGGAAAGAGAGAGCTTATACTTCTGAACTTTTATAGCTTTCCATGAAACATTCTCAATAGTAAATATTTTGTCTTTTTTTGACTTTTTGCCAACTATCTATCAGATGGACTAGCTTTTCAAATGAAAATCAGTTTCAGAACGCAACAACGCAACTAAATAAAACTCCTATAAGGATATAAATACAATATTATGGAGAAAAATTAAATATTAAGTAATTAGAAATATTCGTAACATTGCTGTATAGTAACAACAAAGAGATGCTCAAAAATTATATAACTGTTTGAAATGGTCTATAAATATGTTTATGAATGTCATTATTAAAATTGGAAACGATAGCGAAATGTTAAAATCTTTTCCATATCTCTCTACTTCACAAAGCATAAATGTGAAGTTTCAAAAGCTAACATACGATTCAACGCAGACTAAAGACACGGATGCAGGCACAAAGTACATCAATACAAAGTAGGCTCTGACAGATCCGGAGTCCGGATTACTTGCGCTGTTCTTTGTCGCTCCACAACTGAGTCTTTGATTTCTGAAGCAAGTTGCCTCGTTAAAAGTATATTCAATTTATTTACTGAGGAACGAAGACTCAAATTAAGATTTGCTTTGAATCGTTTTGCATATATAATATTATTATTAGATTGTGAATTAAAGTAACTGTGTTTAATTTTTTATAGAATATTAAATAAATTCAGTTCTGCGTTACGGAAGTTCAATTGGCAAAGAGACGGAAAGTTTTCCCAGAGGTCGCAGGTTTAAATTTTGAAAGTTAATTTTAATACATTTTTATTTACTAATATTTATTGGTATTCTATTTTTAATGGTCATTTAAATAAACTTAGCTTAAGATGTTTACAATAACAGATATTATATATAATATAATTCATATTTAAAATTACAACAAAAATGGAAGTTAAATTAAATACCATTTATTATTTAATAATCACTTTCGTAATTAACTGTAAAATATAATATATATCTCACAAACTATTCTAAACTAATTATGAAGTTGTTCTCAAGTCTGGAGTCTCAACCCGTTATCGGGAAATTTAGAAATCATTAAGAGCTTATCTTATAACTTTAAACACGTTGTAATTAATATTTACTTTTAATTGAATTTTACTTGATTTTTATATAAATAAATAAGTACAATAATTTAAAACAGTCTATGGAAAAAAACACATACTTACGGGACTTACCTTCAGTTATTATAATTCTTAACTTTAAAATTTTATTGAGTTAACAAAAATAATAAAAAAATAATCACATAATATTAATAATGTATTTAAGAAAAAACAATATTTTAATATCGACCAAATATGCAATAATAGTAAATCAGTTAATAAAATTTTACTAAAACCCTAAAAGTCATAAATGTCGATAATCAATAATTAAAATGTTGAAAGTCTTTCTGTATTCCTTATCAAAACAATCAGTGGCCAAGGTTGAATAAATCGATTACCAGTACCGGCAGTGCAATGTACCGGAATGCAATTCAATACGACACTATTTCAATGTTTACTCTCCGTATAAATGTTCTGTTATTGTTTTTGGTAAGATATAGTGGAACTTATTCGAATTTTAAAAACATTTAATTTATTAATTTGTAATTGATTTTTATTATATTAAATATATTCCTTATCGCAATTTATTACAGTTCATTTCTACAGTTCATTTGAAATATCTAGAGGATGATATGCTTTTGTTTTGGAGACGATGTAAGTTATTTTTTTATTTGTCCTTAAAACCAAAAAGAGTGAGGATTTATGTAAGAAATGATAATTAAAATGAATGGCAACATATAAATGTCTTGAGGCTGTTGTTTTAATTATAAAAAAGTGTTTGCGTAGAACACCATATTTCTTTCAGTTTACGTGTAAAATTTATTTCTTCTAAAACCGGACATAGGACGTTCAATCATCATTCATTTTCTAATTTAATTTAATTATTTATGTTTTTAGCAAATGTAGGAAAATGTAAACCTTTTTCGGCGTTTTGGGAGAATTGCAACAAGTGTGTCTGCGGCGCCGACGGATTCCCGTACTGCACAAAGATGGGCTGTTTTAACTACGGTATATAAAAATAATAATCATTAATGTAATGTTTTAATCCTATTGAGGCTATATACCTAGATATTTTTTTAAATATTACCACTATATCTATGTTACTTTTAAAACATTTAGTAATTCTCATATCCGATAACACATTTTTGGTAAACAATAATAACTATTTTTGTTATTTCAGATTCAAAGCAAGGGTCAGCTGACTCTGCAAGTTAAGAAGAAATTGTTATATTTATTATTTAATTAAAAGTATATTAACAAACTAATTAGTTTCATTTAGGTTTTATTTGCAAGAAGTACTTAATAGGTACTAAATATACTAATGACATTCCATTAATTTATTATAGAAAAGGTATAAAAGTATCGTATTTAAATGAAATATATAATTTACAAATAATCAAAATCATTCGTAATATCTCTCTTTTAAATTATTTTATCTAAAAGAAAGCGAGTTTTTTCGACAGACAAATCCCTTACTTTTCAAGAAAACCCTTTGATTTATACGAAATATACTCTTTGTAGTCTTTCCCATTACCATCGTTCGCGAACGTTATAAAGCTTCTAAGATACTGAGGCAAAGGCTTGGAACATTATTTTATTGAAAGAAAATTGTTTTTAAATGTAAGTCCTTATTCTCTTTCAATGTGCCCTTCGACAAAATATTCTAAAATTATTCAGGTATTATTTTCGTTTAGCGCCTGTCATTTTTTGATGAGTAAAAATTTATTTTATAAATACTACTATTTTGATTCTAAAGGCTAAGATAATTTACATAATATTATAATAAAATTTACATAATATTAAAAGTATACATAAAATCAATATTTTAATATCTCAAAACGTTTATTGATAAGATACTTAAAACGATACGAGCCTGATACAATTGTTAAAAAATATTGAGCTGAAAATCTTTTTTTTCATATATCTTCAAGAGCAGAAAAGTCGCTAGGTACTGTTTGTTCTCATCTCGCTAAATAAGATCAAATATTTGGTAAAAAAAACCTTTAGTCCCTTGTCTGCTCAGAGGTAATCAAACAGATTGAATGCCATTAGATTTGAGTTCTATTCCCTTGTAATAAAGCTCATATACACGATTGCTTAACATTTCTAGACTACCGCCGTAGTCAAATCAAGGAACGTCCCTGGAGAGGGCGAAAATCATATTTGGCAAATTTCAAAAGCGAGCACTTACTTGTGCGAGGAATTTCTAAATATACTCTTCACAGGCGTTTTAGAATATTTCGAGCATGTTTTGAACTAAATATAATTTACGAGAAATGAATGTGTCAAAGTGAAGTGCAGTAAATTTCTCAAAAATTCTCAATTTCTAAGCATTTTCTTGCTTTAATAACCTGTTACTTAGAAAAGATATTCTTAATTTAAAATATTATTAATCTAGAATATTCTTATTTATAAGTGTGTCATTACTGCGAGAGTTTGTTATTCATACCTCGATGAAGTTTAAGGTTATAGTTGTATTCAAATTATAAAAAACCCAACTATGTAATATCGTATAATAATCTATACATTATCATGAAACTTTATTAAGCTCCGAGATTCAGTAATACGATAAAGTCTGTTATAAAACAAAAACTATTGAGCTAGCCATACTGTTTCCAGTGCCCTCATGAGTGCCATACTTTGACCAAACAACAAAATAAACTTAAAGCCTTCACAGTATGCTATACGAAATTCGATCCTACAGTGTAAAATATAAAGTTCTATATAATATAGTATTGAAAATCGGTCGCAAATATAATTTTGTAATATGTAATGGAGGTGCATTGTTATACTAGCATAAGCCTCTAACGCTGTCTGAGTTATTGGTTATCGTAGGGGTCCAGAATACTGCAATTTCTTACAGGTAACAAATAACATTTATTGTACCATTATTCATGAAACTGCAAACTATAATCTATGTACTTATCTGATTTTATGTTAGTGTAGGTACTTAAAGTATGTAATAACTATTTTACAATACTATTTTATTACATGTAAGAGTTCTTATCAAATGTTGTGTTGGTATATATTATGGTAAAACATTTTAAAACTGTAGTAAATATTGTGAAATTGAAACTTCCTAGCTTTTGAAAATAATTAAATAATGATACAAATACACTTATTATAGAGTTAAATGTAAAAAAAATTACTGCAGTTTTTTTAAATCAAGAAAAGAGTGCTTCGCTTAGCAATTGGATATATGCTGATTTGGCTATAGGTGGACTAGTTGATAGGGTATTTGTAGATATTAAGATCCTGATTCAACTCTAAATGGAACGGGAACTATCATCAAAGACAAAGTTTTTATTTGAAATGGGTAGATACACAATGTATACCTATAACGTTTATAACAACCAAAGGGTAAATATATAAATTAATAAGGATATTTATAATAAATAAGGGTGAAAAGAACCGACAGTAAGCTTAACATTTTACTTAGGTATCACATAATTTATTTATTTTTATACTATTAACGGTTGCGTCAGTTTTAATAATGCCAACTTTTTTAAGGGACAAGAATGGGAATTTAAATACCACAAGGCGTAAAATTAAAGATTCTTGTTATTTTATCTTGTATAATATTTAACTATTTTTATTAATATTCCTTATTCGAAACAAACCTTTATGACGAAGTAATCATTCGCAACTCACATTCTCCTAGGACAATAATAATTCAACCTTTTTCGTATGAAATGTGTATTTATAACCTTAGTCTGAAGATTATACAAACAATTTGAATATCTAGAAAGCAAAAAGAATACCTCGAGGATAAATCAACAGCCTATCCCAGGGGAAGCGTGGAATCTTCTCAAATAAAATTTCGCACTTCCAACCGTATATTGAGATACATTTCATTTTGAACCTTATGCGTGTGTAGTAGGATTGAAAATTCTTTTTTTTGTCATAAATTACTCGTGATACAATATATTCGGGGGTAAATTGGTTCACAAATATAGTATACGAAAAGTGACTGAATATATGAATACTATAAATTGTTATAACTATATTTAATTTAATGAATTCTTGAATAGTGATTCTAAACAATAATCATTCAGAAATAATGTTTTTTTGATGTAATAATGAAATTTAAAAAAATACTAAAAGCCAAAAAAATAGTATGTATTATAAAAGACTTTACCGACTGTAGAAATATTATTTCAAGTTTAGAACAATAATAATAATACATAATAATAGGTACTTATGGCTTTCATAATATCAAGCTGAAAATAATTTAGAAACAGTAACTATACGAAAACAAACACGTCATTATATTTACATTATATTTAATTAAGTCATATCAGTAGATAGCAGCCCTTCAGCAAAATTAATGTTTTGATTTAATCATATAAACTGACATTAAGATCCAACGTAGGTACTATATATCGTCAATGCGTAGCCCTTATAATTGCCAAGATAGCACCTCACTTAGAGCCCTAATGTGAAATGCACTTAAACGTCGAGCCACGAAACTAGCGGAAATAAAAATGATGTTTATGTTTATCCTATTATTAAAACCACTTTTAAACAATGTTTAACTACAGAGACTTATACTAACTTAACTTTATTAAAGTAATAAACTCATTTCATTTTGATGAACAAAAACATTTTTATGATCAAAGATCTTGCAGGCATGATTATATTGATATAAACAAAACAATAAATATAATAATAAGTATACTTTATATGTACGTAAAGTAAATAAAACAAAGGAATCGTTTGGTGAACGTTATAAATGAATTATTTCCTCGTTAAAAGTCGACATGTTTTTATTTTGTATCGAAGCACTTGACGTGAACGCAACTTCAAAGCGTGTAAGTGGTTTTGAGAGCCTATTGATTATAAAATGTATACTTTGTTTTGTAAGCTTGATTTTTTTTTTAAAACAATACCCCTTTGTTGGAAGTTTCAGATATTTTGTTACAATTTATGAAGTTTTTGTTAGTTAAACTTCTTTCTTTGTCTTTAGTATTGGTTTTAGATATCTTTTAATGTAAGATTACTAATTAACTAATAAACAAATTTAATCACAAAATATAAATATAACGCATAAAATAAATAATTAATTTAATATTTATTTCATGCGTAAATTTAATTACCTTACCAATATCATCTACTTATAATTGGTATTTTAATCAGCTTAATATAAATAAAAAAAAAGGATATCTAATCCGCTAGTTTCATAGCCATCTGCCTCTAACGGAACCCATTTCCGGGGAGTCCTCAAGAGACCGCGTGTGAATGGAAGGATCTCTAAATGGAGGGTAAATAGTTAATAGGATCAACTATGTACTCATCACTCATCTTTTATTGTTTACAGACTTTGCTACACAATGCACCTATGTACGAGGGAGTGCTTTATATACTAACGTTATATACTTGTCTAAGTCTACAACACACATTAAATAGTAATACTAACTATTGTATGTAAAAGTAAGGTTCACATTTCAACACGGCATAGTCGATGATTTATTATGGAAGATAAGTGTTAGGACACCGGTTATAATTTATCGCAGGCCACATCTCTTACATATGAAGGAGTCTGTGGATGAAACCTGTTAGAACATTAAAGTGTAATTTTTATATAACACTGGTTTTCATTCTCTACATTGGGGTTTTCTTCAAATTATTATTAATAGCTGTACCATGCGCTAAACAAAGCTACTCACGTTTACCAGCGTAATTATAAAACATTGTCGTTACGAAACAATATAACTTAATGTTCAAAAACTTCACTTAAATCAAGTTACTACTATGACACTAGATAACAATCATAATTAAGATATAATTTATACGGTGACATATAGTTACAGTCAATAACAATATTAAACCTAAAAACACAAGGTTGACTAAAATAAAAGCCATTCTGGCTTTTATTTGAGCGCAGATACAATGATTATATTGGTACATTTTGCGAAAATTCTTTTACGGAGCCATCGATGATAATGCTACTATCAAATAAAAAAGCATCGATAGAGATCGCATTGAAACCAACTACGTGAGCTTCGATCAATTACTATGTATACATTAACTAAATATTAAAATTGTATATATTAAATAATTGTTATTTAAATAATCGCTCCATACCAAGTATATACAATGTATATACAGATAAGAAGATCGTGCAATTCCATAGAGCACATTGAAATTTTACAAAAGTAGAGTTCACAAAATAAAACCATTCGTTAATACACCCCTGTCGCGTGGCATTTTAAATAATCCCTTTGTAGGACACCTTCCGTGTGAAATAAAATATCTCGGGTAAAATACTGTGGGACCCTATTTTAAATATGTTTCTCATAATACAAATATCTTTTAAAACGTTATTTAAACGATTTGTTAATTGTTTTACGTTGAATAATTTGAAAGTTTCTTTAATTATTTCTTTGCAAAAAAAAAGTTTTAACTTATATTTCTACATTTTAATTAATTAATTTGGTATTTTTTTTTTTAGTTTTTATAATTCAAATATCACATAAACAACGTTTTTTATATTTTTTATTATTTAAATTAGTTAATCTACTAGGAATCAACCCTCTAACAGGCACGTGCTATTCGGGGTACCCCATTTATTGATATGCCAAGAAATCAAATAAGGTGACAATAGTCGTGTTATATTTCCGTTTCAATTTGACCCCAGGGTCGTTGAGTGTTTAACATTCACACGGGATTGGGTCCTGTGGGAATTATAAGGTCTGGGAATTTGATGTTTCGAACTATGTGGTAAATTGGGTGTTATTAAATTTTGAGTTGTGGGGAAAGTTTGTCGCTTGGGTAGTTTTTATTTAATATTGTAAAATATTTAACTGTAATTAGAAAATTATTGAAATTAACCAATAAGTTATGAATTATTATTTGCAATGCATTAACATTTGTATTATATATTTCTGTAATTAAAAAATAAAACAAAAAATTAAAATTCATCGTAAATGTTTAACATAAAAATACGCCATACGAAAATAATATTGTTTCTTTGAAAGAAACAAGAATAATAATAATAATAATAATATCAGGACAAATTACACACATTGATCTAACCCCTAGGTAAGCAAATTATTTGCTTGTGTTAAGGGTGTTAGACAACGATACTAATACATAGAAATACACATATAAATACTGAGAATATATTTAATAAACGACCAAACCCAGAAACACAGACATCTATGCTCATCACATAAATGCCTGTGCTCTGCCGGGAATCGAACCCGAGCCCCGTTGCGCCGTGACACGTTAGGCGTCTGCGCTAACCACTCGACCAACGGGGCGGTTAAATTATAGATAAATTTATATAAAAGCATTTTTATTTCATATTTATATTGACAAGAATTTGTAAACTTTTAATAGGTTTAAAACTTAACACAAATAGTACCTATATTTTATATTCCCACAGAATAATCCCTGGTACCTGAGAGACCGTTTGCGACCGCGTGGGAAATTTTAACAGACAAGAATTGCTAGGGTTAAAAAATATAACAAAAATTTGGTTTCTGTTACATTAAAGATTAATGACCGCAGTTTTTTTCAGTTATTGTTCTATTATGCTAACTTAAGTTATTTTATTATATTTACATGTATTATATTTATTTATTATGTTTTATATTTAGTTAACTGAGTCGCATTAGACTAAATCAATACAATTTAACAAATAATAGTTATATGTTGATAATGTATATACACCAAATTTCCAGCAACAAAAAAGCTACAAAAAATATGTTTTATAAAAAGTTGTAAAGCGAAATAAATTATATATATTCGCTCAGTTGTATGGCGAAGTAATAAATAACAAATAATAACATTCGAGCCAATTAAGTAAAAGTAATCACACTAAAACTAAACTATAAAAAATTTAGATTTAATCTGAAATAAACCTATGACTAAATTATAGAAATATTATTTAGTTCAAAGTGTCTCCACGAAAAAAAGTTACATGAATATCACTAAATGCTTTAAATCTATCTAAGCAGTTAAGAGCTCCAAGATAAAAATATTTTATCCCGAAACTTATACAAGTCAAAATAAAATCTATGACGTTTTAAGGTCTTCATAAACACAATCTTGAGATAAAAGAATTTGAATTATTATCCTAATATGTTATTATAAACAATGCTACTACGGATTCGTAACACAATACGAAATATTCGTATAAATATAAATAATAAGTGTAACCTATTAAGAATATTAACGTTCAAATTGTAATACTATATTCATTTCTATTTCGAGTACCAATATTCAAATAGTAATATTATATTCATTTCTATTTGAAATACCAACATTCAAATAGTAATATTATATTCATTTCTAATTCAAATACCAACATAAGATTCGATAGATATTAGTTTCGAGAACAACGCAGGCATGTGTAATATTGATGCATGGGATTCAATTGTTGCTCGTTAGAGTATCGATAACTGAATTGGGTATTTCACCCAATTAAGATCATCTTAGAGTGCCCCTTATAAAATATGAATTAATATACGTTATACAATAGCTCTAATCATAGATTTTTTGATCATAAATAGATTTTCTGGCAGTATCTAAAATATTGACGATATCATTTTGTAGCTTATACAAATAGTATATTTTTTATTAAATTATTAAACAAAGATAAATTATAAGTTAACAATGGGAACAATTAATTATACGTTAGGTTCTGTACAATATCTAATATATATATTTTTATTACGTGGTATGTTATATAATTATTTGAAACTAATATATAATAAATCCTAGTTATCGATAAAAGTCTCAATAATCAAATCTAATTTCTAAGTTATTTACAAAGGTCATTAGTTCTATAGTTCAAAAGATTAACATAAAAGATGAATCATAATTTACTATCATAAGCTTTAAAGTCTATTTTATAATACTTTACAAACCCAATTAAAAAAACCACATCCCACCCTATAAAAAAACACCATTATCAAGGAATACCAAAATTCTCACGGAATAATTTGATTCCCACAAAACCCGCCTGTGACCCGCGTCCCGTGTGAAAATAACCCATCTGAGAACCCTATTAACGATTTAAGACGAGCTTATTTTGATGTAACTATTAGTACAATAAAATGTAATTTAACATAAGTGGATAAATTGATAATTGTTGAATAAATACTTTAACCCATTCCCGTGGAGTTTTTTACTTGAGGAAGTTACCGTGGGACATAAAGTACCCCAACGGTTCAGCGCGTGCCAGATTAAGTGGTCGTAAGTGAGGGGTTAACCGTAAAGTATATGATTATGTCATTAAATATTGGGGTTTTTTATTGTTGTTGGAGATATGGCAGTTTATTCAAAATTAATGAGTACGGTTAGTAATTTTACAGTAATTGAACAACAAATTAATGATAAATTACATAATTTGTATCTTGTGATAACGACCGCTTGGTGTACAAATGATAATATTTCCGTTTTAATTAACAGGTCACAGTTTCAATTCCAGGTGCATTAAATATTTTGCGAGAAAAAATATATACATCAAAGTGTTTTTTAAATAACATTAAAAATAAAAACAAAAAAATATACAAAAAATATTATTTAAACAACTTAAGAATATTCAAAACTCCAATGTAGGTATCAAAGATTTTACATTATCATAAAAAATCATCACCGCATTCACACTCCTGGTTCACATCGGAAACAGCATGGGAACTACTACGTCCTTGGATGACCTGATAATGCAACATAATAAGGTCTCACGCTTAGCGTAACGGAATTTAAAAAATATGTGTGAAATAATATATTTATCTCGTCTCTCGTCTAAAAAATTGAAATTGGAATTCTTGAAATCTATACGTCATAAATAATATAAAAAAATTTGGATAAATATGAATAATTCTATACAGTCATAGATATAATTTTTAATATGATGTTTTAGTTTTCATAAAAAATACAAATAAAAAAAACAAATGGGTAGATGAATAAAAATATTGTTATTTATTCACAGATGTAAATCTGAATAATTTAATGCCTTCATAAAATCTGTGCTTATAAATAAAAAATAAAAAAATGTTCCATGTTCAACTTAAGTAGGTCATTATCACCCTAAATCTGACATATCTCCAGTCCATTTATTTCCCACCAAGCACGTGTCATTGCAACGAATTCTCATCAAATTTCATTCCCACAAGAAATATTTTACTGTGGGAATCCATTATACAACCTCCTATCAAAAGCTCAGGCAAATTCAAACCTTAAATATAAGTACTTAGGTATGCTAATTGAAAACTGTCATACTTGACACTTTTTGCATGTCATTTACAAGGTTGCCAAAGTTGACTTTGTAGTCGTTTGTAAACAGTTTTTTTTTTCCTGTAAACAAGATTACATTTATGTCTGACAGCTTTATTATTATTAAAAAAAAATTTTAATCCTATACATTTTTTGTAATAAAAATATTAAATTCTCCCCATTCTTTTCCGCATTTTAAGGTTAAAAATATAAACTAAAGAGACATTCCGACTATATTAGACTTTTTCTTATAATAACAGTGTTTAATAATAATTTTATGTTTCATTCAAAAACTTATGAAAGCAATAAAAAGCACTTATAGTTAAAGAGATTAAGTTCATGGTCCGTAGTGACCTTGACCGTTGATGTGTTAAAAAAATCGTTGAATGTACAGGATGTTATCACATTATGACAGTTGATTTTTTTTATACGTAAATATATATGAAAGAAAAATAATTAAGAGAATATTGTTATTGGTTTATACATCTTCTTGTAATTAGAATAAATGATAGAACTGAACAACTCAAAAAAATAATACTAAAATAAAGTAATGTTGGTTTAAATTACTTTATTGGCTTAATAATTAATAATAATTAATGTATAATAGTAACAGTTTTAAATATATAATAAATTTTCTTAGTATTATGGTTTATAATAAAACGTGTATTAAATATATAAATATCCAAACACCCCTTATGTTTTCCCACGCATCAAGATCCCACGGTCAAAGAGCGTGAAAGTGAGACCCTGTGCGAACAAAAGATCCCAGCAACATGTCAAGCTGACATATACTTTACTGTAAACACTTAGAGTTCAAAATGTAACTACATGGGTATACATTCTCACGATCAATTTAATGGGTCAATTTTATATAAAAAGATAAATTGTGCTGAAAACTTCATTTGACGGTTGGAAGTCATGTCGAGAGGACGTGTGTAATTTATATATTTATTTTTCATTTGTAGGTGGGTTTTCGTTACTTGAAAAAGATCATTTTATAAAGTCTTAACTAAAATCGTTCAAAATAAATATTTTTATATAAAAACCTATATATAAAATTAAAAAACAGAGGATTTATAAGCTTAAGGGTGAGGCCTCTTTTCTGTATGTCTTTTTATATGTATTTATAAAAATAATATTTCATCTAAATCTATTGAGCCATTTCAAAATAGGTTTTTCATCTATATAAAATTCTTTATAAATTTTAGTTCACCTTACCTGAAACTTAAAACGATATAATAAATTGTGTGTTCATTTAAAAATATAAAATAGAAAGACAAACTTTTTAAAAAGGTAACTTTTCCCTGAAATATCTACAGCCTCATTATTGCGACCCAATGATTCTTATAGAGAGGACATTATAAGTTCTTCGTAAACACAGAGCTTTTTCTCAAAAGCATTTTAATAGAAGCATTTTTCTTTACCATATTTAAGTGTTTGGAAAATATAAAATAATGTTTCTAGATTCTTTGATTATGCTAATGGGTACACTAGATAATTTTGTATTCACTTCCAATTATTACGCTTTTAATACAGATTTCATATGTTTTGAATAATAATTAAATTTACGGAATTTAATAGTGATAGGTCTAGATACATTATAATCATAAATATTTCTATATAAATGAGATCAAAAATGTGTTAAAAAATTCGACTGCAATGGTAAATTAATCTGGATTTCAAGAAATAGCAATTAAAGAAAATATATTCCAAAAGAAATCTTGAAGACGCAAATCTTCAAATAAATCGTCGCAAATCGACGCCATCTTAAAGGTCATTCACACCTTAAAGTAAAAGCTTTTTCAATATCACCCAAGGGTCCATAAATTAAACCAACTCCTCAAAAAAGTCAATTTTCAACTTCATCCCATGATTAAAGTTCCTAATGAATATCTCATCCGAGTTTATTAATTGCTTTAATTATCTTAATTTCATCCTACTTTTAGTAATAATAATAAATAACTTAGCGTGAATTATATATAGAGTTATTAAACATAGAGTATGGAAGCAAGCCAAAAATATGTCCATTAAAAAAAAGAGAAAGCAAATGACACTACCTATCTGTCTCTTTTTTTCATGTTTGAATAGACAAGGATAAGTATCGGTCTCTCTTCTTGTTTCTTTTTTTATTTGTTCAACATTGACACTCATAGGCCAGTTTGTGACTACCCTATTCTATATACAATAGTTCTTCGGGATTATATATCTAAATATTTGACAGTTATTTCTATCTGTTATATGTGACAGTTAAAAATGTCAAATATAAAAAAAATACGAATATAAGATGTATTAACACTAGCATTAAATGTCTCATTATAAAGAGAAATAAAGTACAGTTAATAAGAAATTGTTAAAAATATTTCCATTTATCACAATTAGATTTTACAAAAGATAGCGTTGAAGTAGCTTTTTATACGGCAATTCTGTTAAGTGCAGGTTTTGTCTCTTTGTGTTTTGAAGTGAACAATGTTTTATTGTATTGCCAAGCCTTTATATCTAGATGTGTATATATGTTTCTTTAATTTATTTATGGTAGACAAATCTTAATTAAGCATAAAGAATTACAGTGCATAATTACTTAATATTCTTCATTATATAAAAAAGAAATTTATTTTAAAACTTGAATTGAAATAACCTATTTCAAAAGCACAAATCAATATGGTTATCGTTTTCCGTCGAAAGAACGAATTTAAATAATACGAAAAAAAAAGATCAAAAATAAATAAAGCAGTAATATTCAAGTAAATTAACAATGGAGACTTATTCAAATCTTTGGATTTGAATGCTCAGATGAAATGTCCAATAAAAATGCTAAGAACAAAATACGTATTCTTCCGTTGGAGCTAACTAAATCGCTGTGTTAAGGATTCTGTGTAGTTGTAGGCGAGTTTTTATTTAAAAAAATATATATCTACACTTAGATCATTTTTGCTAAGCTAATTGTTAATTATAAATTTATAATTTTAAATTAGCTTTATTGTTAATAATTATATTCTATCAAATTATGTACTTCAACGTTTATTTGTTACAAAACACAGCGAACTAAGTATACAATTTCTGGATTAAAGTGTTAACACCAAATTTTTTGTATTGGGCACAAACTTCTTCTTCTACTCCATCACTCCGAAATTTAGTGATTACTATTTAGCATTAACCAGATAACTTAATGTTTTAAAAAAATAACTAATTAATAAAAAAATAATGTATTAAATATCTTGAATATTATTTGTAATTCTGATTTATTTAAAAATATTACATTTTTGTTCCATATACCCTTTGTTCAGTTTAAGTTTTATCATTCTTTATCATCATTAACTTAAGCGTTATCTGAAACATTAGAATTACTTAGTTATATTAATTAATGAATTATACATATAAATTATAATGTTATAAGTACTAATGATTTTGTTCATATTACTAAACAAATAACGAAAAAACGAAACGAACGAAGAATGAAGATAAAAGTTTCTTAACACCTTTACATATTTTATATTATAAATTTAATTACTTTTAATTTTATTCGGTAAACAATTATTCGGTAGAACAATGGCAGTAAATTTTATTTTACTCGCTGTTTGCTGGACTGTACCCTTAAACTGGAGTGCTTACTATTTTTAAATCTATTTTCTGATTCCATTGCTGATCACGACTCCTTAGCCATTACCTGCTATGAAATCCGGCTTTTAGTGTAATAAAAGTAAAGAGAACCTTTTATTTGATAAATTAAAATGTAATTAAGTAGATTTCCTTTTTTTGTATTAGTATTTATTTGTAATTCTATTCTATTATAAATTATGATTATCATAAAAAAAAACTGTATTAATGTTAAACATATTTTATTGCCTGCAAAAGTATAATAGCAATCCATTAAGTAATTAAATAATATTTTATATTTGAACTTTAATTTAATTTTAACATGTTGTAACAGTAATAAAAAAAACTAAAATAAGTTGAGGATAAAAAATAGAAGCTAAAATAAAAAAAAGAACTTCAAAATAACCCAGGTCCCACCGAGATTTGAACTCGGATCGTTGGATTCAGAGTCCAAAGTGCTAACCATTACACCATGGGACCGTTGTCTACACGTTCCAAATTTACGTACTGACGCTGCTTATGCTCTTACTACGCATGATCTGTAGATTCTCTCTTTTTCACATATATTGCTATTTCATCTTCTTCCATGATATTGGTCGATGGGTTGAACAAACATATTTGCAAACTCAGCCACCGCGATCTGAAACTAACTCAAAGCAGATAAGATACCTATATCATAGTATTTTAAACGCTTTTATTATAATGAAAATTTAACCAGATTTCAAACAATTAAAAATACCACTTCTATTTATTTATCCTGAATAGTCTACATACTGTGTTTTAAGTCCGAGATGAAGATTTGTATATAAATAGTTTAATAACTTATAACAGGAGTAGGTATGTTCAAAAACTACCGGTACTAATCTAATAATAATTAAGAATAAATTAGATGTTACTACTTTTGTAGTATATATAGAAATTAAGCTTGTTCATAATAAACATACAAGCTATATTTTTATATTATGGAATAATCTAGAAAAGTAAGTCCGCTACCCCGCTCAGGATGCAATACGTTGAAGTTTAGTTTCTAACTTTGACAAAATTGATTATAGCTTAAGTGTCCGCCTCTCACACCGACGCGTAATATGTTTAAAATAATTAAATTATTTTTTTATTTTATTCGTCACAAATTATGCTTTCATAAAAATTGTGCAATATAAATACTATACATGATAAACTAAAAAATACATTTATACAGTATTTATTTTTATGTAAGACATATATTAGTTAGTTACTCGTCAATTTTAATTTAGTTATTCGGAAAGAGTCTTAATCTAGAAAATTTCCCCTCAGATCATAAATTATTTTCATTATAACAAAACAGTAAAGCTGTGTTATCTCCATCTTTTTTTTTGCTGATATTTAGCTATTATATTTCATCAGGCGTTCGTATTTTAATAAAACAGTATGTTTTATTCCAACATTCTATTACTTTTACAACCCACGGCAGTGTTTTAATATATATCCAAATAAACAATACTATAAAGAATTACAACAGCAACTGCAAACCATATTAAAGTATAGCTTGCGAAAGTTATAAATTTAAAGTTTGCGCTACAATTATTTATTAACCGCACTGCAATGGCGTAGAAAATTTAATTGTAGTATAAAATAAAACACATATAATAAATATCACTTAAACAGAACGTACAGGATTCTTTTAAAAGCACTGCAGTCCTTGGACAGGTTCCAAAAATGTATCGCATGATCGCAATTGGGCAACTATTTGAACTCTATACAGTGAATAAAATAGCATTTAGAATTTTATCACCCAATTCTGTAAGATTTGAATTATTCTTTTAAAATCTGTATATTTAGCCGTAAGTTAAGACATAGGAGGTCTATCTTTACCTATTAATTAATGAAAATTTCAGTAAAGAAAACCTAAAAAGTATTACACTGGCTATGTCGGATTTATGAATAGGATCTCACGAGAATATTCTTAAGTATGAATGTAAAAGATTATAAGAGAATAACTACCCTAGAAGACAATAATGGGGTGCTTGAAAAATGATATAGCAAGAAAGAAAGTATGCTTATAGGTGCCGTAGGATATAAGTGAAAAGAATTAACATACTGCACCAACCACAAATATCTCTATATGGGGGTCGAAACAATAAGTAAATACATAATAAATAAATAAATAACACTCTGATAATTATGACCTTAAATAATATTTTCTATATATTTTTTTACAATATTAAATTTAAATATTTATTAAAATTCCTTCAAACACATTCGTGTGCGGTGTTACAGGCGCCCGTGTAACATTTAACAACTGTTTAAATTAATAGAAAACGATTCACTTGCAATACTCGTAGCAATCAGTTTGCGGTCGATTCGACAAAGTGGAATGCTTCGCGCTTAATTAGTTCTGCGTTTAGTTTGTTATCCACCTATTTTATTAGTTATATATCTGTATATATTATACATATGTTATGACTTGACGTTTTATAAGCTATATTCTTATAAATTATGTTATTCACCTTGTATTGCAAGTTGAAGTTTAAACATACCTTCTTTGATACATATATTGTATATATATGTATATTTAAGACGTAAAAACGAGAGGTGTCATTAATTTTGCCTATGTATTTTTGTTAGTCTGTGTCAATTTAAGGCTTTCTTGCAAACGGATGAAACGTGTTGAGTATGATTTTATTCAAATATATTTACATAGATAGTTTTTATAGAATATATAATATATGTTTTAGTAAGAATATATGTGTTATTGGCTTATTATATTTTTATTTATTTTATTGGCATTTAATAAAATAATAAAAAACATCCACCGTTTAAAAAGCAAAATATTAATTTCGTTCAATAAATGTTTACTGTATACAAATGTGTTATAGAAATCCTAGTAGACTATTTGAATTCATAGCAAAGTTTACCAACAATAGAACCTGTACTGCTTCGAGCGAGAGAACTACTACCGCTCAATGAGTTCTATCTTTAGTTCACTATTAGATGTGGTAAATAGTCTAGCCAAAAATAGAGGTAGGTAGCCTATTTAGTGTTATAGATTTATGTAACAGATTTCAAGTAGACAGAACTACACAGACAGACGTATGAAGTGAAAAATATGTAAAGTCTACACATATGTTACTTAATGTGGTAACATTTCTCTTTAAATTTTTAAATTATTTTCTGGTTAGCATAATATTTGGATAATTTTATGGGATTGCGTAAAGGTATAGCCTAGAACTGCTACAAAAAATTGTTACATGTTTAAGTGCATATGCAGTATCTTTAAAACAGAATTTAAGTTTAATTTAAGGTGACATTGTTAATATGATCAGATATTTATATATTTTTTCTTACACTAAACATTTTTAGTCTTAACATTTATGGCATCGTGTATTTCTAAAAATACTAACTAAAAAAAATCTAACTCAGAAAGACCTTTTTAAAAGTTTTTTTTAATTAAAAATAAAACTTAGGTACCGCAGCTTTGTTTTTAACCGGCTGTAAAGCTTGAGAAAAATTAACATAATTTCGAATACAGACAGAATTTATTTTAATATATAATTCAAAATTATGCAAATCGATCAAAAGGTCAAATGATTTTTCCTTTTGTGTAATTAAATGTTAAAAATTCTCTGTAATGAAAAAAGGGTTACGGAATTGACAAAAGGTATCATTTATTCACAGGAATTACTGAACGCAATATTATACTTAAATATAACTCTAATTTAAAACATTTAACACTTATGATATATACTTACAAATATAAGAATCGAAACTTAGGTTTATCGTTTATATTGCATTATAGCTATACATAGTTTAATAGAACTTATCATCTGATTTCTTTAATGATCTGATCTCAGTGTTTTAAAAGTATTTACAATATTTAAACTACTGCAAAATCATTTCATTCTTATCCAAGTTAGTAAGTAATTGTAATCATAATCTATGACTTCCGCTTGAATCTACGACCTTTAAAAATGACATTAATAACATTATTAAAAAAAAAGTAAACATATTAACATATAGGTAGTAAATATTTCATAAAATAAAAATTGTATCACGTTTTCAAAATATTTAAGAAAAGTGCTTTGAAAAAGACAGTGGAATTAAAATACATTGCGGCATTAATATTTAAAATATTGAATGACTAAATACAATAAAAGTATTCTCTTAAATTGTTTCATATTGCATTAACTGACTCATTTTAAAGTAAGTCACACTTTGACTTTATTTTAATCAAACTGAATGTTATTAGTATTTTCATTTAACTGTAGGTAGGTACTACAACTTCTATACTACAATTGTTAAACGTAAACTAACGTAAGAACGTAAACTAACAACGTGAGAACGCAATGCGACATGGCACTTACACATTATATATTTATTTTATTTTTGGTACCCGAGAATAAATTTAAAACTTTTAGTTCCTCTTGTTTTAATAGTTACTTGCTGCGAGACTCTAAACCAAGGTATTTAATATCTGTTTAATGTTAATGTTTAATATTTACAGTTATCATACAATTCAAATAGTATTGCTCTGTTATTTATTAGTACTGATGATGATATGATTACTGAAGCGATAAATAGCTTCATTTATTAGCTATGTAAAGTAACTATGCGTTTGACTTCACAGTATACCACGGAGCATGTGTAAGGGTAACTATTTAAGTCATATTTCCAATAAGTCATAATAATCTATGCCAATACTAGAACGCTCAAAAGTTTTTTGGTTAATTACTCTAGTATATTGAACTAACAAACTGATTTTAGTATTTTTTTATATACCCATTATTGAGGATAGTTATAAATATCAGATATTCCAGCGTCTAATAAACCAGTTCGAAATTTAAAAAATATTGAAATAATAATAATAATAATAAGTATTGACAAAGTGACTCCCTCATTGCCGTTTAGTTTCAGAGTTTAATTATTTATAGTAGAGATCATATGATCCAAACATTTTTTTATAATCCCGTTCGCAAACACAGTCAAAGATGTAAAAAATATAATAAGATTGTTAATAATAAACCCTTTATGTAGTAACAAAATATATTAACAACAAAATTAACTTGCGTATAATTACGAAAATGCAGTTAATATTGTCCTTAGATAACAAAAAAGAGTGTGATCACATTAAATGTTTTACATGTAAGTTAACTGTATATGAAATTAAAGATAATGCATAGTATTAAAAAAGAGTAAGTGAAGAAAGAAGGCAGCCCTTACACAAAACCACTTAGGGGCGACTCAGGCATCAGGGGAGGGGGTTGAAACCGATTTGCACGGCCCACGTTCTTTTTCACTTTGGTCATGACATGATGCCTTTTTTACTTACTTACTTACTTACAAAAGGACAGTTCCTCGGCATGTGTGAATGTATTTATGTGAAGTCTTGCTAATTAACAGAACTTGAAGTGATATGGCTACATTTAAAATTAAAAAACTGAATTTTTGGTTTTTTACCGCTAGAGGAAGCAGACCTGAGAGCACTATTTCACTGGGCTTAGAAAGAAGGGTATATGGGTCTTCATCATGAATCAAATATAATAAATCAAGTAATTAAATTATGTATACTTGTGTCAACAACCACGTACCTTAAAATAAAATTTAGCCTTAAACATAATTTTTTTCCTAGAACCATTTTGTATATCACTAAGGTGTGGTGTTTTCGTCCTGGGAAGTGACGGACTTAAGCTAGTATAGAGTAAAGAACAACAACCTTGCACTTAGACCATCGCGAGTTGTTTGAGTAAGAGAGTCCACACACATATTATAAATATATCCTTCAAAGACTGTGGACTCTATGCTATGATATCAAGAAGAATTATTATATATATGAATTGACGTGTTATTAACAAATAAGACAAATTTGTAATCAAATAACTATGATCAATTAATCTTTGAATAAAGTATAATAACATCTTCAAGACAACTCTCTTTTTGGATGAATCTTCTATACAATTCTCCTTTATAATATTCCGAATGAAACAACACCATATTTGTTCACGTCATTTGGTAAATTACCACTCTTTTGTATAAAAATCAGTAGAAGCTGAAAATTTTTAAATGTATTCTGTAAAGGAGACTTAGAAGAAAGTGATTTGAGTTATAAAAAGATGATTTAAATAGAATTACATATACATTTACAAACAACGGTATAAATAGGTATGTAAATATTACCACAGTATCTGTAGTGTTGTTCAAAACCATACATACACACACATACATATACAAATTACAGATAACTTAAAAAAATATATAATGAGCAGAATTCTGTGACCTAAAAAGCTGTCATGAAAGTAACTTATATATTAAGGTGATTTGTATTTAATTTACCTTAGCTTAGTTATATTAAATTACATCCTGGAATCTTCAGAGGTCTAAGAGTCTTTGAAGATGAGATTACGGTTGGTTTGAAAAGAGATAGCATTTAAATGTACAGTTATTTCAAGCACTAACCTCGAATAAATGATAATAAATTCAAAAGAGAATTAAGTTTAATACGGGAGTAAAATTATTCATATTAATGTTTATATTAAGATGGGGTTTCTGGCTAGAAGTAAACATTATTTATATCGGGATCAATATATAAATAGTTTCTTTGGAGATTTTAAGTTAAGGGCATTGTTCAATCGCTGGTGACTCGATCCTGAATCGAAGGGCAACCTAATCGCCAATTACCCGCAATAAGGGTGTTGAGTGTTTCGGATTTATTCTTATAAAATAGTTAAATAAAATATCTATCATTGAACAATCCACTTTTAATAAATAGCTTATATACATATATTAATAACAATATCGGGACAAATTACACACATTGATCTAAGCAAATTATTTGCTTGTATTAAGGGTGTTAGACAACGATACTAATACATAGAAATACACACATAAATACTGAGAATATATTTAATAAACGACCAAACCCAGAAACACAGACATCTATGCTCATCACATAAATGTCTGTCTCTGCCGGGAATCGAACCCGAACCCCGTTGCGCCGTGACACGTTAGGCGTCTGCGCTAACCACTCGACCAACGGGGCGGTAAATGAATATTTTTTATGCCTGTTACAGTATTACTAAACGTTGCCAAATTTAAGAGTTTTCCCATAAATTTAAATGTCCAACTATAATTCACTTCCTTTCATTTTGTCTAAAGGAAATTTAGTACTTAGTACTAAGCTAACAGTTTGGAATGCTTTCAAAACATAAAACCATTAAAAACTATATATCTATTATAAGCTATTCACAAATCCAGAAACATAAATTAAATTATTATATGAACATTCCCAAATCCTAATACTTATGTAACAGTATGCAGCATTAGAATTAAAGATAAACTCATATTCCGTGACATGAGAACGATCTAACGATATGCGACTGTAGCTTTCAAAGTTCTCAGAATAAAGCGACTGCCTGGAGCTAGTAGGAGATTAGAGAACACAGTCGGAACATTTAGAAATATCATTTGGATATTGCCATGTCAATTCTTGAAGCTATCGTACAATAGCATTCTAAATGTAATCTGGAGGTAAACTCAAACAATAATATAACATAGTATTTTCTAAAATTTTCACGAGTACTACACGTTGAAATAAAACTATTTTTACGGATTTATCTCGCTTATAATTACTTCATTATTAAATTTACATTTTAAATTTAACCGGAGGTTTTGAATGCTTTGCGGCAATCGTGTTCACGGTAAGACGAGATGGAGGTGTCTGTCAGTAATTCAGTTAATTAGTCACCTACCTACAACGGTTTTTCAGTTTGCGGGCGTATAGTTCAGGATTCACGCAAAACACTCTAAGAGTATCTTGAGGTCTTACAGTGTGGTCATAGACTTGGGATTATATATTTTGCAAAAGTGGGTGTTAGATAATCCCCAACCATCTTCTTTTATCAAATTAAGATGTTTTTTTTAATTTCAACAGCCTCACGAAACATTTTTGGAATGTAACATTGTTTTTTAGCGAGGATTTTAGGCTTATTAAATCTTATGTAATGATTGGTCTTGTCTATGGTATGTCCACACACTGCAGACTTCGATGTACGCCTATGTTTGATATCCGATATGTGTTCCTTAACTCTTTTACCGATGCTCCTCTTTGTTTGACCTATGTATGACAAGCCACAATCGCAGTCAACCTTATATAATCCAACACATTGCAAAGGAATATTACTTTTGATAGGTCTTTCCTTTTAGGTACCCTTGTGGAATTCATTAGAAGATTAATAGTTCAAGTGTTCTTAGTTCTCGTCACTTGACAGTTAATTTCCTTACATCTGTATTTATGTCCTCACTTGTTTAGAAAGAGTTATGTACGATTGTAGTTCCCGTAAATTTTAAACGATGAAAGAGATTTCTTATCAGTTCATTTAAAAGGTTAGAAACCTGTATTTCTTATTAACTAGCTACATAATATATCCAAGTGGGTAACGTAGCGGTGTGACGGTACACCTTCCCTAGCTTAGATTTGAATTCTGACATATAGGTTATTTTTATTCTATGTTTATTTAAGGTTAAAAGTCATAATTGTAAAAGTCATAATTGTATTGGTATTATGTTTTCAAAGAATTTTCGTAAATAAAGAGGATATAAATATAAAAATATTAAAAATAAAATGGCAAGACAAGATATACGAGTATGTTTACCCAATTGTACTCACGATCGTTTTGAAAAGAGTTCACGCTGCAGTTGTTCCATGCTCCTAGTTTATGAGTAATAAAAACTTCGTATGGGATCGTAACTAGTGTCGTATCGTATCGATCATAACGAAAATTGCTAATATTTATATGTCAGTACTGCGGGTTAGTAAATAAATAAAATAATAAACAATATATTATCATTATATTAGCACAGATATTAACTAACAGTGGACGTTCTTTATTTCACTGGTCATGTCATTTTCACACGTATACCAATGTTCCTCTTTCATTCGTTGTATGTATTTAAGAACACCGCAGTGCTGAGTAAACAGTTTAGGTTGCGTTCAAACAGTTAAGAGTCGTTACTAACAGTTTTAAAATATGTGTAGTGTTAATTAATAATATTAAATGCATAGACAACTAACTATGAGGCTGACTGGTTATAAAATCTAAGATAATTAAATGTCTAACTGCTTAATGTATTTGGAGTACAGCTGTAAATCGATAATTTGAAAATGTTAACATTATATTAAGTAGTGAATAAAATTATAATATCTTCGGCTGTTAATTCCTTTTCCTGTAAGGTGTATATTTATGTTTTTACAAATACTTAATAACAACATTTACGAATTTAAATTTATTGAATTTGAAAATATATATAACTCCACCATTGTTCCAAACAAAAATAAATAAATAATTGAACTTAAATTATATTAAAATTTAGATTTTAGAGTATTCGTCCTTAATATGAAAAAAGATGATTCTTACATTACAGTCACTGTACATTACATTTAAAATATGGTTTAATAAACTGAAGACACCTTTCTACGTGACACCTCATAAGCACTCACATGTGTCGCGACACTTGATCTCAAAGCTCTCCAGGTATAAAGCGACAGCAAGCAGTTTGTGTCCAGATCTTAACATTTATATACGTAATTTTATTTTAATTTTCATATACGACATTTCTTTTAATTTAAGTAACTAATCCTAGAACTTGAGTTATAATCTTAGTTATAGTTAAAATAGTTATGTAATAAACATAGTAATGTATATAATCTAGTAATATAAAGTGATATGACTTATGTTACATCATTATACTGTCCTCAATATTATAAAAAAATGTTATTCTGTAAATAAAAACTCTTCTATTAGAGTACACTTTGCGTAACGGAAGATTTCGCAAAAATAAAAGTAACGAACACTAATTACATATAAAGTCATAACGACAATCTATATTCCATACGAAAGATTGTTTCGTAAGCACATGGAAGTATTATACATCACCATGGAAGTATCATACATTCACCTTAAATATAAAAAAAAATATCATTTTGCACCTAACAACTCGTCGTCAGCGTGTTAATTTGATTGCCGCAGCGCGTGCGCGTCGCTCGTTATCCACGGATCAATTATTTGGTACATTTGAGAAGTCCTCTGCTTTAAATAAAGGTCGTTTTTTCGTCAATGAGCACCTTACTTTAAAAAATAAAATCCTCTTCAGTAAAGCCCGCCAACTTGCAAACGAAAGGGGCTACAGATTTGCATGGGTGAAAAGTGGCTGCATTTTTGTTAGGAAATGTGAGCAATCTAAGGTTATACAACTGAGAACAGAAAAGGATTTTTCAAAAATAGCGTGACTAGATTCTGTTATATACAGTTCAGATACCGTTACTTGCCTGTATTTCTGTATTTTTGTATTTGGTCTCTGCAACGCAATTTATAAATTATGTTTAACACAATGTACCCTTTTATCATATTTTTTGCTTTTACCTTTTTTAATGTACATTGCCGTACCTTTTGTAGTTGTTTTTTGTTTATGTTCTATAATTCCATACGTTTACTCTTTTGAGGAGCACGATAACCACCTCATTAACATTTGCATAATCCTCATTCTTGACCATGGTTAATAGAAATAACTTATCCGTTTACTACCAAAACTGTGGAGGGATTAAGAGCAAACTCGAAAAACTAAAACTTAATTTAAGCTCAAGTAATTACGATGTTATTGTATTAGTGGAGACCTGGCTACTGGACTCGATTTTTGATAGCGAAATTAATTCAGATGGTTACGTAATATTTCGACGCGACAGAAATCTCTTAGTTGCAGGCAAAAAGGGGGGTGGGGGCGTATTGGTCCTAGTTAATAAAAGAATAAAAGCCGTCAGAATGACTGAACTAGAAGCACTGGACCTTGAGGAAATGTATATTCACTTTCCATCTCATTCAGATCTTTTGTTAAACGCGTGCTACTTTCCTCCTGTTAGCCCTTCTGCTTCATATAATATTTTTTTCCATAAACTTCAGGATATATACACCAACGGGCTTTTTCTTAATTACTTAATCATTGGAGATTTCAACCTGCCCTACCTTAATTGGTCATCCAGCCCTAATAGCCTATTAGAATCTGCTCACACGGAGCAAACTAAGCTACTCTTACATACGATGGCATTTATGAATTTAAAGCAGACGAATTGTGTGTATAACGACCATTCAAGGCTTTTAGATCTAATATTATCCACTCATTCTATCTATTATTAACACTCCACCAACGGGGCGGTATATGAATATTTTTTTATGTCTGTTACAGTATTACTAAACGTTGCCAAATTTAAGAGTTTTCCCATAAATTTAAATGACCAACTATAATTCACTTCCTTTCATTTTGTCTAAAGGAAATTTAATACTTAGTACTTAACTAAGCTAACAGTTTGGAATGCTTTCAAAACATAATACCATTCAAAACTATATATCTATTATAAGCTATTCACAAATCCAGAAACATAAAATTAAAATATTATATGAACATTCCCAAATCCTAATACTTATGTAACAGTATGCAGCATTAGAATTAAAGATAAACTCATATTCCGTGACATGAGAACGATCTAACGATATGCGACTGTAGCTCTCAAAGTTCTCAGAATAAAGCGACTGCCTGGAGCTAGTAGGAGATTAGAGAACACAGTCGGAATATTTAGAAATATCATTTGGATATTGCCATGTCAATTCATGAAGCTATCGTAGAATAGCATTCTAAATGTAATGTGGAGGTAAATAATAATATAACATAGTATATTCTTAGACTTTCACGAGTAGGTACTACACATTGAAGTAAAACTATTTTTACGGATTTATCTCGCGTATAATTACTTCATTATTAAATTTACATTTTAAATTTAACCCGAGGTTTTGAATGCTTTGCGGCAATCGTGTTCACGGTAAGACGAGATGGAGGTGTCTGTCAGTAATTCAGTTAATTAGTCACCTACCTACAACGGTTTTTCAGTTTGCGGGCGTACAGTTCAGGATTCACGCAAAACACCCTAAGAGTATCTTGAGGTCTTACAGTGTGGTGTCACAGACATGGGATTTTATATTTTTCAAAAATGGGTGTTCGAAAATTCCCAACCATCTTCTTTTATCAAATTAAGATGTTTTTTTAATTTCGCAGCCTCACGAAACATTTTTGGAATGTAACATTATTTTTTAGCGAGGATTTTAGGCTTATTAAATCTTATGTAATGATTGGTCTTGTCTATGGTATGTCCACACACTGCAGACTTCGATGTACGCCTATGCTTGATATCCGATATGTGTTCCTTAACTCTTTCACCGATGCTCCTCTTTGTTTGACCTATGTATGACAAGCCATAATCGCAGTCAACCTTATATAATCCAACACATTGTAAAGGAATATTACTTTTGATAGGGCTTTCCTTCTAAGTACCCTTGCGGTATTCATTAGAAGAATAATAGTTCTAGTGTTCTTAGTTCTTGTCACTTGAAAGTTAATTTCCTTACATCTGTATTTAAGTCCTCACTTGTTTAGAAAGAGTTATGTACGATTGTAGTTCCCGTAAATTTTAAACGATGAAAGAGATTTCTTATCAGTTCATTTAAAAGGTTAGAAACCTGTATTTCTTATTAACTAGCTACATATATCCAAGCAGGTAACGTAGCGGGGTGACGGTACACCTTCCCTAGCTTGGATTTGAATTCTGACATATAGGTTATTTTTATTCTATGTTTATTTAAGGTTAAAAGACATAATTGTAAAAGTCATAATTGTATTGGTATTATGTTTTCAAAGAATTTTCGTAAATAAAGAGGATATAAATATAAAAATATTAAAAATAAAATGGCAAGACAAGATATACGAGTATGTTTACCCAATTGTACTCACGATCGTTTTGAAAAGAGTTCACGCTGCAGTTGTTCCATGCTCCTAGTTTATGAGTAATAAAAACTTCGTATGGGATCGTAACTAGTGTCGTATCGTATCGATCATAACGAAAATTGCTAATATTTATATGTCAGTACTGCGGGTTAGTAAATAAATAAAATAATAAACAATATATTATCATTATATTAGCACAGATATTAACTAACAGTGGACGTTCTTTATTTCACTGGTCATGTCATTTTCACACGTATACCAATGTTCCTCTTTCATTCGTTGTATGTATTTAAGATCACCGCAGCGCTGAATAAACAGTTTAGGTGGCGTTCAAACAGTTAAGAGTCGTTACTAACAGTTTTAAAATATGTGTAGTGTTAATTAATAATATTAAATGCATAGACAACTAACTATGAGGCTGACTGGTTATAAAATCAGATAATTAAATGTCTACCTGCTTAATGTATTTGGAGAACAGCTGTAAATCGATAATTTGAAAATGTTAACATTATATTAAGTACTGAATAAAAATAAAATATCTTGGGCCTTTAGTTCCTTTTCCTGTAAGGTGTATATTTAGGTTTTTACAGATACTTAATAACAACATTTACGAGTTTAAACTAATCGAATTTGAAAATATATATAACTCCACCATTGTTCCAAACAAAAATAAATTAATAATTGAACTTAAATTATATTAAAATTTAGAGAATTTGTCCTTAATATGAAAAAAGATGATTCTTACATTACAGTCACTGTACATTACATTTAAAATGTAGTTTAATAAACTGAAGACACCACTCTACGTGACACCTCATAAGCACTCACATGTGTCGCAACACTTGATCTCAAAGCTCTCCAGGTATAAAGCGACAGCAAGCAGTTTGTGTCCAGATCTTAACATTTATATACGTAATTTTATTTTAATTTTCATATACGACATTTCTTTTAATTTAAGTAACTAATCCTAGAACTTGAGTTATAATCTTAGTTATAGTTAAAATAGTTATGTAATAAACATAGTAATGTATATAATCTAGTAATATAAAGTGATATGACTTATGTTACATCATTATACTGTCCTCAATATTATAAAAAAATGTTATTCTGTAAATAAAAACTCTTCTATTAGAGTACACTTTGTATACGAACACAATACATTTAAAAATAATAGTCTGAAACCGATTTATAAGTTATTGATTTATTAGCCATGTATCTTTTTAACCTTTTAAAATAAATGGGTACTACAATCGTATATATATTTCTTTCTAAACAAGTGAGCTAATAAATCCGGATACAAGGATATTAACCGCCAAGCGGCAAGAACCAAGAACCCTAGAACTATTAATCTTCAAATGAATTCTACCAAAATACCTCCCTTTCCTTGCTCTCAGTATCTACTAACATATTTGTTACTAGTTGCTAATTATTCTTAGGGTAAGTGGTTTTTTTTCAGTATCGATATATTACTTTTAAACAATTATTAAATGTAAATAAAAAACCTATACGGACAGGGATTCGAAACCGCGATCTCTGAGAAACCGTTCAATGGCCATGTTTTTCATTCTATTGTTATTTAAATTTTAAATAAGGTTAACATGGCATACATGTTAATAGATATTTTCAAACATGGCTATATATATATATATATATGAAAAATATCTATAAACATGTGTTTATAGATATTTTTTAATATAACCTAAACGAAACACTCTATTTCAAAACACTTTTTACATTTTCTATAAAGGGCTTTTATCCCATTTTTGAGTGCGGTGTTTTAAAGCTGTAGGTATCTAGATGCCAAGATGGTTTACGGCTATATTTGCTAGCAATAAAAGCATTGGTAAACTTACTTACTTCAGTGGCTCAGTGACTCGAAATACAAAAATAATTTGGTTCAATTAATATTTAATGTATACAATAGTGTTATAGAAATCCCAATAGACTATTTGAATTTATAGTTTACCAACAATAGTACCTGTACTTGCTCGAGCGAGCAAACTATTACCGCTCAATGAGTTCTGGTCTTTAGTTCACTATCATCTACTATTTACTAGTACAGACTTATGCAATAGATTTAAAAGTCCTAGACAAAACAAAATAATTACGTATATGAAGTGGAAAATATATACAACCTACACATATGTTGATTAAGTTGGTAACATTGATCGTCAAACAAGACCAACTTAATTTATAGGTTATAGTCATCTATGTCATACTACATAGATGACCTAGGAAGTCAGCAGTTTTGTCTCATAGCGTCGTGATAAGAGGATAACGAGTTTCTTCTGATAAGAATCATTCCTGGCCAAGCTTAGAGGATCACCTGAAATTGAAGCCTAGATCTGCTACAAAAATTATTGCTTTACTGTATATAACGATATTATTATCAAACCATTGAATTTAATGTTTTAATCAAGATGCCTAATCAAGATGATTTAAATATAATTGTACAAAATGATCTACTAATCAGTTTATATCCAATTTACTTTACACTAAATATTTTTCTACAGTGTGGACATTTATCGCATTATGCAATTTTAAATATACGCTTTATTTTTTGTTGAAAAGAAAAATAAATGGTATCCAATCTTTTGCAAAAGTTTTTTAGATTAAATAAAAAAACAACCGCAATTAAAACTGACTGTAAAATTTGAGACATTAACAAAAAAGCAGACACAATTTATTTATATATTTTATTCTTTGGCAAAATAACGATAAAGAAAAAGGTGGTGGAATTAACCATAGGTATTATTTATTTCACAGGAATAATTGAACGCGCTATTTCAATATTGCTCAAATGTGAAACGATTTGTATTAGCCGTTTACGAATAGTAATATTGCATTATAACGACACATTATTTAATACAATTTATCATCTAATCTCTTCAATGATCTGATCGTAGAGTTTTATAAAAATAATTACAATATTGCAATACTCTAGTGCGATAACTTTATTTCATCATCATCCAAAATAGTAATTGTAATCAAATCATAATCTATGACTACCGCTAGAATAAAAAAAAATATTTAAGAAAACATTAATAATATTTTCTTAAACATGCGCGAAAATAATGTCATTACCTTTGAATAAAGAACACGCGAAGTATCATATCTCCGTAGACTGAAAAACCAAAATCTCTTTCGGGCGCATTTTTTGAATTTGGAACGAAGAGCGCGCCGGCAATGTTGTATGAAACGGTGTGCTGTTTGAATTTAAAACTCTTTCATCTATCGTACACATTGCGTTCTCGTGGCTGTATAGCCACAGATACGTTAACTTTTCGGAAAAAACTAAAAAAAAATGGCGGTAAAGCGGAGATCGTTGTAATTTTGTTAATAAGTAATTAAAATAAGTTGCAATGATTCTGAAAGTGAAAATGAAATGAACATTGACTGCACTCCACCAGATTTATGATCGAAAATCTAAATTAGCTTTGGAAAACCTGCTTCCTTGGAGTGCCGTCAATGTTCATTTCATTTTAAATTTCAGAATCATCGGAACTCATTTAAATTATTTATTACCAAAATAACAACAAACTCCGCTTTACGGCCATTATTTTTAGTTTGTGCCGAAAGATAAACGCATCTATTGCTATACAGCCACGAGAACGCAATGTGTACGATAGATGAAAGAGTTTTAAATTCAAACAGCACTCCGTTTCATAAAACATTGCCGGCGCGCTCTTCGTTCCAAATTCAACGAATACGCCGGGAAGTGAGTTTGGTTTTTCAGTCTGCGTAAATATGATACTTCGCGTGTTCTTTATTCAAAGGTAATGACATTATTTCCATGCATGTTTAAGAAAAATACTATATATGCCTCGGCCGAAATGGCAATTGCCTGTCTCGTATCATTGATTTTTTTTTGTATGTCTATACTGCTAGCCCTGTTGGCTATTACAGCGTCACCGGCGTATCATTGAAGTCCTCGCCTGCGGCTCGGCCTTCAAACTCATACTCTACCTGCAATTGCCTATTTCGCTGCCTTTGCAGTAATGTAATACTATTAAGAAAACTGTTTTGACAAAAAGACAGTGACAGTCAATTATAATAAATTGCTGTATTGTATAAACTTAGAAAATATTTAAAAATAAATAAAATATTTTTTTACATTATTTCATTTTGCTATTAATTGAGTCATTTTAAAGTAAGTCACTCAGACTTGGACTTTTTATAATAATTATATATTTTATTTTTATTTTTTTCTTAAAAATTTTGTTGTGATTTTCTGTTGTTTTTATTATTATTATTGTTTTGCACGCCTACCACAACCTCTCCTGTACTTCCTAAGGTTGGTTGGTAGAGAATGTCTAAGTGGCATTAAGCCCGCCTTTTGTACATTTTTTTTATTTTGTGCAATAAAGAATTTAATAAATAAGTAAATAAATAAATAACTTGCCCCAAAATAAATAAAAGTAAAAAAACTAGTAAAGCTTAGCATTAACATGAAATTTTTCATAGAACTATTTTGTATATATTTGTATCTAAGACGTGGAGTTTACAACCCAAGGAATGATGGACTTTAACTAGCATAAAATGAAGAACAACAACCTTGCACTTAGAGCCTCGCTCTTGTTTATGTGCTTGATACACGGCAAAATAATTAAACAGTTTGAATTAGGCCTTCCAATCCCGGAATACCGCGATCTCGGCATTGCGGGATGCCGCGTCATTTTCCGATCCCGGGCGCGGGATCCGCGCGGGATTAGCGAGACTGAAAAGCCCGAAGAAACCGAAAGAGCCTTTTCTGCTGCCGGCTATATTGTGTCCAAAATACGCAGTATTTTGACAGACGACACTTTAGATATGTTGTGTTTCCTTCCCAAATATTTTCAATTGAAATTTGACCAAATAACTAGATAATTATAAAGTTTTAAATAATTATATGGATTTTCAGCTGAAAATGAATTTTGTTGATTTTTTAAATATTTTTCCGGGTTTTCTTAAAAAATATAGATTTTTTTGTCTTTTCCAGTATTTGTTATTGAGTTTTTTTTTATAAATAAACAGTGTAATTTTATTGATCTCATACTAATAGTACCTAATGCTTAATTAAATATGGAGTTAGTTGATTAATTCATTATTATTTGCGTTACATAAATATGAATATTTTTAGTATTCGGAATCCGATCCGAGAAATACCAAGATCCCGCGGAATTGAAAATTTGTAGTCTCGCAAATATCGAGATTGAATGCAGGCTGCGGGATTGGAAGCCCTAGTTTGAATTGCTGAAAAAAACACAAACTTGTATTATTATTATAACATTCTCAAATCCAAATATATATCTAACAAAATGCAGTATTAAAGTAAAAAGATAAACTCATATGACGTGACATGAGAACGATCTAACGATATGCGACTGTAGCTTTCAAAGTTCTCAGAATAAAACGACTGCCTGGAGCTAGTAGGAGATTAGAGAACACAGTCGGAATATTTAAATATATTATTTTAGATATTGCCATTTCATTTTATGCCAATTCATTAAGCTATTTTACAATAACATTCTAAATGTAATATGGAGGTAAACTCAAACAATATCATAGCAAGTAATTGAATTCCATTTAAATAGTCAGCTTTAGATATTTGCTGTAAATAATATGATACTTACAATAAAAAAAAAAACAGTAAGGATTATTTTGCTTTAAATTTATGATATACGTCACTTGATTTGATGCAATTTAGAAAAATAGAATAGACGAAGACGTAGATATAGACGCTCTTAGACAGTTTCATATGGAGTATTTTTAAATCGTACTCTTATAGAATTTATAATATTATTTCAATACATGAAATAATTGTAAAATTAATAAAGTTTATATGTTTTTCTTCTTACACATTATGTTAACTAAAATGGTAATTGTCGAATTATTTATCTCATAATAATTACCGAGTCATTTTAATAATGACAAAGGATGTAATCTTTTATACAATATTAATTTTAAATGTGTTGTTAGTAACCTGGTATCCTCGTAGAATTCATTAGAAGATTAATAGTTCAAGATTCTTGGTTCTTGTCACTTGGTGAATATCCTTGCATCTGTATTTATGACGTCACTTGTTTAGAAAAAGATATGTACAACTGTACTTCCCTTATATGTTAAAGGATTAAAGAGATTTTTTATCAATTCAATTGAAAGATTAGAAACCTGTATTTATTATTAACTAGTTACATATATCCAAGCGGGTCACGTAGCGGTGTGACGGTTCGCTTTCCCCGTCTTGGGTTTGAATTCTGACATATAGATTATTTTTATTTTATATTTATTTAAGATTAAAATAATTTAAAATCTGTTTTAATATCTGTAGTTAACAATATAAGAACAAGTAAACTTTTATTTCTTTAGTAAAGGCCATACTGCGTCTTCAACACTACATAAATATTAGGATGTAGGTGCTCGCTAAGGTGGGCATTTTTGAGATCCTCAGGGGATTAAATAAGAATAACATATTGTATGTCAGTTTATTTTGGCGGTATTATGTGAAGAATTTAAATATTAAAAAAAAAAGTCCTATATTACTACCACAATAATTACATCATTTTATGTTAGCTGATATTTATCTAATTTTAATATACTTATGTATAGATATTTCTGTTTTTCTTTTTTGACATTCTCATACAATTTAAAATTTATAAAAGGATGCCGTCTTTGCTCGTCACACAAGTACTGCGCGTATACTTCATATACCATTGATGATGGAACCCAAGACACAGTATTATCTGCATTTGTCATATTTTTGTAAACGACACCTAATTATAAAAGTTGTAGAGAAGATTGTAAAAGTCGTAATTGATAGTGGTATTATGTTTACAAAGAATTTTATTTGTAAAAATATTAGAACATATGTTTACCCGATTGTACTCACGCTCATTTTGAAAAGAGTTCACGCTGCAGTTCTCCCATCCTAGTTTATGAGTAGTAAAAATTTCGTATGGGATCGTAACTAGTGTCGTATCGTATCGGTCATAATGAAAATTTGCTTATATTTTTATGTAAGTACTGCGGGTTAGTAAATATATAAAATAAAAAACAATATATTATTATTATTATAATGGTACAGATATTGACTAACAGTGGACGTTCTTTATTTCACTGGTCATGTCATTTTCAAACGTACACCAATGTTCCACTTTCTTTCGTACTATTTATTTAAGATCACCGCAGTGCTGAGTAAACAGTTTGAATTGTGTTCAAACAGTTTAGTGTTGTTACTAACAGTTTTAAAATAATGATATCAGTAGAGGGAGTTAGACGAAGATACAAACACATAGAAATACATATTATAAATCTTGAGAATATATTTAATAAACGACCAAACTCAGAAATACAGACATCTTTGCTCATCACATACATACCATAACCCATAAAACACCAGACCGCCGGATAAGCCAGCAAGAAGACTGCCGAGGGACACCCTCCCTTCCCCTTCCCATACAACTCTTGACTCATGAACCGCTACCTCGGTCGCTGGTCACCTAAGCCGGCCCTCCCCTCATGGGGTCTCACCTGGCTTGGCTGACGGCCGCGGTAGCCCACCGCTCATCCCTCGCCCCGATTAACCGGGACACAACTCCAAGTGCTAACAGCACCATCAAGGACACGGCTATAGTCATAGGCGTCGAGAGACACCATGGAAAGAGGGCATCGCTCTCCATAGGTCTATCTCCCCTCTCGACTCACGGGGCTGGAGAAAGCAACATCATGAACATGCCTGTCCTTGTCGGGAATCGAACCCGAGCCGCGTTGCGCCGCAATACGTTAGGCATCTGCGCTAACCACTCGACCAATGTAACGGGGTGGTTTAAAATATTTGTACAATGTTAATTAATTAAATTTAATATTTTAAATGACATCGAATATAATAATACATCACCTTGATTTACCTAAAATAATTAAGATGTAATGAATAAAGTGTAATTTACATAAAAAAAATCATGTCAATAAGTAACATAGATAATAATGTTGAATGCTTATAACTTTCTTGTAAAACTGTTGATATATGACCGGTTCTATGTAATATCGATAAGAGGAATAAAGATTTTGTTCTGAAACAGTGTAGAACTTTTTAACCTTAATAACAGTATTTTATTTAAATATGAACACAACTTTTAATATAATAGTCTGAAACCGATTTATAAGTTATTGATTTAATGGCCATGTATCTTTTTAACCTTTTAAAATAAATGGGAACTACAGTCATATATATCTCTCTCTAAACAAGTGAGCTAATAAATCCGGATACAAGGATATTAACCGTCAAGCGGCCAGAACCAAGAACTCTAGAACTATTAATCTTCAAATGAATTCTATCAAAATACCTCCCTTTCCTTGCTCTTAGTAGCTACTAACATATTTGTTATAAGTTGTTAATTACTCGTAGGGTAGGTGCATTTTCTTGCAATCGATATATTAATTTTAAACTACTATAAGGACTATAGAATCATAAGTAAACCTATACAGACCGGGGTTCGAATCCGCGACCTCTGAGCAACCGTCTCATCGCCATTTTTTTCATTCTATCGTAATTTGAATTTTAAATTAGGTTAATATGGCCGTACATTTCTATAGATATTTTTCAATTTAATCTCCGTCTGTTTCAAAATACTTCTTATATTTACAATAAAGGGCTGTTACGTGTCGTTTTTGTTTTGGAAATTTTTGTTTACGGCCACCTTCGTTTCATAGTCACTGGAAATCTCCGCCCTCGAAGTTCTTTTTTCAAATTGGAAAAGAGAAAATAATTACTAGGAGCTCGTTTTGGACTGTAGGGTGAGATGTTGACAATATAATATTAGCAACACAGTGCTTTACTTACAAGTGGCAAGAGTTACTTATAAGTGTCGAGATCCTTCAATGTCCCAGGTCACTCTATTTCTCCTATTTGTGATTACTGGCTTATTTATGAATACATCACAGAAAACCGTTTTGTGTAGAACATTAAACTTAACATTTTTACTCTAAGGTAATTTAATAACGTAGGTTAGGAATTAGGCAAATTCCATTATAAACGGCGTTAAATAGCGTTTGGAAGTTTGTATAGAAGTTGAGTATTATGTCCTTTTTGCTTACAAACAAAAAATAGACCTTTTGTTACATTTACTTAATTTTAAAACTAATTATATTTTTTAATGGAGTTACGATTCATTATTATGTAAACCATTTAGTGTTCACAAATGCCACCCTTGTTTTTATTAAAATTAAAATTCAAAATTCAAATTCAAAATATCTTTATTCAACTAGGCATTTACACGCACTTTTAATTGTCAATTACATTAAATTGGTCAGTATAGTCAGTCTGTGAGTAAGCTACCACCAGTTCGGAATGCTGTTCTGCTGAGAAGAGCTGGTCAGAAACTCAACTCAATGTTTGACTTATACATTATAAAATCAACCCTGCAAATGAGTCAATGACCCAAGTTCCACACATTTCGATCAACCAAAAACTCTTGAATGTTATAGTCAAATTTATTTAATAATATACCTTTAATTTTAGTTTTGAAACCAAGAGAAGGAAGATCTAAGATATCTTGTGGTACTTTATTATATATGCGTATACTCAAGCCCATGAAGGATTTCTTAACTTTTTGAAGTCGAAATTTATGCGTTACGAGCCTATTTTTATTTCTTGTATTGATAGTATGTCTGTCGCTGTTTTTTTATAGTCATTTAAATTTTGGCATATATATAGTAAGTTATTAAAAATGTATTGAGAAGCGACCGTAAGAATACCGATTTCTTTAAAAACATCTCTTAGGGAGTCTCTAGCTTTTAAGTTACAAATAGCCCATATAGCTCGTTTTTTAAAATAAATATAGAATTAATTTCGGCAGCGCTGCCCCATAATAAGATACCGTAAGACAATATACTGTGAAAATAACTAAAATAAACGAGTCGAGCCGTATTAACGTCTATTAATTGTCTTACTGTTTTAATTGCAAAGACGGCTGAGCTAAGTTTGCTTGCGAGTGCCGAGAGATGGGGGTTCCACGGGAGCTTTTTATCTAAATTTATACCTAAGAAAGTTGTCGAGTCAGTCAGTTCTAACACTTCATTGTTAAGGAATAAACTACAATTTTGACTTTTTCCATTAGGAAGTGTGAATTCCATGCATTTAGTTTTCTTAGTATTTAATACCAAATTATTAATTTCAAACCAATGAAGAACACGTGACAGAGCACAGTTAACTTTGTCAAAATTAGCTTTATTACGATCAACTTTAAAAATAAGTGAGGTTCATCAGCAAAAAGTATAATGTAACGTAGTCCTTTCACGTAAAAGAGCAAATCATTAATATAGAGTAAAAATAAGAAAGGGCCTAGAATAGATCCTTGTGGAACACACATATTTAGGTGAGATCCAACCGATTTACAATTATTTACATCAACCGTCTGAACTCTTTGATTCAAGTAAGAGGCAATAAGCTCAAGCGCAGCACTACGCACACCATAGTGATTAAGTTTGCAAAGTAATGTTTGATGGTCCACGCAATCAAAGGCTTTACATAAATAACAAAACACTCCGATTGCATTCTGTGACTTTTCCCATGCGTCGTAAATGTGCTTAAGAGGCGCGGCACCCGCATCAGTTGTTGATTTGCCTTTAGTGAAACTATATTGTTCACTATGCATGATTTCATTGCTATAAACAAATTCTGACATTTGGTTTAGTATAATTTTTCGAAGATTTTACTTAAAGTAGGTAAAATAGAGATAGGTCTATAATTTCCGGGTTCTAGTCTATCGCCACTTTTGAACAAAGGAACTACTTTACTATTTTTCATTAAATCTGGGCAAGTACCGGTTTCAATACATTTGTTAAAAATTAAGGATAATTGTGGAGCAATATCATTTATAACACTTATTAGTAATTTTACTGACATACCCCAACGATCACCGGTTTTTTACATATTTAGATTTCTAAAAGATTTAACAATTTCATATGATGTAACAGGTTTAAAAACAAAACATTTATTACTGACTCTTACGTTATTCGTCAATTCGACGATTGCATCACATGGTGAAGAATTTAAATTACGCGTGACTGTTAAAGGAATTTCGTTAAAAAAAGTCTCAAAAATAGCCGCAACATTTGAATCTGTATTTATTTCAATATTATCAATTTTTAGCTTAATAGGTCTATTAGCAGCCCTATTTTTCCCAGAATATTTACGTAATCTTATGGAGTTTGTTATATTAGTAGATAAATAAAGTCTTTCTTAGCAGTAAGTCTAGGAAATTAAAATATTTAAGTAAAAAAATACTTATGTTAATAATCTATTTATCTTTAATGGTACTGATAATGATCTACTGTAAAAGTGGAAATTCAATTTATTTCAGTAACAATTTTACCTTAATTATAAATAATTACCTAAATTTGATTAATGATATTTCATGTTATTGAAGTTAGTTTAAAAAGAATAGCTTGTGACGATATAATAATCAAGTCTAATACCTATTTGAAATATATTTCTTAAACTCTTTTTATATTAATGCAATATATAATATATTTATGTTGATGTGATTCTGTAATGTTTAGTTGTACTTTTTTAAGTTCCGCGAACAATAGGTCAACTTTATTAAACATACTCTATTATTATATACAACACATGTTGTTACATAAATTCTTCTTTATTTATCATTTGAAAAAAGATATCTTAATTTGAGTTTGTAACTTGATTTTTAAAAATTAAATATCACATTAAAATTAGAAATAGATCCAATTTAATATAGCAACTAACTAATCAATGTATAAGCTTTGTAAATTAATAAACATATTTTATGCTTATACTTTTACATGTATACAAGGATACATATTGATAAAACAAAATATAATATATTCACTTAATAAATATAGCCAATCAAATATATAACATTTTAAACAAAAAAATTGTATACATCGGCTTGTATCCCACGATAATGAGGCAGCAATATCAGAAGCTGAATCAGAGGTGTTGACAAAACTGATACTGGAATTCAGTAATAGATTGTTAATAAACTACTAAGAAGAGTACAGCTACATACAAATAAGCCTCAAAGTTAATAAGAGTTCATAGTAAACATTAATCGCGTGACACGCCATAATATACCCAACGAGCTACCTACTTAAAAGTTCTCTAGGAAAAAAGCTTGCAATTAGTCTGTCCCTCCTAAATGATAAATTTGCAATGCAAGCTATGAATAAGAACAGTTTATTAGAAAAAAATTAAATGTTAATATTTATATTTGTGCAATTATTAAGGTGCATAGTCACAGTTTTATTAGGGCCGTCTGTTATAGTTGTAGTTTTATTAACTACAGCTTAAGAGTTTGAAATGTCAGACAACGGTTCTTCTTGGCGTTCGAAATTCAAGAATAAAACATTCTTCAACAACAATCAACAATCCCGGAGGGAATATAGCAGTGTTTTAATCCCGGTTTTTCGGTTTTGGGTAATTTCACTCTCTTCTCTTATTCTTTTCTCAAGTATTTTTTCCCACACATCGTATGTGACATAAGCTTTATGCCTCGGTAGTTATTGCAATCCTGAACATCACCCTTGTTTTTAAAGATGGGCACTAGCGTACTACTGCACCATTCATCCGGTATCGTGTTCTCGTGCAGCAACTTACCAAAGAATAAAGTCAGCCACCTCCTTCCATCCGCATCACACAATTTTCACACTTCGATTGGTATTTCAGCTGGTCCCACCGCTCTTCCATTCTTCATACTCCTTACGGCCATTTTCACTTCTTCCTCACAAATTTCCCTTACCAGACCTATGTTTAACGGCGAATCTTCTAATACTCTGTCCCAATCATTTTCTTCATTCATCAGCCTTACGAAGTATCCCTTCCTGCGATCTTTTATCTCCTCACCATTCATCAATACCCTTCCACTATCGTCTTTTATGCACTTAATATGTGAAATATCTCTCGCATTCTTCTGCCGTGCTTTAGCTAATTTAAAGAGTCGTTTTTGGCCTTCAGGGCACTCTAGCGACTTGTAAATGTCGTCTTGGTTTGCAGCCTTTGAGGTCGCAACAACTCTTCTAGCTATTTTCTTGCATTAACTTAAATTAAATGATGAATATATAAGAATAATCCTCTTTCATTAAAACCAATCCAATATTAATATTGTTTGTTAGTATATAACAAGGGGGATATCAGAACATATATTATATGTTATATTTTAAGACAAAGCTAAAAAAAGTGTCCATTTACATTATATACAACTCTTCGGTTCTTGAAATGCAGTTACCCGCCGATATATATTACATGTGATATATAGAGACAATGTTATTGCAACTTATTACATATAAACTGCTTTGGAACTCTCTATCTGTTTAGTTACTAAGAAAATAGGATGAGTGCACGTAATTCGTAATGTCATAAATAATTAGTTTCATAACTCTGTATAAAATATTTAAAAAAACGAATTAAAAAAGTTTATACAAGATGTCATAAAATTTGCCGCTTGTCAGGTGCTTATTTATTTTCTTAGAAATTTATCTTAAAGAGGAAAAATATTTTTAAACGGAGCCTTTACAAAAATACCAAGTTTTTAAGGAAATTGCATGTTAATGCATTACTAAGCTCAGCGATTAAGTAAAATAAAATATACTTATATTCTGTGAAAGTATAATTAAATATTTAACTTCGGAATAAATTCACTACTCGCCCGTGAATTTTGAACGAACTCATTTTTTTAAATTCTTTGTTATTATATTTATTAATATTGACTATTTTAAGTAAAAAACAAAGATGATACCTTTAATCAAAGGAAAAATATACATTATACTAAGATCTAATACCACGTTTTGTAAGTTTATATATATATTATAATCTATATTAACATTTAAATATTAATTTAAAAATATATATATATATATATTCTAAGTATTATTTTTTAAATCTAACAGGGCTATGGCATAATAAATTTGAATTACCAAATTATCTTTTCAGTTCTTCAGAGTTATAGCCGCTGAAGGTAATACAAGCGCCGCAGCCGAAGGCACCAAATTAGCGCTCACCAAAGATCCAATACCAATACTACAAAACACCAATATTATGAAAATAAAACACCAATACTAAACACCAATGTTATAAAAATAAAATAAAGAAATGATAATTAAAAATTAAATATATAAGAAAAAAATATATGTCGAAACTGTTATATTCACACATTATTCCCGACCTATACTTGTGTACGTGTGCTTAATCCAGATTTGTCTATGTAGTGGTGCAATGTGCTATGGTTATATCAGGTTTGTAAACGCGTTCTTAACTAAAACATTAAGTTTAAATTATCTACCATTAATTGTAGACGGTGAAATTACACTCATCGTCGGTTTTTAATCCACTTAAGATCAGTTTGGAACTTGAGGAAACTAGTTATAGGAAGAGAAGAATAGTTTTATACAGTACAGTAGCATCATAAAGCGAGGAATTCCGCGAAGAAATAATTGAAGTTTGGTACAAAGTGAGCTTGTATAAACTTCAAACATTGTTTGTAAGTTATTTTTATTGAGTTTCATTTATAGGGTGGATCGGTTTTAAGATGTTTACTACGTCTTGCTAAAAGCAATAAAACGAAGATTTTGTAGAATTTTTATATTTTTGAGGAAAATAAATATATATTCTTAAAATAGCTCTATAGTATTTTGTTGTAGTTAGATTCATTTCTTAATCTATTATATAATTGACATGTGAATTGACAGACCCCACTTATAACTTTACTTCACCTACTGAATCTAACACAAATCATAGAATAAAAATGGAAATACTATCAAATCTAAAATTTCAAATCGTTTTCAAATCCTCCGTGGTACAGCTGTCTTACTCTGAATGAAATATAACTAACGAAATTTCTTAGCAATCTGAAGATAGAACGTCTAAAGTACGTTTTGTTTCTTAGATATATTTTATTTACTCCAATGGTTGCAAGTAGGAATTCTGATAATAGATATATATTTTTATTATAATATAATAATAATATTTCATAGTATATCAAAGCATGATTAGATGTAAATAATTCGACACAACGTTACATACTAATATAACATACATACTAATCGGTGTGGATCGACCCGAGTCAAATTAATGTGGCCAAATAGAAGATTGCCCTTTGCCCCATCCACTACGTAGCAAAAACATTTAACATTTTTCGGTGAAAAGACTAATTGTACACTTAGGACTAAATAGAGAATTATAAAGACGTTTTATATTTGATCCACATAATTATAGTATGAGGTTAGGAATTTAGTATAGTCAAGTTTTTTCAAATGAAATAAATAACCAACAAAAGTTAATTTATAATTTAACCTTGCATGATATTTATTTATGGTTAATATGGATTAGATAAAAATATTTTACCCTTTTGTCTATTATTTACAAATAATTGTACAGAGAGTACAGGATACCTCTCATTTTCCTTTTCTTTATCTCTGGATATTTACCTCCTCTTCAAAGATGAAACGCTTTAGAAACTCTTGTGCCGCTGCCAGTAACAAATATCCTACCGGTAAGTCATACAATCCTGATAATGTCCGTTGTTCGAGTGACACCTATTAATAGGAAAATAAATAAAACTCGATGATAATAACTATTTATGTTCAATGCTAGTACAAGTTAAGTCCATATTTTTGAATTATTTAAATTTTTTCATTTATTAAACGTGGAATTCATGATATACCGAAAAAGATTTGGAAATTAATTGACAAGAAACTGGAAGAATATACTTAAAAATATTGTAATTATATGTAATAGTTTTAGTTTACTCATAACTTAACTTCTCACGATTTTCATATGTGCGCACATATACTGCTACTCATTTTTGTACTCTCCTTTCACAGGTCTGCTGGTATCTCTACCATTTCATTTTGACATAAGTAGTGCCTTTGTACAAATCCATGTTAAAATATGTTTTAATAAGTATTCTATGTGTACATACATGTTAAATAAAAAAATAAATAAAATCATTAGTTTTTAGAAAAATTGTACGTTTTTATAATATTGATGATCGACTAACCTGGATATCACGTAAGAACCAGGTAGAATCTTCCTATAACCTAAGTAAAAGTACAGTCACGCTCAGATGAGTTCTATTTTATTGTTATTGTTTAAGTCAGAATAGAGAACACAATATTTAGTGAGTGACAGCTGGAGATGGGACTGGCTAGTGACTGTACGCTACATTGTGATATGTTTCGTTGAAACCGACCTGATTATTTCTTATATTATGTACATTGTCTTGAGATAATATAAAATAAAAATATTTTTGATGTCACTTGCATTGTATTTTAGCACTAGCTGTGCCTGCGACTTCGTACCCGTAGATTTCGATTTTGATAAAAAGTACCTTTTTTACTTAGCAATGTTTGTAAAAACTATTAACCTTCAAACTGATAAGCAGCAATGGTACGACAATAACATATTATTAACTTCTTTATTTGTTAACCGATTGTTAAAAAAAACAAAATATAAAGTGAATTTCATGACAATATATTCCCGATAACTGCATCCAAATTGATTAATCCGTTTCTGAGATTAGCGTACACAAACATACAGACATACAGACGAACAGACAAAATACAAAAACATTGTTTTGGGTTCTCTTGTTCTTATAAAGCCGTATAATTATATAGCCGATCTTGTTCTTATATAGCCGATTTAATTTCCCCATCCCCGTTCCATTACCGGACGTTCCGTCGCACGGCGGGTATCCATCCCTACGTTGTGGACACTCCACCTGTCCGAACGAAGCGCTATGCTTCTTCTTTTTAGTGCGTACAGCGAAGGACTGGAACAATTTGCCTGCGTCGGTATTTCCGGCCAAATATAATGTGGGTGTCTTCAAGAGGAGAGTGAATAGGCTGCTAGGTTAATGCGCGTTACCACCAATGACTACATTTCACTTACCACCAGGTGGAATGTAGTCAAGCATTAACCTAGTTTTGTATAAAAAAAAAAATAGTGATATATGCTCGTTCCTTCTCCGTATCAGAAGATACCTTTGGTCAGTTACAGACCGGTACTATTACTCACTTTTATAAACATGAAATATATCATCCTAGCATCCCTATTTACAAAAAACGATCGATCGCAAAAAAGTAACGATTACGTTACGTAGTACCATAGCCTCCATTTTAGGGAGTGTCTTATATCTCTGTCCTCAGATTACCAAAATTTGCAGATTTTTTTGTGATAGTATTATAATATTATATTAAGTATTAATAAACACAACTTTCACCTTATTACAGTTTGTGCCCAAGAATGTATAAAAGAATATCCGTCTCCTTTATAATTTTAATTTGAATCAACTGAATATTATAATGGTATGTTTCTATAGAGCGTAACTGAAGTTCAACAACTGTGCAACTATCGTCAATAGAAAACTACTCGTAACTGTAGAAACGACGTGCGAACTAAATACTACATGTCACTTAGACATTACGATCTTTATTATATTATGTGACTAGACTATTAATTTAAAACATTTATCACATGAGGTTGTTCTAATGGCCTACCATTCAAAAACTACCTTTATATTTTGAATAGTGAACTAGGGTTATTATATCTTCTTTATTTTTATAGTTATCATACAATCAAATGAACATATGAATTGAATAATATATCATTGTATTTGCTTCATTTATTAAAACTGTAATATGAATAAAGATTATAAGAAGGTGTCATAAGTGCCAATATATTTTATTTGCCGCCAACATTTATATGACACATAACAAGATTTCTTGAAATTGTTGGCTTGTAAACTGCTGCAAAACTCGTATATTGATCAGAAATGATTTTATAATAATTAAAGACAAAAAAAAATATATTATGTAAAACAGATTGTTTTCGCATTAACAAATTACACTTTATGAATCTGCAATTTTATTGAATATATTTTAAGCTCACTCAATTTTACTATCAAGTAAAGTAAATACAAAAAGTTGTTACTAATTATTAAGAAATAGGATAGGTAATAAATACGTATTTTGACTGCTAATTTGAAAGATAAAGTTGACCATCCTTTGAGGAATAGAAGAGATGTAGCAGAGAACACGGTGAAAGAAATGTGTGAATAGTAAACCGACATATACACACACATATACACACACACACGCACACCATCTTACAAAATTGCAAAGTAATTAGTTTCTAAGCTATCATAGCAGATAAGTCAGATTACAATTACTTAACTAATCTAAATATTAGGTTGGGAATTATGTTCTTAACATTATTAGGAGATAAGATTTTTACTAACTTTCAGCCTTTGACCATGGCCGGTGCAACCTGGTCGAAACGTCAGGCAAATAAAAGATATGTGATACCTATTCTTACGCGTTAATTCTTGATTTCTTAAATAATAATATGATAGGATTTTTTTGAACACAGGCCAGGATATAAAATAAAAAAGTACTAATAGGGATACAATAGCCCTTGTCTATTTAAGAAGGATTTAGTGTAATGTTTCATTGTGTTCTTAATTTACATTATTACATCTTATGCAGTTTGGCAACTCTTAGCGATACTGAATACAAAACGTTGAATTTCTATTGTATTCTTGGATCTTGAACCGAATTCTGGAGATGATTTGTAATTGTTTGTCTTAAATTTTAAAGTACTATTTACATATTTAATAAATATTCTTGTAAAACAATTACATGTTAAATAAAAATAAAGCTCTTATATTAAAGTTTTGTGAGAAAATAATCAATATATGTCGTAAGCTATATTTCTTTCTTTCATTTTATATGTAAAGCTAAACATTACTTTATATATTGAACGCCCAGTCAGTTAATAATATCATTGAGGATGCAATATTGGAATATATTATATTAGATCTTCCGGCTAAGAGCTAAGAATTGATGAGTCAGTGAGTGAGTCAGAGAAACCCTCTCATCCGAAAAACCCTCCTTTCCTTGGAAGTTCATAGGTCGAGTGGGCAAGATGGTATATCTCCAGTTGTGCTACGAACATGTGCCCCTGAGTTGACACCAGTGCTAACGCGTCTATTTCGGTACTCCTACTTGAAAGGCGTAGTCCCGGTCTCATGGAAGCGTGCCCTTGTCCATCCGATCCCTAAAAAAGGTGATAGCTCGGACCCAGCTAACTACAGACCTATCGCCATTACCTCTCTTCTCTCCAAAGTAATGGAGAGCATCATCAATAAACAGCTCCTAACCTACCTCGAGGATCACCAGTTAGTCAATGACCGGCAATATGGCTTTCGTCATGGTCGATCGGCTGGTCATCTTCTGTTGTATCTTACACACCGTTGGGGAGCTGTTATTGAAAGCAAGGGAGAGGGTCTGGCAGTTAGTCTGGATATGGCGAAAGCCTTTGATCGTGTATGGCATAGGGGGCTTCTTTCGAAGCTACCTTCCTATGGGCTTCCCGAGAGTTTATGCAAGTGGATCACCAGCTTCCTCACTGGGCGGAGCATACAGGTCGTTATCGACGGTTTTTGCTCGGACCCTAAGCCCGTGAACGCTGGTGTACCCCAAGGCTGCGTGCTATCCCCAACATTGTTCCTCCTGCACATCAATGATATGCTGGATATCACCAACATACATTGTTATGCGGATGACAGCACTGGGGATGCGGTATATTCCGGCCGTGCAGGTCTCTCTCGGGAAAACGTCGACGAGTGCCGAAAGAAACTTGTGTCTTCTATAGAGACTTCCTTGGGGCTGATCTCTGAGTGAGGTGAACTGAACCACGTACAGTTCAATCCCCTGAAGACACAAGTTTGCGCGTTTACCACTAAGAAAACTCCATTTGTCGTATCACCGCTCTTCGAGAGCACTCCCCTCATTGCCTCGCCAAGTATCAAAATACTGGGTCTCGACATTTCGAGCGACTGTCAGTTTCGTGGTCATCTGGAGAGCAAGGCCAAGTTGGCCTCGAAGAAATTGGGAGTGATTAATAGAGCGAGGCAGTATTTCAAACCTGGCCAAAGACTTGCGCTCTATAAGGCGCAGGTCCGGCCACACATGGAGTACTGTTCTCATCTCTGGTCCGGATCACCCCAATATCAGCTTCTACCATTTGACCGCGTACAACGGAGAGCCGTTCGGATTGTCGGGGACCCGGTGCTCTGCGAACGGCTGGACTCTTTGGCATTGCGTAGAGACGTTGCTTCTTTGTGCGTCTTCTACCGCATTTACAACGGGGAATGTTCCGAAGAACTATTCGATCTGATGCCTGCCGCCGAATTTCATCACCGCACAGCGCGCCATCGCCTCCAATACCATCCCTACCACCTGGATGCGTGGCGATCCTCTACTGTGCGGTTTTCAAGGACATTTTTCCCACGTTCCACTCGCTTGTGGAACGAACTCCCTTCGGTGGTATTTCCAGATCGGTACGACATGGATACCTTCAAAAAAGGCGTTTACTCCTACCTACATGGCCGGCAACACTCATGTAAATCCTCGGATGTTGCAAGAGTTCATGGGCGGCGGTGATCACAAGTCATCTGTGACCCGCCAGCTCGTTTGCCCTCCTCTTACATAAAAAAAAAAAAAAAAAAAAAAAAAGAAGTTGTCCTTTCTACATGGATAATATTATATATATATATTGTTGATTATTATTTGTCATTATAAATCAACATTGGGTCTCATGTTTTTTGTACGTGGATTCATTTTTATTTTGAGTGCTTCTGTAAAATGCAATCTTATTTTTGGAGCTCAAAGCTCTAAGTTTTAATGTCTCAAGTCCTTATTCTAGTAAAATTGACAGAATATATCATAACATATATTATATCATACATATGTTATAATATTAATAGTATTTATAATGTATAATTCTATCGAGTGATGCAAATTAAATTAAATATATAAAATAATTAATAGTTTAGTATTAGAAGAAAGGAAGGAATTCGACGAGAATGTAGAATCGTAGATTAATAGTTCAAGGGTTCTTAGTTCTTGACACTTGACGCTTAATTTCCTAACATCTGGATTTATTGCCTCACTTGTGTAGAAAGAGAACGTATTTTCCAGACAATACAAATGTGAGAGCACAGCTAATAATACAAGAAATAACTTTTAATAATATTCGATATATATTAATAAATTAGGTTATATATTTAGAGATCTAAAATACTGTTACAAAAGAAACATATACAGATATGTTAAAACCACTCCACTAAAGTGTTACGTGGTTTCCAGGAAACCTTATTATTGTTACAAAGCAATGATGTTTTCAAGAAAATGAAAAAAAAAGAATGGGGTACTAAGATATAATTAAACAATTAAAAAATATTTAATAAAAAAATAATTAACTGACTAGGAAAGTTTGTTTGAAATTATAATTCAGTTTTAGTCGTAAATTCCGATAAATTTTGAATATTAATAAATAAAACAGACGTAATTGAACGACATCACTCAGCTTTTTATCGTAATAGTAGATATTTCAAATTGGTTCTATTTAATTGGTTAGAAAGTAAATGGACGGATTTAAGAAATAAATTAAAAAAATAATGGAACACTACAATTTTAATTAGATGTAACTTAAGATTTTTTATTCGATTCATAAATATGAAAAATCAAAGGCTTTGAAAGGTTTGACACAATTTATAAAAGGTATGATTATATTCTAAAAAAAATATAAAGAACTGAAAACAGACTAAGAATTAAGAAACTACGCAATTTAGTCGCTTTTCAAATTAACTGATGCGAAAAGTAATTGATACGAAAATTGCAATGAAATTGAACTGTTTCCTATCAATTGAGCTAGTTGTTCAATGTTTAATTATAATATGGTTCTCATTCTGATATTTATATAATGAGAATAACAAAATAGGTTTTTGAACTAAAAATTGTCATTAAAATTCTCTGCGAATTCAATGTCATATGAGGAACTCAAAGAGGCAGGACACTGAGTGCAAGATTTTTCTTTTTAACGAAGCATTTTTAAATTCCGTGACACTATTTAACATGTTCTTTGATATTCTTTTATACCTTGATACAAAGACACTTCAAATCATTTTGCTTAAATATAATGTAGAGTTATATTCATTTCAGTTATATTTTTTAATCCCATTTCATATCTAAACAAAAAATATGAACACCATTTCTTTAGATAAAATATTGTTTATTTTTATATAGATAATAATAATTACCAATTAATAATGCCAATTAATAACATTGTATGAAATATATTTACAATGTTATTAATTGGTATAAAATATAAATCAGCAGTTAGCTGCATTTCAAGAATAAAGACACTTATTTATTTATTTATTTAATTCTTTATTGCACAAAATTAAAAAAAAATACAAAAGGCGGGCTTAATGCCACTTAGACATTCTCTACCAGCCAACCTTAGGAAGTACAGGAGAGGTTGTGGTAGGCGTGCAAAAACAATAATAATAAAAAAAAAACAGAAAAGCACAACAAAATTCTTAAGAAGAAATATATATATTAATAATAAAATATATAATTATTATAAAAATACGGATACAAATAAATATATTAATGCGTAAGAATAAATAATACGATACAATTTCTATAGCTATAATGGGATATATAATATATACGATTATAATACATATGATATATAGTACTTATGACATATATTGATACATAAATATAAATTATATTAATTATTTGAGATAAAGTTCTTTCACTCGGCGCTTGAACGACTCACGAGTTGGGGCTTTTCTTGCTCCGGTAATTCGTTCCACAGTCTGACAGCAGATACAGTAAATGAGTTGGACAAGAAACCAGTACGATGAAGAGGTGTATGAAGCAATAAATTTTTGGAAAAACGAAGCAATCTGTCCTGTGTATCCGTTAAAAAGGATAACACTTGTCAGAATAACTCACATAAAATAAAAAAAAAATTATAACAGTCGAAATTAATTATTTTGATTGTCCTAAAATTAATTAATTATTATTTTATTACAATTTAGAATTATATTACAACTATGTTACTATTTCTATTATTATAATTTCAATAGTAAAACTATAAGTGCGGGCAGAATATCGGAGCTTGAGGCTTCTTGTTCGAGGAGCCGAATGGTACGGACCTGTCTGAAAAGTTTGATTTAGTTGTGAAGTTTTCTTTTGAAGGCCAAATAATAAACTACCATTCCGAAGACTACAATCGTGACGTCACACTTTGTTAAAATAATACGGAAGTCGATTTTCCGGTTTATATTTAGTGATGTCCTTTTATATAACTTTCGATTACATGTTGATAAACATTATTAATCTTGGCACCAATATAACGAAAAATATTATTTACACATCCATAAGCACCATAAAACAAATAATTATTTTAGACGAAAGCCAAAAATACTATTAATATATTTTTACGTGTACAATACACGTAAAAATTAATTATCATTTTTGTTGTTTTTCTTCATTAAAAACTGAACAGATTTTAACAAGTTTTATGTAGTATTATCGAACATCTGTGTCCATATGTAAGGTTTTTACGATATCGTTAAATATACAAGCTTACTTGGAATGATATACAAATAACAAAATATAGTATTTTATATATTTTTTATTTTAATTTATCTAAGACAAATTAAAAAAAATGTGGAGGTTTCATTAATATTCACAACGAAATAATACCAATTCAAATAGAGACAAATAAATAAATCTGAAAAAACTATTTATTATTTTTTTTATATCAATTTAAAAAAAAACGAAATTAACTAATAATAGCCTGGCAACACCGTTGAGGACTGCTTTCCTCTATTCTCCATTATCTTTTTCCATCAAGCTTTCTTTTTACAATTCTTAGATTATCTTAAGTATTAAAATTGAAACTATGGTGAACTTTAACATCATTAATTCAACAAATAATTTCTTATTTATTTAAACTTTAAATAATGCAAGAGAAAGTTAATTTCATCGTATTAATTATTTTAGTTGTAAGTGATTTTAATCTCTTTGTGTATTTTCAAATCTGTCTTGAAATTGCATGCACAATGAATAAGCATTTCTTACAAAATCATTTACTTTGACGACTATTATAATCTTAAAAATGCTTTGTTATGAAATGAATATTATTATTCTCATATAATATTATACTGTGAAACAATTAAATATATATATATATATATATATATATATATATATATATATATATATATATATATATATATATACATATATATATATATATATATATATATATATATATATATATATATATATATATATATATATATATATATATATATATATATATATAAACTATGGTGAACTTTAACATCATTAATTCAACAAATAATTTCTTATTTATTTAAACTTTAAATAATGCAAGAGAAAGTTAATTTCATCGTATTAATTATTTTAGTTGTAAGTGATTTTAATCTCTTTGTGTATTTTCAAATCTGTCTTGAAATTGCATGCACAATGAATAAGCATTTCTTACAAAATCATTTACTTTGACGACTATTATAATCTTAAAAATGCTTTGTTATGAAATGAATATTATTATTCTCATATAATATTATACTGTGAAACAATTAAATATATATATATATATATATATATATATATATATATATATATATATATATATATATATATATATATATATATATATATATATATATATATATATATATCAAAAGTACTTGAGACTCTGCATAAGGATTATAACATATTAGATATGGCCAGTATCTTCCGCTGCTCTTTCTCCACCTTTTCTCCTTTTTTTGTCCCATTATAAGGTACTTTAACTAGTTACTATTTCTAAGGTAATGTAAATAATTTTTCGTAAGGACATATGTGAGTTAAATCCGTAAAAATAGTTCTATTTCAATGTTTAATACTCGTGAAAGTTTTCGAAAATTCTACATCAGAGGCACATTGTATAATTTCAATTATCTCTGTTTTTATTGCTGCAATATTATAAATCTAGTACTTTTCTCTAATTCAATACTAATTGGCGACTTCATCCAAAGACAACAATCTCAGATACATTTTTACCTTTTAATTAGGTTCAATATTTTCCATTGGACTGCCATCTGTTTTTTCAGAATTGATTGATGAATGGGAAATGAATAATGGATATAGTTTTTAATTAATTCCCAGAAATTAATAATTCCCAGAAATTAAAATGAAGATTCCCCTTAATTCAGAATGCAATGCGACGCTACACTAGCTCTATAATTATATTTCATGGATCGAGTTAAAATATACCGGAAGTTTTATTATGGTCTGAAGATATATTTTACTATAAATTCAGGTACAAAACTTGTTACAAATAAAAACATTAGCTTAAAGCTTGAGAATTTTGCAAGAAAGCAAAATAATAACACTTTCACTTTCCATATAACAAATTCCATAACTAGAACCACTCTTAAACGGAATGCCTCTATTTATAAATATGAATATTCAGTATGAATTATAAGTTGAAACTTGAGTTCCCGCTTCCATCTATAGATAGTCTAGGGACTTAGTCTGACTTATCGTTACTAGGAACGATTGCGACAGATTGAGTAAATGAAAAATGTGTTCAACGCTATGAAAAATGAAAATCTCTCTTCAATGCAATTTATATAATTCGAACGAAATTATATTTTATTATTGCTTAATAAAAATCATGTATTTCGATGTAAAGATGTTTAAGGGCTAGTTGTTATTATTATTATATTTTTTTATTATTATTACATGCCACTGTATAGTCCGATATGTAGAAACAGGGCTACTTAGAAAAATCTATAGTGAAATAGCGTGACTGTATGGAAGTAAACGATATATATTGTATGGTGCATTATTTTTTTATTTAACAATTTAATGGAATTTGTCACTGCGTTCTGAATTTACAGTAACTAGTACTTGGTGCAGTTTGACAACGCTTAGCGGTACTAATACAACACGAACTGTCTGTCGGTTAATGTTGATGTGCCACGAAATTCTAAAGGCAATTTCGGCATAGTTTATCTGGATGTTTTAATGTACATTTCCCTTGTATTTAGATAGTAACAAATACAAACAACGTATATTCTAAAACAAAATGTATGTAAACATTAGTTCAAAATTTTGACAATATAAATAAAATATAACTAAATAGAAATTATCCGTTCAGTTAAATAGTCCTTTTACCTACTGTAACAGTTACAGTAATGTCATGACCTTAAGTTACCTTAGAGCCTATATTCATCATTACTTATTTTCATTTTGAACTTTGATAACGCCGCGGTGCCGAGATACTGTCATATATATAAATTATAAATCACATAACTTTGAAAAAAATGCAAAACCCTTAACCTTTATTGTATTAATATAGCCATTGAATATTTTCCATAATGTTTTATGAATTCTGAGGTTTTTTATCGCCGGTGATGTTATTTTCAAACATACATACAAACATACAACGTTCCTCTTTCATTCGTTGTATTTATTCAAGATCACCGCAGTGCTGAGTAAACAGTTTACATTGCGTTCAAACAATTTAGTGACGTTACTAACAGTTTTAAATTATTTGTACAGATTTAATTAATAATATAAAATTCTTTTACACTCTAAATATAACATTGCCTCATGATGGTTGGGTGATTATGAGAATATAAAAACAAAGGTAATTATGGCTTTCTACCTACTTAAGGCATTTAAAATACGGTAAGAATGATTTGTTTTCAATTAAATCGACTTGTTATCTTATTTCAGCAATAATAGCATTATGTAACACATTATATAATCAGTCATACTACCATCACTAGCACACGACATAATTAATTCGGCAAGTTTTAATGACTAATTCCGGTAATGAGCTTATTAAACTCTAGTAATTTTGAATTAAGTCTTTAAATAAAATAAAGTATGTGTATACAGTATACACACAGTTGTATTCTGACTGACTGCATAATTTTTTTTATTTTCTCATTTTTACAGATTTTTTAATACACGTTTGTATATTATATTATATTCTTAGTCATATTTTATTAATTCCGATTTTTGATGAAATTAAAATTGTGTGTTTATTAGTTTTTTTTATAATTATTTTACAGAATGGAGCCGTTTGAGTTATACTTAACATGGATCCTCGCGAGTCTCTTAAAACTATCTTCTATGATGCTGCCACAATAACGCTTCCATTACTCTACATTAAAAAAAAAGTATGATGTCGTAACGGAAAAATTTTAAATTGTTTGACTTAAAAAGTGACTGAAATATTTTTAATACTGGATATAATCATGAAGTAATAGTTCCAAAAACGGAAAAACATTTTATTAAATGGAATTTGTCACCGACTTATTGGACAACAAATTTAAAAATTCACTTTAAAAACGTTATTATAACTAAAGCTTATTACAATACTAAAGAATGTATTGACGATAGGAAGCTTTGGCAATTACCAACTCCTTAACAAATTTTGGCCTTACTATAATAACTTTCTTTTCTTTCTTGGTACGAAGATAAGACATAAAATGATTATTGTTTCGAATCACTAAAGTTAAATTTAGAATCCTTTAAACCATTGTAAATATGAAAGAATCATAGAACAAGTAGTGACGTGTTTGGTTATTCTAGTCTACCTAGGTACCACCTTTTATTTAAGTTTATTCTCACATATCAGCTCTGACTGTGACTCCAATGGTCAATACTATGGAACTCATAAGTAAGCTAACAGAATATCCATGGGTTTTCTGCCGTTTCTTCTCCATAGACCTAAATTTAATTAAATTTATTTGTTAATAATTATAAGTATGGAAATAAAAAGTATGAGCTGGTGGCGATATGCATTTTTTTAATGTAACTCTGAACACTGCCAAATTGAAAAGTGCCTTCTTAGTGTGAGCATCTAAATAGAAAAAAAAAACAATATAATGACTTAGTTTTGCCAGTAATTAAGAACTACTTTTTTTTTGACCGATTAGTTGAATAAAATATAAACAAATTTTTAAGTAATTTTACTAGATCTCAGGTCTAGCTTCTTTCAAGATCAATGTCTCAATGCAAGATATTTTATGTTTATTCCATAATCAAACAAGTTACATAGATCTTGATATTTATTTAAAACTAACAGTATTTGAATATATTCTAATCCTCAAATAACTTTTAATAAAATATAAGGAACCAAATTCTGTGAACTAAAAAGGGTCCTATAAAGTAATTTATAAATTGAGGTTTATTTTATCTCCTTCGCTTTAATTTAGCTATATTAAATATAATTCTAGAGTCTTTATTGTTCTAAGTCCTCAAAAATGAGATTACTATGAAATAGTAATTTAAAATTTGATTAAATTTATTTATGTTAATTATGAATCTATTTTAAAAAATATAGTAAATTTCAAGACTAGGTTATTTTTATAAAATTAGCATTGTTGCAAAATTTCACAAAATATTTTCAGTAATAATTTGCATGTTTCACAATTTATTTAATTTTTAGGTTTTAGGTAAGGTAATTAAATCTTTAAAAATATTGTTTTATAATATTTTGTGTAATATTTAATAAATATCTATGTTATGTTTTTTTTATTTACTGTAGGCCTCTATAAGTATTAGTAATTACCATATATCTAATATTATCATTGCTTATGACCTTAAATTATATTTGTTATATTTACTAAGCCATAAGTAACTATGTATTAAGGTAATTGAAGGTTTTCCAAGTTAGTTTTCTTTCTAATAACCCAATAAGTTTTATGTACCCTCTTTGACTTGAGATATATCTCGACGTTAGAAATATATTCCTACAAAGGGCAGGATATCCATTACTTAGCTTCTTGTAAACCCAACGTAGTCTCAATATCAAGTTACATTTCAAGTAATTTCAAGTAAAGAATACACCAAAAATATACGAAAATTCCTGGCTTTAAGTTATCTCAAAGTCTCGCTGTATTAAGGTAAAAAACATAAATCAAAGAACATGTTAAAGAGTGTGACGGAATTTAAAAATGCTTCGGTAAAAAAGAAAAACCTAGCACTCAGTGTCCCCTTAAGTTACTGGCATTACTTTGAAATCACAGAGAATTTTTAGCCACCTGGAAAAAGCGTTGCAACTACAGTTCTATAACATACGTTGTTATTCTGTTTATGTGTTCAGAAAATTTGACTCAAAGTAGCTTCGAAATGTAATTCCTTAATCTTACAATATTTGGATTAGGAACTAGAGATATATATAATATATATATATATATATATATATATATATATATATATATATATATATATATATATAACAATGCATTATTAAAGATTAACCTCTTTAATAATTGTAATTAATTGGCCATCTCTTGCAGACAGTCTCTCTACATCAATCCCAACAATATATGTTCTAAGACTTTATAAAATTTGTTTTCCCATTTAAAATTTATTTGTTGCCTCTGAACTGGCATTAACTCTGAGCGTAGGAATGACGCGCGGGCGTTGACCTTTTAAGTACTGCTTACAAAATACAGAGATAAATAAAAGAGGGAGCAAACACCATTTTGTTTCGTATTTTTTGTGTTGTTTATCATGATTTGTAAAAAGTCGTAGAACAAATGTTATTGGAATTGATGTAGAGATGCTGCCTGCAAGAGGTGGTCAATCAATTATAAATAACCCTGTTTATACAATTTTATTAAAGTTTTAAGAAATTAAAAGAAACCTACATTACATTAAGAAATTAAAAGAAACCTACATTACATTAGGAGGATGTCAAAGAAATATGAGATACATAGATAGATACGAGATTTTACAGAAAGTGGCTCATGAAAGTATTACACAAAAGATTCGACATTGATACACATAAGAGTACCTAATCTCTTTTCTAATTTAAAAGTAAATATAACATAAGTATACATAAGTAAAGATAGAACGATATTAGATATCTTTATTCGTGTTTAGTAAATAAAATATTTTAATGTATGTATGCCTAAAATGTATTATTATATTTTATGAAAGCCATTAAAATTTAAATGCTTTTTCTTAGCTAAATATCACTTATTTTATTTCAAAAAGACTCTGATATTTAAATAATATAGAATTTATTTTAATTAAATGCAATGGTAAAATAAACCACCTGAAAGTTAACCCAACACTTTTTCAGAACTTTATAGAATTCCGTTCCTTATATTTCAGAGTTAAGTTACTGTAATCCCTTTGCCGAAATTTGAGAAAATCCTTAAGCTGATGTATTAATTACACTGAAATTCTATCATCTTGCGTGTGTGTGTGTGTGTTTGTGTGTATTTTTACTATTAACGTCTTGAAATAAAACTTTTTTTTACGGATTATACTCGCGTATAGTGTATTAAATTTTAAACTTACATTTTAAATCTAACCCGACGTTTCTAATGCTTTGCAGTAACCGTGTTCACGGTAAGACGAGATGGAGGTGTCAGTTAGTAAGTCAGTTAATTAGCCATCTACCTCCCAATTGGTTTCTGCGACGATGGCGAGGTACGGGCAGGTAGCTGTTGAATAAGGCATGCTTGACATGCTGCAGCTCGCCTTCTAAGTGTTCAGCGTCACAGATGTGTTGTGCTCTCTGAAACAAAGATTTGCCAAAGGTAGCTAACTGGCTAGGGTGGTGGGTTGATTAACCATTGAGGTACCTGTATGTTCGGGTTTCCTATAAACAATGTGTCCTAATGTATTGTCAGAATTTGTGATGATAAGAATATCAAAAAAGCTAAGGTATACAGATATTCACCTGCACATAACCCGCCAGCGTCGCAGAAACCACATCAAGCCACCCACAGTTGACCGTCAACCAGCCTTACTACCTACTACACCAACTTACTAATTTGTTTTGTTTACTTCATGCAATAACAAATTTAAGTACTCTACTATTTCTATATACGTTTACTAGAAATTATTTGAAGTTATATATTATTACAAATGAATTTAATGTATAAAAATAACTTTTAATTAAGGAATATATTTGTTATTAAAAGTCAGTCAATGGGTAATATTATTATTTTATATTTAGACCTTAAAAAAATAATGTTAGGTGTTAGGCTTAAAATTTATTTCAGGAATCAAATATACCGGAGAATTGTTCTATTGTTTTTACTAAATAAAATACTCTTCTATCATAATGATTCTAAATTGAAACTCTATAGGGATGTGAAAATATATGAGGTAATAATTATTTATGAACAATGCTGGATAATAATTACCTCATAAATACTACTAACTCTAGTATTAGTAACATTCAAATGCTTCAAATGTGTAATTTAACTAATCTCAGGATAATACATCCCAAAACAGCGCTTTTGAGTACTAGGCCTGTCTGAACCCTAGTTTGATGTAGTAGTAGATAGTAATTGTAATTTTACATTAATTAGTATATTAATAATAATAATTTTTAATTATATTTTTTTTGTATTTTTCTATTTACAGGTCTTATATTTCAATTGACATGAACAGACAACCCCCATGTTCTCATGATAGCTATCACTTATAAGTAGAATTTGTGTATTTGGCAAATATTAATGTTTCTGATGAGTTGCATCTTGAAGGAAAAGGGGAATATATAAATTCAAAGGCATTTAAAATTCTGTTATGGCTGGCTTATAAAACAACAATTCAAAAAGAATAAAAGCTAAAATCCATGTTAAAAGTAATGAAATTTAATTCAACTTAGAAAAAAAACTTATTGGTCATTTATTTCATATTGTATTTGACATGATTATCCGTAATCACTAAACTAATATTGAAATTATGTTGAGCCAATATTAAACTTCTTTATTAATCACCTTTTGGCTCAAAGCTTTGCGATTAGTCTCTTCATCAAAAAAGTTAAGTGCTCTTACTGCAATGTGTATTGGGCAAAAGCCAATCTGCTATTTAGTTACTTCAAAGAGACTCGAGTAGCTCGAAACCAGTTAGAAGGAGAAAATGTTAAATTACTTCAATTAAACCGTTTTTAAGTGTATTATAAGTAATAAAATATAATCATTTTTTATTATTATTTTTTTATAATGTTTAAATCTGTTTTGCATAACTTTAGGAAGTCTTATATTAAGTAGATTTAATAGTCGACGAAATTTTGAATATAGTCTAGCATTATTGACACATGAAACATAATAATATCATTTTTACAATACAAAAATAAAATTTATGTATTCTATGTTAATAGATTAAGAATAAGAATAAGAGTTTTTCTTATAAAACATAATGCGAAGCTTAGTATAAATTGTAATCCTATACTTATTGTAGTGCTAGAAGCATGTAATACTTGAATACACTAATACAAAAGATTTCTAGATCCTCTAAGTATTTTCTCGTAAGACATGTTATTATATTTTCAATGCACTGTGCTTTATCCGGGGCTATACAAGATACAAAGAAGGTCAATGTAAGTTTATTAAATACAAGCTGTTGCCCGCGACTCCGTCCAAGTGTTTATTGACAAACAAAATATTTTCGTCTTTCAAATTTTTTTACCATCATGCTAAAAACAAATTTGTTTTTTTAAAACAATATCTATCCTATGTCACTTCCACTACCTCCAAAAGTATGTGTACAAAGTTTCATAATAGTCGGTTGAGTAGTTTTCGCGTGAACGCGTAACAAAAAAACTTACATTCGCATTTATAACATTAGTAGGATTAGCGAAGTTTTCTTACATATTTTTCTTATATTTTTTTTTATTAAAGAACAATAAGAACAGGAGCCTTAGTAGCATACAAAATTGTAACGAGGCCAAACATTCAATATTTTTTCATAAAGTACTTGTTACACGCTAAAACCGTGACACTCGCAAATAATATTATTGAAAATTTCTGTCTATTTATTGCACGTTACGATGCATTATATTTATATTATTTATACGCTGACATGAAAATAAGTTAAATCAAATGATAACAAAATAGTCAATTTAAAGAATATATATTTATAATATTACAAAAACATCAAACCTTTCCCAATACTCTCGTTTTATTGTACTTTCATAAAACATAATATAAACAATTTAAAACCAATCAACCCTATAAATGAAACTCAATAAAAATAACTTACAAACAATGTTTGAAGTTTATACAAGCTCACTTTGTACCAAACTTCAATTATTTCTTCTCGGAATTCCTCGCTTTATGATGCTACTGTACTGTATAAAACTATTCTTCTGTTCCTATAACTAGTTTCCTCAAGTTCCAAACTGATCTTAAGTGGATTGAAACCGACAAAGCGTGTTATTTCTCCGAATACAGTTAATGATAGGAAATTTAAATTTATTATCTTAGTTAACTTAAGTCATCGTTCAAGCAATTTCACGTAATATTGATTATCCGCCTTAAAAACACGTAAATGCAAACTACATAGCAGAATAAAAATTTAAAAACAAATATGTTAATAAAAAACTAGTTATTTATTTATTTATTTTTAAATCGATCTAAATAACAAACCTGCTTGATGTTTAGAACTTATATGAACAATAACATATATTACACATACTGACATATTGGAAGATGAAGTATACATATTGGTATTGGACGCTGCTGGAAGCTTTGATGTAAGTTAACTAGGTTCTTAAATTTTACAGAAATTGCATCCAGTTAACACTCTTATGAAGTGGCAAGTTAATTTGGGAATTAGAATTCCAACTTCTACAGACCCTCTGAGTAAAAACATTGTATTGGTATGTACTAAACAGAAAACAATCTTTGTGTCGCTGGAGATTATAAAAACATATAAATAACGACAATAAAGTACATCTAGACTAAGAACAACAATCTGTGGATCACACAAAAAATACGACAAAACAAGCAGTTACCAGGGCGACATATCCAATTACTATTTCAGTTATTTGCAACTTTAGGGACATGCTGTTAAGGTAGTACTGAAATTGTTGCGGCGCATGATTGACTTATAATACAGACGCTTAGTTCGAGCACCTTCCTTGAGAAGGATGGGTATGGCGGGATTCTTGAATTGGTTTGGGCTTTTCTTTGATAGGATAGGATAGGATCTTCCACTATTGATTCAATTGCCTTCTAGTCACGACAAATCTGATAATTTTAAGAATGTAACAAACAAATTAATTTGTGATTAAAACTAATTGTGCCACAAAAGTATTTTTTGCGTACGCAAAATTTACTATTATTCACTTATAACTAGGACAATAGTTGAATCGAATGAATCGAATATATGAATCGTCCAGTTAGACAATGCCCCTTTCGATGATTAATTAGACAGCCTTGATGGGTACTAGAGAATACAATTCATGGCTATCCAAGTGTTTAGTTTCTACTGACGAATTAGAATTATATCAATAAGAAACTTCTCAAAGAATATTAACAATTTTAAGTTTACTTTTCTATAGTCTGAATTTTATATCCATCGGAATTGGTAAACAACAAACTTTTAAAGAACATCCAACTATAAAAATACCTTCAAATTAGAGACTGTGTTCTAAATACACTTGATTTGTTTTGTATGTGATAGAGGCTAAGTGTAGTCATTTGATAGATAGACACGTTATAGAGGGACTGGCTGGTGAAAGAGTAGTACTATGGATTATCAGGATGTATGTAAGAATTCAGGATTTAAGTAAGATATCAGGATACTCAAACCGTCTTCTCCTGAATCCATTCTGCTTCATCTCTGCACATTTCTTAGGAGTCCCCCGAAGACCTATTTGTATCGTTCGATATTTCTATTTCTTAAGCTATCATTGAGTTTTAAGATGCCGCGCCGTAGTGTAAGTTAAAATAATTTATAATACATGCTGATTATTTTATGGGATCAGGTTTGACGACAAGTCAGACGATAGTGTTCATTATGGCGTCTTCCAGTTAAGAGTGGAGGAGGAATAGGTATTGATGAGCTATAGTAATGCGTTAAGGCTTTTACGCACTTTCTCAACAATAAAATTATATTTAATTCATTATAAAAAAATCACGAGCGCTTGCGTATAATTTAATTACAGTTATGGACTTTGGCAGTCTGTTAGCTTTCAGCAAAATCCTAAGACGAAAATAGATCGGGACCTCAAGTTTTTGAGTTTGTAAGTTATGATTCTAAATATTCATATTTACAAATAAGCGAAGTTCCCCTTCAATGTGGTTTTAGTAATTGAATGTGTAATAAATATAATAACTAAACTTGGAAAATACATATATATATATATATATATATATATATATATACTTAACTAATTTTTCAAGTTTAAACTTTATAACAATGCGCATATTAATATTCATATTTTTTTGTTTCCAGGTTTAGAAGTGAATTTTTTGTTTTTTTTTTTCAAAAGACTAACCATGAAATCGCAGGCTTATTTTAACTCTTATCCCAAAAATAAAAACTAAAGAGTAAATGTAATGTCGCATTGCGTTTTGTATTTACGTTAGCACATTTGGTGCAGTTTGGCAACGCTTAGTCATACTGGATACAACACTCAAACTGTCGCTTAATGTTCATTATACAGGAGATTTTTGAATCGATCGTGTTACTTTTAATTTATTTTTCTTTATAATCAGATTCCAATAAATCTTAATTAATTAATGACAAAAATTCATTCTCAATTAGATTAAAGTAAATATTTGTTCAATATTTAATCTTGACAAAATTATATTTCTCAGTATTAATTATTAATAATTATTAATATTTAATATTTGGCGTCAACGTGTCAGTGTCAAGTTTGTCACAATAATAAAGATAATTGATAAACATATTGCATACATGTGAAATATTATTTTAACATTTTGTTTTTAGGCTAATATTGGTGAAAATACGGTGAGTTTACACCAACAAAAAAAAATTAAGAAACTACGCGTTTGCTCGGGCTGAGAATAGTATAAAAAGAAAGGGGAGACCAACCTTTTACAAATGCGATCATTTTCAAACCAAAAATTTAACGACATTATAGAAAAGACGGCTTCAGTAGCCATGTAACACAAAATGTACAAATACAGAGTAAAGAAATGTTATAAGATTGACATAAAGAAGAAAAAAGAAATACGTAGTGAGAAACTATCTAACTAAAGATGAATTTCGATGATAAGGTAAAAAAAAGTAATATGCCAACTGTCTTTCTTAAGTTATGAGTATGAAATATGATTAGATATACTCAAAATTCTGCATATGAGGTTGAGATTTTATAAATATTTCAATAGCTATAAGTTTTTAAGAAAACATATTTGTTTTTTCTTTCTAAAATTTTATAAATATAAATACATAACTCGTTTTTAAATACATTTGTTTTAAAAATATGTTTAAATTAATTCTAGTTTGTAGTACTCTCTTGACTTGACCCAAACACATTCTGAGTGAAACAGACAATCAAATAAATAAAAAAATAAATTATTATATATATTGGCGCATTAAATTATAATAAACTCAACACAGTTGCTCTGCACGTGGTCCTAGAGGTAGGTATAAACTAAAAAACAATAGTAAACTAATTAAAGTAGATTGTTAACATTTATTTATTAAGTGATAAGTGGTGATATGTTTGTTTTAATGAATTATGGTTTAATTTCATCATGCAATTATATTTAGTATAAACGACTTTAATACCCGACCAAAAAGGTTTTATTAAAGAAGACAGTACTCCTCCTTTTATAAGGCTTTTTAATTTTTTATATTGAAAACCACAGTTTAATTGTCTGAGTAATTTTTAAGTAACCAGCTGTTTATTTATAGCACCTTGTTTAAAATCTTTTGTTTAAAAGCTGCGGTTGATACATTTGCGAAACAAACCTTAACCCCTGGAACTTGCTCCAAAAGATTACTTATTTTTAAATAACTTTCATTTGATAGGCAATTCCAATGTGGCAGTCCAAGCTGCCTTCTTTTCTAAAATATAAAGCACTAGGGGTCGCCCGCGACTTTTAGTAGCCCACGTTTTTTTGCAAAATCCATCTATCCGCTCTCTGACTGTCGCTACATTCGACGCGAACGGGCTACTTAAGCAGATAGATCTAGTGCGTGACTTCGTGGTCACGTACCAGATAGACGTCCTGGTAGTACAAAAGACCTTTCTGAAGCCGTGTAATCGTGATCCGCGCATCGCGAATTACCGTCTCGTTAGGAACGATAGGGCAACCGCGAAGGGGGGAACCATCATCTACTACAGAAGGTCTCTTCATTGCACTCCGCTCGATCCGCCCCAACTAGTTAACGTAGAAGCGTCATTATGTCAGGTGGGTATCATTACATGTGCATTTATCATAATTCGACCAATCGATACCGTATGAATATGTAAATAAAGATTTTTGGTTTGAATAAATGAATTTGATGTTCCAATATTTTTTTTTAATTTTCACTTTTTACGTAGCGAAGCTCGTATCGGGCCGCTAGTGTAAATATATAATCAATGAATATTTTTTATGTTTTAAATGTCCAACTATAACTCACTTCCTTTCATTGTGTCTGAAGAAAATTTAGTACGTAGTTCTTAACTAAGCTAACAGTTTGGAATGTTTTCAAAACATAATAACATTCAAAAGTAGCTATAAAAATCTATTATAAGCTAATACAAATCCAGAAAAATAAATTAAATTATTATATGATCATTCCCAAATCCAATTACCTATGTAACAGTATGCAGCATTAGAATGAAAAGATAAACTCATATTACGTGACATGAGAATGATCTAACGATATGCGACTGTAGCTTTCAAAGTTATCAGAATAAAGTGACTGCCTGGAGCTAGTAGGAGATTAGAGAACACAGTCGGAACATTTAGAAATATCATTTGGATATTGCCATGTCAATTCTTGAAGCTATCGTACAATAGCATTCTAAATGTAATCTGGAGGTAAACTCAAACAATAATATAACATAGTATTTTCTAAAATTTTCACGAGTACTACACGTTGAAATAAAACTATTTTTACGGATTTATCTCGCGTATAATTACTTCATTATTAAATTTACATTTTAAATTTAACCCGAGGTTTTGAATGCTTTGCGGCAATCGTGTTCACGGTAAGACGAGATGGAGGTGTCTGTCAGTAATTCAGTTAATTAGTCACCTACCTACAACGGTTTTTCAGTTTGCGGGCGTACAGTTCAGGATTCACGCAAAACACTCTAAGAGTATCTTGAGGTCTTACAGAGTGGTCACAGACATGGGATTTTATATTTTGCAAAAGTGGGTGTAAGATAATCCCCAACCATCTTCTTTTATCAAATTAAGATGTTTTTTTAATTTCAACAGCCTCACGAAACATTTTTGGAATGTAACATTGTTTTTAAGCAAAGATTTTAGGCTTATTAAATCTTATGTAATGATTGGTCTTGTCTATGGTATGTTCACACACTGCAGACTTTGATGTACGCCTATGCTTGATATCCGATATGTGTTCCCTAACTCTTTTACCGATGCTCCTCTTTGTTTGACCTATGTATGACAAGCCACAATCGCAGTCAACCTTATATAATCCAACACATTGTAAAGGAATATTACTTTTGATAAGTCTTTCCTTTTAGGTACCCTTGTGGTATTCATTAGAAGATTAATAGTTCAAGTGTTCTTAGTTCTCGTCATTTGACAGTTAATTTCCTTACATCTGTATTTATGTCCTCACTTGTTTAGAAAGAGTTATGTACGATTGTAGTTCCCGTAAATTTTAAACGATGAAAGAGATTTCTTATCAGTTCATTTAAAAGGTTAGAAACCTGTATTTCTTATTAACTAGCTACATATATAAAAGCGGGTAACGTAGCGGGGTGACGGTACACCTTCCCTAGCTTAGATTTGAATTCTGACATATAGGTTATTTTTATTCTATGTTTATTTAAGGTTAAAAGTCATAATTGTAAAAGTCATAATTGTATTGGTATTATGTTTTCAAGAATTTTCGTAAGTAAAGAGGATATAAATATAAAAATATTAAAAATAAAATGGCAAGAAAAGATATACGAGTATGTTTACCCAATTGTACTCACGATCGTTTTGAAAAGAGTTCACGCTGCAGTTGTTCCATGCTCCTAGTTTATGAGTAATAAAAACTTCGTATGGAATCGTAACTAGTGTATGTATCGTATCGTATCGATCATAACGAAAATTGCTAATATTTATATGTCAGTACTGCGGGTTAGTAAATAAATAAAATAATAAACAAAATATTATCATTATATTAGCACAGATATTAACTAACAGTGGACGTTCTTTATTTCACTGGCCATGTCATTTTCACACGTATACCAATGTTCCTCTTTCATTCGTTGTATGTATTTAAGATCACCGCAGTGCTGAGTAAACAGTTTAGGTTGCGTTCAAACAGTTAAGAGTCGTTAACTGCATAGACAACTAACGTCGTTAAATGCATAGACAACTAACTATGAGGCTGACTGGTTATAAAATCTAAGATAATTAAATGTCTACCTGCTTAATGTATTTGAAGTACAGCTGTAAATCGATAATTTGAAAATGTTAACATTATATAAAGTAGTAAATAAAATTATAATATCTTCGGCTGTTAATTCCTTTTCCTGTAAGGTGTATATTTATGTTTTTACAGATACTTAATAATAACATTTACGAATTTAAATTTATCGAATTTGAAAATATATATAACTCCACCATTGTTCCAAACAAAAATAAATAAATAATTGAGCTTAAATTATATTAAAATTTAGAGAATTCGTCCTTAATATGAAAAAAGATGATTCTTACATTACAGTCACTGTACATTACATTTAAAATATAGTTTAATAAACTGAAGACACCTCTCTACGTGACACCTCATAAGCACTCACATGTGTCGCGACACTTGATCTCAAAGCTCTCCAGGTATAAAGCGACAGCAAGCAGTTTGTGTCCAGATCTTAACATTTATATACGTAATTTTATTTTAATTTTCATATACGACATTTCTTTTAATTTAAGTAACTAATCCTAGAACTTGAGTTATAATCTGAGTTATAGTTAAAATAGTTATGTTATAGTTAAAATAGTTATGTAATAAACATAGTAATGTATATAATCTAGTAATATAAGGTGATATGACTTATGTTACATCATTATACTGTCCTCAATATTATAAAAAAAATGTTATTCTGTAAATAAACTCTTCTATTAGAGTACACTTTGTATACGAACACAATACATTTAAAAATAATAGTCTGAAACCGATTTATAAGTTATTGATTTATTAGCCATGTGTCTTTTTAACCTTTTAAAATAAATGGGAACTACAATCTTATATATATTTCTTTCTAAACAAGTGAGCTAATAAATCCGGATACAAGGATATTAACCGCCAAGTGGCAAGAACCAAGAACCCTAGAACTATTAATCTTCAAATGAATTCTACCAAAATACCTCCCTTTCCTTGCTCTTAGTACCTACTAACATATTTATTATTGTACAAGTTGTTAATTATTCGTAGGGTAGGTGGATTTTTTTTCAGTATCGATATATTACTTTTAAACAACTATTGAATGTAAAATAAACCTATACGGATATGGATTCGAAGCCGCGATCTCTGAGAAACCGTTCAATGGCCATGTTTTTCATTCCATAGTTATTTAAATTTGAAATAAGATTAACATGGCATACATGTTAATAGATATTTTCAAACATGGCTATATGTAACCTAAACAAAACACTCTATTTCAAAACACTTTTTACATTTTCTATAAAGGGCTTTTATCCCATTTTTAGGTGCTGTAGGTATCTAGATGCCAAGATGGTTTACTGCTATATTTGCTAGCAATAAAATCATTGGTAAACTTACTTACTTCAGTGGCTCAGTGACCCGGAATACAAAATAATTTGGTTCAATTAATATTTAATGTATACAATAGTGTTATAAAAATCCCAATAGACTATTTGAATTTATAGTCTACCAACAACAGTACCTGTACTTGCTCGAGCGAGCAAACTATTACCGCTCAATGAGTTCTGTCTTTAGTTCACTATCATCTACTATATACTATTACAGATTTATGTAGTAGATTTAAAAGCCCTAGACAGAACGAGATAATTACGTATATGAAGTGGAAAATATATACAACCTACACATATGTTGGTTAAGTTGGTAACATTGATCGTCAAACAAGACCAACTTAATTTATAGGTTATAATCATCTATGTCATACTACATAGATGACCTAGGAAGTCAGCAGTTTTGTCTCATAGCGTCGTGATAAGAGGATAAAGAGTTTCTTCTGATTAAACTCATTCCTGGCCAAAGCTTAGAGGATCACCTGAAATTGAAGCCTAGATCTGCTAAAAGAATTATTTAAATTCTTTGCTGTATATAACGATAATTAAAACATTAAATTCAATTGTTTGATAATAATATCAAACCATTGAATTTAATGTTTTAATCAAGATGCCACATATAATTGTACAAAATTATAGTAACTAATCAGTTTATATCCAATTTACTTTACACTAAATATTTTTCTACAGTGTGGACATTTATTGCATTATGCAATTTTAAATATATGATTTATTTTTTGTTGAAAAGAAAAATAAATGGTAGCCAATCTTTTGCAAAAGTTTTTTAGATTAAATAAAAAAACAACCGCAATTAAAACTGACTGCAAAATTTGAGACATTAACAAAAAAGCAGACACAATTTATTTAAAAATATATTTCAATATTATACAAATCAATCAAAATATATATAAAATATATTGTAGTATTTGGCAAAATCAAGATAAAGAAAAAGGTGGTGGAATTAACCATAGGTATTATTTATTTCACAGGAATAATTGAACGCGCTATTTGAATATTGCTCAAATGTGAAACGATTTGGATTAGTCGTTTACGAATAGTAATATTGCATTATAACGACACATTATTTAATACAACTTATCATCTAATCTCTTCAATGATCTGATCGTGTTATAAAAATAATTATAATATTGCAATACTCTAGTGCAATAATTTTATTTCATCCTCATCCAAAATAGTAATTGTAATCAAATCATAATCTATGACTACCGCTAGAATAAAAAAAAACATTTAAGAAAACATTAATAATATTTTCTTAAACATGCGCGAAAATAATATCATTACCTTTGAATAAAGAACACGCGAAGTATCATATTTACGTAGACTGAAAAACCAAAACCTCTTTCGGGCGCGTTCTTTGAATTTGGAACGAAGAGCGCGCCGGTAATTTTGTTAATAAGTAATTAAAATAAGTTGCAATGATTCTGAAAGTGAAAATGAAATGAACATTGACTGCACTCCACCAGATTTATGATCGAAAATCTAAATTAGCTTTGGAAAACCTGCTTCCTTGGAGTGCCGTCAATGTTCATTTCATTCTACATTTCAGAATCATCGGAACTCATTTAAATTATTTATTACCAAAATAACAACAAACTCCGTTTTACGGCCATTATTTTTAGTTTGTGCCGAAAGATAAACGCATCTGTTGCTATTCAGCCATGAGAACGCAATGTGTACGATAGATGAAGGAGTTTTAAATTCAAACAGCACTCCGTTTCATACAACATTGCCGGCACGCTCTTCGTTCCAAATTCAACGAATGCGCCGGAAAGTGATTTTTTTTTATTTCATTTTATTATTTTTTTTTTTATATGATCTAGGACAATGCTTGACTACGTTCCACCTGATGGTAAGTGGAATGTAGTCTTAGGTGGTAAGGCGCATTACCCTAGCAACCTATTCACTCTTCTCTTGAATGTGACCACATTGTATTCGGTCGGAAATACCGACGCAGGCAAGCTGTTCCAATCCTTTGCTGTACGCAGTAAAAATGAGGAAGCAAAGCGCTTCGTTCGGACAGGTGGAATGTCCACAACAAAAGGATGAAAACCTGCCGTGCGTCGGGACGTCCGGTGATGGAAGGGGGACGGGGGAATTAAATTGTGTAATTCCTGCGCACACTCACCAAAATGTATCCTATAGAATACTGAGAGGCTAGCAATTCTACGCCTGTGCTCAAGGCTTTGGAGGTCGGCTCCGACCAATTCGGGATCGCCTATAAGCCTTTTGCTCGCCTCTCAATTGAGTCCAGAACCGCAAGATGAGACTTTGCGGCACCAGCTAATATGTGGCCACAGTACTCTACACACGACCGGATCTGTGCTTTGTATAAAACAAGAAGCTGTCCCGGTGTAAAGTACTGCCGAACCTTCGCAAGAACGGCAAGCTTTGCTGCTGCTGCTCTTGCTCTGGACTCAATGAACCGACCAAAGTTGAGGTTCGAGGAAAACTCTAAGCCTAACAACTGAAGCCGGTCACTGTATTCCAAAGATACATTCTGGAAAGTAGGAGAAAAGGTGAAAGGGCTCCTTTTGGCGGTGAATAGACACGTCTGCGTTTTGGTGGCGTTGAACTTGACAAGATTGGCATTGCTCCATGCGGAGACTGCCTGAAGTTTGTCATTCAAACGTTGCACCATGGCTTCTCTTTCAGACTGTACTTGATCTCGACTAGTCCGAGTACTCGGCAGATATCTTTCTACAACTGTGCTGTCGTCTGCATACCCATAGATACCGGGCTTTAACAAATCATTAATGTGCAGCAGAAACAGAGTTGCAGAAAGATAGGACCCCTGAGGCACTCCGGCATTTATTGTCAAGGGTTCCGAGGAACACCCGTCGACAACTACTCGAAGAGATCTGTGGCTCAGAAAGTCCGTTACCCAGCCGATCAGACCAGGAGATATACCGTACGCTGAAAGCTTGCTTATAAGGCTCGCATGCCAGACCCTGTCAAATGCCCTCGAGACGTCCAGAGAGACGGCAACCGCTTCTCCGTTCTTCTCGATGGCCTCGCCTAAAATGTGAGTAGCATACACTAGGAGGTCCCCAGTAGACCTATTACGGCGAAACCCGTACTGTCGGTCACTGAGGAGATCGTTACCTTCTAGGTATGCTAGTAGGCGCGAGTTCAATACACGCTCCATAATCTTGCAGAGTATGGAGGTGATTGAAATCGGTCTGTAATTGACAGGGTCGGCACGGCTGCCTTTTTTGGGCACGGGTTGCACATTAGCAAGCTTCCAGGATTTCGGCACTATTCCAGTCATGAAAGAGAGACGATACAGATTTTGGTTTTTCAGTCTACGTAAATATGATATTTCGCGTGTTATGACATTATTTCTGCGCATGTTTAAGAAAAATACTATATATATGCCAGTGACAGTCAATTATAATAAATTGCTGTGTTGTATAAACTTAGAAAATATTTAATATAACTAAAATATTTTCTTACATTATTTCATTTTGCTATTAATTGAGTCATTTTAAAGTAAGTCATTTAGGCTTGGACTTTATTTTAATCAAACTGAATGTTATTCATATTTTCTATTTAACTGTATTGTAACCACTGTACTACATTTATTGTAATACATACACTTAATGTAGTCACTATCGACTTCAGAACGCAATGCGATAAGGTAGGTACTTACACATTATATATTTTATTTTATTTTCAGGACTTGTGTTTAAATTTTGAACTTATGGTTCCTTAGTTTGTTTTAATGGTAACTTAGGGAAATACCGAGATCCCGCGGAATTGAAAATTTGTAGTCCCGCAAATATCGAGATTGAATGCAGGCTCCGGGATTGGAAGCCCTAGTTTGAATTGCTGAAAAAAACACAAAATTGTATTATTATCATTACATTTTAAAATCCGAATACTTATCTAACAATACGCAGTATTAAAGTAAAAAGATAAACTAATATGACGTGACATGAGAACGATCTAACGATATGCGACTGTAGCTTTCAAAGTTCTCAGAATAAAACGACTGCCTGGAGCCAGTAGGAGATTGGAGAACACAGTCGGAATATTTAAATATATTATTTTAGATATTGTCATTTGATTTTATGCCAATTCATTAAACTATTTTACAATAACATTCTAAATGTAATATGGAGGTAAACTCAAACAATAACATAGCAAGTAATTGAATTCCATTTAAATAAGTCAACTTTAGATATCGGCTGTAAATAATATGATACTTATAATAAAAAAAAAACAGTAAGGATTATTCTGCTTTAAGTTTAGGATATACGTCACTTGATTTGATGCAATTTAGAAAAATAGAATAGACGAAGACGTAGATATAGACGCTCTTAGACAGTTGCATATGGAGTATTTTTAAATCGTATTCTAATAGAATTTATAATATTTTTTCAATATATGAAATAATTGTAAAATTAACAAAGTTTATATGTTTTTTTCAAACTGTATTTCTTCTTACACATTATGTTAACTAAAATGGTAAAATGGTTTCATTGAAAGTGGTATTATGTTTACAAAGAATTTTATATGTAAAAATATTAGTATATATGTTTACCTGATTGTACTCACGCTCATTTTGAAGAGTTCACGCTGCAGTTCTCCCATCCTAGTTTATGAGTAGTAAAAACTTCGTATGGGGTCGTAACTAGTGTTGTATCGTATCGGTCATAACGAAAATTTGCTTATATTTTTATGTAAGTACTGCGGGTTAGTAAATATATAAAATAATAAACAATATATTATTATTATAATAGTACAGATAATGACTAACAGTGGACGTTCTTTATTTCATTTGACATGTAATTTTCAAACATACACCAATATTCCACTTTCTTTCGTACTATTTATTTAAGACCACCGCAGTGCTGAGTAAACAGTTTGAATTGTGTTCAAACAGTTTAGTGTTGTTACTGACAGTTTTAAAATAATGATATCAGGAGATGGTGTTAGACGAAGATACAAACACATAGAAATACATATTATAAATCCTGAGAATATATTTAATAAACGACCAAACTCAGAAATACAGACATTTTTGCTCATCACATACATACCATCACCTATAGCGAACCAGACCGCCGGATAAACCAGCAAGAAAACTGCCGAGGGACACCCTCCCTTCCCCTTCCCATACAACTGTTGACTCATGAGCCGCTACCTCGGTCGCTGGTCGCCTAAGCCGGCCCTCCCTTCATGGGGTCTCACCTGGCTTGGCTGACGGCCCAGGTAGCCCACCGCTCCGTCCCGTACCGATTAACCGGGACACAACTCCAAGTGCTAACAGCACCATCAAGGACACGGCTATGGTCATGGGCGTCGAGAGACACCATGGAAAGAGTGCATCGCCCTCCATAGGTCTATCTCCCCTCTCGACCCACGGGGCTGGAGAGAGACGAAAAGCAACATCATGAACATGACTGTCCTTGTCGGGAATCGAACCCGAGCCACGTTGCGCCGCAATACGTTAGGCATCTGCTCTAGCCACTCGACCAACGGGGTGGCTTAAAATATTTATACAATGTTAATTAATTAAATTTAATATTTAATTTATTATTTTAAATGACATCGAATATAATAATACATCACTACCTTGATTTACCTAAAATAATTAAGATATAATGAATAATTAACATATTAAAATTCATGTCAATAAGTAATATAGATAATAATGTTGAATGCTTATAACTTACTTGTAAAACCGTTGATATATGACCGGTTCTATGTATCGGTAATATCGATAAGAGGAATAAAGATTTTGGTCTGAAACAGTGTAGAACTTTTTAACCTTAATAACAGTTAAGTATTTTATTTAAATATGAACACAACTTTTAATATAATAGTCTGAAACCGATTTATAAGTTATTGATTTATTAGCCATGTATCTTTTTAACCTTTTAAAATAAATGGGAACTACAGTCGTATATATCTCTTTCTAAACAAGTGAGCTAATAAATCCGGATACAAGGATATTAACCGTCAAGCGGCCAGAACCAAGAACTCTAGAACTATTAATCTTCAAATGAATTCTACCAAAATACCTCCCTTTCCTTGCTCTTAGTGGCTACTAACATATTTGTTATAAGTTGTTAATTACTCGTAGGGTAGGTGCATTTTCTTGCAATCGATATATTAATTTTAAACTACTATAAGGACTATAGAATCATAAGTAAACCTATACAGACCGGGGTTCGAATCCGCGACCGTCTCATCGCCATTTCCGCAACCGTCTCATCGCCATTTTTTTCATTCTATTGTAATTTGAATTATAAACGACGTTAACATGCCTGTACATTTCTATAGATCTTTTCAATTTAATCTCCGTCTGTTCAAAATACTTCTTATATTTACAATATAGGGCTTTTACGTGTGGTTTTAGTTTTGGATTTTTTTGTTTACGGCCACCTTCGTTTCATAATCCCTGGAAATCTCCGCCCTCGAAGTTCTTTTCTCAAATTCGAAAAGAGAAAAGAATTACTAGGAGCCCGTACTGGACTGTAGGGTGATATGTTGACAATACAATATTAGCAACACAGTGCTTTACTTACAAGTGGCAAGAGTTACTTATAAATGTCGAGATCAATGTCCCAGGTTACTCTCTTTCTCCTATTTGTGATTACTGGCTTATTTATGAACACATCACAGAAAACCGTTTTGTGTAGAACATTAAAATTAACATTTTTACTCTAAGGTAATTTAATAACGTAGGTTAGGAATTAGGCAAATTCCATTATAAACGGCGTTAAATAGCGTTTGGAAGTTTGTATAGAAGTTAAGTGTTATGTCCTTTTTGCTTACAAACAAAAAATAGACCTTTTGTTACATTTACTTAATTTTAAAACTAATTATATTTTTAAATGGAGTTACGATTCATTATTATGTAAACCATTTAGTGTTCACAAATGCCACCCTTGTTTTTATTAAAATTAAAATTCAAAATTCAAATTCAAAATATCTTTATTCAATTGGCCAGTATAGTCAGTCTGTGAGTAAGCTATCACCAGTTCGGAATGCTGTTCTGCTGAGAAGAGCTGGCCAGAAACTCAACTCAATGTTTGACTTATACATTATAAAATCAACCCTGCAAATGAGTCAATGACCCAAGTTCCACACATTTTGATCAACCAAAAACTCTTGAATGTTATAGTAACATTTATTTAATAATATACCTTTAATTTTAGTTTTGATACCAAGAGAAGGAAGATCTAAGATATCTTGTGGAACTTTATTATATATGCGTATACTCAAGCCCATGAAGGATTTCTTAACTTTTTAAGTCGAAATTTAGGCGTTACGAGCCTATTTTTATTTCTTGTATTGATAGTATGTCTGTCGCTGTCGCTGTTGATCCCACGATAATCAGACAGTAATATCTGAAGCTGAATCAGAGGTGTCGACAAAACTGATACTGAAATTCAGTAATAGATTTTCGATAAACTACTAAGAAGAATACAGTTAGATACAAATAAGCCTCAAAGTTAATTAGAGCCCATAGTGCACATTAATCGCCGGACACGCCATGATAGCGAGCGAGTTACCGATCTAAAAGTTCTCTGGGAAAAAAAGCTTGCAATTACTCTGCCCTTCCTAAATAATAAACTAAGATACTATAATTTAAAAATACATTTATACAATAAATATATATAATAATAATATTCCATTAGTTTAAAAATACTCTATATACCTATTTTAGTTTTGAAACTATGGTTTTGACATCTGTGTGGTTGGCAAATAGAAATATTATATTTTAAATATTTTTATTTCATGTAACTACTAAATTTACTACGTAACTTAAATTAAATGATGAATATAGAAGAATAATCATCTTTCAATAAAACCAATCCAATATTAATATTGTTTGTTAGTATATAACAAGGGGGATATCAGAACATATATTTTATGTAATATTTTCAGACAAAGCTACAAAAAGTGTCCATTTACATTATATAATTAACTCTTTAGTTCTTGAAATGCAGCTACACACCGACAAATATTATATTTAATATATAGAGACAATGTTATTGCAACTTATTACATATAAACTGCTTTGGAACTGTCTATCTGTTTATATGTAATAAATAATTAGATTCATAACTCTGTATAAAATATTAAAAAAAAACGAATTAAAAAGGTTTTTACAAGATGTCATAAAATTTGTCGCTTGTCAGGTGCTTATTTATTTTCTTAGAAATTTATCTCAAAGAAGAAAAATATTTTTAAACGGAGTCTTTACAAAAATACCAAGTTTTTGAGAAAATTGCATGTTAATGCATAACTAAGCGATTAATTAAAATAAAACATATTTATATTCCGTGAAAGTATAATTAAATATTTAATTTCGGAATAAATTCACTACTCGTCCGTGAATTTTGAATGAACTATTTTTTTTTTAATTGTTTGTTATTATATTTATTAACATTCACTATTTTAAGTTTAAAAACAAAGATGATTCCTTTAGGCAAAGGAAAAATATACATTATACTAAAATCTAATACCACATTTTGTATGTTTATATATTATAATCTCTATTAACATTTAAATATTAATAAAAAAAATCAATAAAAATATTCTAAGTATTATTTTTTTAATCTAACAGGGCTGTGGTATAATAAATTTAAATTACCAAATTATCTTTGCAGTTCTTCAGAATTATAGCCGCTGAAGGCAATCCAAGCGCCGCAGCCGTAGGCACCAAGTCAGCGCTCACCAAAGATCTCAGCAGCGTCCAATATCGTCGGCTTTTAATCCACTTAAGATCAGTTTGGAACTTGAGGAAACTAGTTATAGAACAGAAGAATAGTTTTATACATTACAGTAGCATCATAAAGCGAGGAATTCCGAGAAGAAATAATTGAAGTTTGGTACAAAGTCAGCTTGTATAAACTTCAAACATTGTTTGTAAGTTATTTTTATTGAGTTTCATTTATAGGGTGGATCGGTTTTAAGATGTTTACTACGTCTTGCTAAAAGCATTAAAACGAAGATTTTTGTAGAGTTTTTATACTTTTGAGGAAAATAAATATTTACTCTTAAAATAGCTCTATGGTAATACTTTTTGTTGTAGTTGGATTTATTTCTTAATCTATTAAATAATTGACATGTGAATTGACAGACCCCACTTATAACTTTACTTCACCTACTGAATCTAACACAAATCATAGAATAAAAATGGAAATACTGTCAAATCTAAAATTTCAAATCGTTTTCAAATCCTCCGTGGTACAGCTGTCTTACTCTGAATGAAATATAACGAACGAAATTTCTTAGCAATCTGAAAATAGAACGTCTAAAGTATGTATTGTTTCTTAGATATATTTTATTTACTCCAATGGTTGCAAGTAGGAATTCTGATAATAGTAAGATAATAATAATAATATTGTATAGTATATCTAAGCATGATTAGATGTAAATAATTCGACACAACGTAACATACTAATCGGTGTGGATCAACCCGAGTCAAATTAAAGTGACTAAATAGAAGATTGTCCTTTGCCCTATCCACTACGTAACAAAAACACTTAACATTTTTCGGTGATAAGACTAATTGTATACTTAGGACTAAATGGACAATTATGAAGACGTTTTATATTTGATCCACATAATTATAGAATGAGATTAGGAATTTAGTATAGTCAAGGTTTTCAAATAAAATAAATAACCAACAAAAGTTAATTTAACCTTGCATGATATTTATTTATGGTTGATTAGATAAAAATGTTTTACCCTTTTGTCCATTATTTACAAATAATTGTACAGAGAGTACAGGATACCTCTCATTTTCCTTTTCTGTATATCTGGATATTTACCTCCTCTTTAAAGATGAAACGCTTTAGAAACCCTTGTGCCGCTGCCAGTAACAAATATCCTACTGGTAAGTCATACAATCCTGATAATGTTCGTTTGTTCGAGTGACACCTATTAATAGGAAAATAAATAAAACTCGATGATAATAAGTGTTTATGTTCAATGACAAGTCCATATTTTTGAATTATTGTATTCATTTATTAAACATCGAATTCTTGATATACCGAAAAGGACTTTGAAAGTAATTGACAAGATACTCTAGGGATACACTTTAAAATGTTGTAATTATATACAATAGTTTTAGTTTACTCTTAAATTAACTTCTCACGATTTTCATATGTATTTGCACATATACTGCTACTCATTTTTGTACTCTCCTTTCACAGATCTGCTGGAAGAATTTTATTTCATTCAATTTTCATGAATTTCATTTAATTTTAAAATAATTAGTGCAAAATCCATGTTAAAATATGTTTTTTATAAGTATTTTATGTGTACATACATGTTAAATAAATAAATAAATAAAATCATTAGTTTTTAGAAAAATTGTACGTGTTTATAATATTGATGATCGACTAACCTGGATATCACATAAGAACAGTTTAGAATCTACCTGTAACTTAAATAAAAGTACAGTCACGCTCAGATGAGTTCTAGTATATTGTTATTGTTTAAGTCAGAATACAGAAAACATTATTTTGTGAGTGACAGCTGGAGATGGGACTGGCTAGTGACTGTACGCTACATTGTGATGTGTTTCGTTGAAACCGACCTGATTATTTCTTATATTATGTACATTGTCTTGAGATAATATTAAATAAAAATGTTTTTAATGCCACTGGCATTGTATTTCAGCACTAGCTGTGCCTGTGACTTCGTACGCATAGATTTCGATTTTGATAAAAAGTACCTTTTTTACTTACCAATGTATGTAAAAACTATAAACCTTCAAACTGATACGCAGCAATGGTATGACAATAAGAGATTATTAACTTCTTTATTTGTTAACCAATTGTTAAAAAAAAAACAAAATATAAAGTGAATTTCATGACAATATATTCCCGATAACTGCATCCAAATTGATTAATTCGTTTCTGAGATTAGCGTACACAAACATGCAGACATACAGACGAACAGACAAAATACAAAAACATTGGTTTGGGTTCTCTTGTTCTTATAAAGGCCCCCTGTATGAATTTTTTAAAATATTTTTTTTTTCATGTCTTGTGCACAAACAAACGACAAACAGATAAACAGACAAAGATTTTAAAAATGCTGAAAATGGACTCTGTTAGTTATCACGTTTTATCACAATCAGGAAAATAAAATGCTGCACAATAAAAATGTAATCGATAATATAATCGATTTTTGATGATTATTAAAAAGTATATCCTGATAAAGCTGTGTCACTTTAGAATTATCAAAATCTTATATAAAAATATGAACAACAATAACTTTCTGGCTTTTGCAAATGACTTCGCCCGTGTTATGCAAAGAATACGTATTTTGACTGTAATTACGTATTTTGACTGAAAATTTGATAGATAAAGTTGCATATCCTTTGAGGAATAGAAGAGATGTAGCAGAGTAGAAGACGGTGAAAGAAATGTGTGAATATTAAACCGACATATACACACACACACGCACACAATCTTACAAAATTGCAAAATAATTAGTTTCTAAGCTATCATAGCAGATTAGTCAGATTACAGTTACTTAACTAATCTAAATATTAGGTTGGGAATTATGTTCTTAACATTATTAGGAGATAGGATTTTTACTAACTTTCAGCCTGTGACCACGGCCAGTGCGACCTGGTCGAAACGTCAGGCAAATAAAAGGTATGTGATACCTATTCCTACGCGTTTATTCCCTTAAATAATAATATTTGTAATAATATTTTTTTTTAACACATGCCAGAATATAAAATAAGAAAGTACTAATAGGGATACAATAGCCCTTGTCTATTTAAGAAGAGTTAGTGTAATGTTTCATTGTGTTCTTAATTTACATTATTACATCTTGTGCAGTTTGGCAACTCTTAGCTATTCTGGATACAAAACGTTGAATTTCTATTGTATTCTTGGATCTTGAACCCAATTCTAGAGATGATTTGTAATTGTTTGTCTTAAATTTTAAAGTACTATTTACATATTTACTAAATATTCTTGTAAAACAATTACATATTAAATAAAAATAAAGCTCTTATATTAAAGTTTTGTGAGAAAATAATCAAAATATGTCGTAAGCCATATTTCTTTCTTTAAATTTATATGTAAAGCTAAACTCTACTTTATATATTGAACGCCCAGTCAGTTAATAATATCATCGAGGATGCAATATTGGAATATATTATATTATATCTTCCGGCTAAGAGCTAAGAATTGATGAGTCAGTGAGTGAGTCAGAGCAGTTGTCCTTTCTACATGGATAATATTATATATATTGTTGATTATTATTTTTCATTATAAATCAACATTGGGTCTCATGTTTATTGTACGTGGATTCATTTTTATTTTGAGTGCTTCTGTAAAATGCAATCTTATTTTTGGAGCTCAAAGCTCTAAGTTTTAATGTCTCAAGTCCTTATTCTAGTAAAATTGACAGAATATATCATAACATATATTATATCATACATATGTTATAATATTAACAGTATTTATAATGTATAATTCTATCGAGTGATGCAAAAACTGCAACTTGAATTTTAAGTGCAACTTGAATAACAAATTAAATATATAAAATAATTAATAGTTTAGTGTTAGAAGAAAGGAAGGAATTCGACGAGAATGTAGAATCGTAGATTAATAGTTCAAGGGTTCTTAGTTCTTGACACTTGACGCTTAATTTCCTAACATCTGGATTTATTGCTTCACTTGTGTAGAAAGAGAACGTCTTTTCCAGACAATACAAATGTGAGAGCACAGCTAATAAATACAAGAAATAACTTTTAATAATATTCAATATATATTAATAAATTAGGTTATATATTTAGAGATCTAAAATACTGTTACAAAAGAAACATATACAGATATGTTAAAACCACTCCACTAAAGTGTTACGTGGTTTCTAGGAAACCTTATTATTGTTACAAAGCAATGATGTTTCAAGAAAATAAAAAAAAAAGAATATTAAAAATACTATCGATTTTCGATTATGGTCAGAAATTTTAAACAAATTTGAAGATCAAAGGTTTTTTTTATTAAATGGGGAACTAAGATATATTTTTTTAATTGTTTAATTAAAAAATATTGAATAAAAAAATAATTAAGTGACTAGGAAAGTTTGTCTAAAATTATAATTCAGTTTTAGTCGTAAATTCCGATAAATTTTGAATATTAATAAATAAAACAGACCTAATTGAACGACATCACTCAAATTTTATCGTAATAGTAGATATTTCAAATTGGTTCTATTTAATTGGTTAGAAAGTAAATGGACGGATTTAAGAAATAAATTAAACAGTAAAAGTAAAGTTAATGGAACACTACAAATTTAATTAGATGTAACCTTAGATTTTTTATTCGAATCATAAATATGAAAAATCAAAGACTTTGAAAAGTTTAAAACAATTTATAAAAGGTATGATTATATTCAAAAAAAAATAAAGAACTGAAAACAGACAAAGAATTAAAAAAAACTACGCAATTTAGTCGCTTTTCAAATTAACTGATACGAAAATTGCAATGAACTGTTTCCTATCAATTGAGCTAGTTGTTCAATGTTTAATTATAATATGGTTCTCATTCTGATATTTATATAATGAGAATAACAAAATAGGTTTTTGAACTAAAAATTGTCATTAAAATTCTCTGCGAATTCAATGTCATATGAGGAACTCAAACAGGCAGGACACTGAGTGCAAGATTTTTATTTTTAACGAAGCATTTTTAAACTCCGTCACACTATTTAACATGTTCATTGATATTTTTTATACCTTGATACAAAGACACTTCAAATTATTTTCCTTAAATATAGTGTAGAGTTATATTCATTTAATATTTTTTAGTCCCATTTCATATCTAAACAAATAATATTAACACCATTTCTTTAGATAAAATATTGTTTATTTTTATATAGATAATAATAATTACCAATTGATAATGCCAATTAATAACATTATATAACATATATCACATAAAATATACGTCAGCGGGTAGCTGCATTTCAAGAACAAAGACACTTGACTGAATAACCCACATAAAATCATAATGTCATATTATTCTAAATAAAAATTAATAAATTTTTATGTAAAATAATATGACAACTATGTTACTATTTCTATTATTATAATTTCAATAGTAAAACTATAAGAGCGGGCACAATATCGAAGCTTAAGGCTTCTTGTTCGAGCAGCCGAATGGTACGGACCTGTCTGAAAAGTTTGATTTAGTTTTGAAGTTTTCTTTAGAAGGCCAAATAATAAACTACCATCCTGAGGACTACCATTGTGACGTCACACTTTTTAAAAATAATACGGAAGTCGTTTATCCGTTTTATATTTAGTGATGTCCTTTTATATAACTTCGGATTACATATTGATAAACATTATTAATCTTGGCACTAATATAATGAAAAATATTATTTACACATTCATAAGCACCATAAAATAAATAAATATTTTAGACGAAAGCAAAAAATACTATTTCTTGCTACGTGTACAATACACGTAAAAATTAATTATCATTTTTGTTGTTTATTTCATCAGAACTGAATAGATTTTAACAAAGTTTTATGTAATATTATCGAAAACCTGTGTCCAAATGTAAGGTTCTTACGATATCGTTAAATATACAAGCTTACTTGCAATGATATACAAATAACAAAATATAGTATTTTATATATTTTTTATTTTAATTTATCTAAGACAAATTAAAAAAAATGTGGAGGTTTTATTAATATTCACAACGAAATAATACCAATTCAAATAGAGACAAATAAATAAATCTGAAAAAACTATTTATTATAATTTTTTTTATATCAATTAAAAAAAAAACGAAATTAACTAATAATAGTCTGTCAACACCGTTGAGGACTGCTTTCCTCTATTCTCCATTATCTTTTTCCATCAAGCTTTCTTTTTACAATTCTTAGATTATTTTAAGTATTAAAATTGAAACTATGGTGAACTTAAACATCGTTAATTCAACAAATAATTTCTTATTTATTTAAACTATTTCTTAAACTTTAAATAATGCAGGACAAAGTTAATTTCATCGTATTAATTGTTTTAGTTGTGAGTGATTTTAATCTCTTTGTGGATTTTCAAATCTGTCTTGAAATTGCTTGCACAATGAATAAGCATTTCTTACAAAATCATTTACTTTGACGACTATTATAATCCTAAAAATTCTTTGTTATCAGATGAATATTATTATTCTCATATAATATTATACTGTGAAACAATTAAATATATATATATATATCAAAAGTACTTGAGACTCCGCACAAAGATTATAACATACTAGCTATGACCACCATCTTCCGGCTGCTCTTTCTCCACATTTTCTCCTTTTTTGGTCTTAATGTAAAATAATTTCTCTTATTACATAAAATTATATTCATTCATTTTCTTATATAACAAAGTATCAGAGATATCAGAAACATTAAAATAAAACTATTTTTAAGGTTAAGAAAATACTATTTCAGAAGCACATTGTATAATTTCAATTAACTCTGTTTATATTGCTGCAATTGGAAAGTGAAAGTGTTATTATTTCCATATAACAAATTCCATAACTAGAGCCTCTCTTCAACGGAATGCCTCTATTTATAAATATGAATATTCAGTATGAATTATAAGTTGAAACTTGAGCTGCCGCTTCCATCTATAGATAGTCTAGGGACTTAGTCTGACTTATCTTTACTAGGAACGATTGCGACAGATTGAGTAAATGAAAAATGTGTTCAACGCGATGAAAAATGAAAATCTCTCTTCAACGCAATTTATATAATTCTCTACAATTATGTAAAGAAATAATATTTTATTATTGCTTAATAAGAATCATGTATTTTGATGTAAAGATGTTTAAGGGCTGTTATTCTTATTATATTTTTATGGTAAAAAGTATATACCTTACTATTAAACTTTTAATGCCATAAATATATTCAACCCGTTGTATAGTCCGTATATGTTACTTAGATAAATCTATAGTGAAATAGCAAGACTGTATGGAAGTAAACGATATATATTGTATGGTGCATTATTTTTTTTATTTAACAATTTAATGGAATTTGTCACTGCGTTCTGAATTTACAGTAACTAGTACTTGGTGCAGTTTGACAACGCTTAGCGGTACTAATACAACACGAACTGTCTGTCGGTTAATGTTGATGTGCCACGAAATTCTAAAGGCAATTTCGGCATAGTTTATCTGGATGTTTTAATGTACATTTCCCTTGTATTTAGATAGTAACAAATACAAACAACGTATATTCTAAAACAAAATGTATGTAAACATTAGTTCAAAATTTTGACAATATAAATAAAATATAACTAAATAGAAATTATCCGTTCAGTTAAATAGTCCTTTTACCTACTGTAACAGTTACAGTAATGTCATGACCTTAAGTTACCTTAGAGCCTATATTCATCATTACTTATTTTCATTTTGAACTTTGATAACGCCGCGGTGCCGAGATACTGTCATATATATAAATTATAAATCACATAACTTTGAAAAAAATGCAAAACCCTTAACCTTTATTGTATTAATATAGCCATTGAATATTTTCCATAATGTTTTATGAATTCTGAGGTTTTTTATCGCCGGTGATGTTATTTTCAAACATACATACAAACATACAACGTTCCTCTTTCATTCGTTGTATTTATTCAAGATCACCGCAGTGCTGAGTAAACAGTTTACATTGCGTTCAAACAATTTAGTGACGTTACTAACAGTTTTAAATTATTTGTACAGATTTAATTAATAATATAAAATTCTTTTACACTCTAAATATAACATTGCCTCATGATGGTTGGGTGATTATGAGAATATAAAAACAAAGGTAATTATGGCTTTCTACCTACTTAAGGCATTTAAAATACGGTAAGAATGATTTGTTTTCAATTAAATCGACTTGTTATCTTATTTCAGCAATAATAGCATTATGTAACACATTATATAATCAGTCATACTACCATCACTAGCACACGACATAATTAATTCGGCAAGTTTTAATGACTAATTCCGGTAATGAGCTTATTAAACTCTAGTAATTTTGAATTAAGTCTTTAAATAAAATAAAGTATGTGTATACAGTATACACACAGTTGTATTCTGACTGACTGCATAATTTTTTTTATTTTCTCATTTTTACAGATTTTTTAATACACGTTTGTATATTATATTATATTCTTAGTCATATTTTATTAATTCCGATTTTTGATGAAATTAAAATTGTGTGTTTATTAGTTTTTTTTATAATTATTTTACAGAATGGAGCCGTTTGAGTTATACTTAACATGGATCCTCGCGAGTCTCTTAAAACTATCTTCTATGATGCTGCCACAATAACGCTTCCATTACTCTACATTAAAAAAAAAGTATGATGTCGTAACGGAAAAATTTTAAATTGTTTGACTTAAAAAGTGACTGAAATATTTTTAATACTGGATATAATCATGAAGTAATAGTTCCAAAAACGGAAAAACATTTTATTAAATGGAATTTGTCACCGACTTATTGGACAACAAATTTAAAAATTCACTTTAAAAACGTTATTATAACTAAAGCTTATTACAATACTAAAGAATGTATTGACGATAGGAAGCTTTGGCAATTACCAACTCCTTAACAAATTTTGGCCTTACTATAATAACTTTCTTTTCTTTCTTGGTACGAAGATAAGACATAAAATGATTATTGTTTCGAATCACTAAAGTTAAATTTAGAATCCTTTAAACCATTGTAAATATGAAAGAATCATAGAACAAGTAGTGACGTGTTTGGTTATTCTAGTCTACCTAGGTACCACCTTTTATTTAAGTTTATTCTCACATATCAGCTCTGACTGTGACTCCAATGGTCAATACTATGGAACTCATAAGTAAGCTAACAGAATATCCATGGGTTTTCTGCCGTTTCTTCTCCATAGACCTAAATTTAATTAAATTTATTTGTTAATAATTATAAGTATGGAAATAAAAAGTATGAGCTGGTGGCGATATGCATTTTTTTAATGTAACTCTGAACACTGCCAAATTGAAAAGTGCCTTCTTAGTGTGAGCATCTAAATAGAAAAAAAAAACAATATAATGACTTAGTTTTGCCAGTAATTAAGAACTACTTTTTTTTTGACCGATTAGTTGAATAAAATATAAACAAATTTTTAAGTAATTTTACTAGATCTCAGGTCTAGCTTCTTTCAAGATCAATGTCTCAATGCAAGATATTTTATGTTTATTCCATAATCAAACAAGTTACATAGATCTTGATATTTATTTAAAACTAACAGTATTTGAATATATTCTAATCCTCAAATAACTTTTAATAAAATATAAGGAACCAAATTCTGTGAACTAAAAAGGGTCCTATAAAGTAATTTATAAATTGAGGTTTATTTTATCTCCTTCGCTTTAATTTAGCTATATTAAATATAATTCTAGAGTCTTTATTGTTCTAAGTCCTCAAAAATGAGATTACTATGAAATAGTAATTTAAAATTTGATTAAATTTATTTATGTTAATTATGAATCTATTTTAAAAAATATAGTAAATTTCAAGACTAGGTTATTTTTATAAAATTAGCATTGTTGCCAAATTTCACAAAATATTTTCAGTAATAATTTGCATGTTTCACAATTTATTTAATTTTTAGGTTTTAGGTAAGGTAATTAAATCTTTAAAAATATTGTTTTATAATATTTTGTGTAATATTTAATAAATATCTATGTTATGTTTTTTTTATTTACTGTAGGCCTCTATAAGTATTAGTAATTACCATATATCTAATATTATCATTGCTTATGACCTTAAATTATATTTGTTATATTTACTAAGCCATAAGTAACTATGTATTAAGGTAATTGAAGGTTTTCCAAGTTAGTTTTCTTTCTAATAACCCAATAAGTTTTATGTACCCTCTTTGACTTGAGATATATCTCGACGTTAGAAATATATTCCTACAAAGGGCAGGATATCCATTACTTAGCTTCTTGTAAACCCAACGTAGTCTCAATATCAAGTTACATTTCAAGTAATTTCAAGTAAAGAATACACCAAAAATATACGAAAATTCCTGGCTTTAAGTTATCTCAAAGTCTCGCTGTATTAAGGTAAAAAACATAAATCAAAGAACATGTTAAAGAGTGTGACGGAATTTAAAAATGCTTCGGTAAAAAAGAAAAACCTAGCACTCAGTGTCCCCTTAAGTTACTGGCATTACTTTGAAATCACAGAGAATTTTTAGCCACCTGGAAAAAGCGTTGCAACTACAGTTCTATAACATATGTTGTTATTCTCTTTATGTGTTCAGAAAATTTGACTCAAAGTAACTTCGAAATGTAAATTCTTAATCTTACAATATTTGGGTTAGGAACTAGAGACATATATATATATATATATATATATATATATATATATATATATATATATATAACAATGCATTAACAAGGGTAACCTCTTTAATAATGCATTGTTAAGACTTAAGTATTTGTAATTAATTGGCCATCTCTTGCAGACAGCCTCTCTACATCAATCCCAACAATATATGTTCTAAGACTTTATAAAATTTATGTTTTCCCATTTAAAATTTATTTGTTGCCTCTGAACGGACATTAACTTTGAGCGTAGGAATGACGCGCGGGCGTTTACAGAGATAAATAAAAGAGAGAGCAAACACCATTTTATTTCGTATTTTTTGTGTTGTTTATCATGATTTGTAAAAAGTCGTAGAACAAATGTTATTGGGATTGATGTAGAGATGCTGCCTGCAAGAGGTGGTCAATGAATTATAAATAACCCTGTTTATACAATTTTATTAAAGTTTTAAGAAATTAAAAGAAACCTACATTACATTAGGAAGATGTCAAAGAAATATGAGATACATAGATAGATACGAGATTTTACAGAAAGTGGCTCATGAAAGTATTACACAAAAGATTCGACATTGATACACATAAGAGTACCTAATCTCTTTTCTAATTTAAAAGTATATAGATAATACGGTATTAGATATCTTTATTCGTGTTTGTTAAATAAAATATTTTAATGTATGTATGCTTAAAATGTATTATTATATTTTATGAAAGTCATTAAAATTTAAATACTTTTTCTTAGCTAAATATCAGTTATTTTATTTCAAAAAGACACTGATATTTAAATAATATAGAATTTATTTCAATTAAATGCAATGGTAAAATAAACCACCTGAAAGTTAACCCAACACTTTTTTAGAACTTTATAGAATTCCGTTCCTTATATTTCAGAGTTAAGTTACTGTAATCCCTTTGCCGAGATTTGAAAAAATCCTTAAGCTGATGTATTAATTATACTTACATGTGTATGTGTGTGTTTGTATTAACGTCTTGAAATAAAACTATTTTTTTACGGATTTTACTCGCGTATAGTGCATTAAATTTTAAACTTACATTTTAAATCTAACCCGACGTTTCTAATGCTTTGCAGTAATCGTGTTCACGGTAAGACGAGATGGAGGTGTCAGTCAGTAGGTCAGTTAATTAGCCATCTACCTCCCAATTGGTTTCTGCGACGATGGCGAGGTACGGGCAGGTAGCTGTTGAATAAGGCATGCTTGACATGCTGCAGCTCGCCTTCTAAGTGTTCATCGTCACAGATGTGTTGTGGTCTCTGAAACAAAGATTTGCCAACGGTAGCTAACTGGCTAGGATGGTGGGTTGATTAACCATTGAGGTACCTATCTGTATGTTTGGGTTTCCTATAAACAGTGTGTCATGTATTGTCTTGTTTTGTATGTATTACATGTATTATCTTGTATTGTTGTATTGTCAGAATTTGTGATGATAAGAATATCAAAAAAGCTAAGGTATATAGATATTCACCTGCACATACCCCGCCAGCGTCGCAGAAACCACATCAAAGCACCCATAGCTGACCGTCAACCAGCCCTACTACCTACTACACCAACTTACTAATTTGTTTTGTTTACTTCATCCAATAACAAATTTCAGTACTCTACTATTTCTACATACGTTTATCAGAAATTATTTGAAGTTATATATTATTACAAATGAATTTAATGTATAAAAATAATGTGTAATTAAAGAATATATTTGTTACTTAAAGTCAGTCAGTGGGTAATATTATTATTTTATACTCAGACCCTAAAGAAATAAAGTTAGGTGTTAGGCTTAAAAAATATTATTTCAGGAATCAAATATACCGGAGAATTGTTCAATTGTTTTTACTAAATAAAATATTCTTCTATCATAATGATTCTAAATTGAAACTCTATAGGGATGTGAAAATTTATGAGGTAATAATTATTCATGAACAATACTGGATAATAATTACCTCATAAATACTACTAACTCTAGTATTAGTAACATTCAAATGCTTCAAATGTGTAATTTAACTAATCTCAGGATTATACATCCCAAAACAGTGCTTTTGAATACTAGGCCTGTCTGAACCCTAGTTTGATGTAGTAGTAGATAGTAATTGTAGTTTCACATTAATTAGTATAATAATAATAATATTTTTTTTTGTGTTTTTCTATTTACAGGTCTTATATTTCAATTGACATGAACAGGCAAACCCCATGTCCTCATGATAGCTATCACTTATCAGTAGAATTTGTGTATTTGGCAAATATTAATGTTTCTGATGAGTTTCCTCTTGAAGGAAAAGGGTAATATTTATGGTAATAGGAAAGCTATTTTAAATTCTGTTCTTATAAAACAAAAATTCATAAAAGAATAAAAGCTAAAATCCATGTTAACAGTAATTAAATTTAATTCAACTTAGAAATAAATCTTATTGGTCATTTATTTTATATTTAATTTCACATGATTATCCGTAATCACTAAACTAATATTGAAATTATGTTGAGCCAATTTTAAACTTCTTTATTAATCACCTTTTGGCTCAAAGCTTTGCGATTAGTCTCTTCATCAAAAAAGTTAAGTGCTCTTACTGCAATGTGTATTGGGCAAAAGCCAATCTGCTATTTAGTCACTTCAAAGGGACTCGAGTAGCTCGAAACCGGTTAGAAGGAGAAAATGTTAACTTACTCCAATAAACCGTTCTAAGAGTATAAGTAATAAAATATAATAATTTTTTAATATTTATAATGTTTAGTGATACAATAATGTACAAATCTGTTTTACATAACCTTGGGAAGTCTTATATTAAGTAGATTTAATAGTGGACGGAATTTTGAATATAGTCTAGCATTATACACATGAAACATAATAATATCATTTTTACAATACAAAAATAAAATTTATGTATTCTATGTTAATAGATTAAAAATAAGAATACGAGTTTTTCTTATAAAACATAATGCGAAACTTAGTGTAAATTGTAATCCTATACTTATTGTAGTGCTAGAAGCATGTAATACTTGAATACACTAATACAAAAGATTTCTAGATCCTCTAAGTATTTTCTCGTAAGACATGTTATTATATTTTCAATGCACTTTGCTTTATCCGGGGCTATACAAGATACAAAGAAGGTCAATGTAAGTTTATTAAATACTAGCTGTTGACCGCGACTCCGTCCAAGTGTTTATTGACAAACAATATTTTCGTCTTTCAAATTTTTTTTACCATCATGCTAAAAACAAATTTGTTTTTTTAAAACAGTATCTATCCTATGTCACTTCCACTACCTCCAAAAGTATGTGTACAAAGTTTCATAATAGTCGGTTGAGTAGTTTTCGCGTGAACGCGTAACAAAAAAACTTACATTCGCATTTATAACATTAGTAGGATTAGCGAAGTTTTCTTACATATTTTTCTTATATTTTTTTTTATTAAAGAACAATAAGAACAGGAGCCTTAGTAGCATACAAAATTGTAACGAGGCCAAACATTCAATATTTTTTCATAAAGTAGTGTGCTACACGGCAAAACCGTTACACTGGCAAATTTTATTATTGAAAATTTCTGTCTATTTATTGGCACGTTATGATGCATTATATTTATATTATTTATATGCTGACATGAAAATAAATTAAATCAAATGATAACAAAATAGTCAATTTAAAGAATATATATTTATAATATTACAAAAACATCAAACCTTTCCCAATACTCTCGTTTTATTGTACTTTCAGAAAATATAATGTAAATAACTTAACACGGCTCAACCCTAAAAATTAAACTCAATAAAAATAACTTATACAAACGATTTATACAGGATCGCTTTGTATTGATGTTCAATTATTTCTAACCGTAATTCCCCGGTACTGGTGCTACTGTACTGTATAAAACTATTCTTCTGTTCCTATAACTAGTTTCCTCAAGTTCCAAACTGATCTTAAGTGGATTGAAACCGACAAAGCTTGTCATTTCCCCGAATACAGTTAATGATAGGAAATTTAAATTTATTATCTTAGTTAACTTAAGTCATCGTTCAAGCAATTTCACGTAATATTGATTATCCGCCTTAAAAACACATAAATCCAAACTACATAATAGAAGAAAAGAAATTTTAAAACAAATATGTAAATAAAAAACTAGTTACGTCTTTATTTATTTTTAAATCTATCTAGATAAAAACCTGGTCGATGTTTAGAACTTAAATGAACATAGTAACATACTGACATATTGGAAGATGAAGTATACATATTGGTATTGGACGCTGCTGGAAGCTTTAACTAGGTTCTTAAGGCTTACAGAAATGCATTCAGTTAAAACTCTTATGAAGAGGCAAGTTAATTTGGGAATTAGAATTCCAACTTCTACAGACCCTCTGAGTAAAAACATTGTATTGATATGTACTAAACAGAAAACAATCTTTATGTCGCTGGAGACTATAAAAACATATAAATAACGGCAATAAACTACACCTAGACTAAGAACAACAATCTGTGGATCACACAAAAAATACGACAAAACAAGCAGTTACCAGGGCGACATATCCAATTACTATTTCAGTTATTTGTGACTTATGGGACATGCTCTTAAGGTAGTACTGAAATTGTTGCTGCGCATGTTATACTTATAATATATGTATTATAAGCTTGAGCTTGAGCTTAGCTCAAGCACAAGTATCCTTGAGGAGGATGAATATGGCGGGATTCTTGAATTGGTTTGGGCTCTTCTTTAATAAGATAGGATAGGATCTTTCACTATTGATTCAATTGCCTTCTGGTCACGACAAATCTGATAATTTTAAGAATGTAACAAACAAATTAATTTTATTAATTTTATTTAATTATCTCCTTTGCTATTATTATCTCCTTTGCTTTTAATACAATAAATCAAAAGTTATCCTCTCTTTACCATTTGTATGCAGACGATCTCCAGATATATAAACATGTTAGTGTTAAAGAACTTCCACTTGCTATCACTCGAATTAATTCGGATCTGCAGATCATAGCCAGGTGGTGTAAAAATCATGGTCTGAGTATCAATCCAGCTAAAACCCAAGCAATAATTATTGGTAGTTCTAAGTTGTTAAATAAGATCGATCTTTCTGAATTGCCCAATTTAGTATTAAACAATGTTAATATTCCATATAGTAACTCTGTTGTAAGTTTGGGTGTCACATTGGACCGGTATCTTCGATGGGATCCTCATATAACCGAGGTCAGTAGGAGAATTTTTGCGTCTGCGGCGTCGTTGCGCAGATTGCGGAACTTTCTTCCAATCTCAACCAAAATTGCTCTGACACAAACTCTTCTCTTACCTATTATCGATTTTGCCGACATATGCTATCTTGATTTAAACGAAGAACTTTTAAACAAACTGGAGAGCTTACAGAACTTTTGTATCAGATTCATATTTGGTCTGCGCAAATACGATCATGTTTCCCATTTTCGAGCTAAACTCAAGTGGCTCCCGATTCGTCTTCGCAGGAGTGCTCATATCCTTAACACTCTTTATTCCGTTCTGTTCAATCCCGCTACCCCTTCTTACCTCAAGGAACGATTCATTTTCTTGGGTTCCTCACATGAACGTTCTCTTCGCTCCGAGGATAACCTTACTTTAGAAATTCCTTCCCACTCTTCCTCTTTTTACACAAATTCCTTCACGGTACAAGCTGTTCGTCTATGGAACTCCTTGCTTCTTTTTGTAAGATGTGCAAAATCTCAGACAACATTTAAAATGAAAGTGAAGGAATTTTACCTTAATTCGCTTAGCTCTTCCTAAAACCCCCTTTTCTTTTGTCAATGTTTATTTCCTAGTCGTCATTGCCATAAACTTTTATTTTTTTTTTATAGTAATATTATTTTCGTGTACTTATTAAATTACGTATATATTATGTATGAACATATGTATGTATAATATATATAATATGGTATATTTTAGTGCATATATATTATTATTTAGTACTATGTTATTTATGTATGTATATTCATTATTTGTTTAAAAAACTTATTCCACCTCCACTTTATTACTACTTGTCCTGTACCCAAAGGTTGCCTGGAAGAGATTGCTCTTTAGCAATAAGGCCGCCTATTGTACTTTTGCTTTTTATTTTCATTTGTGTTTATCTTTTTGTTCATGTTTTTTTATGTATTTGTACAATAAAGAATAACATATCATTAATTTGTGATTAAAACTAATTGTGCTACAAAAGTATTTTTTGCGTATGCAAAATTTACTATTATTCACTTATAACTAGGACAATAGTTGAATCGAATGAATCGAATATATGAATCGTCCAGTTAGACAATGACCCTTTCGATGATTAATTAGACAACCTTGATGGTTACTAGAGTATACAATTCTTGGCTATCTAAGTGTTTAGTTTCTACTGATGAATGAGAATTATATCAATAATACAGAAAGTTCTTAAAGAATATTAACAATTTTAAGTTTACTTTTCTATAGTCTGAATTTTATATCCATCGCAATTGGTAAACAACAAACTTTTAACGGACATCAAACTATAAAAATATCTTCAAATTAGAGGCTGTGTTCTAAATAGACTTAATTTGTTTTGTATGTGATAGAGGCTAAGTGTACTAATTTGATAGATAGACACGTTATAGAGGGACTGGCTGGTGAAAGAGTAGTACTATGGATTATCAGGATGTATGTAAGAATTCAGGATTTAAGTAAGATATCAGGATACTCAAAGCGTCTTCTCCTGAATCCATTCTGCTTCATCCCTGCACATTCCTTAGGAGTGATACCGCGAAGACGTATTTGTATCGTTTGATATTTCTATTTCTTAAGCAATTTTTTTTTTTTTATGTCTGTCTATGCTGTTAGCCCTATTGGCTATTACAGTAGATTACACCGGGGGAGCTTTCTTAAGCTATCATTGAGTTTCAAGATGCCGCGCCGTAGTGTAAGTTAAAATAATTTATAATACATGCTGATTATTTTATGGGATCAGGTTTGACGACGAGTCAGACGATAGTGTTCATTATGGCGTCTTCCAGGGAAGAGCGGAGTAGGAATAGGTATTGATGAGCTATAGTAATGCGTTAAGGCTTTTACGCACTTTCTCAACAATAAAATTATATATAATTTATTATAAAAAAATCACGAGCGCTTGCGTATAATTTAATTACAGTTATGGACTTTGGCAGTCTGTTAGCTTTCCGCAAAATCCTAAGACGAAAATAGATCGGGACCTCAAGTTTTTGAGTTTGTAAGTTATGATTCTAAATATTCATATTTACAAATAAGCGAAGTTCCCCTTCAATGTATATATATATATGTATATTATATACATATATATACTTAACTAATTTTTCAAGTTTAAACTTTATAACAATGCGCATATTAATATTCATATTTTTTTGTTTCCAGGTTTAGAAGTGAATTTTTTGTTTTTTTTTTCAAAAGACCAACCATGAAATCGCAGGCGTATTTTAACTCTTATCCCAAAAATAAAAACTAAAGAGTAAATGTAATGTCGCATTGCGTTTTGTATTTACGTTAGCACATTTGGTGCAGTTTGGCAACGCTTAGTCATACTGGATACAACACTCAAACTGTCGCTTAATGTTCATTATACAGGAGATTTTTGAATCGATCGTGTTACTTTTAATTTATTTTTCTTTATAATCAGATTCCAATAAATCTTATTTAATTAATGACAAAAATTCATTCTCAATTAAATTAAAGTAAATATTTGTTCAATATTTAATCTTGACAATATTATATTTCTCAGTATTAATTATTAATAGGGTAGTTTTAATATTTGGGGTCACCGTATCAGTGTCAAGTTTGTCACAATAATAAACATAATTGATAAATATATTGCATATATGCGAAATATTATTTTAACATTTTGTTTTAAGGCTAATATTGGTGAAAATACGGTGAGTTTACACCAACAAAAAAAAATTAAGAAACTACGCGTTTGCTCGGGCTGAGAATAGTATGAAAAGAAAGGGGAGACCAACATTTTACAAATGCGATCATTTTCAAACCAAAAATTCAACGACACTATAGAAAAGACGGCCCCAGTAGCCAGGTAACACAAAATGTACAAATACAGAGCGTTAAAGAAATGTTATAAGAATGACATAAAGAAGAAAAAAGAAATACGTAGTGAGAAACTATCTAACTAAAGATGAATTTCGATGATGAAGTAAAAAAAAGTAATATGCGAACTGTCTTTCTTAAGTTATGAGTAGGAAATATGATTAGATACTCAAAATTCTGAATATGAGGTTGAGATTTTATAAATATTTCAATAGCTATAAGTTTTTAAGAAAACATATTTGTTTTTTTCTTTCTAAAATTTTCTAAATATAAATTCATAACTCGTTTTTAAATACATTTGTTTTAAAAATATGTTTAAATTAATTCTAGTTTGTAGTACTCTCTTGACTTGACCCAAACACATTCTGAGTGAAACAGACAGTCAAATAAATAAAAAAATTAATTATTATATATATCGGCGAATTAAATTACAATAAACTAAACACAGTTGCTCTGCACGTGGTCCTAGTGGTATAAACTAAAAAACTATCGTAAATTAATTAAAGTAGATTGTTAACATTTATTTATTAAGTGATAAGTGGGGATGTGTTTGTTTTAATGAATTATAGTTTTATTAAAGAAGACAGTACCCCTCCTTTTATAAGGCCCTTTTCATTTTTTATATTGAAAACCACAGTTTAATTGTCTGAATATTTTTTAAGTAACCAGCTATTTATTTATAGCACCTGTATTTTGTTTAAAATCTTTTAATGTGTACTTTAACATGAATTTTATTATTAAATAGCGTTGCCAGCTACGTCATTAACTCCACGCAAATCGTAGTGATTAAACGCATTTTTTTTATATTATTGTTATTATAGCCTACTTATTTTTACGTTTTCTCATAAAAAGTAATTTTTCTCAGATGAAAAGTGTTCATTGTTTTTACTTAGATAATAAGCCGGTTGGCTATATAAAGTTTATAAAATCCTAGTAATTTTGTTTTATTGTTATTCTATTTACAATCATCTGTACAAATATGTGTATTACCAAGAATTCTCTGAAATAAAATTAATCCAATATAATAAATCCGCAGGAATAATTCATAACCATACTTTATATGTAAAATTTTTTTTCAACATACGTAACAGTACCTACATACATTAATTTGTGAATGACGGAATTTTTTTTATTATTTCATGTACATTGTTTTCTCTACTATTGTGATATTAAGTCCATGTAAACATTTGCATAATAAGCGTTTAATGAAGTGGAAACTTTGATCTCCAATAAGTAGTCTTTAATTTAGAGAAGCTGCGGTTGATACATTTGCGACACAAACCTTAACCCCTGGAACTTGCTCCAAAAGATTACTTATTTTTAAATACTTTCATTTGATAAGCAATTCCAATGTGGCAGTCCAAGCTGCCTTCTTTTCTTAAATATAAAGCACTAGGGGTCGCCCGCGTCTTCGTCCACGTGGTTTTTAGTGTTGCCGCCGAGTTTCATACAAAATCGCAAAATCCATCTATTTATCTATCTATATAAAACCCTTAAGGACGGAATTTAAAAATCCATTCCTAGTACACCACTACGTACAAAGACAAATGTAGGTACCCTCCAATTTTACTGTCTCTAAGACCTGCTGTTTAGACTGTGTGCTATAACTAAGTCAGACAGAACTATTCGATTGTATTAGATTATACAGTGTTTTTGATGTAAATAGCGTTCTTTAAAAGTACTTTAAAAGTATAGACGATATTTTTTGTTGTATTGCTGTTTGGTGGTAGAACAACGTACTGGTTTCTATTGAATGTATTCCTCCGTTCTTTAATGTTTGTCCCTGTGATTTCACCTTGAAACCTTAATAGGAAACTGTATTTTTTTTTAATTAAAAGGTAAATCATTGGAATGCGAGGTATGAGCACCATTTGACAAAATGCTGGACCAAGTAACAACTATCACATTATTACAAAGAAAATTAACTTAGAGTCTGGTTCCGCTGCACAAATTTGATGGTTTAAGTGTTCTAAGCAAAATAGTTGGAATACCAGTTTTTAATTTTAGGCCGTGCGGGGGAAGACCACTCGGATGTAGGGGATTAAGAAACTCTAGTGGATAATGCACCGCATTTACTTAAAATTATGGCATGCATGTCAACACGAATATTTCTTGCCGCCAATATTGATTTCCTTTTGACACATTGATATTTTTTTTCTATTTGAACTACATCTGGGTAGGCATTAGAGATTAGATCTTCAATCTTAGTAACTTTTTCACCTAAATCGTCATCAATATAAATTTTGGTTTCATAACTTTATATATATCATACTTTGCCGTCTCCTAAAAGCAAAAATAACAGTGATTCCACCCACGATTTTGTTAGAGCTTCTAATATCTTTAAGGGATAGAGAGATTTTAGAGAATGTACCTACCTATTACATAAGAAAGAAAACAAACCTTAAAGGAATAATAAAACAACCCAAAAGATTAAAAGAAACCCAATTAAAAAACACCTCAAATTGAATTATTTACTAAGATTAGTAAATATCCTAAACTATAAAAAAAAACAAACGTTGAACTAATTTGAAACTTAGATACGTACCTACCTACTACATAAAAAAAACCAAACAAACAAACAAAAGCAAACAACAAATTAAATAATATTAGAGGAATACCCAATAAAAAATACTATACAATTAGATTATATATTTTAATATTTACCTGTGATATACTTAAAAACGTTATAAAGAACAATCACAGTTGAAAAGTACGAAAAATAATACTATTTGTTTAGATAAGTAACTGTCTTCAACTATAAAAACAAACGTTGAAGAAATAACGAAAATAAAACCTTATAGAACAATCCTACAAAATCAACTTATGTACCTACATACGTAATAAACGAACTGTAAAATAATTAGCAAAACAATATTCAACAGAAAAATAAACCATATAACAAAGAAATTGACTTATTTTGATTATTTGGATATTTGATTGAAATGTTTTATTAAATAAACACTAATTAATAATTTGCGATGAATAACGAAAAAACGCATTCCATAATTACTTAGCTGACCACAACCATTCCGTAAGTGTGTTAATCTTACCTCGCAAGGCAATGCGCGTGTGGTATTAGACCATAGTGTATTAATTTAATTAAGATTAATGTCACGGTAATTAAAACACATTCGAAATAATTAAATTACCACATAAAAGGTTATAGTGAGTCAACCTTAAAAGCTAGATATATGCTGTCGCGGACTTCTTTTTAGAATTTTTAAAGGGTAAAAATTTCATCATACATTATTTTTGCGTAATTTTCACGGTTTACTCAGCGCACGCGAGGAAAACTCTCAAAAAAGAAATCTTTTCCTGTTTTTGAAGCATTTTTCAATGCTGCTTGACTTCTATTAGTCACAGCGAGATGACATATACCCTATAGCCTTCCTCAATAAACGGACTATTCAACACAAAAATAATTTTTCAATTCGGGCCAGTAGTTTCAGAGATTAGTGCGTTTAAACAAACAAATTAGCTTTATAATATTAGTAAAGATAATATTTTATAGATTTTTCTAAAAAAAAAATTCAGTCACATTGTAATCAGTATCTAATAATTAGGAACAAAGTTACGAGAAAATCTAAAGGCAGATACTTTCTTAGACTTCATTTGAAGATTAATAGTTCAAGGTTTCTTGGTACTTGTTACTTGACGTCTAATATACTTGGATGTGGATTTATTACCGCACTTGGTTAGAAAGAGATATATACGACTTGTTGTTCACGTATAATCTAAAATGTTAAGAAGATACAAGACCAAACTAATATATAAAGAAGTTAAGTTCTAATTGTTACTTAAACAAAAAGATTATATACAAAATATACTGATTGACATATCGAGGCTATTTTTATTAATATTATATATTTTTTGTCTCGTTAAATATTATATTTGTTATTGAAACTATTCGAGCTTTTTATATGATTCGTTACAAAACATTTATTTCATTGCGGCTATATGTGACCGTTCTGATAAACATCATTACTTGAATTTAAATTACATATGAATTCATAACTAATTTCAAATTTTCATTTGTAAATTATTAAAAGAAATTACATTGGTATGATTTGTTTACTTACTTTCAATGTATATAACTTCATATATCATCATCAATTCTAGTTAAATATATAGCTTATTAACTAAGACTCATTATTAGAATGAACAGAATACTTAAGAAATATGACAGGCTAATATTTATAAATGTTTAGATCTAGACACAAGCTGTTAGCGGTCGTTTCATCCTGAGAGCTTCGAGATCAAGTGTCGCGAGTCTCGAGACTCTTAAGAAGTGTTACAAAAAGAGGTGAGATTATATCTACTACATTTAAAATATAATCTTAAGTGACTCTAACATAAGAACTATGAATTAAATAATTGTCAATTATAATCGTTCCCTTAATACGTGAAGCAAAAACTTTATTACTTTATTTTTTATTAAATAAATTCACTGAATATGTAAATTTCCATTTGAATCATATGGAGATTCATTTAATGTCTATCAGAGAAATACGATTTATTTCTTACCTTCAATATATAGCTATAATCTTTCACAATATACGGTCCAGTAACTACAGTCCTGCTAAACAAGTCAAGCAATAAATCCAGATGTTAGGATATTAACCGTCAAGTAGCTAGAACTAAGAACCCTGGAACTATTAATTTTCCAATGAATTCTAGGATATACCAGCCGTTTATTTCTTCTCATACCCACTATTTGTAATATTTTTTAATTAATTTTATGTTAAATTTAAAAATTAAATCTTTAAAGCAGAAAATGTTTGTATTATTGTTGTTTATGATCATAATAAGTTTTTTTTTTTTTTTATATTTAAATAGTAAGAATAATTGGACATTTTAGCTTATTTAAATATTATTAAAATAAATACTACGTGATATTGTTTATATTTTGTTATTATTTTTATAATATGTTTATGAGCGTTTTACGTACACATACTCCAGGAGGATTGCTGATATTCACATTCCCTCTGTGTGAATAAAATGTGTATTGTGTCATCGCGACGGAATGCATAGTTGCAGTTTAATTATAATATAAACCTTAATTATTAATAACATATTGTCATTATTATTTGTACTTACATCGAGTAGGTCAGATTCTTGTATTAGTTAATAAGTACTTAATTGTAATTCTTTTAATTAAAGTTAGTTTAAATCAGTTTTGGTTTTTTTTAACTCTCCGTCTGTAGCTAACGTAATTGGCGCAGTCGGTTGGATACTAGAATAGGGACTGTTAGGTCATCGCTAGTATCCTGAATCTACGAACCAGCTGCAGCACCGGGAGACGAATCCAAACTTCGATTCACGGGAAGAAACCAGAAATGAAATTTAAGTGAGTACATTTGAACCATTCTCGTGTTGCTCTTTTCATAGTTATAATTCCTTTCCAAAATTTATTATCCTAGAGTTTATAGTCATCGGGAATCTGCATCGCAGTAGGCCCGTAAGCGTAGGTTATCTAACCTACGCTTATAATTAATAGGAATTTAGATAATAATTATATATTATCTAATTCAATTAGTAGTAATATATATTTAAATATAGCTCAAGATCCAGATAACATTTATAAAATCCTTAGGATCGTGCCCGAATTTGACGGGAACCCTAACGTACTTACTAGATTTATTAATATTTGTGATCAAATTGTAACGCAATATTTAAATAACTCGCCTGGTAGTGAATTATCTAATTTGTGTTTATTAAACGGCATTTTAAATAAAATAACTGGAACCGCCGCTGCTACCATCAACTGTTACGATATTCCAGAGAGTTGGTTAGGTATAAGAACATCATTAATAAATAATTTTTCCGATCAACGTGACGAAACAGCCTTATACAACGACCTCTCGTTAGCCGTGCAAGGAAATAAGACAGCTCAGGAATTTTATAGCCATTGTCAAACGCTATTCAGTACGATAATTACTTATGTTACATTACATGAAACTTTATTAACTACAATTGAGGCTAAGCGTGATTTATATAAAAAGTGACTATGCAGGCATTTGTACGTGGCTTAAAAGAGCCCTTAGGGTCACGAATCCGGTGTATGCGCCCGGATACTATTGAAAAAGCCCTTGAATACGTTCAAGAGGAACTTAATGTTATCTACTTGCAGCAACGTACAGATGGACTGAAACAATCATCTTCTAACAAGCACATGGTACATCCCCTGACATTTACAAACCCTCCACCTCATAGTTTTCAATCTTCAACCCCTAATTGGTCAGCCCCTGTAGCACAACGGCCAATACAACCATCACAGCCTTTTAAATTTAATTTTAACCATAATCAACCTTATTACAGTACGCCCATGAATTCTAGAATAAGACAGATGTTTAGCGCACCCCCACCGAACTATAATCCGCGTAGTAATATTTTCCGCTTACCACCTAGAAATAATTTTAATCAAATTCCTGTACCAAAGCCTATGAGTGGAATTCAAAGTTTTAATCCTAAACCCATGCCTCATACCTTAATGATTGGACATGACTGGCGTAAATCGGGTAATCCGCCACCAACAAATTACTTGAAAGCTCGCGAAATGAACATGAATGAATATTTATCATATGACGAGATGTACTATAGTTACCCAGAATACTATTACGAACCGAACGAATAATTATACCGAACAAGAGGACTATGACAGTAATTACAATCCGAACTTTTGTAATAATAATACTATTACTTATTATGAAACGGACAATGACCAGTTAAGTAAAGAAAATGAACCTCAATCGGATTCTAGTTGCCTACTTCCAAACCAAGATTTTCGACTGGACCAGAAATCACCCAGACCAAAATAGAGTTAAATTTACAGACACAAAGACAACTCCCATACATTCAAATTAAAAATCCCCCACTTAAACCTTTAATAGATACCGGAGCAAACCAATCCTTTATTAGTCCTATCGCTGTTAAAAAATATTTCTCTGATTTTCCCTTAAATTATGACCCCTTTGAAGTTACCAATGTATATACCACCAGTAGAAACGAATATTCTATTACCTTACCTTGTTTTGAGGAATTTACGGACCCAGAAAATATCAAATTATTTATCTATAAGTTTCATGACTATTTTGACGGATTAATAGGACTAGATCTATTAACGAAATGGGAAGCAAAAATTGACTTAAAAGACCGAAATTTAATTACTCGTACTGGCTCAAATCCTATTAGCATGTATAATTCTTGTAATGTTAATCTTTACGAAGATATCATACCAGCAGGAACCTCAAAACTTATTCGTATCCCTATAAATTTCCAGGATGGACAAGTGGTTATAAAAGAACAATTAATTTGTAACTGTATTTTGCATGAGTGTTTGACTAACGTGACTAACAACCGAGGATATGTAGAAATAGAGAACCCGACACCAAATGACATAATACTATCGCTAAACGAACTGACAAGTGCCGACTTATTTAATATTGAGTACGAGTGCACTCAATATAAGAACCGTGGACAAGACGTTATATCACGATTACGTACCGATCATTTAAATCATGAAGAAAAAACTAATCTTACACGACTCTGCTCAAAATACTCAGACGTTTTTTATATTGAAGGTGAACATTTAACCTTTACTAACAAGATTAAACATCGTAATAAAACCACTGACGAGGTCCCTGTACATGGTAAGAATTATCGTTACCCCTTTATACATCGACAAGAAGTTAGGGACCAAATAACTAAAATGTTAGATCAGGATATTATACGACCATCCGACTCTGCTTGGAGTTCACCCATATGGGTAGTGCCGAAAAAGGGCGACGCTTCAGGTAAGCAAAAATGGCGTTTAGTAGTCGATTATCGTAAATTAGATGAGAAAACTATACATGATAAGTACCCAATTCCTAATATTAACGATGTACTTGACAAACTAGGGAAGTGTCAATACTTTACAACCCTGGACATAGCGAGTGGGTTTTACCAGGTAGAAATGGAGACACAGGACATACGTAAAACCGGATTTAATGTAGAACATGGTCATTTTGAATTTCTTCGTATGCCCATGGGTTTGAAAAATTCACCATCTACTTTTCAGAGAGTTATGGACAATGTCCTACGAGGCCTTCAGAATGAAATATGTTTAGTTTATTTAGATGATATAATCGTTTTTAGCACATCCTACAAAAACACATGAACAATTTGGAAAAAGTTTTTCAACGACTTCGCGAGTCCAATTTTAAAATCCAATTGAATAAATTGGAATTTTTAAAACTTGAAACAGGCTATCTTGGACATATTATCAGTAGAGACGGTATAAAGCCAAACCCCGATAAAATTTCAGCTATTATAGGCTATCCTATCCCAAAAACCGCTAGAGAGATAAAACAATTTTTAGGCCTTCTCGGTTACTACCGAAACTTTATTCCAGACTTTGCCCGTATTACTAAATCGTTAACACAATGTTTAAAAAAGGGTAAAAAGATTTTATTCGATCAGGAATACACCAATTGTTTTGAGAAATGTAAAACGCTCTTAACAAACGACCCCATCTTACAATACCCCGACTTTACTAAAGAATTTAACTTGACAACTGACGTTTCTAACTTAGCTATTGGTGCCATTTTATCGCAAGGTCCAATAGGATCCGACAGACCCGTGTGTTATGCATCTCGTACCTTAAATGACAATGAAATTAATTACAGTACAATTGAGAAGGAACTTTTAGCCATAGTTTGGGCTACAAAATACTTTAGACCTTACCTTTTCGGAAGAAAATTTAAAATACTGACTGACCATAAACCTTTACAGTGGTTGATGAATATGAAGGAACCAAGTTCTCGTCTTACTTGATGGCGACTGGGACTGAGTGAATATGACTATACAGTAATATACAAAAAGGGTAAAATGAACACTAACGCTGACGCTCTGTCTAGAGTTGAGATACATAACGACAAAACTAGGACCTTAATTGAAGAAATTGACGAATTAAATTCTTTACTAGGAAATCCTTCAGAACAAGTACAAGCTTTAACAAACTCTTCGACTGACACCGTACATACTGACCAAGAAAACCCTATATTAAACATTCCAATTACCGACGACCCTCTTAACAAATTTTATAGACAATTAATTTTTACAATCGTAAATGACGTTAAAAAAAACCGACAGTTACAAAGCCATTCGATAATCATACACGAACATCCATACAATTGTTAGAATCCAACTTAGAGGAAGACGTGGTTAATGCTATAAAAGAATACGTAAACCCAAAAATTAAAACCGCTATTCTCATAAATCCACCCCTGGCAATGTATTCAATAATCCCCATAATACAAGACAAATTTAAAAGTTCATCAATGAACCTCGTCTTATCAAAATCTGAAAATGAAAATATAAGGGAATACTTACAACAACAAGAAATTATTTCTCATTAACACAATGGTAAAACAAACCACCGAGGAATAAATGAATGTTATTTAGCTTTATCCCGGAAATATTATTGGCCGAAAATGAAGGAGCAAATTTCAAAATTCATAAGCGAATGTACAATATGCGGACAAGCTAAGTATGATAGAAATCCTATAAGACCCCAATTTAATATTGTACCTCCAGCTAACAAACCCTTTGAAATTATTCATATAGACTTATAAACAATACATAGTGAGAAATACATAACTTTTATAGACGTTTTTACAAAATATGGCCAAGCCCTATCTGTTAGCATTTAGCATTATAACAGCATTTAGTATTAGAACAGCTGTTAGTATTATACAAGCAATATTAAAATATTTTACTCACCATGGTGTACCCCTTACTATTATAACTGACAACGGAACGGAATTCATAAATCAATTATTTTCCGAATTTACAAGATTACATAAAATTAACCATCATAAAATCCTAGCTCACTCACCTAATGACAACGGAAATATTGAACGATTTTATTCAATAATACTAGAACATTTTCGACTTTTAAAACTACAACGTCCAGACGAACCATTAATTATTCTTATGCCATATGCTCTCATAGCTTATAATAGTTCAATACACAGCTTTACTAAATCCTTTGACATATTAAATGGACATTTTGACCCGAGAGACTGTCATGACCTGGATTTCACCCAACATTTACTACAACAATATGTAATTAATCATAAAGATAACATGACAAAAGTATATGAAATCATTAATAGTTCTTCACTTGAAAATCGTAGTGCATTAATAAATAATAGGAATAAAAATCGTGAACCTGAAATCTTATATGCACCTGAACAACAAATTTTTATTAGAAACCCTCTGGCAAGCCGTCAGAAAGTTGCACCCCGTTATACGCAAGATAAAGTTATAGCTGATCTACCAATCCATATATACACCTCCAAAAAACGTAGACCTGTAGCTAAATCCCGATTAAAACGAATCCCTAAAGGAGCCAACTTGTTACAGGACAATACTAAATTTATATAAATATAGAATGTAAAAAACCGATACGGGCAGGGATTCGAACCCGCGACTACTGGGAAACCGTTGACTACGGGACTACGGGACGGTTTCCCAGTAGTCGCGGGTTCGAATCCCTGCCCGTATCGGTTTTTTACATTCTATATTTATATAAATTTAAATAAGCTTAACATGGCTATACATGTTTAAAGATATTTTCAAAAAGGACAATACTAGTTCTGCTGACCATCCACGCGACGAACCCACTAGAAATAAAACTTGAAAGCTTGGACGACGGACCTGGACTATTACCATACAAACTTGGACTGATCAGACTTACCACTCATCACCATACCTTTCTACAATATATTAAACTAGACTGTGTAGAAAATAAAGTAGAACTTTTAATGACTCAATTGAATAACCTTCAAAAACTTTTTAGTAATGAAACATATCTACTCTTTGAACTTCAAATAAATTATCTTACTGAAAAGCTTGTTAAAGTTTCAAATCAATTAAAAACTTTAAAACCAAATCGTGTAAGAAGAGGTCTTGTAGATGGTTTGGGTTCCGTTATCAAAAGTATAACAGGAAACTTAGATTATAAGGATGCATTAAAATATAATCATGCAATAAAAGTGTTAGAAAATAATGAAAATAAGATAGCTTCCGAATTTAATAACCATATAAGCTTAAGTAAAGAATGGATGTCAAAACAAAGTGAAGTAATTATTCACTTAGTTGAGAACCAAGTTAAAATTAATAGTACTTTACAGATCATTTTAAATTCATATGTTGTATGCATATGGATAACATTTTATTAAAATACCTCAAATTTGCCCAACATTTAGTGATAATAGGAGAAAATATAGAAGATCTAATGGCCGAATTAATTAGGATTGAAAATATTTTAGCGTTTATTCATACGTCAAGTACGCATCATTCTATGATAGACATAAGTGTTTTGAAGTTAATGATAAATAAATTAAGAAAAATATATAATAAGGACCAAATTATAGATTTAGAGTTGAGGGAATACTATGATATTATAAAGCCGGCATGCTACTATACAGAAAATCAAATAGTAATAATTTTTAAGTTTCCAATAGTCTCTACAGATATCTACGATCTCTATAAGCTCTCTATTGTTCCTAATAAAATCCAAAACGTCCTTATACCCCCATATCCTTTCATAGCAATTAACGAGAAATCATTCTTGTACATGGAGACAGAATGTCCGAAGCTCAAATACTGGTACGTTTGTGAAATGGAAGGAAATCAGCGTATTCGTACAGAACCTGACTGCGTGCAGCAGCTTATTACTCATCAAGTCTTAAACGAAAACTGCAAATACACAACAGTTACTTTAGCAAAAGAAGCAATGGAAAAACTGGATGAACAACATTATGTCTTTTCCTTTCCTTATATCACTAAAATACAACTAGTTTGTGAAAGGGAAGAATTTACATCACTTCAGGGTAGCTTTTTAATTATCATCCCTGTGAAATGCTACATAAAAACCGCCGAATTCACTATTGTAAACGATAGTGATGAAACGAAGGGGCAGCCGCTGAAATTGATGGAAATACCATTCGGAGCAGCAAACTATACGGAGATTCCTACTCATCTCAATTTAAACTCAATAAATGTACAAGAACTCTACGGTATTCAAGACAAGATAATTAAAAAAAACCTGTACAACTAGAGAAAATTAATGTAGATACACTTTTCCACACTACGATACCTTTCTACGTTTTTATGTTAAGTGCATGTGCACTTATTATTGTGCTTAGATATCATCGTTATAAATTACTGAGCAAAAGAAAAGTTAACAAAACTACTGCTTCACCGATCACTTTATCTACTTCAAGTGATAACATCGATGAAAAACTGGAAGAAGAAGGGACATCAGCACCGCGTAAGAAGATGCCAGCAACATTTTATCTCAATGTTCTAAAATAGTTGCTGATCTGAGGATGGAGGAGTTACGTACACATACTCCAGGAGGATTGCTGATATTCACATTCCCTCCGTGTGAATAAAATGTGTATTGTGTCATCGCGACGGAATGCATAGTTGCAGTTTAATTATAATATAAACCTTAATTATTAATAAAATATTGTCATTATTATTTGTACTTACATCGAGTAGGTCAGATTCTTGTTAATAAGTACGTAATTGTAGTTATTTTAATTAAAGTTAGTTTAAATCGGTTTTGGTTTTTTTTCAACTCTCCGTCTGTAGCTAACGTAATTAGCGCTCGTATTTATTTCAAGACTAGGTATGCATTTTAAAAGTATTATTCATCCAAGTATGATTTGTGTAGTAGTTCTTATGTCTTATATGTTTCATTTCAAAATAAAAACTTGGGATTAATTCTTAAAGATGTTAAAATCACATGAAAAATGTGAAATTATGTTATCTCCTTTCATAACTTTCTGTAACATGGTTTTCTTTATTATGGATAATACCAGCAATTCTGAATCCTTCAATTCGGAATTCTGTGACCTCAAAAACTGTTGTATAAATTAATTTGTTAAATTAATTAGTAAATTCAAAGTTCCAGTTATTAGCTAAAATAAATGATTATGAAATAAAGCAAGAATTCATTTTAGTGGTCTGTCACAATTATTTGCATTAGATTTATTACAATTATGAATAAATTTTATTGGTTTATTGAAGTTTTATGTTAACATCTACACGAAAACTTATTTATAATTGTAATAAATTTATTAATCTATATTATCTCATGAATAAGATCGGAGAAGTCGGTCAAATTCTGATTTAATTTACATGAGCAGCCGAGTAAATATATAATTAATAGTTATTAAAATTAATTGTACTGAACGATTGTGTGTTTCACAATAACCATCTAAGTATAATATGAAAGTACACTTCAAGTCAGTACGAGTAACAGAACATTTAACAACTACCTCTATTAATAGAAAGTGCTTCATTTTGCAACACTCGCTACAACCATTTGTGGTCGATTCAACAAAGCGTTTGTTTCGAGCGTAATTAGTTCGTAGTTATTCATTATTTCACTTCTATTTCCAATTTCATGCTATAAAGTTAATTGATTAATTTTAAATATTTATTTTAATTGATCTTTGACTTTCTATAATATAAAGAAAAATAGTGGTTAATTTGTCAAAATTTAAAACCCACCATTATTGGTAATTAAAAGAATATTGAAATGTACGGAAGTTCAGTAAACTGATGATATAATAGTAATACATGATTAAAAAAACATTTATTTATATTTAAAATATATCTTATACATATTTAAAATATATCTTGAATTTTATTAGTAAGTTACATGTAGATAATTCTAAAGGGGGCTGTATCAAATATCATCAAATCACTGAACTGAACTGAACACAAACTGAATACATATAGTATTTCATCTTTTTTATCTATATCGCAGACTCTCACCGCGTATACCAGTACCAGTAGAGCCGTTGGTAAATATTTACTGAACGTTAAAGTTATTTATTTTCCACCGTTTATGTCATTTTCAAACGTATACCATTGTTTCACTTTCTTTGGTCGTGTTTATTTCCCACCAATGCAGCGCTGAGTAAACAGTTTACATCGCTTTCAAGCCGCTAAGTGTCTTTAAGAGAGTCTTTAAGAGTCTTCAAAACTTTAACTATAAGGTGAGACATACATGTTGGCTAGCTTTAAGCGTCTCTAGAAAGTTTTAGCAGTGACTGTTGTGAAAACTAGATCAATTGACACTTTGCAGGTTACAACTACTGATGACGTGAACAAATATTATATTTGAAAAAACTGATAAAATTTTAAGAACTGTATAAATACATAGTGATGATGAACTATTGAATTAAAAGTAATAATACCTTCTTTATTTCAGAACATAATGACAATTAATCGTAACATTTATGTAACTAATAACATCATGGAATAAAGCTGTAAATTTTAATAATGTTCTTATTTCTTTATCAAATCAACTTATTGAAGTAATGTTAGTGTTATGTAACAAGTTATATAACCGCTAATACCCATCACTAGCACACGACATTATTAATATTCTAAGTTTTAATGACTAATTTAGTTAATGGGCTCGTTAAACTTTAGTACTTCGAAACTAAACCTGTAAATATACTAAAATACATATTTCGATAATTTATTATTCAGTGTCTAGTTTAAGCCAGAAATATATTTATATTTTATTAGGAAGTCATTTGATATTATTTTTTATTTAATAATTAGTGCCCATTTTAGTTCATTTCCTAATTAATGTTGTATTGTTAAAAACACCTTAAATTGGCAACCTTTACCCTCGATACCTCTGCGTTATTAGTCACTAACGTATTATTTAAGTATTTAGTTTGCAAAACTTTACTATTTTTTTGCAGACAATATATATAATATATATATTTTATAACATGCTTTATATAAATAACCAAATAATATTCAAACAAAATAGCTTAAGGCAATCTTTATCGATAACAATAATTACAATTAAGACTGAAGAAATATAATATCAAACAAGGAGTGTTAAGTTACAAAGACGGCTACTTTTATGAAGATAAAACTACTTTCTAATGTACGAGATATCTAATAAAATATAATCATGTTAGGTATTACCAGTTTAAACCAGTTAAGTAACTAGTGTTGCTCTGCCAAAAACCTAAAACCAAAACTATAAATGATGTATGTATAGATACTTATGTTTAAGATAAGATAGCACTTTACTAAAGCTTAGCTGAATACATTTAAATATCATATACAAAGCAGTCTTCGGATTTGGCAATAGTTTGTTTTAAGTAGAGCCGCCTTAATACATAAGTAAATGTACATAATTATATTCATAAAAATTACATAACTTCATGTAATTTAGATTTTTTATTATAAACACTAAAATATATTTAATACTTCTAAATTCCTTAAGGAGTTAAGGTCAAAATACGTAAGTATATTTGACAGTCATAACAAAATATATGTTAGTAGAGCACAAGAAAATATGTTATTTAACGGTATTTATTAACAAAATATCGTTACATTGGTCATATTTCAATGTTAGAAATGTTTTCGTACAAAGGACAGCATATCAATTTTGGATGTTTGTAGAGGTCTATAATGGCTCTTACAAACACAAGGTAAGGTAACTTTATACTAAGGTAAGGTAGGGTAACTTTATACTAAGAACAGTCTTAGTATAAAGTTACCTTTCAAATTAAAGAAAACAAAAAAAGATACTAAAATTTCTGCCTTTAAGATTTGTAAGATCCAGTCTTTTTGTATCAAGGTATAAAACATAAACCAAAGAACATGTTAAGGGCATGACAGAGTGAATAAAGTCTTGGTTAAAAACACCTTTCACTAAGAGTTTTTCTCATACTACACTGAATTCACAAATAATTTTATAGATACTTGACAAAACGTTTTAAAACTATTATTTAATTATAACCTACATTGTTATTCTTATCATTTAGATACAGAACCAAAACGATATTAAAATTTAAAATGAAACATTTAACAACTGTGTGAAATGATTGGAAGCGATTTAATTTCATTCTAATTCTCGTAGCTATTAATAGTTTGCGGTTGATTTGAAAATCAACTTGCTTTGCGCTCAATTAGTTCTGTATTTTGTTAGTTTTGGCTAATCTCTAATTAGTTATTTTACATTTAGGTCATATTTACTGTTTCATTTATTCTTTAATATATTCGCGTACAATTTAATTCGAAACAATTTGCAATAATTTCTAATATGATGGTTCGACAAAGCTGACTGCTGATGTTCAGTTGGATCTGTTTTGTTCATTATCATCTATTATTTCTCGAAATTTACAAGTTAAAATAAAATATAATTTGTGACAATAAACAATAATACTTCGAAAGCATTGAGCTAAACCAACCAAGTGGTTTTCAAACCAACCAACCAATAAACCAAGATATTTGAAAAAAACCAGGGTATTTGAATTAAAGATATTTTATAACATTAATTATACTTATTTGATCAGTTCAGTTTGTATTAATTTACATCTTTTTAGCTAAATATCATAAACTGTATCTTCAAAAACTTGAAGATAGAAGATTCTAGAATTTCATTTAATTGTGTTCAATGCTAAAAATAAAAATCACCTGGAAGTGTAATTGCTCTGCACGACACCTTTTCAGAAAGCCATAGAATTGTCTTCCTTATATTTTATTCAGAGTTAAGTAAATGTAATCCGCTCACTGTGATTCTTAAGAAATTTCTTAAGCTTAAGTAATCTACTAATTCTACTGCCATTATATTTAATAGTATGTGTGTAAATTTAATACTCCCTTCTTCTAGTCTTCTATGTCCGTTCGTATTTTTCAAGGATGGTAACACATTTGCACCCTTCCAAAGCCAACACTTAGATAAGAATTGTGCCTTAAATAGTCACTAATAAATAAATAATATCAAAGAATTATCAATACAATTTAAATCGGTTGTTACGTCATAGATGATATAGGTACAAATTGAATCTAGATTCTCAGTTTTAATAAAAGCCAATGATTTAAAAGTGTGATCCAAGGATCACATGTTCTGTCTCGATTCTTCTCAAACTGCTTTTTTTGTAAATAGAATTGTTTTGAAACTTTGCAAGTCAGGACGTGCAGACGCATTGAACTTAAACAGTTGTTGTAGTCATGTCCTAATGTTTGTATAAACAGGCCCTATTATAATGGAGGAAACCCATCCATTCTGACACATATGACTTACATGTAGAACTTTGGTAGTTTTACAAAAAAAATAATACACAAGTTTATGATGCGTTACATTTAATTTTTTTTAAGAATACATATTTAAATAAAACATTTTGTATTGAATAGTTGAATTGTATAGTTTAATCCCTGAAAAAAAATATTTTTTTTAAAGTCCCTGATAATTTAGGTATTGGCTACAAATTAATAATATTAATAATACCTACTACTAAAAATTTATTATAAATATTTTACTACTAATAATACCTAGTACTGTATGATTTGCAATTTTACTATCAAATTATACAAAAAATATCAAATTATGCTTCTTTATTAAAAAAATATATTAATAAAATTATAAATATAAACTTTAACTTTTAAAAAATATCTGAAACGAAAAAATATACAGTATTGAACTATTTTTGAATGTATATTTATAGTAGGAACAACAAAAACATCAAAACTGTATCAAAACCATCTTTTCATTAGTTTTAGTAAAAAAAATAAACAAAAACAACTTAAAACCGTTCGAACCTATAAATTGAACCCAATAAAAATAACTTCTAAACAATGTTATAAGTTTGTTTATACAACCTCGCTTTGTATCGAACTTTAATTATTCCTTTGCGGAATTTCTCGTCTTATGATTCCACTATATAACTGCTCTTCTGTTCCTATAAATAGTTTCCCCAAGTTTCAAATTGATCTTAACGGGATTAAAAATCGACCAAGCGTATAATTTCACCGTGTACAAAAAATATAAAGTTATTTTATAATATAATACTAACAATTACCTTCATTATTAATTGGGATGACGACAGTGTCATCAATATTAACAATAGTTGAATCTATGTCCAGTTAGACAATGCTCCATTCAATGATTAATTAGACACCCTTGATGGGTACTGGAGAATACAATTCATGGCTATCCAAGTGTTTAGTTTGTTATGATGGATGAGAGTTATGGCTTAAAAAATATTAACAATTCTAAAAGAAAAATCTTATATTCATCGCAACTGTACATGGAAAAGCTATTAACTGACATCGAAATAAAAAACTCCTACATTTACTGTGTTATAAATTTGGTATATTTATTTATTTATTTATTCTATATAGTTATTATTCATTTGATTGCAAGTCAAAGTCGACCTGACTGAAGAAGAAGATATACTGTTCTTGAGGGGCAGTGACTAAGATTTTAGGATACCCGAACTGATTCCCTTCTTCTCCTACTCTTCTATATCTGTTCGTAATTCTCGAGGATTATAACACATTTACTTCTTTCCAAAGCCATTATTTAGATGTTCGTCTTATTGCTAATCAAATATCCTTACAAAAACAAAGAACAGTTTATACTGACTATCGGACAGAGTCAGCCGGAAGATGTTCGCGTTGTAACTTTGGACGAATTAAATATAATATAATTCATTGAATACAGTAATCGTTTTTTCAAGAGAATAGATATTATGTTCCATATTCTTCTTACATGTAGACAAAACTTTGTAAAAGCATTAGGTTCAATTCTTTAAATACGTAAAAAGTTAAGTTTATGTAAAAAGTTGTATTGTAATAAAAGACTCAAAGACGAAGGTATAAAACTGAGACACAGTGTTTTTTCTGGTTGTTTGGTCATAAATGCTTAGCTTAGCGTATTCGGGAGTGTCGGCACGATCGACTCAACCGAAGGCTCCGTCGTCTAAGGCCCTATTAGGGTAGAATGTGAATTTAGTGTATATGATTCAAGTTCTTATGAATTCAAATATACTTTCGAAGATCTGTAAGATCGAATAATCTTACAATCGACTTTGATATTATATTATTGTTTTTATATAGTGAAGTAGTGTGTTTAAATAAGGTTAGTTATTATAATTGTTATATTTGGTATTCCAAATAATATTTTCTTCTTTATATATATATTTCTGTATAATTTGCCGCGTAATAAATTTTTCAAGTTCCAACAGTTATCTGTCAGCAAAATTTCAATTACATTTCCATGAAAATTGTTTTATAACCGAATTTGTTTTATATAAATATTTATTTTAATCATTGAAATTGTCATAACGTCGCTCGCATATTTTTAACTCATATCCATACAATAAAAACAAGAAGTTAGTATTATGTCGCATTGTGTTCTGAATTTACATTAGAACATCTGGTGCAGCTTGGCAACTCTTCGTAGCGCTAGATACAACAGCGTTGTTGACAACTTATTGTTGATATGCTACAAAATTATTTTAACATGGATTTTCTGTATAATTTTATGTTAAAACAAACTAACAAATAAATGCTCAAACTGAATGAACGTAAACATTAATTTAGTATTTAATGTTGACAATATTATATTTGTCACGGTAATAATTAATATGATTATTGTAATATTTAGGTCAAAGGGTATCGTTATTGTCGTTTAGCAATATAATATAATAGGTATTCAATTTCAATGATATGGGTCTAAACCAAGAAAAATATCATATTTCAGAAAGGTATTTTGACTGACTGCTTTGAAGGTATTTGTTTATGTATGTATGTTAACAATTATTTATCATATTGAAAGAAATATTTATACATATTAATTGTGAAGATATTTATATTTTCTCAATAATTTAATTTCTAAAATAAAAAATGAATACATAACTTTCAGAAAAGGATTATTTTTTATCTATGTTCTTTATGCAACTGTATCTTCTTAAACGTATCTCTGAATGTTGCCAAATTATATCAAATGCAATGACGTACATCTTAAACGCAATGCAGCATAATCCCTAATTATTTTTTCCTATAAATTATTAGTTAAAACGGTACACATAACCTTTACAGAATAGGTTCTAAATATTCTTTAATTAATTATAATACTAGCGAATAAGATACTTGGTTAATTATGGAAGCCATCTAAGTTAACTTTAAATTTCGAATTGTGTATCGGTTATTATTTTCATATCAGCTAAAACCCTTGCTTTATTTATTGTGGATCATCAAAGATCAAGTTTAAAAGTATAAAGATGATTGTAGCGAGTGTTACAAGTGATCCACCTCATATTAATATAAACAGTTATCAAATATTATATTACTCAGTTTGAGTTTTTGTTTGTTATTGTAAAATTCACAGGCTACTGTTGAAACATGATTTAATAAATAGTCAATGTACTATATGTTCCAAGATGTCGTGGGTGGCGATGATCACTTTTCATATGCTTTTCATCACTTTTCAGATGCGATAAGGATCGACATTATTGTATTTTGTTTCTTTAACTTTAACAACTCTATTTATCTCTGTGTTGATATCGGTTGATCTAGTTTCCATTATTATTATTTTTTATACGTTTATATTATTGTTTTATCTTTTCAGTTTATTTACTTTTTTATCTACATATTGTTTATAGGAAAACTAGTATAATAATGTGTGTAACGTGATTTATTGTAATTGATGTATGTATTTATATTAAACAGGCATTTGCTTAATATTAATAATTTAAAGGTCACATATTAAACATTTCCATGTATATATATTTACATATATAAATATTTATTTGTATATATGTTTTTTCTCTGCCTTACCAAGGTTGCCTTGAAAAAATCGCTATCAGCGACGAGGCCGCCTTTTGCAATTATTTATAACTTACTTGTATTTTTATTAAGTTACTGTTACGTTCATTATTGTTATTATTCTTGTATTATTATAGTTGTTATTTGAAGTGCAATAAAGAATATTATCTATCTGTAATTTGTTTGCAATAGACAGATATATTTCTTACTATTTGTTTAAACGTACTCCAAACTATTATGAATACTATTAGTACTTCTGTAGTTTGTAAAATGCAATAAATAAAAGAACATCTTAGCATGACTTTATAACTTATGTAATCATTTTTACTACAATGTAACGATTTTTAGCGATTCTAAAGGAAACACAAATATATTCAATGATAATAGTGCTATATATGATGTACATAAAAAGTGGACTTGAACCATTTTAACAAGACAGGAGCAGAAGTAGCTAGAAGCACTAGTAGTAGTAGTAATTTAGCACTAGAGAGAAGACATCTAAATTCACTGAAGTGGATATTAAGGGACACGGTAGGTCAATTGGTAGAGTGACGGGACTGTTACCCTGGGGTTGTGGGTCCGATACTTCTGTTAATTTCCTTCTATATTTAATTCCCGAGGAGTTATTTTTAGGGCGTTTCGTAACGCCCAAACGTTATGGCTGATGTTTACGCTTTTTCAAAACGGGCGTTTCCTAACGCCCGTCGGATGCTAAGGGGTATTAATTAATTAAAACGTAAGAAGTGAATCGAGTGTTTCTGACGTATAATATGCTCATAGAAGAAACACATAAGTACCATAAAAACAGACAAATGTACACAATCCACTTTAAAAATAATAACTTTAGACTTCTTAACATGTTGGATCGTCACTATATCACAAATAAAATTATTCTTCATCATTGTTTCTGCTGTTTCGAGTTGTTGTTCGTTCTAGGTATAGCAAAACAGACCTTGTAAAGATCAGGACCCCAATGCTCCATTTCTCAGCCAAAACTCGTATTTCTTTTCATTCTTACTTCTTCTATTTCAGACAATCAATGTATTTTAAAAATATTATAAATTATATTTCAAATTTCTTCTTCATGTTATAATCCTGAATTTATTTATTAGTTTCAATAGCAAGTCCATAAAATCGTATTGTCCAGTTTGTAATTACAATTCATTATTTAATTATAAAACTAATATAATAATCCGATAATCTTATTTTTGGTTAATGTAAATTGGGTTTTGTAATCCACATACTTGTCATTTTGATTATTTAGTATTTCCATAGCAACATGGTGTAAAAGAGATGAAGCTATTCGAAAAAAGCTGGCGCATAACGGAAAAATGTCACCCGTAACGAAAAAATGTTACACTAAATTTTATTCCAACCCCGATAAAGAAGTTTCACTTCAAAAAATGAAAGAAAATTAAGAAGAATAATATAAAGAAAAAAATATGAAGTGAGCAACGCTTCAAATAAAGGTGTATTTGGATGATGACGTAAGAAAAAATAATATGAAACTGTCTTTCTTAATTTAATAGTATGAAATATAATCTCAAAATTCTTATTTTGAGGGTGAATTTTTATGAATATTTCAATAGCTCTGGATTTTAAGACATCATGTTTTTTGTTTTCTTAATATATGTACTTATAACATGTATTTATATATATGTGTGGGTATTAATCCCATATAAAATGCTTTTGCTATATATAAGGACCTAATGAGAGTACAAATAAAAAAAATGCTAAAAAAAAATACTTCACTTACATTGCAACGAGTAATAATTTGGAACGAGGTTAAGAAAAAAAGAAAAGGCAGATACTTTCTTGGAGTTATTCGAAGATTAATAGTTCCAGGTTTCTTGGTACTTGTTACTTGACATCTAATATACTTGCATCAGTATTTATTGCCTCACTAGTTTAGAAAGAGATAAATACGAGACTGTAGTTCAAGTATATTTTAAACGTTTATAAAGACAATGTTTATAAATAAAATAGTTGTAAATCAGTGCCAGATTATTATTTAAATAAAAATATTATCTATTTATAAAATAATTGTCCCTAGCATAGACTGACAGATATATCAAGACTGCTAATTAGAATATCTTTTTTTTTAAACGAAACTATTTGCGCGTTTATATTAAATTTATTAGAAAGCATTGATTATATTGCGAATAAATATGATTGGTTTCATAATTAAAATTACGTAAATTCAAGTCTAATTTCAAATATCGAATTATGATAATTTAAGCTATGAAATTTTATTTTTATCATTTGTTAATTTACTTCCGATATATATAACTTATTAACTAAAACTCATTATTAGAATGAACAGAATACTCAAGAAATATGACAGGCTAATATTTATAAACTTTTAGATCTAGACACAAGTTACTAGCGGTCGTTTCATCCTGAGAGCTTCGAGATCAAGTGTCGCGAGTCTCGAGACTCTTAAGAAATGTTACAAAGAGAGGTGTGATTATATATACTACATTTAAAATATAATCTTAAATGACTCTAATATAAGAACTATGAATTAAATAATTGTCAATTATAATCGTTCCATTAATACGTGAAGCAAAAACTTTATTAGTAAATTTTCATTTGAATCATATGGAAATTCATTTAATGTTAATCAGAATTTCGTCGGTTTTATTTCTTCACTTCGCAATGTATAGTTGTAATCTTTTACAATATACGATCCTTGAAGTCGTATATATCTCTTACTAAATAAGGAACCCAATAAATCCACATGTTATGATATTAATCGTCAAGTAGCTAGAACTAAGAATCCTTGTACTATTAATCTTCGAGTGAATTATCATAATAATAATAAGATATATCATAATAAGATATGATCATAATTGTTTATGATCATAATAAGATAAACAATTGGAAATTATAGCTTATTCAAATATTCATAATATTGTTTTTTTTTTGTTATTGTTTTTATAATAATGTTCAAGAGCGCTCGAATTTATTTCAAGACTATGTTTTAAAAGTAATATTCATCTAAGTATTAATAGGGAACATGCAAAAAATTTAAAATGGTTCCAAATATTTTTTTTTCGATTACTTATTATCATCTTATTATAATAAAATATTTTTTTTTATTTACTATCCATTTAAGGCCATAAAATAATTTATGAAAACTGTAAATTAAGGGAGTGAAATTCAAATTTCCAAAACGAGCCACCATTGGTCGAAAGGAAATGTGACGTCATTTGACACGCCATTCAAATTATCGGCGTCGAAGTTCATACTATGGTATCAGTGTTACTGAAAAAAATAAATAATTTAAACCTATATTTTCGTGCTTAAAGTTTTTATTAAATGATACAATTGTTTAGGTAATTCTAAAAACATTTTTTCAATACTCACACAACCCTAACAAAACAAATACCCACAAACTCTTTTTCAATAGCATTTAGCATGCTACTACACATTACATTTTTAAAATGTTTTTTCCTCTGAATCATTTTCCACTTCATTTGACTCAGATAAATAACTTGGTTGATAATCAGCAGATATAGAAGATATAAGATGCTATAGAAGTATTATCAGCTGTGTTTTCGGTAAACAATTTTCTTTTTAAAACAGATAGTTTTACTTTTAAAACTGTTGTGTACCAATGTTGTGTGTTGAATGAGGAAATGGTGACAATGCTACATTTTGTTTTTCAGCAAGTATATTTACATTGACACCTTTACTTCCATACTTGGGTTTAATATTAACTTGCACAGCTTAGTCACTTGGTAATTTATCTTCAATATGCGAAAAGCAAGGCTCTGCCTTATGATCATCACATTCAGTAGGAGAAGTACTGAGTCCTGGCTGATTAATATCACAGACATTTGTATGGGCAGTACTAGGACTTACTTAGAGTATATCACTTCTTTATGAAGGTCATTTTTAAACACTACTTTTGATAAGTAACTCTGAAAAGGCTTCATTAACCGATGTCAATCTTTGCCTTTTGACTATGCACATTCATGAGAATGTTCTCTCAGCTGGTGTTTTTGCCACAAAAATATATGAGGCACAAATCTTTTCTTCAAAATTAGATTACATTTTTCTCCTTGTTGTTTCGTTATACATATTATATTCAATACAATTGGCTGTATCTTTCTTAAAAATTTTGTTAAACCAAAAAAAGATTACGGTTTTTATAGAAATTTATACTGAACTTTTGTAAGCTAGGTTATGTTAATTTAAAACTCAAATTTTCTAATGTTCTATACTTACTATATATTTAAACGATTAGATTAAACTTATTATAAATAAAGTAAATTTGATCGTTGACGTTAAATTGATCTTCACAACAATATAAACACAATTTAGGAAATATATTATCCCTTTGAATTACTATACACCATTGTTTTTGTATTTTCCCATCTCTTGGAATACAAAAAAACACTTTGTCGGGTGTTTTTCTAATACTATTTTTGCACTCCGGTACTATACATTACTTGTAAGATGATTTTTATCTTCTTCCATGACTTGTAAAGCAATTAAAACTTAAAATATGTATGAAGTAACTAAAAAGTTCATAGTAAACATTCACTGGACGTGTCATCGTGACGTCACGCAAAGCGCGCGCAAAATGACGGCGTTTGAACGGCTCAAATTAAATCTATGTTTTAATTTTTAATTTGAAAAAAAACTAGAATCTTTTTAAACCTATTTATATTTTTTTCTACGATATAGAGAGGTAAATGATTAATTTACAACAAAAAAAAAATTACATGAATGTTCCCTATTGTGTTTATTATTTCAAAAAGAAGCTTCTTCTTAATGATCTAATAACCAAAAACTCTGAATTCTGTGACCTCAAAAAACTGTTGTACAAATTAATTTATAATTGAAGTGATTTTTATTTTCTTCCCCTAAACCTTAAATTAAATACAAGAATCTTCAAAGTTCTAACAGTCTTTGAATATGCTAATACGGATATTCGATTAAATAAAAAAAACAATAAATAAATAAATATAAAAAAAATACAACCAGTCGGCAGTACTAGTTATTAGACAAAATAAATTATTATGAATTCAAGAAAGAATTCATTTAAATGTTTTAGAATGATTTTTTATATTAGATGTTATCAAAAATACGAAAAAGCTTACGTGTGGATGTTAACATAGAACTTCAAAAACCAAACTTACAAATAAGAACCCAGAATGGGTTTGAGACTAGTCAGACGAATTCTGATTTAATTTACGTGAACACAGTCAAGTAAACATATATTTAATAGTTAAAAAATATATTGATTCTGATCTATCTAAAGTTCACAGTAACCATCTAAGTATAATATGAAAGTTGACTTCAACTCAGTACGAGTAACAGAACATTTAACAACTACCTCTATTAATAGAAAGTGCTTCATTTTGCAATAGTCGCTACGACCATTTGTGGTCGATTCCACAAAGCGTTTGTTTCGAGCTTAATTAGTTCGTAGTTATTCATTATTTCACTTCTATTTCCAATTTCATATAAAGTTAAATTGATTAATTTTAATTGTTTATTTTACTTGACTTTCTATAATATAAAGAAAAGAAAAATAGTGGTTTGATTGCCAAAATTTAAAACCGACGTACATTCATAATTGAAAGAGTACTTTGATTGCTTTCAGAAACTGAATTTAAACAAATATGAAATATTATTACAATTAGTTTCAAAGGATACTACAATCAAAATTTTCCGTTTCTATACAACTTGAGTAATAGATAAAAATAGTATAGTAGGTAATTATTTAATATCACTTTTCAATAAACTACTGTTAAGACTTGTTTCAGTAATACACAGTACTTGCACTTCAATGTTTAATATCCAACCATTTGTAATAGAATGGGCGAGAGCAGCCCTTACAACTCGTTTTATAATATTTTAACACGATAATATTTAGGTGAGGGTAATTTACAATTCCATAACCAATTTACAGATGCTTATTATTTATACCTCATAATAAATTTTAATAAAATATTAAACATTATGTTAAAATATCATATGCTTCTAATTCTTCAAACATTTAACAGTAAATACTAAATAACATTTCATAATTAATTGCGTAGGTGGCGCTACTGTTGAAACTTATAAACTAAAACATGTAAATTCCAATGTTTTTAACATTTAAATTATTATAAATAAATATGACTAATACTACTTTTGAACTAAACATTTGTTCGGAAGTTCAGTAAACTGATGATACACTAAAAATATATAATTAATACAATATTTATTTATATTTAAAACCTATCGTATATATATTAAATAAATAAATTAAAATATATTAGTTCTAATGGCGGGTGTATCAGATTTTATATTACTGCCAAAAATAATCGAATAATTGAATATATATAGTATTTCAACTTTTCTTTATGTATATCGCAGACTCTCACTATGTACACCAGTACCAGTAGAGCTGTTGGTAAATATTTACTGAACGTTAAAGTTATTTATTTTTCGTTTATGTAATTTTCAAACGTATACCATCATTTCACTTTCTTTGGTCGTGTTTATTTCCCACCGATGCAGCGCTGAGTAAACAGTTTACATCGCTTTCAAGCCGCTTAGTGTCTTTAAGAGAGTCTTTAAGAGTCTTCAGAACTTTAACTATAAGGTGAGACATACATGTTGGCTAGCTTTAAGCGTCTCTTGAAAGCTTTAGCAGTGACTGTTGTGAAAACTAGACCAATTGACAATTTGCAGGTTACAACTACTGATGACGTGAACAAATATTATATTTGAAAGAACTGATAGAATTTTAAGCATTGTATGGTAAATAGTGATGATGAAATATTTAATTAAAAGTAATAATACCTTCTTTATTGCAGAATATAATGACAATTAATCATAACATTTATGTAACTAATAACATCATGGAATAAAACTGTAAATTTTAATAATGTTCTTATTTCTTTATCAAATCATTTTATTGAAGTAATGTTAGTGTTATGTAACAAGTTATATAGCCGCTAATACCCATCACTAGCACACGACATTATTAATATTCTAAGTTTTAATGACTAATTTAGTTAATGGGCTCGTTAAACTTTAGTACTTCGAAACTAAACCTGTAAATATACTAAAATACATATTTCGGTAATTTATTAGTCAGTATCTAGCTTAAGCTAGAAATATATTTATATTTTATTAGGAAGTCATTTGATATTATTTATTATTTAATAATTAGTGCCCATTTTCGTTTATTTACTTATTAATGTTGTATTGTTAAAAACACCTTGAATGGACTACCTTCAACCTCGATACCACTGACGTTATTAATCGTTAGAGTATTATTTAAGTATTTTAAAAATGTTACTTTTTTATTGTATACTAGCTGTTGCTCGTCACTTAGTTCACGTAGACTATAAAAATATCCTTGAATCCGTTTTGGTTGTAGCAGGGAACATAAAAATAGCATAATTGGCTATACTTCTATTAACAAACGTATATTTGAATAACATAACACTTCTTCTAAAGTTGTCGAGTAATAAGAAGGATTTTCAAAAATAATTAAGTAAAATTCAGTGAACCAAACGATTAAAAACAGGATCTCCTGTGGCACTTAGTTCTCACAAATTTTCGCAATTATAATAATAATAGGATCCCATGCCCCATCTTATTATAATAATTTCGCAATTTTTATAATAAGATGGGGCAAAGCCACCGAAAAGTCTTGCAACATCTATAGGGAGGCAATAGGAACCGCGAAACACCTATTAGTGGGATGTAGGGCACTTCTAGATAAAGGTCAATACTCGCATCGCCACGACAAGGTATTAGAAATTATACGGGAAGCGGTTAGTCTTTCAGTAGCAAGAGCGCGGAGGGGTGTAACAACCAAGATACGATCTGTAGAATTCGTAAAAGAAGGCTCCTCCAAAAAATCAAAAGCGAAGGCTTATTCAATATTAGGCGCGGCTCCTGATTGGATTCTCATGATGGACACGTATGAAAAGCATTACAAAATCCCTGGGGATGTTGGTGTTTCGTCATCCAGACCGGACTTATTCCTGTATTCGAAACATCTGAGGCGCGTGATACTTGTGGAGCTTACTGTTCCTTGGGAAACAAACATCCCAAGGGATCACACATTCAAGCTCAATAAGTATTACGAACTGACCAACGAACTGATCAAGAATAAATTTATAGTTAGTTTGTACACGGTAGAAGTAGGAGCGAGAGGTATAACAGCAAAATTTCTCTATAGCCTACTTAAAGACCTTGGCCTTTCTTGGTACTTAAAGAACAAGCATCGGTTTATTCTGGAAAGCATTTCAAAGGCGGCATTAGTAGGTTCTTTCCAAATTTGGTTAGGTAGGGAGAGGAGTGTGGAGGGTGAAGGTGAGCGTTTTTGCGCATAATAAAGGGGCCCCTTAAACCTACTCCTGGGTCGCAAGTCCCAGGCACTGCTTGCACTCCTCTCCTTGCAACGCGATGGGCCCGGCACCCGCACGGTGAATCCATGGATTGCTAAGAAGCTTCGTCTTGTCTCTATACAATTTTTATAATTTATAATAGACATTATATGTACACAAAACAATATAAAAAATATTCAAACAGTTTAAGGCAATTTTTATCGACAACTTTTATTACAATTTAGACTAAAGAAATATAATATCAAAAGAGCGGTGTTATTTTACAAAGGCGGCTTCTTTCATGATGATGAAATTCCCTTCGAACGAGATATTTATTAAAATATAATCATGTTATTACCAGTTTTAACCAGTTAAGTAATTAGTTTCGCTTCCCCAAAAACCTAAGACTAAAACTATGAGATGTACAAAATAATAACACTGCGGCATAGTCTCTAGTCGATTAGAATGATGCATTGGTTTATAGGATTAAGATAAGATAGAACTATACTAAAGCTTACTATAGCTTAGCTGAATATATTTAAATACAATTAACAAAGCAGGCTTTTGATTTGGAAATAGTCTATTCTAAGTAGTGCCGCCTTAACACATAAATAAATATAAAGCGGGGTTACATAATTATATTCATAAAAATTTGATAAGTTACGTGTTTATAATTTATACTATAAGCAATAAATATATTTAATACTTCTATTAGTACTTCAGCAGCCATTACCGCCAAAATACTTGATTATATTTGACAGTTGTAACAACATTGATGTTAGTGGAACACAAGAAAAAATGGTATGTAATGGTACTATTAAATAAATCCCAAAATTCTGTGCATCGTCTTTGACTTTGAATATATCTAAATGTTAGAAATTTTTTCGTAGAAAGTACAAGATATCAACAGCCTTGGGTGTTCGTAGAGTCCTATAATGTCTATTATAAACAAAAGCTTTACGTATACACGACTTTAAGTTTTGTAGAATTCGATGTGTTTTTACATCGAGTTATAAAACATAAATTAAATTACAGTTTAGGCCATGACAAAATTAAAAAATCTCCGTTTAAAACTTTTTGCACTAAATGTCCTTCTCTCTTTGACTTTCACATATTATACTGAATGGACAAATAATTTTATACCTAGCAAAGGTGTCAAAACTATTCTTTGATTTCAATAAACTACATTGTTATTCTTATCATTTAGATAGTAGAACCAAAACTGTTTTAACAATTAAACATTTAACAACTTCTAAAATTATTGGAAGCGATTCAATTCCATTTCCATTCTCGTAGCTATTAATAGTTTGCGGTTGATTTGAAAAGCAACTTGCTTTGCGCTCAATTAGTTCTGTATTTTATTATTTTTGGTTTTGGATAGAATCATCAATATTTTGAATTAACCTCTAATTAGTTATTTTACATTTAAGCCATATTTACTGTTTGATTTATTATTTAATCTATCCGTTTACCATTTAATTGGATACAATTTGCAATACCTACTATAAATTGTGACAATAAACAGTAAAACTTCAAATGCATTGACCTAAACAAATCAAGTGGTTTTTCGGTTTCATTGAATCTTTTAAAATTTTATTTCCTATTTATAATATGAATATGATTTTCTTCTGTTTTGATTTTCACTTTTCCAACTAGGTATATTGACAATTCGATATTTGAAATAAAGATATTTTATAACAATAATTATATTTATTTGATCAGTTACTGCTCTTGAAATAACTATTTATTAGGTATAGCTTACGATTTAAGGTAGCTATATATTCAAATACAATATTTTAACTAAATATAAAATTTGTATTTCAAAAACTTGAAGATAACAGATTCTAGAAATTATTTTAAGTGTTCAATGCTAAAAATAATACAGATACAAATGAAATGTAAATAGGTAAAGTTTTAATAAAAACCCATGATTTAAAAGAGTTATCGGTCTATGTCTTTGGGAGTGTCGGCAACGATCAACTCAACCGAAGACTCCGTCCTTTACGGCCTTTATTGAGTACAATGTAAATTGAGCTATATTTATACTTCTGATATTTCTTCATGTTTTGTTACGTATTATATTTTTTTTTAGTTTAAACTATATATTAGTTAGCAAAATATTTAGTTTATATATCCATTTAAATTGTTTTACAACTGAATTTAGTTAGTAAATATTTATTTTAACCATTAAAATTGTCATAATATCGCTCGCATATTTTTAACTATAACTAAAAAACAAGAAGTTATTGTTATATCGCATTGTATTCTGAATTTACATTAGAACATCTGGTGCAGTTTGACAACTCTTCGTAGCGCTAGATACAACAGGGTTGTTGACGAATTATTCTTGATATGCTACAAAATTATTCTGCATGGATTGTCTGTAAATATTAATGTTCATTTAAAATATTATCGGTTTATAATTAATCATTGAACAAAGTGAGAAATTAATGCTCAAACTGAATGAACGTAAACATTAGTTCAGTATTTAATGTTGACAATGTTATATTTGTCAGTGTAATAATTAACGATTATTTATCTATGGCAAGTATTTGTGAGGATTTCTCTCTACACACAAATAAAGTGTTGCCTCGCAAATATATAATGTTAGTAATAAATCATGAATTCAGTTGTACTCGAAACTAAAGATGGATTTGGATGAAACAAACGAAAATAAAATATATGTACTTTAATGTAATTATGTTTTATTTATATATTTATATATATGTTATGAGAACAGATATCATCTTGAACTTTATGCTCTACCAAACGCTCTTTGCTTTGATGATTTTTTTCATTACATTTTATATTAAAATATATTGTTAGTTAATAGTAAACAAAAGCACTGGCATTTCTATAAGTAAGTATAAAAAAATATAATAAGTAAGAAACTTCCTTGACCATTTAAAATATACGGGAACTAGATCCCAACGGATATATAATATCTCTTTCTAAACAAGTGAGGTAATAAATGCAGATACAAGGATATTAACCGTCAAGTGACAAGAATTAAGAACCATAGAACTATTAACCTTCCAATGAATTACCTGAGAATACTATTTATTGTTACTAATAGATCACCGTGAGCTTTTATAATTCTTATAATATAATAGCTTCTGATGTTTTTCAATCAGTCAGTAAAAATCCAGTCTTCACTGAATTAATATATCACATTGGAAGAAATATTTATGTATATTAATTCTGATTTTTTTTTATATTCAATTGTTTTCATATAAAAATAAAAAATATGTACATAACTTCCAGAAATTATTTTTTTGGTATGATCTTTATGCAACACTAACAGTTATGTTGTGTTCGTGTCTCGTATATTCGTAAACGTATCTCTGAATGTTGCCAAATTACATCAAATGCAATGACGTATATCTTAAACGCAATATAACAAAATCCCTAATAATTTTTTTTTCCTATAAATTATTAGTTAATACGTTTCTCATAACCTTTACACAGAATAGGTTCTAAATATTCGACTATCGATTATATTATTAGCGAATAAAACGACAATTTATTATTTTAGTATTTGATATAAGAAGGTATATTTATAAAGATAGCCTGCAGTCTTTTACTTGATCAATCAACAGTAAATTCAGTTTATCTGCAGCAGTCTAAGTTAACTTTAAATTTTGAATTGTGTATCGGTTATTAATTTGGGATCGATTAAAACTTTTGCTTTAGTTTTTGGATCATCAAAGATCAAGTTTAAAAGTATAAAGATGATTGTAGTGAAAGTTAACCACCTTATATTAATAGTTATCAAATATTATATTACTAAGTTTGTGTTTGTTATTGTAAAATTCAGAGTCTACTGTTGTCTAAATGCAAAATGCACTAAGCTAATCTTGAAATAATGTAGATCTAATATAAAAGTCCTTCATTACTCTCCATTTGGGTCAAAGCTGTACGATTAAGTTCTTCCCAAAAAAGTTAGGTGCTTTTTGTGCAAAGTGGATTGAGTAAAGTAAATTTTCTATTTAGTCACTTTAAACTGACTTGAGCCGGTTGAAACCGTTTAGTAGGTCATACAATTGTGTCAACTCACTAAAATCTGATTTTCAATGTATTGTAGATTATAAAATGTTATTATCATACTGTGTTATATAAACATAATATTTTAAATAGCCTTGGTAAATTTAATAACAAAGAGATTATGAGGGTTATGTGCTAAAGATAAATCTTGTAAAATCGTATGTCCTTTTCGAAATGAGCAGGTTAAATACTACTTATTTACGAAACGGCAACTTGATAAAAAGTAAAATTCTGTAATGAAAACAATGATAACAAACAAATAAAAAAAAACCAATCCCTTTATGGTAAAACGAAATTATTTTAGTGTATATGAATTTGAACTTTAGTGTATACTGTAAACATTGTAGCGTTACACACGCTGTACTTAACGTAATTGCTAATGCATGTAACGCCTGCAGAGCCTATTATAAAAGCTCTCTAGATCCCTTAAGTAGTTTGCCGTTAGATATCCTGTAACGCTTTCAATGTTCCTTGTGTTACTTAGTATTATAAAAAAAAATATTAAACAATACTGAAATTTCTTCACAACCTTTTCTTGTAAATCAAGCATTTGAGAAAAAATATAAGAATAATGTAAAAAATTCAAGTATTAAACTTGAATGATAACATAATAAAACACTTACGAAACCAAACAAATACCTACATCAATTATTTCTTTAAAAATTCTTTGCTACATAATATTCCGGCAAGTAGGTACGTCACACAGACAATGATTTTAGAAAATTTTGTTTGTTTGTTTATTATATTATATATGTGATGAAATTAGGTATGGTAATTGATATTAAGTCATTGTATAATATTGTGTTGCATATATTTTTTTATTAAAATAAGTCTTTTTTCTTTTTTCTAGTAAATATAAACATCTTAAAATCAATAAACCCTATGGATCAAACTTTGTAAAAATAACTTACAAACAATGTTAGAAGTTTACACAAGATGGCGTTGTATCAAACTTGAATTATTTCTTCTCGGAATTTCTCGTTTTATGATGGTACTGTATAAAACTACTCCTTTGTTCCTATAACTAGTTTCCTCAAGTTCCAAACTGATCTTAGCAGGATTAAAAACAAACGAGGCATCTAATTTTCCTGAGTACAGCCAGTGGTACATAGCTTAAATTTAATATTTAAGCCTATATCCTTTTTACATACTTACTTACACACGTACTTTTCAATCGTCAATGATTACGTTAAAATGGTCAGTATAGTCAGTCTGTAAGTAAGCTACCACCAGCTCGGAATGCTGTTCTGCTGACAAGAACTGGCCAGAAACTCAACAGTTGCTCTTCTTAAATGAAATTTAATAATGTTTGACTTTTAAACAATTTCCACACCTGTCGATCAACCAAAAACTCTTGAATGTTATAATAAGATTTATTTGATAGCATACTTTTAATTTTAGATTTGAAACTAAGAAAAGGAAGATCTAAAATATGGTTTCTGATATTTTTGTATTTACGAGAACGTAACAATTAAGTTTATCATTAATTTTAATTAATGATGCTAGTAAAACCTTCATAAATTTTAAAGTTTTTTTATATGCAATTTTTATAATAGAGAAATGATAACCTCTCTTACGGTATTTATCTAAATATTAGGACCAGAACTAAGACTAGGCTTTGGACTGGGATGAGGATGAGGATTAAAATGAGTAACAGGACTAGGACTAGGTTTATTGGACTGTAATAAATTCAGAGATAATAAAATTCGTAGAATAGTGTTCTGTTATCTCCGTTAAACAGAATTATAACGAAAAAATTGTATATAATTTTGTTTTAATAAAAATATAAGATAATATATGTAACTCTAGATCTGTGATTAGTAATGATCATGATATGGGTTGAATTATCTTACTATGGATCTATATATAATTACAAAAAAGATGTATTATCTTACTCATTGTCAATTGTATAAACGTTATTAGGTTGTGTATTCGATTTTGTATCTTATTTATATACAGCCCAAAGGTTGTTGATGCCAAAAGTTACAATAAAATATCGGTCATTTGGTATCGTGTAAATATTTGATAATGAATAGATTATTTTTTGATTAGAGAGTTTTTAGGAGGAGGCATCCGAAGTCAAGTTCGAAGGAATTACTATCAGGAATTTCCATAGTAGGCCATCTTAAGCATTCTTAGATCCTATTACGAGATGAATTAATAAGATTACTTCATATCAATTTGATATAGTTTTGTTTAAAACTCAATAGTTTAATGGGATTCAGTGTATGCTTGTTTTTATAAAGCAAATTTCATAGATATGTATTTTAATTTACAACTAATACTATAAATGGGAATAGAAACGTCATCAAAGTCAAGTAACTCGAACCGGTTTCATATATGTATATCTAAATTACCTGTTTAAGTAAAAAAGGATTTCCGTCACCTAAAAGCTATCGTATAAAGTAATTGATATATTAACGATATTTTTAATTCCTTCGATTTTTACAATTACAGACAGATAATAAACCTGGTTCATTTATTAACATACATCCCGAAACCTTTTTAGTGTGATCTTGAAATTGTGACTATATTTTTAACACTAGGCTTAAATTCTATCCTAAAATATGTTAAATAGGGAATGAAAGTTTGTAACTATAAATAGCCGTCCGATTTCGTATTAAAAAATTAATAAAGATCTTTTGTTTATTTGCTAATATCTCATTTTTGAACACAAATATAAAAAAATACCTTTGTTTTCTTTGAATATTTTTTTAACAAAATATAATTTTAAATGAAGTTCGTTTTAAAATCGGACTTAAGTAAATCATTTAACTTTGAAAGACGGCACGGCGGTTCTATATTTTAATATAAAATTTAAAATAAATAATGGCATAATTAAGAGTAAAAGCTAAGAATAATTCAAACCCGTACTTAAACAAATAAATCAGTTTTGCTAAATATTTAACTTTATCTATTGTGAAACTGTAAGAAATTGCGTTATCTTTTTATACATCCATATGTACATTTTTATGATACATGGTCATCTGAATCAGAAAAAAAATATCTACACACATCCTTTGATGTTATTCAAAAGAAATAATTAGGAAAAAAAGACCGAAGGAGAAATACAAGTTTCTATTTAAAATCATTTTTTAAAACTAATTTGGTTTAAAAGTATGTTTTTTAATGTAACAATTGTATGCTTGTTTTGCTATCGAACAAGTTGCATAGATTTGTATTTAAATTTACAAGTAACACTATGAATGAGAATGTAAACACCTACCAGAGTATAAACGAGCTCTCAAACCTCAAGCGGATTACAGATTTGAATTTAAATCAGTACAAATCTGAATAACCTGCAATAAGTATAAGGAAAAGAAATTCGTGACACAAAAAGCTCTCGTGTAAAATACTTTATATATTGAGGTCATTTTAATTTCCTTTGCCTTTATTTAGTTACATTAAATTAAATCCTAAAATCTTCAACAATCTTAGAGTCTTTATAAGAGGAGATTTCCGTTGGTTTGAAAAAAAATTGCATCTTTATTTGCAATTAGCTCTAGCAACTGCAATAACAAATACAATATAAATAACAGCAAATTAAAATAAATGATTATGAATTGAAATCAACATTTAGGTATATTAATAGATTGGTACAGCTATTTATATTAGACCTTATTAAGATTAAGTCAAAACATAATTATCACATACATCGTGCTATAAATAAAACTTTCAATAAACATGGAAGGATAATTAATCGAGATATCGAACCCCCAACCTCTAGGTAACGGTCCCGTCGGTCTACCAGTCGAGCTAAAGTATCGCTGAATATCCGCTTTAGTGAATTTAGATTTCTATATATGATCGTCTTTATCAAGACAGTGGTATTGTTAACATACTACTACTAGTGCTTCTTTCTACTACTGCTTCTAGCTACTACTGCTTCTAGTCGTGTATATTTATCATTGAATATTTTTCTCTTTTTTGAGAATCTCCAAAGATTGTTATTTCATGTAAAGTCATGCTAAGATGTTCCTTTATTTATAGCATTTTACAAACTACAGAAGTACCAATAGTACTAATAATAGTTTGGATTGCGTTTAAACAAATAGTAAGGAAGATATATATCTATTGCTAACAAATAACAGTTAAAGAAACAAAAAATAATAATTCCGATTCTTATCACATTCACATGCTCAAAAAGTACTAATAATTTATCATTAGAGTAAAACAATAAGCCTTCATAGGCGATACGTACAAAATGAGATATGTACATCTTGCTCTCAAGTTATCAATAGAGCTGCTGTCTGCAGCTAGCAGCAGCTATCAAATTGATATGTAGTGATCCTACTAATTCATCTCGTAATAGGATCTAAGAATGCTCAAGATGGCCTACTATGGAAATTCCTAATAGTTTCAGTAGTTGTTTAAAAAATGGAAATTAGTTTTAAGTTATTGTGTTGATTTTAATCGCTGTGATAATTCCTTCGAACTCCATTTCGTATGCCCCTCCTAAACTCTCTTATTAAAAAAATAATCTATTCATTGTCATATATTTACACGATACCACATGACCGATATTTTATTGTAACAACATTTGGGCTAGAAATAAATAAGATACAAAATCGAATACACAACTAATAACGTTTATACAATTGACAATTAGTAAGATAATACATCTTTTTTGTAATTATGTTTTTCCATAGAAAGATAATTAAGCCCAGAGTTATAATTATAATGATCATTACTAATCACAGATCTATAGTTGCATACTTCATCTTTCTTATACATATTTTTATTAAAACAAAATTATATACAATTTTAACGTTATAGTTCTGTATATTGGAGATAACAGAAGACCATTCTACGAATTTAATTATCTCTGCATTCATTACAGTCCCAAAAAACTTTTTTTTTTATTCGTTGGAAAAATGCATTACGCATCGTCCCGTCGGCCAGGAAGGTGATGACGGCGGGGGTATGTGGGACTACCTGACAGCATAGAAGACGCTGCCATTTTTAAGGCTACCCACTAAAAAACCAACGTTTGACCTCATCGCCTTAGTGGGACGCCTCGGGATCGCTTTCACACTCACCGAAAAACCCCGGCCACAGTCCAATAAACCTAGTCCTAGTCCTGTTACTCATTTTAATCCTCATCCTCATCCCAGTCCAAAGCCTAGTCTTAGTTCTGGTCATAATATTTAGGTAAATAGCATAAGAGAAGTTAACATTATTCTCTATTTTAAAAAATTGCATAAACGAAAAAGTTATAAGTGTAACTAACTAGCATGATTAATTATCATTAATGATAAACTTAATTGTTACATTCTTGTTAATACTTTTCTTAGTTTTAAATCTAAAATTAAAAGTATACTATCAAATAAATTTGATCATAACATTCAAGAGGTTTTGTTGGATCGCGAGGTGTGTAAATTGTGTTGTTGCTTAATGTGCAGGGTTGATGTTATAGTATAAAAGTTAAACAGTATTAAATTTCATTCAAAAAGAGCAACTGTTGAGTTTCTGGCCATCTCTTCTCAACAGAGCAGCATTCCGAGCTGGTGGTAGCTTACTTACGAACTGAATTTACTGACCATTTTAACGTAATTATTGACGATTTAAAGTGCGTATAAGTGCCTACTTGAATAAAGATATTTTGGATTTGAATTTAAATAAATTTATTTTGGTGTGTTAGATGTGCAAAGGATGTTTATTATTATGTTTTTTTTTATTTCATGTTCATTCATTTATTTGTCAATACAAATAAATATTACTATTTTGCAATTACCTACTTTGCTTTTTATTTGCTTGCAGTCTTAGGTTATATAACTAATATAAATTAACTAAAATATTAAATTTAATCTATGTACCAGTAACTGTACTCAGAGTAATTAGATGATTCGCTTGTTTTTAATTCTGCTAAGATCAGTTTGGAACTTGAGGAAACTAGTTTCATCACATCCTGCCCTGTTTTGTTCACCGTGATGTTCGGATAAACAAACAAACAGAATTTTCTAACATCATTGTCTGTGTCACGCAAGTATAATATTCATATTCAATTATACTTGCGTGACACAAACAACGATAATTATAAGTACACCTACTTTCCTGAATGTTATTTAGCAAAGACTTTATAAAGGAAAAATTAATGTCATAAACATTGGTTAATGTACATACATACAATAATTAATGTCATGTACATTTGGTTTCGTAAGTGTTTTATTATGTTATCATTTATGTTTGATACTTGAATTTTTTACAGTATTCTTATAATTTTTCTCAAATGATTGAATTTACAAGAAAAGGTTGTGAAGACATTTCAGTATTGTTTAATATATTTTTTTATAATACTAAGTAACACAAGGAACATTGAAAGCGTTACAGGATATCTAACGGCAAACTACTTAAGGGATCTAGAGAGCTTTTATAATAGGCTCTGCAGGCGTTACATGCATTAGCAATTATAATAAGTACAGCGTGTGTAACGCTACAATGTTTACAGTATACACTAAAATTCAAATTATATTATAATAGAAAAACGTATTATTTTATTACTTTATCTCCATAGAATGCTTCACAAGTTAGGTACCATATTGCATGCATATTAATATATGATTAGGTGTATATTCAGTTTATAATTTATTTATTCGTCATTTGTGCACAAATACTACTTATATATATGTAAATAAATAGTATATACCTACTTATTTCGTAACGGGCATACTATTTTACAAGGTTTAAATTTAGCACATCTCCCTTTTAATCTATTTAATATTAGATTTACCAAGGCTATTTAAAATATTGTTTATATAACATAGTATGATAATAACATTTTATTATCTGCAATACATTTAAGATAAGATTTTAGTAAGTTGACACAATTGTATGACCTACTAACCGGTTTCAACCGGCTCAAGTCAGTTTAAAGTGACTAAATAGAAAATTTACTTTACTCAATCCACTTTGCATAAAAAGCACTTAACTTTTTTGGGAAGAGCTTAATCGTACAGCTTCGACTCAAATGGAAAGTAATGAAGGAGTTTTATATTAGATCTACATTATATTTAGATTAAAAAGTGATTTTGTAGAAATACCAAATTAAACAAATGACACATGAGAACTATTTATAAGTTGATAATAAGTCTGTTAATAGTTAACATGGATTTCATCCTTTATTGTTTTGTCTATTATTTTCAAATTGAACCAAGATAACCTGTTTTAAAATACTTCTGCTGCTTTCAAAATATTTCAGTTCCTCCAAGATAAAACCAATCGGCAAATACCTTACCGGTACAATACCTTACCGGTACAATAACTAAAGGAATACAGTTTAAATCAAAGTTTTTTCATTTTGTGTATTTTTGGTATTCACTATTAGCTAAATATGATTAAACTCTACCCATAACAGAAATGTTCTGATGCGCTTCGAAACATTTCTTGTTTTTTTTTATTGTTTAAGTCCCAAGAAGAAAAAATATAATGTTATGAGTGAAAGCTGGAAATAAGGCTGACTATACGCTACATTGTGATATGTTTTATCTAGAGACCGACCTAGTTATTTCTTATATTACGTGCATTGTCTTGACATAATGTAGGATACACATTTGAATGAACTGGAAATATATCTCGAGTGTTTTTATTTATATTACAACTGTGTATGTTAAGTATGTACGTGAAGATGAAAAAGAAGAAAATATTAAATCGTTTTTAGAACGAACATTTGAAGCATTTTTTACGCGTTGACTCTAGTAATATTATAAAGAGGAATAATTTGTTTGTTTGTTTGAATTGAATAGGCTCCGAAACTAATAGACCGATTTAAAAAAATATTGTTCCATTAGAATCCTACATTATTAAGTGTAAAAAAATGTTGGCCTACATAATAAGGCTATTTTTCCTTTATTGCGAGGGCGAAGGTGCTGGGGACAGCTAGTCATTTATATAATAACTAGCGAATCCAGCCCGCTTCGCTTCGTTCGCTTCGCTAACCCTTACTTTATTAAATAAGAAATTAACGAATACTTGAGGCACGCATTCAACTCGTCTGCTGGTGTTGATTGTTTGATTTACAGGCAAAGTTTGACGGAAATCACCAGCAAGCAGTATTACAGCTCCACCCATTATGCGTTGATCGTTTCGAAAATCTCGTAGAGTCCGATCCAGTGCTTCAAGGCCTTTTTTATGAGCCATTGTACACTCATCCCAAATAATGAGTTGACATTTCTTTAATACAGCGGCCATTCATGATGATTTTCCAATGTTACAAACAGGACTTTCAGCTACATTTAAATTCAATGGCAGCTTAAAAGTTGAATGCGCCGTGCGTCCCCCATCGAGTAATGTAGCTGCGATCCCCGATGATGCCACAGTCAAAGCAATCTCATGCTTTCTACGAACTTGTGCGAGTATCAAATTAAGCAAAAACGTTTTTCCGGTGCCTCCTGGTGCATCAAGAAAAAGAAGTCCATCATTTCCTTTTTGTACATACTCCATAACTGAATTATAAGCAAGTCTTTGATCATTTGTTAAGAGCTTTTATTGAGTGTCAACATAAGTATGTAAAACTTCAACGTCATATTGTTCTTCTCTTAACAAATCTCTATCAACAATATCGGTTCTATTACGATCTGGTGAGAATAGACCCAATTGATCAAGATTTTTATTATTGATTGATACACATATATCTTCGAGTAATATTAACGATTTGTTAAAAATGTTTTCAGAGTACTGAAAATTCAGGTTTTGATTGTCTTGTCGTTCTCGCAGCAATATATCTTCGCTCATACTTTCTTTATGTGTTTCCCATAAATCTTTTGGATCAGAAGGTGCACAGGTAGTTAAAATTATAGCAAATAGAGTTCGGATTTGGTGAGGATGACGTGTTTCACATGCTTCTATCAATGTGTTGTGCCAATGTTGATCATTTTCAAGCATACCAAGTTTGAAACACACTTCTCTATATGTTTGACACACTTGTCCATCGATGGTTTTGATTGCTTGATACGATATCGGTCCTTTAATTACGTGAAGTAGCATTCGTAAATAGTAGCATTCACTATTATTAGTATGAACAGTATATACTCTTCCCAGTGCGTTAGTAGAAAATATGCCAGCTACCAAAGGATGTTTGATGCCTCGTTTTCTTCTGTAAAACTGCTTCGTAGATTTATTCCAAGTATAATATCGCGGGACTTCATTGTATAATAATGTTTTTGCGAACTCATCTGTTACACATAATTGGAAAAAGACTGTCAGTGTTGTGTTTGGTGGAAGCATAGCTCTTTGAAAGGCATTTTCTTCCATAAAATAGACTCGTTGACCGTTTTCTAAGTGGACACTAAGATGAGTAACAGCAGGAAATTGCTCATGAATGTCAAACCCTAAAATTCGCCATACAGCTTCGTTACTGCTAATATAACGTTCCATTTAATAAACTGATCAACTTCATTAATGCACGTTTGAATTCTCAAGTCCGAAAACTGCCATATCGTTCCTTTTATTTACATATTTGTAGATGTATTTGATAGACTTTACTGAGTTGCAGACCTCTACATTGATATGTGCATTGAATGATTTGGAAAGTACAGGAGTATAAGGCACAATCCATTTGTTATCAATTATAATATTTACATCTTTAACTATGATAATTGCTGTATGTCCTCCATCAACTGGTAATCGTCGTCTGTACATCGGATAACCATCAATACCAGTTTGTGTTTCTTTTAAAAGCTGACGTGGGTAATTTTTGGTGCATTTTCCATCTTTCATACAGGGTGAATCTGGATTATATGGTCCACGTGGTCCATGAATCATACTTTTTTTTATAATTTCAAATAATTCGGGATCTTTTTTTCGATCTGGTAGCTCAGCACTTATGATATCGTCAATTTGAGTGGGAAGAATTTTTTCAACCAACCTAATTAAGATATGGGCATGTGATAAACCTCTTTTGTCATTCAATGGAATACATCCAATAGCAAGTTTCTCCGTATAAATGATTCTTGGTAATGAGGTCCATTAAACGCATCAATTTTCATTTAAAAACTCTTGCTGTAAGGTCATGTCAGTTCGATGGTTGCTGCCCAGGCAGAAGTAAATTTTTAATTTCTTCCCAAGCTGGATTACATATGAAGGTAATAAAAAGATCTAGACGTCCATACTTGCGGACATACGTTAAAGCATCCTGAACATATTCTTGCATATGTCTTGGACTTCCAGTATACGAAGATGGCAGTATTACCCTTTGTCCAATATAAGCAGCTACTCTATCATTCGATATTGAATCTCGTAAATGTATGTACTCGTCTGCTCGAAGTTTCGATTGGTTGTATCGAATGTAGTTTAGTCGCTCGCTCTCAACTTTAGCGTACATGTCAACAATAAATTGTTGAAACAGTTGACGACACTTCAGAATATGATTAGATTGATTATCTCTGATCATGATACGATACGAATAAAAATTCTTACAACTAACTCTCTTCGATGTCATAGCACCTGTTGTGAGATCAGTTTGATACAATTCGAGATTATATCCATCTTCTGCTCGCGGAAACAGAATTGGATATTGAAGGGCGTCATACGATCGATCTGTTTCAGCGACACGTTGCTTGGCTTTGTCTCGTTTAGTGATAATAATATCTCGTTTTGTAATTTCTGTGCCAACAATTACATCAGCGACTTCAGGAGCCATGTGAGCATTAAAGCGTTTTCCATGCTCATTTAATGGCGTTTTGTCTGCTTTAATAATGACTTTGAAATCCTCTGCAGTCTCACCTTCTAACGCAGATTTAATATCTCTAACTAAGCAATTATTTTCATGAAGCATAATCCCTAATTTACCGATGATTTCCCGATTAGTTTTGGTACTGAACGTACATCGTCGATCAATCTCTTTTTCTACGTTTTCGATGAAATAAATCTGCAATAACTGGGGATTTTCTACAGATACTGGAAGAAGTGAACCAATCTGTTGGTATACTTGTCCTTGCACTTTAAATGTAGATGCAAAATTATTATATTGTACAATATTTGTTGCTCCAAACGATGTCATTTGAAAACATGAATTGTATTTTCTAATATGCTGAAGAAAATGTTTAGACTTCTTAGTAGTTTCAGTTACGTAGGTGAGAAGAGGTTCTGATGGTTCAACCGGTGGTGGTAAATAAACTTTGCCATTCGAGCAGCACATACCGGCAGTTTCCTTTTTAAAGTTTTTAGCGTGACAATATTCGCATACTATATCCATTAAACCAATATACACATCGGGATGCATCTTGTAATTATAATTTTTTTCGTAATTAAAAGCTTCTTTATTGAGATTGGTCCTAATTCTTAACCTAGTTTGTCTTAATAGTTGATCATCCAGACGTTGGGCTCGCTCGTTAGGTTCTTCAGCAGCTCTTGATGTAGACGCTCTTTTTTGTAGATTTGCAACTCGAACATTACGTTGATTATCTGTTTCAGCAGCTCTCAAAGAAGATGCTCGGATTTTATTTTCTTCTAAACGTATTTCTCGTTGTTGCGGTGTTTCATTATCTTTTATGCTTTTAAAACGCTGCTCGTTTCTCCTCAATCTTCCAATATTTGATTTCTTCGGTGGCATTGTAAATAATATTAAATTTGTAGTACCATTTTCATCTATGGATATAATGAAAACGAATTATTTGTCTTAAGTGTTAATTTTTAACTAAAGTTATAAATATACTTACGAATTAAGATTATTGACCACTTTCATATAATCAAATTAACTAATCACTTTTTTCTGTATATAATCATCTTATCTTAAATAATTTCTATTAGTTATTTATATTATTGATTTGTGTTATTATGTTATGCTTAATGACACATGACAGATGTGAAGTTATTTGTTTTTAATTTTGGATAATATTTATTTATTAGTCGATACATCGCTGCGCTACCTGGTGGCGAGTTACATCAATAGGCATAGCATATTCGTTTTCTTCGAGGAAAAATACATGGTCATACCAATTTTTATGACAATCGGTTGAACGGGGCGGAAGTCGATATTTGACAGCGCTGCCTGGTGGCGAGTTACATCAATGGACATAGCATATTCGTTTTCTTCAAGGAAACATACAGGGTCATACCAACTTTTATGACAATCGGTTGAACGGGACGGAAGTCTATATTTGACAGCGCCACCTGGTGGCAAGTTACATCTATGGGCATACCATATAAACCTTCTCCGTGGAAAAATACATATACATACCAATTTTCATAATCATCGGTCCAATAGTTTGTGAGTTCATCGATTTCATATATACAAACATCCTTCTTTATATATATAGATAAAAACATTATTTTTATTATTATTGCGAAACCAAAAAGTAGTAGTTTAGTAATAGATATAAATATTTCAAAACCTAAAAGTAGCAGACGACGAACACCTAAAAGGCCTAAAACTATAAGTAGATTTTCTTACCTAATATTTAAATATATATCTTGATATCAACTATGAGGTTTAACTTACTTTAAGACTAAATGTAGGATCCGTAAGTTAATCTATCTCGAAGTAAACTCAAGTTGTTTTCACAAAGGACTGGGATATCTATATACATAATAAATCTACTAAGAAAATACTTGGAGTAACTTTTTTGTATAATATATTAAACGGAAAATCAATGTTATCTTATAACTTGGAAAAACACATTATACAAGTTATATTATTTATATAAATCAAACAATTTTTAAACAATATTTTATATTAACGATTGCAGTGACAAATATTTTTTGCTCAAAGATTTAGTTGTTACCAAACCAACTATCAAAATTCAAAATTAGATTTTATTTCCTTGGTTTTAATTTTAAAAGAAGTTCTTTATCCGATTTGTTACTGGAACTAATACGATTTAATTAAATTATGTTGATATAAAATAACATAAATAGAATCACAAAAACAAAATAAAAACCTGGTAATAACTATGTATCTCATATTATAATTTAATAAAATGGTCTAGTTAACTCCTTTGAAAGGAAAAAAATAATGCTTACATGCTAATTGTATTTAACATATTGTTGGTCAATTTAAAAAAACTTATGTAAGATATCTAAAATCTAAAATTTTAAAAATATTTATATACGATACGATACGATACGATACAACTCAAAAATGTTGGTGGGAATGTTTTGTAAAGTTTGTTAGTACATCACTACAGTGCTGGGTGAAATTTACATCAAAGAGAGTGTAACATACCGTGATGGAGTTTTAAAATCCCGCGAAAAATAAAGAAAAACAATCTTGCACTTAGTAATCACGCTCGGTGTTTGAGCGCTTCACATACGGAATATTAAAAATATGTCCTAAAAAAATATATCCTAAAAAAACCAATCCTGTGTAAAACTAACACGTCCAAGTTATATAGTTATCAGCTATAATAAGTCACTGCCAATAAGATTTCGACCCAGCTATATGTAGATAGAAGTGAAATCGGACTTTTAATTAAAGATCTTTCAAATCGTCTCGATTGTTTTCTTGTCCAAATCAATTTAGAATTGGAAACAAAGCAACGATTACCACTGTGATCACACAATGGGAATTTTAACTTTAACCGCCCCGTTGCAATTGGTCGAGCGGTTAGCGCAGACGCCTAACGTGTCACGGCGCAATGGGGCTCGGGTTCGATTCCCGGCAGAGACAGGAATTTATGTGATGAGCATAGAATTGTGAATTCCATTTGTAATTTAAAAGTAAGACATTTCTCATTTATTTTAGTATATTATTTTAGAAAAAAAACCGTTAAATTTAAGATTTTATATATATATATTTTTTTGGATTTATGATTTTATTAAAATCAGATAAATTATAACATCAAAAGATAATGTATTGAATGAATGTTTTAAAATATATAGTCTGGTATAATAATAGAGTTCCGGGATGTAAATAAATAATATTTAGAAAATACATTTTATCGTATTTACTGTTTTATAATGCACTTCATGTACTGTACTGTTTTATACTGTGTTAATGTAGCAGACGGTCCAACAGACTTTGAGTGATTACCGCTATCTTAAGGAAGTACAAATGATGTAGCTGAGTAGGACACAGGTTATCAAAGGAAGAAAAGTAAACATAAACGCATACATAAACAAAATATAGAATTGCAGTAGAATTAATGCCTACCCTTGTTTAAGAATTTTCTTAAATGTCAGCAAGCGATTTTAGTTAACTTACCTTTGAATAAAATGTAAGGAACGCCGTTTTATTACGTTCTGAAAAGATGTCATGTAAAGTAAGTTATATTTTCAGGTCGTTTTTATTTCTATTATTGAATATCATATTTAATTAAATTTTAGAATCTTCGAAGAGACGTTTTGGAAATTGAATTAGCAATGTTTAGCTTTCAATCATAAACAATATTAAATGTTAATTTTAACAATGGTATTCATTAGATAAGTTTAATTAAATATTTTTTATAAGAATATATAAATATTCGATTCTCCATAGGTACACTGTCCAACTGACTTTCTAATACACCTATCAGAAAGTCAGTTTAAAAGAGCGGAAATTTAACGGAAAGGCAAATTCGTAGACACTGATAAATTCTTTTACTTCCGTGCCGTATCCACTTTATACTGAGAACACCTATTTTATAAATCGATGAATAGTCAAACAGTTTTTTTAATTTAAATGACTTATTGAGCTGAGCGTAAGCGAAGCTCTTAACCGTTTAGGAAATAATTTTTTGAGGCAACGTCACAGGAAAACCACTTGATCAATTTTAACCAAAATTGGCACGCATGTCAAGAACGTGACTGGGCTTCTACTCCAAAAAATAAAATAAAAAAAATGTTGTTTCATTTTAAAGATATGGTCAAAAAACTGAATCTACCATAGACTTAGGCTTAACTTAACCTGCGCGCACTCGCCAATCGTTACTCTTAATTAACCTTTCCGGTGCCAGCAATTTCATTGAAAGTCCTTGGGCGCGGTATGGACCGGCTTTGTATTTAATATAACTAGGATTGGTGATGATAGTTTGGTTTCTTTCTTTTCTATTCTTACCCGATAAAACTAATTAATGAATATAATAATGTTTGAAAATATCTTTAAACATGTATAGCCATGTTAAGCTTTATTTAAATTTATATAAATATAGAATGAAAAATAAACCGATACGGGCAGGGATTCGAACCCGCGACTACTGGGAACGGGACAGTTTCCCAGTAATCGTAATAATTTTATTAATAATAAATCATTTTTATTTATAGCAGTTTGTGCTTATTTTCATTTTATTTAAGTATTGCTCATTTCGTTTTTGTTTTCATTAATTATATCTTTGTTGTTATGTAGACCTTATAGGATTTTTTTTTCCCTAAGAAGTATTATATTATAGAATGGTGATATAAATTGCAGCATTTTTTGTATTATGAGTATCTCGAAGCTAGGAAAGTTCTTTGAACAAAAGCCAGGATATCAAATAAGGAACTACTTACTGCAGTTGCCTAGAAACATTTTAAACATACAGACATAGATTCAAAACGAACGTCTAGACGAAAAAAATACATTGCCAGTGAGAAATTATGAATGAAATTTAATTTTTAATCTTTAATAATCGTTTTGTTTTGTCTAAAAAAATCTAGAAAGATGAATGTGTTACTAATATCTATTAACCTTAAACCTCAAAAATGCATTTTAACTGAATTATGACTAATGCTTATATATATTTATGATAGTAATAACACATTTTTTTTTAACAGAAATAATAATTAGTTTATATCCTCGTAACGAAATCTACCCAGATTTCGTGTATGAACGTCTTTTGTGTATGAACTTTATACCGACATTTTAACTTTCATAAATGTGTATAATAGAGTAAAAATTTTTCAGTATATAAAATTTAATTATATTTGAACCAGTAAGTGCTAGCCATTATATTTTTAACTTCTAACCAAAAAATAACAACAAAAACTTAAAGTAATGTGGAATTGTGTTCTGAATCTAAATATTAAGTAAATCTGGTGCAGTTTGGCAACTCTTAGCGATGCTGGATAGAACACAAGCTGACTATTTGCTTTGTTGTTGAATATGAAACCAAATTTTGGAAATAGTTTATGTTTTGATTTATTTTATAAAATATATTTCAAAATAATCTAATATAAAAAAAAATATGAAGAAATAATGCATTTATAGTTTTGAAAATATCTATAAACATGTATAGCCATGTAAAGCTTATTTAATTTTTTATAAATATAGAATGAAAAATAAACCGATACAGGCCTGGATCTGGCTCTGGGTCTGGATCTGGATCGTCGTTCCGTCGCTCTACCAATTTAGTGATACGGTAGCTCAATTGGTAGAGCGAAGGGACGCTTTCCCAGAGGTCACAGGTTGTAATCCCTGCCCGTATGGATTTATTTTTAATTCTATATTTATATAAATTTTCTACTTTTTGTATGTTTAACCAGATAGTCAATTATCAATCTTTATACAAAATTTCAAGTCTTATTTAACCCAGTTTCTAAGATTCCAGGCATACAGTTAAAAATGCACTTTTAAAATTTTAAAAGGTAGTCAAGATATGGGATTTAGACCGTCTCCAACCATCTTCTCTATTAACATTATCATTTTAATTTCATTAGCCTTAAAAACATTCTTGATATAAATTGTTGCTTCAAAATATTCGAATTTAAATTGTAGTTAAATTTAAAGTTTATAATGTAAAATACATATCCATATGCGAGTTAGATATGTTAAAAATAGATTTATAAATGTGTACTCGTGAAAATCCTATAAAAATGTAATTCAATATTGTATCTAAAATTACATAAATTTCAATTTATTTTATTTTATATATAGAACTGTAATATTTACTGAAATCAGTAACTTTGATATACTGGAAGCAAATTATAAGTATATTCATTATTGTTTATTTTTTAGTGTAGGTTATATTTAGTTTACTATATTTTATGTACTGTGCACATAATGCATAAAACTTCAAGGCTTTAACGAAATCATTCTTGGTATGAACGACAAAATATGTGACTGGGCGTAATGGTCTTCGTTATTTTAATTTTTTCGAAACATTTAGTAGTTTTTGTCGACAAAAAATAGAGTTAGTAATAATATAATAAAGTTGAATTAATTTCATTATTTAATAAATCATTTATGAATTTTATATGAAACAGAGCATTTAAAACATCCAGTTATTATTCTTCAACTAAGAGACTTTAATGGCATGAAAAGAATACTCAAGAAATAATAAAGGGTACTGTGTATAAAAGTTTATATCTACTTACAAGCTGCTGGCGGTTGTTTTATCTTGAGAGCTTTGAGATCAAGTGTCACGAGTCTCAAAAAGGCTCATGAAGGCTCATGTAGAGTTGTGTTCGATTTTGTTTATACTTTAAAGCACACCTAAATTATATATAAAATGACTGGTGTCAGAGTTATTGTTTTTATTTAATAAGGATGTATTATGTAATTTTAATATTTTATTTCAACATTAACGTAATTTCAAAATGAAATCATATTTTTCTCCAAAAAACTGTTGAATAAATGTTTAATAAATAAATAAATTTATAATGTTTAATAAATGTACCACATGATTTTAAATACATTCCTTATTCAAAAATATATTTGAACCACCAAGACCTGAACTTATTTAATAAAATAACCTAAAACTTAGACAAACTAAAGTTATATAGAAGGTAAATACAACCGGCAATAGCTAGTAAAGTTATTTATATATGTTTAATACTATTTGTGAGTAGTTGCATGTATCTTAAGATTGTTTGCAATTTTTTAATGTGACTGATTAGAGATGACAGTTTTATTTTTTACAAAGATTTAAATCAGGAATTATTGTTATAATTATTTTTTTAGTTAATCATACTTTGAATGTGATACTAACAGTGTGATATGCTTACAACTATTTTTTTCTAGGAATAAAAGCGAAAGTATTAAAATCGCGAAATTTGTATTGATAATTTGATAAATACCATTTTACTATAAAAATAATATAATTACGTTTGTTGTTTTTAAATACTTTTAAATCAAAATATATTTTTAAATGGAGTTAATATCCAAAATCAAAATATATTTTTAAGTTCATTTCAGATTCAGAATTATGTAAATCATTCAACTTTGACAGACGGCACAGCTGTTCTTTATTTTAATTTAAACTCATTATATTTTAGGTAACTTAGGTTATTTTTAATAAAATCTTCATTGAAAAAAGACTGGAGCAGAGTCTAAGAAATTAAAAACAAATTATTTTCTAATATATTTTTTAAAACAAATAATTTGTTTTAAAAGTCAATCTTTTTATGCAACATATTCTTTGCTTGCTTTATTATTAAGTAAGTTACATAGATCTGTTTAAATAGGCAACTAACAGTATTAACTGGAATATAAACATCATCAGAGTAAGAACGTGTTCCCAAAACCTTAAGCGGATTACAGATTTGAATTTGAATCACGTTACAAATCTGAATAACCTGTAATAAGTATAGGGAAAAGATTTCGTGGCCCAAAAAGCTTTCGTGTAAAATTATTTATACATTGAGGTCGTTTTAATTTCCTATATATAAATTATATATATATATTGCATATTAAAATGCTATTTATTTTCAAAACACTGTAATATCATCAAAGATTCTTAGATCTCTGAAGACTCTACAATTTAAGTTAATTTATCTAGAAAATCAAAGGAAATTAAAACGACCTCAATGTATAAATAATTTTACACGATAGCTTTTTGGGCCACGAAATCTTATATAAGACTTTATTAAGATTAAGTTTACCTCAAGATATAACATTAAATAAATATAGAAGGAAATTAACAGAAGTATCGAACCCACAACCTCTGGGTATCAGTCCTATCACTCTACCAATTGAGCTACCGTGTCCCTGAATGCTTACTTCAATGAATTTAGATGTCTATATATGATCTTCTTTATCAAGACGGTGGTAGTGCTAAATTACTACTACTACTAGTGCTTCTAGCTACTTCTGCTCCTAGTCTTGTTAAAATAGTTCAAGACCACTTTTTATGTACATCAGCACTATTATGAATTCATTGAATATTTTTGTGTTTTCCTTAGAATCGCTAAAAATCGTTAAATTGTAGTAAAAATGATTACATAAGTTATAAAGTCATGCTAAGATGTTCTTTTATTTATTGTCTTTTACAAACTACAGAAGTACTAATAGTAGTCATAATAGTTTGGAGTAGGTGTAAACAAATAATAAGAAATATATCTGTCTATTGCAAACAAATTACAGATAGATAATATTCTTTATTGCACTTCAAATAACAACTATAATAATACAAGAATAATAACAATAATGAACGTAACAGTAACTTAATAAAAATACAAGTAAGTTATAAATAACTGCAAAAGGTGGCCTCATCGCTGATAGCGATTTTTTCAAGGCAACCTTGGTAAGGCAGAGAAAAAACATACATACAAATAAATATTTATATATGTAAATATATATATGGAAATGTTTAATATGTGTCCTTTAAATTATTAATATTAAACATATGCCTGTTTAATTAAATACATACATCAATTACTATAAATCACGTTACACACATTACTATACTAGTTTTCCTATAAACAATATATAGATAAAAAAGTAAATTAACTGAAAAGATAAAACAATAATATAGATCTATAAACAATAATAATATAGGAATTCGATCGACCGATATCAACACAGAAATAAATACAATTGTTAAAGTAAAGAAACAAAATACAATAATATTGATACCCGAAAAGTGATGAAAAGCATATGAAAAGTGATCATCGCCACCCACGACATCTTGGAACATAATATAGTATATTGACTATTTATTAAATTATGTTGACAACAGTAGACTGTGAGTTTTACAATAACAAACAGAAACTCAAACTTAGTAATATAATATTTGATAACTGTTTATATTAATATAGGGTGATTCACTTGCAATACTCGCTACAATCATCTTTATATTTTTAAACTTGATCTTTGATGATCCACAAAATAAAGCAAGGGTTTTAGCCGATACGAAAAAAATAACCGATACACAATTCGAAATTTAAAGTTGACTTAGATTACTTCCATATTTAACCAAGTATGTTATATTAAATACTAAAAGGAATAAGTTTTCCTTTTATTCGCTGGTAATATAATTAATTAAAGAATATTTAGATCTTATTTGGTGTAAAGATTATGTATAACGTTTTAACTAATAATTTATAGGAAAAAAAATATATTAGGAATTTTGCTGCATTGCGTTTAAGATATACGTCATTGCATTTAATATAATTTGGCAACATTCAGAGATACGTTTAAGAAGATACAGATGCATAAAGAACATAGATAAAAAAATAATCCTTTTCTGAAAGTTATGTATTAATTTTTTATTTTAGAAATGTAATTATTGAAAAAATATAAATATTTTCACTATTAATATGTATAAATATTTCTTTCAATATGATAAATAATTAACATACATACATTACATAAACAAATATGTTCAAAGCAGTCAGTCAAAATACCTCTCTGAAATATGATATTTTTCTTGGTTTAGACCCATATCATTGAAATTGAATACCTATTGCTAAACGACAATAACGATACCCTTTGACCGAAATATTACAATAATCATATTAATTATTACCGTGACAAATATAATATTGTCAACATTAAATACTGAATTAATGTTTACGTTTATTCAGTTTGAGCATTTATTTTTTACTTTGTTTTAACATAAAATTATACAAACAATCCATGCAGAATTATTTCTGTAGCATATCAACAATAACTCGTCAACAACCCGTTTTTTTTTTTTTTTTTTTTTTAATCGTTGGAAAAATGCGTTACGCATCATCCCAGCGGCCAGGAAGGTGATGACCAAGGGGTATGTGGGACTACCCGGCAGCATAGAAGACGCTGCCATTTTTAAGGCTACCCACTAAAAAAACCAACGGTTGACCTCATCGCCTTAGTGGCACCACGGGATCGCTTTCGCACTCACCGTGACGCCCCGGCGAAACCCCCTGCGAGGGGCCCCGATCAACTTAGGGACACCCTCACCTCGTAGGCCTATAGCGGGCGGGAGAGGTCATCCCCCTCTCCCGTCCAGGCACTACAGCTGGGGAAGGAGGCTGCGGGCGTAATCCCGCCTCCTTCGACCCAGGCTACCCTTGCGGAGCGGTTCAGAGGAGGCTGCCTCTCTGTCCCGCTCCGCGGCCTCCTTCGCGGCAATGACTTGCTCGCAGAAGGAGGCCATAGCGACCCAGGACCTCTCGTCGTCGAGCATCGCGGAAACAACGCTCGGCAACGAGAGGTCGCTGCCAACCACGGCCGTCAGCTCAGTACGCTGACGGTCCCAGGCTGCGCACTCCGCCAAGGTGTGACGAGCCGTGTCCACGGGCTCGTCACAATGGTGGCAGGAGGGGGCCGCCTCTCTGCGCGCCATCTTGTACAGGTACTCACCGAAGCACCCATGCCCCGTGAGCACCTGCACAAGACGGAACGTTAGAGTCCCGTGCCGCCGGCCTATCCAACGATCGAGATGGGGGGAAATAGCCCCCACCGTCGCAAGACCGGCCGACGGGGACTCTAAGTCCCTACTCCACTGTGGAATCAGGGCTCGGTGAGCTAAAGCCCTGATCCGATCCGCCTCGAGCTTAACCCGCCCGACCCGGGCTTCTACCCGGTGCCAATACACTCCGGCGAGGACCCGCGCCTGTAGCTCCCAGGGCGGATCGCTCGCCAGGAGTGTGGTCGCAGTGTATGACACCGTACGGTACCCCCTGAAAGTCGTCAACAACCCTGTTGTATCTAGCGCTACGAAGAGTTGCCAAGCTGCACCAGATGTTCTAATGTAAATTCAGAACACAATGCGACATAACACTAAATTCTTGTTTTTATTGTATGGATATGAGTTAAAAATAAGCGAGTGACAATTTCAATGATTAAAATAAATATTTATATAAAACAAATTCGGTTATAAAACAATTTTCATGGAAATGTAATTGAAATTTTGCTGACAGATAACTTTTGGAACTTGACAAAATTATTATGCGACAAAACTGCTATATTGATAATTTGATAAATACCATTTTACTATAAAAATATTATATAATATAAATATATTTTTTATTTTTTTATAATATTATATAATATAAATATATTTTTTATTTTATTAAAAAAGACTGGAGCAGAGTCTAAGAAATTAAAAACAAATTATTTTCTAATATATTTTTTAAAACAAATAATTTGTTTTAAAAGTCAATCTTTTTATGCAACATATTCTTTGCTTGCTTTATTATTAAGTAAGTTACATAGATCTGTTTAAATAGGCAACTAACAGTATTAACTGGAATATAAACATCATCAGAGTAAGAACGTGTTCCCAAAACCTTAAGCGGATTACAGATTTGAATTTGAATCACGTTACAAATCTGAATAACCTGTAATAAGTATAGGGAAAAGATTTCGTGGCCCAAAAAGCTTTCGTGTAAAATTAGATATATTTTAATACAAACTGAACTGATGAAATAAGTATAATTAATGTTATAAAATATCTTTAATTCAAATATCTTGGTTTGTTGGTTGGTTTGAAAACCACTTGATTTGTTTAGCTCAATGCTTCCGAAGTATTATTGTTTATTGTCACAAATTATATTTTATTTTAACTTGTAAATTTCGAGAAATAATAGATGATAATGAACAAAACAGATCCAACTGAAAATCAGCAGTCAGCTTTGTCGAACCATCATATTAGAAATTATTGCAAATTGTTTCGAATTAAATTGTACGCGAATATATTAAAGAATAAATCAAACAGTAAATATGGCCTAAATGTAAAATAACTAATTAGAGATTAGCCAAAACTAACAAAATACAGAACTAATTGAGCGCAAAGTAAGTTGCTTTTCAAATCAACCGCAAACTATTAATAGCTACGAGAATTGGAATGAACTTAAATCGCTTCCAATCATTTCACACAGTTGTTAAATGTTTCATTTTAAATTTTAATATAGTTTTGGTTCTGGTATCTAAATGATAAGAATAACAATGTAGGTTATTGAAATTAAGGAATAGTTTTAAAACGTTTTGCCAAGTATCTCTAAAATTATTTGTGAATTCAGTGTAGTATGAGAAAATCAAAGAGTGGAGAACTCTTAGTGAAAGGTGTTTTTTAACCAAGATTTTTTTAACTCTGTCAGTCCCTTAACATTATCTTTTGTTTATGTTTTATACCTTGATACAAAAAGACTGGATCTTACTAAATCTTAAAGGAAGAATTTTTTTTTTCTTTTTATTTGAAAGGTAACTTTATACTAAGACTGTTCTTGGTATAAGGTTATTCTGCCTTACCTTGGTATAAAGTTACCTTACGTAGTGTTTGTAAGAGCCATTATAGGCCTCCACAAACACTCAAATTGATATGCTGTCCTTTGTACGAAAATATTTCTAACATTGAAATATAATCAAAGTAAAGAACGCTGCACAAAATTTTGGTATTTAGTTAATAAATACTATTAAAAAATATATTTCTTCTGCTCTACTGACATATTTTTTGTTACGACTGTCAAATATAATTAAGTATTTTGACCTTAACTCCTTAAGGACGTTAGAAGTATTAAATATAAATATATTATTATATAGTAAATTAGATTTTTTATTATAAACACTAAAATTAGTGTTTATAATAAAAAATCTAATTTACATGAAGTTATGCAATTTTTATGTATATTTGCTTGTGTATTCAGGCGGCTCTACTTAGAACAGACTATTGCCAATTCCGTAGACTGCTTTGTATATGATATTTAAATGTATTCAGCTAAGCTTTAGTAAAGTGTTATCTTATCTTAAACGTAAGTACCTATACATACATCATTTATAGTTTTGGTTTTAGGTTTATGGCAGAGCGACACTAGTTTCTTAACTACTTAAACCTGGTAATATCATGATTATATTTTAATAAATATTTCGTACATTAGAAAGTAGTTTCATCTTCATAAAAGTAGCCGTCTTTTTGTAACATAACACTCCGTGTTTGATATTATATTTCTTCAGTCTTAATTGTAGTTATTGTTATCGATAAGGATTGCCTTAAGGTGTTTTGTTTGAATATTATTTGGTTATTTATATAAAGCATGTTATAAATTATATATATTATATATTATGTGCAATACAATAAAAATACTTGAATAATACTTTAGCGATTAATAACGTCAGTGGTATCGAGGTTGAAGGTAGTCCATTCAAGGTGTTTTTTTACAATACAACATTAATAAGTAAATAAACGAAAATGGGCACTATTTATTAAATAATAAATAATATCAAATGACTTCCTAATAAAATATAAATATATTTCTGGCTTAAACTAGATACTGAATAATAAATTACCGAAATATGTATTTTAGTATATTTACAGGTTTAGTTTCGAAGTACTAAAGTTTAACGAGCCCATTAACTAAATTAGTCATTAAAACTTAGAATATTAATAATGTCGTGTGCTAGTGATGGGTATTAGCGGTTATATAACTTGTTACATAACACTAACATTACTTCAATAAGTTGATTTGATAAAGAAATAAGAACATTATTAAAATGTACAGTTTGATTCCATGATGTTATTAGTTACATAAATGTTACGATTAATTGGTTTTGTATTCTGCAATAAAGAATGAATTATTACTTTTAATTAAATATTTCATCATCACTATTTACCATACAATGCTTAAAATTCTATCAGTTCTTTTAAACATAATATTTGTTCACGTCATCAGTAGTTGTAACCTGCAAAGTGTCAATTGGTCTAGTTTTCACAACAGTCACTGCTAAAACTTTCTAGAGACGCTTAAAGCTAGCCAACATGTATGTCTCACCTTATAGTTAAAGTTCTGAAGACTCTTAAAGACACTAAGCGGCTTGAAAGCGATGTAAACTGTTTACTCAGCGCTGCATTGGTGAGAAATAAACACGACCAAAGAAAGTGAAACGATGGTATATGTTTGAAAATTACATTAACGGTGGAAAATAAATAACTTTAAGGTTCAGTAAATATTTACCAACAGATGTACTGGTACTGGTATACGTAGTGAGGGTCTGCGATAAACAAAAAAAAATATGAAAAACTATATGTATTCAGTTTGATTTGATGAAATTTGTTACAGCCCCCATTTGAATTATCTATACATAACTTACTAATAAAATTCAAGATATATTTTTAATATGTATAAGATATATTTTAAATATAAATAAATGTTTTATTAATCATGTATTACTATTATATCATCAGTTTACTGAACTTCCGAACATTTCAAAATTCTTTTAATTACCAATAATGGTCGGTTTTAAATTTTGGCAATCAAACCACTATTTTTCTTTATATTATAGAAAGTCAAAGATCAATTAAATTAAATAATTCAAATTAATCAATTAACTTTATAGCATGAAATTGGAAATAGAAGTGAAATAATGAATAACTACGAACTAATTAAGCTCGAAACAAACGCTTTGTCGAATCGACCACAAATGTTCGTAGCGAGTATTGCAAATTGAACCACTTTCTATTAATAGAGGTAGTTGTTAAATGTTCTGTTACTCGTACTGACTTGAAGTCAACTTTCATATTATACCTAGATGGTTACTGTGAACTTTACAATAGATCAGAACCAACATATTTTTATAACTATTAAATATATGTTTACTCGACTGTGTTCACGTAAATTTTATCAGAATTCGTCTGACTAGTTTCAAACCAATTCTGGGTTCTTATTCATAAGTATTTTTTGAAGTTTTATGTTAACATCCACACGTAAGCTTTTTCGTATTTTTGATACCATCTAATATAAAAAATCATTCCAAAACATTTAAATGAATTCTTTTTTGAATTCATAATAATTTATTTTGTCTAATAACTAATACTGCCGACTGGTTGTTTTTTTTATATTTATTTTTTTTATTTAATCAAACATCCGTATTAGCATATTCAAAGACGGTTGGAACTTTGAAGATTCTAGTATTTAATTTAACGTTTAGGGGAAGAAAATAAAAATCACTTCAATTATAAATTAATTTGTTATTAGATCATTAAGAATAAGCTTCTTTTTGAAATAATAAACATAATTACTACCCAAATAATACTTAGATGAATATTACTTTTAAAACATAGTCTTGAAATAAATTCGAGCGATCTTGAACATTATTATAAAAACAATAACAAAAAACAATATTATGAATATTTTAATAAGCTATAATTTCCAATTGTTTATCTTATTATGATCATAAACAATTATGATCATATCTTATTATGATAATAATCTTATTATGATCATAAACAACAACAATACAAACGTTTTCTACTTTAAAGAATTCAATAAAATTTAAACCAAAATTAATTAAAACATTTACAAATAATAGGTATGGAAGAAATAGAAGGCTGGTATCGTCGTAGAAATCACTTGAAGATTAATAGTACAAGGGTTCTTAGTTCTAGCTTCTTGATGGTTAGTATCCTAACCTAAATTATTGGGTCCCTAGTTTAGTACGATTGTAGTTCCCGGACATTGTAAAAGATTACGAAGTCAAGAAACAAAACCGACGAAACTCTGATTGAAATTAAATGAATTTCTATATGATTCAAATGAAAATTTACATTTTCAGTGCATTTATTTAATAATAAATAAAATAATAAAGTTTTTGCTACACGTATTAATAGATCGATTATAATTGACAATTATTTTATTCATAGTTCTTATATTAGAGTTACTTAGGATTATATTTTAAATAAAGTATCGAGATAAAATCAAACCTCTCTTTGTTACACTTTCGTTAAAAAACTATATATTCATATAAGCGGTCTTGATATGTCTGTCAATCTATGCTAGGGACAATTATTTTGTAAATAGATAATCTTTTTATTTAAATAATAATCTGGCACTGATTTACAACTATTTTGTTTATTAACATTGTCTTTTTAAACGTTTAAAATACACTTGAACTACAGTCTCGTATTTATCTCTTTCTAAACTAGTGAGGCAATAAATACTGATGCAAGTATATTAGACGTCAAGTAACAAGTACCAAGAAACCTGGAACTATTAATCTTCGAATAACTCCAAGAAAGTATCTGCCTTTTCTTTTTTTCCTAACCTTGTTCCTAATTATTACTCGTTGCAATGTAAGTGAAGTATTTTTATTTAGCATTTTTTTTTATTTGTACTCTCATTAGGTCCTTATAAATATATAGCAATAGCATTTTTTATCGGATATACATAAAAATATTTAAATACATGTTATTAGTACACATGTTAGAGAAACAAAAAACATGATGTCTTAAAATCCAGAGCTATCGAAATATTCATAAAATCTCAGCCACAAAATAATAATTTTGAGATTATTTTCATACTATTAAATTAAGAAAGACAGTTTCATATTATTTTTTCTTACGTCATCATCCAAATCCACCTTTATTTGAAGCGTTGCTCACTTCATATTTTTTTCTTTACATTATTCTTCTTAATTTTCTTTAATTTTTTTCATTTGTAAGTTTACATTGCACCTTGGTTTACATGGGGTTTCTTACAAGTTTTTATTTATTTATTTTTTTTTTTTTTTAACAAACTAACAAAGTGTATACCAGTCAGTCAAGTCACTATGTTATATGATCTCTTGTTTGGATAGACCCACATCATTGTAATTACATACCCATTGACACAGTGGTTTAACACCATGTGTCAATTGACCCGTTTACCTCAAAATATTACAATGACCCTCATAAATATAAAGGGTTTCAACTATTGCACTGACAATAATATTATCGACATTTAACATTGGACCAATATTTACATTAATTTAATTTAGTTGAATTTTTTTTTATTAATTTATTAAAATTTATTGGAATATGATTAATATGATAAATTAATTAAAAGTAACCATAATAAGTACATACCAGTAAGTAAGTAACATCAAATGCCAGTTTGAGTGTTGTATCCAGTATTACTAAGCGTTGCCAAACTGCACCAAATGTGCTAACGTAAATTCAAAACGCAATGCGACATTACATTTACTCTAGGTTTTATTTTTGGGATACGAGTTAAAATACGAATGCGGTCTCATCGTTAGTGGTTTGAAAAAATAAATAACAAATTTAGTTTAAAAACTGTATACATAGAAATATAAGAGAATATATAAATAATTAAATTAATGTAATAAATATTTTGCACATTGTTATAAAGTTTAAAGTTGTGAAATGTGTTAAGTAAGACACGTAAAAAAATATACATTTCAACTATAATAAATTCAATTACTAAACCGCATTGAAACGGATTGCCTCCATTTATTAATATGAATATTCAGTATCATAACTTACAAAGTCAAAATCTTGAGTTCCCGCTTCAGTTTAGTCTTAGAACTTTGCTGAATGCTAATAGATGACCAAAGTCAATTATTGTAATTGAATTGTAAAGAACCACTCGTAATTATTTTATAATGAATATATCATTTTGTTGTTGAGAAAATAAAAACTTTTAATGCATTACTATAGCTCATCAAGACCTATTCCTACTCCGCTCTTCGTTGTCGTTAAATAAAGGAACAAAACAAAATACAAGTAAATTACCCAGTCAAATAACGAAGTAACGATATTAAATCGATATAGTCTGAGTCCTTATTAATTAGTTCCGAAAATTTAGTGACATTGACACTACGTGCGGTCCTCTGATGCAACGCCTTCAATTAGTACATAATAATATATTTAAAAAATTTTTAGAGGTCTTTTTGTATCGAGTTTTTATTTTATATATATATATATATATAAAAGTGTTATTATACCATATATGAGGGAATATAAGTATATAGAAGAGGAAATTTACATTTCCAAATGAACTTTACTACTTCTTAAAAGTTTTAGCCACTGGATGCGATTCCTGCACCTCAGCCGTAAGACCCAAATTAACGCTGAACAAAGCTTCCAGGAGTATCTAATACTGTTGAGCTTTGTAACATAAAAGATGTCGTATTACGAATATTGATTTAAAAACACAATAAACGTGACCAAATCTACAAATTTAAAATATATTATGTATAATCGATCTTCAAATACATTTGTAAATTATTGTTATATATTAACATTAGACCAGTTCTTTATGTACGTACTTCTGATTTAAAATAAATAAATATGTAACCAGTAATTCAAAAACATTTTCTGTTAACCTACTTGTTACAAAATATTTCATAATATAATAATTCTTCTGCTATTTAAAATAATATGAAATGTTGTTTCCAACTGTGTTTTTAGGCGGATAATCGTTAGTACCAAAGTGAAATCGTTTGAACGATGGTTTAAGATTAACTAAGATATTAAGTTTAAATTACCTACCATTAACTGTACTCGGTCAAATTACAACGCTTCATCGGGTTTTTATTCACTTAAGAACGGTTTGAAACTAGAAGAAACTAGTTATAGGAACAGAAGAAAAGTTTTATACAGTGGTATCATAAAACGAGAAATTCCGGAGGAAATAATTAAAGTTTGATACAAAGCGAACCTGTATAAACTTCGAACATTGCTTATAAGTTATGTTTATCGGTTTTAATTTATAGGTTGATTGGTTTTAAGTTGTTCATATTATGTTTTCTAAAAGTACAATCAAATGAGGGTTTTGGGACAGGTTTGATGTTTTCGTAATAATATTAACTTAAATTCTTTAAATATTTTTATATTATATTTCTATTGTTGTCATTTGATTTATTTTTATGTCAACGTACATATATATATATATATATATATATATATGTAGGTGTACATATATACAGGGTTATTTGGAATTAGTTGAGCACCTTTTGCAGGCAGCCCCTCTACATCAATCCTAACAACATTTGTTCTACGACTTTTTAAAATTAATAGTTTTAAAAATTTAGTTTTTCCCATACAAAATTTATTTATTGCCTCTGAACGTGCATTAAACTTGAGCAAAGAGAGGCCACGCAACTTGTCAAAATATGTGCCAAGGCCACGTGCATCGGGGCGTGGGGTGGCGGGGTGACGCAGCGGCGGATATGCACGTTAGAACTTGATCATTTTCTAAGGTGTAATAAAAAATGGCATCGTTTTCCACTTTTATATATTAAAATATTTTCTACAATAGTCGAAACACATATTTTTGTATAATATCACTTTTACAAAATAAGCATTTATTATCTAATTACAATATTTACACCTATTAAAAAGGAATAAATTAGTAATTGAAATACCTATTGTCTAACTGTTTAAGAATCTAATGAAAAAACAAAATCTCCAATAGACGTTGTCCACAAGTTGAATGTCTCAATATTTTTATTTGGTTTATGAAATAAAGGCACTAACTTTTTCTGATCCTGCAAATATTTACGTTATTATTAAAAAGTTTCCCACCTAGTAATAAGAACTACTTTTCTATGTTTAGAAAATTTGAATACTTGATTACATTTATATTTATTTATATTCACTAAAAACATAACTATACTATCACTGTAGTAATTTAAGAATACTTTAAAATGTATGCAACTAGTTTGATCCCAAAATTATTTGGAATAGTAATTAATATAGCGTATTTTCTTTGAGAATTCGATAAGAAACCAAATAAATATTATTTTTACAAAACAATAACTTCTCTTTAACTTACTTTATACATATAATTTTATCTCGTTTGTTAATATTTATATCATGACAATAAAACAATAAGTTACTTAGGAATTTCTTTACGAAGTTCCTAAAAATTGCAGTCAATCACAAATAGAAGCGTCGGTATACAGAAACAATTCAGGTAGTTAATATAAATTATCAGTAATACTACACACTTTCATCACCATAAATCTCACGAGACAAATGAAATATCAATTATCAAATAACAAAAATAATAATATCAAATTACAAATTACAATAACTTTAGAGTTTGGACACTTGGTACTGACACCAACTGTTGGTGTTACCATTAATTAAAAACATCACCGTAAAATAATAACAGTATTTAAAATGGCTCCATCTTGTGATCCCAACCATAAACTTCATTCAGATTTCCGACAAAATAAAATATTAAGAAACACCAGGAGGAATAATAGGAAGTTTATTTAAATTATAAGTTTAATATTTGAGCTTATTTTTTCTAAGTTATAACACCATGCTCAGTCCATGGTGTTAAAACTTTGAATGAAGTTTTTGTTCGGGATAGAGTTCGAGACTAAAGATGGAGCTATTTTAAATATTGTTATTTAATATTTTACAGTGATGTTTTTTAATTAATGGTAACACTAACTCTCCAAAATTATTGTAATTTGACATTATTATTTTTGTTATTTGATAATTACGATTAGTGTCCTACTACTAGTACCTACGGATAACAGTATTGCAATGCCGTATACTTATACAAGTATCGAGTACACCGAGATGGTGCGAGTGTTAGCTAGGTGACAATATTAATATTCCGGTGGTGGTTGGTGAACAGTTAATTTTTAGGTGTGGTCTGTGTGTTGGATGCGAAGGGGACTACTTTGAACGGTATGTGCGTGATGTCTAACGGCATCCGCGAGATTTTAATTTAAGAGGTAATTTGGTAGTATGTAGGTATCGCGACGTTCTTTGGTCTTAGCAAACTTACTTCGTGAAATTCATAAATTGAGGTGAAATGTAACAATCTGAATAAATTGTAAGATGTTATTAATTTCCTAATAAATTTAATTTCAATTTGACCGGCTAAGAAAAAAGCGCGGGGAAGTTATAGTAGGTATTGTACATTCGGGTATAAAATTGTTTAATTGAAAATAATAAAACTATCTTAGACACAATATTATTACAATATTATTCGAAATAAAACAAAAAACAAGTTATAATAGTATTAGGTGCGTGGTACGTTACAAATTTCGTGCAGCGCTAGACTGCCGCGACCTATACTTTAGACTGCTTACAAAATACAGAGTAATATATAATCGAGGGAGCAAAATTTTTTTTGTTTCGTTTATTCTGAGTTATTTATCAAGATTTTTTAAAAGTCGTAGAACAAATGTTGTTGGGATTGATGTAGAGAGGCTGCCTGCAAAAGGTGCTCATCTAATTAAAAATAACGCTGTACCTATACATTTGTAACAAACAGACCCAATTTATAATTGAGTTGCTAATTTAGGTATTTACAATTCAAGTCTCCTTTTTATTAACGAACAAAATGTAGCATTCAGTAATACAATTTCAATGCCTGGATAATTAGTAACTCAAATATCGGTATTAACATACGATAGTATTTTGTTTCAAGATTTTTTCTTACTTTTCTAAGTAATACGTAAATATGGTCCTTTATTAAAGTAAGCAAAAATATGAATAATCAAATTGAATATCAAAAGATATAGTTTCAGCTTCGCATCGCCGCACTCCGTCCGCTGTTCCAAACTGGCGGATCTAACGTACCTACTTACGTGGTACACATTTAAAACAATAAAATTTGAGGAACATAAATTTACATTTCAAATAGATGTACAATGCAATATTCTTTATTAAGGACAGGACTCCCACCACGTTTTTCTTCGTCTCTTACATTATACCCGAGACAATAGGGAACATGCAAAAAAATTTAAATGGTCTCAAATATTTTTTTTTCGATTACTTTTTATCATCTTATTATAATAAAATCATTTTTTTTAAATTTACTAATCATTTAAGGCCATAAAATAATTTATGAAAAGTGTAACTTTAGGGAGCGAAATTCAAAATTCCAAAACGCGCCACCATTGGTCGAAAGGAAATGTGACGTCATTTGACACACCATTCAATATATCGGCGTTTAAGTTCATACTGTGGTATCAGTGTGACTGAGAAAAATAAATAATTAAACCTATATTTTCGTGCTTAAAGGTTTTATTAAATGATACAATTGTTTAGGTAATATTAAAAACATTTTCTAAATACTCAAACAACTCTAACAAAACAAATACCTACAAACTCTTTTTGAATAGCAGTTAGCATGCTACTACACAATACATTTTTAAAATGTTTCTGCCTCTGAATCATTTTTCACTTCTCTTGACTCAGATAAATAACTTGGTTGATGATCAGCAGATATAGAAGATATAAGATGCTATAGAAGTATTATCAGCTGTGTTTTCAGTAAACAATTTTCTTTTTAAAACAGATAGTTTTACTTTTAAAACCGTTGTGTAACAATGTTGTGTGTTAAATGAGGAAATGGTGACAATGCTATATTTTGTTTTTCAGCAGGTATATTTACATTGACACTTACTTCCATACTTCGGTTTAATATTAACTTGCACAGCTTAGTCACTTGGTAATTTATCTTTAATATGCGAAAAGCAAGGCTCTGCCTTATGATCATCACATTCAATAGGAGAAGTACTGAGTCTTGGCTGGTTAATATCACAGACATTTGTATGGACTAGGACTTACTACCTATATCACTTCTTCGTAAAGGTCACCAATTTTTTTAAACACTACTTTTGATAGCTAACTCTTAAAAGGCTTCATTAACCAATGTCAATCTTTGCCTTTTGACTATGCACATTCTCATTCTATCAGCTGTTGTTTTTGCCACAAAAATATATAAGGAACAACTCCTTTCTTCAAACTTAGATTACATCTTTCTCCTTGTTGTTACGTTACACATATTATATTCAATACAATTTGCTGTATCTTCCTTAACCTGAAAAAAATCGACAGACCATAAAAATTGCGTAAAACAAAAAAAGATTACGGTTTTTATAGAAAGTTATACTGAAATTTGTAAGATAGGTTAGGTTAATTTTAAACTCAAATTTTCTAATGTTTAATACTTACTATAAATTTAAACTATTAGATTAAACTTATTATAAATAAAGTATACTTACGTTAAATTGATCTTCACAACCATATAAACACGATTTAGGACATATATTATCCCTTTTAATTACCGTACACCATTGTTTTTGTATTTTCGCATCTCTTGGAATACAAAACACTTTGTCGGGTGTTTTTCTAATACTATTTTTGCACTCCGGTACTATACAATACTCGTAAGATGATTTTTATCTTCTTCCATGACTTGTAAAGCAATTAAAACTTAAAATATCTATGAAATTGCTAAAAAGTTCATAGTAAACATTCACTGGATGTATCATTTGACGTCACGCAAAGCGCGCGCAAAATGGCGGTGTTTAAACGGGTCAAATTTACTCAATGTTTTAATTTTCACTTTGAAAAAAAACTAGAATCTTTTCAAGCCTATTAATATTTTTTTCTACGATATAGTGAGGTAAATGATTAATTTACGTCAAAAAAAAAATACGTGAATGTTCCCTATTGTAACAAATACTTAAAACTCTTAATGCATTACGTAATTTCTAAAAATAATATTTCAGTTCCCATGAAAATGATAAGATAATCCGCAATAAAGAATATCATGCTATAACTTACTTTCAATTACCAAATTACATTATATGTATTAAAATTATTCGACTTTTTTCCTTCCATACAAAACGCTAATTTAATATGTAAGGACCTAATATATACATCAATCTATACTATCAATATATTCCATCAAAATAGACCATCAATGTATACTATTAATATGTACCATCTAAATGTAATATCATATGTACTATCAATATGTATGTATAATAGTACATTTTGATAGTAGATATTGATAGTATAACTGATAGTATAACAAATGTTGTTCGGATTGATGTAAAGAGGCTGCCTGCAAGAGCAACTTACAAATAACCCTATTTATTAATAATACAAATTGATAGTATACATTGACAGTACATATTAATAGTACATATTGATAGTAATACATTGATAGTACATATTGATAGTATACATTGATAGTACATATTGACAGTATGTGTTGATAGTACATATTGATAGTATACATTGATAATATACATATTGATATATATACATATTGATAGTACATATTGATGGTACGTATGGATAGTACATATTGATAGTAAACATTGATAGCACGTATTGATAGTAAATATTGAAAGTACATATTGATAGTACGTATTGATAGTACATATTGATAGTAAACATTGATAGTATGTGTTGATAGTACATATTGATAGTATACATTGATAATATACATATTGATATATATACATATTGATAGTACATAATGATAGTACATATTGATGGTACATATTGATAGTAAACATTGATAGTATGTATTGATAGTACGTATTGATAGTAAATATTGATGGTACATATTGATAGTAAATATTGATAGTAAATATTGATAGTACATATTGATAGTACGTATTGATAGTACGTATTGATAGTAAGTATTGATAGTACATATTGATAGTACGTATTGATAGTAAATATTGATAGTACATATTGTTGGTACATATTGATAGTAAACATTGATAGTATATATTGATAGTACGTATTGATAGTATAAATTGATAGTACATATTGTTAGTATATATTGGTAGTAAATAATGATAGTACATATTGATAGTACATATTGATAGTACGTATTGATAGTAAACATTGATAGTATGTATTGATAGTACGTATTGATAGTAAATATGGATAGTACATATTGATAGAAAATGATGAGTAAAAATAAGAATACGAGTTTTTCTTATAAAACATAATGCGAAACTTAGTGTAAACTTTAATCCTATACTTATTGTAGTGATAGAAGCATGTAATACTTGAATACACTAATACAAAAGATTTCTAGATGCTTTAAGTATTTTCTCGTAAGATATGTTATTCTATTTTCAAAGTACTTTGTTATATCCGGAACTATACAAGATTCTAAGAAATTATATGTAAATTTATTAAATATTAGCCAAATTCTCTTGTATTTTAATAAATGATAATCTAAATATTTAAGTATCCAAAATAAAAATAGTCTTAGTAGAATTACAAAGTAGTAACGAGGCCAAACATTCAATATTTTTTTTATAAAGTAATTGTTATATGTTAGATAAAATGTCACTAGTTATTTTTATTATTTGTTACATATGCATTTTTTTAACTAAAATTTTAACGAATTTATGTTTTGTGTCTAAAATGTATGTTTCTTTATTTAATAATAAATAAATAAACAATACATAGCCATTAATGCAATTACTTCAATAAGTAAATACTTTAAAATGATTTTGAAAATATATATTATTAGTCTTTTTATAGCAAGAGCGCGGAAGGGTATAACTACCACCAAACGTTCTATAGAGTTCTCCTCCACGAAATCTAAACCGAAGCCTTATTCAATTTTAGATGCGACTACTGACTGGATTCTCATGAACACGTATGAAAAGTATTACAAAATCCCTGGGAATGTTAATGTTTCGTCATCCAGACCGGACTTATTCCTGTATTTAAAACATCTATGGCTTGTGATACTTCTGGAGCTTACTGTTCCTTGGAAAACAAACATCTCCAGGGATCACACATCTATGCTTAATAAGTATTACAAACTGACTAACGAAATGTCCAGGAATAAATTTATAGCTAGCTTGTATGCGGTAAAAGTGGGAGCGAGAGGTATAACAGCAAAATCTCTCTATAACTTACTTAAAAACCTTGTGTTTTCTAAAACAAGTATCGGATTATTTTTAGAAAGTATAACAAAGACGGCATTAGTAGGTTTTTTCCAAATTTGGTTAGGTAGGGAGAGGAGTGTAGACAGTGAAAACGAGCGTGGTTGCGCATCATAAAGAGGCTCCTTAAACCTACACCTGGGTCGCAAATCCCAGGCATTGTTTGCTCTCCTTTCCATGCAACATGATGGGCCTAGCATCTGCACGATGAATCCATGGAATGCTGAGAAACAAGAAGCAAAGAAGTAAGTCTTTTACTCAAAAATATCAAAGCTCTACGAAAACTTTCGTTTTATTACTTGTAGTAAACATATCCTAAACAACTTAAAACCGATCAACTCTATAAATTAAACTCAATAAAAATAACTTACAAACAATGTTAGAAGTTTATACAAGATCGCTTTGTACCAAACTTTAATTATTTCTTCGCGGAATTCCTCTTATTATGACGGTAAAAACTACTCCTTTGTTCCTATAACTAATTTCCTCAAGATCCAAACTAATCTCAAGTGGATTAAAAACTAGGTAGGTAATTTAAAATTAATGTTTTGGTTAACTTTTAATCATCGTTCAATCGACTTCACGTTAGTTCATTAAATTTATTTATAAATTTATAAATCTTTTAAACACATTTAAACTAAATAGATGTAAAATTATTCTTAATAACACAAAAACCAAGAAGTATCTACAGAATGCTAACGTAGTTTAATAAAATTATAATAATATTAATTACTTGTAATAATTTCTAACAAAGAAGAAGTCAAAAAACATGACGAAATTAATAACAGCACTGAATTTCAGAGGAATAACTCCAAACAAGTGAACTACCAAATACAGATGCAAGGATACCATCAAGTCAACGAACAATCAAGGAACCCAGAACTATTAATCTTCAAACGACCTGCCTTCTAGTACTAAGCTATTTTATTTTTTTTTAGTTAAAGTTTTATTTAAAATATATATCTGATGCATTTTATGTATGTTTCTACACTATGATAGAAATACTGTTTGTTAATTTTCTTGTAATATATATTTTTTTACTTTTCCTAAATAAGGAATAAGAAGTGACTTGACCTTACTATTAAATATATAAAATTTTGATAAATTAGATTTTACACAGTTTTATCAGAATTAATTAAAATTCCGTACTTGAAGATTTTAAACAGCGAGCCAAGCTTCTAAGTGCAGTATGTTTTTGTATGTTTTTCTTTCATTTAAGCGAGAGTTTAAAACTCCGTCACACTCTTTCACCGGCTCTATAAGGTAAATTTAACCCGTACTGTAGTGATCTACGAACAGACTCTACAAAAGTTCACCCCATTCTTGAGGTATTCATTACTAACTGATCCTATTCCTTAATAATTAATGGCAATTATTTCTTGTATTTCCTTCACGTGCTAGTGAATATCAGTAAGTTTAAAATATGTTAAAGAAATATTATTTTCCAAAAATTGTGTTAGTGTGAAAATAATCTGTTCTGGATAATAAATTTATTCTTGTTGTTAATTATTATTATTTTAAGAATTTAAAAGTAAACAATTACAAGAACTTTTATTACATGTGACGTAAAGGTTGGCGGCAATTGTTGTTTTAATTACATTACACAAAACATTAAATTAAAATTACACATTACATAAAACAATGCAATGCTAATTAGATTGTATGATAAATAAAAAAATAAAAGAGATATAAAAACCTAGTTTATTATTTAACATTTACCAAAAATAGTACGTGAGTTAACTTCGAGATTAGCAGATTAATAAATAGTATCAGGAGAATATAAAAATTAGTTAGCAGATAGTAACCAATAATATATACTACAATTATGATACTAATACGCTACTTCTAATAAATAAATATGTCTATATACATAATAAAGGAAATATTCAGAATCTGACATTTAAGGAGTATATTTATTGTTTAAAGGAAATGAGTAGTATTGTTGTATTATGTAATGTTAGGCATGAAATATAATTCCAGTAACATGAAAAACATTTTTATTTGATATTATCTGAATGCAATACTAAGAAATAATCATCATATCAATTATCATTTATAAGTGTATCTCTGGAGTATCTTGTTAGTTATTTCCAACTCCTTTTTACTGCAAGTAAAATCTAACGTTTCAAAAACACAATTTTAATTATAAGATTTGGACTTGACTAAACTCATATTCACACACATAGTCACTCACAATACTGAACAAATATCATTATTGTTGTTTTAGCTTTTGTTTTGTTATTTTTTTGTTGTTGTTGCTGTCGTAATGTATAACCATACAGTCGTGATGTACAACCTGAGTCTTGGGCAACCAAAGGGATGGATGAGAAGAGATTGCATGCAGCGGCAATGCGAATGTTGAGATAGAGTGTGCGCCACTCCCAGACAAATGAGGTGTAAAAGGCTTGCGTGGTATGGGCATGTTATGAGAAGCGACGAATGTCATGTAACAAAAGAAAGCTAGATATGAATGTGGATGAGCATGGACATGTGTCGAGGCAAAGAAACCAAAGAAAACATGGATGGATTGTGTGAAAGATTGCATGAGTAAAAGAGGGGTGACTGCTGAGATGACGGCTGATAGGCAAGAATGGAAGAGGAGAACATGTTGTGCCGACCCCGCATAAAGTGGATTAAGGGCAGGATAATTATAAATGTCAGATAATATACATCTCAGCTACTTTCAGAATATGTCGAAGATAGAGGTATATTAGTGGCTTGCTCGTTATTGATGCTGTCTTCTGGTACAGGATCCGAGGCGTAGGTCTCAGGCTATTAAACCAAACAGACACAATAACAATTCTTGTATTAAATGTAAATAATCAGTTATCACAAATTACTTAGTAGGTATACAATTATCAGATTTGGGTGAACCACCGGTCCCGTTTGGAGGGTCCGGACTGTATCGTTCACTCTAATCAAATCCTCCTCAATTCGATGCTCTCGGATATTTAAAATGTCTCCGGTGCCCCTCCAAACGATTCCGATCACGTGACTCGTTACGTCACGGCGTTCACATCCCACTGGTACAATAATATCAATCGAGTTACTAATTATCAAAAAAAAACAACAAAGTTCTACAAAAACTCTCGTTTTACTGCTTGTAGTAAATATATCGTAAACAACTTAAAATCGATCAACCCTATAAATTAAACTCAGTAAAAATAAATAACTAACAATGTTAGAAGTTTATACAAGATCGCTTTGTATCAAACTTTAATTATTTCTTCACAGAATTTCTGGTTTTATGATGCTACTGTATAAAATTGCTCTTCTGTTTCTATAACTAGTTTCCTCAAGTTCTAGTCTGATCTTAACTGGATTAAAAACAGACAAAGCGTGTAATTTCACCGAGTACAGTTTATGGAAGGTAATTTAAACTTAATGTGATAGTTAACTTTTAATCATCGTTGAAACGATTTCACGTTAGTTCATTAAATTCGTTCGATCATTATCAGTCCCTAAAACACATACAAATTAAATAGATGTATAATTATTCATAATAACACAGAATACAAGTACGGGAAATAATCGTAATTTAATTGTAATAAAATTAATATCTTGTAAAAATGTATTCTTCTTTGTTGATATTGTTCTTTTACCTAGTCAGCTTCCTCAGAGCTTTAAGCATAAATAATCAGTTTTGTTTGTTAAAATTTTCTCATCCGTAAACAACATTTGTCTATGACCTCCTTTTGCGTACCGCTTCAGTAGTTGTTTCGATTGTACTATTCTATTAATCTTTAATTTATCAGTCAAGAAATCACCAGTACCTACGTCCTAAGTCCGAAGTCATTTTTAAATTTTTTGCGTGTTTGTCGTCTGTATTGTTATTAGTTTATGTGGATATATATGTTTATTTATAAGCGTATGTATGTTGTAAGTAGTATGTATTGTATGCAGTCCTTTCTTTTTGTTTTATCTTTTTTTTTTACTATTTACACAACACCCACACTATGTCTTCTGTATTTATATTCCTCCAACTGATTGCTCTTTAGCGATAAGGCCGCCAAATTTGTACATTTTTCTGTTTTATTACTTTCTTTGTTATTGTTTTATTTGGGTGTACAATAAAGAGTATTTATTATTATCTCTTACATGGTGCTATCTTCATTTACGGAGATAAAATCTTTTGCTTTTGGACTAGATTTCTTCGAATTCTTTCCGTTACTGCTTTGACCACCTTTTTCATACGAACACTACGTGGACGGCCAGATCTTTCTCTATCACAAACAGAGGAAATCTACTTGTACCTATTAATAGCCCGGTACACAAACATTTGACTAATACCAAGTGTATGGAGAGTTTTAAAAATTGCATTTGGCTCCATACATACTTTGTGTAATGTAATCACAGCGCTTCTGTTCTCTTTATGACCCGACTCCATTTTAATATGGGAAATATTGTACGATGTATTGGCGCCAAAATGAGAAAACACAATGAACAATCATATAACAATAACAGATTCCAAATTCAAATGTAATATTTTTTTATTTTTAATTGTAACAGTATTTATGGCCAGAATAAGTATATAAAGAATTTTGTAAGTCAGACATAATGCATATTACATCAAAGAGATAAAAAAACTTCATTTTGCCTATTATATCTCAGATATGTCCTTTTTGTGTTAGATAAATAGGCGATTTTGCTATTCTTTTTTTCTTTTGAATATACTGCTTATATTATCAAAACATTTATATTAAAACATACTATACATGCCTTAAGGAAGTAGGATGCTTTAATAACCATTTTTCTCATATTCTCTCATAACCATCTTGAGTCTATTTTATATTTAGAGTGTAAAAGAAATTCATATTATTAATTAAATCTGTACAAATATTTTAAAACTGTTAGTAACGTCACTAAACTGTTTGGACGCAATGTAAACTGTTTACTCAGCACGGCGGTGATCTTGAATAAACACAACGAATGAAAGAGGAATGTTGTATGTTTGTATGTATGTTTGAAAATAACAACACCGGTGATAAAAAACCTCAGCATTCATAAAACATTATTGAAAAATATTCCATGTCTATATTAATACAATAAAGGTGTAGGGTTCGTATTTTTCCAATACTTTTAAGATAATTGACTATTATTTTATATTGATGTGACTGCACTCAAATTAATTTATTAGGACAAATATTATTTTTTACTCAACCACACAGCATTTAAAAACCGCAGTGTAATCACAGTTCAAAATTAAAATGAGTAAAGAGGAGTTTAACTGAACTGACAATATTAATTACCTACTTATATTATATTTATAATCAAATCAAATTGAAATATTGAACCAACGTTTACACAAATTTAATTTCAGAATATACTTCACTCTATTTGAATTTATAAATATATAAATATTAGCCAAATGTTCATTAAAATATCCAACAGACGCCGAAATTGCCTTTAGAATTTCGTGGTACATCAACATTAACCGACAGACAGTTCGTGTTGTATTAGTACCGCTAAGCGTTGCCAAAATGTACCATCAAGTAATTACTGTAAATTCAGAATGCAATATAAAGTTCCATTACATAGTCAAATAGAATAACTTAAACGTTTGACATAAGATCAACCTATATACACTCATGGACATATTTAGGGGAACGCAAAAAAAAGGTCGAATAACGGAAAATATTTTCATATTTTCGTACTGGCCACTATACCAATATTATGTATTAAAAAAAAAGATGATTTTAAAAATAATTTTATTTTAAATTTCATTTGTTTTTTTTGTTTATCTGCTAATTTCTGAGACACGTAGTGTATGGAATTTTCGTCGGCTTTTGTTGTTTTTAACAAAAACTTTATTTCTGTTGTTTTTTTGACGAAAAATTGTCATTATTGAGTGAAGTGAACTTAATTCGATAAATTTAGGCGATAATGCCGGATCTCAGCGTTGCTCTGGTTTCTGAAGCTGTAACTTTAATTGAAAATGGTTACACTTACAATGAAGTGCATTACATGTTTCCAAGTCTGTTATTTTCCGCAATGTTAAACGATACCGGCAGACTGGAGAGTATACCAGGCGTAAAGGACAAGGTCGCAAAAGAGTAACAGGAGAGAGAGACGATAGACTTATTGTCAGCAGTGTTCTCAGAAACCGTACCTTGACTTCTTCTGAGGAACGAAACCAGCTGCAGGAAGTTCGACAAGTGAAAATTAGTACCAAAACCGTCAGAAGAAGACTGAAGGCAGCTGGTATAGGGGCGTACTTGCCTGCCAGAGGTCCACAGCTCACCGCAGGTCATCGAGTGGCTCGGGCCAGCTTTGCTCGTTTCCACCTAAATTGGAATAAAGACGCTTGGGGAAAAGTTCTTTTTAGTGATGAGTCCAGATTTTGTCTCAAACCAGATGATGGAAGGACCAAAGTATAGCGACGACCCGGAGAAAGATACGCTCAGTGTAACATTATTGGGAGAGAGCCGTATGGTGGAGGGTCAGTAATGGTATGGGGCGGTATTTGCTTAGGAGCACGCACGGAGCTACACATCGTAGAAAACGGCTCCCTGACTGCGGCAAGATACGTAACCGACATTTTAGAGCAGATTGTGATGCCTTTTGCCCCTTTCATTGGAGACAATTTTCGTCTAATGCATGACAACGCTCGACCTCACATTGCGGCATTAGTTTCGGAATATCTTAATGAGGTCGGAATCCAGGTTTTGGGGTGGCCGGCACGCTCGCCAGACCTAAATCCAATAGAACACGTTTGGGACAAACTGGGAAGACAAATTAAACAAAGAAATCCATCACCTGTCAACGTAAGAGACCTCAAAACCGCATTGGTTGAAGAATGGAACTCAATGCCGCGAAGTTTTACTGACAATTTAATAGAGAGCATGCCCAGACGCATGCAAGCAGTTTTAACAGCAAGAGGTGGCAACACTAAATACTGATTGTATCACCCATCGCGAAAAAACCAGTCATTTGGACAATATTAACTTTTCTTTAGTTTTCATTGTGTTAGGTCAAAACTCTTCAGAATTAAGTCACTGACCTTATTGTCTTTAATTTCGTTTCTTTCGCTTTAATTTTGTGATTTTTTATGTTCAAAAATGTTATTTTAATTAATTCAGAATAATAATCAAATGTATTGTACAACAAAAATGTGTTTTCATATGATCTTGCAGTCTGTTTTTTGCGTTCCGCTAAATATGTCCACCGGTTTAGTATATTTTCTTACTTTCATACATTGAAACGGAACTAAAAACGCAGTGTTGCCATTTTACTATAGGCGGTTCTAAGTAACCCCTCTTCCAGATATAGGGACTTCTAGAAATAATATACAGGGGAATGTTACAATTTTAAGGTAATTACAACTTAAATGAGTATATATTTTTTACCTCAGACTATAAAAATAAAATAAGAATAACAAGTAATGAATAACTAAATATACCTGAAACATCTCTTTACATCGAAATACTTAATTTTTATTAAACTATAATAAAATATTCCTCCATTCTTTCATTTTATCATTGTATAGGATTATATAAATTGCTTTGAGAAGAGAGATTTATAATTTTCATTTCCTCAATTACTCTCAATCGTTCCTATGAAAGATAAGTCAGACTAAATCCCTAGACTAGATGGAAGCGGCAACTCAAGTTTTCAACTTATAATTGATACTGAATATTCATATTTATAAATGTAGGCAGTGCGTTTAAGAACGGTTGTAATAATTGAATTTGTAATACTAGGTAAATTAAAATTGTTATTATTTTTGCTTTCTTTCATATTTCTCAAGCTTATAACAATTTGCAAAATAATAGTTTTCTTTGCAAACAGTTTTGTTATAAAAAATTCGGTTCACAAAGAAATAAAATCATAAAGCTAGTGTTGCGTCGCATTGCATTCTGAATTTAGCGAAGTTTTTATTTTAATTTCTGGGATTTAATTAAAAACTATATCCATTATTCATTTCTCATTGATGCAGTCAACACTGAAAAAACAGATGGCAGTCCAATTTAAAATATTGGACGTATCTAATTAAAAGGTAAAAATGTATGATAGAATGTGGTCTCTGGATGAAGTTATAATTAGGAATATTGCAGCAATATAAAAAGAGCTCATAGAGATAATTCTGTTTGCTTCTGATTTCTCTGTCAATTCGTAACTTGAGGCTTAATTATGGAACTTTCTGATTTGTGAACATACTGATTTGTTATAATTAATTACGTGCTGATAGATTGTTTATTAGTTAAATAGAAAAGTGGAAGCCTAACAGACGAAGACGCCGGCAACAGGTAGTATGTTATAAACTTTGCTCGAATTTTTTTGAAAATATCTATAAACATGTTAAGCTTATTTAAACTTGTATGAATATAGAATGAAAAATTAACCGATACGGGCAGGAATTCGAACCCGCGACTCATTAATGTTATTTATTAATGTTGATTATTTTATTTAATACACCAATAGCCATACATTATCAAACAAAAGGAAAAATATAAGTAGTACTAAGATCTAACCCAATATCCTTCACTTATTATTTCTACTTATTATTTTTATCTATACAAATACTGTGATAAAAAAAGGAATATTTTATCTAAAGAAAGAAATGGTGTTAAAAATGTTTATGTTTAGATATGAAATTGGACTGAAGGTATACATAAATATTACATGACGCTAGGTTTAAACAAAATGATTCGAAGTGTCTTTTTATCAAACACATATCAAAGAACTTGTTAAACAGCGTTAGAGTTTAAATATTCTTTGTTCAAAAGAAAACCCTTGTACTCAGTATCCTACTCTCGGAGTTGCTCATATTAGATTGAAAGAGAGTTTTAAAGATTCCATAAAAGTGTTTAAAACTCCATTCTAATTGATATATTTTAAAAACCTATATTGTTACTCTCATTATATATAAATATCAGAACGAGAACCATATTATAATTGAACATTTAACAACTATTTCAATTGATAAAAAACAGTTCAATTTCTTTGCAATTTTCGTAACAAATGGGTTGCGATTGATTTGAAAGGCGACTAGTTTGCGTTTAATTAATTCATTGTCTGTTGTTCTTAATGTTTGTAGTGTGTTAAAGTGGTTTTGACACATCTTTGTTTTTTTTATGCGCCAGGAATTGTTATCTCTAAATTTATTTAAGTTGATTATTATAAAAAAAAATGGACGTATTTATTGTCTGTGCTATGTATCTATCACATCTGTTACAATATACGGTCTGGAAACTACAGTAGGTGTAAGGGTCATTTAACTTTTTAACCAAAAATTATGTGTCTTCTCCAGGAAAAAAATACAATATATTTCCAAATTGTAGTTTCTCAAAATTTATTTTCACAGGCTTTTTTAGAACAATTTAGTCATCTTAATAAGACAAAAATTCCTTTTTTTTTGTTATTGCTCTTATCAAAATCTTTGTGTTATAGTATTTGAAATGTGTGACAGAGGTGTTTTACATACAAATAAAACGTGTCTCTTTGCGCCGGATAATGTTAGAAGATGCTCTCGCTTAAAAAACTCATATAGAACACTTTAATATAAAATTATATATTAAGTTTCTGAAATATTGTCATTAAAATATATATATATATATATTTTATCATTAGGTCAGGCTGTATAGGTTTGTTGTAGCTATTTTAAAGCAAAAAAAAACCTTGTTGTCTGTTTGACCTTCAACACTAAGGAACTGTCCTGTTTACCCCTTATCTCTTTGCCTAACGTCTTGAGGCCCCACTAAAAAGCGAGCCGAATAAGTCGTGCGCAATTAGTGAAAAGAGATGCGTGTGTTTATTCGGCGACCGATCTGTCACGTTAGTACAGGTCGTCCTTGGAAATCTTAACGTAATTCTCATTTATATACTTAATATTATTGTTTTCCAGTATATCTGTCATATTCACACACTTTGATGAACTATTCATACTTAGATAAACGCTAAGATCCTAGAAAGCTAATATATATTCTCTTCTGTCACAAGGCACCTCTGTCACAAAATGATTGTGACGGAATGGCATAGCTTATGACGGAGTGGTGATTCTTTTTGGGAATTTTCCTTTCATTGATCTTCATAACAGTTTAATATTATTTTTTGTGCTCTATACATAAAACAATTAATTATTTTCTTAATTTAAGGTATTACCATCGGAGTAATACAAAAAGTGTTATCTGCGGCGGAAAGGTAGCGACATTGTCGTGAACAAAATTAACAAGATCCTGAAAAAGTTGCAAATGTGAAGCGTAAATACTTGGAAAGATACTTTGTATTCCACCAAGCCAAAAAATATGCCACCAAGAGAGCACAGGCAAATAAAAAGAATATGGCAAGTAAGAGAAGAGAAACACAGAAAACAACAAACAACAGAAAACTTTGCAGAACGCTCTAATGGATACTCCGGTTTCCACACCTGTTCTTCAAGGCTACTTATTTTGAGTCCTAAATCTCGTTCATAGACTCCACTTTCTTTTACTGGTAGAGCATGAAGAAGAAGAAAAGCCAAACGAGACCAATTGAAAATTGAACGTCGTCAAAGGTCGTCTATCGTCGTCTTATTTTAACTTAAACTGTTTCAATAGAAAAAGAAAGTAAAAAAACTGTACATTGCGACCAAGAGATATTTCATTAAAACAGAAAATTCATGCACAATATTATTGAAAAATAATACTTTTCCAAGAAAGAAATTCATTTAGCATATTTTGGAGGATCGCAAAATCAAGTTTCCTTTGCATACCGCAATATTGCATTATTTGACTTCTTCAAAGGACAAACATATTACTTTTTGTACTGTGTCTTCTGATCTTAATCATGGCCCTATTTGGGACCACCCAAATCTGATACTTGATTGAGTTCAAAAAGAATTACCCAAATTAAGAGAGTCAACATTTTTCTGATAAACCAGCAACACAGTACAAACAAAATTTTTTTTTTCTTATGCAACAAGATTTTTAAATACGGTCGCTCACGACAAGGGAGTAGCTAATGGTATAGAATGTATTGAATGCTTAGCCTAGCTTATATATAGGACGGTACAGTGTCTATTAAACAATTAGCAGACCATCGCCAGTGGATTCAACGTTGTTGACGCTTCACAATTTTTAAGAGCGCACTAAGATAAAGCTGTTTTTTTTAACAAGGACGATAATGTCCAGTGAAAACAGATTCAAGTAAACATATTTAGGAGTTACAAAAGGTTGTGTGGATGAGGATGAAGATGTTTGGGTGATGTTTTATAAAACTGTGGATAACACCGGAAAAAATATTAAAATTAGTGAATCAGATGTAACATTTGAAAAATTAATAATCACCAAAAGAGGAAGGCGAATTTGTACCGAATTCGATGATCAAATAGAAGTATTTGAAAAGTAGGGTAAGAGAAAAGAGAAGATAAATCTGATTTAACATGTTCCAAAGAATGGTTCTACCAATAAAAAATATTTTATGTAGCTTTATAAAAGAACTATTATATTTCGTTATCTTTTCATAAACTTAACAAACATTAAAAGATTAAGTTAAAAATGTTAGTTAACATTTTGTCCTCCTTGTAATTAAACGTCAGAGTAGCAGATGATTCAGTTTATTGAAAACACATAGCAAAATAACGTATTACAACATTACGTTTTGACCATACAATGCATTAACAGAATTTCAACAATGTATTAAAATAAAACATTTTAAATTTCTGAAATCTTCGATAATTAGACAAAAACTGAAAATACATTTTGTAAAAAAAATATACTCTTTTATTTTTTTTACAAATCTAAAACTTTTTCACTTAAATTGTCGCTAGAAAAATAGAACGCCCCATATATCTTTTACTAAGCAAGGGACCCAATAAATCCAGATGTTAGGATATTAACCGTCAAGTGTCAAGAACTAAGAACCCTCGAACTATTAATCTACAAATAAATTGTACAAATACCTTTCTTCTAATACGAAAATATTTATATTTATTTATTTATTTTTTACATAGTACGATATAAATGTTGTAATAATATTGTTATGATATATTCTTTCACTTTTACCTAAATAAGGAATTTTAAACTTCAAGAAAAAGATTTCACTTAACAGTCCTAATCAAAGATGAATTCAATCACTTATAATGAACGTAAGACCTAATTATATTTTATAATGACAATAAATAAAAATGGACAACACATATGTAATACTATCCATATAAAAAGGACCAGTACTCTGACTCACTCACTGACTCATCAACTCTCAGCCCTTAGATGCCAGAAAATATAATATATTTCAATATTGCATCCTCAACGACGTTATAAACTGACTGGGCGTCCAATATATAAAATAATGTTTACATATAAAGAAAGAGATATGAATTACGACAAATATTTAATAATATTTTATTAACAAAACTTGAACATGAGATGAGAGTAAACATCTTTACCTGTTTTATTTTAAATGTATTCATTTTATTACAATTTTATTTTATTTTATTTAATAAATATGTATATAGTAATTTAAAGTTTAAATTGAACAATTACGAATCATATCCAGAATTTGGTTCCACTACAATAGAAATTCAACGCATTTTGTATTCAGTATCGCTAAGAGTTACCAAACTGCATAAGATGTAATAATGTAAATTAAGAACACAATGCAACATTATACCGAGTCTTTCTTAAATAGACAAGGGCTATTGTAAAATCTTTCCAGACCCTATTACTACTTTCTTATTTTATATCCTGGCCTGTGTTCAAATAAAAATCCTAGCTCCTAATAATGCTAAGAACATAATTATTCTAATATTTAGATATATTCAGAGTTAAGTAACTGTAATCAGGCTGATCTTTTACGATGAAATAGATTTTGTCACGTTATGTGCGTGTGTGTATATGTAGGTTTATTATTCATCTTCTTCCTTTTCCGCGTTCTAATCTGCTACTTCTTTCCTAATTCTTATTTTATTTCTTCAAATTACCAAGCAAAATTCTTCATTTTTAAGTTATTGCTTTGCTTGTCATCTAAATCGGTTAAGAAAGAATCTTGAAAGACCGAGAACATTCAGAGATCCGGCTTTAAAAAGTCTTTTTACTTCTAGATATAGTAATGGCGAATTTTTTTGCAAAAAAAGTTATTATAGCTTACATTTTTACATAGAATTTTGATAATTTATATTAATACAGCTTTATCAGGATATATTTAAAATTTCTAGTAAAAAAAAGCTACTAAGTGCAGTATGTTTTTTCTTTCATTTAAGTGAGATTTTAGAACTCCGTCAAAGTCTTTTACTTGCACTCTGATGTAAATTTTACCCGTACTGTAATGATAGTGCAAACAGACAGCAAATCAGAAGATGTGCAAACAGACTCTACAAAAACCTCATCCCAACATTTTAGAGGTATTCTTTAGTAACCTATTCTACTTCCTAATACTTAATAACATCATTTATTGTATTTTCTTTACGCGATAGTGAATTTAAGTTACTTTAAATTAAGTTAAATAAAATTGCAGTTTCATAAATTATTTGGTTAGTGTAAAAATAATCTGTTTTAGATATTGAAATTAAATCGTGTTATTATAAAATTATTTCTGATCAATATATTTTCAGTAGTTTAAAAGTCAACAATTATAAGAACTCTGTGTAACGTACTCTTTTAACGTTATGTGTAACGTTACGTTATGTGTAACGTTACAATTCGAAAAAAAAAATTAATTATATTGAGATTTCTGACAGCTTCTTTTATAAAAAACTCTTAAAAGTAAGTAAAATTTATTAAAAGTGTAATGTGAATAAAAACTTTTTTATTAACATACACTTTTAATGAAACAAACAATACAAGCAGGTACAATTATGCATGAAATACAATGCCAGTAGCATCAAAAACATTTTTATTTAATATTATCTCAAGACAATGTACACAATATAAGAAATAATCAGGTCGGTTTCAACAAAACATATCACAATGTAGCGTACAGTCACTAGCCAGTCCCATCTCCAGCTGTCACTCACAAAATATTGTGTTCTGTATTCTGACTTAAACAATAACAATAAACTAGAACTCATCTGAGCGTGACTGTACTTTTATTTACGTTATAAGGTTATAGGTAGATTCTAAACTGTTCTTACGAGTTCTGTTTAGTCGATTATCAATATTTTTGGAACATATAATTTATATATAAACTAATGATATGAAAGTGTATTCTTGGACTGTCAGTTATTTTCCAACTCCTTTTAACTGTAACTAAAATCTAACGTTTCATAAATGAAATAAGAATTTAAAATTTTGGACTTTACTGGCATAAGCATTAAACATAAACAGTTTCTATCGTTTAGTGTTTTTTTATTTTTTATTAATAAGTGTCACTCGAACAAACGGACACTATCAGGATTGTCAGAATGACTTGCCAGTAGGATATTTGTAAATGGCAGCGGTACAAGAGTTTCTAAAGCGTTTCATCTTTAAAAAGGAGGTAAATATCCAGATACAACAGATATAAAAAATGACTGTGACAGGGGTATCCTGCACTCTCTGTACAATTATTTGTAAATAAATAGACAAAAGAGTATAATATTTTTATCTTCAACACTAATCTAATTTGGTTATTTATTTTATTTGAAAACCTTGATACTAAATCCCTAACCTCATACTATAATTATGTAGATAAAATATAAAACGTCTTCATAATTCTCCATTTAGTCCTAAGTGTACAATTAGTCTTTTTACTGAAAAATCTTAAGTGTTCTTAGTACGTAGGGAATGGGGCAAAAGGCAATCTTCTATTTAGCCACTTTAACTTGACTCGGGTCGATCCACACCGATTAGTATGTCACGTTGTGTCGAATTATTTACATCTAATCATGCTTAGATATATTATAAAATATGGTTATTTTATTATTGCATGTTTATTGTAAGAGTTTCAACTTGCAACCATTAGAGTAAATAAAAGTATATTTAAGAAACAAAACATACTTTAGACGCTCTATCTTCAGATTGCTAGGAAATTTCGTTCGTTATATTTCATTCAAAGTAAGACAGCTGTACCACGGAGGATATGAAAACGATTTGAAATTTTAGATTTGATAGTATTTCCATTTTTATTCTATGTTTTGTGTTAGATTCAGTAGGTGAAGTAAAGTTATAAGTGGGGTCTGTCAATTCACATGTCAATTATATAATAGATTAAGAAATGAATCCAACTACAACAAAAAGTACTACCAGAGCTATTTTAAGAATAAATATTTATTTTCCTCAAAAATATAAAAACTCTACAAAAACCTTCGTTTTATTGCTTTTAGCAAGACGTAGTAAATATCTTAAAACCGATCCAACCTATAAACGAAACTCAATAAAAATAGCTTACAAACAATGTTTGAAGTTTATACAAGCTCACTTTGTAACAAACTTCAATTATTTCTTAGCGGAATTCCTCTCTTTATGATGCTACTGTACTGTATAAAACTATTCTTCTGTTCCTATAACTAGTTTCCTCAAGTTTCAAACTGATCTTAAGTGGATTAAAAACCGACGATGAGTGTAGTTTCACCGCCTACAGTTAATGGTAGGTAATTTAAACTTAACGTTTTATTTAACTTTTAATCATCGTTTAAACGACTAATTTAATAAATTGTAATAATATTTAACAAAATTAAATATGTATGTCAAAAGGTATGGAAATTAATTACAGCATTGAATTTCAGAAGAATAACTTTTTCTTAACAAGTGAGCTAATAATTCCAGTAGCAAGGATATTAACCGTCAAGTCAACAAACAATCATGAAACCTAGAACTGTTAATCTTCAAAGGCCCTAAACTAGTTATTTTGTTTTTTAATTTATATTTCAAATTTTATTTGGAAAACATATATGTTGCATTTGTATGTATGTTTGTATTACATGATAGAAATTCTGTTTATAAATTGCTATAAAAGATTATTTAAATATTCCTGAATAAGAGATTGATTGTGAAAGTGATATTAAGAACTTTTAGGAATGAGATTATATTTTACAGAAACACTCGCAAAGATGAATCCCCTTACAATAAACAAGACGAAAAATACTTTATAACAACTAATAAATGACAACACACACATATGCATTATTCATAGAGAAAGGACAACTCCTCTCACTAACTCACACACATCGACTCTCAGTCCGTAGAGCCCTGAATGGTTGTAAAAAGATATAATATAAGATTTTACAATATTTCATCCTTAACGAGGTGAAATTGGACATAAAATGTTATATGAATATTTATATTAGGTTTTCTGATTAAATTTTAAAAAAAGAGTGCGAAATAATGTTCATTCATAAAAAATTGAACATAAGAGTTAATTTTAACTTTCTCATTATTATTTTTGTTTTAGTAGTAGATATTAGTTAATTATATATGGTTACAGTGGATGATGCAAAAGAAAATAAGACATACTTAAAATTAATTTATTTTATAATTAAATTACATTCTATATGATTCTAAATTTGTAACAAGTTTTATTACTTACTTAATAAACATATAAACAGTACTAAACGGTTGAAAGAAATGTAATGCCAATGCAATGTTACATTACCTCTTTGTTGTTAGTTTTTGACTACGAGATCAAAATATACCGTCGATGTAATCGTTAGTTAATATGTGAATATAATCACGTATAATTACTATATTATAAAAAGTTTAGTACAATAGCATGTAGGTATATAGTGACTGTAATATAAAATTATAGTTCCAGGCTCTTTAATCTAAGAGATTCTTGCTTTTATTTCAACTACAGTCATAATATATTTTATGTTATTCATAATTTCCCATTGTACTAATCTTTCTTGATAAAACACTCATTTCAGATCCATGCTGAGGCGTTAATGCGTCTCTTACTACTGTAAAAGCTTTCTAGGCGCCTTAAGTAGTTCCTTATTTGGTATCCCTTTGTGTAAAGAACGTTCCTAGCTCTGACACAGTAATAAGAAAAATGAGATATTTTAAAACAATATTCCCTTTGAATTCAGAACGCAGTAGAGTTCTGTTCCTTATATTTCATTCAGAGTTAAATATTTTTATTTGTTTCGCGATTTTTAGTAAAATCTTTAAATTTGAGAATATACTTGATGTTTGTATATGTCTGTCCGTTAGATCTGCGAAGTTTGAAAAGCAAGAACGACTGCCACAAGATTGCTTTGTATCAGACTTTAATATTTTTTTCGCGAAATTTCTCGTTTTGTGGTGTTACTTTGTAAAACTGATTTTCTATTGATATTTTCCTCAGAAATCAAACTGATATTTGTATAATTAAAAACCGATGTACAGTAAATGGTAATAGTGTAACCTTAATATTTAAAAAATTATAAAAATATATATACTCAATATATAGGAGATAGATATGATCCCGGTTATTGTGTTTAAATTGAATTATTCCAACACAAACTTCTTTTTGAAAATGCAATACTTGAAATAGAAACCTAAATTATACAATAATAATAATTAATCCTTTCAATATAATTAGGATTAAGACAGTGTCATCAATATCAATGTCCAATAATAGTTAATCGTATATTGATGTTCAGTTACACAATACTCCATTCAATGATTAATGGGTAAGCCTAGATCGGTATTAGAGAATACAATTCATGGCCATCAGAGTGTTTAGTTTGAAATGATGGATGAGAGAAATGGCTTAAAAATACAACAATTGAAGGTTTTCTCTACTAAAATAGTATTTTTATATTCATCAAAAATATTCATGGGTACATTTTTAACTGAGATCTAAATAGAAAACTACCTACAAATTAAAGATAGTGTTCTAATTATAATAGATATATTTTGTAAAATGTTGAGTTTAACTGTAATCATTTGATTGAATTTCATAGATGTTATAACTGATGAAAGAATGAAAGAGGTTGTAAAAAAGGATATCGTTTCCTTTATCTTCAAATTCCATTAAAGACCAAGAAATATAAAAAGATAAAGAGAAATTGTATTATCGAGTAAGACATCAAGTCAGGTTTGTTGATAATTTGTATGATGATGTTGATATTGCCGTTAAAGCATTGGTAGAAAATGAATAGTGCTGGCGTACGTTGTATTAAAGAATTTTATATCTTACTGTAATTAAATTATGTAATATTAATAATCAACAAATCACTAGTACATATTCATCTCCATCATAATAATCAATTCTCCAAAAGAGTTTATAGTATTTTCCTGATAATAATAAAGACCCTTAAGTTCGAAAAACTTCCTGCAAGAGTCTGCCAATATTCCCAAGAGATAACACCGACAATAGCATTGATGGTGATAACGAGGGCAAAAGTCTGATAACCGTTTGAGAATCAATGACAGTATCTGCAAAAGATAACAACCTCAAATATAATAAAAGCCAATGTTTCTGTTTAGATCGAGACACAAGCTACTGCTGATTTAGTCACGTTATCCTAAGAGCTTTGAGATCAAGCGTCGCAGGTCTCGAGAGCACTCATGAAGTGTCAGATAGCAAGGTGTCTTTTTGTAGATTAAACACACTTAAAATTGAATCTAATTGACAAAATATTTTGTCAATTATATAAATTAACCAAGAAATATATTATTTTTCTTCTATAGTCTTTATTTGCGCAAAACTGATACATCAGACGGACCTAATACTTTTAAGCATTCTCTACAAACCTGGCAATATCGTACAAAGAAGTGATACTCTTAAGACATTTAATATGAATATGAACAAAAAAATAAAACAAAAAAACTACACTAATATAAATATATATTAGTTTTAAACAATAATATAAAACTTATGTGCATATAACAAACACTGTAAATTACACATACTATAAATTATACATACTTATTTGTTATAAAAAATATATAAGTATACAAATATACATTACGTACAGAAACGTATATTGTATATCTTTGTTATATAATATGACTTTATTATTTTACTTTGAATATGTTTACTTGAGAAAATTCCCTAACTTGGGTGTTAATTTTACTATATTGTGTGTGGGTATTTAATATTTCCCCTTTTCTTAAAAATAAAAAAAAACAGGATTTTACTTAGCCAGCTCTCCTATTTCATCAAGAGATTAGAAAATCAACAAAATTCAAAATTCTTAAATACACTATATTGTTATTTAGTGTGACATACATTAAATTAATTATATAATTTCTTTGACGTTAGAAATGAATTACAGAATGCATTAAGTAATTTTTATATTATTCATCTTCTACTCTACCTTTAACTTATTCGTACTTAGGTACGCTGAATCTGGTTAAGTACTACTTTGTAGAAGGAACTCTGGAATAACATAATAATGCATGTGACTCACACATATTAGTAAATGCTATAATATCCTCAGAACAATCTCAAGAAACTAAATTTAGGAATTAAATTTAATTATTATCAAATTTAATTAATTTAATAAATAATATATAAAACATAATTATTACTGTGATTTTATTATATTTTGATGACTAACGTGCTGACATTTTACTAATTCAAACATATTAATAGTATTCTTAATATGCAAGGAGAGCATGGAACCAAGTAACGTCAGTAAACTGTCACTGAAAAATATTACTTACAGTAATAGTAATAGTTTATTAAATCCTTTAATAAAATTTTAACAGTGTTAAGTCGCCGAAAAGCTACAAAGGTTTTAAAAATAGCAAGACTTTCGAGTTTTTTTAAGTTTTTAAGCTTTAGCGCTTTTAGTTTGAAAGTGTAACGAGCACTGTCCAGTCCTCGTTTTCGAGTCTTAACTTATAGCTGTTTTAAATAAGGGTTTATACATAATGAATTAAAGTGCTATTTTTTTTTATCTAAAAAAAACTATACTATATAAATATTTTATTGAAAACTAAATCTTAACGCTCTATTTTAATACTTGACTTTATTTCTCATTAAACTTATAAATTTATTATTTTTATCATTTTTTTTACTGTAGTCGGTTTTATATAAATTATAAGATTATTGTAATGTGTTACTTTTTTAATTTATGAAATAAAAACATTTACATTGGTTTGTGTTCAATATATTGTAATAGTTCGCTTAACACTGAGTAGTTTCTTATTAGAATTGTTAAGTATGCAGCCCTTTGTGAAAATAACTTAAGCTTGCTCCGAGATTACGAGGAACTACGGATCATACATTAAGTCTCAAAGTGATTTGAACTTTACAATTAATAACAATAGTATTTTCTAATTTTTTTACGATTACTACAAATTAAGATTAAATTAAAATAAAATGTAAATTTAAAATGTAATTATACGCAAATTAAATTAATAAAAATAGTATTATTTTAATTATTAACAAAATAAATTCTAATTTCTGTTAAAAATCCATTGAGTAAAAATGAAAAAATCCAATTTATATTTTTGCTTTACTTTTATAAAGTTTATCCTTTTTTATTTAACCTATTTAAAACAGTCTTATTACTTATTAGAAAAAAACGTTTGCCATTTTTTTTTGTTATTTGTTTTTGTTAATGATCCTAAAATATTCTTCTCAGACTCATTTCCTGTTGCTTAAAATTGTCTTTAAACAGGTTTGGGCATGTCAAGTAAATAAAATTAAAAAAATATATAATATGATAAATTGAACACGTTACCAATAGGAAAATATCCCGTCTCTGTGGGTAAAAAGCTATCGCTAACGTATCACTTGCATCAACATATCTGCTCTTTGAGTACAACAATTCGTAAATGACTGAACAAAAGATTAAAACATAAAATCCAAGATAACTATAACTAAATGCCATTCAACTATAACCCTAGATTGTCGTTTGTATATATATTTTTTTTTATGTGATACTATATAATCCAATATTAGATCCGACATTATCTTCACTGCCCTCCATTTGCTTAATAGCTGTAAAATTTAAAGCATCTAAAAAAGTTAAGTGCTCTTAGTGCAAGAGTGGATTTTTCAAAGGGCAATCTTCTTTTTAGTTACTTTGAACTGACTCGAGTCGGTCGAATCCGGTTAATACGTCCTAAAATTATGTCAAATTACTTATCGAAACTGTAATATTTTTTTTTTACTATAAATTAAAAAATACTAGTAGTATATAATAGTTATTTCTAAAATCCGACCAAATCTTAGAAGTAATATTGAACTAGCATTAGAGTAAATAATATATATTAAAGAAACGTAAATATCTTTAGTCGCTGTATTATATTTTATTCAGAGCTGCTACAGCTGTAATCTTTTCCACGGGGATTTGAAAACGAACTCCTATTAACGATGTGATAGTATTACATTTCCATGATTTATCAACGATTACTGAATACGTGAAGGTCAACGTTCACTTAATATTTTTTACAACATCTTATGTAACATAATCTGTTTCAAAACCACAATTATTATATTTCATATAATCCTCACTACTTAATTTAAAATGTAATTATACCTTTAAATGTATGTTGTCTTTAAAAGATTTGTAAGGTTTAATAAATGTTCTGACAATTAAAAATGATTAAATATCATAAAAAATTATATCATAAAATTAATGATCGTATAAAATATCATAAAAAATTTACATGATTTCTATGATATTTATACAATCCAATAAAAAATGGAGCCTCGGTAGTAACTAGTATACTATGGAAACTAACTTTGGCGTTGACAATTTAATCCAATACGTATTGTACTACTAATACATGTTATGCTTGAAATGACGATTATAAACGCTTTCTAGATCCCAATGGAATGCTCAAATCTTGGTACAACTATTACATATCTATACTAATATTATAAAGCTGAAGAGTTTGTTTGTTTGAACGCACTAATCTCCGGGACTACTGGCCCGAATTGAAAAAATCTCTTTGTGTTGAATAGTCCGTTTATTGAGGAAGGCTAAAGGGTATATATCATCTCGCTCTGACTAATAGAAGTTAAGCAGCAATGAAAAATGCTGCAAATTTAATATAATCTAATAGGTTCTGACTGACTTAGTTATAGCATACAGTCTAAACCGCAGGTCGTAGAGATAGTAAAATTGGAGGATGCATTTGTTTTTCTACGTAGTGGTGTACTAAGAAAAGATTTTTAAATTCCACTCTTAAGGGTTTTAAATATTAATTTTGTATTTAACTCGGCGGCAACACTACAAACCACGCGGACGAAGTCACGAGCGACCCCTAGTATAATATATGATTAATACATACATACATATATAATATTTAAGATACTTATGTGCGTTCTTAAACTGTGCCATTAATATATCAATATGCTCTTTCATAAAAGACTGATTAGGATCGTAAACATCAATTATTTAATGCGTCCGTTAATAACAATGAAATAATTGTATTTATGCTGTATATAAATAAATAAATGTAATGTATGCTGTATATAAATAAAAACCATCAAAGCTCTATGAAAACCCTCGTTTTATTGCTTGTTGTAAAGAACATAAAACCGATCCACCCTATAAATGAAACTCAATAAAAATAGCTTACAAACAATGTTTGAAGTTTATACAAGTTCGCTTTGTACCTTTAATTATTTCTTCGCGGAATTCCTCGCTTTATGATGCTACTGTTCTGTATAAAACTATTCTTCTGTTCTATAACTAGTTTCCTCAAGTTCCAAACTGATCTTAAATGGATTAAAAACCGACGAAGAGTGTAATTTCACCGTCTACAATTAATGGTAGGTAATTTAAACTTAATGTTTTAGTTAATTTCTAATCATCGTTTAAGCGACTTCATTATTAAGCGATTAATTTAATAACATTGAAATAACATAAATAACTAGTAATAATATTTGATAAAGTTAAGTATCTATATCAAAAGGTATGGAAATTAATTACAACACTGAATTTCAGAAGAATAACTTTTTCTAAACAAGTGAGCTAATAATTCCAGTCGCAAGGATATTAACCGTCAAGTCAACAAACAATCACGAAACCTAAAACTGTTAATCTTCAAAGGCCCTAAACTAGTTATTTTGTTTTTTAATTTATATTTCAAATTTTATTTGGAAAACATATATGTTGCATTTGTATGTATGTTTGTATTACATGATAGAAATTCTGTTTATAAATTGCTATTAAAATTGCTAAAAGATTATTTAAATATCCCTGAATAAGAGATTGATTATGAAAGTGATATTAAGACTTTTTAGGAATAAGATTAATTTTATAGAAACACTCGCAAAGATGAATCCCCTTACAATAAACAAGAGACGAAAAATACTTTATAACAACTGATAAATGACAACACACACATATGCATTATTCATAGAGAAAGGACAACTCCTCTGACTAACTTACACACATCGACTCTCAGTCCGTAGAGCCCTGAATGGTTGTAAAAAGATATAATATAAGATTTTACAATATTTCATCCTTAACGAGGTGAAATTGGACATCAAATTTTATATGAATATTTATATCAGGTTTTCTGATTAAATTTTAAAAAAAAGAAGATGTGTGCGTAATAATGTTCATTCATAACAAATTTAACATAAGAGTTAATTTTAACTTTCTCATTATTATTATTGTTTTAATAGTAGATATTAGTTAATTATATATGCTCACAGGGGATGATGCAAAAGAAAATAAGACATACTTAAAATTAATTTATTTTATAATTAAATTACATTCTGTATGATGCTAAATTTGCGCCGATGCAAGGTCGCAATACGAATGAATTAATTGATTATAAAATACGTTCCCATACTTAGGCAGCGTCAGCAATATACGATGTTAATATTCGATGAACTTGACTCTTATGAGCGCTAAATTATTAAAAACCGGAGCGTCAGTAAGTAACAAGTTTTATTACTTATTTAGAAAACAAATAAACAGTACTAAACAGTTGAAAGAATCGAAATCACAAATTATCTTGAGAATTTCGTTTCAAAATACAATGCAATGTTACATTAACCCCTTTATTGTTAGTTTTTGACTACGAGATCAAAATATACCGTCGATGTAATCGTTAGTTTATATGTGAATCTAATCACGTATAATTACTATATTATAAAAAGTTTAGTACAATAGCATGTAGGTATATAGTGACTGTAATATAAAATTATAGTTCCAGGCTCTTTAATCTAAGAGATTCTTGCTTTTATTTCAACTACAGTCATAATACATTTTATGTTATTCATAATTTCCCTTTGTATTAATCTTTCTTGATAAAACACTCATTTTAGATCCACGCTGAGGCGTTAATGCGTCTCTTACTATTGTAAAAGCTTTCTAGGCGCCTTAAGTAGTTCCTTATTTGGTATGCCTTTGTGTAAAGAACGTTCCCAGCTCTGACACAGTAATAAGAAAAATGAGACATTTTAAAACAATATTCTCCTTGGATTCAGAACGCAGTAGAGTTCTGTTCCTTATATTTAAATCAGAGTTAAGTATTTTTATTTGTTTCGCGATTTTTAGTAAAATCTTTAAATTTGAGTACTTAATTGATGTTTGTATATTTCTGTCCGTTAGATCCGCGAAGTTTGAAAAGCAAGAACGACTGCCACAAGATTGCTTAGTATCAGACTTTAATATTTTTTTCGCGAAATTTCTCGTTTTGTGGTGCTACTTTGTAAAACTGAATTTCTATTGATATTTTCCTCAAAAATCAGACTGATTTTTGTATAATTAAAAACCGATGTACAGTAAATGGTGATAGTTTAACCTTAATATTTAAATAATAATAAAAATATACATACTCAATATATAGGAGATAGATATGATCCAGGTTATTGTGTTTTTATATGTATATATAATATACGATATGTTATATATTGTTAAGGTTATCAGTTTTGGAAGGTGCTGAGAGCTTTCGTGAGCGCTGATTTGGAGCTTACAGCTGCGGCGCTTTGGATTGCCTCCAGCGGCTACAACTCTCAAGAACTTTAAAGATAATATGGTACCACTGAACACTAGAACTGAGCAACAGGTCCAGTTTGATTTTCTATTTAACCAATATGTAATGAATTGGTTTTAAAGCTTCCGTCTCAAGCTTCCTGCAACTAAAGGGCTCTGCAAAATCTAAATTTAATATGCTTAATCAATTCAAAGTTTATTAGTTTTTTGTTCCAAGTATGCCACAAAGACAAAAAATGGTTGATTAAATTGAATTATTCCAACACAAACTACTTTTTGAAAATGCAATATTTGAAATAGAAACATAATTTATACAATAATAATAATTAATCCTATCAATATAATTAGGATTAAGACAGTGTCATCAATATCAATGTCCAATAGTAGTTAGTCGTATATTGATGTTCAGTTAGACAATGCTCCATTCAATGATTAATAGGTAAGCGTTCATCGGTATTAGAGAATACAATTCATGGCCATCAGAGTGTTTAGTTTGAAATGATGGATGAGAGAATTGGCTTAAAAAATACAACGATTGAAAGTTTTCTCTACTAAAATAGATATTTCATATTCATCAAAAATATTCGTAGGTACATTTTTAACTGAGATCTAAATAGAAAACTACCTACAAATTAAAGATAGTGATCTAATTATAATAGATATATTTTGTAAAATGTTGAGTTTAACTGTAATCATTTGATTGAATTTCATAGATGTTATAACTGATGAAAGAATGAAAGAGGTTGTAAAAAAGGATATCGTTTCCTTTATCTTCAAATCCCATTAAAAACCAAAACACATTAAAAGATAAAGAGAAATTGTATTACGAATCGAGTATAGGATCAAGTCAGGTTTGTTGATAATTTGTATGATGATGTTGATATTGCCGTTAAAGCATTGGTAGAAAATGAATAGTGCTGGCGTACGTTGTATTAAAGAATTTTATAACTTACTGTAATTAAATTATGTAATATTAATAATCAACAAATCACTAGTACATATTCAACTCCATCATAATAATCGATTCTCCAAAATAGTTTATAGTATTTTCCTGATAATAATAAAGACCCTTAAGTTCAAAAAACTTCCTGCAAGAGTCTGCCGAGATTCCCAAGAGTTATCACCGACAATAGCATTGATGGTGATAACGAGGGCAAAAGTCTGATAACCGTTTGAGCATCAATGACAATATCTGCAAAAGATAACAGCCTCAAATATAATAAGAGCCAGTGTTTCTGTTTACATCGAGACACAAGCTACTGCTGATTTAGTCACGTTATCCTAAGAGCTTTGAGATCAAGTGTCGCTAGTCTCGAGAGCACTCATGAAGTGTCAGATAGCAAGGTGTCTTTTTGTAGATTAAACACACTTAAACTTGAATCTAATTGACAAAATATATTTTGTCAATTATATAAATTGAACCAAGAAATATATTATTTTTCTTTTTATAGTCTTTATTTGCGCAAAACTGATACATCAGACGGACCTAATACTTTTAAGCATTCTCTACAAACCTGGAAATACCGTGGAAAGAAGTGACACTCTTAAAACATTTAATATGAATATAAACAAAAAAAAAATAAATAAACTACACTAATATATATTATATAAAACTTATTTGCATACAACAAACACTGTAACTATAAATTATACATACTTATTTGTGATAAAAAATATACGTATACAAATATACATTACGTACAGAAACGTATATTGATATCTTTGTTATATAATATAATTTTATTATTTTACTCCGAATACGTTTACTTGAGAGAATTCCCTAACTTGGGTATTAATTCTACTATATTTTGTGTGGATATTTATTTACTATTTCCAATTTTCTTAAAAATAAAAAAACAGGATTTTACTTAGCCAGCTCTCCTATTTCATCAAGAGATTAGAAAATCAACAAAAATCTAAATTCTTAAATACACTATATTGTTATTTAGTGTGACATACATTGAATTAATTATATAATTTCTTTGACGTTAGAAATGAATTACAGAATGCATTAAGTAATTTTTATATTATTCATCTTCTACTCTACCTTTAACTTATTCGTACTTAGGTACGCTGAATCTGGTTAAGTACTACTTTGTAGAAGGAACTCTGGAATAACATAATAATGCATGTGACTCACACATATTAGTAAATGCTATAATATCCTCAGAACAATCTCAAGAAACTAAATTTAGGAATTAAATTTATTTATTATTAAATTAATTTAATTATAAAAGAATATATAAAACATAATTATTACTGTGATTTTATGATATTTTGACGATTGACGTGCTGACGACATTTTACTAATTCAAACATATTATTAATACTTAATATGCAAGGAGAGCATGGAACCAAGTAACGTCAGTAAACTGTCACTGAAAAATATAACTTACAGTAATAGTAATAGTTTATTAAATCCTTTAATAAAATTTTAACAGTGTTAAGTCGCCTAAAAGCTGCAAAGGTTTTAAAAATAGCAAGACTTTCGAGTTTTTTAAGCTTTTAAGCTCTAGCGCTTTTAGTTTGAAAGTGTAACAAGCACTGTCCAGTCCTCGTTTTCGAGTCTTAACTTATAGCTGTATTAAATAAGGGTTTATACATAATGAATTAAAGTGTTTATATTTTTATTTAATGGAAAACTAGACTATATAAATATTTTATTGAAAACTAAATCGTAACGCTCTATTTTAATACTTGACTTTAATTCTCCCTAAACTTATAAATTGATTATTTTTATCATTTTTTTTAACTATAGTCGGTTTTATATAAATTATAAGATTATTGTAATGTGTTACTTTTTTACTTTATCAAATATAAACATTTACATTGGTTTTGTGTTCAATATATTGTGATAGTTCGCTTAACACTGAGTAGTTTCTTATTAGAATTGTTAAGTATACAGCCCTTTGTGAAAATAACTTAAGCTTGCTCCGAGATTACGAGGAACTACGGATCATACATTAAGTCTCAAAGTGATTTGAACTTTACAATTAATAACAATAGTATTTTCTAATATTTTCACGAATAGTACAAATTTAAATTTAATTAAATTAAAATGTAAATATAAAATTTAATTAATTACACGCGAGTTAAATTATTAAAAATAGTTTTATTTTAATAATTAACAGTATAAATTCTAATTTCGGTTAAAATTCATTCAGTAAAACTGAAAAAAACTATTTTTTATTTTTGCTCTACTCTTATAAAGTTAATCCTTTTTATTTAACCTATTTAAAACAGTCTTATTACTTATTAGAAAAAAACATTTGCCATTTTTTTTTTGTTATTTATTTTTGTTAATGATCCTAAAAAATTCTTCTCAGACTCATTTCCTGTTGCTTAAAATTGTCTTTAAACAGGTTTGGGCATGTCAAGTAAATAAAATTAAAAAAATATATAATATGATAAATTGAACACGTTACCAATGGGAAAATATCCCGTCTCTGTGGGTACAGAACAGTGGGATCGCTAACGTATCACTTGCACCAACATATCTGCTCTTTGAGTACAACAATTCGTAAATGACTGAACAAAAGATTAAAACATAAAATCCAAGGTAACTATAACTAAATGCCATTCAACTATAACCCTAGATTGTCGTTTGTATATTTTTTTTTTATGTGATACTATATAATCCAATATTAGATTCGACATTATCTTCATTGCCATCCATTTGCTTCATAGCTGTAAAATTGAAAGCATCTAAAAAAGTTATCTTAGTGCAAAAGTGGATTTTTCAAAGGGCAATCTTCTATTTAGTTACTTTGAACTGACTCAAGCCGGTCGAATCCGGTTAATACGTCCTAAAATTATGTCTTTCATATTATGTCATAATTATGAATTAAAAAAAATACTAGTAGTATATAATCGTTATTTTCTAAAACCCGACCAAATCTTAGAGATAAGACGAAGCTTCTTAGCAATCCATGGATTCACCGTGCGGGTGCCGGGCCCATCGCGTTGCAAGGAGAGGAGTGCAAGCAGTGCCTGGGACTTGCGACCTAGGAGTAGGTTTAAGGGGCCCCTTTATTATGCGCAAAAACGCTCACCTTCACCCTCCACACTCCTCTCCCTACCTAACCAAATTTGGAAAGAACCTACTAATGCCGCCTTTGAAGTACGTTCTAGAAATGAACCGATGCTTGTTCTAGAAAGGCCAAGATCTTTAAGTAGGCTATAGAGAGATTTTGCTGTTATACCTCTCGCTCCCACTTCTACCGCGTACAAACTAACTATAAATTTATTCCTGATCAGTTCGTTGGTTAGTTCGTAATACTTATTGAGCTTGAATGTGTGATCCCTTGGGATGTTTGTTTCCCAAGGAACAGTAAGCTCCACAAGTATCACGCGCCTCAGATGTTTCGAATACAGGAATAAGTCCGGTCTGGATGACGAAACACCAACATCCCCAGGGATTTTGTAATGCTTTTCATACGTGTCCATCATGAGAATCCAATCAGGAGCCGCGCCTAATATTGAATAAGGCTTCGCTTTTGATTTTTTTTTGGAGGAGCCTTCTTTTACGAATTCTATAGATCGTTCGGTGGTTGTTATACCCTTCCGCGCTCTTGCTACTGAAAGACTAACCGCTTCCCGTATAATTTCTAATACCTTGTCGTGGCGACGCGAGTATTGACCTTTATCTAGAAGTACCCTACACCCTACTAATAGGTGTTTCGCGGTTCCTATTGCCTCCCCACAGATGTTGCAAGACTTTTCGGTGGCTTTGCCCCATCTTACTAAATTACTTTGATCTGGGAGAGTCATTTGGAATGCATTAAGATAGAATTTTAATAATGCTGGGGACCAATCATAAATTAAGGTGCGCCACTTCAAAGCTAGTGGAATACAAAAATCTCCTATGGTCACCCATTCGTTTTGAATTTCTAGGCTCATCGCGTGGAGTCGGTAATTATCGTTTTCGTCTTGTCGAATAAAAGATTTTGTTATGTCTATGTCTTGAACTTTCCTACTTGATCCTAGCCCTACTTTATTTGTTTGAGCACCTTGCATAAACTTTTTATGGAATTGAAGTCGTGACTCGAGCTCTGAGGCAACTTTGTCTTTTGGGAGAGAAGTTACAGTATCATCTTTAGATTTTCCGATGATATGTCTTTTGGTAACTCTTAGATGTTTGTAGAGCTCCGATGGTTTCTTTAATTTTAATCCAAAGTTGTTACGGTCTCTAAATAAGGTTGAAGAGTCCGCTGAGTGCGCTAACCCGAGCCATAACTTCAATGTCTTTATGACGCTTGCATCTAACTTTGACAAAAGGGTTTTATTTATATCATACACGAGGAAAGGCCAATTTAGACGTGATGTTAAATAATTATCGTAAATCCAAGCTTTTTTGACGTTACTTATTGGTTGGTTGTCTACCTTTTTGAGATCGTTTAAAAAGCTATCGACTATTACATCCAACGATGGAGTACGGCCTTGGTAATCGATTTTTTTACCTAAAAATTTAAAGGGAGCTGCTTCCGTAACCGTACTAACGCACTGACCGCCTATTATAAGACCCGGATCGTAAGAGGTATATTTGGTATTCCGTCTACCCAGACACAGACTAAAACATTTACTTGGTTTTGTCCTCAATCCGCCCGTCCACGTACAGAAATCCTCAACTACATTTAAAAGTACCTGACATTGTTTCGGATTACGTGTCAGTATCGCGAGATCATCTGCAAAAGCTAGTATGGATTCTGTGTATTTGTTGTTGAACTTAAACCGATAGCCCCACTTTTTTTCATTTCTAATTAATTTGTCTATTAAAATATTAATTACTATATTAAATATAATAGGAGAAATACAACAGCCCTGAAATAAACCAACGTTATAATTAAGTGGTTTTGAATGGTTTTCATTAAAAATTATTGAGAATTTTAATTTTGAATAATATGATGCAATAATGTCGCGAACTACCATAGGAAAGTTATACCATTTAAGCGCGAACATCATTAGTTCATGTCGTACCGACCCAAAGGCGTTTTCTAAGTCTATCCAACAAACCGTAATTTGTCTCTCGCTAGTTCTAGCATCTTTAAGGCTTTCCGATATTAACGTATTATGTTCCAGGCATCCAGAAATTCCGGGCAAAAACCCTTTCTGGTGATTAGGCCTGAAATATCTATTGTTAATCATGAATTGCGTCATTTTAGTTTGTAAAAAGAGAAAAATATTTTGGAAACTGTATTTGTTAGGGCTATCGGTCTAGTATCCTTGGGATTATTGACATTGTCGTTTTTCGGAATGAGGACAAAAAGGGCTTTTCCGAACTTTTCTATATTGAACTACCATTAGAGTAAATAAAATGTCTCAAAGAAACGTAAATATCTTTAGTCGCTGTATTATATTTTATTCAGAGTCAGACAGCTGTAATCTTTTCCACGGGGATTTGAAAACGAACTCATATTAACGATGTGATAGTATTACATTTCCATGATTTATCAACGATTACTGAATACGTGAAGGTCAACGTTCACTCAATATTTTTTACATCTTATATAATAAAATCTGTTTCAAAACCACAACAATTATTATATTTCATATTATCCTCACTACTTAATTTAATACCTTTAAATGTTGGTTGTCTTTAAAAGATTTGTAAGGTTTAATAAATGTTCTGACAATTAAAAATGTATAAGATATCATATAAAATTATAAAATATCATAAAATTAATGATCGTATAAAATATCATAAAAATAAACATGATTTTTATGATATTTATACAATCCAATAAAAATCGGAGCCTCGGTAGTAATTAGTATTCTATGGAAACTAAGTGAGGAAATACGAAGTCTTCGTCTTATACAATTTGACAATTTAATCCTATACATATTGTACTACTAATACATGTTATGCTTGAAATGACAATTATAAACGCTTTCTAGATCTCAATGGAATGCTCAAATCTTGGTACAACTATTACATATATAATATATGATATTTTTGAAAATATCTTTAAACATGTATAGCCATGTTAAGCTTATTTAAATTTATATAAATATAGAATGTAAAAAACCGATACGGGCAGGGATTCGAACCCGCGACTACTGGGAAACCGTCCCGTCGCTCTACCAACTGAGCTACCGTATCGCTGTCCGTCTCGGTGAATTAAGCATTCTATATGTGATCGTCTTTATCGGAACGGTGGTGACATCTATTAGGTTTCTTTCGAAAATCCTAACCAATGTTTCTAACTTTGCAGTATAGATAAACATTGAAAAGATGCCACTACCGAAATCAATTTTTGAAAATATCTTTAAACATGTATAGCCATGTTAAGCTTATTTAAATTTATATAAATTAAAATTATGCTTAATTATATAATAATTAAGCATAATTATACGCAAATTAAATTAATAATAATTAGTCAGTGGATGGAAAAAGTCTGAAATTATGAGAAATAAAAAGAAGCTAAAGGAACTTTACATAACAGAGGACTTCTCAAAAGAAACTTTAGAAATTAGAAAGTCATTACAACCCAAACTAATAGAAGAAAGGAAAAAAGGAAACTTTGCGTATATAAAATATGATAAAATTATTATAAAGGAACACCCAAGGGTCATGGATAAGAGGAAGAGGGAGAAATCAACTTCACCGCAAGCTGAACTACACCCAAAAAAACAGCAAACAATAAGCTCGACTAAAAACAATAGAATAAATGCATTTGATATGATGAGAGGCCGCTCTCACTCGCTTTCAACAATTCCAACAACAATGAAGCAATAGCAACTAGATACCGGAGATCAGAAAACAAATCGGAAAGCAGAACAAAAAGAAACAGTAAAAAGCAACTCTTCCCCAAGCCGGCTGGTCCCCGTGGGGAAAAAAGACCACAACCCTCCAGTAAACTCTGTAAAAACAAGAACAAGAATAATAAAAAAATCACAACCAACTCTCAAGATCGGAACTCTAAACGTAAGATCACTAGCTAGAACCAAAAAATTTATAGAACTAATTTACATGCTACAAAAAATAAAAATCGATATACTTGGCTTGGCAGAAGTCAGAAAAATGGGTTATGCAATAGAAGAACACCAAAACTACATATTTTGTTACAAAGGAGAAACACTCGGATTATATGGAGTTGGATTTTTAATTAGAAAAGAACATAAAAATAACATTGTCAGTTTTTCAGCTTTCTCAGATCGGGTTGCGCTATTAAAAATGAAATACAACAACCAACTCCTGACAATAATGCAAGTATACGCACCTACTGAAAAGGCTAAAGGACGAAGAAATTAACTCATTTTATGAAACTCTGCATGTAGCTCAAAATCAAGCAGGCAACAACATATTGATTATCGGTGATTTTAATGCTAAGGTTGGCCAACCAAATATAGAAGAATGTGAAAGTTTTGTTCTGGGAAAATTTGGACACGGTAACAGAAATGAGAGAGGAGAGAAACTTATTCTTTTTTTTTAAAGCCCGGAAAAACCGCAAGTGGACCTGGGTATCCCCTGGTGGCAACATAAGAAATGAAATCGATTTTATATTGTCAAATCATCCCAAGCGGATTCAAAATGTTGAAGTTTTGCACGGCTTTGGATTCGCATCTGATCATCGCTTAGTCAGAGCGACATACGTGCTAGAACAAGAAAAAAAGGGGAGAAAAACATTCAAGGCGCAACCAAATATACCAAAAACCAGTGAGGAAATAACGTTCTACTTGGAAAACCTCGAAAGTAACATACACCAACTAGATACACAACAAAAAGAAGATGTTCAAACTTTCTACAACAAACTAGCCGACACAATCAAAACCAGCCTTTCATGCAGACCAGAAAATAAAGAACTAAGATCTGTTAATAAAATACTCAGTGATTCTACTAGGTCTCTTCTCACGAGACGAAATGAACTTCTGAAAATTAGGCAAAAAACTAAAGAAATGAAGGAAGAACTTAGCACGCTATTTAAAACTACAAGTAAAGCAATAGATAAAGACTATAAAGATTACAAACGCAGAATAATCGAAAACAATCTAAATACTTATAGAAGCACGAGAAAAAGCTATAAGAAACTGATCACACACAAAAACTGGATTCATGAATTAAAACCGAAGTCAAAGGAAATAAAAACCAGGAAAGATGTTATGAAATGCGCCACGGATTTCTACAAACAATTATATGCGAAAACAAATACTTGTACAACAGAAGTGAAAATAAATAGAATAGTCTCTCAATATGAGAACGATTTGCCTCCGGTGGATGAGCAAGAAGTCAGCAATCACATAAGGAAACTCAAAGTAGACAAAAGCCCTGGTCCTGACGGCATACAAAATGAAGCACTAAAAGCTGGCGTTATCCTGCTAACTCGCCCACTTACGCACCTGTTTAACAAGATTCTGAACACAGGTCAGGTACCGATTCAATGGAAAAGATCCGATATAATACTGATATACAAGAAAGGAGACCCTCAGGACATCTCTAACTATCGTCCTATTAGTCTTCTCTCGAGTGTGTACAAGCTATTCATGTCAATCCTACAAAGCCGGCTAAGTCCCAAGATCGACAACCACCAACCAGTAGAACAAGCAGGGTTTCGTTCCGATTTTTCTACGACGGACCATATACAAGTCCTGCAACAAGTGATAGAGAAATATAAAGAGTTTAACAGACCCCTATACATTGCCTTTATCGATTACGCTAAAGCCTTTGACACGATCTCTCATGATGCTATCTGGGAAGCTCTGAACAAATGCCATATAGACGACAATTACTTAACAGTGCTGAAAAACATCTACGAGGGTAGCGTAAGCCGAGTTAAACTAGAGACACGCGGTCCTGATATACCAATCTGTAGGGTAGTGAGACAGGGGGATCCACTCTCACCAAAACTATTCATAATGGTACTACAACACATTTTTGAAAATATCAACTGGCATTCGGAAGGGATAAGAGTAAACCAAGATCTACTTAAACACCTCCGATTCGCGGATGATATTGTCTTATTCGCCGAAACAAATGAAAAACTTGAAAAAATGATAAGTACTTTAAATGAAGAAAGTGAAAAGGTAGGCCTCAAAATGAACGAGAAAAAAACTAAAATACTAACAAACAGACATACAAACGCTATACACCTAAACGGAAAGCCACTCGAATATGTAAACAATTACATTTACCTCGGCAAACAATTGTCATTTGAACTCAGAAACGAAGAACTGGAAGTCGAGCGACGCATTAACATGAGCTGGAATAAGTTTTGGACTCTGAAGGAAATATTAAAAGGCGATTTTTCCTTACACCTAAAGAAAATGGTTTTGGATACTTGCGTCTTACCTACTCTTACATACGGTTGCCAAATGTGGACGTACAATACAAAAATAATAAATAAACTAATAACATGCCAGAAAGCAATGGAGAGAAGCATATTAAAAATAAGAAAAATACAAAAAATAAAAAGCGAAAACATAAGACGAAAAACTAAACTAATAGACGCCTTGCAACATGCTCTGCAACAGAAATGGCAGTGGGCAGGACATATAGCAAGATGTACCGACAAAAGGTGGACATTGGAGACAATTACATGGGAAGGACCAAAAGGAAAAAGACAAAAAGGGCGTCCCAGTAAAAGATGGATTGAAGATATAAAAGTGATAGCAGGAAGAGATTGGAGAATTAAAGCTACAGATAGAGAGGCCTGGAAAAAGCTGGGGGAGGCCTTTACCCGAGAAAGGGTTCCGATCAATGGTACAGATGAAAACGAAAGCGCATAAATTACAAATAAAAAGAAATAACGAAACAAATTAATTAAATTATTATATATTTTTTTAAGTCATATGTGTAACTGTAATAAGTGTACAATACTATTATAACGCTTGTTTGACAACGAGATCAAAATATACCGTCGATATAATCGTTAGTTAATATGTGAATATAATCATGTATAATTACTATATTATAAATAGTTTAGTACAATAGCATATAGGTATATAGTGACTGTAATATAAAATTATAGTTCCAGGCTCGTTAATCTAAGAGATTCTTGCTTTTATTTCAACTACAGTCATAATACATTTTATGTTATTCATAATTTCCCATTGTACTAATCTTTCTTGATAAAACACTCATTTTAGATCCATGCTGAGGTGTTAATGCGTCTCTTACTATTGTAAAAGCTTTCTAGGCGCCTTAAGTAGTTCCTTATTTGGTATCCCTTTGTGTAAAGAACGTTCCCAGCTCTGACACAGTAATAAGAAAAATGAGACATTTTAAAACAATATTCTCCTTGGATTCAGAACGCAGTAGAGTTCTGTTCCTTATATTTAAATCAGAGTTAAGTATTTTTATTTGTTTCGCGATTTTTAGTAAAATCTTTAAATTTGATATTTGTATATTTCTGTCCGTTAGATCCGTGAAATTTGAAAAACAAGAACGACTGCCACAAGATTGCTTTGTATCAGACTTTAATATTTTTTCCCGAAAAATTTCTCGTTTTGTGGTGCTACTTTGTAAAACTGATTTTCTATTGATATTTTCCTCAAAAATCAAACTGATTTTTGTATAATTAAAAACCGATGTACAGTAAATGGTGATAGTTTAACCTTAATATTTAAATAATCATAAAAATATATATACTCAATATATAGGAGATAGATATTATCCCGGTTATTGTGTTTTTATATCAATATATAACATACGATATGTTATATGTTGTTAAGGTTATCAGTTTTGGAAGGTGCTGAGAGCTTTCGTAAGCGCTGATTGGAGCTTACAGCTGCGGCGCTTTGGATTGCCTCCAGCGGCTACAACTCTCAAGAACTTTAAAGATAATAGGGTAACACTGACCGCTAGAACTGAGCAACAGGTCCAGTTTGATTTTCTATTTAACCAATATATAATGAATTGGTTTTAAAGCCTTTGTCTCAAACTTCCTGGAATTTAAAGGCTCTGCAAAATCTAAATTTGATATGCTTAATTAATTCAAAGTTTATTAGATTTTTGTTCTAAGTATGCAACAAAGAGAAAAAGTGGTTGATTAAATTGAATTATTCCAACACAAACTTCTTTTTGAAAATACAATACTTGAAATAGGAACCTAAATTATACAATAATAATAATTAATCCTATCAATATAATTAGGATTAAGACAGTGTCATCAATATCAATGTCCAATAGTAGTTAGTCGTATATTGATGTTCAGTTAGACAATGCTCCATTCAATGGTTAATGGCTAAGCCTTGATCGGTATTAGAGAATACAATTCATGGCCATCAGAGTGTTTAGTTTGAAATGATGGATGAGAGAAATGGCTTAAAAAATACATCGATTGAAAGTTTTCTCCACTAAAATAGTATTTTCATATTCATCAAAAATATTCATAGGTACATTTTTAACTGAGATCTAAATAGAAAGCTACCTACAAATTAAAGATAGTGATCTAATTATAATCTATTATTAAATTATTTTGTAAAATGTTGATTTTAACTGTAATCATTTGATTGAATTTCATAGATGCTATAACTGATGAAAGAGCTTGTAAAAAGGATATCATTTCCTTTATCTTCAAATCCCATTAAAAACCAAAAAACATTAAGAGATAAAAAGAAATTGTATTACGAATGGAGTATAGGATCAAGTCAGGTTTGTTATTAATTTGTATGATGATGTTGATATTGCCGTTAAAGCATTGGTAGAAAATTAATAGTGCTGACGTACGTTGTATTAAATTATGTAATATTAATAATCAACAAATCACTAGTATATATTCATCTCCATCACAATAATCGATTCTCCAAAATAGTTTATAGTATTTTCCTGATAATAATAAAGACCCTTAAGATCAAAAAACTTCCTGCAAGAGTCTGCCAAGATTCCCAAGAGATATCACCGACAATAGCATTGATGGCGATAACGAGGGCAAAAGTCTGATAACCGTTTGAGCATCAATGACAGTATCTGCAAAAGATAACAGCCTTAAATATAATAAAAGCCAATGTTTCTGTTTAGATCGAGACACAAGCTACTGCTGATTTAGTCACGTTATCCTAAGAGCTTTGAGATCAAGCGTCGCTAGTCTCGAGAGTACTCATGAAGTGTCAGATAGCAAGGTGTCTTTTTGTAGATTAAACATACTTAAACTGGGATCTAAATGACAAAATATTATGTCAATTATATAAATTGACCAAGAAATATATTATTTTTTTTTCTATAGTCTTTATTTGCGCAAAACTGATACATCAGACGGACCTAATACTTTTAAGCATTCTCTACAAACCTGGAAATACCGTGGAAAGAAGTGACACTCTTAAAACATTTAATATGAATATAAACAAAAAAATAAAACAAAAAAACTACACTAATATAAATATATATTAGTTTTATATAATAATATAAAACTTATGTGCATACAACAAACACTGTAACTATAAATTATACATACTTATTTGTGATAAAAAATATACGTATACAAATATACATTACGTACAGAAACGTATATTGATATCTTTGTTATATATGTAATATAATTTTATTATTTTACTCCGAATACGTTTACTTGAGAGAATTCCCTAACTTGGGTATTAATTCTACTATATTTTGTGTGGATATTTATTTACTATTTCCGATTTTCTTAAAAATAAAAAAACAGGATTTTACTTAGCCAGCTCTCCTATTTCATCAAGAGATTAGAAAATCAACAAAAATCTAAATTCTTAAATACACTATATTGTTATTTAGTGTGACATACATTAAATTAATTATATAATTTCTTTGACGTTAGAAATGAATTACAGAATGCATTAAGTAATTTTTATATTATTCATCTTCTACTCTACCTTTAACTTATTCGTACTTAGGTACGCTGAATCTGGTTAAGTACTACTTTGTAGAAGGAACTCTGGAATAACATAATAATGCATGTGACTCACACATATTAGTAAATGCTATAATATCCTCAGAACAATCTCAAGAAACTAAATTTAGGAATTAAATTTAATTATTATCAAATTTAATTAATTTAATAAATAATATATAAAACATAATTATTACTGTGATTTTATTATATTTTGATGATTAACGTGCTGACATTTTACTAATTTAAACATATTATTAATACTTAATATGCAAGAAGAGCATGGAACCAAGTAACGTCAGTAAACTGTCACTGAAAAATATAACTTACAGTAATAGTAATAGTTTATTAAATCCTTTAATTAAATTTTAACAGTGTTAAGTCGCCTAAAAGCTACAAAGGTTTTAAAAATAGCAAGACTTTCGAGTTTTTTTAAGTTTTTAAGCTCTAGCGCTTTTAGTTTGAAAGTGTAACAAGCACTGTCCAGTCCTCGTTTTCGAGTCTTAACTTATAGCTTCATTAAAATAAGGCTTTATACATAATGAATTAAAGTGATTATATTTTTATTTAATGGAAAAAAACTAGACTATATAAATATTTTATTGAAATCTAAATTGTAACGCTCTATTTTAATATTTGACTTTATTCTCACTAAACTTGTAAATTTATTGTTTTTATCATTTTTTTAACTATAGTTGGTTTTATATAAATTATAAGATTATTGTAATGTGTTACTTTTTTGCTCTATGAAATATAAACATTTATATTGGTTTTGTGTTCAATATATTGTAATAGTTCGCTTAACACTGAGTAGTTTCTTATTAGAATTGTTAAGTATACAGCCCTTTGTGAAAATAACTTAAGCTTGCTCCAAGATTACGAGGAACTACGGATCATACATTAAGTCTCAAAGTGTTTTGAACTTTACAATTAATAACAATAGTATTTTCTAATATTTTCACGAATACTACAAAATAAAATTAAATTAAATTAAAATGTAAATATAAAATTTAATTATACGCGAGTTAAATTAATAAAATTAGTTTAATTTTAATTATTAACAAAATAAATTCTAATTTCGATTAAAAATCCATTCTGTAAAAATAAAAAAATATCTAATTTACATTTTTCTCCACTTTTATAAAGTTAATCCTTTTTATTTAACCTATTTAAAACAGTCTTATTACTTATTAAAAAAAATAATTGCCATTATTTTTTGTTATTTGTTTGTTAATGATCCTAAAATATATTTCTCAGGCTCATCTCCTGTTGCTTAAAATTGTCTTTAAACAGGTTTGGGCATGACAAGTATATAAAATTAAAAAATATATAATATGATAAATTGAACACGTTACCAATGAAAATATCCCGTCTCTGTGGGTACAAAGCAATCGCTGACTTATCACTTGCACCGAAATGACTGCTCTTTGAGTACAACAATTCGTAAATGACTAAACAAAAGATTAAAACATAAAATCCAAGGTAACTATAACTAAATGCCATTCAACTTATATTGTAACCCTAGATTGTCGTTTGTATATTTTTTTTTTTATGTGATACTATATAATCCAATATTAGATCCGACATTATCTTCATTGCCCTCCATTTGCTTCATAGCTGTAAAATTGAAAGCATCTAAAAAAGTTAAGTGCTCTTAGTGCAAAAGAGGATTTTTCAAAGGGCAATCTTCTATTTAGTTACTTTGAACTGATTCAAGTCGGTCGAATCCGGTTAATACGTCCTAAAATTATGTCAAATTACTTATCGAAACTGTAATAAATTATTTTGGTACTATAAATTAAAAAATACTAGTAGTATATAATAGTTATTTTCTAACATCCGACCAAATCTTAGAACTTATATTGAACGAGCATTGGAGTAAATAATATGTATTAAAGAAACGTAAATATCTTTAGTCGCTGTATTATATTTTATTCAGAGTAAGACAGCTGTAATCTTTTCCACGGGGATTTGAAAACGAACTCATATTAACGATGTGATAGTATTACATTTCCATGATTTATCAACGATTACTGAATACGTGAAGGTCAACGTTCACTCAATATTTTTTACAACATCTTATATAATATAATAAAAAAAAAAAAAGCTATGTATGTAAGTAATGTATGTTGTCTTTAAAAGATTTGTAAGGTTTAATAGTATTTCTGACAATTAAAAATGTATAAGATATCATAAAAATTTATAAAATATCATAAAATTAATGATCGTATAAAATATCATAAAAAATAAACATGATTTCTATGACATTTATACAATCCAATAAAAAACGGAGCCTCGGTAGTAACTAGTATTCTATGGAAACTAAGTGAGGAAATACGAAGTCTTTGTCTTATACAATATAATGCGAACTATAGCGTTGACAATTTAATCCTATACGTATTGTACTACTAATACATGTTATGCTTGAAATGACTATTATAAACGCTTTCTAGATCCCCAATGGAATGCTCAGATCTTGGTACAACTATTACATGTATAATATATGATATATTTAAGATACTTATGTATGTTCTAAAACTGTGCCAATAATATATCAATATGCTCTTTCATAAAAGACTGATTAAGATCGTAAACATCAGTTTATGCGTCGTTAATAACAAGAAAATAATTGTATATATGCTGTATATAAATAAATAAATGTAATGTATGCTGTATATAAATAAAAACCATCAAAGCTCTATGAAAACCCTCGTTTTATTGCTTGTTGTAAAGAACTTAAAACCGATCAACCCTATAAATGAAACTCAATAAAAATAGCTTACAAACAATGTTTGAAGTTTATACAAGCTCACTTTGTACCAAACTTCAATTATTTCTTCTCGGAATTCCTCGCTTTATGATGCTACTGTACTGTATAAAACTATTCTTCTGTTCCTATAACTAGTTTCTTCAAGTTACAAACTGATCTTAAGTTGATTAAAAACCGACGATGAGTGTTATTTCACCGTCTACAGTTAATGGTAGGTAATTTAAACTTAATATTTTAGTATGTTCTAAGACTTTCACGAGTACTTCACATTGAAATAAAACTATTTTTACAAATTAATTAAACATTCAAAACGTCGGGTTAATAAACAAATACGCGAGTTGAATCTGTAAAAATAGTTTTATCTTAACATTTTAGTTAATTTTAAATCATAGCTCAAGCAATTTCACGTTGTTTATATTGATTTCCGCGTTAAAAAACACATAGATGCAAACTACATAAATAAATATCTTTACATAGTATAAAGCGAAGTCGTTCCCGCTGTGATAGATCCTATCTATGCTTAGATGTTTAAAACTATCCAACGGATTGTTTTCCGGTTTTTTATTTTTGCGGAAGTGATTCAAGAGGAAGGTTTATATGTAATAGTTTCATGTAGATCCATACTTCCCTTACAGCATTTCATTAAAATGGATGTCTTAGAAGATATCAGAGATTAATAAAGTGGAGACACATCGTAAACATATATAAAGACATCGTGTAGTATAAACTCAATATCAATCAATATTTATTGCCCCATATTAATATCTACGACCCGTGCGAATTCATTAACAATAACAGAAAAATGTGTTTTTGAACATAATATAATGACAGATAGGTTTATAAATAAAATACTATTTTAAATTACTGGTTACATCTTTATTAAATATTAAATCAGTGGTACCAAAATAAAAAGCCAGGTCGATGTTTAGAACTTATATTTACATATTAATAAATAGCTAAATGTGAAGTTCAACCCTAGATGATATATATTCAATATATAGATATGATCCCGTTTATTGTGTTGTTATATCAATATATAAGATACGATATGTTATATGTTGTTAAGGTTATCAGTATTGGACGCTGCTGAGAGCTTTGGTGAGCGCTGACTTGGCGCTTCCGGCTGCGGCGCTTGGATTGCCTCCAGCGGCTACAACTCTCAAGAACTGTAAAAATAATATGGTAATTAAAGCTTACTATCCAAAAGCCCTGTTGACCTTCTATGTTGTTTATTTTAGTATTGGTGGGTACATAAATATTTGCTGCACTAAAGAATTATTTTTTTGTCACTAGATTTTTAAAAACCATCTAAAGAACGTACATAGAGTACACCTAAACTCTGAACATTCAAACAAAGAACTGTTTATAGAAGGAATTTCTGAACATTATACCAGCAAGATCTTACCTGAGCGACAGGTCCAATGGCTTTTTGGGCCACTTGTGACACGTGTCGTGTGAGAGACGCGGTGACTGTAGCACCGAGGTTGTTGCTGCGGATGTTGGAGGCGTGGTACATGCGCTTAGCGGCACAGTACTCTTCGTTGAGGAGGCTGAGAGGAAAAAATTTATACTTTAAAGTGTAATTGTTTTCTTGATAAGTTCATAAAATACCATCATCTTATGTTATTCCTTCTATCTTATTTATTTTTTAAACTATCCTTGACCACTATAAATTTGAGACCAAACTTACCCAATTTGGAATGGATTGGCGGTGTTTAGGATGTCATCCCAAGCTTCTTCGAATTGGTAGGATCTGCCACCACCGATGCAGTTGCCTCGTGGACCAGTCTAATAATACAACATAATCTGATATATTTAATTCATTCAAAATGAATCAGATTTTAATAAAAATGAAACGATCAAATATTTTAATTTTTTAAATTACAAAACTTACAAAAAAAAGATATTTTGGAATATTATCATTAACTATTGGATGGATTAGGATAGTGTCATCAATATCAATGTCCAATAGTAGTTAGTCGTATATTGATGTTCAGTTAGACAATGCTCCATTCAATGATTAATGGGTAAGCCTTGATCGGTATTAGAGAATACAATTCATGACCATCAGAGTATTTAGTTTGAAATGATGGATGAGAGAAATGGCGTTAAAATACAACAGTTGAAAGTTTTCTCTACTAAAATAGAAATTTAGTAACCTTAATAATTCTTTACAATAAAAATGTCGGATACTGGTAACTGACATACAAATTTAGAAATACCTTCAAATAGAAAAAGTGATCTAAACATACTTGACATGTTTTGGACATAGTAGAGACTAGCTAGTCATTTGAGAGCAAGTCATATACGGTGTGGCTGATGAAGATAGCAGTTTGCCAGCTTTAGAATAAAATTTGAGTATATTCGAACCTTCCTTATCCCATGTTCCTAGTCTTTTACGGCCGCTATTCTCAATGGATATTAACGCATTTGCGTCATTCTATAACTGCAAATATCCGTGGGAACCACAGCATCAGAGGCTATCTTTTCTTTGTCACGTAATCCCATAAAAAGAACATTATAAAGGTAAATAAAAATTCTAATACATACTGAGTATCTGACTGAGTCAGGTTTGTTGACGAGTCGGACGATGGTGTCGATGTTGGAGTTGATGCGTGCCACGAAGTTTACAAGTGCTGAACGAAGGCCGGCGCTGTTTCCGGTACCGACGGCATACGAGTAGGCGTTGACAAGCTACAATAATATATTAAAGGTCCTTAAAACTTTTGTTTTAATACAATTATGTATTATTACCAAAAAACGATTATATTTTCATTTCAACTACAGTAATTGATTTTCCAGAAAATTTTCATTTTATTCCTGATTTTACTTACATATGAATAAACAACCTTTAAATTCAGTTAAAAAAATACCTTAAAAGTAACAAAAACTCACAGCAGATGACTCGCAAGCATCCCCAGGGATACCGACAGCGAGTTCAGCAATGGAGTTGATGGTGAGGACGAGAGCAGAGGCCTGGGAGGCGGTGTCTCCGCTGCTGGCTTGGTCATTGATGCTTTGGATCACCATCTGAGCGTAGAGGGGAATATCGGCACCATCGACCCAACCGAAAGCTCCGTCGGTAACAGCCCTACATGAAAATAAATTGAGTGAGATAAGATCAAATGACGTTTAAATAGACTTTTGAGAATCCAAAAACGACAAACTTTACACTGGATTTTGGTCGTCTATTAGAATTACGCGAAAGTTAGTTTGATAGTAGTTTGCTTTTGAATTTAACTTTGAAGTTAACATTTAATAGTTAGAATTAAAGTTATATAAAACACATTACAGTAACTTACCTAAATCAAAAATATATAACATAATAAAGAACTTTTATATATTCATATTTACATATAACTTTATAAATATACATATTTGTTGAAATGACGACACTCCCTACATCATTATAATTAAAGACTGAAATTTATGATTGAATTATAAAATAATAATTCGGTTCCCAAATATTTAATCAGTGTATTAACATAACAGAATTTTGCGATAATACTAGTTGATCCAGGTTGTTGTGGCTATAATATCCAAGGCTCAACGAGCTTTTCAAAGCCACGTAAACATCGTCCATTATGAGATTAATTGATTTAAGCTTAATTTGTATTTTCAATGCATCATCTTTTATAAAAAAAATATATAATGAAATATTAAATGTGGTAGAAATCATTTTACGTTACAAATCACCTTACTAGAGATGTAATAATAATAATAAGAAATTTATTCAAGTAGCACATAAAAGAAGAAGTATATTTATCAGCTTTTTAGCTCACTTCTGCTTATGCTTTTTTTCTTTTATGTGCTTATGCTGTCACAGAATGCTGACACAATTTATAAAAAGAAAGAAATAGCAATAAAAAACTGACACCCTTTTTAAATATTTTAAATAAAGAATTGTGATTTCTAGAGTTGACACATGCGCTGACATTGTTCAATGTTTATCAAGTATGTAAATTGCAAAAAAAAATATTAATTATACATAATAAAAATTGCTATACAAAATGTACTTAATTGGTTATTTTTTCAGATATAGAGATCCTTCGTTCATTCCTATAGGGTTATTTAAGTATTAAAATACAAAGTAAAATATATCTTGTTATCAAATATATAGAGAATATGTTTATATAGAAGTTTCTTTCTTCACCTGGATACTAGTTGGCCATTGTCAATTACTGGTTTTGCTTCGTTGATGTCAACAAAGTTAACGAGTGCTGTTGGTAGGGCGAATGCGCTCTGGAAACATATAAATTATTTAATAGAAATAAATATGCCATTTATATTTTATTTTTTTATGCCATATATTAATATTGCGCAAGTGGATACAGATTTCGTTTAACAAAAGTTACACCAAACATATTTTTAGTTGCGATTTTATTCCATGCGAAAAATCATACACGAGATAATATTTATCACGTAGAATCTATAAACCGGGATGTTGGTTCATAAAACCTTTAAGAGATGCTTAATATTCCAAATTGGTGTATATATATAAAACACCACAAATTATAAGATGAATATTATATACAAATTATATGATATGAATTTAGTTCTTACTATAATTAAAGTAATGATCACAATCTTATCTCAATATTTATACTACTACTACAATATATACTAATATACCTAAATACTAATGCAACGTGGAGAGGGAAAGAAATGCAGAAGAGATGACAGTGCTTCAGACTTATCAAGGATTCTGAAAGAATTTTGTGAAAATGCACTTAGGTGCCTACACCCAAAGGAATATGCCTTTTGTAGAAATGCCGAAGTTGGTGAAGAATGTTTGGTGATAGCTTTGTTAAGAAACGAAACACGTTACAGAGAAAGAGTTTGAACAAGAGATGAGTTTAAAGAGAAGATCCCTGTTCATTTCCAATCCAAAATTGAAATTTATTCCGGATACTTTAAAATTATTAAGATATTTTACCTTATTACTTAGTAATACTAGTTATCTTATTACTTGGTAATGACAATTATTCATAAAACTATTTTTTGTAAAAGCACCAAAAATATGAATCCCGAAAAGTTATTAATAAATCGACTACATTTAGTAATCGAAAATTTTAGTACTAAACTAACTTATATCTATAAGATATGTAAGAAATTAATGATTATTACGTCACCTACCGATTCTTGATAGGTATAAACTATAGTCTAAAAAGAACTATATATTATATTAAAGATAAAATTACCCTTTCCTTTAGAAGTTATAAGATCAAACACACCAACCATTCTAAACCTAAGCATAAAAAGATAGTACATTTAATATTTTACGTTTCGTTTAAAATTGTGAAACTAACCGGGTCTTTATTTAAAAATGGTGGTTATTCCACGACACTCCCAGCATATACAATGAGGTAGAATACTAAAACACATTAATTTGCTCCACGTATTCTATTTCCTTCACTTTTATGATTCCATTTGTTTCGTCTGTCACAGCCAGGATGATATTAGATCAACTTCCTACCGACTTTATCCTCAATTATAGTTTCAAACTCCTATATGACTCTCCTTTTCATGCTTCTTTGAGAATGGTATGATGCGAAACGTTTTTATTATAAATAAATTAATAATTCACGGATTTACTTTGTACGTTATATATTGTTATATTTTTAAGTTAGACATAAATTCATGACTTTTTTATATTTGCAAATATATTTACTTGTACAAAAATATGTAATAAACTATCACAAATAAATAAATATAAATTGTTGTGAATTGTAATTTGAAAACTAAAATTGTAACAAACAGTATAGCAAAGAGATCCAATCCGAACTATTCCTAACAAGGGATGTACGCTGACAGTCGGTGCTAAACTCCCATGAGGATTGCGTTTGACGTTCAAACAGTTTTCATGCTGTTCTGGGGATTTTGAAATGCAATTTGGTGGTAAACGTATTACGACATGTCAAAGGCGTGTAACGATTGATGGGACGATGCAAATTCCCCTTTCACTTTAACGTTTAACGGCTGTAATGAAATTAGATCCAAAATCAAAAAGTATTTTATATGCCGTTATGCAAAAATGTTTTCCAAAAGGCATATCTTTTTTAAATATTATATCAGTGTTGTAGAGATATAAAATTGCAATATTTAAATAACATTTACAAAATTCAGGAATGCTTTTATAAATGAAAACGATACTAATATTATTTAATAATATAGTATATTAGGCATATACAAAATTGCCTTTTTAATAACAGTTATTCTGAGACTCAAAATTATCCGGTCTCATCCTTAAAAAAAATTATGTAAGCGACCAAAACAAATATTATTACTTGGACTCAAATTATAAGTTAGGTAATTTCAAATACAAGCCACAAGGGCTACGAGTCAGAAATTTCGAAAGAGTGTCCGACATAAGAGGATGTTTTAGAAAAACGGAATTTTAAGATATTCATCCCTGGGAGTATTAAATTGGAAGAAATTTCGGAGCAAGGAATATTTAGACTTTTATTATAAAAGTTAGAAATTTAATGCTCAAACTGGCTATAATAAGCGTCGTGCTTTTTATATGGACAAGTTACAAATAACTTAATATCATTTTTAACAATAACAATCATTATATTATATTCATATATTTAAATAAGTCTGGATATAATACCAATTCACTGTCAATAAAAATATACTAAGGCGTAGAGTTATCGGAGAGATATTTACATAACAATCTGGGAATTTATACCTAAATATTGAGCGATCAGTCAGAGCCATACGTACTTGTTATCATAACGTAATGGAAAAAGCCGTTATATGACAGAATATTGGAATATGACATATATCCAATTTGAAATATGACATATATTTTTTCGTTCTGATATATAAATTAATTCATAAATACAGTTAAATTTGATAGCTTTCATAAAAACAATATTTTAAGTTTGGTATCTCTAAATATATCATATTTTATTCAAGAGTGAGCGCGTTTTTATTGAAAAAAAAATCGGTCTAAATATTTATAACGATAAAATAATATGTATAATATAATTAGGAATTTTTAAAAGTTAAACGACAGTTTGATGTAAAGCTAATTAATCAATCACATTTCACAAATAAAAAAATATATAAATTATTGAAAAAAATCTCACCTGTGCGAACAGAAAAGCCAATACGATAGGCAACATTGTGTTGGTCAATAAAAGACCAAACGGTATAAACTATACACGTTCTACCACAAATTTTGGCGGTATTTATACCATCATAATGACAATGAGGATAAAACCACATCTGAATAAACTCACTTTGCAAATATTGTAAATATTTGTAGTTGAATAAACAGTATTTAAACCTTATATTTGTAACATAAAGCCTTAATTTGAATAACAATTTATTCAGAATTTAAATGTAAGTTTGTAATTATATTTTCAAATAGGTTTCAAACAAAGGACGTAATTAAATTTGCGCTTTTGTTCGCGACCGACTTGTTTGTTTCGTTAAACAATTGACAAATTAAGATATTATTTTCTTTTCTTTGAATATGTAAACGTATTTAGGGTTTTGTCAACATTTTTATAACATGTGTTCTTTGACGTATTTGATGGAATAAAATATTGTTTTTTTATTAATTGCAATTAAGTGTCTCTATTTCTTTAATTATGTTACCTAAAAAAATATTATTTACTTAAGATAATACTTTTTTTACAGGTTTCAGTCAGCTGTTGTTGTATTTGTAAGAGATTGGTAGCAGTCTAATAACGAGTTGCAGTTATTTACCGCTAAACTGTTAGTTTCGATTCAACTGTCCTGGCTTATTTAAATTCTTAACAAATATTATACTTTATTTTGATCAACTTATGATATTTTGTTGATCATTTTTGACATGTTTTGTATTCTAGGGACTGTAAACGTACGTACTACTGTAAACGTAACTGTAAAATATTTAAATAATTTCTAAAATTATTGCTTTATATAAACTAAAGTTAGTTTTATAGTCTCCAATAAATACTCTTCAAGACATCTCCAATATATACTCCATGTAATAAATATGTAAATATATATTTTTTAAATTAAATTTCTCGTCTAACACATATACATAATACGTTCTGGTTTTCTGGGTAGACGCATAAAATCTAACTTACCCAGAAACCAGAACTAACCCAGAAAAGTTTCTTGAAAATATTCCAACAATGTTTGTTTAAGAAAATATAAAATGTATTAAAATAACAATAACTTTGAAATAAAACAATAGAGGTTGTTTTATAACAAAACAATTTCACGGAGTCTTGATCCGAGATTTATGAAACATTTGTACGCCGGAGTCTGTAAAGTCAAATAAAATAAGGTAGCAACTGAGATATAAGCTTAGCGATTTCTCAAACTTAAGCGGTTTTTAGTAGATTATGTGAAGACTGCAATATTTTTATGGGATATAATTACATGGCTTATGAAACTAATCTAAGTATAAGACGATAAATGATGTTATTATTTTTTATCGTCTATAACTCATATTAACCGTAGAACATTTACATACAAACCAAATTAAATATGAAAACCAAGTAAGAAAATATATTAATTAAAAATCGCTACGCTTGTAAATAAACGTGGTCTTAAACTATGGATAAAGCCAGATGGAAATCTTATGCTTGGAGCGGGTCTTTCGTTGCAAATAGGGTATTTACAAAGATGACATACAGACAACGCGTTATATAAAACTGCATTCTTTTAATGCAAAGTACTAGAAAATAAATATAAATTAGGTACCTTTATTGAAATTAGAATCGAATTTATAGTTTTAAATTATTATGTCAATATATTTTTTTTCCGAAGACGGAATGTATTTTCGACCAATATCTCCAAACGTCATTCTAACCACTGATCCATCGTTATCATACAAGTTTTAATTTTATTTTTTATATTATTATTACAGTGACACTAATCGGATTGGCATTTGGCAACTTCCCCAAAGAGACTAAGTCTGATTTATTACGTTTCAATAAATAATTTTACGCAAAAATGAGGCTGCAGGGCCAGATAAGGAGATCTTATAAATTATTTATTAACTGCTCCCCAACACTTCTGTTGTTAGGGCTCTTTGTCCGGGACTTTTATTCCGAATAACGGCAAACGAAATGAGAAATATTTCTGTTTAGGGTGACTGTGATTTCGTAATTTTGAAGGAGTATTTTTTGCTATATTTGTTAATAAGATAAAGTATTCAAGTAATAGGTACATGTTTTATGCATGTTTCTATTTCCTTATATATTAGTTGAAATGTTGTTTATGTGAAATAACGCGTCGCGGTAAATTCATTAAGGTGGCGAGGAAGAAGGACTCGCAGAGGTCAGACGTTCAAATCTTACTCGATTATTTCATAATCAAACTTTGAAAAATATCAATTTATATTTTATAATGCACTACTGATGCAATTTGAAATACATTTGAGATACAATTGTCAATAAAGAATTATATTTATTTTTGTAATAGTCCTATTTTTTCCTCAAGGAAGCTTGAAGAATGGTGAACCTAAGTCTAAGGCGTTTTGTATGACGTTGATAACAGATGTTTGGACGGAGGTCTGGCGCTTCTAAATAAAAGGGATATTAAATTCCCTCCAATTTTATTATTTTGTTACTTAAACCAAGAGTTCATAACTGGAACTTAAAAATATATTAAACTCATTTGGTATTTAATATTTTTCTTGTTAACAAACTGTTACTTAGCTTGTTTTTGTTACTTAGCTTGTTAACAAACTGTTACTTAGCTTGTTTTTGTTACTTAGCTTGTTAGAAAATATTACAATAAAGTCTAATATTATTTATATTATTAACGATATATGTAACTGATTAAAAATAGAAAAATATATTTAATTAATTAATAATTAACACGGTTTTGTGTACGATACAAATAAATAAATACAAATAAATATTAATGTATTTTTAGTTAGAGGATGGGAAATAGTATTTTTTTTCAAAGACTAGGTATTTAAATATTTAATAATCTTTTTAGATCCCGTAATAACTATAGCATGATACTAATAAAAAAATCTGTTTTATTTTTATTATCACTATTAAACTTGTTGAAGTTATTACTTATACCGCAAAATCTGAATTATGCTATACAAAATCTTTATCAACATTTTTCAACTATTCTAATAAGTTTAGTAAGTACAGCACCATTTGTAATACTTTTTGTACTTTTTCCATATGTAACTGAAGAGTTTGTTTATTTTTGCCTAATATTTAAAAATATTAGGCATACTTAAAATATTTTTGCGTATTATATGCGATTATCCTTTTATTGAGGACGATTGACGATTGTAATGTCTATACACTACAACCTTTAAAAATTACTTAAAAGTAATCAAGTATTTGAAAATATCTATAAGCATGTATAGCCACGTTAAGCTTATTTAAATTTAAATAAATTTAGAAAGAAAAATAAACTGATACGGGCAGGGATTCGAACCCGCGTCAACTGGGAAACCGTCCCGTCGCTCTACCCAATGAGCTATCGATAGGGTTGGAATCCCTGCCCGTATCGGTTTATTTTTCATTCTATATAAATATACATTTAAAAGTAATCAAATACTTCTATAATATTTTTGTTTCCCAGGTTTGATTATTAACGGTCAACAGTTAATAATATCATCAAAATATATTTGCCGGCTTATATGAGAGCAGGATAGAGATACTAACTGTCCCAGACAGCTCTTTTAGAGTTTATAAAGCCTTAAATACAAAGTCCCTAACTACGTTATAACTAGTCTGAAACAAAGTTAAAAAGTCATACAATGTGATGAGAGCGTCTGAAACATAAAATTAAAGATAAAATGATATCAGTATTAATCTTTATTGTCACAGGTGTTCAGTGAAGCGAGTCATTTCAGTAGTTTGTCGTAAAAGACTCGTTTCGTGAAGCTTCTTAACAAATTACAAATTACTCTTAGGGTTGACTCTACGGTCTTAAGAAAAATCTTAATAGCTTTTTTTTTTGGACCCAAATTTTCATAGCTCTTTACTACGGAACATGTTTTTTTATTGTAACAATTAAATATTTATGTTCTGTGGAAATAATTTTTTTCTTCATAGACTTTTGCATCAGTGCATAAATGCCATGAAAGTCTAATTGGAATAAAAACATTAAGAAAAACTTATGAAACGTCAAATTTGGTCTTTCCTTTAATGTTATTTAAGATATTTATTATTGATATTATATTAAAAAATTAATTGAGTACTTCAATAAAACTACAGTAATTATCTAAAATATTTTAATGAAAATGGCGCTTACATCAGTACCAAAATGTAGCGACATAACATAGTAACATTTATTACGTATCTTCATCTTTCTTATAATAAATAGTATATTTTTACTGTGCTGAAAGTTTACGTAAAGAAATTCAGAGCACGAAGTGGCTCACCGTTAGATTTACATAGAAAAATTCACACCCACTTGAGCGTAAACCTCACGATACATGTCTGGAACAATAAATATATTGTCATATATTTATATTTTATAACCGTAAAAAAAAAATTTGAAGTATTTCTAAAATATATATTTTCATATCTGTATACGAAATTTTATGTTACTTTAATATTTATTTAAACTATATCTTTTCAAAATGTATAATTATAAATAATATTAAATTGTCCATAATATATTACATCGGATTATGTAATTTACTATTAGTAACGTGTGATTAAAAAAATCTTTTACGAAATTTATTAATAACAAAAACAAGTTAACTTGAAAAAAATGCCTGATATAAATGATAATAAATTTCTAAAATAAAACATTTATCCCTTAAACCTACAATTTAGAAATTTAGAAATATTGTAGTAAACTAAGACATGACAAACCTTAGTTTTTCGACTTGTTTACATTGACTCACTGTTCACTTATAAAGAAGTCTCCAATTAAAATAAAATGTTCTTCTCTTGAATCCTCTCACAAAAAAACACTTCCTGTAGCATTAATAAACATAAACATAGCATAAAAAGAATATATATTATATATATAGTAAAAAAATTAAAGGCATAACTTTCAGAATTTTAATTATTGCTATAATATTTCTAAAGTCTATTTATATATAGTATATTATTACTAATAATTTTAAGTCGTCATAATGAATAGTAAAACGACGGAGAAAGTAAACTAACATACATAAAATCTTCAGACTTATATTTTAATCCCCTGTAGAATAATTCTATTTGTTCTACATTAAATTTGCAACAGTAAATCGCGGTCAGTGTGACCCCACCCTGCTTACTTATGCATGCTCGATACTATAACTGCAAAGCCTAATGTTGAACGGACACGCTATTCTAGTAATAAATCTTACCTTTCCTGACTTTTTAGTAACTCAATTTAAGATCTAACTGCGATTTTACTTGACTTTATAACGTACCAGTACTTAATATATGCAATTTACATATATTTTCATGTGTGTTTATACAATACATGAATAATAACATAATTATACCTCCAAATCTCGGTTACTGCAACCCCACCCCCTCAAGCAATAACTGCGACGTAGGTAACTATGTACCAAATGATATAACTCTAAATTGAGTTCAGGATTCCACTGATTTTACCTGAAAACTTCATAAGTCAAATTCAGTTGAATTCCTTGCACATATTTGGGTATGTAATTTATTGTTATATTTGCAATTTATGTGTATAGAGACCTGTAGGTTTGAAATTTGTATAGTTACATAGTGCCAAAAATAACCGAACAGAACAATTCAAGCAAATGGTGTCGCACTGAAAGCAATATTCATTAGGCGATAGTGCGGTGTGCAGTTTGGAAAAACTAATCGCCCTAAACTACCTACATTTTTAGGGTTCCTCGAAAGATTCATGCATTTTCCTACTAGAATGGGAACCTTTTTATAATTCCCTTGATTTTCATAAAATCATAGATGATCAGATTACCCGTATGTTAACTATAGTACAAAGACTGACTGATTACCTAACAGTTAGTTCCAGTTGCAAACAAACCATTTTGTATTAGTTTAGTTTATTACATATAAATCAATTGATGTAAAATAAGAAATATATTTACATACGGAACCCATTTTGTACACCAGGTCACACTTTTTTATGTAATAACCACAATAGCATGTGAAATATTTGTGATACTGGCTGCCTCGCTAACATTGGATTGTAATTGAATATTTTAAACTGGCATTTTTATTCTGGAGCATTTATGATACTTCGTGTTTGGAATAAATTTAACCAATTGTTAGTATAAAAAATGAGGGAATATATTTTTTACTAATCCATAGAGGTTTTTACTCCTTCATCAAAGGCCGGCAACGCTCTTGTGAAGAAAAAAAATAAAGAATAAAGTAACATATAGGCCGAGACCTGAGAATCTTCAATACCAATATATACATCCATAGTACATAGTTGTCAAAAATATAAAGTTAATAAAAACTGCTCACAAGAATCAGGATAAACAAAAATATTATATATAAGCATAAAGTACTAAAAGATATTTAATAAAACTCATTTTCAACCAAGGTTTTTAATCAATTCCTTAAAAAATCGCATGTCCTTCATATTTCTAAATTCCTCTTCATCAAATTCAGGCTCAGGGGTGGTGGTTCGCGTGCGTGATGATGCCGGACCAGGCAGCTGCAGAACGAAGATACGAATCTATGAAGCGTTCACAATTATTATCCTTTAAAAAGCATAAAGTTATTATAAATATTAGCAAACCAGATTAAAATGTGACAAACAGTAAAAAAAGAGAAAGCAAATGAGACTATCTGTCTCTCTTTCTTGAATGTGAGATTAGATAGAGATAAGTACCGGTCTCTTATTTTGACTCTTATTATTTCTCAGACACTTACAGACGTGCCTATGGCTCGCCTATTCTATGTATAATCATTCTATGTTAAAAAGCCTTAAGATAAAAAGTCACTTGTCAAAACTAACTATCAACTGACAGAAAAAACTATTGACTCGAATGATTACTTAATTTTGGTAAAATGTTCCAAAGTCATATAGAATATGGACCTTCAACTTCGTTTGTATTTATTATTGATTACATAGATGTTAATGCTAAGAACCTTTGTAAATAATCTTATTATAGATTTCTAGAGAATATATTTTCTTGATCCACTGGTGATAATATTATTTTGTAGACGAACTTCTTACAACGATTCTATACAATATTTTAAAATATGAAAAAAGGGTTTGAACATTTTATGTAATTTTTAAGTTTACTTTAATAAGTATGATATAAGTATATGGTATAACTTATATGGTATGATATACTTTTCAAAGTAACAGTATATCTATATTCCTTGGAATATTCTTACCAATTCACATGGTTTAGTTTACTTAGAAGGATCGCTTTTTGAGTCACTAACTAAGTTAAGCTAAACAAATTACTTGTATCATATGTTACACTCAATTTACCAAAACATTCAATAAATCACAACATAAACTAAACAATGTTTTAACATATCCAACTAACAACTTATATTAATGAAAACAAACTGCAGTTCAGAGAACTAGTGCCAATAATTAGATTAATAATAAATCCTGGATTACAGAAGGCAAGATACCTTGTGATTTACAGCCTTGAAGTTCTGTAGCAACTTCAGAGCGGAACGTTTTTCTGTTGGATGCGATATTTGGAAAAGACGAAGCGATCGGTGTAACTAAAATGTAATTTATTTGATTTTTGTATAATATAATACATTATAAAAAGTGGTTTATATAACAAGAGTAATATATATAATGGTCTGTCTGATTATCATCGGGTACTTCTTATTCTCATACATCTGTCCCCGAGTACGAGTTTTGAGTATTAGTGGTAGACTGATAGTTTTCATAAAGTTTTCGGTCTATATTTATTGAAAAAAAATACTTAACATGTTTAAACACGTTGAAAGCTAATTTTAATTTTATAATAGCTTAAAATCATACCCGTTCCAATAGACACCAATTGTCTCTATAGTTTTGGAAGAAGACCAATGGAGTGAGAACCGCGGCGTAGTAGGCAGCCTCTCTGTCCAAGAGATCTTCTCCTTCGGACATGGCATACACAGTGGCTCGGAACTTGCGGAGGAATTCCGTGTTTGAGTAATGCTTGTCAAAACTAATGAATAAAAATATTAAGAAATAAAATGAATAAAAAATGTTTAAAAGGAGTTAAGGCTTTATAATTTATTGATACCTTTAGAAATATTTTTTTCTTTCTTTTGCATTTTTTATTCTGTACTATATTTCTATTATAATTATAATACCCCCCCCCAACCAAACTTAATAACCGTAACATAAAAACTAAAAAGATGTATTGTACAGTACAATACATTGTACTTTGTATAGTGCAAGAATTTTTGATTTATGCACGAACAGACAAAAGACAACGATCCAATTAAATAAAAGTATTTAAATCAATTGCTTTTAGAGTTTGATATCCTAAAGTAGCAATCATTATTATTTAATACACAGATTTCATCTCGATACTCTTTATTATGTGTACTCAGCAACAAAAGTATTTACTACGAAACACTAAACTCCAAAAAAGGTGCTGAAAAAGATTAAACTTCGCATATTTTTATGTAATTATACCATTAAGTTAACAAAAAGCACGATATTCGGGTCATGAGCTCAGTTTAGGAGGTTTCAAGTGATGACAGGATTGTATCGTAACAAACAATATTTGATAAGCAAGTATAACTCAACACATTTTTATTTAAGCTGGTACATTTTACCCTTTATGAAGGAAACAAGACTATTCTGGTTTAGTGTGTCCCTAAATACAAATTTAATAGGACATGACAAATCGTTGGAAGAGGAGTCGTCCGATTTGGGTCAGATTTTTTTGTCAAGACAAGCTTTTATTCTTGAAAAAATTGATAGAAAGTCCTATATTAGGATGGCATTTTAGTATAAGAATGTCACATTAACACAGGGTATCTTCAATTTGATAGTGTTTCTATTAGTCTATACCTACCGTTCAACCGATGGTCATCCTAATTAGAACAGAGAAAGATATATTTACGTACAGATATATTTTCACGCTATTTATTTTGTTATATCTCTATCCTTTAACATTCTCGCAATCGCTCTAAAGTAAAATATTCATGTACCTAACATCTTCAGGAAGGTTTTTCGACAAATTTACAACCTGTTTTGTAAGTATAGCATATTTGACGAACCAACATAATTAATTATAAAAAAATAAAAAATAGCATTACAATATTAAAACGGCCTGGAATCGCTTAATAATATCCAAGCGTGTGGGATGAATCTTGATGCATGGTTCTAAATCATCAGGATGTTTTGAGTTGCGGAACATCCATCTTTCCTCGCTGGCGAATTGTGGATCCAGATCATCTACCTCTAAGGCCTGACACTAAAATATGTTGACATAACAGAGAGAATGTTTCAAAATCTTACAAATAAAAAAGTGATCGTTCAATAGATTGTATGATATTCGAAAACAAAGTCTTCAGTTATACATATTTGTCTGTGATATTTGGTTTGGAAGGATGCATTGTGAATACACATGATAAACGTAAAAAGAAGTAATGTCATTATAATAATAATAATATCACAGGACAAATTACACACATTTATCTAACACGTAAGCAAATTATTTGCTTGTGTTAAGGGTGTTTGACAACGATACAAATACATAAAAATACACATTATAAATACTGAGAATATATTTAATAAACGACCAAACCCAGAAATACAGACATCTATGCTCGACACATACATGCCTGTCCCTGTCAGGAATCGAACCCGAGCCCCATTACGCCGGTATACGTTAGGCGTCTGTGCTGACCACTCGACCAACGGCCACTTCTCTGCTAAATAATATATAGTAGAGAAGAGTTAGAGCTGTACATACTCTAACAGGAAATCTTTTTAAATCTTCCTCACTGTGACATATTCAGATACTTAATACTATTATATATCTTTACTTCTCACACTTACCACAAAGGCAAAACAAAGAAATACACCAAAAATCTTCGATCCCATATTTCCTGTTTCATCTCTCTCATCATCATTTCATAATAAATTTATTCACATTAACAAAGATATAATCAAAAATATTTTACATTACAAAACGAGTACATTTTACATAATGATGGAATGTCAATACAATAACAGACAGAAGTAAGCAAAATTGTCAAAATTGACTTAGCAGTTATTTTATTTTGTGCAGACCCAAAAAAATTATATACAAAGTTCACGTATTTAGATATTATTCCTCTTTTTATCCTTTTAATAATATATTTAATGTTTAGAAATGAAAAGTAGGACTAGTATTTAGGTAGGTAGTAGGCACTTTTACTATGGCAATGGCATATCCTCCTTAATTCCCTGATCAGTTTTTTAAATTCATCTATGATACTGGACCTTTTCCATCATATTTTTTTTATTTGTTTGCGTGTGTGCAATAAAGTGTATTGTGTATTCTTTATAATATACATAGAAAAGTACCGACTACGTCTCTTTTTAAGGTTTATTCTTAGGTTGAATATATCTTTGAACGCTGTGCTTTAATCTTAGATAGAAATGGTATGCTGTGAAGTATGTAATTATAAAAGAAATGAAAATTTTAGAATAATATTGCATATTGATTCACAAACTTTCAAAATTTTGCATTATTCTTTATTCATGCCTTTTTTTATCGCTGTTGGGAAATATATATATATTATTATTATATTTAAAAAACAATAATTTCAACAATTTATTAAATAAATTGCTAAAACAAAATAACAAAGAAAAACATGTAATTTAATATAAGGACAATGATTGGAAACGATGATGGTGTTACCACTGAGCACCTCAAAGCCTGGAGTAGTATCAGCGGTCTTGAGAATCTTCATGGCGTTCAAGGTTATGTGATGAGACGGCATATTAACCTAGTAATTAATAATAATTAGCAGTATATATTTATTATAAACACATTTATGTATGGCACTCCGTTCTAGAAGGGACAACATTTTTAGCAAGAAGTAAAAGTTGGTATATGTGTTGGTTCAAACAAAATAAGTGGATAAGATTTTATTGGAATCCGTCAAGACTTAAATAGAAACAAAGCAAATTGACAAAACTGACGAGAACTATTATTTACGTCATGTGTTATTGCCGTGTGTTACTATCATGTAATTAACAACTATCATAACAAATACTAGTAATAACTTAGACATAGCAAGAAAAGCAAATTATTGTATACAAATATTATGGATAATCAAAATAAAACAAAATGAACTACATGGTAGAATATTCCTAAAACAAAAGAAACATCATCATACATGAATTTCTAAAACAAAAAACATCAACATGTATAATGTCATACAAAATTCTAGCAGCTAAAAAAGAAAAGCATCATGTATAATGTCATACAAAATTCTAGCAGCTAAAAAAGAAAAGCACTAACTTCATGAGCGCGCGGTTTTACGGCGTGTTTCTGCGTAGTACTGACATCAGGGACCGGCTGTAAATTTTATTTTATGAGTGACACGTTTACATAGAGGTCGGATTTCATCAAAACTTTGTGAAAACTATGACTAAATTATGAAGGACATAAAAAGAACCGAAGTATGTCAACAAAGTACACAGAAAATACATTATATATAACGCTTTACTACAGCATGTTTGAAAATATATATCCTATCTTCTGTACATATATATTTTTACTTTACTAAAAAATGCGTAATTTTTTTTGTTAAAAATTTTCACACAATTTACACATCTCCATTGAATGAAGGCACAGGAAGCCTGCACTGACAACAAAGAACCCCATAACAAAAGCTGAAACAATAACCTGTGATATTGATGACGTCATTCACCAGACTACAGTCAACGTCAATTTATGATATTGAATGTATATCTGTATATCTATTAACTTATAACATTATTATCTCTTAACGAAGCATCTCCTATACTACACCAAACAAATTTGCTATCAGTATTTGGTCCAAACCATGTTTGTATCCTATTTGCATTATTTTTTTATGAGAACTAATTATTATACAAGTAAAAGATAAATTTTTATTCCGAAATGTGACACTTGGCTTCAAATATCATTAAGAAACTTTTATAAAAATAACTGCTATACAATACATAATAATTTTTAAAACAATTTTATTTGTTTTTAATAATATAAATGTTATTTCATGACGAGTTATCTTAGAATGGAAAAAGCAACCCCAAAATTGAATATCCTACCTTATTTTTTAATTTCTTAGTTTTTCTCTGGTACATGTTCATAGGTGTGATGTTCTGGATGAAGTCTTCCATAATGAACCTGGCACGGGCTACCACCATCTCCAGTGACCGCATCTGTCTTGCTACTTCGTTGGGTTTAGAATGTGATAGAAATTGTGTTACCTTTAATTATTAAACATATTGACATACATAATATACTCTTTTATTCAACTTTAGGAGATAGCGAATCTGTAAAAATAAACTGATCATCATAAATAGATTAAAACCTTATTAATCGGACACCATCCGTACTTTCTCGTCATTTTTGAATCGGTCACCAGCATCCATATAACCGCAAGAATCCTGGGGAAGGTGGTGTGAGGTTCACCCATCAGCATGCCGGGAGTCTTCACCAGGGAGTCCAGATCAGGTTCCGTTTCCAAGTTCGAGGTTTCCACAAGTTGTTTTGTACGAATTAACACTTGAATCAATTCAGGAACCATTGTTCCATCGTCCCCTTCTAAATTTCTATAAATCAATTTGTTAAAATCGATTTTTTAAGACTGAATCAGAAAAAAAATCAAAACCAATACAAACTTTAGCAATTCCAGCATAAGTCTTCCAATTTTTCCGGTAGCAGGACGAGGGTAACTCATACAATCTGAACTAATAAACGGTTTCATTGGAGGTGCATCAGTTTCGAAGGCGACAGCCAGCTCCCGTTGTCTGATGTCCTCAGCCGCCAACCAATCCAGGGTTAGTGAGGAGCGATAAGCAGCTATCCCGGATACGGTGGATCTTGTAACGTTATAGGGATTGTAGTAGTATTCCTCAGCAGAATACTGTAAAATTATTTCCGTATGACTGCACAATAATATTTTTTTTTTTTTTTTTTTTTGTCTGTCTATGCTGTTAACCCTGTTGGCTATTACAGCGTCACCGGGGGAACGGGTGGGTCAGGAGACCCACCCTTAAAAAGGGGGGGCCAGATGGGCCCCCATGGGGAACGACGTCCCGAGGGCGTCTCAGATTGAGACACGGACCTCGGCTCGGGGCGTCGTTAGTCAGGAGGGAAGCTAAGGAAATTTGGACACTAGCGTCCTCCGACGGCAGAACGCCGGAGCAACGGAGCACTTACTCAGTTGGGACCCCGTCTATACCGGTACAGACGGTGTGTGTCTGTATGTTGTGTGGTGTCAATTATGCCTACGCGTACACGTTATTACCTACTGTGAAGGCGTCGTCGGGGTCAACGAGTACCGACTTGGCACAATAATAACACTTTAAAAAATACCCATTATGGCCTAATTTTCCTCGTAAAAATACCAAACTTCTTAACCAACCGTTTCTGTATTTTCTTTACAATTTAGATATTACTCAAAGTTAACGTAGATACTTAATAAAGTCCATTTTTGAAAAGTTTTCTTATTACGTGCTCTTTGTTAAGATAATCCTCTCAATAAGAATATATTGTAGGCGCGTCTTCAGAAATTATAATTGAACAAACTTTTTCAATTCGGCTTCTTTTCAAGTGAAATGACGGTATAAATTAGTTTATATAAAATATAAGAATTTTAAAAGGAACGTTGTTTCTTTGTTCTATAATGTTCTCGTAAATAATTGTATCATGTTTCCGTTAGTAATATTGTAATGAAATATGAATTTGAGAACTTTAACAACAAAATGAACCACTTATGTTCTTATTTTTAGTATTTTTTAAATTATTATTCATACAGAAGTTTGACTTGTGAACGGTCCCTTGATATTTTAATTATTTTGAATCATCTCATATAACAGCTACCCTCAGAACCCTAATTTTGAGGACCGTGTACATTATCACTTTAGGAAATTGTCACGAGTCATAACATCAAATTATGTTTCCAAAATATAACATGCCTGCACAATTTTGATCGTTGATGAGAATTCCTTCTTATATTTATTGCATAAAATTGAAAATGAAGACAGTTGCTTGGGTACCGATATTTCAATAACATTTTTATTGAATTTTACGTTTCAAATAAATTGAAAGCACATTTCACTGTAAAATGCGGAAGAGATAAGATATTTTCTTTCAATTATTGTATCTAAAGTGACATTTATTAAAGTGAATAGTTTAAGAAAAGACATTGAATATCGTACAAGTTTATGTAGGTACAATGCTCGCTCGCCAAGGGGTTTAGATATAAACAAATTTACCCCGTAAAAATGGTTAATGACCCATCACGGAGGATAGCGTGTTACTGCCTAGAGGCAAAACGACTTTATTACACACATAAATAACGCTTCACGTCTTATTTTTCTTTAACGTAATTTACGTAATTTAATTAAGGTTTACGGAGTAATTGTGATGGAAACCTTGGTCATAGTTACAGATGCTATGTTTTTGCAACAGTCCTTTTGGGAATTCCTTTTTAATTAGAAAACAAAGCTCACAAGACATGAAACCTAGGTTTTAATTATTAATTTCGTTCGTAAATTAAAGGTACACAAACGGTTATTCTGGATAAAATTATTCAAACACATCGTATGTCATATATTTCAAATATACAATAGATGTGGGTGGTTACTACCTAAAAATTAACTATTTATATTTTAAGTGGATATAATTCTATACATCAAACCCATATCACATCTTATAGCGACGCTCGATTTACCGCGGGATCGAATAATTCATTGCTTGTTCAAGATGGCGTAGTCAAAAAATATTGTGTATGTGAATTTAAATTTAACATTTAATAAATTGTTCTTTTCTAAATGTAATTAAATATAAAAAGATTTCAGTAAAACTTAAGACATTATACATTTATTATGTCGTATTATAACGAGGTTGTTATTATTTATCGCTGTTTCGTCCGACATAGTGACATGGATTCACTATATAAGGACTTAAATGAATAGGTACGTATACGCTGATTATCTCATGCATTATATAGCAGTTACTGCTACATATCCTTTACTAAACAATAATTGTGGTTAGGCAAAGCCTGGAAATCATGATGTAGGCTTCCTTCATTATTTAACGTACATTAGCAATTGCTCGTCATTACTTAAATGGGGCGCGGTAAATTGCATACTGTATTCTGTATGGCATATGATTGCGAAACATATAAATAATATATCTGTATGTCATATAACAGGTTAACCTATTTAATCCATATTAATGGAAGTATATTTAATGCTTTAAGTAGTAGGTTTTAGTAAAACTAGGATGTAGGACCGAATTTTTTTGTAAAGAAACGTAACCTATGTAACTGCTTTCCGACGTTTCCAATACGAAAAATAAAATCGTTTTGTTGTCAGATTTAAAAACAAACTAACCTATTGACATTAATAATATTAGTTAGTATTTACGAAATAGAAGTTATGAGAATCAAAACAATATGTACCTATATTTTTTTATACAGTTCTTTTTAATTGAATCCTTATCCACTAAATCTCTTTGAACAAAGACATTAAACCTAAAAATCCAATCTAAAAACAAATGAATGGATTAGTACATTCAAATTCGTTCAATCATTGCGTTTATTGCGTCATCATTCACACAATAATTGACAAAAAGGGCGCTGAATCCATTAGCGAGCAGGTGAACTCATCCATACATTTATGGCGCAATAAAGAGGGAATTCGTAATTTTTTAAACGCTATCCGTATCTACAAAGGGTTAAATTTGTTGCCTGTAAATGGTTATTTTAATGATTCATGTTCAAGTACAAGGTAATTAATTCATTTATATGATCAATTTTCAATTATTTATGATCTATCCAATGTTATGAAAATGTTTGGGAAAAAATATTTTTAAGAGCCCTTTATCAGCACATTTTATTCGTATCTAAGCAGCAGGGGCGTACCCAGATTCTGTGCTAGGTGAGGCAAAACCAGATTTGTTTAATATATTTTTGTAATTTTATTTTTTTGAACATGCTTTACAATGAAAGAGCAAACGCTGGTGATTTGTCTTTGAAGATGTTAATGAAGATTTTAGTCGGGGGCAAAAAAGTGGCTTTTCAGTTGGTATGTTAATTGTTATATCTACGTATTATAAACAAATACAATTCTCTAGTATAACTTATGGCAAACACTTAAATGTGACCTTCCTGAGAAAACATTTCTAATTTTTCCTTCTGCAATTTTTAAAACTTAATTCGTGTTATTCTTTAATGTAAAATAAAGAAGGTAGTAGAAAGGTGTACGATGTCTAGGGGGGGCAGCTTCCCCTTGCCTCCTCTCGGTACGCCTATGTATCAAAGTAAGTACATATTGTAATAAAACACGAAAAAAAATACGAATCTTCAAAAAACAGCAATGTTATAATTACGTTAGTAAAGAAACTGAAAAAACATTTATTACATCAAAATGTAGCTCGTTTCTAAATATAATTTCCAAAAAACACGATTTTAAAACCGACCAAAGCTCGGTCACCCCCTAATATGTGAAAAAAGTAATAGACTTAATAAAATATAATTATTATTATTTTTTCTTCTATTTTGATACAATATTAAAATAAGAAACAGATTGGGTACATACGATGTAGAACATTGTTTTTTTAATGTTGCAAGTATTTTATTATTGTTTTTTTTTCAAATTGTAGTTTCGATTATCTTTTGTACTTAATATCTTTCTAGTTTTATATATCTTTATAGCAGTTGATGGGCTCTTAGAGTACGCGATACAATATTTTTTTTTCTACAATTATTACATATTCCGATACGGTAGCTCAGTTGGTAGAGCGACAGGATGGTTTCCCTGAGATCGCGGGTTCGAACCCCTGCCCGTTTCGGTTTATTTTTCATTCTATATTTATTAGTTAAATTTCAATAGAAAATTAACTGTAATCCGCTTCTGTAACCTATATTGTTAGTTATATTGTTGGCCAGATCTAATATATTTAATCTCTTGTATGTTTAACCCCTTTCAGTTTTTAATATAGCATTATTTATTAGCAAATTTATAATCGTCAATCAAGTTTTCGTTTTATCACACGTACAATTTTTGGAACTACTCACCCCGGTAATAAACAGCAAAACAAAAAACGCTTGTGTGTTCATATTTCTACTTGTAATTTACATACATTAAAAATTATTAATCTATAATATAAATAAATATTAGAAACAAAGTTGTTTTTGCATTCTTGTCATGCTATCATCATTTTGACAAGATCAAAATCAAATAGATACAGAATATATAGAAAGCAAAACCTAAACGAGTTGAATTGGTAAAACTACATTAGACACAATCTCAGTATCTTAATGTATGAACTAAGAAACAAAAAATCATAATCTTTCGTAGAAAATCTGTGGAGGGCTTCGCAATTACGTTACATTATAAATTAATTATTAAAATTATTTCTTAGATTAAAGCTGAAATAATAATAAATTTTGCCCTAACTATTGCTATTGAATATTTAACGACCCACTACTCCACTACTATCTACTCTTGAGTAAGTGAAATGACTTATTTAATAATAGTAGAAGAATGTTACTTGATATTAACAATTTTAAGCTAGTTTTACATCATAGAAGTATCACGAGAACGTCACATGTATTTGAAATTCTTATCTTACGTAAATACGTCGACAGAAGTTTTCTCTGTGCTTCTGTGTTTTTCTTTGTAAATGAGTATGTAACAATGATTCGTATTCAACATGGGACAATACTAGACACTAGTTGACAGGTAACGTACAGCCGAAACTGAAATTTGGCATGTGTGTTTGTTGGGAGGTGTAGGAGAACACTAAGAGAGATTTTCTGGAAATTCTCCTCCTGGGGGGAGAAAAGTGGAAAAACTAAAACTTTTTATTTCTTCAATGGATTTACCTTAAACTTTGAATGTAACTCGTCACCTATTCCTACAGTGTAGCAAGTTACTAAAAAAGGAAATTTTTAAGGTGGCTTCCTTCTCCCTTGAGACGTTGAAAGATTTACTTTGTATGACAGTTTTCAGACGGTCGCGTGTCAATTCCTCCTGTAATCTCTTCAACGCCTACATACAAACATAACATATATAACATCACCATTTTAATTCCCTCAAAAGCTAGGGGAGAGAAGCACATATTTAATACAAGACCTGTCGAGTTCTTCAAAAAACGATACAGGTATAATCTAAGGCCGTATGAGAAGGAAATAACTTTTTTTTAAACACTTCTTTTTCCAGCGAGTAACGAACGATCTCTGTGTTGTTTGTATTATGTCATCGATCTCCGCTATAATTACTGAACCGATTTTTTTTATAATCGATTTTTGTGGTTCTGGTAAGTGTTTATAAGCAAACAATCGGTGATAGATCGTTGAGGAATAAACAACCAAAAATGTTTTTTGATGGTTGGCAAGGAGTGAAGCTGGCGCGCTTTTTGTTTACTTAATCGAGCTGTAACCTCGATTCGGAAGTGGATTTTTTTTTTTTATATAAGTTTGAATTTAGGCCATTTCATTTCTGACCTCACTCGCTTGACAATCAGTCTGTCAACCTAGTTATATGAAAACACCAAACATTTTTGATATATTTATTAAAGGTAAAAACAATAGTAACACTTAATCTACAGAGGTTTCATACACATGAGATTTATTTACAAATATATTTATTTTGTTACATATCAAGCTATTTATTTTTTGTTATAAAATATTTTCATAATTTATTTGTTTAATGTTTATATTTTAAAAATTGTGTAAAAACATACAAAATATGTAATATAAATATTTATATAAAAATATTAATCTATTTCTATATTTGTGGCTCATTTATAATTATAACTAATTATTTATTTCCCATACATATCGAGACAATGCACATCCCTCATTCAAGTTGCAATTTTGGATTTTTAAACTATTTTTACAAAGGACAAATTCTTTATTACTATAAAAACTATTTATTATTTATATAAATTATGTATGCCAGTTGTATCTAACATTAGTATTACATATAACGCAGTATTATGCAGCTTAGAATGAATATGCAAATAAAAAAAATATTCTTAGTTAGTTGTTGCATAACACAGCTTGAGCTGGGTTTGAGCTATAATTTATTCAAACAATTTTAAATATTTATATACCAACAAGAATTATCATATTACCAACTTGATACACATTTTCCGATAACAATACAAGCATGTATTACATTAATTATTGTTGGTTTTGTAATGTCTATTATTAATAAACTAATCATTTGTTAATTTACATTCCGTTGTAAGCTGGTCCGCCGCCGCTCTCGGGAACCACCCAGTTAATGTTCTGAGATGGATCCTTGATGTCGCATGTTTTACCTGGAATTAATATTGATTTCATATACAGGGTTATTTTGTAATTAATTGACCACCCCTTACAGGCAGCCTCTTTACATCAATTCCAGCAACATTTGTTCTACAGCTTTTTACAAATCCTGATAAACAACACAAAATTCGAAACAAAAAATGTTGCTCCCTCTTTTACTTATTACTCTGTATTTTGTAAGAAGTACTTAAAAAGTCAACGCCTGAGCGCCTTCGCTACATTCAGAGTTAATGCCAGTTCAGATGCAACTAATAAATTATGTATGGGAATGCGTAAACTTTAAAAACTATTAATTTTAGAGTCTTAGAACAAATGTTGTTGGGATTAATGTAGAGAGGCTGCCTGCAAGAGGTGCCCAATTAAATACAAATAACCCTTTATATTTATAACACTTATTCAAACTATTGCTTTTTTATTTTTCTATAAAATGGATCAAAGCTGAACCCTTAAATATCAATTAACATTATAACATTCAAATATGTACAGTAATTTAGTATCTCAAACATAAATCTATATAGTGCTATATAATGTTTGCAATATATTACATTTATATCACTTACAATGTATACAGTTCTGTGCATTGATTTGTAATCTCTCTCCCTCCCCGCTTTCTAATGGTACGAATTCGTATACTCCTGAAAATAAACATACATTTCATAATCAGTTATTGATTTTACTTAAAGTATTATATTGCCAATATTAAACTAACCAAAACTAGACAAAATATTAAAAAATATATATATTAATTTTAAAACAACAATCTAAAGTCGTAATGTCCTTTTTTGGGTAATTTTCTGAAGATGTACCTAATTTTTAAAGTCAGTCTCTTGTTTGTAAACATAGTTTAAATTTTTCAAAAAGATGGATCATTAAGACAAATGTGTTATTGTTTAAGGATTATTTTGCATGTTTGCGTGTATGCATGTATGCGTCGTGCGTGCATGCGTGTATGCGTGCGTCTGAGTTATGTGTGTATACGTTTGTGTGTCGTATAAATACATACCGGCAGGACAGAATCTAGCCTCAGGTCCTGCAAACTCCGCCAGGTTTCTCTTGACAGGTACAGAGTCGTCTTTCAGCGTGAGATGAGCTGGCTGATCTGCTTCGTGATTGGTTCCTGCAGGGAAGTCGTAATAATAGTGTTTTTTCTATTACATAATAAATGATTAAAATGTTTTTTGACAGTGAAGACGATTAAAGTTTAAGTAATATTGGCAATGTACTGATTTATTACTACATGACTATAAATTTAACAATTTTTACTTATTATTGTTCTGTAAATAAACTACAAACCTGTTAGAGAAACTGAAGATAGCAAATCGAAGGTAAGAACACCATCGGGTCGTGGATAGTCGATGGGTTTGTAATCTTTCGCTGGTTTTAACTTGCTGTGGTCGGCACCTAATGAATATTAAATATTATTTTCTGATGCAATAATAATGACCTGAATTCAGGGACTTTAAACAAAAATACATTATTAAACCAACGATTCAAACTATATTTCATTTGCCCTCAAACATACAAGAAATCATTTCCGGCTATTTTGTGCAATTAATTATGTTTATATTATATATAATGATTTAGGTACTTGCACAAAGAGCAAGAATTTCGCAAACTAGCATTTTCACTACGTTTACATTACTTCGGTCATTTAGTTGATACATCCCAAAAGAATAATCATTACAAAATGTTATAAAATATAGAATTACAAATTTAAAAAAATATATATTTATAAACTTCTACTTTCATAAGGTATCTACTAGGTTATCAGATCACAGTCAGACTCGTGTCAGTTTGTCAGAGTGTTCCCTCACCTCCGTGACTCAGTGTCCAGGGCTCCTTCCCCCGCAGTAGTGTGGTGAGTGCGGAGTACGCCAGGCCGCCGTACACACCCAGCGGGGAGTGGAACGACGGACGGCAGTTGCGTACTTGCTGCCAACATATATATATTATTTATATTATCTTTGAATACAATAACAGATAATTTTTAAAGTGTTCATTTAAATTTTAAATCTTACCTTCAATTCTTTATAAACGTAGGATTGATGTAATTTCTCTTCATAGGCGGTCGGGATTACTCCTTTATCGTAGGTCGCTTCACCTGATATTATTAGGTCTACTGCTGCTTCCGCTGCTAGCATACCTGAGATGAGAAAATTATTCTGATATGTATCAAAATATAATCATTTACTGATATAGTGGTAATATTTGACTAGCTAAAATTACTTTATATGTTAATTATAATAAGGTATTTTTTTGTATAAAAAATATCTAAATAAAAAAATAATTGATAATTATCATTTATACTGGCAAGACTAAGTTTGAGTTATATAAGAAAATATGAACAAGCAAGACAGGTAAGACAATACTAAAATAGCATTTCATAAAAGGTTAGTTAGACTTTAGTTATGCATTTTTCTATAGTCTTCAAACCTCAACTCTTTTATTCGACTCAAAGCGAGTAAAGTAAGAACAAAATATAAAATACTGTAATTAATACTAATACAGTAACAATGTACTCACCGCTCTTCATGGCGTTATGTGTTCCCTTGATCCGTGGCACGTTAAGGAAGCCCGCCGCGTCCCCACAGACACAGCCGCCCGGCAACACCACGCGCGGCAAGCACTGCCACCCGCCCTCCACCAGCGCGCGGGCGCCGTACGCAATGCGGGTACCACCTACATACATACAATAACTGTTATGAGTAAATAAATTAAGTTATACGACCTTACAGTTATATTTTACTGTCATAAGTAAGGAAGGCAGATTATAACTACCTATACTATACCTACACACAATTATATGAGTTACACAATAGGTTGCTAGGGTAATGCGCCTTGATCGGGGCCCCTCGCAGGGGGTTCCGCCGGGGTGTCACGGTGAGTGCGAAAGCGATCCCGTGACACCCCACTAAGGCGATGAGGTCAACCGTTGGTTTTCCAACGATAAAAAAAAAAAAAAAAAAAGGGTAATGCGCCTTACCACCTAAGACTACATTCCACTTACCATCAGGTGGAATGTAGTCAAGCATTGCCCTAGATTATATAAAAAAATAATATTGAATGAGTCTAATAACTAGAAAATTATACATATATGTATAATATTTGTAGAAAATATTTTATTTGGAGAACACAACTCTTAAAGATATACAACTAAAATAAAAATAACAAGAACAAAAATCTAAAACAAAGAAATTTAAGATTCAAGTTAAAACAAAACTATCTGATCCTGATTTTTATAGAACCCCTTTGATATGAGTATGTTTCCTCAAATAATACTTTAATTTTAACTACTAAATAGTTTATGTCTAACTACCAGATGTAATGATTTTATATAACATGTGGTAGAAAATTATAGTATGAAACATTTGAAAATTATGACACAATCTTTAAATGTATAGATGACAACAGCCAGTAATAAAAAAATAATAACAATAGAAATTTGATTAATGTTATGTAATTAATTATAGTTTGTTTTGCAAATAAATAAATTGAGTAAATAAATAATTATTATAGTTATAAAAATATAATTAAAATAAATAGACTGTTCATTTTACATACTTAATTAAATCAAGTACTTATACATACTTAAACATAACCGGTATTTATACATACTTAATTAAACCAACAACAACATTGCATTACCATGCGAAATCTATAATCGATCCTGATTAAAGCTAATGATTGATATGTATTACAATACCAAAGTTATTTCAAACTTACCTTCAAACATAGGTTTCACGTAAGGGTGAGTTTTCAACCGTTGGAACTCCCTGAAGGGACTGATGTAGGGATTGGCGTAATCCAGTCCTACCACGTATCCCACTGCAACTAGGGGTGCTTCACCCTCCTCTACTTTTAAATGATATATAAATGAGCCCCCATATGTGTTCTTGTCCATCGGCCACCCTATTGTATGTTCAACTAGACCTGGATTGTGTTTCTGCAATGAAAATATTTTCATTCATTATTTTCTTTTTTATTATTATTTATCATACAAGTTTATTAATTATTAGAAGTATATTAATTATTAGAAGTTTATCAATTATTATCACAAATACGATCGTATTTATTAATTGGTTACTCCATTTACAATATACAATAACAACATATTTTCATCAATAAAACTATAAAAGTTTTGAGAGATTATAAAAGTGTCAAACAAAGGTAATACCAGCCATTCACTTGTTAAAGTTACTTATTAGTCATTACTGACTGAGTAAATAAATTTTAGACACATTAAATTAAAAAAAATATATATATTATTGTAAATTCAGTGCGTATTTTACAATCTGGGGGGTGATTTATCAATCATAACATCTAATTAAATTAAGCCTTATAAAGGAATGATTTGTGTTTATATTATAAAATAGTTACCTCAGGTGCAACCTCCCATAGTTCTTTAAGTCCTATGCCATAGGACTGTGGTTCACTGTTCTCTCTTAAGTTATATTTCTTGGAGACCATTTTAGTCAAGTGTCCATGACATCCTGTAAATAATTGTCATTTAATTTAGAAAAATATATAAATTGTTATTTGCAATTAAAGATCTCTTCATACAAGATTATGCTGATTTTTTTAAAAGCTTTTAGCTATATTTTTTTATTTAGTTGAGAAATAAAAAAATATTTTCTTGAATATTAGAATAACTTTTCAACCTACCCTCAGTGAAAATGGTGATCTTGGAGTGGAACTCCATGCCTCGCTCGAACATATCCTTAGGGCTCCCGTCCTTGGCGATGCCCACATCCCCGGTGGCGACACCCTTCAACGAGCCATCCTCGTGGTACAGGAGTTCCGCCCCCGCCGTGCCAGGCCACACCTGAGATATTAGTTATTTTAGAGGGTTCTAAAAAATAAACCATAATTTCAGTCATAGTTTGATATCGCTATAACTGCAACTTTTTTACCCTCTCATAGCAGATTTCCTATTTATATGTCGGAGATAGGAGGCACATTAGTGGCTTGTTCGTTATTGATGGAGTCTTCTGGTACAGGATCCGAAGCGTAGGGTCTCAGGCAATTAAACCACACACACACAATATGACAATTACTTGTATTAAATGTAGGTAATCACAAATTACTTAGTAGGTATACAATTATCAGAGTTTCGTGAACCACCGGTCCCGTTTGGGGGGTCCGGACTCTAAGGCTCACACTAACTAATAATCCTCTCGTCTCGATGCTCTCGGATATTTAATATGTCTCCGGTGCCCCTCCAAACGATTCCGATCACGTGACTCAATACGTCACGGCGTTCACACCCCACTGTTACAATGATATCAATTGAGTTACTAATTATCGTTAAATTATCGTGATCTGCGACATATATATAAAGTATAATCACCTCCGCACCAGCTGCTTCAGCTTGCTCTGACAGCCATCTTACTAAATGTCCTAATCTCACTACATAGTTACCATGGTTGTAGTTTGGTAAGCCTGAAAAATGGAAATCGGACAGTCTATAAATATATTGTGGTTCTTGAACCTATAATAAATATTCGAATTCTCGAAACAAAGCCAAACTTACCACGAAATATAGGTATAGGAATTCTGCCACTTTTAGTCAGAAACCCAAACTTGTCGGAGGTAACAGGTGTATTCATTGGAGCACCCTTCTCCTTCCAGTCAGGTATTAACTCATTAAGGGCTATAGGATCCACACAGGCACCAGACAGAATGTGACCTCCAGCTTCTGCTGATTTTTCTAGAAGAGTCACTCTTACTTCCTGTTAATAATATTTTGTTAGAAATAGTTTTGCTATATACATATAAGGAAAATAATAAATGTTTTCTGATTTCTTCATAAAATATAAATATTTTTTAATGTGACAAAGTCCGAATTTCCATTGTAAACCCTTAATTACCATTATTATTATTATTTTATGAATCAATAAAAGAATGATGATTTTACTAAAATCATGTTCATGATTACTCACAGCCCCCTTTTCTTCAGCGATCTGTCGGGCTCTGATTGCCGCGGCCATGCCAGCAGGACCTCCACCAATGATAAGAATGTCTGTCTGCTCTGCGTGGCGCTCCATACTTATATCTAACATAATAACATAAAAACATTATTTGCTGTAATAATAACATCAAGGCATTATGCCTAAATATTAAGATAATGGTTGCAATTGTTATATTATGAATGACGTAAAATGTTATCTTTTAATTTTTTTCTTATCAGTCTTACCTTTCCATCTTGGATCGTTTTCGCGGGGATGGATTGTATAATGGGTTGTGATTTTTGGAAAATCAGAATAAAGTCTCCTTGCAGCCTCTGTTAGCCTCCCGACTGGGAAAAAAACAATATTATTTATTTAAAAATACAGTTGACTCTCAATAACACAAAAGTATGTAAAATGAACTTTGAACTTCTAATTTTGAAATAGCATTGCATAACGAAAACTTTATTTAAATATTTATATCTGGCCATGTTATATCTAATGTACAAAAAGTAAATTAACACTTGCTTTCTTTTATTCGAAAAACAAACAAGTTTTAAATTATTCGAAATAAATGTTGTAACAGCTGATCAGGTATGTCACAGTGTTTTATTGAATTAAGAAAATACAACTTTTGTAAAATATTATACTTAATCGACACACTATCACTTTGATAACACATGATTTGGTTTAACTTTGGTATATAATATAAAATTTATAAAAAAGTACCCTTGCGAGCCGAACAAACAATTGCTGTCGCCATTTTAAAAAAACATACGTTCTGAATTCAATTTTATAATCTGACATGAGTAATTTGACACAATATATTTTATACATTTTTTACGTTATATTTTTTTTATTATTTCTTATAATAATAATAATCAATAACAATTTTTATGATTTTAATAGAAAGTAAAAGTTTGTAAACAGTTTAATACTGAATTATGTAAATAATTTTACATAGCCATATTGCATGTTCAATATATTTATTTGGAAATTTTGAGATTATCATATATATATTATTTTCGCTGATATTGTCAATATTTTTCTCTTCATAGACCACAAACTTTTTAGCTTTCAATGTCTGTTGAAAAATGCATTTTCTGAATAAATTTTAGAACATCTATTAACGCATTAACAAAACAAAACATTTACGTTTTAACAAAAACGGTACTTTTTCAAACATAACATTTTTGTTCCATTTCCGTCCCAAAAAGAAAGGTGTAAAGGAAAAAATAAAAGTGCAAGTAAGTTACAAGAGCAAATAACGAAATAACAACATCTAATCGTAAAGTCTTAAGTCCTCATTCATTAGCTCTGAAAACTACGTAAAATAGACACCATTGTCAACATAAGCACAACCCAACTACTTTGATACTTGTACATAATATAATATTTATTTTATCCTTTTTAGAATTCTTTTTGTATCGGGGGTTTTAAATCATGAAGTATCCACGTACTTAGTAATACTTAATATTCTATGAACCTATCTTACCATCAGTCATCAGATTATTTTTAAATTATTATAGGAAAATGTCTATTAGAATTTAGGTATTTGATAATTTTTGAATCTTGTAGCCAAACATAAGAATTTCGAAAGTCATTAAAATCTCGTATCTTACGTATCTTAGAGATAAAAAATATTTTCAATAAATTTACAATATTCTATCTTAGATAAAAAAAATACCAGAGGTATTTTTTATTATCTAAGTTAAAACTGCAGCTAAAAAATGTTGAAGATCCTTTAGATCTTCTGCAAGTGTTATATTCAAGTCTCAAGCAGAATATCTATAAACTTTTTGGTATTTCTCTAATTTTATCGAATAAGTTGCCATGATTAGAGTTATTGTAACCTGTTTTTTTTATATTCCGAACATGGGAGAATTTTTCACAGACATATTTCACACAGAATTTGAGACTGCTCATCATATTTCGAGGTACCAGCAGTAACAGTTTCCTGGGTAGAGAACGTTTTTAAAGTAAGGTGCGACCTTCAAACCACGAAACCAATTTGTTACTATTAATATTTTTCAAAGAAAACACTAATACGCTTCATTTTATATCATTGTAAACACAAAGCGTACTTCAGAAATGACTTGCTTAGTGTAGTAAATTTTCAAAACAATTTTTTTCTGTATAGAATGTGCTTTATGATTTAAAAACGATTCTCGCTCCTTTTTACGCAGCTATTTTCAATATTACTTTTATTATATACACTACTACATTATATACTTTTATAAGTTAGTTCGCTTGCTATAAACAAATATGAATACCAATGTACAAATAATTAAATGAAGATTAAGTATGTACTTTTCAAAAATGTATTTAAAGTAATAGCAAGTTAAAAAACAATAGTTTAAAAAAACTAAAAAAACACGCTTTTATTGCTAACCGAACTAAAAACTAGAAAATAATTTTTAATGACAAAGAGTATAAAATTACAGTAGTAGAAGATCGAACAATTAATCATAGTGAATCGCCTTAATATAAAATTATAATAAAATTTAAGTTATTAACATAATAATTAAATTCTGAGTAAAAAGCGTGGGGTGCTCGATATTTAAAGTATTACAATCATTCTATTAGCAACTATCTATGAGAGGATAGTTATGAATCACAGTAAAATGCACCCCACGATTTTTACTCAGAATTGAATTATTCTGTTAATAACTTAAATTTTATTATAATTTTATATTAAGGCGATTCACTATGATTAATTGTTCGATCTTCTACTACTGTAAATTTATACTCTTTGTCATTAAAAATTATTTTCTAGTTATTAGTTCGGTCAGCAATAAAAGCGTGTTTTTTAGTTTTTTTAAACTATTGTTTATTTTTTATTTTTTAGTCTGTGACAAACTCATAAATTGTGAAATCATTTCATTACTTAGATTTTTTTAGAAAGAATCACTCAGTGGAACCTGAGAAACGGCTACCACATCCAAGGAAAGCAGCGACGCGCAAATTACCCACTCCCGAAAGGAAGAGGTACCGCAGGATATACAAACAGAATTAAAATGCTATCAAACTTTTTCCCATGTATATAGTTAATTGGATCAGATCGCAGATCGCGAACTAGCTCTATCTCTCTTACTCTCCCACAGAGGATCTATGAAAGAATTTATTAATCCTGGTGGTCCTAATAAGGATAATGGGAAACTTTTATCAAATTATTGCATTGTCATCGGTCCTTGATACGTGTGCAAAGTTTCAATTTAATCGGATCACTGGAACCTGGTGAAAATTAAGCTCGAAGATTCCGTTACATTCATACATACATACATACATACAACCCAAGCTAATAAAAGCGTGTTAAAAACATCGCACTCGTCCTAAACATTCTCTCCCCACAATCAACAAGTAAAATCTGTGAAAATTTACAACCTGATAACTTTAAAATATTAAATTGATGTTTCGTATTGTTTTTAATTCGGATCATCGTGAATAAGAACCCTTTTGGAAGTGATTATCTAACTCAATCAGTTATCTGCCGAAAACAAACAAACAGTAAGAAAAATCTAATCATTTTGTGCGTACTTTGTGCTCTGTACTTTTTGCAGATAATAATATTCAGACACATACAGTTCATATGTTTATTGATTTAATCACAATTAGCTTGTTGAATAAAATACAAAAATAAAAGTACATATTTACTAAGAAATAAAACAAGTATTAAACACTATGTATTGTAATTTATATTACAAAGAAACTTAAAACAAATTTAGAAAATAACATAAATCTAAATCCCATCACTTCACTGGTTTCATCTGCCACAGACCATCGTTCAAATAATGACAGTTCTCAATTCCCACGCCTTTGTTTACTCTCCCGCTGAAACAGAAAATTAATTATTATATAGTAATTGATGGATATTGATACCACAAACCACAAACGTGTACCTTTATGGATGAGAGAGGCAACGGAACGTGAAAAATGGAAAGGTTTAGGTTGCGTATGCTGAAGAGGCGACTACAACCTAGTATGACCTTAAACTCACTTTCAAAATAGTTCGATATATATTATAAAGAAAAATAGTTAAGTCAAATACCTAGTTAGTATAATGTTATTAGATATTGTTAAGTTGAAATAATATGTAGTAGAAATATAGGCTATTTTTAAAATATTGCATAGCTTCTATCGCGGATCTTGGGCGGTTAGACCGAATCCAGAAATTCCGTAACAAATATAACCTAACACACCAGTATTGTGTACCTATCATTTAAAAATAGCGTAAGCGACAAGTTGATAATATGTATTATGAATTTATTACCTTCTAATAAAGGTTCATTTTAAAATAAATGTTTTACTTGTACAAATTTATCCTTTTCAACAAGCCTTTTATTTTTAGACTTTCTGTTATGGTGTTACAAAAGATCCTGATTACAAGAATTTAACCATCGTAATTGAACTTTATTCGTGAGATTTAAGGTTGAAAACATTTTTAGCTGTTAATATTATTAACCTTTTTATGATAATATTACTGATAATTTATTTTAAATAGGACTATATAGTCCTATTTAAAATGAGAATAAATAGGAATAGAATAATTTCATAATATTATATAATCATTTCATAATAGGAATAGGTCTATAAAATATCGATGTATCGATATATCAAAATTAAGATCAGACCATACAATAAAGATCTTTTTATTTTTTTTTATCTTACCTATTTTTAATTATTTTATCTATTTTAATTTATTTTAACATTTAACGTATTTAGGGCGGTCAATTTTTAAACATGACATGCCGTGTCACATCTGCCAAGATGCACATTACTCACGTACAAGGCGAGCCGATATCTCGATACTTTATACATATTATAAGTTAACGAAGTAGGGGCATATTGTGATGGTATGTTAGATAAAGACACATTGTGATGGCATATTATATAAAGGGGCATATTGTGATGTAATACTCGAAACAATATAAACTCATTTACAATGTACTAAATGGTAACGACAACATATTAGCGGTTATTATTTGTTATTAATTTTAACGTAATTTGTTAACCTTAATACAAATCAAAACGATATTTTGGTGTTATATTCAAGCGGATTTCACAGCTAATACATAAATAAAAAATAAATATTTAAACAAATTTGCAAATAAATATTAAAATGTAATGGGAATAAAAAATCATAAAATTAATTTAATTACTGAATATAATTTGAATATTTTTTATCTATACAAAACAACAACCACATCGCTTAACGTCATTCGTTGGGTAACGCATGAAAACAACAATATCATACATATTAACTTCTCGATTTTTATAACATATTTTGTTCTACTCTAATCAATATTTGAATTAGAGCATACCTACATATTTCAAAATTAATTAAATTCAATGATACTAATTATTTACATACATACCTACCTAGATTACGCAATTTATTTACAAAAATGTATTCATTTATACTGAATATGATGAACCATACAATGACGATCCGGGGCAGGTTATGTTAGCCCCACTCCGATGTGCACATCTTATTGCCTCTTTGATTTTTAATTTAATTTAAAATATACTATATCAGAATACATACATATCATCAGTAGATAGCGAAGTTATCCCCACAGCTAGCGCGTGCTGTTTTCCTTCCGCCATCACGGCTACAACACTGCCTTTCTCTACACTAGACATACGTGCCCCGGGTGACGTCAGTCCGGGGCACATTATGTTAGCACCGCTCAGAACGAACCTAATAGCACCCTTGTCTACTTGTTGCATAGGTAGGAAGAACGGATCTGAAGATAAAAGTAAATCTAATTAGTAAAAGTAATTCCAAATACTATACTGCAAAGTTGCATCGTGTAAACTTTTAGGATGAAACCTAAGAGATAGACGACGCCTACGTCTATCTAAATTTATACATAGTTCAATCAGTAAATAAAGTTTCTAAGAAATCTGGACTTCAAAGTAAATATCATAACCTATAGTTGATATTGTTTACGGAATTGAGACGAGGAAAGTATCAAGAATTTATTACTGTACTATCAACAAAACTTTATTTCTTCTATTTATTATTATCTTGAATAATATCTATATAGATATATAACAAATTATATATCATAAGTTGTATGAGTGACCGTACATTCAACATTTTTAAACTAAGATAACAGTTATTTTATCTTAATTTAAAAAACCTCAATGATTTGGATTCGGACAGTTAAACCAATTCTAAAGTCTTCTTCAAGCGTAACTATAATATATTATTATACATATGTTTAAATAAATATTGATTTATCAATACAGTGTGGATTGCTGAATCAATATAAAGATATTGTAGTATAGAGATAAAGTTGAGATGTTTGTAGAGAATATTATGAGAGTCCTGGTATTAGGATCATTCAGTTGATTTATTTTTACAATTATTACACTGGCAAATACATAACAAGTAGAAGTAAACATAGAATTATTATACAAAGAATAATATGAGAGCCATAGGCAGGCCTATGAATGTCAGTGTCTGACAAATAATAAAAGAGGCAAGATGAGACACCAACATTTATCTTTGTTTAATAACACATCCAAGAAAAAGAGACAAATAGCCTCATCTGCTTTCTCTTTTTTTCGAATGGAATATTAGAATGGCTTCCTTAACTATGAATAATTACTACAAATGTTAAATCTTAATTTTGACATAAAGTATAATATAAAATTTTGTTTACATTTGTGCAGTAACCTCAATGTGGGCATCCAAGATCCTTCCCGGTGTCTGAAGAAGAGCAGTTCTCCAGCACTATTCACCATAATCTCGATGTGGTCATGGCTGTAAATGAAAAATTATATATCAATAATAATAATACTTCGTTATCTACGTTTCCTAAAGATATATAATAAAACTATTTCAGCATTCCCTCACAACGCAGTCTAGTCCGAGATTAAGTAAGATTGTATTTTTATCAGTTGTCTACTAGCCATAGTACCAGACAGGTGATAAACATACATAAACATTTTGTTTTTAATAGCTATTTTGTACATGTTTTCATTCCTTTGTCATGATAAAACGATTTTTATGTTAATTTCCTCTTGATTTAAGCTATACTTTATTTTTCTTGATGGATATCTAGGCCAAATAATTATATTTAAGATTTCTAGTAGATAATATTCTTCATAATTCTAGCAGTTAACAGCGGGAACGAATAAAATAATAAGATGGTCTATATATAATTAACGAATATGGGCTAGAAGTCCACGTACCCAAGGTAGACCACATATACTGTCTAGTGTCTATATAAAATAGAAAAGTTTTTTATGAATACATAGGTCAAAAACGAATGCTTGCCTAGAGTATCTATGGAGGTTAGACCACGTATACTACACAATATAAAAGTTATTTATTCATATACTGGTCAATATACATCAATATTATTAATACATCAAATATGTAAGATACTACTAATTATAAACCACCACGAAGTAAATAATACCTAAGAGTAAATAGTATGCAGCTCATAAGTTCAAACAACATCACGTCATGGAATAAAATGACCTTAATGACGAGTCAAATCTAATCTCGTTTTGTTTTTTATAGAATAATCCATGTCTAGGAAATGTAGTCTCTATGACCTATATATTACGATTCTTATCGGTATGGGGAGTATTCGTAATCTATGTATGTCTATGATCCTCCCACATAGATATAGATTCAATCGTTCTTAAAGCATTTCTTAGCTGTAAGTAGGTTAATTGTTTACTTATTGGGGAGAGCAACTTTTAAAAATAGTTCCGTCGAAAATACCTAGGTTCCAATTTAACTATTGCAGGTATAATGTTTGGTTTGACTGAAAATAAGCACTAGAAGTGTGATAAACCACAATAACAGGAATAGGTAATCATTTTAATTCCAGGATATCCCGGTGCAGTCATTATACTCCCCCATATATTAACACTTGTAATTCTACCGGATATGCGACTGTCAGGTTGCTACGATAACACTTTTTAAAACTGAACAAAGACTACTTATTCATAAACTAGATATCTATGAGTATATATGTGTGTATCTACATGTATATAGTGTGTAAAAACTCTTTGTTACAATACAATATATAGTATATATTTATTTATACATATGGATATATAATACAATATTGAATTATTATTGATACAAAATTTATCAATTACATTATTTAGCGATCAACACAAATGTGGAAACATTTTGGCACATATTTAAAAAAGTCCTTGACCTATAACTTCCTTACATACCTATGTAAAAAAATATATATATCAGTGGAATCTAGAACACTATAGTATATAACAGTGTCGAATGTATAAAAAGTATTATCTAGGTCATGACCTATATCTTCGACTACGGAGAGTTAACGAGCTTTAGTCTCCCAAAATATGATTTGTCAATGTATTTGCTCCTGTAGAAAGGTGAATATACAAAGGAACAATAAGGAAATCACTCTAATTCACAAAAACAAAACTCACTCACTTATATTTAACTGTCATAATCCATTCAAAACCCAAATTTAATTCTCTCTGAAACGGGTCATAAGCTCAAAGACAAGACAGAAGGTAATAATTTAATCTCTGGAATTAAGATATAATATTTATTAATTAGATACTAAGGTTTTTTGATAGCAAAATCTATTATTTGAAGTTATTACCATTTTCTTAATTGTCTGCAAAATTCGGCATAATGTTTCTAGTCTTACCATTTGACAATTCTAAAGGTATCCTTCTTGGGGAGGACTTGGTCGATATGGTTCTCCAGATGAGGGTACAGCTTTAGCAGTAGAGAGCGGATGCCTTTCTGCACTGAGGACTTCAGCTGCTGGACGCCGGAGATGCTCTCCTTTTCATCAAATCTGTAAATGGGGGGGTATTTGTAAATCGAAGGAATGTCGTTTATTTATTATTTTATCACCAAAGAATAATTATCTGTCTGCTTGTCCATTTATTCAGATTTATCTCGAAACCTCAGTTTTTGGTCCAGATAATATAAAAATCTTATTTTTTTAACAACTTCTGCATTAGGAAAATAATTACAGTATCGCAAATTACGAGCAGACTTGTTACAATAATCAGTAGATCACACGGGCAATTACCGCGCGTGGGAATCGAACCCGCACTTGGGCTCATCAAGTAGAACCACTAATCATTACTCCAATTATTTTTAACCACAAAATAAAATGTTAGTTTAATTAACACAAAGTAATATTTATTAAATTCATAGAATATATTTATAAGACAATTTATGACCGCTAAATAAGATCCGGAGTAATAAATTATGCTAATTATACAATTTCTAGTTAGACTATTTAGTGAGGTACTAGCCTAAATTCAGACAGGTTGGAATCATGGGAGACTAGTTTACATATACATATTACATATCATGGCAACCCGCTCTTGCCATTACCTGTATCACGTAATTAATTAATTGTAAACTAGTAAATCATCTATATAAATAAAAATAATTGTCCGATTTGGGTATTTTTATGTCGTTATTTATCAGGGCAAGATTGTATGAGAGAACATTTTAGGAAAATCAAGTGAAAGAGTTAGAAATTTGAATGAATTGAAAATTTGATTATCTGATTGACTGCTTCACAGACAACACACAGCCCAAACTAATATCTTTTACTAACAGCACTATGTCACTAGAGCGGATATGGTATAAACTTATAAAAAAAGATAAAAAGAATTAGATAGTTAACAAAAGAACATACAGTCCAATTGTTTAAATAATGCTCTTTTATAAATTAACCTCATTCATATTCGATACTATGTACGATTATTCGAATTATTTTCTTATCTGCCTTCTTTAATTTTTGATCAGTTATGAATTATCATTTGACCAAAATATCATGTTCAATATAATTTTATCAAAAAAAAAATATGTTAAATATCATTTTATCAAAATATGTATCATTATTTATCAACAGGTGTTTATTTGGAAATAGTGTGTACCTGCATAATATTCGTTTTAGTATTTTTTTATGTTTTAATTAACATGCTAAGTATATAAGATATATTCATCATTAATTAATTCATTCATTCATTCATATATTTAATCTGGTAAAGAAGCTTAATTTTATTATTACTACACATTTTATTTCTTTCGGACATATTTGTTTGACATATAACATTATTAAAAAAAACCGACTTTAAAACTAAAAAGTAAAAAATAATAAAGATTTAATATTTATTATATAAGTACTACCTATTATTTATATGTCCTATTTACTAATAGGTTTGGAGTCGATGGTGCCAAGCCATTTACCTAATATAGGAATTCGGTTGAATACATTTTCTTAATTATTTTTTTTTCGTTTTTCTTCGTATCGATTCAAGCTAATAAACATATTAAGATTTAATTGCTCTTTTATAGCTTTATTTACGTATCTAATTTACATGTCTATTTAGTTTAGGAATTCATACATTTTCATAATTTTGTTTTTTTTGTTCACTATACTTCGTATTGATGAGCTGCTTATAACAATAATATTTAATTGCTTTTTATTATGTTTATTCATGTATCTTATTCAAGTAGCAAACAAATCCTTCAGTAGAAATGAATGAATGAATTATAAAATAATGAGAAGAGAACATCACTATTTAGAATATTGTCGGTTTTCATTATAAAAGTACTTCTTAGCACCCGTTTTATATTTATGCCCGTCATTGTATTTATTTATACGCCTTGGTTTCAAATATTTTTTCTTTAGATCTCCGTAAAAAAATATTGCTCTGAATATATTGTTCTTTAGAATATACTCTCTTTTCGCGTTGATTTGTTACTTTTATATAACTCATTACTACTATTAACCCATTATTATATGTTTTGGATGAGCATTTATAATTTATCTTTTTCTTTAATGGGAAATACGTTATTTTTGATGTACATATGTATTGTCATTTTTACAGTTAGGGTCGGGTTTGTTTGGAATTTTTTGAGAATATTTTTTTATATTTTTTAAATCTATTTTGTCTACATATTTGATAAGAATTTTAATTATACGACGTAGCTGCCAAGGCCGTATAATATTATAGTTTCGCCTAATGCTTTATACATCTGTATGTTTTTTTTAATTTACGAGGTTTTATCTATTTATAGAAGCTTACTTCCTGTTGGTCCCTTTTTATAATAAACAAACCAGGCCTTTTGGACATAAAGAAACAGAAGGGCGAGTTTAATAAAACTATAAATAATCATAACGAACTAATTTGAAAAACATTTTATGAGATGGATATTTTTCTAAGATACAGAAAATGCCTTCTTCATGTAATAAAGTTTTATTACTTAATTGAATTGTTTTTGTAATTTGAACAAAAGACTGCATTATCTGTTTCCCCATACTGAAATATTTCCCAAGAACTTGTTACTTGAAGGAAGACTCTGAGAAGCGATTTTAATAACAAAAATCATATACCTACAATCTTGATCCAATGTCACTGTTAAAAAAAAAATTTTAATCACTTGCTTAACTTATCGTTGAATATAAAAAATATATTTTTAAAGAAAAACTTTTATAACAGGAGTACCTACATATTTTTTTATTTTTATGAACATAGAGAGTCATTACATTAGGTATACGTAGAGTAGGGAAACTGGTCTAAAATGTGTACATCGAAAAAAAAGGAAAAGAAAGCAAATAAGGCTACCCATCTATCTCTTTCTTGCATATGTGATTAGACAAAGATAAGTATCAGTCTCTCACCTTGCCTCTTTTATTATTTGTCAGACACTTATAGGCTTGTCTATGACTCTCCTATTCTATGTGTAATTCTATGTTATAAGAACCTCATGACGTAATTTAGTTATTAGTTTTATGTCAGCCTTACCAACATACACGATACTAAGGAAACAGTTATTTAGTTAACGTGTTTGGACATTGTATTTACCGATAAAAATACCAACTCACGCTAAACTGATTAGAATAAACATTCATAGGGATGTCAATAAAAATATATATGGTATATATATTTTATATTTAAAAAAATATCGACCCATGAAATATGTGAAATAAATCCTGTGTCTCTTTAATAACATTAATTACGTCTATTAATTTGCAAACAATAATCATAATATAAAGGTTACAAATTTCAGGAGTGAATAATTTAAAGAGATTACTGGGACCTTTTGAATTTGAATATTGTTTGCAAAACTCGTATATAAATAATGTTATTTATCGAATCAAATCTTTTTAATTGTATATCAAAATCGCATAACATGACTATTCATTTCATTTCATCAATTTCTAAAATACTTTAGTAATTATAATAAATTCCTAATGAAATAATCCCAAACATACAGTATCTTTTAATCCTTGATAAAAAACTAGGCCAAAGATAATAAGTGGCAACCCTAGACCAGCGCTAGACCCACGTGCTAGACTGATCACGTGTTTGAACGTACCACCCACTACTACAAAATACGATATAATATGGTATTCTTGTATGGCTATGTTGGTATTGTAGCTGGATTTTGCAGCTGTTAGGGAGACCTTTAGACCTGTTTAGGATCTAGGGAGTTGAATCGTTATTACATATGTGCAGTAAATAGTTTACTTCTATGTGTTATATAGAGTAGTACCAACATTTTTATTAGTCAGCGAGTCTAGTACCAAGCACTCCGAACGGTTCCGACACTAGTCAGGCAAATTTTCTACATAATTGACATTAATAAATTACATATTTATACATGCAAACTATATACTTATACAATACATACATACATACTTACATGTATGTATGTATACAACACAAAGACAGTTTACATCGCAATGATTATTGAGTAATTTATATCAATTGAAATGATTCCTTTGTTCTTAATAAACGTTATATTGCGATTTTATATTCGTGTTATTAAATAATATTAAAATAAACAATATGTCTAATAATAATCGATTTCAATGCATTTTATCTATATTTTAGCATTTTATCTATATTCTAAAGAACTATTCGAAGTATTAAAAACAATTATCATTAATATTCTAGTTTATGCCATAATGTTACATGCTACATGATTGTTATGTTAATATGTAACATAATGTTAAATAAGTAATTAATAACATTAATGTTATGTAGATGTTAGATCTAACACAAACAACGAATATGACAAGACATGGTCCATATTATTGGAAAATATGAAGGATAATACAAAATATTATTACAAATAACAAATTCAATAAATGTACCTATTAAGTAATAATTAACGAAATAACGTTCAATTGAGCGATCTCGTGGAGTTTATGATATGCAATATCTAGCCTTTTTTATCTTACAGAAAACAAATAAGAGGAAACAAGAGAAGATATCGTTTATTGAGATATAAAGATAAGCTCAAATACAGATATATATCTTTCATTTTTGTATACATATATATAAGAGTTGTAGACAACAGACAGTTCGTTAAATGGAAGTAAAGAGATAGATACATAAATAATTGCGTCACACGTGTTACTTATCTTTCTTATCGTGTTTTTTTACGAAAGCGATTACTCAGAAGTTCTTATATCTTTATTTATTGTACATAATATTTACTTGTGACATATTTATCAAATTATATTAGAATTGATAACAGAAGATTGATAAAGTGAAGTTAAGAAATCATTAAAACATTTCAAGGTTAAAAATATACCTACAATAATATTATTCTAGACATTTGTTATACAATAACAGAGTGTAACACCGGCCTTCAATCCTGTTTTTCGTGTTTATATAAAAGATTTATAAAACAAAGTCTAGATTATAGATAAGTAGATATAGATAGATAGATAGGTAGATTGAAAATTACTGAATATATCAGATCTATCTCAGGTTATACCAATTGATACATCCATTATAGTATCTCTTATTTTATATACCTGCTATGTAAAGGAAAACCAATTAAAATTACTCATCATAATATATATATAATACATTTATCCTTCATAACACTTTTCTGGCTTTTCCTAACCGTCATTAGGATTACTTGAGGCAAAACATTATATTGTTATATATCATCATATTAATAAAATTATATACTAGGGGAAATATATATTTATATAACCTTTATACATATCTTAATTGTACTGAATTGATTGTTATTTTAATCTTAAAATTTTAACACATAGGTAACATTAGATATAATAAAACTACAACAGCAAATTGGTTAGTGATACTGATAACTCAAACACGGATAGTCATTTCATTCTTTAATAGCACGAATTGGATTAAAACTTAAAGTTAAATTTTAAACTATTATTTTCGTCTAACTCTATATATCTATAAAACTTAATTTATAAATCAACTTTGTACAGAAAACTTATTTTATACAATCGGAAGGAATCGCTGGGTAATAGCTAAACTTTATTCTAAAAAAAAAAACACGCTGTATGTTTCTTTTTCTGCACAAAGCCGTCAGCCATACCTAATGTTTTTGGCAGCCTCACTGGTTTCGCTATAATTATCTAAACTATCAAATTTCCAAACACTTAACGTATCATAATGATAACAACTATGCGAAATATACATATAATCAATATTTGCCATGGTAATGAATATTATTGATTAGAGGTGACCTCGCTTCGAAGGTGAAACTAAGGTTGGGAGTGCCATAAGGTCATGGTGAGTTAATATTTTGATGGCTACATGACATGGCATTTTATGATCTTTAATCTTTCATCCAAACTGGAAGTTTATTAAATAAATACCTTTTTTTGCACAATTTCCAAGACAATTCTTTGTAACATGTAGAAAGTTCTGGAAGGAGTTGCGGATACGAAAATTTACGAAACTAGGTGATATGAAAATAATATGAAAAATGGCATAATTTGTCCATATTGCATACAATATGGCCGTGTTTCTTCACATGGACCGGTTTACTCGTTGTTATTACAATTTTAACACATTAAATGTACAAAACATACTGAGGCAATATTATGAAAGCAATAATCATAATAATTTCTAGATTATCTCTAAGAAAATTTTGAGGTTATGCTTAAAAAAATGTCACAATATTGAAAACCATATCAGTGACATATTCATAGACATGAAAATTGATACCGGTCCTAGGCTAATAAAAAAAAGCGGTCGAAAACTAGAAACCTAGATATGAATTCACGTGTTCATAATAAAGTAACATTTTTATATCTTCATAAAACGTTTCTATTTCTTATATAATAAAGTGTAAAGTTAAGTCAAAATAATATTTAGTCAGAATAACGTAAATGTTAGCGTGTTACTTTTATTATGACAAGTTGATTTACTGTATTATTCTGGTAATTTTAAAAACAACCTACCTATAATATTTTTGTTTAAACTTTCGTGAACCATTTCGTGACTAATATATATACATAAATAATTGACTGATATTATTTGACTTACAATATTGTTGTAGGTACGCAAGAATAACCGACACATATTTTCAATTTTTTCATCAGGCGGTTAATGGACACGGAACAAATCGTATTTTATGGTTCGTTTGACAAAACACCATTCATAATTATACTATACTTCGTATAAATTACTACAACCGTCCAAACATCTCCGTAAAATCGCATAGAATTTGATGCAGACTTTTTAACTTAGTCCGAATATACGGACAAATTAAAAAAATAAAAATTAACATGGCAAAAGAATTGTTTTTTTCTTCTTACAAATAAGTACGGCAAAAAATTAAACATGATAAATATGACGAATACAACAATTCTATTCACATTTATTCCGATACGACCAATAGGTACTTACAAGTTACAACTATATTATACTTAAAATAATGCATAAGTTATTAATGACAACTGCACTTGAGTAGTTTGTGATATGAATAACAGAAAATCATTTTTAAGAGAAATCCGATATAATTATCAAATAGATAGTCGTATGCTTGAATAACTTCCAAGTATGATTGAAATTAATAACAGATCCACTCTAAATGAAAGCACAAGATAAAATTGTAAACAATCTCTTAATAGAATCTCTTAATTTTATCTTTTATTAATAAAAACCTAACTTTGAACTGAACATGTTGAACAAACAAAAACTACCAGTCAAACCAGTTGTAAGCTAAGAAAACTGATTTGAAATTGTCTCTTCAAATAGTAACATTTCAAATTGCGTTTAGAACATTCGAGATCATTCTAAACTAACGAAGTCCGTACACTATAGTTTTAATAATACTTCACATAAAAAATATTCATCATTCGGTAGGTTACATAAACGACCTTATCTTAAATGTAAATCATCAAGTGAGTATAATTTCTAAAACTGGATATACCTACCTACTTACCTATGACTTTCACGAAAGCCGGTTTCATTGTTTGGTTTGGTTTTAAGTCATCAAGCTTAAGAAAACATAAACATAATGTATCAAAGTGAAATATTATATAATCAAAGACATAATTAAAAAAATAAATAATTTGATGCTAAAACACGTTAAATATATAGAAGCTTGCGTTTTCATACACAAAAAAAATTATAAATTTAAATAATCAATTGATTAACAAAGTAACCTATATACAGGGTTATTTTTAATTAGTTGACCACCTCTTGCAGGCAGCTTCTCTACATCATTCCTAACAAGATTTGTTGTACGACTTTTTAAAATTAAGGTTCTTAAAATTTGTTTTTTCCTCACACAAAATATATTTGTTGCCTCTGAACTGTTTTTTTTTCGTGTTTTGTGTGTTGTTTGTCAAGATTTTTAGAAAGTCAGGGAGGCTGTCTGCAAGAGGTGGTCAACTTCAATCAATCATGTTTATAGACAATTAGATATAAACAATAATACATATATTATTTGGAATATAAATGAAAACACGGAAACAATTCCACCAAGAGTGCATAGGGTTTATTTTATTAGTATTCTCCAAACACTTTGTTGTTTATCTTTACATGATAACTGCGCACTTATAATATATTTGATACGATCTTCAAGTTAAGTACATTGAATCATAGAAAATAACTGAGAAATCGTAAGTATAGATAGATATAGATGTAAAAATATATAGTTATGTAATATCAAGATATATTACTGTATATACTATTGTTCACATCACAAACATCCGAGTATTACCTAACGACGATCTGTAGCATAATCCACAAATTTGTTCCAAGTTGTTACAAAACAGCACGAAGCATACAAACAAATAATAAATTGTGTTAGGTATATATAGATATGGATACCTATATGAATATTTTATTTATTTAAATATTTGTACTCTTGAAATCACACATTGTACACTGATATATGTTATGTTGATATTAATAATGAGGAAATCACAAAACACCAACTAATGACCTTAATTTCAGATATATTAAAACGATAACATAATATACATATGTGTTATTTTCCTCAAAACTTGCAGGTATTTAAATATATTTTGAAGATACATTTTCTGTACATCTTTATTAAAACTTTTTACTATAAACTTTCTACACTTTCCGCAATAACATAAGCTGTGAAATAATACACACCTAATGGTTTTCTATATTTAAGTACCTACACAAATTTAGGTGCACTAACACTAGGTACCTACCTACTACTATTGCTAACGACTTCGTCTGTTCCTTCAGATTCAAATCATTAGCTATCTGTTATCACTGAAAATGTATACAAATCCATACATTTTTAATATACTGTTTTTAGTTTAGCTACTATTATATATCTAAAACAAAATGCTTATTTGCTTATTAAAAAGTTTAATTTTAATTAAGTATTAAAAATGAGAGTTTTTCGAAGTCCAATAACATTGAACAGTTTTGTTATTCATTGTAGATATAACCTACAGTCATAATGACCCTGTTTACACCTAGATATTATTAATAATAACAAATAATGATATAGGGCGACCGCTGGATTTTAAAAGTAGTTAGTTCGAATTATAATATATATATATAGTATATATATATAAAGGATTTACGGAAGAATCAAGTCATATCTATAATATAAGTATGTCAAGTGCAAAGTCTATAGATTAGTAATGTTGTTTTCGTAACATCGTGGCAGAGCACAACAAAATCAACGCCAAATATTTAACAATGCATATTATTTATAACAATACTTTTTAAATTATATATTGCCAATTACCTAAATAAATATGGTTAAATGAAATAAAGTGAATAAATTCAAAAAATATACGTGTTTGATTAGTGTAATTATGCAACGTATAAAATTATGATTTTCTTGACGTATTTTTTATAGCTATATATTTCCGCCACCAATATAGATTTGGTATGTAATGACAATACAACTACTGTTTTTCAAAAAAAAATATTGAATAAAATATAACTCATTATCTGGCATAATGGAATTGCCAGCCAGAATTGCTAGAGTATTATAAACCTTATAATTTTAATAGCAATAATTTTATGTAATTAAAAATTAACACAATACTTTTTTTAAATATTAAATACCTTATTATTGATTCTTCGGTTATAGACCTACTTATATTTACAATCATTTAAATAAAAAAACGAAGGTCAAGTGTTAAACGGCTTATTATTTTTTGTTAAATATATTAACAATATTATTATAATAAATTAGTGTATAATTAAAAACCTTGTGCATATTATGTGAACAAAGTGTTAAATAACATAAAAAAAATTAAGCAAAAAATACTTTTAGGAGTCAGTGATAAAATAATTACTATTTATTCCTAATAAGCATAATGCGGTGGGAAATAGCTAGTTATTAGTTGATTTAATTATACTTTTCATTAATAAAATAAATACTTATAAATAATTAAAAACACTTTTTTTTATTATTTTGTCAGTCTTTAAGCAATAAAGTATAAACAAATATAAAAATCTGTCTATTGACAGAAGACGTCTTTAGACTACTAATTTCAACGGCATTTTTAAAATATCCATATTGTTATAGCCGGCCTAATAAAAATAACAATTGTCAATTTTGTTCCTTTTTTAAAACGGCTGTCAGGTTGTTGTTTAGATATTCACTTTTTATCTCTATAACTTTCATTTTATATTTTATACTTTCTACCTCAACTAACGTGAACAAAGGCGCGAACTGTAACGGGATATAATATAAGTAACGGTGACGTTACGTCTCGACTCTCGAGCTTATGTTTTTATGGCTTCTTAGTTTAGAAGCATAGAATAATCTAGACTAGACTACTTACTTAAAGGACTAGAAAACTATACGGCCACTTATGTAATGAACGAGAAGTGTTCCGCTTCTTGCCTTGATAGTCTTCCATTTAATATTTTCTTATAGATTACCCCTATGGATCGAAATTCGCAAACAACTCTTAAAATAGAAACGTCGAACCGCGCCAGTCATAGTTCCCAACAGCGATGCTATAATAATTTGTTATTTGTCATACATCCACTTTGAATGTATAGTTTTCTTAATACCCCCCACGCAAATATTAAATTTCACTATGAAACTTTAATTCATATAACCAAAAGGAATATCTAATGTGTATGAAAAAGCTTAGGTTTTTATTTAAACCAATATTTACGATAATACGATATTTGGAAAAATTGTTCATCATCACAAGATATAGAAATATATCATAACAAGATATAGAAATAAATCATAACAAGATATAGAAAAATATGTCTACCTACTATAGAAGATTATTACTTTGTCTTAATTATTGCACCATTTCATGCTAACTTTATTTTTATTAACATTTACATTCATGACATTATCAACGGATAATGATGAATATGTATGAACTCATTTGATGTTCTGAATAATTATATCATAATTAAATGTAACAATAAAAAATAGATATTATTTCCAATATTTACATACATATCTATCTACCTACCTAATTAATTGAATTTCGAATAAATAAACTCCTTTTTAAAAGTCAGTTAATAATAAATACAAAGGTAATTTACACGAACAAAGGAATTTTGGTTATAATCAAAGTTATCTCTCTTCATAAAAGCCAATATTTCTTTTTGAGGCTATCTTTATTTTCCAGACAATATCACGTGCAAGTCATGCGTTTATCAACAAAATGTTTCGACTTTCGAAGCCAACGTCACCAAGTCTTGCCCTAAAATAGCGATATCGCCTATCGGTCACGTCATCATAGAATGACCCTTTAAGATTACACAATTTTTGGTTATTCACCTGCTTAGTTAATGTATAAACACTGTATAGTATAACATAGTGTCAGAGTAAGCACGCCGTTATGTAGTATAAATAAATAGTGACATTTTTTCACAGAATAGTGGAATATAAAGCTTTTGTTTTACAAATAAAAAATGAAAACAAGAGTATTTATAAATAAAAGTGCTATTGTCTTTTCAATTTATCTTTATTGCATAATCATAATTTAATCCCTTCAAAGAAACAAATTTTACTTTAACAAACCGAAATAAACAGAATCATATAGCTACTTAGAAATATACATGAAAATAAAATTATTAAAAGCCAATATCTTAGTTTAAATGATAATTATGAAATATATTGTCTTCAATTATCAGTCCAAACTTCGGTCAATAGGATAAAGTACTTCTCTAAATTATTTGATATGCCAACAAGTTTTTAAACGAAAAGTAACAAGATCTAGATAGAAGTGCAAAATTATTCAAAAAAAAAAAGCTTGAGCTCACATACTTATAATAATTTTCATTCAATATCTTTATTTCTACACCTAAATTCCCTATTTCTCAACATCTTAAATGTACTTATCCGGGGTAGAGCTCAGCTTTTTTTATATTTACATTATTATTTTTTTCATTTTAATAAAATAGTTTTTATGAACACTTATAACAATTTAGAATATAATTCTTATTATAATTAATACAGACTGCAAAAGTTTATTTTTATTTGAACATTCACTTTCCTTGTTCATCACAAATTAAAAATTCAGTTTATTTTCAAGGTTTATTTGACGGAATGTGTCTGTAAATTTTACATTATTGTATTTCTGCTCTTGACAAATTTACTGCATTTTAAAATCATAACTAAACATTTTATGTGAGATTCTATAAGTATTTTTATGTCTACAAGTGTGAAATAAATTATAATAAACATTTAACAAAAAAAAAGAAAGGAAACAATGAATTAATTATTTGAACTAAGTTAAAGAAATAATTTGCTATGATATAAAAGTAGAATTTCCTCAGTTTATAAAGCCATGTAGCCAAAGTTTATGCAGTTAAATTGGAAATTTATATCTATTTTAATGTGTTGGAAACTAAATTTAAATTGGAAATTCACTTCTATATTATTATTTATTTAAAACTTAATTAAGTAAAAATTTTACCACTAAAATAGTATCATTGGGATAAGGAAGGTTGAATTATAGTTTTCAAGGGATTTAGAAACTATTACTTAGGAAGAATTTGTAGAGTATGTAAGCAAGTATAATGTGCAAATTAAGTACAATCTTAAAATATTTGTTATCCAAAAGTCTAGAACAAGGCTGTGTTGAACATAATATAGAAGTGGCATCAGACTATTTAGTGCAAATATCAGTTTGTGATTATAAAAATTAACATATTAATCTAAAAAATCTATATGATGACAAATAAGATGAAAATAGATTCATAAATATTGTATAACAAAACCCCACCTCAAAGAGCAACCCTTTTATTTTTTTAATCTCAAACATTAATAACAGCCTCACTGCAATAAAACATGCCAGTTTTATAAAAACTTAGAAAATTGAGTTAGTTACTTGTTAAAAAAATATCCAATGAAACTATTAAATGTTTGTATCCTACTTATAGTTATCTATGGTCTACTATCACATTTGGTAGGGTCGAGGCTAGAATGCAATGGAGGATGGAGGCATGGAACACTCCCCAACAGTTACTCGATAGGATGCTAGTTCACTGATACCATGGTAGTGTACAAATGCTGCAACAATGACAAGGACATGGAATATTTGGTGAGATTGGAACCAAATGTCACACTTGCCAGGGAACCAGCGCTCAGGCACTCGCAGAGCATAGAACATAGCACCCAATATGTAAAGCAGACCCATTAGAACTAACCAACCCAGAGATGCCTTGCTTACTTGACTGAACCAACCCTCGGTGATACCATAATGTATAGCTGGAACTACACCCGACAAACCAAAACCCATGAACACTCCAGCTCGAAGGGGACGGAGTCGAGGCTCTGAGAATCTATCCCAAAGTGACACTATTATTGATAATATACCTAATACAATTACTACAGATAAGTATATAATTTTGGGCCTGTAGTGGCAGTAGAAACTGTAATACAGCCAAGGAACAAATGACCCCATTATTAGTAGTGCTATGCCACAATAATCCAACTTTGAGAACAGTTTACCAACCATTTCCGAATGGCAGTACAGTGTATGATACGCAAATGAAAAACCAAGGCAAACTATGGCGCCTATGAAAAAAACTCCAAATATCATTTTCTCTTGCATTTGTATTTCGATAGAGGGACGAGTTAAGAAGTAAATAGCGACTCCGATGAACGCAACACAGCCGAGCAAATGGGTCCAGATGTTACCAGTTTCAGTATGGATGCGAAAAATAGAAGCAAAGCACGCACTGAAAGACGGAAGCGGAGGTCTGTGACCTTTGTGTAAATAGTCGTTGTCTTGCAACCAGCGCGGCAGGTGTCTAAAGTGACAGACGTTCCACGATGCCTTCCACACTTTACGCACAAATTCCTCAGCTTGTTCTGCTGCGTTGTGGGCTAGGGCTCCAAGATCGATTTCATCGGATAGTACGCCAGCCTTCAAAACTTCAGCCATTTCTGCATCGAGTAAATGTTGATCCTCCGGCGTAGAAGGAAGCGGACATCCTTCCTCTTCCTCCGCGAGGACCTCGTCTAGTTCGTCTATATGAGAAGTAAGACTCTCGGCCTCCGGATCCCATCCCTGCCGTCGTCGAAGTCCGTCCGACGATGCACTCTGGGACCCCGTGTCAGAGTCAACTTCCCACATTTTGCACTCCATTATGCAATTACGCGAATGTAATAACCATCCGCGGTAACGTCCTTCGAACACAGCCTGTGTAAAGTACGTACTTGCGTTTCACAAGAAGTCCAGTTACGTCACGTAATAGAAACACGAATACACGTCGCCAACAAAATCTTTGTTCTTTTACAAAGGTAAATTTTATTAAATATTACGTAGCCAGTTCAACTTTAAAAATCAATGAGTACAAAATTATAGTTTATAAAATTCAGCCACGTACCGAGAAACAACAATCAATTTAGAACAGCTGCAAAGAACTGTTAGTTATTCGCCCGAAACCATTCTCCAATCTCCATGTTCATTTTCTAAACATACCTATCTCGCTCATTCAAATGAAAAGACACATTTAGGTCTCTCTTTCATTCCGAAAGGCGACAGAGCTATTTGATCCACTAGTGTTGTAGTAAAAATATTTATTATTTGCCGCTTTTAAACACATTCAATTTATATTATTTAATTCATATTTATATTAATAAGAAACTCATATTTTAATTACTAAACGTTTTAATCCAATTTGTAGTATATCTTTACATTAACTACAAAAGGTTGGGTTTGTTAAAAGTTAATAATAATGGTAGCGATAATAGGTATAACATTATTAATACAATTAATCATAAACTGCCTAATTTAATAATATTCACTTTGGTTTTAGGCAATTCTTCGATCAAATTAATGACGCATTTGTATGTCACATTCATTAAAGATGTATAAATACTTTTGAAGGTCTTTATAGTCCACACGAATATAAAAATAATTTAAGACAGTTAATAACGTACGGACATCACTAAAACCGCCTACGTCACAGAACTTTCGTAATTTTACTTCTGATTGGTCAAAAATACATTACGTCAATAATTCATTTGACAAAGCATAAGCCGTATAACCTCAAATTCGTATGAAATCATTTATTTTGCATCTGAGTTGAAAGATATTTATTTGTACTTACTTTTTGAACATTATGTTGAGGATTGACGCACTGAATATTCAAAAAATATAGAGTAATAACTTGTTTAGAAATATAATTACAGGCAACAAAAGTTTGAACACAAATTACAATTGTCAAAATATACCCTGAAAATATATTAGCCAATCAGGTTGAGGTTTCAACATTGCTGTCATTCCTTATTGTATAGTCTAAATGAAATAACACAGACAAACTAATTTCAACTACTATAGTAAATACAAACAATTAATTTATATACGGACTATATATTAGTTCCTATTAGCTAAAAATTAGAATTTTAGCTTGTTCTTTGTATAGTTTATTTTTTTTTTTAATAAAATACTCCTTAATTACTACTAACCTAAGGACAGTTTCTTAGTAGTAGTTAAGGTGCGCATTTGCTAGACGAAAGCTGATGCTTATGTTTTTTTATTACATTTAAGAAAAGGATAGAAAGATTATTATTTATTAAAAGTCCAGTTATCTATAAATCATACTTTGTAGCATATAAATAAAAGGAATTTCATATCTAGATAGATAGATAGATTGATTTAATGGCTTTCAGTTGTGCCAGTAAAGCACGGTCGATTCCGCCAATGTCACATAGGTTGAGAACACACGGAAGAGATTGATCAATTTCATATCTACATACAGAGTAAATACTGATATTGGACATTTGATATGGAATCACCTGTCGGTTGTCAATGTCAAATTAGGCTTATGACTTATGTTTTGATTTGTTACCGCATGGTTTAAATTTTAATTGTTGGTGACTGCATTATCGAAATTTTAATTTTAAAATGTCTAATTTACTTGAAGTATTAGTAACTTGTGACTCAAACAATGCTTTATGGACTTCTAGTATTTGGGATCCTAATACGGGCACAAATTTAATGACCTACAAAGGGGGTGGGACATCCGAAAAAGGAACACTATCTTTTATAGGTAGCGATTACTTAGCTTCTGTAGAAAAAACCAAACCTATTCTTCACATATGGCCGTTAAATTCACATCAAACTGTTCAAGGAATGCGCTTTATACTGCCCGGAAAGGCCAGTGCATTTTCTGTAGCACCTGATGCATCGTACTGTGTTGCTGGCATTGAAGACAAAATATACCTTTGGCAAATAGCATCAGGAAATCTTTTAACCATAATTAATCGCCATTATCAAAAAGTGAATTTGTTGAAATTTACGTCGGATAGCCGTTTTTTTGTATCGGCCGCCGAGGATGGAATGGTCATGGTGTGGTCATTAGCAACAGTTGCAGCTAATGCGGAGGTAGAACTCGTTACACAGGCTATAGCCGGACAACATGATCCAGTTTATATATTTTCAGATCACTCACTACCAGTGTTAGATATGTGTGTAAGTAAGACAGGTTTGCATGGTCGATTATTTACAGTGTCCAGTGACAGAACTTGTAAAATATATGATTTAACATCTGGGGAAATGCTACTAAACTTAGTGTTTGATGAACCATTGTCATCTATTACTTTAGATGTACTAGAATTGAATGTGTTTGTTGGATCGGCTGAAGGTAAAATATTTCAATTTAGTTTAAAAAATCCTCAAAGAAATAGAGACGTTCTGGTGAATAGTAATGACAATAGTCAAATCTTTTCTGCTCACACCAAAGCGGTTACATGTTTATCAGTTTCACTCAATGGTGAAATTTTAATGTCAGGAGGTAATGATGAACAGGTCATATTGTGGCATATAAGAAGTAAACAGCCAGTGAGACTAATAAAACATAAAGGGCCAATAACTAATGCCTTCTTTTCTCATAATTATGCAGCCATTTATAATCAAGACTTTTCACCAATTGTTGTATTGCACAGCTTGGAAAGGACTTTGGAAAATAATAGTGACGAAATAAATGAAGTTGAGATTCTCATGAATAGAAAAAATAATTTTTGGCCACAATACAGTGATGGCAACATTGATGGTATTGCAACTAAGGATCTGGAACTTGAGGTACGACAAAATGAAGCAATGCTGAGAGAAGAATTGGAAAAAATTAAGCAAATAAATGCTAATCTGTATACATTGTCTGTACAAAAAGTTTTAAGTTCCGTTCCTATTCCAAATTCTAATACTTCCAAGAAGAAGAGAAAAAATAAAGTTCAATAAAGTATGATTTTGTAATATGCTAGTTTTCATTAATAACCTTTTATTAGGTATATATTTTTTTTTCTAATATAATTTACAGGTGTAATACTGTTATTAGTTCAATATTACTGTGCAAGTTTATTTACTAATTAAGAAATGAGGAAATTAGCTTAGCAAAGAAGAAAATTTTATATTATCTCCAACTTTGGTTAGTTAGACCTCATGTATACACAGACTAAACAATAATTTCTATATAACTATAAACTTAGAATAAAACAAAATGGACTTCATTGAATTAGTATTAATCATTTGTTTTGTCTTTTGTATACTGGTGTAGCCTATTAAAGTAGGCTGGTTACCAACTATTACATTCACACCACTGCTAATGAGCAGAAATCCAATTGTGATCAGTTTTTTTTTTGGTTTCATTCTGTTGACGGGTCTTTCGGTGCTTTAGTACATCGTTGGGCCTTCGTTAGGGTAAGCTCCTTGGTTGTGCAAAACCTTGAAAATTTGCCATAGAAAGTAGCTTTATGTAAAAAAAAAAACATAAATGAATATGATAAAATGAAATGAATATGATGAAATAAAAATGGTTTCGGAAGTACCTAACTTCCAAAGTAATGAGATAAAAAAAGTAAACAAACAGAAACAATCCGATTTGTATTCGTGATAATATTGTATAAGCCTTTTGACAAGAAAATAGCTTTCGAAAGTGATTAATATATCTTTTCAAATAATAAAACTTTGGAAATATGTACATTATCCTAAAGTGGACATTAATTAAATTAAAAGTTAACGAAATGTCGGATTGGGGATGGTGACGAGAACAAGAAATACGGCGTGCTTTCTTCTCTTCCTCTCTTTGAGTGAAAGGTGAGACGATAACAGGGTTTCAGCCCTCAGATCGTTGTTTCTAACGACGCGCGTTACTACGCGCATGGGTGTGGTTAGGTTAGGCCCTGGTTACTGGTAAGGTTATGAGCCTTAAACCAGAGGGGCGGACGTGTCTGGGGTGTGTGAAGCTCTCAGCTTCTCACAAACTTCGGCTTCTATGCGGCGATGGAAGTCTTCGCACTGCGAGGGGTTCGGAGTGAATTGTTTCTCCTGATAAGAGGCGAGGATTTCAGTCCTCGCTTTGGCGTCAAATGTTAATGCTCCGTCCACTTGAAGTAATGGGCGGACTGGTGGAGGTTTATTGAGCACAAGCTGGCACAGCTTCTTGAGTGAAGCCTGGTCCTCACTTGCATCGATGATGCGCTCCTGCGATTTGGCCTCAGCCATCGAAGCTAGCTCCCTCCGGACACGCTCGATCAGCGCGATGAGCTTGATGGCTGGGTCTCGAGTGCACTGCCATTCCCTGCGGGTCTTTCCTTTGACCGTGATGAGTCCGGCGAGCCTCCTGGGAAGGAGCGGCAGGATACTAGTGGTTACAGGAATGATATCCGCATGCTTGGCTTCTCGTATGCAGCCAGTGATGGTTGCCTCTAGCTCGTCGATTTTGGCGCCTGAGTCTGTGGATTCGTAGAAGTGATGGATTCTCTGGTCTACCAGGGCTGTGAACCGAGGCCAGAGAATACGTCCCACCGATGTATGGTAAAAGGACCGGATGATGATCCGACCTATATGCATCCTGGATGCCCTCATTAGCCCTCGTATTTCACTGACCGCGAAGAGCTCTGCAGGTCGGTAGATTGCGAATACTTGTCCCACTAAGGCGATGAGGTCAAACGTTGGTTTTTAGTAGGTTCTGGAAGGTGGACGTGTTGATGTCCGTTATTGGTTCGTGGACAATGTTCCTACGAACCGCAACCAAAAGCCCAGCCACCCAAATGCTTGGGTATTGTCCAGACGGAGCACTTGGTACCCCGGTAAGTTATTCTATCGGTAAGTTTGAGGTGTGTCTCGCAGACGAGAGCTATGTCTGCGCTCTGTGAGAATAGGAGAAATCGAAGGAGATGGAGCCGGTGTCTCAGGCCGGCGGCGTTCCAGTAAACAATCCGCAACGTATCCATCCTGGGTTAGGCATGTGAGAATTTTCATCAGCGACTGTACTGGGTCTTGACCTTCTTTCACGGCAACTATTGCCTTCTTGACAGTGTCAAGTATCCTCTCCAGTGTGATGCTTACTTTGGTTCCCTTTTGCGGGATCTGCGCCGAAGGTGCCAGGCTTGTCGGGGCTTTAGTTGAAGCCGAGGTTGGGTCGGATGCAGAGGGAACTGCTTCCCTGTGCTGGTTCCGGCCTCGCTTTCCCCTCTTCTTCTTTCGGCTGCTCCTTGCTTGAGGAGGATTGGCAGGCGCCCTAAGTGTAGGTGCTTGGGCGTCAGAATAAGAAATACTGATTGTGTACTTAATTATAAGAGAAGAAATGAGCATACGGGTCACTGATATTTCATTTGAAGGTACCCGTCGTACAGCAAGTATCGACATTCGACATGGAAATACCGCCAACGGAAGTTCATACTTCATTCCATATTTTGGTACCTAGTGCGTGGAAAAATGTTGCTCGAGAATCGTAATGTAGAAGAACGCCACATATTCAAATTGTGGGGATATGACCGTAGCCGTGTGAGATAATGAAAATGAAATTAAACTGAAGAAAGTGATATTTGAAGTGGAAAATGCATAAAGATGCAATATTTCTAAACGTAGTAATCTGACTACGCGTGGACTACACTCTCATTAAAGTCACAAGGGACTATAATTTGTTTCTTTTTATAAGTACAGGGGATCTGTGAGAGTATTCCGTTTATAGCTCTTTACTGTTTAAAATGTATAACAGGCATACTTACGGTATACATGTTTGATTTTATTACATTTGTAATAAATATTCAAATATAAATTACAATTGATACAACAAATGACAATTTTAAATATAAATTACTATACCATATTAAAAAATAATAATAAGCAAAAATATATTCAGGCAGTATGGATAAAGACTTTAGCCTGTAATCTGCGCGGGAGGAAAAAATATGTGTAAAACGTCACCTGCGTCATCGCATCGTTCGAGTTTGACTTGTATTTTAATTTTCAGTTTAAACACTCCCATCACACACATATTAAAATTTTATATATTTGCAACCTTCAATCTTCCATATTGAATGGCGAGAGTATAAAAATTATATTTTCAATTTGCCTAATATGTTTTTATGACGATTTATTTTTGAGGTGAGAATAAATTGTATTTTGAGCTCTAAAATAAACGTTACTATTCTTTTGCGTCATTATTGTTTGTATTTTTTGTTTATGATATTTTCAGAGACCAGGCGAAATGTCGAAGGCCGTGCTTATTCCAGAATGCAAAAAGGACATTGGAGGTGTGAAAGAAGAGATACGTGTTTCGCCAAGTAATAAAAAGGAGGGAGAAATAAGTTTATTTAGTAGACTGCTTCGCTTGGATACTCTGAGCAAAAGGAATAGTTTGGAGAGTCCGTCTGCTATAGAACCTCAAACAACTTACTATGCAGTTTATATACCCTGTGAAATTAAGAAAGGTCCAGATGAAGGTAAGAATTATATTATGATCACAAAAAGAAAAGAACATTTTTTTTTTCTGGATTAGGAATATTTTAAAATTATACTCTCCAATAATTAAACAAATTTCCTTGAACTAAGTATGGTAATAATTATAAAAAAAATATTCTTATCAATCTTTATCATCAATCTGATTATTTGAATCTAGGTCAAAGTTTTATATTGCTTTTGCAAATCTAATTTGCCCTCCAAAAGAAAGTACGTCATAATAATAGTATTTGGGATAGCATTTATTGCACAGGCAAAGTCAAAAAATTTTGTTGTTAAAATTTCTCTCCAATGTTACGAGGCAAAGATAATTAGTCTCGCCTCAAGTAAAAGTATGTTTTCAATATAAATATAACTAATATTTTCATGTGCTATAATCCAACAGAAACAATACATGTATATACAGACAAGACTGAAGCATTGGAGCTCTTCCGACGATACAAGTCGGCGAGATTCAAGGCTTTCAGGAACCACCAGGATGCTGTGTCCTTTGCACTCAGAGGAGCTGAACCTGTGGACACTCACGAAGGCAATGGGAACTGTGAGTTAAATAATTATAATCTATTTAGACAACATTTTTGTGACAATGACACATACATGCTTGTCCCTATCGGGAATCAAACCTCAGCCCCATTGAGTTGTCGCTATATGTTGGCATCTTTGCTAACCACTCAACCAACAGGGTGGTTAAATTAATTTATTTATGGCTTACTAGGTTTGAATTGTCATTTATTAATATTTATTTGTTTGAAACCATTGTTTTATTGAAAGCGTTATTATGTATATCAAAAGTATTCCATCCAGTGTTAATAAAGTGTTTTTAGTCCTTTGCCAACCAACATGGCGTTTCAATAGAAAACAAACCAAATTAATTTTAATATAAATGGTTTTTCAATTGACAACATTTTTGGTTTTAATGACTTTATAGTAATATTTTAAACAATCTGTACAACTATTATACTTCATCTTCACAAGTATGATATAGTAACAAGTAAGTAGTATAAAATAACATTAAATAAAACTAGTGATACTACTGACAAATATCTAACAAAAACATAATGGATAACACATTTCTTATAATACTCCATATAGAATAGAATACATAAAGATAAATATAGATAGGTAATAGAATAGTTGATCATAATCATTCAACTCTTAAGGAATGCATCACAGTAAAGAAAACAATAATCAATTGCATGTGACTCACCAGTTTATCATGAACCTATCATGCATTATATAAATATAAATCATGATACATAGTGAATGAGTGAATGATATATAATGAATGAAAAATATATCTATACACTTTATAACCCAACTATAATTCAATTTAGTGGAAATCAATAAGAAGTAGGAAGATATAAAAATATATGTAAATAATGCTGATTAAATTGTTATCACAAACTGTTTTCGAATTATTAGGTGTGGTATTACCTTAACATTTTAATATTTGTTTTATAATTTACAATAATTATTTCTCCTGATGAATATTAAACATTTTTTGGTTTTGATGTAATTACTTTCAATAACAAGCTATTTTTAGATCAAAATACATTTACAAACAAACAAACAAAGCAGTCGACTCATTACACAGACAAACTATTGATAGCCTAAGCCATCGTACTAAAGACTCAAGAGTCTGAGGGCAATGACCTGATGAGAATTTAAGATATTGGTCTGACCTGATTTCTGTTATCTTTGAATTGTATTGTATTGTTACATTAATCTCTTGTTGTGATATAAATATAATAAAAAACACTATGTTTACAGTTTAAGTGTATTGTATAATAACATTCTTTTATTGCCAGAAAATACATTCCATAAAATAGATTCTATACAATACATTTATAATCATTACAGCATAGCAGCTACCAAAACTACTCAAAAGAATAATAATCTACATAAATCAACTTCTAAAGATATTACTCATTAGAGAGACAATGTGATGTGAAAATTAAATAAACATATTGTAAAATTTAATAACATTAAGATGCCTTGAATTTACTAAGTAATATCAGTTTATATTAATAAAAATATATTGAACAAAAATGTTATATACAATTAATTAAATGAAACAAATTTATTTTATTTTAAACAACAAATGAGTTATACAATTTTATTCTATTTTGTATAATTGTTATTAATTTAATTCAATAAATAAATAAAAAAAGTAAATAAAACTGTTATTCTACAACTAAAAACATTATTTATGTTATATATTTATGTGACATCATCAATATTATAAAATCATCACAAATACTAATAATGTTAAAAATCATAAAAGATCAATAATAAGGTTTAACTATATAATTCATAAAATAATAAAATTAATTTAAATTATTCAGCAATAGGTGGGGAAAAGCCCTATCCATTCAGAGCCCCTTCCCCTCAAGATATGGTGTCGCTACGAAAAGCCATAGAAGCTGGAAATGTTACTGTGGTGAGGGACAGAGTGTGGGATAATCCTCGTTATTTAGTCAGCAGCGGGAGCACCCCTGCCATCCTTCAGGTGAGAACTGATTAAAGTTTATTATATTTTATATATGTCATATATATGTCATGCCATAGTAACGAAACCCCCTTACCATAGCAGAAATTATGCCTAGCATGTTAATAGAAAATTTAAGTAAAGCTAACATTGGTAACAGTTTATCTTCCCAACTCATGATACCAAACATAATGGGTGTAAAGTGAGTTTTGGAACTCTATTTGATCAGGAGTTCCCAACCACGGGACGCGCTTCCCTAGAGGGGGCAGAGATATGTGAACGGGGGGCGGAAAGCGTTTGCATTTTAGAAAGTAATTATAAATAAACATTCAATATTAACAATTAACATTACAATTACAATTTGGTGTTTAATCTACACGGCATAAAATATATGACATTAAATATCACATTACGTTATAAGTAAACATAATATTATTGCAAATTACGAGTTACGATGGTCTCAACTGAAAATAATACATTCTTGGCTCAATATGTAATAAGTGTAACTAAGTTACAAACTACGAGTTATTTGCTCAAAGTTGGAGACAAGACTGAATTAAATAAATGAAATTATAATTAAAATAATTACAGAAAAAATTACAGTTGGACAAGTAAAGGGGCTTAAAAATATGATTATGTAATCAGGGAGTCTCAACAAAAAAAGGTTGGGAAACCCTGATTAAGATGATGCAACATCCCTTTAAATTATATATTTTTTATATTTTATAAAAATTATATTGTTATAATTTTCGGTTATCATATTATTTTTAAATGTTAATATTGTAAATTAGGGTTGTCACGTTAAAGAATTCTTATTCCAGGAGGGATCCCGTTATAACGCGCTTCATGTAGCGGCGAAGGCTCTTAATGCGGATATATGCAACCTGATCCTCACCACAGTTGGCAACCCTGCCTTCGTACAAACCCTGTATGGGATGGATGCCGATCAAGACACTTGTAAAGTAAGATATTTAATAAAATTAGACAGACATTGTATTCAAAATATAAATAGACTTAAGATTTTTTTTTTAATATTTCAGTAAGAGGAAAATAAAATCATGAAGATTTTACTATCAAATTCAATGGAACTTTAGCAATTAAAAAAAAAATCATTTTATTATGAATAAGAAAGTAAAAAAACTTTGTACAATGCAGTACATATAAAATTAAAAATCTAAGTAATTCCGTACTTTTTTACAGGAATTTGCAACAATTCTACTAGACAGATACCTAAATACTCCAGATAAAGCAATGAACGAGACTCCCCTCCACTTCGCATCGAAGTTTGGAGGAGAAAAGGTGGTGGATGTACTGACATCCTTCCCACAGTGTAATAAACTCGCTAAGAATAAATATGGAGAATCTGCAAAAGATGTAAGTGATTTCTTTAATCTAGTAAAGATAAGTAAGACACATACTCATTTACCCTGTAGACATTTTTTAAAGAGATAAATTAAACCTTACCTTTTTTGAATGTGTAATTTTTTCCTGTGCTATATATTGTTTTTTTGGAACATAAATGTAAACATTATTTTTATACATATAATCTTAACCGTTTTTATACAAGTTTCACAATGAAATTTCAATTATTATCAATCATAAAGTTTTGTGTTTTGTTCCTTGTATGATAACTAGTAGAAATAACATTAACTTTTTCATAAAATTTCTAAAACAAAACATTTGTAGCTTTAATCATAATGACTGGGAAGAATAGAAAAAAATCTGCTATTATGAAAGGTCCACCTATACATTATGTATTATTTCGTTTTCAATATTGTACTATTCAATATTTAGAAAAAAATCTATTCTAGATTTATATCACAAAAGAAAATTACTTATATTAGGGTAAACTGACAGTCATTGGACAGTTAAGCAAATAATATACTTTGAATATTTTTTTTTCTTCGACTATTTCACTATCTTAGAAACTGTATAGATATTTTGAAACTAGATTAAATGAGCTACCATAAATATCATTTAAAAATCTTAACATATGTGAATAATTGTAAAATATCAGTATATTAAAAAATATGAACAAAAAACACAGTCATTGGACAAAATTTATAATTATTGGACAGTTGGTAACAATTATTGGACAGTCTTTGAATATAGCGAAATAATAGATAAACATGTAATAAAACATCAAAAGAACATTTTGTTTACTATTAATAGTTTAATTCTTTTTATTTTTTCTTTCTTAATCATAAAATATTCATTAACACCTAAAACTAAATACTAAAAATAAAAATAAACTTTAATCAGTCTTAATTATTGGATATCATGAAAAATTAAGGAAAAAAATATAGTTAAAGTAAAACTTTAGAAACATAACAACTTGAAGTTATTATTTTGAACTTTTTGGTCATCAAAGAAATTAAAGTAGATAGAAAAATAGCTAGAAACACATTAAAATTTTTGGAATTCTCTTTTTTGGTACATATCAAATAGCATCTTAGTCTCTTAGTCGATGGTTTTATTAGCTGGATCGTTAGCACATTCTTCCAAGCTTAAATCATCATCATCATTATTGCTCATGCACTGTAACGAAGGTGGCACACGATTTGGCCGCGGATTTTCCTCAATAAATTTGGATAAACTACATTGCAAATTTTCATTTTTTAAGGGAAAGTCCATCATCATTAACTTTTTAATCCAAAGTTTCAAGATATATTCTTCATCTGTTATTAAAACTGGTTGGGGTGTGAAGGAAGTCCTATGATCAGAATTTTTTAATTTAAAATGCAGAATCGTTTTTTCGAATATCATATTTTCTAGCAATTTCTCTTATCTTCGGGTTTTTAGTTTCTCGTATTTATTTGAGTGCTAAATTCATATTGTTTGGGTCATAATTTTTCTTCTTTCTATTTTTGAGACTCAAAATTGTAACCAAACAATTATTGGACACAATAAGTGACAGTTATTGAACGCTGTCCAATAACTGACAAAATAGTCCGTGAAATTTGAATTTGAAATTATAATTATAACGAATTTAAAGGCTATAAAATTAAAGTAAAAAAAACGTAGAAATTCTAATTTTTGAAAAAATATAGGTATTGGACATTGTCCAATAATAGTTTTTTTTTAAATTGTGGTGTACAATCACTGGACGGGTTAAAATACCTTCAAAATATAATATTTATAAGTTAAAAATCATTTTATCATGTAAATTATATCATATCCTATCAATCTCCAAACAGCCAAAACAATAACATTCTCCACTAAGAAAATATCGTAACAAAACACTTGACTCAACCTTATGAAAAAAATAATTTTTCAAGACAATTGTCCGTTTCCGTGATAGCCGCTAGGGAATAATTATTTTGACACTTTGTTACTGCCATCTGCTATAAGAGCTTTGAACTAATACAATGCTAAGTATTCATAGATTTTATCAATAACTATAGATGTCACTCTTTGCTTGTTGTTTTCTTATTTTTTGAAAAACAATAGCGACTGTCCAATAACTATCCAGTGTCCAACGACTGTCTGTTTACCCTATATAGTTATGTTTTTTACTTAATAGTGTTGTACTTGGTGTAACTTGAAGTTATTCTGTAGATAATCTGCAGTCGCTGTCCGTCCAGTCCGTCGGCGGCGCGCATCGCTGTGCTGCTAGCGGAGCGCTACTACGTGCCGGTACTACACACCGAGGACGGCAGCGGAGCACCCGCCATTGGACTGCCCTTCACACCCGCGGAGCACCCGGTAGGAACCAGTGTACACATATAGAAGTATAAATTAATAACGATATAATTGTTTAGACAAGTATTACTCCAACCGAACCAACGGGGATTGCCGACAGGGACAGGCGTCTATGTGGTGACCATAGATATCTGTACTTCTGGGTTGGGGCGTTTATTAAATATATTCTCATTATTTATAATGTGCATTTCTATGTATTGTATCATCTAATATCTTAACATAATCAAATAAATTGCTTACTTAGGGGTTAGATTAATGTGTGTAATATTATTATTATTAATAATAATATACTTTATTATAACATGTTTCACATAAAAAATACCAATGTTTTAATAAAAGCGGATTTCTCAACATTAACTATTAAGTAATATTGAGAAAAAAAAAACATCAATCATCTCACCAAAAAGATTCTTGATATTGAACTCGCTTGTGGTTCCTGAAAGCCGGTTTCTGAAACTGTTATAGTACTTATGGAATGCCATTATTGAATACCAGTGTCTGAATTACACTCTTATCAATCTTACAGGACCTGAATCCGGACCCCCTGTCCCCTCGGTACGAGATCCGTGCGTTCGCGGGTCCCATGGCTCCTCGCGCCGCCGATGGCTTCCGTCGTCGCTGGAAGACGCCGCCCAGGACCGGCTTCAGACTCACGGACGTCTCCAAGGGACTGGAACGAGTCGGCAGGTACCTTCTGCCTCTTTCCCGGGTACCACCCACCTTCCTCCTGAATGTGTCCCGGATACCGTTCTCCGACACCCCTCCTTCCTGAATATCTTCAGGGTACCTATTGTTAAGCTTGCATGACTGCCTGATACCTACCTCCGACATACTGATTTGTATAAGTAACTAATTCAGATCTGTGTTGAAAAACCATGTTGTTTTAAAGGGTTATTGGTTAAAGTTACACAAAACAAAATCGTGCATCACTATTTTTTCTTGGAGTGTAGTACATTAAGATTCATTACACTTTCATATGTATCCATTCTGTTGTATTAACAACTGTATTTTTTTTATAATTTCAGAAATTTAGCAGATGAAATGCATGTAGGGTGGAAAGAATACTGGGCGTTTTTGGACACCTTCACCGATTTGAGATCCAGTGAAGGACTGGAGCTGTTAGAGAATTATCTTAAAACGAAATATGAAACCGCCTGTTCCTTAGCATACAACGAGAGCTTGAACCGATCTCACGGCGACGAACTGTCCATCTCAAGAATCAGTTTAGGAAACCTGTCCCAGAACAGTCCAATAGACACAGTGTTAAGTCCAATATCAGAATTGTGTGTTGCGATGAAAACTTGTAAAATTACCGACGCAGCTAATAGCTTGCGAAAAACGGACAACGCCAGAAGACTATGGCCGACAAATAAAGTAGTTGCGAACGGGGACTCCCCTCCACAAACGAACCACACAGTCAGTCAATTACTTTGTATTGAAAGAACCTGCCAAGTTTTTGCCAAGAGGATAGCGGATGCCTTGATATTCTCTCTGACGGCTGAACCCGATGTCGCCGGGGAGTCCTTGAAGTCTGAAGCGAAACACTTACAACACACAATCAACACTTACATGGACGATGAAAGATTTCAGACTATCAACTTCGCGCTAATACACTCGCGGTTGGCACAATTAGTGGTGTTCAAGCTGAGACAGAAGACGAAAGAACTGGACGATATTAATAACCTTGTAGAATTTTTGGTTAAGTTACGATGTCCCAACGACGATATCTTTAGTTCTGACGACGAAAGAAAACCATTTTCATATAGAACAAATAGGGTGAAAAACAACCACGTCATAGACGCTCATGTGAGGTGTGCATCGAGCTTTATATGCGAGGAGTTAACAGAATCTGACATCACCAAAGGTCCGGCGGCTTCCGATACAGAGTGTATAGAAATTTGGGAGAAAGCCAGTAAATGCAGGTGCGATTGGAAAATAGAATCCTTCGATCGTAACAGTAAGAAGAATGCCTCATTTAGAAAGAACAGATCAATTTTGTCAACTAGTCCTAAGAGTGAGAGCTTCATTCGACGACTTTCATATGACCATGATATTGGTGAGAATAGTTTTTTTTTTATATTGTTAAAATTTGTTTTATTTAATCATTGTATAAATTAACTACGGAATATTATTGTATTTGAAAGTTATTTAACTATTTCTAGTTTTGTTTATTACCTAATTTACACTATTTGGTTCCGGGTTAAATTATGAACCATAAGAATAGTCGAAAGAAAATATAAAGAAACTTACTTGTTCTGAAAAATTATGACATTTTAACGCATCTGCTTTATAAAACGTCGTGCGTTAAGCTAGTGTTAGTGAGACAGACATATAGATAGATAAATATACATTTCTCAAATTTAATCTTTTCAGTATACCTATAATTCATAATGTATTTCATAGGTGATGGAAAACTCCATAACAATGAAACTGAGATGCCGATGAGTGTGAACTCTCCCGCCGGTGACAATCTTTATACCTTGGATGTGGCCAAGTGTGAGGTTGTCAGTGCTGAGGTCAGTTTATATTATTTTATTTACTTACTAAGAAAAATCTTATCACATATTAGATATTATTCTCTTTATTATCTTCAAACATATAACTAAAGGTCATAAAGGCAGAACAAGCTAACAAACAAACAAGCCAACTAACCTCCCAGGTACAAGTCCTGCTCCTGTTTATAAACTATAGTTATTATTCTCCTATTATTTAAAAAATAATAATTAACATAGCTAACATGTTAATACACAATTTAAAATGATTTGAGCATTCACAACTTCAAACATTTTTTTACTCAATGAGGGATATATTGTAAATTATTTTAACTAAGAAATCCATACAAACAGATATCGGACGATGAGTCGGTCGTGTCGTGTCAGTCGGACTCGGACGCGTATGAGACGGCCGAGCACGACTCCGACGACGATATGCACGACGCCAGCGACAGGGCTCTCACCGAACCGTTCATACACGGGTTAGTATATATTATAAATCTATTCTTATTAGAAACCTTTTAAATTTACATAAATTTTTTATTATTTTTGGTTTTTAAATTTTTTTACCTAGATAATTACAAATGTTTTAGAATTTTTTACATAATATTTTTTTGATTTCATTTCATACAGTGTCCTGGAATAAATGACTATAAAATATGGACTTAAATGGCAGCGATAGTGTTATTAGTATTGTATTCTTTTATGATATCTACATTATAGTAGATTTTTTCAGTATATTTAAAAAAAAAAATACATAAGCATTGTGTATTCTTATAGAAAATCACTATTATTTTCAGAGAGGAGCCAACAAAGATGGATAGGTTAGTGTTCGACGCGATATCGTCCTGCGACATCACGACCGATCAATATCCCAACGTATACCGCTGGAGACACAGCGTAGCGCTGTATCCACCCGCCGAGAGGGAGAGGTACTACTGTTGCAACTGTTAAAACATATTTACAAAACACTCGCCTAACAATTTTATCATTCCTTTTTTAATAAACCTTCAGCTTATATATAATATATCGTCAGCTATTTGTTACAATTTATACTAACTTATAATTTATTTACATAGCTGGCTAGCAATGACGAGTCTAGACGAGAGTGTGTCTTCGGTGTTGTCGTGGTGCGCGGGCGAGTCGCCCCGCGTGTGCCGCGCTCGGTGCAGCACGCCGCAGAAGGACAGGGATTTGAGAGAATTACGGGATTCACGGGATTCCCGGGATTCACATGCCGATAAGACTTTACCGCTGCAGGTGGGTGTTAGATAAGTTCGAGGTCGAAAATTTATTCATTAAATTCAGTAGGCGAAGTAGGACCAAAATCAATTTGAAGCACACCCTTTATTATTTACTTGTTTTTTCTTCTGTCCATATGTTTTAATGTTTGCAGTTAAACTATTCAACTTGTTAAAATATGTTTAATTATGGAAGGTTCTCCTGTAGACTAAACATTTTGACATTAGGATAATGGAACTTTAAAATACAACGGATAAGAATAGACATTTCATTTCAGGTTTCAAGTTGGTTGCGAGTGACCGGACCTAATTCTCCGAGATCTGCACTGGCGACTAAGAATGTCAGTCACAACGTTAGTTTCGGTTTTTAAGTTCATTCAACCCAACAGAACAGCTAAAATATTACTATTGTAGATTAAATATATTGTAATACAATGAAAAATAGAAGCTGTGACTTTTATAATACGAGAAGAATACCTTTTTATTAATAAATAATTATTTCATGATTAAACATTGTTAACTATTGTCATACCTAAAGGTTCAAATAAGAGTTACGAAATAAAAACATTATGGATATGAAAATTGAAGCAGTTATACATAAATAAGCTCAGAGCGGTCACTAAATTGTTTATTGTATTTTGTGATAATAATAGTAAATTTTATGCGTCTAACGTGAATATTAAATAAACGAATTTGCACAAGTAGTTCGCTAGTTTTTATATCTGTATTATTTTTTTCACATTTATTAAAGTTTTATTCAATTGATTTTTATTGATATATTGTTGCAAAATATTTTAACATAATTTTAATTAGAAATTGAATAGATATTATATTTTGCAACAAATATGAATCATCACAATACAAAATAATAATAATAGCAATGTTTTAAAGATATTAATGAAAACGATAATCTCAGTTAAGTTGTTTTATAAGTTTGAATATTATATGATTTAGTATTTTTTTAGCAATTCGATTATAGAAAATATTTTTCCTAAGAATAGGTTTGTTTTAATTGCATTTTAAACAGTACAATTCCAATCGTTACGGAAATAATGTTCATAATAGCATTTATTGTCTGTTTGTCGTTTGTTTTTTGATTCGTAACGTTATTTAATATTGCACTAATGTTAGAATGTTTGTACTTTTATAAAATGATAAATTGATGTAAATAAATGTATGTTTTATAATTCGGATAAACAATATTATAAATTATGACTGGTTAAACATTGTTTTATTTAGGATTCCCAAAACATTTCATCTTCTGTAGTTTTTGGGAGAGATATGTGGGAATCGTTGTCATATTCAGAGGGACTGTTGTAATTGTCTACATCTGCTGAAAAATCATCCCGATTATTTTCCACTTCGCTGAGTTCGTGTTCTTTAGACAATTCTAATTGCAAATCTACACTGGATACTTCTTTACCTGTATGGAAGAAAGGTTTTAGAGCACCCTCTAGGGACAGTTGTGGAGATGCACTACTAGATCTATTGACTGGGGATTCAAAATCTTTTGAACCACCTTTCTTCTTGGGACTAACTAAAATAGTCATTTGAGTAGATATTGGCTGTCCTTCTTCATCAGATATATATCTATTATCAACTGAACTCTCGACAACAAACAACATTCCTTGATTTTCTTTGGGAACAACTACATTATCACAAGCATTTTCAACTTCTACCATTAGTAAATTATTTTTATTATTATCAATTTCTTGATTTATTTCATGGTTATTTAAATTGTTTTTAATGTCTATATCATTATTTATTAAAGTAACCGTTGACTCATTTGTCTGTATAGTTACATTTGGTTTTGGAGAAGTCTTGATGATATTATCAAGTAATTCTTTTTTGTTTTGATTACTGTTTATAAAATTCGGACCCTTTTCGCTTTTTATTATAAGTACTGAATTATCTTTTCCAGTTTGAACATCTTTTACTATATTTTTGTTTTGTATGGTTCTTTGACCTTGATATAACTTTCTGAATTCCATCAAAGGTGTTTCTAAATAGTTAACCTCCTTTTTATTACTAAAAGGCTCTGGTATGGGTTTAACATTTTTGATAACAGAGTTCTTATTTGCAAAACGCAAATGACTGAAATTTAATTTCGCGGCGTATTCTTTGAAGTATTTATTAAAATCAATTTTCATTCCCTCCGACGACTCCTTTGGAAAGGGTATGGGCAGATTATTTTTAGTGGTTTTGATTTCATAATTTTCAAAAGTTTTATGGTTTACATCTGAAAAAATTAATCAATATTAAATAAGATATTTTAGCACCCGATATCTAAATTACTAAAATGATAAATAATTGCTTATCAATTTCCGTAATAATAATTCTAATAAGATGATGCTGGAACAGACAATCAATCACAACTTTTGGCATTGTAATAAGCGTCATATTTTTCACAAATATGTATATTATATTAAAATTATATAATCAGAATTAAAAAATACCTTATGATTATATCTTGCTAGTTCCAATATTTAGTAATATTTTAGGAAACAAAAATTAATAATTGATTTATTGTGTTTTTTACATTAATTGTATCTCACCTAAATTATCAAATTTTTCAATTAAGTTGCCTCTAACATGGCTTACATTCTCTCTCTCCTCCCTCAGCTCACTCTGTCTCTTTCTAAAGTCCTGATATGACTTTTCGACGGCTTCTGCTTCGATCTCCAGCTTCCTGAGCCTTCTTCTAGCTTCTCGAAGCATCGCATCCGAACTGGTGTCGTTGACTTTGACTTGTGGTGAATTTTGCTTTAGTATTTGGCTGTTAGTGTTAAGAAAAAAAAAATTATATAAAACAAAAATTCAAGTTCTTAATTGTAAAAAGTTTTCAAATTATTCTCTATCTTTTGATAGTTCACGTACACATTTATGTTTGTTCTTACATTGTTGAAGCTACCTAAACAATGTTACAAGTTGTTTACGTGGGTGATTCAACCTCTGCAGCTTTTGCTGAATAAAACTATATATATACATATACATACATACATGGTTATTTTTATTAGTTAACCACCTCTTGCAGGCAGCCTCTCACATCAACACAACATTTGTTCTACAACTTTTTACAAATCCTGATAAACAACACAAAAAAATCGAAACAAAAAATGTTTGCTCCCTCTTTTACTTATTACTCCGTATTTTGTAAAAAGTACTTAAGTAATAAATTTGCCACAACAAAATTGATTTGTTGTCTCTGAATTGGCATTATCTCTGAGCATCGGTATACGCCTAAACGTTGACCTTTTAAGTACTTCTGTAACTATATAACTTCAGTAACCTTAACCTTTGTAATTTCTCCTTAATTTCCCTCAAACACAATTTGGGACCTTTCTCCTCCCGCAATTTACCTTCCTCGGTGACAAAGTACTTATTCAGTCTTTGACTTATTTTACTGAAACCAATTAAAATAATTTATTTATTATTACTATTTTAAAGGTATAGAAGAAGTATATTGTTTATATATATTTATAATATAATTCAAGAAAAATAACTATAGCGTGAATTATATATACAAAGAAATCCCAGGCTTTTGACCTGTAATTTATCTCACCTTATATTTTGTTGACATGTTTCATCTGCTCGTGGGATGTTTGTGTCGTCAACATGGAAATTGCTAACAATATCTTTTGTGACGTCTGAAAGTAAACCTACAGTATTAATATACATAAATTAATAAAATTAAAGAGAAATTGTAACGATTAATAAATTGAAGAAGTATATTTATTTGAATTTTATAATATTGCTTATTTACAGATTAACACAGTAGCTATAATTTTGTTTGATAAAATGTCCTAATATATTTTTTATTATTATTTGTACGAGGGGAGGTCTAAAAGTTCACTGAAACTATTTTTCCTTTTCAATATATTCTCCCTTAACTCTAATACATTTTTCAGATCTCTCAAATAACTTGTTCATACCAACAAAAAAAAAAAATTCTCTTTGGTATCAAAATAGACCGAAATTGCAGACTTCACTTCTTCATCGTCATCAATTTTTTGTCCACGCAGCTCTTTCTTTATTTTTTAAAATAAATAATAGTTATTGTATGGCAAGTCTGGACTGTAGGGTGGGTGGTTCAATTGTTCGAAGCCGCATCGGTGAATGGCCGCCGTCACAACATGGCACGTGTGAACGGATGCGTTGTCGTACAGAAGGAGCAGAACTTTTGACAACTTTCTTCTTCTTTTTTCTTTGAAGGCTTCTTTCAATCTTTCCAAAAAGGAAGCGTAGTACTGTCCCGTTATAGTCACACCACGTTGTTTGTAATCGACCAGTAAAATGTCTTCTGTATCACAAAAGACAGTCGCCATGATCTTGCCAGCCGATTGTGTCACTTTGAACTTCTTTTGAGGTGTGTCTTTTTTATGCCACTGCATCGACTCAAGTTCATAATGATGAACCCAGGTTTTATCACCAGTGACGATTCGGGCCATAACTTCTTCCTTTCTCTCTCCACAGAGTTCTAAAAGCTAACGAGAACACTCGATAAGCTCATGTTTTGTGAGCGTTCTCGTGACCCTTCTTGCACTTCTAAGTGGCGTGAGCATGCTCGGAACCCTTCTTGCACTTCTTGCACTGACCTTAGTCATACCAAGATGATGATGTAGAATATTCAAAATACTTGTTTCGGTTACTCTATTCATTGATGCAAGCTACTTTTTCTTCAACCGGCCATCTTCCAATATATTTTTTTTAATTTTTCGACGATTTCCGGAATAGTGGTTTCAATTGGCCGTCCAGAGCGAGGGTCATCTTCAATCGACTCTCTTGCCAACAGCTCTTGAAAAATAATCTGAGTAGATTTTCCTTGCTTGGTTAGGAATTTATTAACGGCGCGGTGTTCAATTTTCTCCATACTGCCCAACTTCTTCCCGATTCAGTTATTTATAGGTCGATAACTCAAAATAAAAATACTATTAATGAGAAATAAATAATGTAAATATACTATTAATGAGATGTTCAACTAATGACCATCCGGACGAGTAAACCTACCCCCACCAACCCCTCCATTCCGCGAACTTTTTGACCTTCCGGCGTACATTACTTAAATTAGCTATAATTAGTTAAGTATAGTTTTTAGAAAAAAGGGTTCTCTATCTTTCGTAATAAGGATTAATTTGATGTAATTTTGCGCAATGAAAACTCCTTATTGGGGGCGAATCCTTCATTCAAACCGGAAAACAAAATGGCTTAGTAATTAAAAGTTAAGTACATATATTTTATTTCCTGTGTTTGTAATATTTCTAACGGAATTAAGTATGTAAGAAGAAGTAGTTACGTAGTGGGAGTGTTGTTCCTGAAGCACGACGCAACCACCATCTGTTGAAATAACATAATATTAGACCCAATGTAATATACAAAATATAGGATTAAAAATAAAAATGTTGGTTCATAAACTCCTTTAAAACTTATTTATAATGAATATCTGTAAATAATTTTTTATTTATAGCATTAAAACTACAAAAAAAAACAAGTCACGGACGGGATTGAACCCTAGACACGAAACACAAACAACAGCTCTATTACCGTGTGTCTGGTCCCGTGGGTCCTCCTCCTGCAGCGGAGCCCCGGGGACAGGACGACCTCGTGTCCGGGACCCCTCTGGAAGATAATATTATTGTATATTAGTTAACATATTATATACGTAATTTTAACATTAAATCTATAACATATATCATAGTTTATTTTTAGACATACAACTTAATAAATAGTATACGAGTGTATTTGTCATATATCTCACCTGTCTCCTTTATAGTAGTGGGACACTACGGGCGCAGTGTTAGGTCTGGACCGGTCGATCATAACTTGTCGAAGTTTATCCTTTTCGTTAAGTAACGCTTGTATGTACTCTCGTTGCTGAGGATTTGTTATATATTGTCTTGTATACAAATAAAATGTTTAAAATGTATCACAAATTAAATACCTGTCTCGCAAATTTCTTCAATCTGTCATTCTCTTGTCGTAGTGTATCTATATCCCTCCATCGTCCCCGTGTATCCCCAGGCGCCCCATCCTGAACGTCCCCAATTCGAAGCTGTCCATCCTGGATATATACCTTATCCATATCCAGTATTGCTTCATCTACGATATCCCCATTTTTAATATCCGCGGTATCATCCCTCATCACCCCTGTCTCCCCTACACTGGAGATAGTTGAGGGTCGCTCACTTGTTATATTGTTAACATCATCGAGATTTGACTGCAAATATATATCAATTATTTAGTAACTTTAAATATACAGGGATATTTGTAATAATTGACCACCTCTTGTCGGTGGCCTCTCTACATCAATCCTAACAACATTTGTTCCACGACTTTTTAAAATTAATAGTTTTTAAATTTTCAGTTTTCCCATACATAAATTATTGTTGCAGCTGAACTGGCATTAACTCTGAGCATAGGTATGGCGCCGGGCGTTGACCTTTTAAGTCCTTCTTACAAAATACAGAGTAATAAGTGAAAAAGGGTTCAAAAGTATATTTTGTTTCGTTTTTTTTTTGTGTTGTTTATCAGGACTTGTAAAAAATCGTAGAACAAATGTTGTTGGGATTGATGTAGAGCCTGCCTGGAAGAGGTGGCCAATTTATTACAAATAATCCTGTATATATACTATTTTTTAACACAATACATACCTGATTAAAATTAATATTATTCTGTTTCTTCAAATCATTTATCACTCGGTTAGTTTCCAGTTTATCCTTCTTACTACCAACATTTTCATTATTCATAAAACATTTAATCCCAAAATCGGTAACAGTATCCCCTTCTAATACACATTTGGGTTCAATTTTCGCTGCCTCTATATATTTTCTTAATATTGATAATTCAGTCTTTATAAAATTATACTGTGGTACTATAACATTTTCCACTGGTGTGTCGTTATTTTTAAGAGCTTCCATTTCCTTTCGTTCTTCGTGGATAAGATCTCTTTCTCTCTTCATTCTTGCTAAATGACCTTCCATCAAAACTAATTCTTCAGATATCTGGTTTCTCATATCTTCGCCACGCTTTTTGAGTGTTTGTTCAGCTTCTTCAAGTTGGATTTTGAGACTACTTTCCTGAAACAAATAACAAAACTTTCATAATATAAACAAAACTATTGAAGGGTCTTGGCTTTATTTTTATAGTGTTTAACATCAAATTATATAATCAACCCACATAGCACCTATAAATCAAACCGTCATCAAAGTTGTCGTAATGTACTGAAAGCTAGTGTTAATAGTATCAGTCAGATCGCCCTGTCTGGTGATGTTGTAATGCGAAACCCCCCGTCGCTCTTGCTGTGTAGCAGAGATAGGTCATGGTCGCCCGGTTACTTTGAACGTGATGCGCTCAATCTGGTGTCGGAGCGAGTGTAGCAAGAACTCCCCGTCGCTCTAGCTGTATAGGAGAAAGAGGCCATGGTCCCCCGATTACCTGGTGCGTGAGGCGCTCAGTCTGGTGTTTGAGCGAGTGTAGCAAGAACTCCCCGTCGCTCTAGCTGTATAGGAGAAAGAGGCCATGGTCCCCCGATTACCTCGTGCGTGAGGCGCTCAGTCTGGTGTCGGAGCGAGTGTAGCAAGAACTCCCCGTCGCTCTGGCTGTATAGGAGAAAGAGGCCATGGTCCCCCGATTACCTGGTGCGTGAGGCGCTCAGTCTGGTGTTTGAGCGAGTGTAGCAAGAACTCCCCGTCGCTCTAGCTGTATAGGAGAAAGAGGCCATGGTCCCCCGATTACCTGGTGCGTGAGGCGCTCAGTCTGGTGTTGGAGCGAGTGTAGCAAGAACTCCCCGTCGCTCTGGCTGTATAGGAGAAAGAGGCCATGGTCCCCCGATTACCTGGTGCGTGAGGCGCTCAGTCTGGTGTCGGAGCGAGTGTAGCAAGAACTCCCCGTCGCTCTGGCTGTATAGGAGAAAGAGGCCATGGTCCCCCGATTACCTGGTGCGTGAGGCGCTCAGTCTGGTGTCGGAGCGAGTGTAGCAAGAACTCCCCGTCGCTCTGGCTGTATAGGAGAAAGAGGCCATGGTCCCCCGATTACCTGGTGCGTGAGGCGCTCAGTCTGGTGTCGGAGCGAGTGTAGCAAGAACTCCCCGTCGCTCTGGCTGTATAGGAGAAAGAGGCCATGGTCCCCCGATTACCTGGTGCGTGAGGCGCTCAGTCTGGTGTTGGAGCGAGTGTAGCAAGAACTCCCCGTCGCTCTGGCTGTATAGGAGAAAGAGGCCATGGTCCCCCGATTACCTGGTGCGTGAGGCGCTCAGTCTGGTGTTGGAGCGAGTGTAGCAAGAACTCCCCGTCGCTCTGGCTGTATAGGAGAAAGAGGCCATGGTCCCCCGATTACCTGGTGCGTGAGGCGCTCAGTCTGGTGTCGGAGCGAGTGTAGCAAGAACTCCCCGTCGCTCTGGCTGTATAGGAGAAAGAGGCCATGGTCCCCCGATTACCTGGTGCGTGAGGCGCTCAGTCTGGTGTCGGAGCGAGTGTAGCAAGAACTCCCCGTCGCTCTGGCTGTATAGGAGAAAGAGGCCATGGTCCCCCGATTACCTGGTGCGTGAGGCGCTCAGTCTGGTGTTGGAGCGAGTGTAGCAAGAACTCCCCGTCGCTCTGGCTGTATAGGAGAAAGAGGCCATGGTCCCCCGATTACCTGGTGCGTGAGGCGCTCAGTCTGGTGTTGGAGCGAGTGTAGCAAGAACTCCCCGTCGCTCTAGCTGTATAGGAGAAAGAGGCCATGGTCCCCATATTACCTGGTGCGTGAGGCGCTCAGTCTGGTGTTGGAGCGAGTGTAGCAAGAACTCCCCGTCGCTCTAGCTGTATAGGAGAAAGAGGCCATGGTCCCCCGATTACCTCGTGCGTGAGGCGCTCAGTCTGGTGTCGGAGCGAGTGTAGCAAGAACTCCCCGTCGCTCTGGCTGTATAGGAGAAAGAGGCCATGGTCCCCCGATTACCTGGTGCGTGAGGCGCTCAGTCTGGTGTTGGAGCGAGTGTAGCAAGAACTCCCCGTCGCTCTGGCTGTATAGGAGAAAGAGGCCATGGTCCCCCGATTACCTGGTGCGTGAGGCGCTCAGTCTGGTGTCGGAGCGAGTGTAGCAAGAACTCCCCGTCGCTCTGGCTGTATAGGAGAAAGAGGCCATGGTCCCCCGATTACCTGGTGCGTGAGGCGCTCAGTCTGGTGTCGGAGCGAGTGTAGCAAGAACTCCCCGTCGCTCTGGCTGTATAGGAGAAAGAGGCCATGGTCCCCCGATTACCTGGTGCGTGAGGCGCTCAGTCTGGTGTCGGAGCGAGTGTAGCAAGAACTCCCCGTCGCTCTGGCTGTATAGGAGAAAGAGGCCATGGTCCCCCGATTACCTGGTGCGTGAGGCGCTCAGTCTGGTGTTGGAGCGAGTGTAGCAAGAACTCCCCGTCGCTCTGGCTGTATAGGAGAAAGAGGCCATGGTCCCCCGATTACCTGGTGCGTGAGGCGCTCAGTCTGGTGTCGGAGCGAGTGTAGCAAGAACTCCCCGTCGCTCTGGCTGTATAGGAGAAAGAGGCCATGGTCCCCCGATTACCTGGTGCGTGAGGCGCTCAGTCTGGTGTCGGAGCGAGTGTAGCAAGAACTCCCCGTCGCTCTGGCTGTATAGGAGAAAGAGGCCATGGTCCCCCGATTACCTGGTGCGTGAGGCGCTCAGTCTGGTGTTGGAGCGAGTGTAGCAAGAACTCCCCGTCGCTCTGGCTGTATAGGAGAAAGAGGCCATGGTCCCCCGATTACCTGGTGCGTGAGGCGCTCAGTCTGGTGTTGGAGCGAGTGTAGCAAGAACTCCCCGTCGCTCTGGCTGTATAGGAGAAAGAGGCCATGGTCCCCCGATTACCTGGTGCGTGAGGCGCTCAGTCTGGTGTCGGAGCGAGTGTAGCAAGAACTCCCCGTCGCTCTGGCTGTATAGGAGAAAGAGGCCATGGTCCCCCGATTACCTGGTGCGTGAGGCGCTCAGTCTGGTGTTGGAGCGAGTGTAGCAAGAACTCCCCGTCGCTCTGGCTGTATAGGAGAAAGAGGCCATGGTCCCCCGATTACCTGGTGCGTGAGGCGCTCAGTCTGGTGTTGGAGCGAGTGTAGCAAGAACTCCCCGTCGCTCTGGCTGTATAGGAGAAAGAGGCCATGGTCCCCCGATTACCTGGTGCGTGAGGCGCTCAGTCTGGTGTCGGAGCGAGTGTAGCAAGAACTCCCCGTCGCTCTGGCTGTATAGGAGAAAGAGGCCATGGTCCCCCGATTACCTGGTGCGTGAGGCGCTCAGTCTGGTGTCGGAGCGAGTGTAGCAAGAACTCCCCGTCGCTCTGGCTGTATAGGAGAAAGAGGCCATGGTCCCCCGATTACCTGGTGCGTGAGGCGCTCAGTCTGGTGTTGGAGCGAGTGTAGCAAGAACTCCCCGTCGCTCTGGCTGTATAGGAGAAAGAGGCCATGGTCCCCCGATTACCTGGTGCGTGAGGCGCTCAGTCTGGTGTTGGAGCGAGTGTAGCAAGAACTCCCCGTCGCTCTGGCTGTATAGGAGAAAGAGGCCATGGTCCCCCGATTACCTGGTGCGTGAGGCGCTCAGTCTGGTGTCGGAGCGAGTGTAGCAAGAACTCCCCGTCGCTCTGGCTGTATAGGAGAAAGAGGCCATGGTCCCCCGATTACCTGGTGCGTGAGGCGCTCAGTCTGGTGTTGGAGCGAGTGTAGCAAGAACTCCCCGTCGCTCTGGCTGTATAGGAGAAAGAGGCCATGGTCCCCCGATTACCTGGTGCGTGAGGCGCTCAGTCTGGTGTTGGAGCGAGTGTAGCAAGAACTCCCCGTCGCTCTGGCTGTATAGGAGAAAGAGGCCATGGTCCCCCGATTACCTGGTGCGTGAGGCGCTCAGTCTGGTGTCGGAGCGAGTGTAGCAAGAACTCCCCGTCGCTCTGGCTGTATAGGAGAAAGAGGCCATGGTCCCCCGATTACCTGGTGCGTGAGGCGCTCAGTCTGGTGTTGGAGCGAGTGTAGCAAGAACTCCCCGTCGCTCTGGCTGTATAGGAGAAAGAGGCCATGGTCCCCCGATTACCTGGTGCGTGAGGCGCTCAGTCTGGTGTTGGAGCGAGTGTAGCAAGAACTCCCCGTCGCTCTGGCTGTATAGGAGAAAGAGGCCATGGTCCCCCGATTACCTGGTGCGTGAGGCGCTCAGTCTGGTGTCGGAGCGAGTGTAGCAAGAACTCCCCGTCGCTCTGACTGTATAGGAGAAAGAGGCCATGGTCCCCCGATTACCTGGTGCGTGAGGCGCTCAGTCTGGTGTCGGAGCGAGTGTAGCAAGAACTCCCCGTCGCTCTGGCTGTATAGGAGAAAGAGGCCATGGTCCCCCGATTACCTGGTGCGTGAGGCGCTCAGTCTGGTGTTGGAGCGAGTGTAGCAAGAACTCCCCGTCGCTCTGGCTGTATAGGAGAAAGAGGCCATGGTCCCCCGATTACCTGGTGCGTGAGGCGCTCAGTCTGGTGTTGGAGCGAGTGTAGCAAGAACTCCCCGTCGCTCTGGCTGTATAGGAGAAAGAGGCCATGGTCCCCCGATTACCTGGTGCGTGAGGCGCTCAGTCTGGTGTCGGAGCGAGTGTAGCAAGAACTCCCCGTCGCTCTGGCTGTATAGGAGAAAGAGGCCATGGTCCCCCGATTACCTGGTGCGTGAGGCGCTCAGTCTGGTGTCGGAGCGAGTGTAGCAAGAACTCCCCGTCGCTCTGGCTGTATAGGAGAAAGAGGCCATGGTCCCCCGATTACCTGGTGCGTGAGGCGCTCAGTCTGGTGTCGGAGCGAGTGTAGCAAGAACTCCCCGTCGCTCTGGCTGTATAGGAGAAAGAGGCCATGGTCCCCCGATTACCTGGTGCGTGAGGCGCTCAGTCTGGTGTTGGAGCGAGTGTAGCAAGAACTCCCCGTCGCTCTGGCTGTATAGGAGAAAGAGGCCATGGTCCCCCGATTACCTGGTGCGTGAGGCGCTCAGTCTGGTGTTGGAGCGAGTGTAGCAAGAACTCCCCGTCGCTCTGGCTGTATAGGAGAAAGAGGCCATGGTCCCCCGATTACCTGGTGCGTGAGGCGCTCAGTCTGGTGTCGGAGCGAGTGTAGCAAGAACTCCCCGTCGCTCTGGCTGTATAGGAGAAAGAGGCCATGGTCCCCCGATTACCTGGTGCGTGAGGCGCTCAGTCTGGTGTTGGAGCGAGTGTAGCAAGAACTCCCCGTCGCTCTGGCTGTATAGGAGAAAGAGGCCATGGTCCCCCGATTACCTGGTGCGTGAGGCGCTCAGTCTGGTGTTGGAGCGAGTGTAGCAAGAACTCCCCGTCGTTCTGGCTGTATAGGAGAAAGAGGCCATCGTCCCCCGATTACCTGGTGCGTGAGGCGCTCAGTCTGCCGCCGCACGTCGGCCATGGCGGTCGCGAGGTGCGCGTGCTGGTCCCGCAGCGAACGGGCGAGGCCCCACAGAAAGCGTTTCTTTTGCTGAATCGCCTTTGATAGCTCCTCCTCGCGGGCTTTGAATGATTGTTCCATCTGTTTCGGTAATATAATTCAGATTAGAATATTCAATGATTTTGTAAAATAATTTATTAAAAAATTATAGTTATAAATATTAAAACTTTACAAAAATCTTCTAGTCCTTCGAGCCAGAATTACCTTCTCCCGATACTTTTGCAGTTGAAGTGCGTGATTTGCTATTGATTCTTTAACTTTCTTCTGTTGTTCTTCCTTTATCATTTTTACTTCTGCTTCATAAGCTGTCTCCACTTGTTGGAACATCTGAATAAAATTATTGCTAAAATAAGTAAATCTGGATTTATACCTTTCGTTTTTATATTAACAACGGTTTAGAACTATATTATTTATCGAGCATCACCATCTTAACGGTCTAAAGCAAACTCGAAGATATGCATTAAGAGCTTTTCATACAACCTAAACCAAAGTGCAATTAGGAAAAAAAATATTAAAGCAATACATACTTATGTATGTATGTGAGTATGTAACAGACATGTAAAAATAAAACGCGGTTAAAGACTTAACGTCTTTTTCGGTTTTTACGGTTCGGTAACCAAAGGGTAAAAACGGAACCCTATTACTAAGAGTTTGCTGTGCGTCTGTCTGTCTCTTGAACTGTGAGAGCTATGATTTATTTCTGTTTCTGCTATAACAACGAATACAAAAAATAAAATAAAATAAATACATATTTAAGAGGTCTCACACATGACTAATGTTTTTTTTTGCTTGTTTTTAATAATGGTAACCGGAACATGCTTGAAATAGTTACAGAATATTTAGTTATGTATACATTTTAAAAATAAATAATTAAATCAAAATAAATAATAATAATTTTTAATACTTTAAAAATAAATAATTCAATCAAAATAAAATGTATCCTTAAAGATTTATTTTATAGTGATTTAAACATACAACAATAGAGGTTTTTTGATGTTTTTTATATCTAATTGTATGGAACCCTTCGTACACGAGTTCAACTTGCACTTGGCAGGTTTTTAACATTTATAAAAAAAAATAAGAGACAAAAGCTAGAAACTTGTGTTATATTCAGCACCTCATCAATTAAAGTCTGCTCCAGCCCACTCACATTATTCATAAATGTTTCAACATTTACTTTCTTTACACTTGATCTCTTTGTCTGTAATAAAATGCAGTTGTTATTCTAAACTAAACTAACAAATTAAGAGATCTTCAGATTTTCATTCTATAATGATAATTGAGGCACAAATGTGAACTTTATGTCCAATGTCAATGGGTACATTATTGTAATTAATTAACACACACAAACATAATATTTTGTATTGTAATACAAATACCTTTAATTTACTAAATACCTTTTCCATCATAGCTTTCTTTCTTTTATATTTCTCCTTCAGTCTAGTGAATTTGTTCTGACAAGCTTTGCAGTACATAAAATGCTTGCACATGGAAATGTGCCTGTGAGAGCCATGTGTCTTATCACCCAGTGTGTCTGAGCTTTGGGTGATTGTACTTTGGTCAGATATGGGTTCTAAAAGTAAACGGTTTTCACTTATTAATTGTAAAACATGTTGTTTTAAAAAGAAAAAATAAAATAATATATTTTTTTTATAATATGCACCTATATTACACAGAACAATTCTAAAATATTACTTAAGAAGAGTTTTAATACCTTCTTCCTTCTGGTACATTGAAACACATTTAAGAATACACCACAATAAAGGCAGCTTCTCTCTTTTATATACTTTTAAAATGTTCAATGCATGCTCTGAACTACATTTCACTCCTGAAAATAAAAAATATCTAAATATATATTGCCAGTAAGCAGAATACTTTATATAGGTATTATCTTAAATAACTATTTGTTGGATTTTTTGATTAAACTGTTACAACATTAAAAAAAATGGCAAATTTTTCAACTACTTCATGATTTTGTTTTTTATTATAACAAAAACATTCAACTAAAAATCCTGTTATATAGAAATTAAAAACATAGAAACAAATAACAATTAAAATATATATATTGCAGTACAATAACCAAGTCACCTATATAATTAAGAATAGACCAAACATCGCCATCCTTAAATTGCAGACTAGACATTTTAGCTTCTGTGTCTAAGTTGAGAAGAGATTTTGTGAATTCAAACACCATGTTAGCTAATGGTATTTCCGATAAGAATACTGACAGAGTGTAGTTAAATTCCTGTATAGGAATAAAAACAGTATAATGACATCATCTATCAATTCAATCCAAACAAAAAATATATATAATTTTACATAATTAAGATGATTACCATCCCTAATAAATATTCAACAATCAATATATTTAATGCTTGAAGTGGAAGCTCTAATCGCTGGGTAAAGTGTTTTTGGCAGGCTGGTAGATCACCTAGAATTGTTAGTTTAGCGAGTTAACTTAAAATATAAACCAAATAAAATGAATTAACTTAAAATATAAAAAGGTACATTTATTTAAATATTATAGCAACCACATTCAAACGTTGGTTTACCTGTTTCAGCACTTTTTAAAACATTTACAATATGTCCCCGTACATATGCTCTTAAATCGTTAATAATTCCATTTTTCGCAAACAGTTCATACATAAACTTTTGAAAATTATCAGAGGTCTGACCCGTGCCCTGTATATCGAATTCTTCAACTGGAACAAAAGGATTTTCAGCTTCTTTAAAGTCCATTTTATTATTGTATTATTGTTTAGATTTTTGTACTTTTCTTATAACGATAATATTTTTTGTGTGCACTGATAATTTAAAAGTTCCGCAACAAATTTTCATATGACATATCTTTGTTGACATTTCCGGTTGCCATTGTTACCACACCCAACAGTCGACAATTATTATTAGTATTAAAATAACTCATTATTGTTATTTTTGTAGTATAATAATAACAGTCCTTAGAAATAGACTTTAATTAATTAATTAAGCAAATAACGTACTTTTATTTTCTTTATTTAAAAGCATATACGTTAAATACTATAGTATATAAGTGTACCTATAGTACATTTCTGTAAAGGACTGCTTTGAATTTAATGTTTAGATATTTCAACTGTCATCATATCAGTCCCTGTGGCGCAGAGGATAGCGCGTTGGACTTCTAATCCAAAGGTCGTGGGTTCGATCCCCACCAGGGATGCATACTTATTTTTTAGGTTTTTTTATTTGTCTTTTTTAATTATAATGATATATTTAATTTATTATATTAAAATAATTCGATATCGAAATTGTATTTTTGGTTATGTTTTGTGTCAAGTACTTTAGCATATTAATACCTTTTTCATTTTATCAATACATTTGGCTACGATTGAATTTTACATTAGCACAATAATTTCATCTATGAGGAATCATTGCTTCTGAATTATTGATGTTAGTTTAATTAAATGTACTTCTGAATTAATACTTTCAGGAAGTATTCATAGAAGGCAATTATTAACTTTTAAGCTATCGAGTTTCAAAATTGTTTTATCATAAAAAAAAACGGGAATTAACGCGCTAAGAAAAGGTATCACATAATATACTGGATTGCACTGGCCGGAGCAAGTTACTGACTAACCGTGAGTCGTGACTCGTGTCCAACCATGACTTGTGCGGGAAGTGTAAGGCATTTATTATACACTCATAGAAATATTACGAGATTTCTTATTATTATATTTGCTTAAAAATGCAATAATTTATGTTTCGAAAATAAATGTGAGAATAATTAATATATATTATAGTAATTAATATTTTTAGCTCGCTCCTACATGTACCTACCTATTCTTTTTAATTTAAGCAAACCATCGTTATGGGAGTCATGAAAGAAAATAGTTTCTTTATTACTGCAATCATTACTTCATTATTAAATGGTTTAATAGTGTATAGTAGTGGATAGGTGTTAAGAAAATGATATTTTATTTCATCAGGAATTGTTAGTTACGTATTGCGGAGTTTTAATTATATAATTTACAGGTAGGTATATAACTATATTACAAGCGCCAAAAAGTACATAATACATGTACCTAATAATGAGTAACATATTTGTAAATCTTAGATTTAGAAAGTAGGTTCTATATCAAGGAAGATCATTACTTATATCATTTAATTTACAAAATGTTTATTAAAAACATTTAATGAAAAATTATTATAACTAAACTACTGAACTATAGATACTTATCGAATCACTTACCTATTGTAGAGGTCAAATTTTATCTTTATTAAATGGTTAGGTATACAATATGTTACAGGTACAACTATATAAATATGAGTATGAGAAGTTACGGTTCGTAATTACCTTTATATACTTTCAAGTTTTACCTACCTACATTACTACTGCTTTTATTTTAGTTTAGGGTTATGTAATTAATTAGATTTATACGGAAAGATTTTATTTTTATATATTAAATAAGTACAAATAATTTAGATTTTAGATCAAATATTTGAACTCTGGCACGAAGCTTGTAATAATTCCTGGCGCAAATTGGCCTCAACTTAAGATTTAATTATTTAAATTTTGAAAACAGTAACTGAAATAAAAATTCTGACTATAGGAATGAGGAATAGAAATATAAATGTAAGCATTAGGTACAGGTAAAAATAAATACCAATATCCACTTGCTCTTTCTCAATTATTTAGAATCGGCCCTATAAGTCAATTCCTTCCACGATCTTTTGTCATCATCTTATTGCTGATATTTTTTCTGCCATTTTATTTTTCAAGTAGTGTCACCGTATCTTCAAGGGTCGCCTATTTGTCTTAGAACCATTCTCATTCATACTTAAAACGCTTCGCATTACCTACATCCCTAGTCCCTACCATTCATTCGCATTAACATGACCATACCACAACTACTGCTTCCGTTCTTTTCTATCACCGGTGCTGTAAATAATCAAACTACCTCTTACACAATTCTTTCTTTATCAAATTTTATTTATGTTCTTTGGGTATCATCATCATTTTTTATTCATCATATATTTCAACATGTATCTACCTGTTCAAAAAACACAACAGATCGTTTTTGTGTTTTAAATCCAGATATACCTACCTACACATTATATACAGGGTTATTTCAAGGAGCCTCTTGCAAGGAGCCTTTTTGCATCAATCCCAACAACCTTTGCTCTATGACTTTTTAAAATTAATAGTTTTTAAAATCTGAGTTGTCTCATACAAAATTTATTTGTTGTCTCTGAACTTCTCCGAGTGAACTTCGAGGGTTACCGAGCACTCCCTCCGGACATTAGACTCCTCATCACCCGTAAAAACGCCGCGATTAGAGCCCATGACCGATACCCGACAGATGACAACCGACGGAGGCTGCGCCGTCTTCAGAGGGAGTCAGAGATAGCGGCTGGGATAGGACGCTTGCGACGCTCTCTCCAACACACCAGGCATTCTGGCGGTTGCAGAGAGCGTTGAAGGCGGACACTGTCTCAGATATGCCTCCCTTGGTTGGACCTAACTCCGCCATCGCGTTTGACGACTCTGACAAAGCTGAGTGCTTAGCCGACAGTCTAGAGAGCCAGTGCCGTCTGTCTGCTCAATCCGTTGATCGCGATCATGTCGAAATAGTCGACAAATCGGTCAATATAATGTGTTCTCAGCCACCGGCCGGTCCGCCAATCGAGGAAACGAACCTAGACGAGGTGACGTCCATAGTTAGGGCGCTTCACGTCAAGAAATCGCCAGGTCCCGATAGGATCACTAACAAAGTGATAAAGCTTCTTCCGCCTCCTTTAATTTACCTATTGGTTACCATTTTTAACGCTCTACTGGCCGGTTGCTCGTTTCCGGCCCAGTGGAAAGAGGCCATAGTGATAGGGTTCCATAAGCCGGGCAAACCCCGGCATCTGCCTATTAGTTACCGTCCCATTAGTCTTCTTAGTTCCTTAGGGAAAGTATATGAGAGAATCATCCTCTGTAGACTTAGATCGGAAGTCGAGAGACTCAAAATCATCCCAAATGAGCAGTTCGGCTTTAGAGCCAACCATTCATGTTCTCATCAGGTGCAACGCCTCACGGAGCACATACTGATAGGGGCCACTGTGAGGGCCAAGAAGCATAGGACAGGAGCGCTCTTCCTCGATGTAGCTAAGGCGTTCGACAGGGTCTGGCACAATGGACTGGTGTACAAGTTATACCAGTTCAAGGTGTCGGACAGACTCGTACTCATCATACGGGACTACCTGACGAATCGCTCCTTTCGCTACAGAGTGGAAGGCGTCTTGTCAACCCCCCGCCCCATCAGGGCGGGTGTTCCCCAGGGTTCAGTTCTCTCGCCCATCCTCTATTCCATCTACGCTAGCGATATTCCTAGACCGCGATCTAAAGTGCACCTTGCCATGTACGCGGACGATACCGCGCTTTACACGTCCTCTAAGGATCACTGGGAGATATACCGACGTCTCCAATCCGCAGTCGACTCCCTCGAGAGTTGGCTGCGGAAATGGCGGATCGAGGTAAACCCTGAGAAGAGCGTTTCGGTGCTCTTCGAACGGGGCCCCCCAAGGATCCTCCCGCGAATCAAACTCTTTGATAAACCGATACCTTGGAAAGACGAGGCAAAATACCTAGGAGTAACGTTAGATAGAAAGTTAGTTTTCACTGCGCATATTAGGACCGTTCGTAGCAGAGCGGCCTACATATTAGGTCGTTTATATCCGCTGTTAGGCAAGCGGAGTAAAATGTCCCTTCGCAATAAGGTGACACTTTACAAAGCTTGTATACGTTCCGTCATGTCCTATGCGAGTCCCGCTTTTGCGCACGCTAATCTGAAACCCCTTCAGGTGATTCAGAACAGGTTTACACGGATTGCAACCGGGGCGCCGTGGTTCGTACGCAACATCGATCTCCATAGAGACTTGAACCTTCCGACCATCGCTCAGTATTTCAAGGGGCTTTCCCAAAAGTACTTTGAACGTGCTGAGCGACACCCGAACCCACTGGTGGCTGACGCCGCAGAGTATAGACCACGTAAGCCTACTTTAGTCAGAAAAAGAAGACCCAAGTCGGTACTCGTTGACCCCGACGACGCGTTCACAGTAGGTAATAACGTGTACGCGTAGGCATAATTGACACCACACAACATACAGACACACACCGTCTGTACCGGTATAGACGAGGTCCCAACTGAGTAAGTGCTCCGTTGCTCCGGCGTTCTGCCGTCGGAGGACGCTAGTGTCCAAATTTCCTTAGCTTCCCTCCTGACTAACGACGCCCCGAGCCGAGGTCCGTGTCTCAATCTGAGACGCCCTCGGGACGTCGTTCCCCATGGGGGCCCATCTGGCCCCCCCTTGTTAAGGGTGGGCCTCCAGACCCACCCGCTCCCCCGGTGACGCTGTAATAGCCAACAGGGCTAACAGCATAGACAGACAAAAAAAAAAAAAAAAAAAAAAAAAAAAAAAAAAAAAAAAAAAAAAAAAAAAAAAAATGTCTCTGAACTGGCATTAACTCTGAGCGTAGGTAAACTTTTAAAGTGGTTCTTACAAAATACAGAGGAATAAGTTAAAGAGGGAGTTAAAGTTTTTTTGTGTTGTTTATCAAGATTTGTAAAAGTTGTAGAATATCAACAACGGTCAATTAATTACATATAACCCGTATGAAACATGTTTAATATATTAGTAGCATTTAGGCTTAGTAATAATTTCATAACTGCAATCCATTATTGAACAATCCACTATCATCACAGATTAAGAACCAGTTACTAAATACTAATATCACAGGCCATAGCTATTAATATATATTTTTTATATTACATTAAATTGCGTTCTATATAAGAATTATATTGGACAGATAGAATTGATAGAAACTTAAGAACATTTGATTTTATATAGTTTTAAATATAATTAATCATTGAAATTATTTTAAGAATTTATCTGAGATATTTTATTTACAGAGTTTGCTATTAAAATATGGCATAATGATAATTGTCAAGTATGTCATCATCAGTCATAATGACTTAAATGTAAAATGTAATTTGTCAAGTGTAAATTGTAAACACTCATGTCAACACGATAAAATTTTGAATTAAAGTATTTTTTATAATATTCGTCAATATTTTAATAATCATAAAACATGAGACGACGAGCGGGTGTAGGTGCAATTCAAAAGCAGAGGCTTGAGCAAGAGAAATACAGAGAAAAGGGATCGGAAATTCAGGAAAACCAATTTCAGCAGATGTCAAAGCAATTAGATGTTTTTAGGGAAAACTTGGAAGAATTCGCTTCAAAGCACAAAAACGAGATTAAGAAGAATGCTCAGTTTAGACGACAGTTTCAGGAAATGTGTGCTGCTATTGGTGTAGATCCATTAGCTTCAGGCAAAGGATTCTGGTCAGTCTTAGGTATGTTACTATTTAATATTTACGAAATATTTTTTTTTATCCTCAATAATATGTTTGCTTTAGAATTATTGTTCGTGAGTAAAGAATAGGAATATATAAAAAATATGTACTATCCAAATTGGTATATGGTTTTAAAGATTAGAAATCAAATCCTATAAAATTTGCAATATCAATAGTTAAATATATTTAATGACAATAACAATTGTTTACCCTTGAATTTAAAGCATATTTTATTTTATGTTTGTAGGAATTGGTGACTTCTACTATGAGCTAGGTGTACAGATAGTGGAAGTTTGTCTTGCCACTAACTACAAGAATGGTGGACTGATAACCCTAGATGAACTGAGGACTCGGCTGATAGCTGCTAGGGGTAGAGCTAAGAAGCACCAGGATATTACTAATGAAGATCTGCTGGCAGCAGTGAAGAAACTTAAGATATTTGGCAATGGGTTATTTGACAAATTATGCTGTATTTTACTGTATTGTTATTATTAAATTCAAAAATTACTTATTTGGTTTAACATTGGTTAATAGACTAAATTTATTATATTGTATTTTCCTATTTTACCATAATGAAATTGCTGAAATTAATTTATAGATAAGTAGTGATTTAACATTCTCATTACAGGTTTACAGTAGTATCAATAGGAAAGGGTAAGTGGTTAGTACAATCTGTCCCCGGTGAGCTGAATCTGGATCAAACTTTGGTGCTTCAAAAAGCTAGTGGTTTGGGCACGGCTTGGGTGTCTACATCCATTCTTGTGAGCGATTTAGGGTACGTTTTTATATCCAATTGAGAAAAAAGTGCTTTAGAAGTTAGAAGTTTGGTATCAGCACACTTATAAAGAACCCAAATTTGGATTTGAACACAGTTTAACCCAAGCAAAAACTTTTCAAAAACATAATTATTACCTTATTAAAGTTCTTTTACCTATTAATAATGAATGTTACTACAAAAGTAATTTGCAGGCATCAACCAACAAGTCTGCCACTTATTGGTTTGCAAACAAGTTACATATCAGATTTATAATAATTGAACTATCAATACTAATTATCACAAATTTTAGTCATTCACAACACAGTCTTTTGCTTTTGGACTGTCATGTGATTATAACCTTTTTATTACCAGTTTTGTATTTTTTTTCAGTTGGAATGACTCTAGAGCTCAAAACGCTCTAAACCACATGGTAAAGGAGGGTCTAGCATGGGTGGATACCCAAGACTCTAAAGAGACTCTTTATTGGTTTCCGAGTATGTTCAATGAGTGTGTTACTGCATCATAATATAAACTTTTTTTGTGTAACAGTGTTCTTAAATATTTATTAAAAGATTTTATATAGACATTATATATAATTGAAAAGGAGCTACAAGATATTAAAATAATTATAAAACGATATATGTTAATAATTTTTATTAATAATTAAAATGGAAATATAACTAATGTTTTAATAAACTATTAACTAATATTGCACAATTAGAAACAATATTCTAATAAAATTCAACTTGTATCACTAAGACTTGGTGAACTAACGTAAGGTAGTTTTAGTTGCTGTCTTAATTCCCGGTTCTCCCTATTGAGTGCCTCAAGCTTCAGTTTTAATTTCTCTGTCATATCTATATAGGATTCTTTCCATCTGAAAAAATAATAATAACATTTTGGCACTTTTGTATTGACATTCTTCTGAGTTTTAATACTTTTAATCTGAGATAGTTTTAGTTTTTCTACTCAACAACAGATGTCACTTCACAAAATTAATTGAAATGAAACAATATTACTTCAATACGCGAATATAAACGAATCATCAATAACGCTCTGTTAGGTACATTTTAATTCACTGTTATCTTTCTTACTTTTTGTTTAATTCCATTTGATTTCCCAAATGTTTATTTAATTCCAGCAACTCATCCTCTTTAGTTGAAACCATTCTGCAAGAAATATATTATAATGCTTATAACATGTTATGTTGGATATGAAATAGGGATTAGTAGTTAGCAATCTTTAGCCGACAATATCTATACTTTGTATTTGTAAGAATATAAATATCATACATACTTTTGATTTAACTCCGACCTTGAAGACAACATTGATTGTAGGTTAGTTATCATTCCATGTGTATCATTTAAAGATTTTTGTAGATGATCAACTTGAAGTCTGAAATAAATTGTATTTTAGTGGATGTTTCAAAAATATATTATAATAGATTAAACATGTTTACTTAAGTTCTTCAATCTGTGTTTTCATGAGGTTTTCTTCCCAATCCCGTCGTTTTCGTTCTCTTGTATGTACATCCTGTATTCTTTGCAAATCCATTGCCAGGCATTGCTTCTCACAAACAAGTTGAATATTGCGTCGTTCTGAACATACCTTTAGTAAAATATAGATATTTGAATGTTTATAATGCCTTTGATTATGCTTATTTTGTCCGTGTTTTTAAATCAAGTAAATAAAGCTATGTATGGGTTGAAATTATTAGTTTATTTGACATAGGTTGATTATTTAATGTTAAAGCTCAATGTGGTATAGGGTTAAAAAATATATATTTTGTTTTACTAATAAGAGTTCCTCAAGGTCCTATATAAGATACAATTTCATTGACCACATTTAAATGTACTTTTCTGTGTAGATTAGTAAATATATCGTGACTAGGTAGAATAGTATAATACCAATTCCTGAAACATTGCTTCCAGACGTTGTTCAGCAAGAGCGAGCTTTGGATCCACACAGTTCAAATCATTTTGTTGTTGTTTTAAGTAATTGTCATTGCTCGCTTGTAATATTTTATTCTCTCTAAATGAAATAAAATATAATACGTTAGCATTGTTATAATTATCCCAAACATTTGTAATATAATTGTTCTTTTTTAAATATTTATAATACCTTAATGCTTTGTTTAATAACAGTCCCTTCTCAACTAACTCCGCGTCTAGATTTTTGATATGCTCAAGCATATCGGAAACTTTTTCATTATAAGTTTCTTTTAATTCATCTAATTCTTTTCTATAATTAGCTTCAGCTGTTCGTTGAACATTGGCTAGAATTTGCTTGAGAGTTGATAACTCTTCTGAAATAAATTGCCTAAAGCTCTTAATAAATATTTATTAAAATTATAAGACAATATAAACTTCAGGATATAATATTACCTGTCACTTCTGCAATTTTTTTGTATGCTTCATGTTTTTGAGATGAAACCAAATCAAACAGTTGTAATGCCTCTGCTACCTAAATAAAAACAATTTGAAAACTACATCTTAATTGCCTAAACTAGTCGTGGTATACATACATACTAAACCATATGGGATGCATATAATTTACATCAAATTATAGTGACTATTACAGAAAACTATGTCCTTGCAAGCAATGGCTAACAAGTAACAACCATAACACCTTAATAATATATATACTTTTTAATAGGTTTCACCGTTTTCGAGTTTCGATTTTTCAAAATTTTTATCTTGAGCTTTGGAGTTGTTCTATAATTCCTGTTATTTTTTAGCATACAGCAATAATAGAACACGAATCCAAAGTTTCATCAAAATTAGTTGAGATCTCTACTCAAGTACTTCATATACCTACCTATTCCTTGTATAAACTCTTAAAGCGTTGTGGCCTCGGCGCGAAGCAATTGTCTCGCTCGCTCTTTCAATAAATAACTTTTACGTATGTACATTTGATTTTTTTTTTGTTACAATATTACTTGAAAATATTTTGGATGTTTTGGAATAAAAAGAAAATGTAAGGTGGATGAAAATATAAGAAGAAATATTACCATACCATCTTTCTTTTACCTTTGATTTTGCTTCTGTTTCTCTTTTGATTTTATCCGTACATTCCTTCTGACATAATAATAACTGAGCTTTGATATCGTCATGACTCTTTTTCTCCGCTGATAAGTTTATTTTGTATTCATCCAGGCTTCTTTTTAGATTTTCTATTTCAGTTTCTAATTGTTTGCCTTTTTCTTTATATAAATTAACTTCCTTTTCCTTACTTCTAAATTCCGTTTCAAGGTGATTGTGCTCAGAGTGTATTTTTTTATATTTGGTTTCTATTTCTACATAATCTGATAGTGCAGTGTCTAGTTTTAGTTCTAAATCTCTCTTGTCGTTGGATTTCTTAAAACAAGTTACTTTATTAAATATAACAATTTCTCTTATATTATTGTCGATAATACCTACGTTATTAGGAGCGATTTCATTTGCATGGGGCCTTGTTAAAAAGCGCGCATTAATTTTTTTTTAACAGAATTTGTAAAGATATCTTAAGCTTTACCGTAATTACAGATCAAATAAAGTTTTTGTGCTTTTGTGGAAACATAAGATTGTTTGCTTTACAAAAAAAATACGCGACCTAACTGTTAACTCAGAATATAAATGATCACTACAATAATGTCATCCTTTAATTCCTTTTTTTTTAACGTCAGGAATCCTCATGGATACACACCTTCATCAAGGGGATGATGGAGGTGGTTATGTGAGACTCTTACTCACTAAACCTGACGGTTGCCGCCGCCGTCAAAATGGGACACCACGGGATCGCTTTCGCACTCAACGCGACCGACGTGATCCACGGAGAGGGCACCCCGCAACGAGAAGCACCCATCCCTTTTTCGCAGGCTTGATAGATTGTGGAGGGATCCCCTTCCCCCCACCCAAGCCTGCTGCCTCTGAAGCGGGCCGAGACCCTCTTCTAGCTGGACTCAGTCTCATAATCGAACCGGTTGGACAGACCGACTCGACCATTGACCGTGTCCAGCTCCGCCGCCGGTTATCTCTCCGAGAGGAGACCACCGGTCAGACCCCCTAGAAGAGCACACTCCCATAAGACCCAGTGATGCACAGACAGCCTCACTGCAACACACTGGAGTCGAACGTGAGTCCGCTCACGTAGGGGGCCCAACGTCGAACCCGACAGGTCTTTACCGCCGGCCACGGTGATCAGCCGTGACCAGCAAGAAAAAGGCATAAGTCCAGACTAACCATCACCAAGCGCAACCGTGGCGTCGCACTCAGCAACGATTAATCCAAGCAACGTCTCGGACCGTCTCCCCACCAAGTACCTTCTCTAAAGTGCTTGGTGGAAAGAGATCCAGACCCTAACCGCCGCAGACAGCCTCTCCCTCAGTAAGAAAGCGACCGCCGCGGACCCCCCCCCCCACACAGCCACGGAACCACTCCACAGTCCACTCTGCTATCAGAGAAGTACCAGGAGCAATTCCGCAGCCGACCCCGGCAAAGAGGGCCTGCGCCCTCCCACCCTCAACGCCCAGGCCAACTTTCCAACGCGATCAAACGATGGAAAGAGGCCCGAGCCCCCCCCGCGGGCAGGCCACCCCGAAAGGTTACCTGCCCTGGCCAGCCATGGACCGGGCACAAACCCCCATGACCGACCCCCACCGCGCCGGGTGTTAGCCAACGAGAGAACCCGAAGGTTCTCAGTAACCGTTGTTGTCCAGGGAGCACCACGAGGAGGTTCCCGGCGTTCGCCCCCCATCCTTTAATTCCTCCGTTAATTCCTATCGATTGTTATAGGCAAGCAAACAAATAAATAGTCAAAAATTTAACTACCTACTACTGTTTATGGTTCCCTATTCCTACATAATACGTAGCAAATACCTACCTACTATACAATCAATATTTAATGTACATAAGAGGCCTTGTTACAAATATGTATAGATAAATTCGATAGTATAATAAATAATTGATTCCATACTTGGTGCCCTCTTCTGTCGTCATAGTTTTGGTAAGTTTTTAATTCAATATCCAAAGCATCAATAGTTTTCTGAGATGTCTGCCAAAGTACATGTAAAGAATCGCGCTCCTAAAAATATATATTTCATTTATAATGACGAACCACAATTAAGAAAAGTCTAAAATATTTTTGTTATATTAATTATGTTAGGTACAGTTCAAATAAATAATGATATTTAAAATAGAAGTCTAGATAATAAAATGAAGTTACCTTAATAAGTAAATTGACTTGCTTTTTTAACTCTTCAAGCTCTTGGCTCTGGTCGTTATAAAGAGCTTGTTGAGCGAATTGCAGCTTCTCTTTCAATAGCCCTCCAACTTGCTGAGATAGTTTTTGATTATCAGCTATTAAAGTTTTTATCTCTTGTTCGACTATTGTTTGATTTTGCTGTATTTATAATTAAAAAATATTTGAAAACATGAAATAATATTACGGGCATCATTGTAGTTAAAAAGTGTTTTACTCTGTGAAATTCCACCTCGGTTTGGAGTGCGTCTAAATTTGAATTATTCATTTCATCCATAATAAATAAAGAAAAAAATTATAAAACTAATGTTTTTCATATGTTTCAATACATTTTATGATGAAAAGTTTCATTGCTTACATTTCGCGCGTCTGTATGTTTAATTCGTTGCTAAGAAACGATACGTTTCGTTTCATTCCATTTATTAATTTGTATACTAGCATTGAATACTTCAAAAAAGACATAAAACTTTTAATATTCTTTAAAAGACACAAATAATAGTAATAAATTTATTAAAATACAAAATGATTTCAGATATTGTTTCTATCACAGCATTTTAGTAAAAATATTTCATTTCGTATTTCGCACTACCTCTTCTACCATAAAACTTTGACAGATCGATATTTGCGAAATTGCGATGTATGTTTTGGCTTTCCGATCTTAAATCTTTATAGGTACATATTAAAGAAAAATGTAGATACAATACGTACAGTTAAACACATTTAGTTTAAAAGACGTAATAACTCATTATGACAAGGTGAGGTATAAAAACCAATAGCACTTACAATGATAGCTATAATGACCGGTATTTCAATTTGCAACAATAATCTTGCTTATTTTTTTAAGCCTTTATATTGATATAAGAGATGACCAGTGGCCGTTAGTGTATGATGAAAGATATAATGTGTCTTTTTGTGGCTTTGAAAAGTTTCATGTATTTGATGCAAAGAAGTGGCGTAACATAGTACAGGTAAGTGTATTTATCTGTTAATTCAATGATAAACAAACTTAATTTTCTTTATTTTACAATATTAACGTTTTCAGTACCTCATACAATCCAACTTCATTAAACCTGAATGTCTTGTAAAACCAGTTGAGGCAAAAGAAAGTGATCTATTAGTGGTGCATACAAAAAAATACCTGAAATCCTTAAAAGTAAGTTATATTTTTAGTTATCGATTAGCTTTAAAAGCATGTAACTCCAAATTTTAGATTAGAAAGTTCTTGAATATACCATATCTAAATGTATATACCTACTAACAGTACTATACAGTATAGAGTTATTAGCAAATTAGTTACACACAAATAATATAATATTATTATTTTGTTATTTCAGTGGAGTGGCAAAGTGGCGATGATTGCCGAGGTGCCCATAGTGGCTTTTGTGCCGAACATGCTTGTGCAGAGAGCATATTTGAAGCCAATGAGGTAATTAAATAATAATAATTATTCTAAAGCTTGCAAGAATAACAAAAGTATTTTTGTAATGTGTTATATTTTTTATTATTACAAACTCTTTAGTATAACTTTATCATAAACAATTCTAGACTCCAAACTGGAGGTTCAGTCTTGGCAGGTAAGTTAGCTCTGGAACGAGGCTGGGCTATCAATATAGGGGGTGGGTTCCACCATTGTAGTGCTGCCAAGGGTGGAGGGTTTTGTGCTTATGCTGATATTACACTGCTTATAAGAAATTTGGTGATGCATAGGGGTGTACAGAACACTATGATTGTGGATTTAGATGCACATCAGGTGGGTTGTTTGTGGTTTTTAAATTTTGTACTGCAATATGTAATGTATTATGTTAGTCCTAGTTTATATCTTAATACAGTAAAATTAATAATAACCATACATGATACTTATTATACCTGGTTCTTTTCACATAAATCTTTATCCAGGGCAACGGCTACGAGCGTGATTTTCTAGGTGTTCCAGAGGTGTACATAATGGATATGTACAACAAACACATCTATCCGAAAGATGAGGAGGCCAAGAGAGCCATCAGACGTAAAATTGAGCTTGGGAATAAAGTTGAGGATCTGGAATATATGATCAAGTTACGGAAGTAAGAACTGTTTTAACATTTTGATATGCATGATATGATAAGCCAGGATAATGAAAAAAGACTTATTAATTTTATAATCATCATTAATTACTATTATATTTTGATATATTTTATAAGACTTTTATTCAAAAATTAAAACAAATGGCAAATATTATGCATATAAAATTTATATAAACTTAACATTGCTATATATATGTTTATAGACATTTTCAAATACTTTTTACTTTGGTTTATGTTCATGTGAAATTGATCTAACAGTAATTTAGGATGCACTAGCAATTAAATTGAATAGCAATTAATTTGGGTAATATTTACTTCCAGAAATTTGAAGGCAGCTTTGACGGAATTTAGGCCAGATATATTAGTATACAATGCTGGCACTGATGTGTTGGACCTGGACCCGCTCGGACATATGCGGATTAGTGAAGTAGTCAGTATTGGGTCTGATAAAATACTAATATATGAAATATAATTACATATATGAATCATGTAGTTAATAATGTGTTGCCATTTCTAACCAAATGGTGAAGTTGCTACTTGCAAGTTGCAGCAAGCTAGCTATTTTTTATATATTTATCAGCTAATATATATTTTTGTACCAGGGCATTATAAAACGGGACGAATTCGTCTTCGAAATGTGCAAGGAACGAAACATTCCTGTAGTAATGCTCACAAGTGGAGGATATTTAAGAAGAACTGCCAGAATTATAGCAGATTCCATTATGAATCTTAAGAATAAAGGTCTAATTGGATGTACCCCAAAAAAACAACAGGTTAAGTATTAAAAAAATACCTTAATATGTTTGTAGTAGAGTTTCGTTTCATTTGCCTTAATATTGCATTTTAATTACTTGATAAAAAAAATAATTTATAATAACCAAAACCACAAAAAATGAAGTGCAGATGTAATTCAATTCTCGTATTGGGGGGAAGGCCTTCGGAATAGCAGGTTCGATTTTGATCGAGTTTTTTCTATGTACTTAATAATATCATGATTTGCTAAATGTTATAAAACGACGGTAAAAACAAATTACTTTTTTTTAAATTGTTTTGTATAATTATTTTCTTAATTTTATTTGACAACTTGTGTTTTTGGTATTTACGATATTGTTGTTTTGATATATTTTTCTTTTGAGATTTAAAGTTTTATATAAAAAAATATCAAAGATATTTATAACTAAATAAGTATTTAAATTATTGAATATTTTAGAGTGCCAAAAATGTATTTAAAAGTATCTTACTATGGTCTAATGACTTCTCTTGCTTAGATACTTATATCGTGTGATACTTAATTAAAAAATAAGCCAAAACTATTATATATCAGGGAGTTTTCTGTCTGCAATAATTTTGTATTCACGAGCGCCGCTACTGGCTATTTTTTTGAATACCACAAACTGGAAGTAGGTACGTCATGAATAAAAGTCAACTAAATTATAATGTCAACTCATAAACTCACATAATCTACAATGTTTTTCGAGAAGTCTGTCTTTTTTTCACACGCACACTAATACAGGCTACAGTTACTTTGCATAAAAGTTTTAAATGCGCTCGTGATATTTTAGTTACAAAATTAGATCTCAAATGCGACTTTAGATATCTAGGTTTTAAATTAAATGTTTAGATCCTGAATATTGTGATATTGATAGGAATCTAATTCCAATAAAACTATTTATTTTTCTTCTAATTCGTTGTTTTATTAATTTCAATGTGCAAAAACAAATTGAATAACTTTTTATAAAAGGTAAGCCCACACGTACAGTAATAACATTTGAAAATAATTTTAAATAGCAAACCTGAACAAGTTTAATTTACATAACAGTGAATAAAAGAAAAGAAAATTAAAAAAAAAGATAAATATCTAGAATGAAAAGCGTAGAAAAAAAAAACAATTATCTAGTAGTAGTATTGAATTGCGAGTAGTATTCATCGGTAGGTATATTGTTATACACTACGTGTTTGAAGTATTTCTCTTTCTCTTTCTGCTGTAGAGCTAAAAGCTGATTCTCCTCCATCAGTTGGCGGGCTATTTCTCTGAAAGTAACAAGTTCACATCATCACCCAATTTTGACAGGTTTTGTGATTTACAGAATCGAAGAAATAGATTAAACTCAACATACCTCCTCTTTCTTTGATCTTCTATATCCTGTCTCGCTACCTCTCTCTCGATGGATTTGGCAAGCGCTTGCCATTCTGCGTCCATCTTCTCTTCAGCTTCGCGCTTTGCCTGTATAGGTGGTTTTGCCTTACTTCGATGATATGAACTTTATAGGGTATTTACCAGGGTATTGTCTCTAAGGACTTAATTAGCGACCACACTTTATTAAAAAGAAAGACGGAAATGTCAAAACCATAGTCAAATTATGATAATCATAATTCGTTCTGACAAAATGGTTGTATTAGAAAACTTTGATGACTTTTTGGTGTAGTGGTTAGTGGCTCTGACTGCTGTGGGTTCGATTCCTACACATAACCCTTCTTTGCTTAATCCGCAGACTGTGGCTCCGTGTCTGGGTGTACTTTGTATCCGTTATTCATATTTTTGTCAAGCACCCGGCGATAATACAACCTCTAAAGCTAATGACACTGTCCTTAAAAAAAATACGAGGGCATACTATTTCTATCCGCTTAGGACAAACTTAACGAACGATTCGGCACAATAATTTGAATACAAATTAATCAGTAATTCCTAAATATACCTTAGCAGCAGCCATTTGGTCTTTTTGTGCGGCGTAGAACTTCTTCAATTCTGCCTGATTCATACCTTTATACATGAAACCTATTGCCCTGAAAAATAAAACGACAACCACGCGTTTTTAGATTTTTTGTAAATAGTTTTATATAGAAACCAAGATCAAATCCTTGTTATTTTATGTATTGGTATCGTAGTCTAACACCCTTAACACAAGCAAATAAGCTGCTTACTTAGGGATTCGATCAATGTGTAATTAGTCCAGTGATGTGATATTATTATTATTAATGTCATACAAATCCTACCTACCTATTCTTTCCCAACGCGCTCTTGGCAACATCTGGGTTTTCAGTGAGCATGTCAGAAGTGAGATTGTTGTACATTTCAGCTGCGTTGTCGGCTTCTTCTTGTTCTTTCATTATCTGCTCTAGTTGCTTTTTTTCAGCTGCCTGGAATAAATAAAATAGTAGCCAGTTGTCACACCTGTTATACAAGTACTTGTAGGTACTACTATTATATTGAGGAAAGATATGATTATCTGATTGAAAACGATAAACTCGGAAACTGTTAAATTAATTAGAATTTTTATTATTATTTTTAATACAATAAAAAAGAAAATGGAACATATTTGTGAATCGTGTCGAAAGAATTATTGTTGTCAAGCTCCTTTAAGGCTTTAGTTTGTGTTATTTTACAATAAATATGAGTACCGACATGTAATTTTGCCAGTCCACTAGAGAGTGGAGGATTATGTATTAGAGGTAATATTTGAAGAAATTTGGTTTTCTTTATATTTGTTTTTATTAGTTCGAATAAATTTTAGCAACAGAAAGAAGAACCAAGGAACCGCCAAATACGAATGTTACCAAAGCGTGTAAGACGTAGTGTCCAAACTTCCAGGTAATGAAGAGCCTATGTGTCAATTTAGAGATACTCATTTATTTTTATAACTACTTTTTACTTTATATATAAGATACATATATCCACATTGGAAAAAATATCAACTATCTAAAATATCCAGAATCTTCTTCTAAGAATTAAAAAAAAACTAAAAAGGAAACCTGTCTCTAGAAGTTAGTTGTCTTTCGATATTAAAATTAAAAAAAAAACTAAAGTGTTGATAGCTAAGAAAAGTAATCAATATTATACCAACGCCTCGTTGTATCTCAAGTTGGCTTGTCCCAGACGGTAGCGGCACTCACGTTCCAGCTTGTCCAGCTCTGCCGTGCGAGCGTCTCTTGCTTTAATAGCCATCTACAGCATTTATATTAATTAAAAAATCTAACCTAGATAAACATCTAAACTTGATATAATTATATTTAACTATTCTGCCCCAAGATTTAGATTGCAAGCCTAACTTAAGATCCATTTATTTATATGCAATATAAATAAATGGATCTTAAGTTAGGCTTTAAGTTAAAAATATCAAAGGATAGAATGCCACCAAACATTTGAAACAAGTAAGGTAAAGAATAATATAATTAAGAAATAATATAGTAGTGGTAGAGCTGTTATAGTTTTTGTTAGAGTTGTACCTGTACCAGTTTTTGACTAGGGCTCGTATAAAAGCGTGCTCGAGCGGGAAAATATATAAAATAGGCATAACGTAGCTATAATAGTTTTCCTCCTGAGAGACAGAATCATAAGTATGTAATCTCTCCTTATTCCTTAAAGTTTATCATCAGGTATAGTCTATGTGTTTCCGTTTCGTCTTCATACTATTGGGTACTTACATCTACTTATAAATACTTTTTTGGCAAAACAGTTACCATATAGGCAGCCTCGGCTTTATTCCTCTCCTCTTCGGCTGCTTTTCGCTCCTGTACCTGCTGTTCAAGCCAAGCGTTCTTTTGCGCAGCCATTATCTTCTTCCGCTCCTCGTATTCTAGGTCTTCACCTTCGAACCTTTTGCATTGGAATAGAGTTTATGTTTAGTACTAAATTTGGATTCGGAATATATGCAAAAGTGATTAAAACAATAAAGAAATGGTGAATGTAGTCATGTGACATTTTCAGCAGTAATGAAGACATTTGTATAAATATCCTACGTTTGTAATATCAATTTCTACAAAAATTAGGTTATTCTAACTTCTGCGCACTAGACATGCCAACAGGTTCCCCATCAGAAGCCCTTGGTGGTAGCTGCATCTTGAGTACGTCAGGGTCATTTAAGTCAAACTCGCGACTATCCTCCTTGCGCTGGTATTTCTGACGGAATTCGTCTATCTCCATGCCGATACGACGACGTTCCTGTATGAGATAAAATTACAAATAATATTTGAGTGAAAAACCTTCATACAAACATGTGGTAGAGTGTATCTCTAGGTTGCACCACAACCAGGTACCACCCTCTCACAAATGATCATTGCAAAGTAGCTATGATAGCAAAATTTCTTACAATGAATGAGAGGATCAGAAGCCTAAATACTCTCTCTTCTCACCCTATCCTAGTAGCATTCATCTCGCCGGTTTCATCTAAAATATCCTCAACTAACTATTTTACTAGCTCGTCAACTTGTTTAGTGATATAAAACACATATTAGTTATTGTATAACGCATGAGGGCAAATTAATTGCTTAATACGGTTTTTTTTTATTTTGTACTAATCGATAAGTTTCTACATAAACAATCAAGTCGATAAACTGATAAGTTGACCCGGGTAATAAAGAGAAGAATATATTACTTCTTTTTCCCTTGCTTCAAGCACAACAGCTAGATTGCTGTCTTTTATCATCTGCTTCGCGAATGCCAGGTTTTTCCGTTCTTGTTCATCTTGTTCTGCCCGTTTCTCTGCGACCTGACGCTCTAGGAACGGTAAGTCAACCTGGAATGTAAAGGAATAAATACAGAAAATGTAACATTCTTATTGAAATAAGATAACCTCACTGGTGAAGTTTTCAGTCATAGGTAATTGAGTAATTAAAAAAAAATAAACAAATAAATACAAAATATATAAATAAATATATGTGAACTTGATTTAATTTCAATAAATTAGTCAATTTAACGGACACCAATTTTCCTATTCCTAGCATTAAATATCCGTGATTTCCTCTCCAGCTCGCATTGCCTTCTCCTCTCTCTGTTCTGCGCTTCCTTACGATCTTGCGCGTTTGCTATTTGCATTTTCAACATCTTCACAACTTCCAAAGAGCCTTCCCAACGAAGTAAAAGATACGAAATAAATAATATATACTTAAACTGAATGATTTAACAATGTCTTTTGTCATGGTAACGTACGAGTTGAGTACATGTAATTTCTCGTGACTATGAATATCAAGTTTTTTTTTTTGTTTCTATAGGATCCTTTTTACTGTATTCATAAACAAAATACATGTCTATTAATATATGTAGAGTTCTAAACAGTTTTATATAAATAGAAGTTTTATATAAATATATTGTAAATCAGCTGTATTATGTAATATGAAAATAAATACAATAAATCAATCAAATTATTTCTTTGTTATTAAAAATCTACTAAATAAAAGACTTTTTTCAGTTATAGCAACACCGAAAACGCAATGTGCGTCGTTACGTCTACTATCGGCGTATCGTAATAGTACGGGCGCGAACACGGCAATCGGCATCGGTATTATAGCTTCGGCCTTCGTCACTCGCAGACACTCGTTCGACGCATAACACTGCGAGATTTATAAACGTAAACAAGATCGTATTGAGTGAATTATAAGTAATTATTAAAGTGATTAATAAAAATTGAGGTGTTATGTGAATATGACAAGTGTTTTAAAAAAATCTAGAGGAACAAAGGGTAAATCTGAATCCATGCAAGAAGATCTACCTTCTAGATGGACCGCGTCCAGGGGATTGAGAGAAGATACCGGGAAACTGATCAAATATATTGATGACAGTATTATTGGCAAAGGAAACTCTTTTTGTGGACCTTTTGGAAGGAGAAAAGGTATTTTTATTTTACATTTTAATTACAATAATCGTTATCTTAAATTTGATGGAAATAATTAATAAATCAAATGTTTGTAATAATAAATGTTTGCAAATGGAACAATAAATAGACAAAATAGCTTGTATATGTTTTGACATAAGTTTCAAGAAGTTTTTACATAAATATCAATATATATATATAACTTTGTGGTAGTGTTTATTTAAAAATTATCATTTTTTAACCAGCTGCACGTAGTGTGGTGTAAATATTAAATGTTATTGTTAAATACGGGTGCTTTGCGGAAGCGTGTCGCTAATGTATCGAGGTCTCTTGAATACCGCTCTAGCGTTGATGTCATTTTGCACCCATTTATCAATTCTATTTATACTGTTTGAAAAACATATGTTAAAATAAAAAATACATAATTTTATTCATTTCCTTTTCCTCTCCCTTTTTTATCAATTTTTTAAATTGAATGTTTATTTATTAAACAAGGATAGGTCTTTTTATTAACTCTATATTTTTTTTAATAATAATACTAATTTGTTAATCATATTTGTTAAAGGTGTATAAGTATAAATAAATTAATTCTAGTATTCTAATTCTGCATTATTATATTTGCTTTTTCCGAATATTAACAAAAAAGCTGTCCTAGATTCATTTAAATAGTCCTGAAACATGCAACCATATAAGGATATGTTATATGCTCAGTGTGTACATAAAATATATTAGGGTTGACAAAAAAGTTTATATTAAAAAAAACAATATCTTTATTATTGTGATAAGATAAATTCATATTTAGACTTCATCGTCTAAAGGTAGGATGCAATATCCTACTAAGATAATAATGAATACAAGATTTAAGTCAACCTCAATAGCTTACACGAGAGTCACATTTTGATCCGGCTGTTTATTTAGAACCAGGTTGTATATATTAAAAAAAACCTAAATATATTGGGTAACCGGAAATTCATTATTATTTTAATTAAAGAATTTAATTGAAGTCATGACTAATACTACATATAATTTATTCTTTTGTATTTTGTTTAGTAAATTAATTGAAATTTGATTTATACCTAAAAACATATATATAGTATGGTAGAACAAAAAGCCACATATAGTGTTAGATTACTAATGTTTTTATCTAGGTTTCTATATTGTACGAATTATCGTTATTGACAGCCCTACTAATAGCATGGACATGAGTTATGTGTTTGTTTGTTGGCGTCAATTCGCTAATACTATAAAACAACGGCAAACATTACGTCGGCCTTCACGCAATTTGGTGATCGATTATAATAGACAATAAAACTAGTGTCGCTTAGAAATTAAAACAGTTTTAAATTATTGTATTAATTTCATACAATTATTATACATAGAGTAGGGGAGCCAGACGTAAAAGTGTCTATCGAAAAAATAGGAAGCTAATGATCGGTCTCTCTTTTTAACATGTGAGATTAGACAAATATATGGGTCCTTCATCTTCGCTCTTTTATTATTTGTTAGACACTCGCAATCACAGGCTTGCCTATGGCTTTCCAACTGTATGTTTAATGACTCTATGATTATTTCTAAACATATTTTGACAACGTGTGTCATATAAACTTTTGTTTTTTTTTTATTATCTGTTTTTTTAACGCAAATGTTTACTCATATAAAGACAGAGGTTTCTTTAAGAAAGGGTAGGCAGTAATAAGTAATTATTTAGTAACACGGTAAATTCACGCTGTCCATTCCAGTTGTTGAGGTTTTTTTCCTTATTATTACAAGAAAAAACTCGGGTGAAAGGCATGCATAAGAACAGGTTCTATCGTCCGGGAACCTGGCACAATAAAGGGTAAAACGATTATCACCCTTATCATTAAGAAATAACTATTAAAATCCTGTAATATATTTCCTCATGAACATCGGTTAATATATCATGGAGATATTATTTTTTTGGTTGTTATTTTTGTTGATAGATTTCTCCAAACTTCTCCATCGTTTTAATAATAGTGAATTGAATTTGAATTGTAGTATAAGATTGAAAAAGAAAGAGACAACAAATAAGAAAGTAAATATTAAACAATTAGTGCTTTTTTATTGTTTAAAGGTGACTTTTGTCTGTAACATGGCATATGTTTACTGCTTCTATGTTTATACAATATACGAAACTTCAAAGTCATACGACTTCCTAGCGAATGGTCTGAGTAAACAATGATTAAATCTAGCAGAACTACTAAACATTACTAACTGTATTAGGTACTTTGTGATAGAATAGAAAAGTATAAAATTAACAACAAAAATATCTTGTTTTACTTTTAGAAACATAAAAATTCATTCATTATAATAAAACTTATATTACCCGTTTAATAATACTTAACAGTGAAATAAATTTATAAAGCAAATCAGTCTAACGTTATTCTAATTAAAATATAGATAAGAACTTTTGACATTTCAACTACATATTAACTTATCATACAAACATACCTTTTAACCCACTGCCCTTTAAAATAAATGATAAAATCATAAACAAGATCTAGTAGTTTTCATATAATTACATATCTTGTATTTTCTATCTATGGTTGTATTTGTTACAGAACTGTTGTATGTATTTTTCAAATTAATACTGTAGCATTTTTATCTACAGTCATATTTTTTATTGACCGGTAATTAGCTTTGAAATATGTTATTTAATCTATAACCTCCTGTTTTTTATATTAGGGAATTTCTAAATTGAAATATAATAATATTGTAACCAATAAAAGGAGACATTAAACATAAATTTGAATATATATTAAAGGTAGTAAACGCATTACCGACAGCTGTTATTAACTCAGAGAACAGATTATCGTATTTGCATGAAAATTAATCTTCGGGCATTCGCGCCATTTTCCTGTCAGCCATTTAAGGTTGATGCATATGTTTATTTAAATTATGCAATCGTGCATCATTATTGTGCTTAAAAAGATATGAGTACAATAAAAATTTAAATAACATATAAACACGTAGTTTTGTTTTATTGTTTGTTTGTAGTTTAGTGCTTTTAATGCTACCATGACGGCATTTTCGTATTAGGAGAACATGATGCAGGAAGCTGATTGAAGATAAAAAGAAATAGACACACTGTATGTTATCGTTATCAGGTTTACCCTTGCATATTTTCACCCCTTATATATATATATATATATATATATATATATATTATATATATGTTATATAATGATAAGGTACATTAGACACGTGTGTAGCGAGTCGCTGAGGTGTCACAGCCATAGAATTAATATACGTCTTTATGGTCACAGCCATTAGCGTCTGTGTCTTTTTTACAAATATATATTACACTTAATATCCAATTATTATGTGTTTGAACATATAAGGACTAGTTTTTTTTGCATAAAAATATAAGTATTATTTCCAGAATATATAGGCATACATTGCACTTATAAAACGTCAATCCCGAGTTGCACGGTTCCTGAGTGTACGTTAATGGAGAAGAACCGCCAAGAATCTCCATAATACAATAACCAGTAATAAGTATTATATTATAATAATGAGCGTTAATTATGATGTTAAATGCTTATTATATAAAATGTATAAAACTGTAATAATTAAGCAAACAAAATTATTATAAACAGATTTTTGTTTCAACTTGCTTATTAGACTTTAATAATAATTGACCCATTTAAAAGGTCGATGAACTATGCGATACTGTGGAAAATTATGAACTAATTAAACTAAATCGGTAGTAGATCTTATGGTGAATTAAATAAAAATTAAAGATAAAGCCAGTCCAAAATGGATGTTTAAAGAAAACATACTATTTATAACTGGCATATGGATAGTAATAGTAACAGTAATTAGGTAATATGTATATAAATACATAAATATTATATAAAATAAATAATATAATAAAAAAATAAATATTATATAGGTATATAATAAAATATGAGATCAAGTCTAGATATTAAAGTTAAATGAACTAGTATGTAAATAATACTATTTGTGCGCTATATAAGATTTATTATTGCTAATACATAATAAATATATTATTTCCTACTGTGTTTGAAAGTATTTTTTATCTCCATCGAGATACCTACCATAATAAGCTGTTAATACTAACCGATTTAATTATACATTTTCAAATGGTGAGTCTTTAAAATCAACTTTTTAAATTCCAATGGACAGCTAATGAAAGGTCATTGACCTTATTCGTATGGTTAAAAAGGGAGGCTGGGTGGGAAAGATTTGTGGGAAACAATCGAATTTTCCAAAAATACAATTTAATATATTTTATAAAATTAATTCTATCTTCGCTATACGTTGACATTGAAAAAGGACCTAACCCTTACGTAGGTATTCTATGTGGCTATGAGACAATATCATAGCAGTCCACATTATTATTGAAGTCATACTTGCCTAGAATTATTGCTAATTATTACCTTCTCCGGCTTATGAATTAATATTTCTTATTGAATTTAACTCTTCAATTGTTATAAATGTGTCTAAAAACTAATTTTAATAGCAAGAATCTATTTCATATTACATTTTATTTCGCTTTTATTATTGTAAACGAAAAAAAGTACGCTTATAGAAGTTAATAAATTAAATAATTGAGCATTTGACTGGTTATTTATTGTCTTAGAAAAAAAACTCAATGTATGCGTTTATATGAAAGACCTTGGTATATGTTTATCAATGATTTTTAATTCAATTAAAGTAGCATTATCACTTTGTTTTATTAACATACGACATCTGGATAAGAGTGAGATAGAGATAAATGAAACGTGATGATATTAATTTAATATTAAAATGATAAATAGTAATAATTACATTTGTTATGAAAAGGCTTTTGTGTAATGAGAAACTAGAATGGGTGTAATTTTTGGTTCATCATATTGCTATAACTGTATGATATATAATAATAATATCATTTTATTGCCAGAAAATACATTTTATACACATAGATTGAATGCCATCAATGTTAAACACATTACTAATTTAATTATACAAATTGATTAAACTGAAATAAACGTACTACAAAATTTAATTACATGATGAATTTTGATAATTATCAATGATGATCAACTTAAAGATATCCACGTGTTTTCTCCTGAATAATTTTTATTGTCTCGGTATTGAACTCGGGATTTTTAACTTTAAAGACATTGCCAGCATTAAACTAGAGGGTCTTTAAATAATAAATAATGTGGTTACAATATCTTAATTCACGTTTAAATAAAATTTAATATTTACAATTTAATTATTTAAAATATTATAGGTATGTTTCATTTTGTTATGTTTGTAATAAATGTACCTATATAAGATACAGATTATATAAAGATATATGTATATGAAAATCCTTAACAAACAAATATTCATTCCTTTTTGTTTCATTACAGGTAAGATAAGGACTGCACAAATAGTAACACCGGGTAATTAGGTAATTACTGGAACTAAGTCTAGACTACCTACAACTACACTAACTACACTAATAAAAAATAACTGTATTTTATAATAACTTTGACAATATTTTTAGAAGCGATAAAATGAATTCGACGTAAATAATGAAATTTTATAAAGTAAACAAGTGTCCTTGGACTAATAACATGTACTATTGCGTTGGACCTTGGACTATATAATGTATAGTATTTACTTAGAATGGTGGGTTGTAACATGTTGTCACGCCTTTATGTCTGCTATCAATCGAAAACTAGATCCGAACGTGTAAAACCCGCTTAATGTTATTGACATCCTATGAATAATATAATTATAAAACTATTTATTTTGTGTTATGGTCTGATACCAAGAGATGAAGGTATGTATGTGTTATTAACGGATTTAACACATACATATGTGAAACAATATATGTGTGTGTATACGTGTGCATGAGTGTGTATATACGTGTACCTATATGAACATTCGTGATATAGATTATAAGTACGTACCAAGTTAGATTATTTTTTAATAATAATAATTCTTCATTATATTTAATTGGTGAGTGGTTTCTTTGAACTAAATGAGCGAATGGAATTATTTTTACCTTCAGTTAATTACATTATGTTTGTCAAGTAGAGCAAAGGTTGACGGACGGACTATTTGGCTCATGTAATTCTAAAAACATTGGTATCGGGTGTAACTAACCTTTATATGTTTTCACTAGAATACATAGTTAATTCACTGATATGATTAAACTGTTACTTGGATTTTTTATTACATATGTTACTAAATATGGTCCAGCAAAATATTTTAAATAGTTTGGTTCTAACACCATCAAAAATAATATAAACAATGATTTATATATAAATAATTAAAAACTACTGTCTCACCTATAGGTTTGTTTGTATATTCTACAAGTGCAATTTATGTTTAAAAATATAAGTTTATTTAAATTTGAATACAATTTAACTGGAGCCATTGCGGCGATAAAATCTTTGAAAACCTATTTAAAATACTACCAAAAAGATATTCATATGATTCAATGTAGGTCAGGTAAGTCTTTATGAAAATAAGTTTTGTTAGTGAAAGGTCATTGACATATCATCTTTACGTGGGAATTATCTCTTCTTTCAGCGGCATGTCTTTGATGCTAGGCGTGATCTACATTACATGCGACTTTTTCCCCTTTTGTTTAATCTATTTGTTTTGACAGTGTTATACTACAATAAGCAATTTTTTTATATATATTTTTTATTTTATTGAAAATACGAAATGATTTTTGATATTATACTGGTCAGTTAATAATCATTAATAATAAAGGAAATTTCTAATAATAATAATTATTTGTATTTTATTATTATGAAATACAATGTTTTTTTTATTCTGTGTTTACTTTAGCATTTTATATTCTGTCATTGACCGCTGGCGTGTGTACTAAGCTTATATAACTAGTAACGCCCTTTTATACACTAGGCAGGATACGAATAAGGGCATCAACCTCACAATTGGTTGTGTTATTAGAAAATATAGACAGGGTTGTCATTATGATGAAGATTTATAACAGGCATCCTACACACAAAATACATTTGTTTCATCTATAGTTAAAATCTAATAAAATAATTTAGTTAAGTAGCTATAATAATAATAATAATATGACTGGACAAATTAACCAAATTGCTTTAGTCCCTAAGTACGTAAACTAAATTTTGTGTTAACAGACTTAGTGAACGATACAAAAACCTACGTAAAAATATCGTTTTAAATACCGCCAATATATTTAACAAACGACCTAAGCCAGAAATAGAGACATCTATGCTCATTACATACATGCCTGTCCCTGTCGGGAATCGAATCCGAGCTTCCTTTTGGTCCGCTATACGTTAGGCGCCTGCACTAACGACTCTACCAACGCGACTGGGCGATATTTGTATTAAATTATAAATGTAGGATCATGTGTTAATAACGTAAAACAAAAAAAAAATTAAACCAAAAGATGTTTGTACCAACCCTGACATGTTTAGTTTTAGTGACAATGACACCCAATATGATCGTCCATTTTAATTACGCTTTTTTTTTGTTGGCAAAATTGCAAGTTATTAATAGTGCTGACAGCGAGACAGTTTGACGCCGAAAGTTTAACGAACCTATTGTATGATAAATTATTTTTTGTATTATTCTGTCAATGCTATTGACGTCAGCTTTGCCATTTAAAAAAAAGTCTGTCACAAGTATACATTTACAACCACAGATAAATAATTTTGTTTCTTTCATTTGATCATAATATAATTATTAAACATATGTTCAGATAGACACATTTTAGGGAAGCTATGTATACTAATTTAAAAAAAAAATGTTTTAATCTTAAAATAATCCTTCCACAGACCACAATGCTGTTACACGCTTGTGTGTGTTTTTTAATTATGTTAGTTTATTGTTTCGATTGACTCATATTTACTCTTTTGTAGATTTAAAGAACGTACCTAAATTGTTGTTTTAAATAGTGGTTTTCTTTTAAATCATTAAAATAAAACAATTTCATTAATAAATAGCTTAAAGAATATATACAGTATATTTGTTTGAAACATTTGGTAACATGAAAGTAGTATTTTATATAGAAAGTATTTATTTCTAAATTGCAGATACATATATGTATAAGTTACTTTTTTTTAACATCACTGTTATAAGATACCTGGGCTCAAAAATAACTAAACTGATCATAAAGAATTTACAATATTATTTCTACTCCGACGTTATATTAATGACATCAAGGAAACAAAAAACATTTATTATTTATTTTCCTAAGGAAACAACCAGGATTTATGACGCAAATAATATCAAAGAATGTCTCAGACTTATCTGAAGATGAGATAAAATAAATCTCTAAAAACAATTCCAATGTCATTCAGGTTATCCTTACCATCTGTTAACGTCATATCAACATTATATACTTCACACTTGTTTGTTTTACTTTTATTAAACTGTCTGATATGTTACAAATATCTCTAAAATGCACAAAAATGCACCTAAAACTGTACCTACGTGTATTTTAAAAAGGTTATTGTATTTAACAGGATATACTACTCCAATGAATGGTATTATAAATGATACTACTCCAATGAAAGGTTTTATAAAGAACCTGAATGTAGCCGGATAAATTTAACATAAAGCCTATTATTTTGGGAACTTGATTAAATTCTTTTAGTAGCTACAAAAGTAGTACTACAAAAAATTTAATAATTGTTAACAATGACAAATTAATTTCCATAAAACGTGTCCTTTTACTTCTGATGACTTTGAATCTATTCTCCAGATAATTTGACAAATTATTTAAAAGGTATTCTAAAAATGTTGTCAATTATTTTGGAGCTAGAAATAAAATTTCAATGAAGAAAATTTAAGTTACTTGTAGAATTTTACAAAATAATAAAAGAGTAAAAAAAGTTTTTATTGTTAAAATGGCAATATTATTTTCTGGGCCTGTACCAAATTAATTTTAAGTGAATCTTCAATAATTTTATGACTTTTTAGTGAGCTTAGTTAGCTTCTTTATATTTTTTAATGCCCTCAAAAATCTGACTGACTGCTGAAATCGTTAAGAGATCCTAATCCAAAATTTGCACATTTAAGAATTGAATAGCAATCTGTTTTTTTGAGTAATCAGTGTCAATAAACAACCTGTGAATTGGAGATACTACGAACATTTATATGCATCTTAAATTGTTTATATGAATTTTGTTCGTTAATTTTTGAGAAAATCCCGAACATTTATTGGATTTAGATTACAGTCAATCCAAAAGACGAACTATTACTGTTTGTAGAGATACATTTACATTTAAGAGATATATCATGTATAAAAATATAGAAATAGCTTAGGTCAATAATCAAGGATCAACGACCCTATATTTAATTTCCATATAATTATTTAAAATAATTGTTTATTTAAACAATTATACTGTTCAAGGCTGTAATACTACAATCGCATTCTCCTTGAAGAAATTAGTTTTAGTGATTTCTTATCGTGATATCAAATCCTATTGAAATGACTCTTGGCACAAACACGTCGTTACATCTCCACTGACCTCAATCTAATGCATTTCTGGGTAACAAAAGCGGGTTAGACAAATAATTGAAGAGTGTCCCACAAGAGCTATTAAATGACACAAACGTTGTGTAGTTCTTATTTCGTTTCGTAATACTTTTAGATTATTACCTGACGTGTTAATGGCTCAGTGGTCGTAACTCGAACTGTTGTGCCGGCAGTTGTGGGTTCGATTATTAGAGATTTTTTTTTATAAAACTATTTTTTTTCTTTCGTGTTTATTTAGTATAGGTATAATATGTATAGTTAAGAAAAAAATATATAGGTATACTGTTTATTAGTTATTAAAAAAGCTTTGCTCAATTAGGAACCAAATGTCCAAATAAGAAAAATAAATAATAAAGTTTAATGCTTTTAATATAAGTATTCAAAATATAATAGATGACATGGTTAAGTATGAACATGCTAATTATTTGTCAAAAGACAAAATTTATTTGTCATGTATACAAAACAATATGTATTTTGTAGATTAAATAATTTTTCGATGATAAGTTGACATAGAGGCTTGGTTACGAAATTTAGTTTTTAAAGTAAATATTATCAAAAAATCGGGAACCTATACTTGTAAAAATTGTTATTGTAAAGTGTATCTCTATATGAATGTTTTATTAAGGTATATTTTTTGTTCTTTCCTTATAAGGTTTATCTATGACGCGTTCGCTGCATTTCCTCATACGTTTAGGTTTAGACCTCATATAGTATGTCTAACAATGCTATTGTCTGTTTCCCTTTTCCGTAAATAATAATAGAGGTAGTATTGAAACGTATGTAGTAGTTTATAGTTAGTGAGGTATTTGTTGCTAGGAAGTCACTACAAATCTTTATTCTTTATGTACTTTTTTATTTTTTTAATTTTAAATTTCACAAATTTTTTAGAGTTTGATTTTTATTAATAAATTAATTTGATATAGGAATTCATTATTTAAAGCTCAAACACACTTCAATTTTATTTATTCATATTGATTTAAAGAATCATAAATTATAGATTAAAGAATTATAAGGAGTTTTAGTAAATACAACTAATGTATATAATATAAATATCACTTTTTACTAGAATATAAGAATAGTGTTTATATTACGTCATTTGTGGCAAACAAAAAATATTGTAATTTCTTATATATTTTTTTAAAAACTGAACTGAAGTTACAATGTAACTATTTATTTTACGAGTTGGTATTTCAACTTCCAGTGCAAAGTACTTTTAATGATGGCTAAAAAGTGTCATTGCAAACTTCTGGTTAATATTACTAGTAGATAATGTATTAAATTATTAAAAGATTAAACACTTAACTGTTAAATATTTTAGATCCTGTTGAATATACAAATTATTTTTTTACATTTTGGTGAGAAGGTGCTCAAAAATAAACGGCTAAATCGTGAACAAAAGCAAATTCGTCGTTTTAGAGCTAGTCGAAAATTATATATTATTTTATTATACTTATAGAATAACCTCCCCTTAACTGTCATAAGATTTTTTTTTAACTTACGATATTTACTACGTCACAGCGCTTGTGATACTAAATAAATATTAATATTTTTAAATTAAACTGATCACTATTAACGATATCAAACTAATAGTTTATTATTATTATTATTGCAATGTATATTTATAAAAACTTTATTAAATGTTTTAATTGGCAACCTAGAAATAAAAGCGGCCATTATTGCTAACGGTTTTAACATGCCATTGAAACCACAGATGTTGCAAGCTCTACATTACCTCGAGGAAAAACTTGACAATTATCTTGACGTATTCACTTTTTGAATAACAAAAAAAAAGATAAAAAAATAAAAATGAAAAGAAATTAAACAGCCATATAAATAAATATTAACCCCCGTTTGTTTTTGACACGAATTGATATTAATAATATATTTTAATAGTATTTCAACTGGTAAATATTTATTTATTATTTTTTACTTTTTTCACAATCATATAATATATATATAACTGGACTAGAGACGTAATTCAGATCAACGTAGGTCTTTGCCTTGAATGCTCATTCTTGAGTTCCAAGAAACGTAGGTGTTCTCAACAAAAACGCACCCAAGAGCTTAGAGCGTTCTCATTATCTCACGGCATTTATTGACTTAAATTGATTCCTGTTACCTGATGATACTTTTTCAATTAAAATATGGCATTAATTGCATTAATCTTCGAGTTGGTATAATTAGTAAGTAGGTAGGTAGGTAGTCGTAAAACACCATTTTAGAATATGAAACACTTACACAAGGTACTAGAACATCAGTAAGCATAAAGAATGATAAGCTTATGGTGAGATAATAAAAGTAAATCCCGTAAACATAACATTATACTGGTCGTCATTATCAGGAGATTTCTATTGCATTTTTAATTAATTTAAAGTTTTGTTCGGATTTATAGCAATTATTTTTAGGTACCTACCTACTTATTTATTATGTACCTAATAATTTACGTCTTGGTAGTAGGTAAAAAATAACAAATACCGACACAAGATAGGTACTAGGACATCAGTGAGCATAAGGAGATGATAATTTTATTATAAAAGTGAAGTAAACATTATACTGGTCGTAATTATAAAGAGAATAATTAATACTAAATATCATTTGGATATTAACAATTTTCTTTGGGTTAACAATATTACATACCAAATATTTTCTATGTATGTATGTATTTAAATTTACGTACAACCTTAATTGTTAAATCATAATTTCAAAATATAAAGGACTTACACAAGGTACTAGGACACCAGTGAGCTCAAGGAGATAATAAGCCTAATGTTGAGATAACAACTAAGTGAAACCATTAAACATAATACTATACTGGTATAATTAAAACAAGAAATCTAGAATGTAGATAAACTTTACCTACAGAAACCAATTATACATTACTTGCTTATATACCTCTTATACAATGTATTTCGTAATAAAATAACATATATCTTTTATATAGTGTGTAATAAAAACAAACATGACATGTTGTAAAAGAATATAAAAGTTTATACAATTTGATTTAGCAAATCATAAGGAAATATATTATCGTTAAGTATGCATAATGTTTTTTTATTGTAATTTACTCCAACTCATTTGCGGTCATTCTGATGTGGTTTGCTAACATTTTATTTATGATTCAATATATTTTCCTTTTAACAAACTTTGATATTCTTTATCAATTATGTTATTTCAATGCCATGTTTCATGTCTTCATACAAATCATAATAAAATATTGAAGTTTTAATAAATAAATAAATTACATTTTTCTTTGTCATTGTTATGATTTTTAAAGAATGGTTTATGCCCCCTATACCGGTATAGACGAGGTCCCAACTGAGTAAGTGCTCCGTTGCTCCGGCGTTCTGCCGTCGGAGGACGCTAGTGTCCAAATTTCCTTAGCTTCCCTCCTGACCAACGAACCCCGAGCCGAGGTCCGTGTCTCAATCTGAGACGCCCTCGGGACGTCGTTCCCCATGGGGGCCCATCTGGCCCCCCCTTTTTAAGGGTGGGTCTCCTGACCCACCCGCTCCCTCGGTGATGCTGTAATAGCCAATAGGGCTAACAGTATAGTAAAAAAAAAAGAAAAAGGTTTATGCCCCACATAATAAATTTCAGGTACAGAAATTTAGTGGTTTTGATTACAAAGATTAGAGAAGTAACAAACAGGACTAAAGATAAAAGATATATGATATATAATGTTAACTCAATAATTAATTTATTAAAAAAACTCTTAAACTTATAAAAACGGTGATGGTAGATGAATAATTAATTAACTTACTGACAGACGCCTCCATCTCGTCTTACCGTGAAAACGGTGGCTGCAAGGCATTCGAAACCTCGGATTAAATTTAAAGTTTAAAAAATAAAATATAAATCCAATTACACACCAGTTAGATCCTTAAAAAATATATATTTAAATTTGTGAAAATTTAAGAAAATACAATAATTATTATTGCAGTGTTTTAAAGCATTTTATGTAAATTCCAAAAGAATTGATTAATAATTTTAACTATAATTAATTTAGGTTGTGCCAATTCTTATCATATAATTTGAATATTTTGAACTGCCTTATCGCTTTCCATAAAACAACACCAAGGTTACCATTAATTACCGCGATCGTTAGATGAACTCTTCTTAATCTTATCTCCTGTATCATTCATTATCTCTGTTTCATCACAGACAGTCTCGTAAGTTTGTTTAGTCTGTTTGTCTGTTTGTTTAACATGAGCATGTTTTTGTGGATAGCGTTGCTTTAAAGTTATAAGTTATGAAGTCTACTTTGAACCTCAAAAATTTATATTATAAAAACAAATAAATCTCGTTTTAGGCAGGTATAATAATGTTTATTTATAAAATAAAGATTAAAGTAGGCACTTTAAACAAAAGTTAAGTATAAAAAAATATACCAACCTAACTTCATTAAAATGTTTTAGTGTTTACAATGTTTGGAAAAGGTTTAATTCAGGCTTAATTTAAAGTCAAGGGAAAAAGAAATAAAAATTGTTTGCACGTATATAATAATAATCGAAGTTTAAATAATGTGGAATTATTTGCAAAAAATATTAACGGAATCAATAATAAGCAAGATATTTTTTCTCAATATTATCATTATGAGAAAATCTGTTAGAACCAATTAAATATTATTAATATTAGAAATGAGGTAAACCACGACACATATAGTATACCTACCTCAGTAGAAAAAAAGAAAAATTAAATTAGTGACGTTCTTAATAATAACTTGAATACCGGAACGTCAATATCGATTTATGATTCTGTTTACCAAGCTATCGAGTAACGAGTGTAAGTGCCACGTGCTATAGTGATAAAATACTGTTTAGTCGTATATTTGTTTGCTTATTAATGATATACAAACTCCTATACCTAGTATTTTTTTAATAACTGGGGAATAGGGTTGTGACTCAAGGGTATCTGCAAAAAGATGCAAATGCGTTGCATCCTCGAAAAATAGGAAGGGATGAAGGAAACTAGGATGGGTGGGTGGATTGGGCTTCCTCTTCTAAAATGTTTTTCCTTATTAAGGTTATTAATTTATAAATGTTTTGTTTTTCTACCGATTTTGTTTTTAGTTTTGCTTGTACCTAAAATGTTTTTATCGTTATTTCTAATTATTAATGAAATAAACAACAATTATAACACTAATTATAAATTATTAACTATTCAGATAATAATAACATAATAAAATGATATTCATAATCTAAATAATATAATCATAATCTATATTATGTTTACATATGTTATATAAGATTCGAGCTTACTTGTTTGTTTTTCTGTTTTTCTATATGTTTTTGTCTTTGCAAGGGCTAGATCGATTGACAGATAGTGACTTTATAAATATGACTTTGACGTCTGTCAATATCATAATTACTGCTTTAGTATCTAGAATCTATTATAATGTGCTTTTTAAACTAACAAATTAAGAAGTTCCTATTATAACACACAATACAATACATACTTGCATTTGTAAGATTTAAACACTATAATGGAAACAAGCTTTATTATTTTTGTTTAAAATGATAAACCTCATTAATTGTGGAACGAGCAGTTATCAACTATAATATAGTCAATATAAATAAAATGCATTATTCTTATACGATAAGGAAACTAATCTTTAATGTAAATAATATTGATGATAATAATACATTCAGTACCTACCCGAAATGAAATTCAGTAGAGGTCGGGTCTATATTAATTATTTTAATAATAGGAATTATTTTTTCTATTTTAGATCAAATCTTTTTAGTGGATATTTATTTTCAATAGCATGTAGGTTTTATATTTTCTTATAACATCATTAATATCCATCACAGAATGACTTTCATTTATATAAATAAATATTTAATTAGTGTCAAAAGTCGAGTAAGATTATAACCTAACTGTATGACTAATAACGAAACAGTTAATTAAATTTAAATACAGTTTAAAGCATTGACGTTGATTTTTTTCTAATTTTCACGGTGGAGCTCTCTTTATATATATATATATATATATGTATATATATATATATATATATATATATATATATATATATATATATATATATATTTACTGTGTATTGGTCCTTGTTAAAGCAGACGTACAAAATGTTCTTGTAAATTTAAACAGAGTTTCCCTTATTAACTCACTTTATATGCTATCGCATTGTTTTCTAATTGTGACTCATTGACCTCTTTCAGTTTCCAGGACAAATGTCATTGCTTGACTTCCAAGAAGACTTATCAAAGAACTCTTTGTGGCTGTTGTATTTTTAATAACTCATATATGCATGTATTGAAGTGTGATAATAAGTATTATAAATCAGATTAATATTAAGTAAGGCTAACATGTGATTACTTTATCGGAGGCAATGTTATGACAAAAACTAGGACTAATCTTATCTAAATCAAGAAATACAAAAATGTCTACTTATCTATACTACAATTAAAAATATTCCATCAATTACAGTTTCATAATACACTTAATTAATAAATATTTCAATTAAAGTGATAACGGTAGGGGATACCGCAAGGCATTTCTAGGTCCATGTGTCTTCCTCGTGTATGCCATACGATAACTCGATGCTAAGACGTAGTAAGCAATGGAATGTGAGCACAGAAATGCATGAAATTTAAAACCGATGTTTACATCAAAGTAGCTGATGCCCGTGGTAATTTGAATTAAAACTCGCATTTGTAAAATTTTATATTTTATTACAAAATAAGTTGTAAATTATTCATTCGGTGAATTTATTGTAATAACTACATTGGTCTTTTATGATGTTTCTGTTTTTATTAACTTTATTTAAAATTTCTACTATACCTACTTTACATATCTTATGAAACAAGCGCTCCAATAATGATAAGTACTTCAGGGTTTGTTATGCTATCTGAGATTGATTTCACTCATTAAATTAATAAACAATGTTGGTTGCCAATTGATTTGAAATGTATTATAATTAATTTATGTGTACGGAAATTAATGATGATTACATAAAAATGTTTAATTTTGGCTTAATAAAGAAATTAATTACTGACCATTACGAATTATTGTTTGTTTAACTGAAGGAAGTTATGGTTTAAACGTTCACTATTTACGGATAACATTTATTTCTTGTTTTAGACTAAAACATCTTCAATAAAACAATATTTTTTCTTTCAGTAACAACTATTCATATTTAAATACATCAAAACTACCTATTACATACCTACATTCGTGTCTAAAAACAATTCGTCAGTCATAAAAAGAACAAATCTTAGAAAAGACAGTAGAATGGCCTTGACGTCTATTCTGAACGTTACTTCGTCTTTCGTTTCGTCCTATTCCTATTCCGAACTTACTTCGCGATCAAAATCGAGACGTCGTTCGATGCTGTGACAACGTTTTTCGTAATTTGCTATTCCCAAAACACGAAACGAAGAAGAAATTGTCACTTTTGTCAAACTCTCGTGCTTAATTTAAAGCGAATATGAACGTTAGAAAAAGAGTTGCCGTTTGAGTTTCGTAAGTAGTATTTTTTATATTACAGCCATTGATTTTATTCGTTTTTAGGATTTTATCAAATATGTAAGAATGTATATTATTCAATTTACTTAGAATTATGGCGGAACTCTCAACAATTGAGATACCTTTAAAGAGAAAGCTAATGAATGGCAACAGTGAGTGTATTAGTTAAAAAATACTTTTAATATTGATAGTATACCCGACGTTGTGTTAATTTCTTTAAATAGACTCAACAGACAGACATTCGAGAATTTAGTAGTATTATTACTTCGAACAACAAAAAGTTGACGAACTTTACATACGATAACAAAGGTAATTCATTCCTTATTTACCTATTTTCTACTTTCCTTACTCATCATTTATTTTTATGTAGGTTTTAATCGCTTTAAAACTGATTGGTTGCGGCTCCAAACTGGGTGATGTGGCGCTATACATTCATCCATCTCTAGTATGCACCAATAAAGTTTCGTATGCTTAAAATCTCCACTTGTATTATTAAAATATTTTAGATTCTCACAAACCCGACCAGAAAGACAAACATTAAAAATCAAATAATCAACTATTGTCTTATTTGCAACCAAGAGTGGTTTTTACATTTTCATAAAAAAAATAATGTTTTAATACTTATTTTGAAATATGTACTTTATTTATGAGTATTTAATAAAAGTTTGAATGTTTTGGATTTTTAAATAAGAACAATATTCTTGGAGCTGCATCAATTTCACACATGTTGCAATTATGTACAGAACAATTCTTTAAAAGGAAGATTATAGTTTAGTATATTTTACAAATAATAGGACTTTTTTTAATTATATTAAATAATTAAAATTTTGAGCCTTTTTCTTCTTTGCATTTATTTTCTAATGTTTTATAGTCGCGCCAAATCAAGTTGTTGTTTTTATAAGTTTGTCATTTTTGAAACGTCAAAAAAAACTAAAATACATTTTATACAGCCGGAATAAACTATTCGTATCTAAAATAATGAATACATATATTATATTATTTGATAGGACATCTGTAAAGATATAAATAACCAATTATTATATTTTTTGGGAACCTTCAAATGTACTATTTTGTATTTTAATTGTTTTTTTGGTCTATAAAGCATGCTCTTATAAACGATCATTTTATAACATGGCCATATAAACGCATCTTCTTATTTCGAAAGACGTGTGTGAACTCGAAATAGGTTCAGAATAGCTTTGACATCTTTGTTTCGTTCGTACCGTGTTTCGGCCGAATTTCGTATCTACGTATATTCAGCATAGGCCCCCTTATTGGATTTTGTCATGGTTTTTTTTTTTAATATATTTTTTATCTTTATTCTTGGTACTAATGACATAACTTTTCACTTATATTTGCATTCCTTATGTATCAAGTTTGTTATTGAAGTTATGTAATCTGTAAAACGTTATTAATTATTCTACTCAATGGCTGCTCGACTTGTAATTTTCCAGCATTGAATTACACTTTAAAAGCAATTCCATTGGCTTTCAAGTACTCAGCTATTTTAGGTTTCCCAATAATGAAATAACACGTAAATTACGACCTACCACAAGAGCTTTAGTTTATGATGTTTATTTATACCCACATAAGGTTATTTATTGTATTGAAGATTTTATAGGAACTAAGCACTTTCAGATTTAATAGCAGGGTTTTATGATTTAACTTTCTTGAACCGTGATGATTATCAGACATATTTACGTGACTATATTTACGTAATTTAATCAGATTTTTTCCTATCTTATAGCTCATAAATAGGAACCCTGAATGGGTTCGAAACTAGTCGGGCAAAATTCTTATTAAATAACGTGAATATACGTTTAATAATAGCAGGGTGTTATAGAGGTTAAATAGGAAAGGGACTAATGTAATTATTTTTAATTAAATAATTATTATGTAATTATTTTGAATTAAATAAGCTCATTTCGCTATCATTGTCTTGACCTCCTGACTCAGGTCCGGATAATGCAAAACGAATACGATAAAGAAACATCAAGGTTACAACATTATTTCGTAACCTTGAGGACAGTCTTTTGGACAAGAAACGAACCAAGGACAATTTCTTTTTATTAACCCACATTATTTTATGATTTACTAGCTGTTACTCACGGCTTCGACTGGAATAAAAATTATAGAACACTTTACAAGTATAGAAATACAACATAGTATAAAAATAGAAATTAAATTCATTTTGAGTTTGTGTAGCTAGCAGCGTAGAATAAAAATTATATGACGCCTTACAAGGAATGCAACGTAATATAGAAATTCAAACTATTGCTTTCTGAATTTGTTTCCATAAACATATCACAGACTTTTATAGTATATAATGATTTACAATTTCCACTCAATTTAATTTCACAAACACATCTATGAATATTAACGATCAATTTGGACTTCGAAACCTTTGTTTTGAAGTTCTATTCCTGTGAATAGCAATAACACGATGACTTTGATTACCAGCCAATAGGTGAAGGTATAATAATAAAACCTACAAGTTAATTGGCGCTTTTGTTTGAGGAAAATCACAAAATTTGGCGCCAGATGGACATTTGCCAGCCTATAAACTGTCGAAAACATAAATAAGGGAAGGATTCTATTGTTTACAATAAGGATATTGAAGTAAACGTGTGATGTTTTTACTGTTTTCTGTAATTACTTTTATTTGAAATTACAATGTTAAGATAACGCATATTATGTTGATATATAGAAGCATTAAGAATCGAATAAAACAGAAATACAATTAGAAATATGTCGTAATATACAGAAATTTATAGAGATTTTTAAATATATTAAATATTAGATTAAAATACGTCTAAAATGAATACATTTTCTGACGTGATATTATTGATCAGAGTATTTGGCGTCTATCCAGCTGAAATGTCGTTAAAATCCTCAATATCTGGGTTTCTTTGTATATCCAGTTTGTTTTAAATTTGTCTTAAAACAACGGAGCCAAATGAAAGATAATTGTACTTCCTGTCCTAGACACGAATTTAGAAAAAAAAAAATAGAAAGAAAGATATTAATAAAGAAAAAAAGATATTACTATAGAAAGAAAGATATTAATATAGAAAGAAAGATATTAATATAGAAAGAAAGATATTAATATAGAAAGAACGATATTAATATAGGAAGATTTAGAGTATCGAGAGTTAGACAACTGCTTCTTAACAATAAATAACACCTGTGTCAGCGCTGTATAAACTCGCTAAATAAATCCATTTAAAACAATCTCACAATATAAACATATTTTAAGAAATTATAATATTTTTCCATTTATAAACAAAAGACGCTCGGCTTTGTTTGTTTTTGATTTACTTAACATTTGTAATACTAAGTAAGTATTATAAACAAGATATTTATGTAACGTTTCGGTCTTTCTTTTTAATTTACTATTTATTTAATTAGGAGCAAGGGCAAAGGAATGTATAATAAAAAAAATTTTTTTTTTAATTATGTGCCTGTTGCCAAAGGCAAAGGAATAAAATTATTCCACCAATGTTAATTAAAGCAGTTATACAACACAGTTATCAAAATAATTCCATGTCCTCAATATCCAGTTGTTTTATTTCATGAAAAACAAACATCTAAAATAGGTCGCAGCTTCCTGTAAGTAATTTACCGACGAATTGGCGTTTACGAAGCCTCGATAGTGATGGGTGATACTGTTGTCGATATTATTTACTATATATGTATGGAAATTATTCAAGTTTTATGAGTTATTAGTTGTGTGTTATATGAATAATTTATAGCTGCTATGTCTGTAGTGAATTCAATAAATTGCGTTTGTTATTAACAATATATTATTCAATTATGTGTAACAATAATAAAATGCAGTTATGTGAGAAACAAGAATAAAATAGTTAATATAATAAATATCAGTATGGTTTCGGTTTGATTGATAAAATTTATTGAGCTGATATAATAATAAACTTTAGTTTATTTTATTTATTTGTATATAGTTTTATAATCTATGTATCTAAGCGATAGTCACTTTTTAATGTCAAATCCATACATTTATAATTCTATTCTACTAGCGTCAATGCCACTTGTCTATGCATTAATTAAAAATGTTCGAATATATGCAAACATCGATACAGTACACAACCTTATCCTATAAATCCTGAAAGTGCTGGCCTACTTCCTTATTATAATCGGAGAGGGTCGCTGTCAAGGGCGATGTGAGATAGCAATATAAGTGGGACAGAGAGGGATGCAAAACAAATTTGACCCCGGATCCTCCTGGATCAATATACGCTAGGTGATGTCATGCTGAATGAGTAAAATATCGTTAAATAGCATGTTATAGAACATAGTATTAGAGTAGGAAGGGGAAGAATGGAACTCAATCTAAGCAACCAAAATTTGATCTAAAATATCAATAATATTTATTTATTTATGGATATGATTTTATTCATAAATATTTTTTTGTAACGTCGCGTCGGTACAAAAAAAAATTTAGTTGTTATTTACTCAATATACCGATATTCGATAAGTACCGACTTATATTTGGTCAATTTAATGCCTTTTGCTAAGTTTTAATATTATAATGTAATATACGAGTCTTAAATATTTTGTTATCAGTCAATTTGTAAACGTTGTTATCTCAATAATAATCGTTTGAACACGTTTATTTTATGAAACGCAATATATTATTTGGCATATCTAATTTTGTTGATAATATTTTATTATTGTTATATAATCAATGATTTGGTTTAATAAAACCTTTTTAAACATTGTTTTCCTTTATTATCTCAAAGCTTCCAAAATGCACTATTTGTTATCACTTTAAGTTATAAGTCATTTTTTATAAAATATTGTGTAAAATTCGTAGCTCAAACCAGTTATGTTTTCCATTGAAAAGGGAATTTTCCGTTGGGAAATAATCTTATATGTTGACTCAGTTAATAAGATGACATTATGCCAAATTTCGTAGTAGCCTTGCGTTATATGTGAACAAACAGATATACAAACAAATATATATAAAGTTTGAATTATATGGCAATTACTATAAAAATATGCATTTTATATACAAATTGAGAATTGTTTCTTAGTATTTGTTAGTATTGAAATTTTTACATTTATATGTATTTCATTCAAGTTTTTTATTTAATAAATGAAAAATTAATATGTGGAAACATAATATTATATAGAATGTAATATAAATGTAACATATTTTAATTTTAGTTTAATATAAACTATTATTTCAGGGGTCACGTTACAACAGTCACTTATTTAAAACTTAATATGTAAATGTATTGTAGTTGTTTATTATTTGTTTTATTAATAAGTTAATAACTTACTTTTGACTTTGAATAAAGTGACTTTTAACAACAGTGACTTTGAATAAAGTGACTTTTAACTTGATAAATGATTAGAATTAATACGATATTTTTAAGTTTTGTTGCATAAAAAAAATATTTAAGGGTCATTGACTTCTAACAAAGTTTGGAAAACACACTTGTACAGTAACTTTGACTTGAAACATCAAAAGAACAAATAATGATTAACAATTATTGTTGTAAGTTACTGGAAAAACTAAGAAACTGCGTCTAATGGAGTCTTGTTATATTAAAAATCTTAAATTACATTAAACTTTATTTGATTTAAAAACTAATTTTAATACATTTAAAAGTATTTATTAAATAAGATAAACATTATTATTAAGATTAAAAATACATTCGTTCGTATCGTCAAATCAAAGTAATTTTCAATTATAATTCATTTAAGTTATTAAAAACACTTAAAAACAACTCTCTATTGATTTTGTATATTCTGAAATCTTTAATTGCATAAACTGGATGCTTTATTTTAATTTAAAACTAATTTAAATACAGTTAAATACTTTCAATTAAATAAGATCAATATTTCTTTTTAAGATTAATGAAACATTCAATATTATCATAAAATCAAAACACTTTGCATCTCAACAGGAAGATGCATATTATTTAAGATTGATCTTACAGCTATGATTTCATCCATTCTATAAATATATTGGCAACGAAGCTATTTGTGGGTCATTTGATGACGTCATCGTGGCTTATCTTAATCTGGCGATACGGTTTGTTTATCGCACTATTTATAATTTGAAATAAAATGTTTACATGTCTATTTAAATATCGTTTTACGGATATTGAATATTACTTTTTAGCATTGAGTTTAATGAATGAGCTCAATGAAAGGCATATTCTATATCTGATTGATTACATTGGCTTAAACAGTTAAGGTTAGGTTAGGTGTATTACTATTCAGACAAGAAAACCATAGAATAGGGAGAACTTAAAGTATGTTCATCGACAAAACAGAAAAAGCAAATGAATCTATTTGTTTCCTGCATCTGTGATAAAACAAAAAAAAAGTATAACCCCCACTTTCATCTTTTACTATTTATTAGACATCAACAATCAAAAACCACCTATGGCTCCCCTACTCTATGTATTTTGACTCTTTGAAGAAAACCGAATAATATCGATTGTCAAAATTTACAACCAAATTTAATTTCTTAAAGTAAATAAGACTAAGATTCCTAGTTCTTAGTATTGAGAAACAGATTTATGTAAGGAGTTCCATATAATTTTTTTTCTATTTTAATTTATATCCCCAGATTCTTGATTAAAAAAATAACACTTATGTTGTTCAAGAAGGTTTTAAGAAACAAGTTAATAAGGGTTAATTTTCTCCAAATATATTAAATGTAACCGCACCATGACAATTATTAATTTATTATTTAATTAAACAATTAATTAAGAAAGTTAGATCTAATAATCCCGTTTGGTATCTAGTACTTGACCTTGGTTCTGAAAGCGAGCACTGTATCTATCATAAATTCCACCTTCCCAAGGCCAACTTGTTTATCGGTTGGTATGTTCCACTATATCTTATAAAGTATAATTTCGTATTTTGATTTATAGAGAAATATTAATGTATAATATAATGTATTGTATTTTTCTAATAGCAAAATATAGAAGCGTTATTCTTCAGTATCTTTAGAAGATTTTATTTGTCGTTAATCGTATTCGTAGAAATATTTATGTTATAAATACGTGCCGGACGCCAAAATAGGACGTAAAAGAAATATAAATGACTGTGACTCAGAAAACTATAAACAAAGCAATATATTGTCGAATAATGGCCGCCACAATAATTGATTTAGCAGATGTTATTGTTAAATATAGCAAGCAATGCGATACACAATTAATATTATATATATTATGATAAGTATTCATAATCATGAATTGTATAAAATTTCACAATTTAGGTCACATAATAATAACTTTTTTGTATAGTATGCTTTTAATATTAATATTAAATTCACATATAAATAACTGATCACTTTTACATTTATTTATTTTATTGTTTACAAATATATGTATATACTTTAACAAATATCATATACCTACAAAATAACTGACATATGTTTGTTTTCTTTTACATTTATTTCTTTTATGGTTATCAATTACAAATATGTACCTTAACAAATGTCATAAACAAAATGGCCGTTCAGAAGTCAAGACTTATTTGAATATCCATTCATAAACTATGTAATTGTATACTTTTGTTTTATTTGTTTCTTGGTAAGTTCGTGCTAACTTGTATATTATTTAATAAACGATCGTCTTTCATTGACTTGTAAGAAATTGCGTAGTTTCCTTGGTGGAAATATTCGCCTGCTTGCGTATTTTTTTACATTTAGACATTTATTTTTATTGCCTCTATCGAGGTTTTATTTAAAGTTGTTATTGTGTAAAATATTTGTTTGTTGTTTAGTGATGTTTCTTATCTAATCTTGAGATTTATTATTTTATTATAAAATCAGTCAGTTAATGTGACAAATGAACCATATTTCAGGTTTGTTGCTAGTAGTGTGATATAAAATGTCTTCTTTTTTATAAAAAATGTTCTGTTATTGCAAAAGATAGTGTCCGCAATGCTACCACTAAATGAACCGAATGCTCGTGTGACCTTATACCTATATTAAAGAAAACTAGAAAAAATCTTTAAATCCAAAGGTTTCTACAGAATTTTCAAAATAATAATAATAATAACTGCTGGAAACCAAACACCATCGACAGATAGACAAAGAAAAATCCTGCTACAGTTATAAAGTACATATTAGCGATATTGTTTAAGTATATAATAATATCTATAATATCACATATTAAAAAAAGGCAGTAATAATGTCATGTACAAAATATCATATAATATACCTATTTAAATAAAGTTAGAAGTTCATTGTCATGGGAGATAATGAACTATTTCTCAGTGTTTTATTTAATATAAATTCGCTTTAAGAACAAGCCAAAATCAAATTCGATGTTATTCACCTTTTATTCGCTGATCTTGGCTGTGACCCAGAGATAATGTTTTCAAATATTTATACCACATGATGCATCAAATAGTTTGAATATGTAGACCAAGAAATATTAAAATAATATTATAGATATATGTCGAAGTAATATTAATTTTATCGTTTATTTTGTACAAATGATAAGAAATTGAAGTGGAAAATATTCCAGTAGCAAAGCATACCTTTATAGATACTTTAAATATGTAAATATCAGTAATATGTTTACAACATTATGAATAAATCCATTGTTTTGGCGCTGACATGGAACTGATATGAGAATGATGTCACCAGTTCGTAATAACACTTATTTAAGTTATTATTACAGGATTTATCATTTAGGTCAAACCCTGATTGTTTATAATGTCTGGAATATTTTTTTTGTCTCTGGTCTTAGTCTTCACTGTCAGCTGGGATTTATTTATGGTCACTGTCTTTTTGACACGTGCACGTGTTTATGGTACCATTATTTGCTTAAAAACTATTATTATTATTATTATTAAAATATTGGCTCGGAATTAACATAATCTTTTATTACATTAGGCCATAAAACACCGCTAATTCAATTAACACTCGACCTTGATCTTTATGGTATTTTAAAGCTAAAATTAGGAGTGTGTGGGCTGTAGTGAAGGTGTGTAATTTAAATTAGAATTTGAATAAGAAAAGTAATTTTATTATATAAAAGAAGATTTTCATTCTACGTATTTCACTGCTATTTAAAGGCGTAATTTTAAAGGAAAGATTATTATTTATATATTAACCATTCTGCTTTATGAGATTGTTGAGCATATTTTAAAGAAATTATTCTGTTAGGGGTATCGAAATCAGACCCCCAAAAATTTATTTTGAATAGCGACATCTCTTAATAGAATATTGAATTATCGCGTCAAGGACAGTAAAGCTTTATTTACAATTTACAAGGAATAACTGTAACAGTGTTCATTTTGTACAATATAACTTTTTATCAGTACCTATGTAAATAGTAAATACTGATATGTAATCACAGTATCCTTGTAATTTGTGTTATTTAATATTATGACTACTCTGTCTGGAAAAAGTAGGTGAGGTGGGTAAGCCATAGGTATTTGACTAAAACGAAAACTCTTGTTGTTTTCGTTTTAGTCGTTTCGTTTAATTGGTTGGAACAATTTTTTAAAAAGATTGAACTGATAATTACGGAACTTAAAAATACATGAACAAGTAGCAGGGAATGATCAAAAATACTTTAATATGACAGGAGATTTCAGTACGTTTATTGTAATTAAGAATGATGTAAATATATATATATATACCAGATTTCACGAATGTATATCTACATGTTCAAAAAAACAGGACTAAAATTTTCCTTCGATTTTTTGGGAACAATATTTTTTTATAAAATGTCTTTTTCGTATAGTAAAATAAGGATTATTTGTATTGTAGTTAAGATAGTACAAACAACTCAAATTACATTAACATATCTATATACAATATTGCTTAGGATGTATGTCTGTACAGAGTTTTTTATCTAAATTCTAGTCTGTTTCACGTCACATATAAACTAATACTATTTTTTATTAACCCCAAATTGGTTTGAAACTGTTCGGGAAATTTTCGATTAATTTACGTGACCTACATATTTAATATTTATCTACTTCTCGGCATTATAAAAAAGGGTCAAAGGATTACATCTAAATCTGTTAAACCACTCCCATGTGATTAGAAACATAAAATATCTTTAAATTTCTAGTATATTTCCACTGTTATTTATCATCCACTGTTATCTGTAATCGTAACTTCTATCACTTTTATATCAATGAAGAGATATAATTTGATAGAATGAAGTATCTCTAGTTTTGATTATGCTCTTGCTAATTCCGGTTTCAATGGAGAGCTAAATTTTGGGCTGGTATAGAATATAAGATATGTTGTCGCCCCGTTGGTGGAATGGTTAGTGCAGACGCCTAACGTTACGGCGCAATTGGGCTCGGGTTCGATTCCCGGAAGAGACAGCATTTATGTGATGAGCATAGATGTCTGTGTTTCTGGGTTTGGTCGTTTATTAAATATATTCTCAGTATTTATATGTGTATTTCTATGTATTTGTATCGTTGTCTAACACCCTTAACACAAGCAAATAATTTGCTTACTTATTGGTTAGATCAATGTGTGTAATTTGTCCTGATATTATTATTATTATTAGGTATGTTCATTTAAGCAAATCGTACACTATTCAAACAAATTTTAAAAATTCCAACATGTATTGATAAAAAGACACGATCAATTAATAACTGTTTAAAATTTGTTATTAAAATTTAATAAAGTAAAACATATTAATATTTAATTTTGAATACTAATTATTAAGTATATCAAACCTTATTTAATGTGTAACAAATGTTTCTCAAACATATTAATATTGAGCTTACAGCACGTTTTCAACAAATGATTGTATGTAAATTTACATTATCTGCAAATATTTAGACAAACATTCTTAATACGGCGCTTAAATTTTAGTTATTTACAGGAAGTATTTAAACTATGCGAGGTTTAAATATGAAACTAGACTAAACTTAAATATGGTCATAGATTTTAAATGAACATGGAATTTGTTATTATGATATATTATAATAAATATATCTAAATGTGTTTTCATATTTACTGTACGTTGTATTAAATAAAATCATAGATTTTTTATTTTATTTCTTAGAAAATATACTTTGAACAGCCGTTCCAGGAAGTAACAAAAAAAATATTGGATACATTTTATCTCGAGTTATTTTATATATCTATGAGTGTATCGTTTGTAGATTAAATAAAAAATAATATGCGTTGAAATACTTGACACGATAGCTCAGTCGAAAGAAAGATAGTATAGTATTTCAGAAATCACGGATTTGATTGCTGCTCGTATGATTAAATTTTTCAATTTTTATAATTTGCTTGGTATTATGTATTATAGTATTTAATACACAACATTCAAGTATAATATTTTTATAAATGTGCTTAAATATATATTTTTTTCGCAAGGTAATTAAATTTACCTGCTAATAAAATCCATATCCATTAAACAAAATATGGATAAATTAATTCTACATATAAATATAGCTTTGTATAAAGTCTAAAAATAATTACAATGACTCATACAAAACCATATATAGTTAGTCATAACCTTCGAAACTTTAAATTCGGATTTAAACAGGAAAATTTCGCAAATACGTGAATAAGTATATTTTTTAAAAAAAGGTGATGTATTTGTTGAACCGATTTCCGGTGATAACTAAACATGATTCCGTATTTACAATTCGTGATAAGTTTTTCCTTTGTTGATATATTTGAGTTACAATAATAGGTTACATATCGTATTATTATAATAAAGTTACATATTATTTAATAGTAATACCGATTTACATAATGTTTCGTTACCGTTATATAATATAATTTTTTGTAAAAAGTTTTTATTGTAATCAATAATGTGGCAATCATTTGTTTTTTTTTAATATATGATTTTGATTATAAAAAATATAACAGGCCAGTTAGTTTTTGTTAGGTTTGCTTAGCAAAATTTTTTATTGATCTTGATACAGTTAGGCTTAGGCGAAAAGCTTATATACAAGACGAGAATATGATTAGACACTAGAAACTGTAGAATTATCCAGATATCATACAACCAATTTTTAATCGCCCCATAGAATATCTATGTTTTCATAGTCTAAGGACATTATTCAGTTAGAATATCCTTCGAGTAATTAAATAACTAAATATTTTTAACATCTTAACTAAAGAGGTGCATTAATTTATATAACATTTAAAAAAAAATATTGCCATTGAAAGTAATAGTCCGGTCAAATTAGACATTCGGTGCTACATAAATTCGCAACAAGCTGAATTTTGGTACAATTGTTCAAAACACGATTATAAACAATAGCTGAAAGTTCCCCATCATTCCCGTGTGTGGAAAAAATTTTATTCAAGGTCAAATGTCAAAAAAATTAGTTTTTCGCGATTTTCAGCAAAACGGTAAGTTTTATCAGAAAAATACCTCAGATTAAAATTGTAGATCATTAAATTATCTATAAAAAATATATCAATACTTTTTTTCTCACGAGACACCGTTTCGGAGATATCACAGTGTAAAAAGTTGTAACAGTTGCAATTGTCATAAAATGCACATGTTTCCACGCCACCTATGAGGTAGTGTACTTAGCGCGTTTTTTTTAACGTGGTTTCCCCGGTAGGCCTACTCCACAAGTCAGTAATTATCCAGTTTAATTGAAACTATCGTAAATAATTGATATTAGCCAGAAAAAAGCGATGTTGATAAAAAAAAAAGTACAGACATTTATTAGTCGGAGTCGTAATTTTCGAATTCTTCTCGATTTTCTTCTTGTTCTTCTTCTTCTAGATTTTCTCCTTGTTCATTTTCTTCTGGTTCATCCTCGTCTTGGATGCAAGTAAATTCAGCCAATAACGATGTATCGCAAGTCGGCTCGTTGACGTCGAATGTATCATCAATTGTTGGTGATTCAACATTAGAGCACGACTTGCCTTGGCAACTTGTACACGCCATAGAACAGAATAGACCCACTTTTTTGCAACTACATTTAGCGCTGCATCCCTTTTTGCAGTTGCAAAAAATTGCGTTTAGCAATTTTACCGGCGCAGGTGTAAGCAAAGTTGGAACTGGTTCCAATTCATTATTTACAAACTTCCAACCCCAGTCTGTTGGGTCTTTCTGACAACCAAGCCACACTTGAACTTGGTAATATACCCGAAGAAGATGTTGATGAGCAGCAGCCGACGTTGGAGGAAGACAAGCTAACTATACCTGTTTTTTGCTTTTGATGTTTTTGACGAAACATGCATACCGATGTTTATCTAAGCACGTAGTTTTTTTAGGAGCCCCGTACATCGAAAGAAGAAAGCGAATGCCACTTGTGATGATCTCATGTTGAGTTGAATTACAGTTTTGAAAAACTTCAACACATTCAACTATATTTTGTTTTTCAAACATTTGAAAACTGTCGTTTTACCCCTCCTATAAAATGCAGATGTCGTATCACAGTTATTGCATGCAGAAATAGTATGTGATTTTGACTCTTTGCAAAAGAAGATAATAGGCTTTTAGAAGTATATATTTCCGATTGATGTTGTCCCAAGGCTACACTTACGTACAAATGAAGGGACTGGGTTTCATTTTACCTGATATTCTTATAGTTATAGCTGATGTATATTTTATATTTTAAGTGCAAGTTACAATGACCGACAGAAAAATATTTTAACCTATACTACATAATATTACAACTCTAGGGATGAATATACGTGACGTACTCATGCATGTTATGACAATTGCAACTGTTACAACTTTTTACACTGCGATATCTGCGAAACGGTGTCTCGTGAGAAAAAAAGTATTGATATATTTTTTATAGATAATTTAATGATCTACAATTTTAATCTGAGGTATTTTTCTGATAAAACTTACCGTTTTGCTGAAAATCGCGAAAAACTCATTTTTTTGACATTTGACCTTGAATAAAAATTTTTCCACACACGGGAACGATGGGGAACTTTCAGCTATTGTTTATAATCGTGTTTTAAACAATTGTACCAAAATTTAGCTTGTTGCGAATTTATGTAATTTCACCCTAATTTTTTGGTCTAATTTGACCGGACTATAAGTTCTACAAAACTATAAAGAATATGGATTCTTTCCGGGTTTCATCTCTATAATGTTCTCTATAATGTTGCTGATAAAAACTAGCGATACGATGGAGCAATTGGTAGAACGACGGGACGGTCTCCCAGAGGACGCGGGTTCAAATCCTTGCCCATATCGGTTTATTTTTCAATTAAAGTACATTTTTTTAAAAACAACGTACAATGAATTGTTTTGTATTCGTTTCATTATTGCTACCAAAATTCAAACTACATATAAAAGTTAATATGCATATAATACAAGATTCATTTGTAAATAACATAAATAACTAAAAGTTACCTTGAACCTTTTTGTTTCTATACTATCTACAAAAAAGGTTATGATGTTAACGAGTTTCTATAACTTTAAAATAAGCCCAAACAACGAATGTTACAGCATTTATTTGGAAACTGATATTCCAATTCAATTATTCAATTTACTGGACAAATAATCAGAGGTAAAGAAAAATGGTGAAAAAATGGTCAAAATGTATTGGTTTTCAAAAATAAAGTAAGAAAAGTAGATACACCGTCTAGACTCAAGATGGATCGATATAATAAAGGTTATATCAGGAATGTCTCCTGGACTTGTCTGGCGAAAGAGTAAAACGATCATACTAGGAAGATGACTGAAGAGAGACAGATTTTGAGTATGTTAAAAAATATAAATCAGATTGAAGTATGAATAAAAGCTACGTGCTAAAGAAATATATTAATATATACATTATCTTAAAATAAACGTTACATTTACAATAAATTATAGAATATTCTTCTTCTCAGTTTCTCAGTCAGAAATGGTTTAAGAATGTAGAGTTTGAATTTATTGTTAATACTTTAGAATTAATTTATTATATTATGAAGTTAAGTGTGAAGGTATTATTATTTATTAATATGTACTTAGTCAATGTATATTTGACAAAGTTTTAACAAGAAAGATAATATTTGCGATCAGATCTAATTTAATATTTTGGTACAAATCACTCGACGTATTTGTTCAGATGACACGTACTGATGGCGTTGACTTTTGTTTTTGGGATGCTCTTAAAATAATATTATACCTACTTTTATTCCTATAAAAAATAACAAAAACTATTTTTTTAATTATTCTATTAATAGTTTATTTTATAATGCATAAACGATAAGTATATTTATATATTTTTAATTAATATTTGTAAATAAAACGCAGGTTTTGATTATTTTCACGAGTAAGTCAATTTGTTTAAAAGTATTGGGTGTCTGAACCCTCGCTAATTACCTACAATTGATCAAACTTGCCAAAATTATTCTACACTTAAAACCAGTCTGACATTTGTAACAGGGTTTATTGAACTCTGAACTTTTATAAGCAATAACTTTTTAACCTCTATAAATTTATATCGAATATAGATCTACTTGTATAACTAATAGATCCCGTTAGAATTAAAATTATATTGAACATTTATAATACCGTTAATAAGAGTATATTTTTTTTCTATCTATTAACATAGAGTTAGAATCATTCAATCAGTTATTAAAATTAAATCAGTCAAAAATCTTCGCAAAATCCAAATCAACACAATAGTATTTTTTAAAATTTTTACGAGTTCTTCACATTGATATATAACTATTTTTACGGATTTAGCTCGCGTATAATTAATTAATTTTCAAATTTACATTTTAAATTTGACCCAACATTTCGAATCCTTTGCAAAATTAATTATAATTATATAGTTTTCTATCGACAAATACAACGTTAACAGTTTGTTTTCTTTGCAGTTGTCTACTGCGACTATAGTGGGTCAGGTCGGTCCTTGCAGTGGGTTGAGGAGTACGTGACGCGAGAGGTACTCCCTCGTCACGCTACACGATGCTCCGCGCTCTCCGTGACGTCAGGACAGACGGAGGTTTATCGGTGAGTACAGTAAACTAAAGAGTACATACTCTAGAGAAGGGTATTAGTATCTATAGACCGGGCATATCTTTTCATAGAAATTATTTCGTGCGTTCGAGACACATAACGGTATAGACAAAAATGTTATTACTTATACTAACTACGGAAATATTCATAGCGCGAGTGAGCGTGTCGTTTCCGCACAGACGCGAGCCTATAGATGTAGTAGGAAATCATACATACATCATAGGTACACTATACCTATACACACAGACAATTACACAGTACACTTATAATTGTACCTTTACTTTGTAAGAAGAATACTCTAAAAAAATAACAGGACATTTAAAGTTCAATCTAATTGGAAAGGTTGTTGGATTCATTTTATTTTGTCTTGATATAATAAAAACTTTTTTGTCCCCAGGTCAGAATCAAAAGAAATATTACGTCAATCAGTTGGAGCTGGTCCTGAAGATGTAGTGGTGATTGGTGCGTCGCTCTCTCGGTTTCTAAGAGCCTTGAGACCACAAAGAGTGGCTCTTTTCGTGTCCTCACGGGAGACAGAGCTTCAACTGGCTCCATGGAAGGAGTTTGAATCTGAGGTGATGTTCTAGGATAAACATGGTTAGATTTTGGTTAACAGAATGAAAAAAAACATCTTAGGTTAAGTTTTGTTTATGACCTCTCTAAATTATTAGGATAATTAACCTTTTTTTATGTATGTTATTAATTTTTAAGATGTTTTTTTGTACCTAATCCTTATTTTTATTCAAACATTATGGATAAAAATAAGGATTGCACAAATTATCTTACTCGTTTCAACACAAAACTAATACAGTGCTTATCACAAAAGCATAACGTAATATAATTTCTCAATAACCTTGAAAATAGCAAAAATATACACGTTAAATAAAACTCAGTTGCCTCACACGTTATCAATGTGCCTATGGTAGGTCACGTCTAGTGACGTCAGAAGGTTTACCGGCAAATTCCTAGCCTTTATCAGCTATTGCATTGAAATCACGGGCACTGCGACATTGTGCATTTACAGTTGTTGTATATGTTACAGCAATGTAATAAATCCGGGTATTATGTATACTATCCAGTCATTGTTTGAAAATATCTATAAACATTAAACTTAATTAAGCGGAAATAAATTTTAAGTAAATAATTAAAACCTGGATTTTATAATTATTTATAATACCTTCTTTATTTATACAAAGGGATATTTTATACAGAATTATTTACATTATCTAGACATTTATACATTTATATATATGATATATAATTTTCTATAAATTAATAAAACAAGTTTATAGATAGACAATGAAAAATTTATAATCACCATTACACTGCAGCATCAACTTGCTTAGATTAGGTTTGGATCATTTTTCACATTGTCTAGACCAGAAGTGACCAACTGACTGTTAGTCGAGTAGATTGCGTGCAATTCAAAATTGTTATTTTTTAATAAAAAAGTATGTTACTCCTAAAATAAATAAGGAAGATGCCAGAAGATGCCACATCAAGTTGGCCACCCCTGGTCTAGACACTGTTATCATCTATAGTGCCCAGTCATAATATATAATAGCTATTTCATCACTATGACTGTAACATATATCTGATAACTACAAGTGCCTGACATGTGTAAGATAACATACCTGTAGCTTTAAGAATAAAAATAACATTCTGAACATCATTCAATTCATAATTCTAGAATGATTAAAATCTTTCATCACTACTTTCAAAACTAATAATATAATCTCTTATACTATGTAGTAACGTGTTATTGATTTGTTAAGAATGTTCTAGACTTAGACTTCTAGATTCCTAGGCTACAATCCTTGACATGGTGACTTTAATTCCTATATAGCCTTTGATATTTTACCGGCGATGGAATAAAAATTATCTAAATGTTTCTATAATAATGTATAATTCCATTTATCTCCTTGATTAGTATAGTATTAATTTAGGGTATTTTTTTTTGTACTTTACGGACGTTGTTATAAAAAAGCTTTTCTATAATTATTGAAGCACAAATCCAATTATATCCTTGATTAGAATTAATAGCATTTTGCATTGATAAATGGGTTGATTATTGGATAGATGGATTAAAACATAAATGAATAATTGATAAGTCAAAGTCAACATTTATTTCTATTAGGCATATATTATCTCTATAAAGTATGGCTCAGGCTAGTTGCAGAACTCCAAAGGGTAAATCCATGAAGATTCGGGAAGAACTATTTCACGAATATTTTAAATAGAAGTATATTTATTATATTATTCTAACAGTGGAACTCTGTAGATAAAATCAGATGTACTAGCTAGGATTGTGCAAATGCATGTGATAACATTCGTATCGAATAAGGAAAATGTAAATGGTCAACCTATTTTTCTTCACAGCAGCGTAAAGTTGATTTGAAATAACATTTTATTTTTATTTTAAACATTTTTAAAAGTGTTTCAGTATAAGGTTATGTGATGTAGTAATAATAATAAAACATAAAAAACATCAATCAGAGATTCTATTATAGACATTGTATAACATGTTATCTGATTTGAAGGTTGTTAACCTTCTATTATAATTTCGGCAAACATTCCAGCGGTTGGGTATTTTTAAATGTCTGCTTAGAATTTTGAACAATTGATTTTAATGCCACAATATTGTATGATATGTATGTTTACTTGATTTTTATCAACAGGCAAATATATCGATGTAACTTTAGATAAGGCTTCGTATATTGTCAGATACTTATCTGATTATTTTTTTTTGAAGTAATATTTATCAAGAAGTAGTATTATTAGAATTTTTTAATTAATTGAAAATATTCTCAAAGATAGTGCCTTATTTCTAATGAATCCTTAAACAGCAGCCACACAACTTGAGTACCTAATAGAGAATGGGCATGGTCAGACTACTAATAGAAGCATATCTTTTCAGATAATCAAGATCCCAGAAACGAAAGAAGGCTTTATAGATTTAAACAACTTAGAACTGAGGTTGCAGGAAAATACGGGAACTGGCAAACGAATGATAGGTTTCTTTCCTGCTGCTTCTAAATTGACTGGAGTTTTGGCTGATGATGTGGCGACGACTTTGCTACTCCATCAGTATGGAGCCTGGTCTTTTTGGGACTACACCTTGGTAGCGCCCACATCTGCTGTGGATATGAATCCAACCTTTCTAGGGGTTGAAGAAGGCATGGTGAAAAAAGATGCTCTATTTTTTAATTGTGAGAAATTTGTTGGGGGCATACAAGGACCAAATGTAGCGGTTGTGAAGAGAGACATTTTCAAAAACTCGACTCTATATAGCGATGATGTTGAGGTTAGTTTATTCAGACTCATTAAATCCAATATTATTGAATCTGTTCCGTTATTTAGATAACCTAGTTCTAAGCAGGTCGGAATTAACACTTGACTATTTAACGAACCTTGGCAACCTGTCAATAGGTGCTATTGATTCAATCAATGTCATCCAATAACTTATTTCTTGGTATAGGCTTAATATTAATAATAATAATAATATCGGGACAAATTACACACATTGATCTAACCCCTAAGTAAGCAAATTATTTGCTTGTGTTAAGGGTGTTAGACAACGATACTAATACATAGAAATACACATATAAATACTGAGAATATATTTAATAAACGACCAAACCCAGAAACACAGACATATATGCTCATCACATAAATGCCTGTGCTCTGCCGGGAATCGAACCCGAGCCCCGTTGCGCCGTGACACGTTAGGCGTCTGCGCTAACCACTCGACCAACGGGGCGGGATTGGCGCAAAATATGATTAATATAAATATATGTATTAATATTTAGTTATTTATTAGGTATTGGCGGAAAGGATAGTGGAGTACAAATGTACTGAGGCAGTTAGAGCAGCGATAGTGATGCAAATACGAGATGCCATCGGCTTACAGAACATTGCTGAGAGACAGGATCATATTACCAGGTAAGTTCGTAAACCTAACTGTCGTCAAACAATGTTATATACATATTACACTGCGAAACTAAGATTCCCAAACTTCAGGACTCTCGAAAGAGGTTCTTAAATATTTTAACTCATAATTACTTTATTACAAAACACTAATAATGTTATGTTTTTTCTTTTAAATGTTTATTTTTAACTATATAAATAGCTTGTTTGTTTAAATTGAATGTTAATATCGACACAATTGGTTATAAATTATAGCAACTATAAATTAATGGGGTTATACAAGTCAGATTCCTTGGCATGCCGATAGTGACGTATGGCACCACAATATTTTGGCAACAGAATATAGTGACAGAATATAGTAACAGAATATTAGTGTATACACACTTGATCTTCACTAAGTCCGGAAGTTCCCAAGTTATTGTATATTTACACATAATAAAAGTGTTAAAAATACATCCACATATTTAAAAGAATTTCTTTTTGAATTGGTATATTTATTTTTGATATGAATAGTTGTTATATGATATTTCGTACGATTAATTTTAGAAAGTTATAAATAATAAACTATTTTTATATATGTATTATTAATATAACAATAATAACTTTTAAAACGAAATCGTTTTTGTTGTCTTAATAATGAATCGTGTTACCAAAAACTTACAAAATAAAAATCTGAATTTTATATATTATAGCCAGTAAGTTAATAAATAAGGTTTCATTGTCAAAGCCTCCAATGTGCCGGAAAGTTTACGACCACAGACTGAGAGAGACAGACAAAGAAACTGAGCGGGACTGTCTTTTGTTATTTGATTTAAATCATAAAGTGTGTCAAGAATAAGTCATAAAATACCTACAAGTAATATTATAACACCAACTTGTTTATTGTCGTATCGTTTGACCTCAGCATTAACATATTAGGTTATACACCCACTAACATTGTAACGGGCATTACGAAACTATGTAGATCAGGTAAAAATATAGTTAGATATACTTACTATTACACTTATCTTAACAAATTCACAAACAGACCGACACAGACATACTGGACTGATTTGATAAAACAAAAGTCTCTTTAACATATTTTATGATATTAAATGTAAACTAAATGTTATATTTTTTATTGAATCCAAATCAAAAACATAAGTACAACTCATAGTTTAGTAATGAATATACTTATATACATGAAAAACAATTATATTAAATTACTTGAAAAACAATTATAATATAATTGAAGACATTTTAACAACGTGAAAATTAGCGTAAATATAGTATTGCCAGCTATTTAATAAACGCTCATATTTAAACAAAACATTTGAAGAGTAAACAATTATTGTAAAACATTCACGGCCTTCGGCTAATAATATAAAGTATAGTAATTATTTACAAGAAAACACATTACAAAACGTTGGTTAAAAAATTGTAATTTAAATTAATAGTGTCTACCTAATATTAATTTATTTATTCATTCACTAATTATTTATATCTTTATTAATTTATTTATTATATGACACATTTAATAGTTTGCGACAAGTGTAGTTTAAAATATTGTAGATGATAATAATATAGATCTAGAGGCTAGACAAAAAAAATGTACGTAGGTATGTTCCATAGGAACAAAAAAGGTATTGCTTATAACTTTTGAACTAATGTTTAACTACAAAATAATGAAAACAATAGTTACAAACTAGATAAAGAAGGTTTAGGTTAAAAACAAAACAAAAAACCAGAGTAAAATCTAAATATAAAAGTATCCAAAACATTAGTGAGACATATTTAATAGCGCCAACATTATTAAATAAGATTGAATGCGCCGGCGCAGAGTGCGTCACGATGTAGACATGTCTTGATTTAGTGTGCCTCAATTGGATCTCTTATATTAGTTGCATCTATTTTTGATGCTAGTTTTATGATTTATAGCGAACTACAGTTTGCTTGGGGTTTCACTGGTTCCCTGGTGTGTAAGGTGGGGAGATAGGGGGCGGAGAACTGTATAAATAATTAAATTATAAATTTAAAAAACCCCCCCATACAAAATGACTTCTAAAAAGAATAAAAATAATATTATCATGCATTCGTTGCGTTGGGGCACTTAGACTTTAGGATTCGATATCTTAATTTCTTTATTTGAGTTGGTAACTTAGTTGGATTTTAATTTCTTCCTTTATTAAACGGCCCCCCGACGCAATGGCTTCAATAAGTATATAAAAATATTATTTTTATTCTTTTTAGAGGTCTTTTTGTATCAGGTTTTTTTTTTTTATAATATATTTTTTATTTCTGCTTTTTAAAGTTATGTTATTGGTTTCTTAATTGTACTAAATGAACCTACGGATACACAATTCTTCAGTTGTTTAAGTATTTCTATTAATATAATATTATAAAAAGGAAAGATTTCTTTGTTTGTTTGAATTGAATTTAATCCGAAGCTGCAGGGAAAAGCTAATTATTGCATCAGAACCTTTCACCAATAAAACGTCAATATCTTGGAAACGACTGTTTCTATTTCGACCAATTATAGCTTAGAACCATCTCGAAGAGCATAGATTTCGATTAAAAACAACCGCATTGAAATCCGTCAAAGCGTTTGACCGCTATAATGCCACAGATACACACACAGATACACAGATCGACAGACCAAACTTATAGCACCCCTCTTTTTAGTTGGGGGTTAAAAACTAATAACTATGGTAATACATATTGGTTTCGCTCTATCCCCCGTATAGTAGATTTTCTCACTTTAATTTTCCCGATGTCATTGTCTTTTTCGGTGCAAAATTCCAAACTAAATCTTTACCGTACTTTTTCCGTGATGACTGAAAAATATTCCTACATATTTTCGTCAACAAACATACCGAGTATTATTTTAACGGCGCCGTAAAGCATCGAAAAGCGCCAATAATGTCAAGTTGTGACAAATATTAGCAATATGATTTGTATTTTCAGTGATATGTGTTATTCTGTATTTTGGAAACGATAAATAAAAACATAAAATATACCAGGAAATATAAATCACTTAAAATATATTTATTTATGTTTAAACCCATCATAATCTTTTGTCGTAGTATGAGTGCACACAAGGAATAGTTGCGACAGTTTAGTTTATAAAAACCGTGTATACATCTATTGAAGATACATTAGATTGTAAAGAGCTTTAATAAAAAAATAATACTATTCATGTTTAATAAAAGGTTTTACTCCATTTATATTATATACCAATTTTTATAAAAAAAAATATTACTTTAAGTTGGAGTTGACCTCCCTTCCTTAATGTTATGTTATAATCAGGATATTAACCGCCAACAGAATGAGAAAAGGAAGTTTTAATGGCAGTTTCCTCCACCTGAGACAGCTTCCTAGCCATTACACAGTTATTCAATGAAATAGAAAATGATAAAGTTCCTAGTTTAAACATAATTAAAGTTTGGATCAGAAACAATTTCATTTCATTAGCATTTCTGGGAATTTTCAACACTCGAGAAATATATAAAACAAACATATATTTTGAAGCTATTTTATCCTTATTATTTGTTATTTTCTTGGAAGAATTGTTCAGAATTGGGTTTCAACAAGAGTGGGTCAACTAAAATGGGTCAGGAGTTGCGGGGACCAAAATAGATCGTTGCTAGCTGACTCTCCGGCGCCTTACAAATAATGATGTACGGTTAGGAAACAAAATAATTACCAACGCATACAGTTTATGGTTTCTGTTGGCTGTACCTTGCATAACAACGTTATGTTTGTTCCTAAATCTACGTTTATTACGTTTTACGAAAGAAACTCTAGAATTATGATGTTAAACCGGTATATTTTTTTTTTGTATCAACTCATGTACATTATATTTACACATTTTATTCCTGGTCGTAATCCAATACGTGCGTAAATAGCTGCGCGAATATATGCGCAAGCGCACGTATCAAGGTCATTGTTAATTTTTATCCCAGCCGTTTTCCACTACTTCCAATATGACAGAAACTTAAGAAATAATTTAACATGTGTTTTTTTAACTGACCTTCGAAATATGTTGATTTTATTAAAATTACGATTTTTGAACAACATTTATAAAAACTATTTCTAGATTCTAGGTATGAATTATGTCAGACAAATATATAAAATATTTTTGACTTTTCGGTTCATTGCTCTATAATATGTTTATCGTTTCCAGTGACACGGACAGTGTAGCCCCAAAACCTATATTCACGGTTTTATTACATAAATCTTTTTTCTTTCACATAATCGCTGATTTGTTGATAATAAAAAAAAGTTTACGACTTTTCTATCGTGACATTATGGGTTTTATAAGAATTTTTATAGTAATTACAGTTAAAATTATGATTTACTATTTATTATATTATTTACTATACTTTATATATTTTGAGATAAATGGACAATAATGCCTGACGTAAATTATCATCAATTGTGTTATGTTTTTTATAATCATTGTTTAAAAAAACTCGTGATTCATAACAATTGATAATTATGTATACTGTAGAGATTGTTGGCAATTTTCTTACTTATTAAATGATTTATGTGAATCATTACAATTAGATGATGCATAGTATTTATTTAATATATATTTTTATATTATTGATTAACATATTACAAATGCAATGGAGAGCTTTTTAAATTGACATTTTTTTTACAATGATGTTAGAAATGTTAAAATGTTTGATACTATTTAAAACTTCTATATAGCCAGTGAACTATGTCTATCCAATCGGTTTTTCGCATGATTCAATATGCTGATTGGGATTTTAAAAATATTTTTAGTTTTTCGGTAGCGGCTGAGTTTTTTATTATTTCTTGTTTTTATTAATTTGTTATACTTACGTTTATTTTGTTTCACTTTCGTATATCAATTTTATTATTTAAATTTGACAAGAATTTAATAAATTTCTCTAACTCGTTTAGACAAATTATAGATGTAATATAATTAAAAATTCTTATTATATACTTTTAATATGATTCTAACGGTGACTTGAACATTACACTTCCTTGACCTGTGTTATATTCAGTGGTAGCTACATGATCTCCTAGTCGAAAAAAGCTAGGTCATCTGAGTTTAGTCCGTTGTTTTAGGAATAATGAGATATCACCTCCAGAAATGGAAGAGTCTCGCCTAAAGATACACATTGGTAGCTGCCATTGGCAGTCATAGACATACTCGAATTGAGTATTCGAACAATGTATGCCGAGCTTAGGTTTATTTTATTAGTTAATTTTAAAAATGTTTGTGATAAAAATCAATTAAAAACCATAAAATGAAAACTTTATTGAAATACGTTCAGATTGTTTACTTGCACATGCGGGAAAAAAAAAATTATTTTCGGAAATATTATGGAAGGATTTTTTTGTTTTTACACGTTTTTAATTATGTCTTCCTATCCAAGATATTTTTGCCAGTTTCAAAATATATGGTTAATGCTTAAAATAAATATACCAAAAGTCCTCAAGGTGTCATAAAGTATAAGTAAAGAAGTGACATAAATACATTTTTATATTCAATAATACAATATTCGAAAATAAAAATCTATTAAGTTTATTAATTAAGTTTGAATTTGTAGCAATATGTATCGAAAACTTGATTAGTTTATGCACAACTGTAAACGCGTCCTAAATCTAATTCTTCAGAATTTAACTAAAGTATTTTTAGTCCAATTGTTATATTTAACCTGACCTCCACAAATGCAGTCAAATTCATAGCCGCCACAGCCAAGTAGGTCAACTAGAGAGTATAAAGTTCACGGCTATAGCCATACATGTACTATTAGCAAAATTAGATAGATCTGTTCTCATTGTTTGCTTACAAATTAAAAATATAATTGAATATTTTTTTCTACTCGTGATTAAATTTTAAAGTTGAACATCATTGAATTTGTTATAAGAGTCAATATAATTAATATTTGCATGGATCTCGGTGTATTATCACTTTGGAAATTGTCATATATATAGCAGAGCGGTCTAGACGGTAAAAATTAAGATAAAAAGAAATCTCTAATTCTGACTTGACATTAACTGTAGGACTATTACCAGAATCACCATGTGCAGTAGGTACTCAAACCCGTGTCCTCTAGCAGTCCATGCCGTCGCTCTGTCAACTGAACTATGACGTCTATCTTACTGGCCTATACCTTACATAGGTATATCTTCGGTTTTCGCAAAGAAACTATTAAATTAATATTTTTATATTTGAATCAGAAAATATAAATATTGTTATTGTTATTCAAAGTCAATGACAAGATAAAACATAGATTAGATTAGATATATGATAGCCAATTACACTCGTCTATGCTTTGTATGGCTTCATTAATGTGAAGCTGCATTTGACATTGTTTATAGAGAACGATGACCTCACGTCATTACTGACTATTTATAGATACACCAACTAACCAATCATGCCTCGACATCAGAAGCCTTACCATCTCTTATTATTATTCATTTGTCATCTATTGATCTATTTTAGTTGTAATTTTGCACATTAAGTATTGCAATTGTGTACTGTGTACATATAATATGTTCAACATATAATAAGGTGTTAAAGTATACTAATCTAATTTCTTAAAATAATGTCAGTCCCACTCGGTTCAGAATTTGAATGTTACCAACCCATTTAGTTAGGATTTTAGTTCTACTTGAATGTTTTATTTTATACTCAACTAAATTTCTTAATCCATATTACTAGAACATTAGTTATTCTAACTATATAAAAGTAGAGATAAAGACGGATACAACAGATACCAAGCACTAAACTAAGTTAAGGCTGCAATTACTAGATCTGTAACTTAGTTAAGACTTCAATTTCGCTTCGTTAAATTACATATTGACATATAAGTAATACAATAATGTACCATAAATATAAATATACAAGATATAGGGTTATTTTTTGACCATTTGCGATCAACCTTGCTCGCTAAAGGTAGCTTTTGTAATAAAGCCTTTAGTAGCGTCGAGGGAGAAGCCAATTTTGTGGCTGGTGTGAATTAGGTACTTGATGTTTCTATATTTTTATGTGTGTGTGTGTATGTGTGTCTTTTTCTAGGTTTTAAAAATACATATGAAATATGAATATTATTTATTATTTTAACCCCTAATAGTGAATTCATAACTTATATGAAATATATCAACCGATTGAAATATTTCAACAGATTTGATCTAACAACCACCGACAAACACATACATACACGTAACTTTCAATCGATATATCAATAAATATAGATTATATTTAAGATTTCTTCTTCAATTAAACAAATCTACCAATTTGTAATGATTACGTACTTACGAGACATTTAGCTGCAAAAAAATGGGTCAATGTCCTTATAATTCTCACATGAATTCTCGGCACTTATTTATATTGCAATGATTAATCTTAGCGTTAATTTTTTCGCTGCAATATTAATGATTAACACCCGATTTTCTGAAGGTGATTAATATATAAATGACCATTTCCTGAGAAATGTCCGGTTAACTCTGATTGGTTGATGTGATGACGATATTTGACCATAGAGTTATTATACATAGAGTAAGGAAGCCAGCCTAAAATGTGCCCATCAAAAAAAAGGAAAAGCAAATGAGACTACCTATCTCTCTTTCTTGTTTTTGTAAATTATTAAAGCAATTAATAAATTGCAGACGAGTTACGACCTCAAATCTTCATCATCATTGTAATTATTCAGGTACTAGTTTTTTACAATTATGTAAGAACTAGCAATATAAACTTCTGAATTTCAAATATTATTTCGACAATTAATTAGTAATTTGATTCCTATATTATTGTAAAGTTGGTAACAGTTATAAAAATAACAAATATAATAACATAAGCATTTACTGGATTTCGATTTCAAAGTCAACATCTCGTATAGGTACGTGACTCGTAAAATAAATAACATCCAAAAACAATCAATTATAATTTATTTTCGCCATCCATTATATTTGACATGTTCGAAAACATGAATATATGTTAAGAAAATATCAGTGATAAATTAAGAGATTAAATGGAAGAGCAAAAACTTCAAAAACCTTCTTTGTTTTTTTTTAAACAGATTTTAGTTCCATGTATGAAATAAATTAACCTTAAACATTTATTATTTGTTGGCAATAAATATGTTTGGCAATAATTATGTTTAAATGTATTAGTGCAAAAATAATATCAATTTAATATATATTTCGGTGGTAAGATAAATATGAACGAGTATACAATAAAAAAAAACAAATAAATGCATACGGCATTGCATCGTGTTATGCAAGAATTGCTCAGCCATTGCATTATTGATGCATTTTCCTTAACAAAACAATTTGAATGCAATCATTCAATATACTTCATATTCTTGTACTAAATCATGGTAGCCGCCGGTCATAACTGCAAAATAAATAGACCATTTAAATGACTATATATCTGTTGGTTGAATGAAAACTGTATTTACGTAATATTAACCGGTTTTCAAATATATAACTATATGTACTATAATATGTGTTATAATGTATATAGGTGGATTATAAATAAAGGATGTGTTATCTTACATAATCCTGTTGAGTTTATATTTTCTTATTATGTAATTATAATTGCTGTCATGCTGTTAATGATATCATTATTGTGTCATTTTTGTTCGTAATAAAGGGTCGACAGTTGTGTTAGCTTCTACAATGAAAGTATATAAACGCAGTATATATATTTATATTTATAATTTATAATCACAGAAATACAGACAAAGATAATAATGTTCTTCTATGTGTACTGATCGCTCTCTAGGAACCAAGTGATCCTCCAACATCAGGTCCTAAACATGAAGCTTTTCATAGGATGTGACGACATGTTCACTTAAAGTTGACTATTTGACACGGCGTTACCAACATTAACTGTCAACAACCAGTGTTGCCAACAGTTGTCTCTCTACGTAATATGTAATACATATAATAATGTAGATATGTATGTATGTAAAAATAAGTATCTACCTATTATCCGTTTAGTTGTAGCACAGTAAAAGATCTCTTGTTTAGTTATCATAATTTTTTTCTTAATTACAAAACTTCATTGTATAAAAAATGATACGATTGGTGAACTAAAGCATTTTCTACAATTTATATTAAAAAAAAAATATTTTATTTATGTAAGGCAGAATTTATAAATATAAAAATGAATAGATCTTGATCCTTGATTTAAAATCTTAATCTGTTAGGTAAATGCTGGTGTTTAAGTTTATTTAAATCTACAACATGGATTAATTGAATTATTATGGAAATATATTATATCCGCATAATATGACATTATTGATAAAACATATCTCTTAACATTTAAAAGAATAAAAACTATTACAATAGAAATCTCCCTTTAATGTACAACAGAATGCTTTCCATTCAACAGTGCGTTGGCAAACGATCTGGCTCAGGTCCAAGTTGATAACGACCTTGAAGCTATCTCACACGTGTAGTACATACATGTATTGTTTTGACGCCATTTGCAAATAAATTTATTTCAATATTCACAAATTAACCTTTATTACAGTTATTCATATAATTATTACATTTGCAATTACTTTCAATTATAGAACAATAAATTTAAATTAATGTTTTTTTCTATTTTGTCTCAATTTATCATATCTTTTATGTCAAAAATTTTATAGCCATTTTAAAATTCATAAGGGTGCAGGTGTCATAATGATGTCTTAATAACCTTGAGATGTCACCAATCATTTGACACGCACGTGTTAAACATTATCATTCTGGCACCGATTAATAATGTATACTTGTTTGTGTTGACATTTATGTTTTTAATTGTGTAAAACAATCTTATAACATTTTTAATTTCTTATACCTACCTAATTTTAGAATATATTTTATTACTTAGGAAGCAACAGACGCTCATGCAACGTTTTGATATAGGTATATATTAGTTACACCCATGCCATATAGGTATAACAAGTTAATATTTAATTTGCATGCTTCGGTCACAACGAAGTGACCTTGAAATCATTTTCTTTTCACGTGCGCTCATCCTTATGGCGCCAGTTATTTTATTATTAAACTTCGTTTCTTATTGACTTTTTAACTTCCGTAATAAAAGTAAATCTATTCAAAGCTAATTTAATAATACAGTTAAATCTTTAGTCGCTTTCAATTTTCAGTTTAAAGACTTAACCAGAGATTTAATTTTATCTTTTGACATATAACTATATAATATAATATTAAAATATAAGTATATAATATAATATTAAAGTTATGAAATGGTTTAGGTATATACCTATTATATTAACAACTTATTTGTTAGCATTGTAAAATGTAAGTTTTAGAACTTGTTAAATACCTACTAGGTATTTGACAAGTTGAAGTTCTTATTTGAACCAGTGCAGTGGCGACCAACCTTTAGTTTTATCTTTTCTATTTATAGCAGATATATAAACCTCCTCATTATACATACTTTATCATATTTTCAGTTTCCAGAGTTTCTAGAATCTATTTATTTTTGGTATCTGCTAGTCATTATACAGTTATCTTTAGAAAATTCCCTAGCATTGACTTGAAAACATCTTTAGTAAAATTAGAAATATGAATATGATTCAAATATTTTTGAAGTATCAGTTTAAATAAATTGATTTATTTATAAATATTTCTAGTAATAAGTTCTTTAACCCTAACATCTTTTAAAGCTATTATTCTTGTTATCTTTTTAAGCTATTATTCGAAATTAAATAAAATTCAGTGATAAATAAAGAAAGATATACCTACCATCTGCATTTATAGCATAAACTATACAATTTTCTTTTCTGTTTTGTTAAGCTTAGTTTATAATGAATGAATACTTTTATATATATTTTTAATATTACCGAATGATTTAAAGGAGTGTTTATATTCTTTCATGCCGGTTTTTCTCCATCGGTTTTTTAAACGTGCTAGTTGAATTTAAAGTCTATAGGTTTATAAATGGAATGTCTTATTGTAATAAAACTTTGACTTGTTAGATTTCCTATTTCCTCTTCTACCGTCGCCTCAATGTCTACGGTAAATAGGTCGGTAGAATATTGAGTTTTAAAGTTATATCTGTGTGATGTATCTACTTGTGCACACATGCATACTTTGTTTAATCAATTGTATAATATTTTATATTTAACAGATGGTCAGATGGTTTTTATTTATAGAATATAGTATCCGTTTAATAATATATGTTTCAAGCCAAGATAGGTTTATTTTGTTGCTCTTTTGTCTATCGTCTAGTTTTGAAGAAGTGACGAGGGCTACGCTAGGAGTTTAAAGACCAATATGTTACCAATTAAAAAGTGACGTCATTGTTGACATTAAAAACTGAACCACGTTATTTCTACACAATGCTATATTTAGCAAAGCTATGGGAATAACACAACTGATATCCTTACTGTCATAAAACATTTTTTTGTTAATATACACTTATTTTTGTTAATATACACTTATTATAAATCATATAAAAACCACATAGTAACGCACAACTTTTTATAACACTTAATTTTCATATCTGGGTATCGAACCCACAGTCCACTGTAAACGTTACAACATTTTATTACAAATTGATTGATCAGCAAATTGTTTTATTCCAAAGTTACAAAAATAAACGAACTTATTATTTTAGTTTTTAATTTTAAATGCACGATACAGCAATTAAAAAATATGTATATTTAGAATGACACTAATATGAAACAGGTTATCCTAACTTTAATAAAAATAAAACCTGTAGAAATATAAAAATAAATTAATTTATATTCTCCAAGACATTTGCAAATATTATTGTTTTTCTCAATGGCGCCCACTAGACTTCCTTGAAGCGTTGCTAAATAATTTGCATAAATTATCATACAAATCTGTTGATATATAGAGTTTCAATTTATTTTTTATGTTAAGCAGTTTTTATGTAACTCTGTGTGATAGGTTTATTTACGTCAACCTTACTACAACAGTTCTAGTACCTACAGTTGATTTGATAATAGTTTTTACTACTGTTGATAGTTAGTTACATTAGTAAAAATGTAGTTTGAAAAATACTATAAAATAAAAAATACAAGGTTACTTCAACATAGGAAGCACTGACACAAAGTATATATAAATAATTTCTTATTATGACAATTTTAGAATAAAAAATAATTGTATTATCCTTTTTCGTATTACATTATAGTTTTTTTCGTAAATGTTTGATTTGCTTTCTTTATTATTAAGTATATGATTTAAAATGAGGTTATCTTATATAACTCTAGTCTTTGTCGTGTCTATTCCTCAATTTTCATTGTTCTATTTATCTTTGGTTGTAACAAAGGTACATAATTGTGTTTGACGTAATGTTTACGTACGTTGTGATGATAATTGACAGACACGTATTTTTCTTATAGCAACAATATAACCTGTTATCATTGTAGGAAAGGTTTATTCAAAGAGTTTATAAGGTTTTTAAAGATTTTTTATGTTCCGTCAAATTTATGAAAAAATTACCTAATAGGCCGAAACATAATAAAAATCGTATAAACGTGATATACAAGAAAAAACAAGCATTCATAAATTATAAACCACTTAAGAATCCAATAACACTTCTGAAACACGATCCGGGTCTTATCAATTCTAGTTTTCATTTGTATTCAATATATTAAATCATATTATTATTTATTCTTATCATTATTATTATTTATATATTTATTTATTTATAAAAAGCTGATTTCACAGTTATATATAGAGTACTTTTAATACAGTTTAAGTAAAAATGATGTGGATTAATTTACATTACATTAATTAATTTATTTGTGTACAATAAGTATAAACAATTCTTATAAATTTATGAAATCAACAATTAAAACTTTCATGAGTTAAATGCAGAGCATAAACAAACATATCATAAACAAGTTTTTACAACTTCCGTGATAATTATTATGACTTTATTTGTTTTAATTGCTTAGCATTAGGTTCTACTGTACCTCTATGGGTTATAAAAACATTTTTTTTGTTACAGACAGGTGCTATCTCATATAAAAAATATCCCAGAGCTTATCCTCCTAGGAAATGAATCTCGGACCATGAGACGGCTGCCGATATTCTCTCTCATGGTGAAGCATCCAAGGGGCACCTTCCTCCATCATAACTTTGTCTGTGCTGTTCTTAATGATGTTTTCGGGATTCAGGCAAGAGGAGGGTTAAGTAGTGATCTCAATTACGGATCAGATGTTCTGGGTATAGATGATCAACTGATGAGAGAGTATGAGAAACTTTTGGATGTTGAAGTGTAAGTTTTTAATTATTACTTATTATTTTTGTAGCTGATTGATTGTGAACCATGATAATTATTGAATATATATTTACTCATAACATAACATATCAAAAACATATAAAACATATCATTTTGAATTTTGTTTATGATACTTTTTTTACTATTTATTTAATCATTTTCTAGACAAAAAGAAATAGCTCGAGTTCGCAAGCTCAGTGTTGTCAAATCGCCAGAAGTTCCGATACATAATGAGCCTTTACGGCCAGGATTTTGTAGGATATCTCTTCCTTTCTTTATGTCCGAAAATGAACTAGCATTTGTTCTTGAGGCCTTGAAAATGGTAGCCACTGAAGGATGGAAAATTTTACCACAATATGTGGTTAATTCAGAAACTGGCCAGTGGAGACATCATACATGTACTGTGCTCAAAGACAAAAAATCATTATATTCAATAAAGTTTTGTGATGGAAAAATAACATCTAATGAGAGAAGAGTTTCAGGTAATAGTGAACAAAATTATTATATTTTTGTTCATGTATTGTTATGCTTAAGACAATACTCACTTCTTTTATTTATTTGTAGGCCCAGGAATATTCCCGCAAACATACACCGAATGTTTGCAAACAGCGCGAAATCTTTTCAACAGAGCAAGGAAATTGGCAATGAAATGTTCAACAATTGAGCCCGAAGTTAGTTTTAATCCCAAAATTGATTACTTGAGATGGTTTATGGTGCCAAAAGAAGCCCACGATCTTTTGTTGGGTAAATCTGCAAACGTCAAACATATTGTGCCGTTTGATCCGTCCAGATATATGGGTGTAAGAAAGAGCCTTCAAGTATCAAGGTCTTCCAATACATCTTCACCAGTTTTAGGCTCTAGCTCCAGACACTTCAGCTTGTCAGCTATTGACGATTGCCATTTATTAAGGTTAAAGCAAAGACAGAAGTTTTATTCAAGAGAATCTAGTTTAAGAGAAACTACTAAAGAAGAAGCGATAACAATGAAGGCGAATCCAGTACAATTCGCCGTTGGTGAATCGGTTTCCCCGTTACGTATAGTTCCTCAAAACGCGAAACCTTTGCTTGGGAGATCTAGATGTTATTCACTGGGATCTGATTTGCCACCAGTACAATTAAGCGCACAAGCTAGGTTAAACCTCGGGCTTAAAGAAGCAAGTCCTGGTAGTACTGAAAAAGTAAGCAGTTTCTGTAATTGTGGGAGTCAAACAGATCTGCCGTCACTTGATGATGTAATGTCACCCACTAAAAAGTATCCATACAGCGCACAAAGTAGCACGTCAGTATCCGATTGTAGTCAAGTAGGTCGCATTTCGCCTACTACCTCAGTAACATCTCACACTTCTGAAGATCTAGCTTATGTTAAGGAAATGACGAAAGAAATTGCAACAGAAATAAAAACCGAAATTAGAGGGGTAATCTCTAAAGTAGATGATATTTTAGAAAATTCAGACTCTCTTGATCAGTCAAATTTAAGCATGACATCGATTTCTAGTCAGAGTGATAAAAATTCCGTATCAGTCATAGATGTAGCTGAATATTTAATGGGTATGTCAAAAGAAATGGCGTCTGAAGTTAAACATGAAATTCGAGAAATGGTAAATAAAGTGGACGAAATGATTTCTCCAGAACTTACGGGGTCAAGTTCAAGAAGGAGTTCCCCTCCTCAATGCGGTAGAAAAAGAATAGGTTCTGGACCTGAATTAGGGTTGGATTTAAACAAGGGCAGTTCTTCGCAAGTTTTAAGGAAATGTCCTACTAGTCCTGTACTTCCAGTAGAGTATAATGAAGATGATAATCGTTGTTACAAACATTCACCCAACAAACAATCTCCATTGTCAACACAAACTACGCCTTCGTTTGAGGCATCTGGGCCAAACAGCATATCTTTTAACTCCAGTGAGACCTCTACCCCCGACACAATTATTCAAGTAGTAACCACGTCTCAAAATTCACCCATCCTTCCAAAGTCGTCCAGCTCAAACAAACTGTCTGACGACGAAATTAGCTGTACAGACCCAATTTGCAGACATTGTTGTAAGAAAAAAAATTGGTGCCAAAATCCGTCAGTCAGTTCTCAAGACAGTGGAATAAATATGACATTCACTGAAACGGATTCTTATATTGATTTTGGTAAGCTTGTAGTATCTTAATAATTTATATTTATTGACATTTCAAGTTTACTGTGTTTCTTAATTAATGAATGTACGTAACTATATCTAGTTTTTACCTGATTCTATTTCGAAACGCATAGCTTCTATTTAAAATAATTGTAACTACTTTATTATTTCAATTATTTTTATTTTCTTAATCAAAAGTTATAACTTTGTTTATTTTGAAATATTGCATTCCGCAGCTCCACCAATTTGCAATGTAGATATTTTTTTCAGTTTATTATTTTGTTTTCTTCAAATAATTACAGTAAAATGGCGAACTTCTTCAGATCCAACCACAAATAAACTGAAGAAGCTGCAGGGCAGATTACGCATGTGTCAAAAGCACGAGAAAAGCGAAGTCCCCGACATCATAGAAGGTGTTCCAGTTTGTTCTGGAGATCACTCCAGGACAACAAAGTCTTATAGTGAAACAGATACAGGACGAGTCATATTCCAAATGCCTGATGAAAACGAAAGACAAAACCGGTAAGCTATAATAACAATATTTGGTACTCAATTAAAAATAAATAATAAAATAATATTTTAAAATATTATTTTATTATTTATTTTTAATTATATAATTGCAATGTAAAGATTATTGGTATGTTTACATTTGCAATTGTCACATGACCTTAATATTGCGAATTTAACATAAAGCCCAGTATAATTGATATATTACATCAACAATGTCTTTTATCTTGGCACAGCTTCCTTCATTACTGAATTGCTGATTTTATTGCAAACGATCTTGGACATCTTGAGTATCCGTGACATTTATAATAGCCGTAAACAGACATAATTTATTCTAGCGGAATAGTTACATTACAAACAGTTAAGATTATATCTTGCTACTATATATTATATGCCAGATACTACTAGCTCTAGTTGGATAGACAATACGTTTTATTTTTATTAACCGACTTCTTCAAAAAGGAGGAGGTTCTCAATTCGGCCAGTATATTTTTAAAATTCAATCCGAATTAACTACTGTTTCAAACAAATCGTGATTTTTAGTTAAACATATTCCAGCACATCTGCGCTAGATTCAAAACGTTCCAGTCGATCATCTAATGCGTCTTCCAGCTGTTCCGAACGTAGCTCTCGATCGAGCGGCTATGGAACTGATCAGAGAACTTCTCATGATGAACAGTTTTACGATCAGAGGTACGATTGGTCCGTAGATGATTAAATTTAAAAGTTTTGGTAATGTAACATTATATACTTGGCTATATGTTTCTGATGAACTTGAAAGTTATTATGATTTTGAAATTTAAGTATGATTTGCGAAAATAAAATGGTGTCATCGAAATAAAGCTATTTTGAAAAGATTCTGTGTATTCTCCATAAATATCTTGTTAGAAATTATGTTTGTATGAAGAAGTAGGTAATAATTAATCGGCAGTTAGAACAACAAAAGAAGACTTCTACAATTCGTTTCTTCTCTTTATTTCTAGCGTGGAACGTGTGTTCAAAGCAGACTATGAGGGCGACAGTACCTGCAGTGACGCCTCGCTCACCGACTTCACGTTCGACGATGAGGGCAAGTGGCATTGTCCTCCTAAATCTGTTTGGAAGGCTACTGTTGAGGTGTGTATGTCCTTCAGTTTCATATTATTTGTTAAATCTTAATTTCTTTTCGATTGGATGGACGAACTTTGATTAATATTTTGTTTTTAAAATTATTTATAGACATAAACAAATAATTTCAAAATTCTGTTTTTAAAGACATTGCTGAGCGTAGAATGCCAAGACTTCACAATTGATTGTACATGTATCTAAAAAATATTTTTTTTTTACAGGCAATTCATGAGTACAACATGGTGAGGCCTGGCGACAAAATACTTGTATGTTTGTCTGGTAGCCGCGACTCAATAGCATTACTACATACGATGCACCAATATCAGTTTTACGCCAGATCTAAAGGGATACACTTTAGCATCGGTTAGTATATTTCCTATTATTAAAACTTCTTTATCCCTCTGTCTGTCTCCAAACTGTATCTCATAAACCGTGATAGGTAGACAGTTGATATTTTCACAGATGATGTATTTCTATTGTTGCTATAAAAAAATACTAAAAACAAAATAAAAATAATATTTAAAGGAGGCTCCCATACAAAAAAAATATTTTGCTCGATTTGAATAACGGCAACACGGCGCTTGAATTTTTCACAAAATGTCTAGTTATATATTTATTTTATAACTAAATCATTAAATTAAAATAAAATATATCTTAAAGGGCGGCTCCCATACAACAGACGTGATTTTTTATCGTTTTTATAAACAATGGACTGTATCCTTAGTGAGAGAGTCCGACTCGCACTTGGTCGGTTTTATTATAAATATATTGTGTTGTAGCAAAATAAATTTTAATATAAAATTTTTTTAGGAGCCCTTTTTGTCCACGAAGCTCACTCCGACGTTGACCCTCTTCACCTGATGGCTTATTGTAGAACTTTGGGTGTTAAGTTCATTTACCAGGACAAGATAAACCATGAGGAAATAGAAAGTACGTATATAACTTGAAGTAGTATGACATAGTTTAAACATATAAAAGGAACATTTAAATCCTTCTTTTAACTACTTCAATAACTTAATGTCCTGAACATAAAAAAGAGCAGCTATTAATTATTTTGTATTTTAACTTTCTGGTCCTTCATTTTGTAACATCATCTAGAAACATGTAAGACGTCTCTTAGAAAAAAGTCTTTTGTTTCATATTATATTGTATGGGTGATTTTTTCACTTCCATATAAAAAATGACAAACAGGTGCTGATGTAGGTATACCCTACACCCTACTTTATTATCAAGTGAACAAGACTTTTAAAAGAAAATCTTGTCTTCCAGGACAGAACAGTAGAGCGCCGTCATTGCACCGCTGGTCTTCGCACGCGGTGCGTCGTCGCGTGTACGGTGCCGCGGCCGCTCACGGTTACGGCGCGGTCGCCGTGGCGCAGACGCTGGACCGCGCGGCGGCCGCCTTCCTCGCCTCCGCACTGCACGCGGGCGCTCTACGGACCGTGCGGGCGCACTACCGCGTCAAGTCAGTGTCTTAACTGTAATTGTATTTTAACCGAGTGTCATAGTTACAATGTAATTATCTACATATAATATACCGCGATCCATTCAAACTCAATTATGTAATCAATAATCTTTTCCTCTACCAGAGAACACAACGTCCGCATCGTCCGTCCGTTCATTTACGTGCGCGCGCGCTCGTTAGAGGAGTTCGCTCACTCGCGCGCTCTGCCGGCCTTCGGACATACTGAGAGAGACACGCGACAGGATTGCGGTGATAACAGGTGAGATGGTTTATTATAAACATATCTTTATAATAAAAATAAAACATTAAATATGTAATCATATGAAACTAGAATTAATTCGGCACTTTTTACCATTGACCTCATTTTGTAAAGAAACTATTCACTATTTTTTTTTTTTATTTTACCAACGAATAACTTTCTCTAAAATCGAATATAACTTTATTAAGCTTAGGTAAGTATGTATATTATCTTATTTAAATAATTTCAGCAAAAAAATCCTAGACCGATCAGTTTCTGTACCTTGTGGATCGTGTCAGGAAGAGTCTTTAGAACAAGAAGAGGTGCATCTATCAGAATCTTTACCAGAGCTGACAGAACCACTGTCTGCAGCACAAGAACTTCTAAACACTCAAGAACGCCTACATCCTTATATATTTACCAGCTTGAAGAGTGCCTTACATCCACTGATCAGTGCCAGGTCAGTTACATTCTTAGATAAACTCAAAAGTTTATTTTTTATACTCTCAAACTTTATAATAAATGTCAAATTTATTTAAGATTTCATAATATTTCTGTGATTACAAGCATTTCAATGAATTGCCAATTAAATATAATTTATTCAATAATCTAAAATTTTTTGATAATAACTTATATTATACAGGAACATTGAAAAAGAAAGTAGACACAGAAAGAAATCTGTGATACAAATGAAAAATGGCGCCCCCGTATACGACTCTGAGGAAGGGACTGAAGAGGAACCTGTGCCATAGATTACTTAAATGACCCGCCATTACCAAGCCATAGACAAATGTTGCGAGTCAAAATCATAATATCGATATTACTACTCATGCAATTCACTGTTTCAATAATATCGATTTTGTTGATCATCTATTTCTGAAACAATATCGTTTCTATAAATAAATAAATAAAATTCTATCTAATATTACTAAATACTATCGATAATATCGATACCATGATATCAATATCGACGTTATGTATATTTTTCTAGCGTTATTTTAAGGTTACATATATCGATGGTGGTGCAACTCTACCATAGATACCATAATATGGTCTATTAAAATAAAACAAGCTGAATTCATATTTAGTTAAATAATATGATACATTATTTGATATTTTTATTATTTTAATCTTAATGGCAGTTAAGTATGAAAGCAGCTGATTTTGAAAGAAAAATATGTGTTCGATGTTTCTTGTAACCCGATTTAAAAAGTTTGTATTAGTTTTGTTGCAAGGCAACATTATATTACAGAAAAAAAAATATGCCGAAAAAATATTGTTTTTTTATTTTTATTATAAGTCAATGAAGCTTAAATATGGCCTAACATTGAAGTGTTGCCATATCATTTTTATCTACTGTTTAGTAGTTTATAAAAGGAATTGAGAACTAATTGCATTTGTTAGTCTCGTGTGTTAAACATATATCTACATATTTTTAAATTGTTGTATGTGAGTTTAAATTCTATATATTATAAGATGTTGGCTTATTTATTGTCCAGTATGGAATATGTCTATTATAAACAATGTGAGGCGATTGAGATGTTTTAAATGTTTATTGAAATACCCTTGTATTTTGATGAGATGAAAAATTTTATTTTATTAAGAATATATTGTTCAATTAATTAGATTTACTATAATGAGTGTATCAAAATAATTATTTATACAAATTATTAAGTAGATGTAGACGTTAGAATATAGATGTTAGTATGAAGTTATTTTTATAAAAATAATTAAGTTTACGTTGCAATTAAATACAATGACTTTGACATACGTATAATATTTTTTTTACGTTGGCAACAATAAAAGGTCTTCAGTATATTTTGTAAATGGAATATTTTTTTTGTTGTATTGATTTTTATTGCAAAGTCATATTAATTAATTGTATCTAATATATAGAATAAGTTTTATGCTGTGACTTTTCTTTTCATTTTTAGTACATATGGTTATTTTATGTTTTTGTGACAGGTATGTATTATTGTTTATGGATAGTTGTTTATGAATCTAATGTAAGATAAAGTCCCATACATTGCTTCCATGGTAATTGTAATCATATATACAGTGTCGTATAAATAAAGAATTCTTTTGAAAAATCTTGTTTTACTCTATATTTAAGCATACTCACGTTTTCGGTAACAAGTAATATTTTTTTAAAGGAATACAGGCCAAAAAACGTTACCTAACCAAATTATTTTTCAAATTCATAACTCTACGAATATAATAAGTATATTGATATACAGTATTATATTAATATACAGATTTAAATAGCTTTTGCATATTTATAGGTAGAAGGTATTCTTATTGAATAAAGTTATGTCGGTAAATTAAACTTAAGCAAAATATTTAATCGTAATATTTATCCCGATGGACCTAAAATGGTGGTTAACTAGACCTATAAATCAATGGTCGTTGGTTTTTTCGGTCGATTCTCATTATAAATCTTTCTACATCATATTATAGTTTAAGTTTTGGTATAGGGATACCAAGCTAACAATAAGGGATATGTATAGGAATAATAAAAAGGATATTGTTTTTAGTAAAATAAGGACTATGCAAATATAACATCAACTTAATTCGGGTAAATTCAACACTTACAACTTAAATTATATGTTTTTAACGTATACCTTATTCAATATTTATTTATATTATTTTATGCAATTTTTTGGTTTCGAGTCATATTTTTTTATTATTCAATGAAAATGTTCTAGATTTGCCTTAAAAGTCTTATCGTACCTTGAAAGTGACTGAAATATTGCATTTTGTCTAGTATTTCCATAGCAAGCCGAGAACCAAATTAGTGCAATAAAAAAAAACTTTATTTTATAAAAATGAAAAGTTATATCACTACCAAATATACCAATATAATAAAATTTAAACAATAACCAAATATAACAATTATTTTAATAGAATTCAAAATTAATCCATTTACCTCATTCTATAAACAAAATATGGTAATGAATATAACAATTAAATTTAAATATAACAATACTAGTAGATCATTAAAGCCTAAATTGGAGGTACCCAGATATAATAACTTGTATGGAAAACGAACATTAGAATTTTTGGTTCCAGTTCTAATAAATAAACTACCAAAATCATTATTATCTGAAGTGAATGAAAAAAATATAAATTTTAAACTTAAAAATTACTTTATTAATATAGTACAATAATAACTTAAATTAATTCTGTTTTTTCTTTTCTTTTAGTAACCTCCTGTATATTGCATTCTAAGACGACCGGTTTTCAATGTTGTTATGTTGCCTAATACGTATGTTATTACGCTGAGTGGTCAATGCGAGTGACGATCTCTTGTTAATTCTTATGTTTGTCTACCCTCACATTTATTAATAAAAATCGGTGACTATGACACACGGTAAAGTTTATAAAACTTGTGATGTGCCATATTAATTGTCTTACTTATGTTACCTAGAAATGCTATGTTAAATAAATAAATAAATAAATAAATTTTCTAGATTTTTTCTGTTTTAAATGGTCACAATGTTAGCTTTATTAACTAAATCTAAATAGACTAAACATTAAACAATTTCCCCAAATAACAATAGATCAAGATAAATCTACTAATACAATAATAGAAACGAACATTTTTTTTTTATTGTAGTTTATAATTCTTTCCCTTAAAAAAATCTTCTCTAGACAAAGGTGAAGGTATGTTTTATTTCCTAATTTCTAATGTGTGATGTTTAGGGGAAGAAGGGGGAATGGCGCTCACTTAAGAAAAAACCCTTTATTTTTTATAATATTGGTTTTTTTATTATAATTATGAATACAGCAGGACCTCTTTAATCCGAACCCCCTCTAGTCCGAACACCTCTGTAATCCGAACCCCCGACCCGAGTCCGCGCTGTCTCGCTCTCGCCCGCCAGTTACTTTCCGAACGTCGAGTAGGTATTACGCGTATTTGATTTTGTTATCCGTACGCCATTTTGTGTAGCTATTGTGTCGCTCGTGCATTTTGTGTGTTATTTGACTGTTATTTGTGCTTTTGCATCATGGCTTCGACGTCAAAGAAAAGGAAACACGTTAACCTGACTATTTCCCAGAAATGCGAGATTTTGGATCAACTTAAAGAAGGTATTTCTTTTAGCTTTCTTGCTCAAAAATATAATGTGGGCAAATCTACCATTTTCGATATTAAAAAGAAGGAAGAACAAATACGATCTTATGTTGTGAAAACTGAAAAGGGTCCAGGTGCTCGAAAGACGTTGAAAACACCCGAAAATCCACAACTCGAAGATGCATTATTTACGTGGTTTATAGAACAACGTCGAAAAAATGTTCCCTTGTCAGGTGATATTTTAATGGAGAAGGCGAAATACTTTCATGGAAGGCTTGGGCGCGGAGAGTTTTCTGCTAGTAAAGGTTGGTTGGAAAAATTTAAAAAGAGACACGGTATACGGCAATTAAAAATGACCGGCGAGAAAATATCAAATAACGAAGACGCCGTTAAACCATTTCAGGTTAAATTTATGGATATTATCAAGGAGAAAGATTTATGTGCAGACCAAATCTATAATGCGGATGAGTCTGGCTTGTATTGGAAAACAATACCAGATAAAACGCTGGCTTCTGAATTAGAACGTACAGCCCCAGGTTCTAAAATTTCTAAAGAAAGAATAACATTTATGCCTTGTGCGAATGCTTCTGGGACGCACAAACTGCCTTTGTTGGTCATTGGCAAAGCACAAAAACCACGTGCTTTTGCTTCTGTACGAAAACTACCCGTACAGTACATGGGGCAAAAGAATGCATGGGTGACGAGATCTATATTTCTGGAGTGGCTTAAAACATACTTTATCCCTGAAGTAAAAAAATACTTAAGTAAAAAGAATCTGCCACTGAAAGCGCTATTGCTTCTCGATAACGCACCAGCACATCCGATTGATGAAGACCTGCAATCCATTGATGAAGATTTTACAGTTTTATATATGCCTCCTAATTGCACAGCTCTTATCCAGCCAATGGACCAAAACGTTATCCAAAATATAAAGGTGAATTACAAGAAAAAACTTTTACTGCAAGTTTTTGCTCAGCAAGAATTGGAATCTGAATGTACTGTATCTGATGTCCTTAAGAAGACCACCATGAAAGATGCTGTTTTCTTACTGGCTGAAAGCTGGCATCACTTGAATGCGGACCTAATAAAAAAATCTTGGTCTCCCTTGTGGCCTCAATCACACATCGAAGAACATACAGGCGAAGACTTTGAATCCGAAGATGACATTCCTTTAGCATTTTTCGTTGATAGAGGCTACTCTGAGGCTGAAATTAATAACTTCTTACTAAGCAATGATGACCTAAATGAAACTGAACCTCTTACTGACGATGAAATTATACGGCAAGTAACACAGGAATGTGATGGTGAAAATGAAGAGATTTCACACGCTAAACCCGTGGCAAGCGTTTCCCATTCAAGCGCCATGTCTGCCTTAAATACATGTCTTGAATGGGCTGATCAAGTGGATATTCCTTTGCCAGAAAAAATGCTTTTACGTAAATTACGAGACAAAGCTTTTTATTTGTCATTAAACACCACACGACAAACCAAAATACTGGATTTCTTTAAAAATGTTGAATAAAATATGTAACGTTTATAGATGAATACAAATATTGTATTATGTATCTATTATGTAGTTTTATTCACAAAAAATACCCTTATCATCTATACCCCTATAATCCGAACGCTCCACCAATCCGAACGGGGGCTAAATTTTCAGAGTTCGGATTAAAGAGGTCCTACTGTATTAATAAACTGTATAACTATTTAGTTTTTATTACATTATTAATAATTTAACACAAAACTCTATCGTCTTTGCCATATTGTATGTGCGGTTTGAGCGCCATTACCCCTGGCTCTGAGTAATGCCACTTAGTCTAAGAGGAAATTACGTTTAAGTATATAAATGAGAGTATAGTAAGTGAAATCAATTATTATTTTATAAATATATGTGAGATCAACCTTATACAACTCCAACCATCTATAACAAATGAGTCTATCAATCAACTAAATCTATAACAAATGAGTATCGAATATTTTAATATCTGAAACCATTGAGCAGTAATGAGAGATTCAAAATTTTTGACAAAGTCTTGGTCAAGTCTAATCAATTTAAAGCCCTTCTAGAGCCGGGAACTGCTAATTCAAATTCGGACCATCGATATTTATTTGATAGGATGGTAAGGACATACATCCCATGTCCTGAAATTACAGGTTTATCATAAATTACACACATTTTTACAAACCTTGCAGTTCCAAGATTGTGGACATTCTGGTCTTCATTTTTAATTTTTAATATTTTAACCCAACTATGATAATAATATAAATTCTTGATCAGAGTAAACATTTGTTTCCAAGGGATATATTCCAGTGACTCGAAACCCAGCTTCTTTCTTGCATATACTTTATTGAACAGATATACTATATAATTTGAATTTATATTTATTATTTTTATTTTTATATATATTTATAAAATAAAGTGTCTACTCCCACTAATCCTCCGAATCGTATAAAATCCTAGGATTAAAGAATAAAAAAAAACCAAATGGAATAATTTGAAATGCAATTGAGATTAATGCATACCCGTCATCTCATTATATTACTCCCATCATTATTTTTGTTAACAGTTTTTTGTATCTAAGCTTAAGTATTGTTTGACTATATATTTCTTCTCAATAGCACAATCCCATATTCTCCTTTACTAAGGTTCTTTCACCTGAAGGTTGTCTGTCAGAGAATGGTCTTAGCAATCAGACCGCCTTTGTATAATATTTTAATATTCCATTAATGTCTGGATGAAAACATTTTGAATTTAATAGATTAATACTAGTATAGTACTGATCTGGCTCGTAAAAGAAGTGCCGGGATGTGCCATGAGACGTAATAATTGTTAAATTGGTGTGATGAGACCGGATTCTGGGACACTCCGAAGAGCATTCCAAGGATAACTTCAATTAGGTTGAACTGCCTTTATGTAAAGTTGTTCTCTAAACACAGGTTATAAATTTCATTGTTTTATCAATTATCATATAATTTATAACACGTAACAATATTGATGTGAACAAATGTATGTATATAGGTTTATTTAGTTTTATATTAATAATAAATAATTAAATTAAAACAAAATAAATATTTAAGGGGAGCTCCGATACGACAAACATGATTTTTTGCAGTTTTATGTAAGGAACCCGCCTTTCGTGAGGAAACCCGACTCGTACTTGGCCGATTTTCATTTATTTTTTCAATATCAGATCTTAAAAATATATAATACAAATTGTAATTATTGAATATACACCATTTTTTTCCTGGATTACATATAATATATATATGTGTGTGTGTTTCTCTGTGTGTATGTGTGTGTCTTCATGAGAATTATATCGGATTTTTGCTCGAAGAGTTTCGAACTCATTCGGGGTTCTTTCTCATGAGCTCGAAGTAAAAGTATTACAGACACGAGCCTACAAAAACATTCTCACAACACACTTAATATCCTATAATATAATAGTCATTATAGATCACAAAAAAAAAATAATAATTACTAATAACAAAAATAAGAGTAAAACATAGTTTAAAATGTTAATTATGTGGTAGTCATTACAACGACATAGTTTGTATAAAAATTACCTCGTACTCATAGTTTTTCTTGAAAATAATGCATTAACGTGTTTAGTACCATAGAAGGTTGGTGATATATTAAGTAGATTGCCGGATGGAAGCAATACTGATTCATTTTCAAGACGGAGATAAACAGGAAGGACCAGGATTCAAATCATCTATTAAATTCAATGTCATCTCTAGAAGTAAGAGATAAATAAAACCAACGGTAAGGTTGCTTACTTTATTCCTTATTCATTAAATACACATGCGTGTGCGCGTGCGCCGATAATTAACTTAAATTATTGAGTATTTCAGTACAACGGACCCATATTACTTCATAGATTAAAATACACTGAATGTGATAAAACTACATTATATTAATACAGTAAGCGATATATCTTTAATATTAAATACATCAAACTTAACCTATATTTATTTCATGACGACACAATATTAGCTTAGAAGAGAAAGCTTAATCTATAGAATATAATAAACGCCTAAGCTTTATGATGCACGTCTATAGCTAAATCTAAGTTGAATAATATATTTTAAATAATACTCCATAGTGGACTCAATTATAATAGGATTAATAATTATTTTTTGCCCTTGCAGCAGGGCTTCTCCCCTGCAACAGAACAGATATCTTTAATAAAAACATATGGTACACCAGCTGCGTAAAAGATACAAGTATATCTTGAGGGTCTTACCACTGGGTTTCCCATCTCCGCAGGCACAACTAGGCCCGCAAGTGCAGGCGCTGCCGCAAGCGGCGGTGCCGCTGCCGCAGGTGCCTAAGACATTAATAATATTGGACATCTTTAATTATAATAGCTTTTAAATTAATTGACGGAGGCATGATTGATGATGATGATGTTCAAAACATTTTAAAGTGGTATAAAAGAGATAGGTATAAATGATCAGATTTTTTAAAGTTACTGTAACATATGCTCAGAAAAAATTACAGTAACAGGAGAAATGCTCAGAGAATTTTATTTCTCTTCCTATTCTAAACTATAATGCTGTAATGGGATATATTATTGATTCGAGTTAAATTTCTTAGTTAATCTTAATAGAGTTCAACGCAATCAAAACAATTACAGTTAGATCCATGGGAAACTAAGACGCTACAAACGTCTTGAAGATCACATTAGTATAATATCAAAATTCATTAAAATAACTTGAACTTCTGACAAAATATAAAAGTTGGAGATTCAAAATATGTAAAAAATATAATCAATTTATATAATCAACTCTAATCTTATTAAAAAAATGTAATTCTTCTTTACTATCTAAAACAAAAGTATTGAATCAGATAATGAAGACAAAGAACCACAAAAGAATGGAGATCAAAAAATCAATACGCAATTACATAATGTTTTAGATGTCGAAAACAAAACAATCTCCATTAATATGGATAATCCTATTAGTAAATATAGATGTAGATATATATGTATAGATGTAGATATAGATTACTGAGTAAATCTACTTACTTTTGCAAGACTCGCACGGCGGTGGCATCGCGGCTGGGCCTAGATGTGGTCTAGACTCTGGAGCTAGGTTCACTGCGCGCGCACGACTTACATAGACGCCGGTCAATAACTGTTTGGGGGGTACCGCGGCGCTTGTAGGCAAAGAGCTTTTGTTTTTTTATCATTACATATACTAGGTGAGGATCTAGTCTGCCATAAAGTTAAATAAAATATACCATATGATAATACTTTTACATACAAAAATTACCAATTTAATTAATATTACTGATTGATTGTTATGCTATATTTGTACATATTTAAAAGTTTTAGAGCCTAGACGTAATCAGTTAATAGTGTAATATTGCGGACTGTTTTAAAATTGCAGAAGTCTATATTCGATACTACTAGCTACCATCACGTGGATCTCCTGTTCCTTAGATTGTGATCAAAAACAAAACCAAAAAATAGTAAAGTAACATTAACATTTACAATCACCATTAAGCTCTCGTACTATAATAAGATAGGCAACACAACCAGCCAGCTATAATAAAATGATCGGTCCCTAAACAAAAACACGCCTGACCGGTTCCCGTCGGATTGACAACGGATAAAGTTTATTAGTTTTGTTTGTCTGTTGCAATTCCAATGTTTATTTAATAAGTTTCAGGCGCATTTAAATTCGTTAAGTCCAGGTGTTATTTTATATTGGTACCCAAAAACACAATAAAACTAGTAGAGTAACTAAAATAACTAAGTAGAAAAATAATAAAGCGTGATTATCATTCCAGTTTTTATTAAACATTTAATAATGACAACAAGCAAAGTCGCGTGCGTCAATAGTGTATAACATCTGGAATGCAATCAATATTCTATCTAATATACTATTACATTTTTTACGCACTTACAATCTGAAACCACGCGGAATTATTTCTTATACGATTAAAGTCATTGACCGTAGTCTATTCAAGAAAGATTCTTAAAATTATTGAGCATTAAATTTATAGTTACCATAAAATGATTGTTTGTAATAAGTCGTAATGCGGTTTTAAAAAAGAAAGATATGACAAACAAATATTCCTCGAGAATTTAAAACAAGATACACTTAATTAAGTTTGAGTTAGATATAAAACTAATGTAATATAGTAACACGCATAACATAGAAACTAATTATGAGACGCTCTTTTTAGTTTTTATTTTATATAGTCCAGTAGGTACCTACAGCTTAGCCTGCAATAATCTGAATAACAAAATCAAGCAGGTGTATATTCTGTAAAAATGAAAAAAGATCGGCGGAGAAAAGCAACCTACATGAATGAGTAAATAAACTAACAACATACCAAACTTAATACAAATCTATATATTTTCTTTGTATGTTCCACTCCGCCGAAAACTTTAGTGTTTTTAAGTAAAATTTTATTACTTTCCAAAGAAAAACTATGCAACATTCTAAAGCATTCAGCGTTAACCAGACCAAATTTCATCGAAATCCGTCTAGTTTAGTCCTTAGTTTTCTCGTAATGACAGCACAGACAAACAGGTAATAAGATATACGGACGAACCTACGAGTACGAACATTCACAAATTATTAAAAATGTATACATATATTTAAAATTATCCGTGTTAATTAATAAGATCTCTTCAAGGAACAAGTCTGCCTTTGTATACTTTTAATAATTGTTTTTTACCTTATATTGTAATTTACCTTGTGTTATTGTGTACAATAGGGAGTTTAAACAAACAAACTCTCTTTACATTTTCATTATATACAAAGATATATAACTGTTGCGACTTCCTGACGTAGACTTTCATAATCTTTACTTTATATAAGACTACTAACAAATTTGACAAACGTTTCCAAGAAACTTTTTGACTATACGTTATTTACTAAACTATAAGTAGGTAAAATTATATATTTTTTGTCAAATTAGAGTCGCCACAGAGTTCAACAACTCTTGACATCATCGGCATAACACTTCTTAGAATTCTAATATATTTGTTATTTGATGTACTAAATAAATAATATACCTACAGAGGCATTTATTATTTAAGAAATAGGTTTTAAGATAAAAAATAAATATTGTTTAGGTACATGTAGGTAGTTTATTATTCAAATCGTGAATAAATCATCAACATACATTGCCGCTGAATTATTTCTTGGTATAAGGATTTTTTCCTAATAACTAAAACTTCTAATTAAAATCAATCTAATTAATCTATTAGTGATGATATAAAGATTAATTAATTATGCAATTACCTAAATAAATATCGAAAATTAATCTTATTTGTACTTACAACTTTTTTACATGTATGTAATTTAAAAAATTATAAACAAATATTGATAATAGAATATCTAGAATACTGTGAATAATGACGTCATTGCACTCTAAATTGTCTAAGACAGTTGAACGCACCCCAATTCCCTTGATTATGTCATACGAAGCGTGACTCGACTTCACGAAGCTGCAGTTAGAATATTTTATAAGTATACATTATTGTAGATAAAATAACCATGAAGATAAAATGATGTTGAAGAAAAGATAAAATAACTTTACTAACCTCAAGAACTTTCTATGAGGAAATAGATTATTCTAGATTAATCTTCACCACTTAGTAAACAAATAAATAAAACAATACGTAGAGAGAAAACAGTTTTAATTAAGTAAAGGCTTAGGATAAAATAAGTTAGAGTAAATAATCAATAAATAGGATACAGCATGTTGTTAAATTTAAGCAGTTTTTGATTTAGATTTTGATTGTATCATTAATCTTCTTAACACGGAGTAGCAGACCCAAAAAACTAAATATAAACTTGAGTCTGAGCTAACTATCATAAATGTAGCAAATAAAGCCACTAAAATACCGATTGCAGTTGCAATAAGACGAAATGGGTTGGATTTCGTTGTTTTTTTGCAACAATCCAGTGTACAAGTTTTTCGACAGTCGCAATTTGGCGGACATTTTTCTCCATTAGTTTTGAATTCTGAAGAAAATAAGAAACATTACAATAGACAAAATTAATTAAGTAATCATCTATAATCATGTTCACGTACAGTTAATACCAACACTTAAAATATTAAAATATCTATAGAATTAAAAAAAAACATTAGATATAACAGCAATTAAAAAGTTAATAATTATATAATAAAATCTTTATAATGATTTCTCTATAAGCATTTAGGAAACAGACCAAAAAATTATCCAAAATTGTCTACTTGTCAATATAAGAAAAATTAAAAATCTTTTAAAAATAATTGTAATCTGTTCACATTATTGCTCTTTAAAAAACCCAGGCGCTGGTAAATATAAAGTAAATGAACTTACCATTCGATAATTCATTTTTAGTCGCCATTGCAACACCAGTCATTGTCAAAAATATAATGTTGATTATAAATTAATTTTATGTTTTAAATATACTTCTTTACAAAGAGACGAAGGCTGTGGAACTAAAAACTTAGGAAATAAAGTAAAACAAGGTTTTCCGTAAAGATCAGCAACGCAAATCGTGCGTAAAAATAACGATGTACTAACTAACTCAACTAATTAACTAAAGTGTATACTTATTTTACATATTTTTTATATATTTAACAAACTTTAAAGGCGAGCATAATGTCAAAGGCATTCTTCGAGACAGTTTTTTAAATACACACATATGTAATAAAAGTCAACAAATAATACTTAATTAAGCGTATTTGTGTATGTAATTCATTTAAATAATAAAAAACATAATCAGTTTTTTTTTATTGCAATCAATATATTATTTTTATTGTAAACTGTAAATCATTAATCTATACTCTAGAAAGTTCGTAAAGCAAGAAAATGTAATTTAACTGCAATGGGAAGTCAGCTAGCCATCTTATTATATATTAAACGTAATTATGTGGCATTTACATAAGAAACCAATCATTATATAATGTATTTGTAAGCACTGTCCCATAATGATTTTATTTTTTATAGTTCCGGTGCAGTTAGTATCTATTGTATAAGTTTTTCAGCCTTGCTCTAGAAAATGGTGAAGAGTTTTTGCATCTTGTAATGGTATAAAAGGAAGCAGCCAACTGTATAAACGTATCAGTTAAGCTTTGACATATTCATCGTAACCTTTACCATGCCTGCTCCCTGTGAACCCTGTAAAGGTATAATTTTATATTATAATTGGTATTAATTATTTTTGGAGCATTAACATATTTAATATATTGATCTCTTATAGATTCTTGTGAAGAAGGCTCCTGCAAGGATAATTGCTCCTGTAAGGATAAAGGTTGCGAAGATTGCAGTTCGGAAGGTAAATTTTTAACTTTTTATTAGATAAAATTAAATCCTGACAAACATTACTTGATCTAATTTCTACTTTTTATCTAAATTGGTAAAAAAATCGTATGTTTTAGAAGTCAGTGTCGGAATTTTATTACATTGTATGAAATAATATGTCTATGTTAATATTATAATGAGCTCTTCTATCCAACCTTGATAACTAGGTTTATTTGCTAATAATATAAACTGTTTGTATTTTAGGAGGTTGCTGCTAGCTATGGACAGAGATAGACGAGAAACTCCTACCAGCTCCAAGGTGTCGAGGGTTCTGGAGATCTGCTTTCCCATTATGTTTTCTGTTGTCTTCGTCATCACAATTGTTCTGTTTTATTGCATCATATAAATGTTTTGTTGATGTTAAATCTTGTTTTTGTTTGATTCCTCAACATTAACTAGTTAACTCTTTAATGTGACTTTAATAGTTTTAAGTTGTTAGATAAACACATACGTTGAAATATTTTTATCAAATCTCAGAAACATTAACTTCGAATACAACCTAAAAACATAGGTCATCTAAATTATACATTCAGATAATAACGACACTTAAAATAATATATTGAAATAACTATAGATTAAAAAAAAAATAAAACATAAAACACAAGAGCAAATCCTTTAGACGTAGTGTTTCCTTACCCATGTAAGCAATCCCAAAGATTATTTTTTCAAATTTCATACGGTTCAGTCTATTTTTATTTGAGAATCGACGATACTTTTTCTAATATTATATTCTAATCAAACTAATCTAACAATAATAGTTAACTTCAAGTGAGAATATATATATTAAATAAAATAAAATAAAGACAAGGTAAACTTAAAACATAACATATTATAATTTGTACATGTTCAGTAGGTAGATAACAAAGATTTGAAAACATATTTTTCACAGTCTGTTTTCATGTCCTAGCATCACTTCATTTTTATGAAATTTGGCCATGTGTGTTGAGCTAAACAAAAAATATACAAAACTTATTAGAGTAATTGAGGAACAGACTACTGAGAAAAGGTTAAAATTAGTTAATTAGTAATTATTTCTGGTGATCCAACTTTTGTAGGATATATTAAGAACTTTTTTTAAGTAAGTATAAGCCGTTCGGTATGTGGAGTTTATAGAATGGGTGGAATGGAGCCTTTAAATACAGATTTACAGATTAGTTGTTAATAGACTTCCGATTCTTAATCTATATTTAGACAGCAGTTAGATTTGTAGTTAATAAACCGTAGATTCTAGCTTTAGCCAATGGATTGAAGCTCGTATACTGTTTGGTACAACCGGAAACACCCATATAAGAGGTCGGGGCTAAGTAGCTATGTGTTAGTGGAAGTACCGTTAGCCCAAACACCCTACCTGTCCTGTTAGCCTTTACCACCTCAAGGATTGCAACGAGATTCAACCACCCATACGGAATACCACAACTCATTGTCAGCATGATTCGTTGATTTATTTTGCCATTTGCGTACTATCAACAATACAAAATATGGATGTATTGGAAATAAGATCCTAGATATTTCTAAGATATGTCAAAGAACGCAAGACACGAATAGAAAAGTGAGAAGTAACATTATCTCTGTTTTAAGTTACAAAGTGACAGTAAGTAGGTATATTATTTATTCTGTAATATAATTGTAGTAATATCAATACTTACTTAGAGAGCACAGTATACCGACCATAATAGACGTTTTATAATTAATTATTTAATTATTATATTATACAGGGTTATGTTTAATTAGTTGACCATCTCTTGCAGACAGCCTCTCTATATCGATCGCAACAACATTTGTTCTACGACTTTTTAGAAATCTTGATAAATAACACAAAAAAACGAACAAAAACATTTTTGCTTCCTCTTTTACTTACTCTGTATTTTGTAGAAGCACTAATAAGAAGTACTTACAAGGTCAAAGCTGCGGCGCCCATACCGACGCTAATAGTTAATGCCAGTTCAGAGACAATACCTATTTTTTTTTTGGGAAAATTTAAATTAAAAAAATGATAATTTTAAAAAGTTGTAGAACAAATGTTGTTGGAATTGATGTAAAGAGGCTGCCTGCAAGAAGTGGTCAACTAATTACAAATAACCCTGTATATAGATAGTACCTATATACTACATAGCTTAAGATTCATAATACAATAGTAAAAATACTTTTCTAGAATCAGTGTTAAAACATATTATTATTGTTATAGAAAACAATACTACCTTTGTTTTATAATATTTAAAAAGCTAATACGTAGTAATTTACTCTAAGATAATGTAAAACGGCTCATTGATGAAGTGTCTTACAATATTATGTAAGAAATAAACGATTCATTGTATTCAAACATATAATGCTAATTAGTGCCTTTTCCCGTTGTATTTTATGCAAACTTTCTGTATTTGCTTACATTTACAACTTCATTTTACAACTCTCGGTAAGCGGTACGGATTAATAATAATTATATAGGTATGTGTGTGTTTAATTTATAACGGTATGAAATTGTCACTACTTTATTTGGGATTGTAAACAATTTTCCTAATAATATAATCGGCAACTTTATGAGACATGTTATAACAGAAAGTCGCCATTTATGTATCTCAAAAGAAACTATTTTAATTCTAGACTTAAATTTAACTATTATTCATTTAAATAATTATAGATGAATATTTAAAAAAAATCTGTACTAATTAAATTTGTCTCTTTCGAATTCTATCAACAGTTATCTCACCATTGTTATCAAAAGTAGTATCAAAGTCTGATTATTAAACCATTTGACTTATTTGATATATATTAACAATTTAGACACGTGGTAGCGAGTAAAGAACAGTTCAAGTTAATAAAGCTGGCAGGCAGGACCGTATGTAATATTATACGCACCATTTGGAGCTAATTTTGACTTTCTCATAACTCAAAAACTAATAAGCTTATGGAAGTCAAATTTGGTTCATACATTGCGAGATACATTTGTTTTGCGAAATCTATAACATAATTCGTTTATGTTTTATTTATATTTTATTATAAATAAATTTCAGGAGTGAGCTTGGCACCCAATTAGATTTCATTTCTTAAAGAAGTCTAAAGTCGTTGAAGTAAACAATCAAACCATATATTATAAAGTTGAACTTGGCTCTTATTTCACATTTATGTTTCTGATGGAATAGGACATACTTTTCCAAAATAATTTAAAGCGAATTAAATTTAATTAGTAAATATATCTCTGAGGGATTTGCTGCTAATTCAATACTAACAAGCTTACAAAACTGCTTTTTAATATATGATGAGTTCTAATGAACTTGTACTGATTTTTTTAATCCCCTTGTTATAAAAGTATTTAAAAAGATTTCATTGTTTTTTAATTCTAATTACTAAGGTCATAAAATCATAATACTCAAACTTTCAATATTACTAATTAGTTAATGACTAATAATAATAAAAATAACTATTTCAATTATAAAATGCATATACATATTCTCTTCTATTTTGTATGAATTTTGTTATCATTAATGACACATAAGGCCGGAAACATATCTAACACTAAAAGGAAACAAAGTATAAGAGCACCAAATATTTATTAAATGAGCATACAATCAAACTAAATTATATTAAATCTGAATGCCAATATCGTGCCGTATTCTTCTTAACGAAACTCAGATTCCATTAACAGCAGCCGCCTGAAAATAAAACAAATTGTTTACAATCAAGGCAAGTTGATGTTGTTTTATTTTATATGGTGTTGATGCGAACTTGGTTTTTACCTCCACTTGCAGAGCAATCTGTATTGCAATCTTCTTCACACTTGTCCTTGCAATCTGCATTGTCCTTGCAGTTATCTGGATTATAGGTATACATGTAATAATTGGAAAATTACGACTAATAACAATAACGCGTTGCAAATTAATTATTCATTGCAAAACGTAACTGTAACTAAACTAATTTAACTACACACAAGATAACAATATTAATTATTTTATTCGTACTTACCTTTGCAGGGTTCACAAGGAGCTGGCATTTTAGATTTTTTATTAAAGATGAGATACCGGAGATAGATAAGATATCGAAGATATACTCAGACTATAATTTATCCTACAAAATTGGACCGTTATATACTATTGAAAATCTGTAAAAAGTACCGCAAGGCTGTAACCTCGTTTTTTCAACTTTGATGAAGTTAAAAAATTGTATCAAAGATATTCTAAAAACCACAGTAATAATAACAAAAACGAATAATCCTTGAATTAAACCAGTCGTGAGAGAAAATAAATAAAGTAGCGAAAAATTCTCAGTAGCTTCACTTTCGTGATAGGATTGTTTTAAATTAGTAACCAAAATACCTACAAGGCAATTTATACTCTCACTGTAAGAGTAATAAAAAAATATCATTAAAAAAATCCTATGTTGTAATGCTTGTAATATATAATTAGTTATTTAGAATCAGTGAAACTAATACTCTATCATTTAATAAATTAAATTTTTGAATATAAATTAAAAACGAAAATGTATCAAGGACATATGATATGTAAGTTTTAGCCCTGATGTACCTACTAAATATGGTTTATTGGATTTGATTGATTTAAATCAATCATAATTGCGCTGCTTGATTCAGGTTTGGTTTACTTTTAGATTCCAATCATGATTCATCATCAAGTCATACTTACACAGCGGGTTGCGTTTATGATAATATAAGAGTTAAGGGTAAGATGTGATATATTTCTTTAACTATAATTAGTTAGCCATTTTGTTTTTTTTATTAGTACATTATAACAACATTCATGGCTTTAACGTTTTACTTTTTTTAAGACCATATAAGAACTCTGCTGAAAACACTCTCGCTTTCTCTTTTTTCTGTCTCTATCTCTCTTATTTACTTAGCGCTAGGGTTGGGTTCTTTTCTTAAATTCTTGAACTTGTTTGATAACTCTGTGTTCATTAAAATGTTTATTTTATTTCTGTTTTTCAGATACGTGCATGAAGTAATTAAGAACGCAATAAAATTTGTTCATAAATTTATACGTTACAACTTTATTAATTAATATTTATCTTAAAAAACATTACAATGCTTTTTTCGGTTCAAATAATAATTTCTTATACTAGTAATCTCTTCAAATATTTATTATCTCTAAAAATTCCTATAATACGACGTTTTATCCCATATATGACTGTACACATAATTATTTCATGAATGGAAATAAAACCCATGATAATAAGAAAACATTGCCGGTAATTATACTGAGCAGATGTATAAACGTATTTACCTGAGTATAAGATATTTATTACATAAATGTGGGTTTTATTACATGAATGAGCTTATTAATAATTATGACATAAATTACCGGAGTTTTTGTTTTATTTATAATAATTTCCCTTATTAAGTAGTTAAGTTAAATGATTGTCGAATTCATCACAAATTCTTTAAATCATGAATGTTAACTTCAGTAGAGACAATTGTCATACAAATAGGTTTCAAATCATGAACAAGCCTATGCTAGTTAATCTATATTAACATAGACTGGTCTCTGTTATCTGAAGTAGATTACTGTAACCGGTCGTAAATCAATAGCAAATCTATAATTTTATTAACTTTCTAAAAAAAATTAAAATTTAATAAAACAAAATTAAAAGACAAATATATTTTATTTCATCACTGACAATCTAAAACAGATGTGATAATTATAACAAAATGGTTATCATTATTATATGTCATTATAATATATACTTCTGATATATATTTATTATTGTGTTATGTCATCACTTTTTAGTGGTGGTAGTACTGTCGGTAGTGCGTTTGCAAGTGCAAGAGCAAGACGCATCACATTTGCAATTTTGGCAGCATTGCGATGCTGTGCATTTGCAGTCTGAAACAAAATAAATAGTATATATATATATAACATATAAATTTACTTTATAGTTATCTAACGTTCATTATCTCCCGATCTATAACAGATGTTTAAAATATCAACATCCACAAAGTATTCTACCAGTAATAAACAGTGATTGGTACCGCTGACCAAATTCATGTTACCGCCCGTACCAAAGTCAAAGTGTTAGATATACCTATATGAATGGTTTTTTCTACATTTTTTTTAATTAATCAATAATACTAATACTATTAATGATATAATATAATAAGTTACTTTGTAATAACTAACAGTTATTTCGTGTATTTAATATTTGTTTCCTTTCTGCTGTTTAGGATGTTATTGCATTCAAGGTTTTACTGCTGGTTCGAAAACAAACAAAACTGTGCTATTGTTTAATAAATTTTCTGGTTGATCCAATAACTATGTACCTATGAGATGATTTTACATTTTTACATTTTACATTACTTAAATTAAAAATATTTATTACAATTATTACTATGTAAGAATATTTTCTTTTTATTGTAAACCTTTTTCCTCTTTATTATTATATAAATTAATAAATATTTATAGGTTTAGTTTCTCTTATTCATATTATTCACATGTTAAGATATAATAGATATACCTACCTATTAAGGGATTATTGAGTAGTAAAGACTGCCAAAGACTATTCATGAATTACATTAAAAAATAGAAATGACCGTCGCAACCCAATAATTATTCAACTGATGTCAATAAATATTATTCTTTGTATAAAAAAGCATATATCAAAAACCACATAAATAATAAATAAGTAACATACATAAAAACTTGTTCAATAAAACCTTGCAGTTTTTATGAGATAGTATATTTCTTTAAACGAAAACTTGATGTACGAATAAGATAATAGGTATACTAACAACAAAATAATTCAAATTGAAATTAACAGAAACCGAAATGAAATTAAAAAACTTTTATTTAAAGATCATTTGTATATTATTTCCTGTAAGTAATAAGATAATTTTAATTATTAAGTGACTTAAGGACTCAATCTAATCTAGACTTTATAAATAAGTATTTATAAGTGCAGAGATTGTGTACATTAGCTAAATAGGTATACTTGTAGAGTTGATAACAATAATAGAAACAAAACAATGGATAATTAAAACAAATAATCTACTGCTACTTTGATAAGTACTGTCCTTTCATGATCAAATACATATCTTCAAATATACATATATCTAATATCTACATGTATCCTTAAGTATATTATGAATTTGTTAATTTTAAGCTCAGTAGGTATTACATTTTTATTGTTTTTTATTACTTTTAACTTCGTTACATATTATTATCATTTTGAAAATTGTTAGCAATATGTTTTTTTATTAAACATGATTATTTGAATATTATTTAAATTAAAGATAATCAATGTTATTATTGAAATACAATAAATATAACACTAAACTGTACATTTATATCAATATATTTAAACAATTAAAGCCAAAAAAATATAAAAAAATACTCACTGTCTCCACAACCTCCGCAAGGCATGTTGAAATCGATTGAAAATATAAAATATAACAAATATCAGTTCAACTCGAAGATGTCTAACTGAAAACGACGCTGCACATTATGCACTGCCATATATACGAACACAGGTCAACATACAAACACACACATGACTCTTAATACCATAACCGTAAGGGATATTAACTAATTTACATTAGGTTCACTGTACTTACTCTTATCTTTATAGGAATAAGGACTATTTTAGCCAACCTATATAATGTGCTTAGATTATGGTATTGTCTGCGTGTTTTTCCATACTTCATTTATACTGCATACCATAAAAATATATTTGTGCATCTATACTAAACAAAAAATATATTAAACAATATATAGGTATATTTGTCAGTCTTTGTCAAACATCGTACTTGAATTTATACATTTATGTTGTTTCAATATTTTTTTAAGCTCAGTGGTTATATCACTTATTTCAGTGTCATTTCTCTACTTAATTTAAAATTTAAATAAATAGTTATGTACCTAAATAAATAATGTAATGTAATTAAATAAATAGTAATTTAAATAAATAATGAACCCCACATATTGAAATAAATATGTGAAGTTCATTAGTTATCTACTATTTATTTTGCTCATGGCGACTTGATATATTTTTTTTAATATTTATTTGTAAAGTGATCTTACCATAACTGTGGGAATACTTCCATATTTCGTTCATGGGAAAAAAAACTCATAGGTAATTGCAGGTCTCGTTTCCCAACGAGTCCGTTTACAAAAAAGCAAACATGTAAAAAAGACTTTTTTTTTTTTTTTTTTTTTTTTTTTTTTTATACGATCTAGGGCAATGCTTGACTACATTCCACCTGATGGTAAGTGGAATGTAGTCTTAGATGGTAAGGCGCATTGCCCTAGCAACCTATTCACTCTTCTCTTGAAGACACCCACATTATATTTGGCCGGAAATACCGACGCAGGCAAATTGTTCCAGTCCTTCGCTGTACGCACTAAAAAGGAGGAAGCAAAGCGCTTCGTTCGGACAGGTGGAATGTCCACAACAAAAGGATGGATACCTGCCGTGCGTCGGGACGTCCGGTGATGGAAGGGGGACGGGGGAACTAAGTCGTGTAGTTCCTGCGCACACTCACCAAAATGTATCCTATAGAATACTGAGAGGCTAGCAATTTTACGCCTGTGTTCAAGGCTTTGGAGGTCGGCTTCGACCAATTCGGGATCGCCGATAAGCCTCTTTGCTCGCCTCTCAATTGAGTCCAGAACCGCAAGATGAGACTTTGCGGCACCAGCAAATATGTGACCACAGTACTCTACACACGACCGGATCTGTGCTTTGTATAGAACAAGAAGCTGTCCCGGTGTAAAGTACTGCCGAACCTTCGCAAGAACGGCAAGCTTTGCTGCTGCTGCTCTTGCTCTGGACTCAATGAACCGACCAAAGTTGAGGTTCGAGGAAATCTCTAAGCCTAACAACTGAAGCCGGTCACTGTATTCCGAGGATACATTCTGGAAAGTAGGAGCCAAGGTGAAAGGGCTCTTTTTGGCAGTGAACAGACACGTCTGCGTTTTGGTGGCGTTGAACTTGACAAGATTGGCATTGCTCCATGCGGAGACTGCCTGAAGTTTGTCATTCAAACGTTGCACCATGGCTTCTCTTTCAGACTGTACTTGATCTCGACTAGCCCGAGTACTCGACAGATATCTTTCTACAACTGTGCTGTCGTCTGCATACCCATAGATACCGGGCTTCAACAGATCATTAATGTGCAGCAAAAAAAGAGTTGCAGAAAGAACGGACCCCTGAGGCACTCCGGCATTTATTTTCAAGGGTTCCGAGGAACACCCGTCAACAACTACTCGGAGAGATCTCTGGCTCAAAAAGTCCGTTACCCAGCCGATCAGACTAGGAGATATACCAAACGCTGAAAGCTTGCTTATAAGGCTCGCATGCCAGACCCTGTCAAATGCCCTCGAGACGTCCAGAGAGACGGCGACCGCTTCTCCGTTCTTCTCGATGGCCTCGCCTAAAATGTGTGTAGCATACACTAGGAGGTCCCCAGTAGACCTATTACGGCGAAACCCGTATTGTCGGTCACTGAGGAGATCGTTACCTTCTAGGTATGCTAGTAGGCGCGAGTTCAATACACGCTCCATAATCTTGCAGAGTATGGAGGTGATTGAAATCGGTCTGTAATTGACAGGGTCGGCACGGCTGCCTTTTTTGGGCACGGGTTGCACATTAGCAAGCTTCCAGGATTTCGGCACTATTCCAGTCATGAAAGAGAGACGATACAAACGTGTCAGTACAGGAGACAACTCAGCTGCGCATGTTTTGAGCAGAATGGCTGGTATACCATCAGGACCACTGGCTTTATTCACATCTAAACGACACAATGTTCTCCATACCTCTTTGTTAGTGATGCGGATTTCAGGCATCGAAATACCGCAGTGAGGAAGATGTGCTGGAGAAGCATTGCCAGTGTCTAGATGCGAATTATCAGCAAACAGAGAAGCAAATACATTTGCTTTCTCTGTTGCTGTGTGGGCCAGGGAACCATCCGGCTTCAGCAGAGCAGGCAGTGAGGGTTGGCAGAAATTCGACTCGATCGCTTTCGCAAGAGACCAGAAAGCTCGACTGCCAGTTGGTCTGACAGAGAGCTTTTCGCCATTCTTAGCGATTCGATCGAGACGAGCCTTCCGCAATGCCTTTTTGTAGGACTTGGCAGCTTGGTTAAAGGCTCTTTTCTTTATACTTACATCCGGAGTTTTGCGGCTTCGAGCATCAGCCCAAATAAGGTATGCCGAATGTTTTCGATCATGTGCATGACGACATTCGGCATTAAACCATGGGCGAGCTTTGCCACCGATGGGTACGTCAGCAAAAGGAATAAAATACTCCATTGCCTGATGCACCACATCGGTTATAGCATCCGCGCAACTCGACGGATCCAAAGAAGAGAAGCAGACCTGCCGCCAAGGATAAGACGCAAAAAAGTGCCGCATCTCATCCCAATCTGCTGACTTGTATTTCCATACTCGCCTAACACCATGTGGTTCGAAAGCTGGTGGGGAATATGTAAATACAGATTTCACCAGACAGTGATCGGAGGTTCCCAAGGGAGAGGTAACCTCTACCCGATACCTGTCCGGATCAGTTGTCAGCAGAAGGTCCAGGCAATTGGCTGTATGGCCTACCACATCTGGTACCCTTGTCGCTTGCCTCACCAGCTGAAAGAGGTCCAAGGACAACGCAAAGTTCCGCGCTTCTCTTCCAGCATGGTCGGTCTTCTGGTACGGGAACAGCCAGTCCTGATGACAGGCATTAAAGTCCCCCAGAAAGACGAGCTGCGCCGAAGGGTACTGATGCAGAGCCATATCTGCAGCCTCACTGAGATACTCAAATAAACGAGTTGTCTCCTGGTCACCGCTGTGCGAACGGTAGACACAGGAATACAGGATTTTTTCGTTTCCTGTGTCCACTAAAACCCATAGGGAAGAAAAAGTGGGGTCTTCAAGGTGACGGAGACGCTGAATACAGAGGTCGTTCCGCGCGTACACACTGACTCCGGCCCGTGAGCGAAAGTTGTGCTCTAACGAGTAACCGGGATAATCCAAGTATGCAGCGCTCAAAGGACATTGTATCTGCGTCTCCGTCAAAAAGAGCAAGTGCGGCTGCTCTGTCTCCAGGTGGTGGTGGACAGCTAAAAGATTTGAGTGCAAACCCCTTATATTAGTGAGGTGCACTTTATATGAGGAGGAGTGCAACCGCTGCTTTAACTTATTCTCTTTTTTAAACTTTTTCATAAAAAAATAAATATAAAAGTGAATAGGGATGGGAAATGGCAGTTGAACGAGGCGGTACATATCGAACCCGACGTCGAAATTGGTGATGTCTTGCCACTGGGAGACTAGTCTGGAGACTGCGGGGACGCCCGAACCCCCCCAGGGATCGCCATCGGGCCTCCTCGACTGGTCGCCAACCAGCACGATGGAGCCACCCTGGGATTTTTCGCAGCTGGCGGGGCAGCCTTTCGTGGGTGGCTAACCCACTAATTGGGCCCCCAACTATCTGCGGGCGGCCAGCGGAAAGCCGTCGCTTCGGATCCCGCTACCCTCCTCGACTAGACACCCGACAAAACAAACACCAACCCGACGTCAAACCGGTTCGCCAACGCACCGCAACTGTTCAAAACCATTTCCCATAAACGGCTTCATCGAGCAACGTGCCGGAACACGACTAGGTCGCTTTGCGGCACGACTCTGCCCGATGGGTGGTAACTTTGCCGGCGACCGGATGTTATGGTCTACCACCAAGAAATTTTATGAATATATAATTTTAAAAAGACTTTTTATGAATATATAATTTTACTTTGCATTGATTATTTTCCATGGAAATAAATGTTTAGCAGTGTACTTAAGAATCAGTGTATAACACACATTGCGATTTAATATCTTTTATCCTGTATAAGGAATGTAATTGCTAATTTTAGTGCCGTGTGCTCCATTTTGTAAGGAGTCGTTGTTTGATTCATAGTCTCGAGTGCATATCTTGTTAATAAAACTAATTGAGTTGAAAGATACGTGATAGGAATATTACTCTATAGTATTGGATAGATGGAATATTCTAGATCAAGTCAACAAGGATTTATGAATATAGTAGTACCTATAATGTATATAATAATTGCAATAACCACTGCTTTTGTCACTTAATAAAAATAAAATAAAATCTGACTATTGCATCATATTGAGAAAATAATATTTTTACGTATGTAACTTAACTAATCTGCCAACGTTTGCTCGATAATATATATAAAACGTTATTTTATTTATCAATCAGTTTTGTAACTACAACAATTGTAATTTTTCTCAAGAGGACGCTGTATTACTATCGCTGGTAATACATTTAAGATCTGGGAGGAATAGCCGGTTCTCGGTGATCTATCTAAGGCTTTTGAATGTTATCGGCATGAGACGTTGGGCAATAAATTTTATCACTGTCGCATTAAAAACGATCATTTCATACTTTTAATTTCTTGTTTTAAATGAAACACATTTTAAGCCCTCTTAATTTATTTCAATATACTTCTGTAGCATGTAAAAACGTATTAACAATTTACATATGTGATGGTCTCTCAGCGTTTGCAGGTTCGAATTTTGGTGATTTTAATTATGTAATTAAAAGAAACGATATTGTTTAAAAGAATTCAAAGGGTAAAGGATGACAGGTTTGCATGAGATCTTCTGGGGCTCCGATTAGATTGAGTGTCCCTCAGGGTACAATCTTAGGCCCGTTTCTCTACCTAGCTTATATAAAGGATCTACCTATTGTCGTAAGCAAACATATGGGATAGTATTATTTGGAGACGACACTTTTATAATATTTTAAGTAAGACCGCATCACATAACGATGTTAACAAGTGCATTGATTGGTTTAATGGTAACAACATGTTAATTAATTATTATTATATAAGAAATGTAAAACAGTTGCAAGCTCTTTGGAGCTTTGGAGGTCATATATAGGTGTATTGGCTAGAAAATTTAGTAAGGCAACATTTTAAATTTTTTAACAGCATATTTAAAAAATATACGTCATAAAAATACAAATAAAATTAAAGAAATTTATTATAAAAACAGCGAATAGCTTTGCTATGTATGGGGCAATGTATTCAACAGAGCCCCAATAAAGGTTTAAGTGAAATAAATTCAAAACGTTCAAAAAGTAAAGAACAGTGTGTATTTCTAAATAATTAGAGATGATGCACCATGGGTATGACAAGTGGGTATAAATGTAATGAAGGTTTATAAGAAAATAAAAGGAATTATCCCGCTGAGCTTTTGTCGCCAGCTTTTCGCTAGTCTTTAGTAAATATATTTTCAATTTGGAAGTAGATTTTGAAGAAAAAAAGTACAATATATCTATAATTATATTTTAATAATAATATTAAAAAAAACTAGCTGATAGACTTAGTCTTAAAAGAGCAGACTAGTTTTTTTTTATATTTTAAAAGTTCCTACAAACAATCCCTTTTTGAGAACTTGTAGAGTTGTGTTGTTTTCTTTTTAATTTACTGCTGATGTAAGTACATCTTACATCAGTAATAAAAATTAAAAAAAAATAACACAACTTAAACTAAAACACAAACTATACTATTTATATACGTAAACGTTATTGTATAGTCTGTAGACTATACAATAACGTTTATGAAAAACGTAACCGTGGACTCGATCGTAATGAGGCATTGGATATATAATGTATTAATCGATCCTTATCCGATTAGTGATATTACAATTCTTAAATTGAAATTGTGACATTAAATCAAATTTCTGTCTAAAGGCTATCATGTCTATGAAGTCCATAAGAGCAATCTCTTTTGAAGACTCCGTTTAGAAAGGGACAGAATATGCAAAAAGAAAAATAAAAAAAAAGCCAAATTTATTATCCATGAATATGTATTTAAAGATTGTAATTAAAGTAAAAATTAAATACTTTTAGCTACCCAGAGGGCTATCTGGGAGATTTTCTAGATTAAAGAGCATTAAAACATGAAACCCAACTTCTAATTTAAAAATAAGTTACTTCAGATTCTAACACAATACTAGTACTATATAACAACATTAGCTAGAACATAGTGCTAAGAATATTTTAGTCAATAATGAGTTAGGTACTATTTTTCCAATAATAAAATATACTGTTGCTATTAATAAAAATTAATAAAAACCTTTCTGTAGTTATATGAGTTTGCTCCTTATGTTTTAGAACAAAACTTAGAGTTAGTAGTGTAAAATAAAGCAACACTAAATACATTTATTTATTTCTTTAATAAATATTTGAAATAAAAATAAAATGAGTAAAATTGTATTAAATCAAAATGTTTTCCTATGTTATTTAAATTATAAAAAGAAAGGTAGAGTTTGTCTTTTGTGGTAGATTAGGTTTCATATTCTTAGTTGAAGTTTATTTTAAAAAGGTGAGATATTGAGAGGTTAACTGTGAGATGGAACACTCTTTTTGCACAATTTAAAAAAAAAATTCCGGAGGAGACCCGGGATACTTTAACATACAAGTCCTTGGATACTCTTATAACTTATTTATATATTTTTTTTTACAGTAGAAACTATTGAGTCATAGTTATAATTGTGAGATAAATTAGAATTCTAATAAATCTTTGAACCAAAAGAAACTAGAATAGCTAACCACGCTACTAACTAATAATAGTTATATGAAGCACTCATATTTACAAAGACTTAAAGGTTTGAAACTTTAAACTTTCGGAATAACAGAAATTATATATTACCTTCTTTTTTTAATAAACTTACCCAATAGGCCACAATTTGGAATGAGAAAATTGTGTAGAATTTTTGTTAAGTTGATCGTCCAATGGGTTTGGCAATGGCCAATATAGTCCTTAGTTTTATAAAATGCGTTGGTCCCGGGTTAGCCCTTCAAAATATTAATAACAAAAATCCTAGTATGCATATTATAACTATTAATAATAACAAATATTAACTTAGCAAATAATATATATACCTACATATACCTAGTATGTAAACTGACCTAATTTTTAGTAAAAGACTAGTTTTAGGAAATTAAAATTTTCGTTAGAAAATTTGGTATTGCAATATTAAATTTTTTTTAACAGCATATTTAAAAAATATACGTCATAAACATAAAAAATAAAGATCAGAAATTTTTTATAGTTTCTCAGATACTATAATATTATATATAATGTATCTCACTTTTTAGTAGCGCTGCTAACAAATAAACTTTTTGTCTTACAAAATAATGTTATCCAAGTAATTTACAATCTGAGCTACCTATAAAGATTCTTAAAAGAAAATTTTAAGCATATTGATGAACACTTGGTTGCTGGATAGTATATTTTGGAAACATTAAAATATGCTCAAAAGAATACCGATACTTTTATTAAGCATTATAATATATACAATGGAAACAATTTTCTCGCCTCAAAACAGTGAATAGCTTACCTATGTATGGGGCAATGTATTCAACAGACCCCCAGTAAAGGTTTAAGTGAAATAAATTCAAAAAGTAAACAACAGAATGTATTTCCAAATAATTAGAGATGATGCACCATGGGTAAGACAAGTATATAAATGACAAGGGTATAAATGTAATACAGGATTTAAATATCTCTATAAGAAAATAAAAGGAATTATCCCGTTGAGCTTTTGTAGCCAGCTTTTTGCTAGTCTTTAGTAAATATGTTTTCAATTTGAAAGTAGATTTTGAAGAAAAAAAGTACAATATACCTACAATTATATTTTTTAATAATATTAAAAAAACTAGCTGATAGACGTAGTCTTAAAAGTGTAGACTAATTTTTTAAGTATTTTAAAAGTTCCTAAAAACAAAACCTTATTGAGAACTTGTAGAGTTGTGTTGTTTTTTTTTATTTTTACTGCTGATGTAAGTACATCTTACATCAGTAGTAAAAATTAAAAAAAAACACAACTTAAGCTAAAACACAAACTATACTATTTATATATGTTATTGTATAGTGTACAGGCTATACAATAACATTTACAAAAAACTTACCTACCTGTGGACTCTTAATGAGGGATTTGATATATAGTTTATAAATCAATCCCTATCCCATGATATTACAATTCTTAAATTTAAATTGTGACAAGTAAAATTGACTACAATAAATAAAATTTATGTCTTTTCTAAATGTCTATGATTGTCCATTAGAGATTGATTTTCAAGACTCCGTTTAGAAAGGGACATGATATGCAAAAAAACAATAAAAGCACCCAAATTTTTTACCAATATATATGTATATAAACATTGTAATTAAAGTAAAAATTAAATACTTCTAACTACCCAGAGGGCTATCTGGGAGATTTTCTGGATAAAGAAGCCTTAAAACATAAAACCCAACTTTTAATTTAAAAAGAAGTTATTTCAGACTGTAAATCAATCCTAATACTATATAACAACATTAGCTAGAACATAGTGCTAAGAATATTTTAGTCAATAATCAGTTAGGTACTATTTTTCCAATAATAAAATATACTGTTGCTAGCCCCTGATTAACAACAATATTTCTGTAGTTATACGAGTTTGCTCCTTATCTTTTAGAAAAAAACTTAGAGTACTAGTGTAAAATCGAGCAACACTAAATACATTTATTTATTTCTTTTAAGTCTTTTTTTTATTTTAAGTCTGGGAACAAATTTTGCGCACACTCGTCTCATATGCAATTCATCTGTTAAAATGCTTTGGACGGAGCCATACGAGATGTTAAGGTCTTCAGATAGTTCTCGAATAGTCAGTCGCCTTTTTGAACGAATCATTGTTTCCACTTTTTGCACATTTTCATCTGTTTTTGAAGTGACTGGACGTCCCGCACGCTGCTTGTCTTCAACACATTCATTTCCGTTTTTAAATCGGTCATACCACTTGTACACAGTCTTTAGAGTTACTACATTATCGCCGTATACCGATTTTAACATTTCATGAGCTTCTTTAGCACTTTTTTGCAACTTAAAACAAAACTTAATGTTAATGCGTTGTTCGAAATCCATGTTGCGCGACAGACACGATAAACGAAACCTCACTCTAGCGGCTCTGACAGCTGACTGACATGTTCAAACGTGATACAACTTGTCCCTGCCTGTGTCAGCGGATCACGCTACTTAACAAATTACAACATATGGCTGTAGCATCAGCTATTGCCGGTATAAAAATTCGTTCACCGTACATATTGATCACACCTCGTATATTTGAAATAAAAAAAATAATGGGAAAAAATTATATTAAATTAAAATGTTTCGGAATGTTATTTAAATTTTAAAAATAAAGGAAGAGTTTGTCTTTTGTGGTAGATTGGTTTCATCTTTTTAAAGTTAAAGTTTATTTTAAAAAGGTGAGATATTGAGAGGTTAACTGTGAGATGGAATTAGGGTTGCCAAATTTTTTTTGACGAAAATAAAGTATAAAATGGTTTTGAATACGAAAAAATAAAGTATTTGAATGGAAAAGAAAGTATTTTTAAAATTTTATTCTTTTATTGTCTTACAAACGTATTTTTATGTAGTTTTACTACAAGCTCAAATTTATTACTATTTTTAAATGTTTCAAAGTTTGTTTGACAATCAAAATTGAAATTTAAATGAATAAACAATTCGTTTCTATTTAATATTTATTACCATTAAAATGGTCAAATTCATTTTCATTTTTCAAAGACATGCTAGGAAGTATGGAAAGCCAGTTATGTTCGCTAAAACCAAACCATTTTTAACTCTCGACTCAAAAAAAGGGGTGTTATAAGTTTGACCTGTCGATCTGTGTATCAGTGTGTCCGTCTGTGGCATCTAAACGCGTGGTCCGATTTAATTGCTGTTTTTTTAATCGAATGCCTGGTTCGTTGAGATGGTTCTTGGTTTGACCGAGATAGAAACAGTCGTCTTCAAGATATTAAGGCTTTATTGGTGCGGGCTCTTATGCAATATCGATAGAAATACTTAAACAAGTGAAAATGTGTGTGTTAGTTATCACTTCACATTCTGGTATACTTTTTTAAATATTTTCAATGAACAAAAGACTACCTTTCTACAGATTTATTACATGTATAGAATAAAATTTTAATGGTACTTATTACGTGATTGACATAAATTGACATAACTTTTTTATTTCTTAACGGATTTAGATGAAACAAACATTAAATGTTAAATGAAGACTGTGATAATATATTTCTGAAAACTGCAATCAAATTGGTTAAGCCGTTTCTGAGATTAGCATGCACATACATACAGACATACAGACAAACTGAAAAACCATTGTTTTGGGTTCTCTTGCTCTTATAAAGACCCCCTATGATGTTTTGTTTTTAATTTTTTCCATGTACAGAAATGGAAATTCTATACATGTAATAAATTTGTAGGGCAGTAGTCTTTGTACATTGAAAATATTTAAAAAAATATACCAGGATGTGAAGTGATAACTAACAGAATTCATTTTCAGCATTTTTAAAATCTTTGTCTGTTTGTCTTTTAGTTGTGCACACAACACCAAAAAAAATGTTTTCTAAAATTCATACAGAAAGCCTATTCATACCTAAGCAAAAGAACCCAAAACAATATTTTTCATATTGTCTGTTCTTCTGTATGTCTGTATGTTTGTTCACTCTAATCGATTTGGATGCAGTTTTCGGGAATATATTGTCATGGGATTCACTTTACATTTTGTTTTTTTTTGAACAATCAGTTAACAAATAAAGAAGTTAATAATCTCTTATTGTCGTACCATTGCTGCTTAGCAGTTAGATGATTTATAGATTTTACATACATTGGTAAGTACAAAGGGTACGTTTAATCAAAATCGAAGTCGCAGACACAGGTAATTAATTATAAATCGTTATGTTCATCTGTTCTAATTCATAAGGTAAATAATTAAATACATACCTATAAATATAATATATAATAATGAGTATTTTGTTCCATGTATCGCAGTAAAGCCTGGAAATAAAGTATTTTCACATACTTTATTTGCATGCAAAAGTATAAAGTATAATTACCAAAAATAAAGTATAATACTTTATTATAAAGTATGGTTGGCAACCCTAGATGGAATACTCTTATTGCACAATTTTAAAAAGTAGATCACGGAGGAGACCCGGCATACTTAAACATACAAGTCTTTGGATTCTCTTATAATTTATTTATATTTATTTTTACAGTATTAACTATTGAGTCATAGTTCTTATTGCGAGATAAATTAGAATTCTAGTAAATCTTTGAACCAAAAGAAACTAGAATAACTAACCAAGCTACTAACTAATAATAGTTATATGAAGCACTCATTTTTACAAAGACTTAAAGGTTTCAAACTTTAAACATTCGGAATAACAGAAATTATATATTATCTTCTTTTTTGAGTAAGCCAATAGGCCACAATTTGCAATGTGAAAAATGTCTAGAATTGTTGGTAGGTTGACGGTCCCATTGCTATTATAGTCGTTAGTTTTATAAAAAGCGTTGGTCCCGGGTTAGCATTATTCAAAATATTAATAACAAAAATCCTAGTATGTACATTATAACTATTAATAATAACAAATATTAACTGAGCCAATAACACATACCTACATGTAGTATGTAAACTGACCTAATTTTAGTAGATGGCTGTAGTTTTAGGAAATTAAGAGTATCTTTAAGATTTACCTAAAAAGGTATTCCAATAGTCACTGTTTATTTTATTTGTATTCTACGTCAGAAGGAATTAATAGAATAGTATCCATTTTACTTACTTATTGATGATTTATTAAATTAAGCCAGAAAAAAACATATAACACCAACTTATAACGTCCCCTTGGTAACCTACAAAAGATTTTGGTGCTTCATTTTCAAGTGCTGAACAGCTAAATCAACTGCCACTAAATTTTAATTCTCAGCAGATGTCATTTTACATAGATTTCTAATATCATGTACACCTATTAATTTTATATTGTACTTGGACGATTGTTAAACTAACTGGTTAGACGGTCCGTCAACGTTCCAGATATCTAGGCTTAGGTTTAAATCGATAGCAATGAACAAATTAATGTTATTTATGTTAAATGATAGAATTAAGCGTCTTCTTCTGATACTCTCTTCGCTTGACATAATCGGTTTGATAAGTCAGACGTTTGCGAAAAGAGCCTACTCTATCTTCACCTGCTAACAATTTTGTTTTCAAATAAATAAAATAGTTTTGTTAATTTTTATTGAGAATCGATTGCAAATTTTCGAGTTTCTTATGCTAATAATCTAACCTAATCCTCAATAAAATATATACTTGTAATATAAAACCACGAAATGTTATCAACTCCAGATAATATTGAGGTTATTTGACTACCTATCCAATCAGGAATAAAGAAATTGGTGAAACAGACACAAACGTCATTTTTTGTTTTATGTCATGGGTAACTTAAATACTAACATCGACTTGATAAAGAAGATATGTAATATTATTATATACTCATTAAGCAATGTAGCTTACAGGCAATTAGTTTACATAAGATACCGGATCAAAGAAGATAGATACCGGATCAAAGAATATGAAATTTGTCAATATTAGTTATGTGGTAAGCAAATAAAAAATGTGTCACTATTCGAAAACGGAGTGCGAAGACGAGCTTGCGGAGTGTAAATATTGTTAGTCTACCATCCCGTATAATCAACACACCCCGGTCTCCCCTAGGAGAGGTATTACCCCAGTCAGACTAGTCCGTATACTAGATGTAACCTGGCTAGCCAAGTTCCTAAAATCAAATTCTAGATGTAGAACTAAAGTCTTATGTTATGATGTATTTTTTTAAATTGTAATTTAAAAATAAATAAACACATCTAATTATTTAATAATATGTATATAATAATGCTACCATAAAGACTTCTTACGTTTAGATGACACAATTTCCTGAAAGGAAATGACTTCTTAGTATCGAAAACAATTCATTGATAATCTTGTTACTCATGCCACGAGAATTAATCTAAAGATTTTCCAAATAAGACCTTATTTTATAGCACTACAATTTAAATTACAATAAACCGCCGCAACTGGTAGCGTATCTCTGATTCTGAAGTAAACATGGAATATTCAGAATATTTAGAAACTATATTGTTTATCCAAGATTTATCAATTTGATAAATCCTTTGATGCTTTAAACAAATTAAGTACTAAAAAAAAGTTTAAACATAATAAGATCTAGACATTTGTTATGGAAACGCTTAATGACTTTCATAATGGCCGCTGCTTATTTCACGTTTTATATTTACATTAATTGATCGGTAATAAATCAAGCAATTAATAAAAATATTTTACTCGGCGTATTCACGTAAATTATATCGGAATTTTGGCCTGACTAGTTTTTGGCCCCATTCGGGGTTCCTAATAATGATCATGACGAACTTACGGCGACTCAAAAACTAATTAGGTATATACACAACATCAATTTTAATAATCAATAACAACTCAGTTTTGACATTGGAAAACTAATACCGTTAATGGTCAAATATAACATATTTTCAGTTACTCAGACTAAGTAATACCTACCCTTCAATGACAAAAGAAAAGGTAATAAAAGTAATAATCCAAATTAGGAAACGATACGCCGAAGCACCCTTTCTATAAACATCATATAGAAAGTTTTTATGTGATGAATCATTTATTACATGTTTTTAGCATTTCATTAGGCTCATGTTACAGGTTATAATTACAGGGGCCCTTAAACAGGGCTGCGAATGACAAAGAATTTGGCACACCCAACGTTCCTATCTTATCATATTTAATAAAGATAACGCCTTGTTATTGAGAACACAAAGTACCCACACTCCAGTGTGTGACTACAATACTAAAGAACCTGTCGTTGATACAAAACTTATCAATAAGATAACAATATCAAAAGACTAAAAATAATGTGATTTGTACCGTGTTAACGAAATAATTATGGGTGTTAAAGTTAAATTTTTATTCTTAGTTACGTTAGCTATAAGTGCAAGTGTTTTAGGACAAGATGCAATTGTAAATGAAAATGAAAGAACGGTTAGTGATAAGGTAGAAACGGACATTTTGGAAAACGTCACCGAAATCAAAGAGAAGCTAGAAGCAGATGATGGGCCAGTCGAAATTCTATCTAGTGACAAGGATATAGAAATTAAAAATGGAAAATATCAAATGTTAAATGACGGTCTAATAGGTGATACACCTACTGAATTGCAATCTGTTGAGTTCAGTCCCAATTATTCAGAGAATGAGCGTCAGATTTTAGCACCACCATCTACATCTGTCACAAATACAGAATATGGTAAGTCCGTGAAAATAAGAGTTTATGAAAGTTTCTAAAAGAGACGTACGCTCTGAAGGTATGACTGTCATTACTCTGTATCTGAAGAGGTACAGGTATTGACGAAACTCATGAATCATCATCCAAAGTCTAGTCATTAATATACAAACTTGGTAACTTATCTATGAAATAGCTTGATAGTTATTAATTCAGGTCCTAATTAATTATTCGTAACATTTCGTAATCTAGATTATTCAAATAATTATTGACAAATAGAGTCAAATAAATGTAGTATGATTCTATGTTGATAGTTCCAGTCACTATATTTCAGTAATATTAGGCAATATACAGACCAACTTGATTTAAAATAATGAAATTTTAAAATATAATTTAGTTGTAGTAACACGTTGTCTTCTTGTTAACCACGCTTCAGTTGCGAAATTGGAATTTAACTGCTGTTAAGTAGTTATAGTGTGTGGATGGCTTTAGGTATATGCTATTTAGAAAGCATATATTTTTAATTATTATTCTTCTTACGGCAAGATTCCTATGACAACTGTTGATATCCCTAAATCAAAGACTTTCTTTACGACATTGACCGAATAAAGCTGGACTATAACTACTTCCTAATAGATGATTAATATAACATCTTTAAAACAAGTAGCCGATGACTCAGAAAATATGACTCAATAATCATTTAAATCATTGTGTAAACAAACGAGTTTGCATCACAGATAATATTAACGGTTCATTAACTCATAAAACAAATAAATATCTTGCAACATGTAAAAACAACTCTGTCAAAGTAATAATGTTCCTATTTCGCCGCTTACTGTATGACCCAAAAAGTTGATCCTTGTGTTAACTACGGTGAAATCATTCTTTAACTATTAAATACTGGTATAAATTTCAAAACTAGGTATGTGTTGTTTATCTGCCCTGATAAGGAATGAGGCCCTTATCAACCTTAATTGGATTATAGCAGGTTGCTGATTAAACCTGCAAGTTTAAATTGTATTTTTTCTTATACGATTTATATTTTTTAATATCTGTTCTATAAATGGTACCATTATACTCTTTTAGGTGCGCCTTTATCGATGATTTAAGTCTGATATTAGCTAGTATTGCAGTTTGTATTTCAGATTTTGCTCAATCACACAATGACAATCATTTGAATTTATCGATCAATTCAATGTTTTTCTGAATAATTTATATTCGTATATCGAATGCAAATCACTTATAATCTTATTTATATATATCATACAGATATACTGCATCATAAAACAAAGAAAAGAAGTAGGTACACAGGTGAAACCCTTTATACTAGGAATACCTGTTGAATGATATGATAATGATAAGCTATCATATTATCAGAATCCATCGATATTGTATTAAACACACGAGTGAAATAAATATGTATATCATAGGTTTATGTTAAAGCAACTTGAACGATGAATATATTGTAATAAATAGTATAGTCCTTTGGGATTAAAAAGATTTTCCAATCGTAAACTTAGGACAAGTGTATAGATAAAACCGCAATGTTTCATTCGAAGATGCAATAGAATTGGAACTATGACTACTTTTATTACGTACTGTCTTCAAAAATATAACATCCACATTCAGATAAGGTACATCATCCTGCCTGAATCCCAATCCCAATGGGCTCATTACGTCACTCCTCTTTGGAAATGCGTTTAGGTGGAAATTCTGTCACCTTGTTTTTTGCCGGGTATGCGGTGCTCTTTCTGGCATATTATCCAAACAATATATCTATTATAACACAATAACTATAAAAATCTATTGAGAATTCGTAGATTTTCAACAAAACTTTTCATGAAATTCAGATATAATTCTAGATCTGTTGTAGTCTGTTCTTGACCTATTACTATTACTACCTTCATTTATTGTATAAGCAAATGAAAATTCTCCGTAAAATAAATAATAAATTAAACAAAAAAAAAGTGTAATAAAATTGTGCGTTAAACATTAAATCAATCTAAGATAACTACTCGAAGCATTTTTTGAAATAATCATCTCACATTTTGACGTCATTTTCATTTCAGCTCACATAGATGGCAGAACACTCCCGGCAACGAGTTACCAAAACAATGGGAAAGCATATGTTGTCACACCACAACGGCTGACCCAAATTAGATCAAACTTTTTATATTGGTTCTATGACCAGGGAGGAAACGACAATATCGGAGACTATCAGCGAGACCTTCATACGTCTACACCGCAAATTCATAAAAACTTCAACTTTCAACTCCCATTCTTTGGATTCAGATTCAATTACACAAGGGTAAATAAAAACAGTTATGATCTATTGTAATATATTATATAAAATCATTCCATTAATATTGAAATAATTTAGATCTTTTGTACTGTAAAGAGAATTATCAAAAATAAAATAAAATGGAGTTGTCAATAATATAATTTGTTTATTAATAATCATGCATATTTATTTTAAAAGTCACTACAATCTGTTTAAATTAAATGTATGTTTCTTTTGCAGCTATCTATGAACGGGTACATTTACTTCAGCGATCCTCCAGATCACTACACTTACCCTCTGTCTTTCCCCGTCAAGGACTGGCCAGCGGTGAATGACCCCTCTTTCATAGGTATTTTCTTCAGCAAATGCCGTATTGGAAGTCAGCGACCGGAGGATCCTGACCAGCGAAGACCTGGTGTCTACTTTAGAATGGACAGAGACTTACAGGTTAACTTAACTATTATAACAAATTTTGTATATTTTAATTATTGTTGGTACTAGAAAGTAATAACTATATTTGTTTTGAATTAAATTAGATAACAAATTCAATTGTCTTTAAAATCCTATTTTTCCTAATTAGACTCGAACAGATCAACTTGGTGTGGAAATGAGAGAACGTTTGACTTGGGACATCAGAGAGGGTGTTATTGGTTCTGAAACATTTTTCCCCAAACATGCTATAACAATAACATGGAAAAATATGTCTTTTGCTGGTGGAATTGACAACTCTTTATTTACGGTAAATATAAAACTTCATTAATCAAAACCCACCAAAAACAACCAAATTACCACAACACATAGGGGAATATATTAACGTTAATTATTATTTACAGACAAATACCTTCCAAATGATATTAGCGACTGACGAAGTATTCACTTACGCAATTTTCAACTATCTTGAAATAAATTGGAGCGCGCATACTGAAGCTGGTGGTGATACCACTACCGGTGAAAGTGGTGTACCGGCTTATGTAAGTTTGAAAACAGTTACATTTTTTATAAATATAATTTATATATATATTCTGTAAAAATTAAAACTCTTTGCTATTATCTACAGATATAAAAAACAAGTTAAGTTATTTTGTACTTAGGTAATAAAGAATGCTATCTAATATATTAATGTAATTCTAGATTGGATTCAACGCAGGAAACGGCACCAGAAGCTACGAATATAAACCTTACTCTCAGGCCTCTGTGCTCAGAGACTTGACGGGAAGAGGTTGGGCTAACGAGTTCCCAGGAAGACATATCTTTAGAATTGACGAGAATATTCTCATGGGCACTTGTAATAAAGATATCGGTAAGTTCAAAATCCTCTTACTGGTGACCCTTCTGTCATCAAAGAAATCTATATACATCATGTGTTGTTTTTGTGTTTTACAAAAGAAAAGATTCATTGATTAATTTATTTTAAAGATGGTGCAAATCTGCCACTGATGTTCGCTCCCGAAAGTGGTAACATGCTTGGTGGTACTGTTGTCAATATCACTGGACCTTGCTTCCAACCCAACGATCGTATTTCTTGTCGTTTCGATACTGAATCCGTAGTGGGTGCAGTTATAGATTTTAATAGAGCTATCTGTATCCAGCCTCGATTCTACCACAATGGTTATGCGAGATTCGAAATTGCGATCAATAACGAGCCCTATAAGTGGAAAGGAAAATTCTTCGTAGGTAAGTAAAGTCGACTTCTGTATTAACCTATAAATTCTGATGCTAGTTCCGTTTATGTACATTTTTAAACTGTACATTTATAATTTTCTTTAGAAACACCTGGAACTGCAACCGAAAAGATATTCTTCCCTGACAACTCTATTCACGAAAGGTATCCGCCTGAAGTAAGAATTAGATGGGACTCCTTTAACTTGACTTCCAATTCAAATATTCAGCTACGCATTAGTTTATGGGGTTACAAGGAAGTCACGATCAGACCTCAGTTAGAGTTCGTTGACATGATTGAAACTGGTGTCGCAAACACAGGAGAATACGTAATCAATCCCCAAAACTTCCGCAACAGAGACAATCTTATGCACAACGATATGCAGTTTGGATTTATTCAGATTAACTTAACCACCCCAGAAGTATACAAAGATGTATCTATTTCACCGTAAGTATGATTAACGATATATTTTCTATTAATAATCAATCATTATTGTAACTATACATTTTAATAACTCGATCGTACTTATTTTAGTGTTTTATGGAGTCGACCGATACCTCTGGCCTGGTATTTTGCTCCCCAATGGGAGAAGATGTACGGTCGACGCTGGTCACAATCCATGTGCAACAACTGGCTTAGAACGGATCGGTTCCTTAAAAATTATGCAGCGCAAGTTTCGGTATGTCCATGTACTTTGGAACACGCCCTTCTTGATAAGGGACGGTTTATGCCAGACTTAGATTGTGATAGGGATATCAACCCCACCTGTAGATATCACTGGGGCGCTCTACATTGCGTCAGAAGTGGCGGACCAAGGTGAGTGAAACATAAATTATTGTAACCAATCTAATATTTATCTTCGATCATATAAAGTACTTTAATATCCTTTATTTATCAACAGTTCCGAAGGATCAGGTCAACAGTGCTGTTATGATAAAAATGGTTTCCTGATGCTTTCTTACGACCAGATGTGGGGTTCGAGACCTCATCGATCCCACGACTTTGGATTTACTCCTTATAATGAGGCTAACAAGGTGATTTTTAAAATATTATATTATATAGTACAACATATAAAGCTGTAGATATCTGCTAGTAAATTGACAATAATTAAACTAATTTACCATTTTGCTATTACACAGGTTCCATCGTTATCTCACTGGTTCCATGATATGATTCCGTTCTATCAGTGCTGTTTGTGGCAAGAAGAACAGGCTGTTGGTTGCGAAACTTTCAGGTATTACATAGGTTTCTTTCTATGTTCAATATTATTTAATATATGGTTGCTGGGTTCTGAGGGGTTCTGAGTAATCATTATAATAAATATATATATTTCAACAAATTTTAGATTTGAGCGTCGACCATCTCAAGACTGTGTGGCGTATCAGTCTCCAGGCGTTGCTGGTATATTTGGCGATCCACACTTTGTGACATTCGACGGTCTTCAGTACACATTTAACGGCAAAGGTCAGTTTTAGAAAAAAATATTCTTAAATTTAGTTTTATAATCGATTAATATAAATTATACCACCTATAAAAAATATACTAAAAATTAGCTTGTTATGTTACATTTATATATTTTTTTATTACTTACATATATCTTACACTACTAGCATGAGAATTTGTATGATGTGTGTTTGTTCAAATAATGTAGTGTCATTTTTATTTATATATATAGGTGAATACGTATTGGTGAGGGTGGACCGTCCGCAACTTAAGTTGGATGTTCAGGGTCGCTTCGAACAAGTTCCCAGAAATATCTACGGCCCAGTCAACGCTACCATGCTTACTTCAATTGTAGCTGCTTCTAACAATTCTGTTCCTATAGAGGTATTATTTTTTCCATTTATATATTTGTATATCACATTCATATTCATAATGAAATGAAAAATATATGGTATATTAGATAACCCTTGTCCACCAAGACTTTTCCTTAAGACTTATAAGAATGAAGGAATTGTTTTATGGAAAGCTCGTGGGTATCACAAAACATATTTTTTGTTAAGTGAATGTAATGCAAAGCACAAAAAATTCATAAAAGGAACGTTATCCTTAAAGATTTTTACTTTTCCCTTAGGTAAGACTTAGACCTCAGCATGCTCAGTGGAGATACCGTCTAGATGTTTTCGCTGACAACAAAAGAATTTACTTCGATCGAAGTGCCCTGAGAGTACAATACTTCCCAGGTGAAATAAATATTATTTATAAAAATAACAAATAAATTAAACAATTTTAATATTATGCAATAGTAAGATACAAACATGTTATCGTTTTTTAGGAGTCACAGTATACCAGCCAATGTACATTCTCAATCAATCCGAAATTGTTATTATGTTCTCATCTGGAGCTGGAGTTGAAATCATCGAGAATAAAGGTTACATGAGCGCTAGAGTCTATTTACCTTGGACTTATATGGTAAGGAATACTTTAGAACCATTTTGCTAAGTTATGTTAAGCGAGAACAGTTATGTCCTACTGTCCAAAATAACACATTTTTATATATTTGCTTTAACTCCATTCTAGAATCAAACAAGAGGACTGTTTGGCAACTGGTCCTTGGACATAAACGACGATTTCATACGCCCTGACGGAATTATGGCGGCCGTGGATCTGAATAACTTCCAATCTACTCATAGGGACTTCGCCCAAAGCTGTAAGTTTGATTTGGGCTTTTAGATATTTTTAATATTTATAAATTATTTGGTATTAATTATTATCATAACAAGTAGTCATAATGATTTAGTAAATGTACGCAATTTAATTTGTAGGGCAACTGACCGATCGGGAGCAACCGAATATAGGAGTGGCATTATTCGTTAGAGAATACGGAAGGACAGCGGCATATTACAAAGATGACCTATTTATACCAAACTTCATACGGGAACCAGTCAACTTCTTACCAGCGAACAGATCACAGGACGTGGAGAAAGCGAGAGAAATCTGTCAGGACTCATACCAATGTCGATACGATTATGGCATGACTTTGAACAGAGATATGGCAGAATTTACCAAAAACTATCTGTCTTCTATTGTAAGTACACTCTACTCCTTTTTAAATATGTCGATTCGCTTATCAGATACCTTTATTGCCTTTTAGTTATTTTTCCAGATTCCTTATAATTGTCTTTAGCAAGAATTCTATATATGATTATTTCCTAGAATATAACATAGGTAGATTAAATATGAATCATGGTTCAATCTAACAGTCATGGTGTTATTAATTGTTGGGAGCGATTTCTTATACTATTGTCTGTTTAATATATGCACTTTTAATAACTATGCAGGAGCTAAACGTGTGAATACTTAATATTTATGTAAATTTAAGATTCTATACATTACGATTTAAAAAAGTAACACAAATATTGCTTCGGATAGAGCAGTACTTTTTAAAGACCATACAATATTTAGCACTAAAGATATTTACGTAAATAAATAAAAAAAAATCGCGCAAACTAAATGGAACACATTAAGTTCGAACAATATCTTTTTAATGTCTTGCTTTAGGTCATTTGCCATATCTTTAGGTATCCCTGTTTTTTTAGGTATTTATTGTGATAAAAACTTTGGTATATAATAAATAGTTGCGTGTTGTCATGATGTTCATTGTTTGTTAATAATGGTGGATTACTCAAGGTCTTAATGAAGGGAACACTTATAGAAAACATTCAGTCTTGCAATAGTTGTTGATAAAAAGCTAGACACACATGTCGTGTAATTAAAAAGATCTATGTTTAAAAAAAAAATTGTTTTTAGACCAATATAAGGGAACAAAATGCCCGTCGTGTGATCAGTTGTGGAGTTTTGGAGACACCCCGCTTTGGACGAAAGAGTAACTTTTTCTTCACCCCTGGAACAAGAGTGAGTACAGTTCTCATTTCTTGTATTTTTAAAAGAGTTCTTTAGAAAATATATTAAATTAAAAATTCATTAAGTTACATTCTGTGGTGGTACCACTTATTCTGTGGTAGAAAATTAAATAAATAATTATATATAATTTAGGTAAACTTCGAATGTAATCAAGACTTCATACTTACCGGTGACAAACGTCGTGTCTGCGAAGATAACGGCAGATGGAACTTACCCGACTATGGTTATACTGAATGCTTACGTAAGTAATTTTATTTAATTTATCTTTTATTTAATTTAAATTTGCAATTTTTTTACACATTTAAACATATTATTTTAATAAAAAACAATAATTAATTAATCCATTTGAATTCATCTATTTAACACAAGTGGTTGACTTATACAATATAAGTTATTTTATAAAATACTAAATTAAAAATGGAAGACCAGACATGACAACATCACAGAAGTAATTTTTTCGAGTACTGTGCGTATCGATCTTTTCTTTTTTATTTATCTGAAATACATTAAAAAATAGAACATATTTAAAGAACTAAAAAAAAGACAACGATAACGAAATTAACTAAGTCTAGTTTTTATAAACAGGTAACCAAGAATATTCACAGCGAGCCTTGTTCTTAACCTGGGGCATCATAGTGGCGATTATTGTACCATTAGCACTCCTCATTTGTCTGCTTTGGTTCTGGTGCTATTACAAGCCAAAGTCCGAAGGCAAAGAGACATTCCGCTTCGAAGATATTCCGCGTTCGAAATCAGCTTCGCGTCTTAATCTTAGATCTACTTCAATGGGAAATATTACTGATACTATGAAATCTTCCTTACATAGCCAGGACTCGGATGTAAAACCTAAACTTCCCGACACCCCCACAGAAGAAACACCCATGAAAGCTACTCTTACTAGAAGTGCACCGCCCCCTCCTGAGCCTTTAGACGGCGAAAGTTCAGGCATAGGTTACACAGATTCTACTAAAAGTGATAAATCTGATAAATCTAAAAAACGTCGCGCTTATGATAAAACTTACAGAACAAATGAGCCTTTGCCTAATGCTCCCGAAGTAGATTTTCCTGAAAAACAATGGGATTTGTCTGAGGAAGACTTATTATCTCTTACTACTCCTTCCGAAACCGAATCTAATCGTGATTCCACTTTAACTCGTCCTGCTAAAGATATAAAATATTTAAGTCGGCCTCGCCAAACTGGTCGACATGCTTTTCCAAGTGATTCTGGTTATTCCACTAAGGAAGGATCGGAAGATCCATATTCCCCGAAGTATGAAGGACAATATAGCCCTATACCTTCTGCGTATTCTCCTACCTACTCCGAAATTTATTCTCCTCCAATCAGTCCCACATCTGACATTAGTCCGAGGAATACATATAATAACCCGGGCTTGCCAGAACCCCCCAAGAGCGCTCCACCGACTGAAATAAAAACATTTACCATGCCTCCAAGGAGAGGCAAGTCAATCGAAACATTAATTGATCCTCCTACAACAGAAACGCCAAGTTTCAGTCGATCCACTATGGTTTAAAAAATATTTAATAATACATATATATATTTTTTAATTTTTAAGCTGGTACGACAAATAGTCGTTGTAAATCCCACTGAGTTATATAAGAAAACACTGCCCCTAAAATGACAATTTTGGAGTAAAGGGTCGGGCGTTATACTCCCAATATTCTGATAGTTAATTTTAATTATTTTAATCCTACATAATATAGAATAGATATTTGCACAAATTTTATCAACTTGCACAGATAATTATAAGAATTATAAAGAGCTGAATATTTTCTTCATAGTGTCGTAATTTTTCCCAATGTGGTGTCTATAAATTATATATGTAATTTAGATGTAAAAACTGTTATAAAATATATTTATTATTAAATCAGAATGATATCACGGTAAGAGGAAATTTCTGTTCTAATCCAAGGTAGAATAACGTCCACTATGGTTCCACATTATTATTTTATAAGAAAGCAATTAATTAAGCTACCACGTTTTAATCGAATAGAAATTTTCTCGGTCATGTGATGTGTTACTCATTTTTATCCTAATCTGCTATATTACTTGCTTTCTTATCAACGTGTACACAAATAAATTGGGTCACAAACCTTAACAGGTGGGTAATATTTTGTATTTATTCTTTTACGATAACGAGTTACATTTCTGATAAGTTTATCTGTAATGCATAGCTAATGTTACAGAATGGTTTTGACACATCTGAGCTAGTAAAACCGGAGATTAACGTATTATTAATAATTTAAAAACAAAACAAACCATCATGGGTTATTCTTTTTATTAAAAAAAACTTTGGTAACTTTATTGACCCTTATCTCTTATACAGGAAATCAGGAATACTCAGCTCGCACCCTGGGCGCGACATGGGGCATCATCAGTGCTGTGATGGTACCTATCGTGATAGTACTCATCTGCATAGGTTGGCGAATTCTGAAAAGAAGAAAGCAGGAGGAACACGATGAAAATGATTTTATGCCGATTAAGTGAGTTATCTTGAATACATTTTAAAAAATATAAAGAGTTGTTTGATTATTTGTGTCAGGTGGCAATGACTAGAGATAATTCTGAGAGAAACCGATTCAAAATCGTCACAATTTTATGAAACCGATTACGGATCATCAAAATTCTATAAAATAATTAACTAATTTAAAATACTACTTTCGTCAAACTCAAACTGTAAGACATTTATAAGACAAATATTTAAAATGTACTTTGTATTTCAGAACCCGTGCCATTGATCCTGATGAATCAATGAAAATTAACTCCGACGATGATTCCATTCCTTACAAGAAAGACATCAGTGAGGACAGTCCTGAACCGACGGAACCCCTCAAAGTTGTCGACATTGAGAACGAAAACGCCTACCCATACGAACAACAATACCAAGGCGAACAACCCCAATACCAATATCAACCTCCGCAACCATTCCAACAGTTTGAGCAACCGAATCAACAACCCCAACCGTTCCAGCAACCACAAACAAGTAGAGCTTGGACTGGAGAAACGGAAATTAATTAGCATAAAAATTACTAAATATTTAATAGCCGTTTTAAATTAATAATTATTATAAATATTAATAAGATCGCTCTCCCATTACATATTTTTTTATATTTTCTTTAAAAAATCGTACATTGTAGATAGATAGGTTAGAATTAGAGGCTTCACAAACTTTTTCTGCATTTATTTAACAGAATTTTTAATAATTACTTAACATTATTATATTTTTTTGATGTAGCTAAAGTGATAACATACTAATATTTTTTATAGTGAGTTAGAATAATAAGTTTTTAAAAGATTTTCACTTAATGTGTTTACATAAAGTACACTATCGCATACACTAGTATTGAATTAGTTGGGCATTTTAGAAAAGTATCTGTGTTGTAATAAGATAATTATTATAATCCCACCTAGAATATTTCGTGTTTTAATAAAAAAAAAGTCATGACAAGACACAAACATGAAAGATTATTTAAAGAGTGTAAAATAGTAAGAAAAAATATTTATATATATGAATTCGATGTAATTTGGTAATTTGATATTTTGTACCGACTTTGTTTGTGTAAGTGATTATTAAATAATATATATATATATTTTTTTTTTAGAATGTTAGCATACTCAACCCAGTTTCGCCATTCTTAATTTTAAAATACATTAATTTGAAGCTCATGATAAAAAATACATTAAATATAAGAATGAAACCACCGCAATAATAATTACGTATGATTTATCCTCATTTTTTTTCTATTTTTTTCTTTAGCGGGTACACTGATAGATTCATTGCGTTATAACTAAATTTAAATACTTCAATGTAAAAAACAATAGCATATCAGTAGTAAAATAAGTGTCACTGACAGTTCGTTCAATAAAAAATACTCCGATCGCCACCAAACCTTACAGAATTATGCGCTGGGTCAACCTAAGAATTTCTGAAAGTGAACCATGTAACACTCCCTCTGGATCCGTACCACGAAAGGAAAAAACGCAACCCTTATAGGATCACTTTGTTGTCCGTCCTTCCGTCTGTCAAGACCCTTTTTTCAAGGACGCAGGGGGTGTTAAACTGAATCATATATATAATACTTAGGTCTATCTTCCCTTAGAGCTGTGAAGAAATGAAACTTCTAATCCAAAGCTATCAAAAGATACAGCCGTTTACGCAATTTGGGCAATTTTTCGAATCTCGTAAGGGAATCAAAATGTACAAGGTCTTCCCCTAAACTCAGAATTTTGAAATTTGATACCAAGCAAAGTCTTATAGCACAGATAAAATATATATTATAATTTGATAATTAAAAGTCATACCCCTTTCCTCATACGTTTACGCGTTCGTAGAATTATTAAATTGAAATTCATATCAAATATTCAGGTCAGCAAAGAAAGAGTAATTTAAGCCGCATAGTAAGAAAACTTGAAACTACTCACTATCAAAACCTAAAGGGTAATTTCGGTCGACCTAGAAGCTGGAAATTTAGCATGAAGCAATCTATTACATTACAAAGGAAAAACCTCGAAAATCTTAAATTTTTAGTTATATCACATATTTTTCTAAACAATGGTACGAAACCCTTCATGTACGAGTACGAATCGCGCGAAGGGTTTTTTTTATTATGAGACTTCTAATATAATTTTTGATATTTTATGTTTTAAAAGTTCAACTACCACCCGCAATTATTTCCATAATACGTTTTAGAAAGAAATATTTCCAAATCACATATCTTTTGTAAACGGCGAACTTTAATTTATTTCAAAACATTTTGTAAAAAAATATATATATTTTTTTTTTATAAATTCTTATACATATTTTTCATATATGTTATTTTGTAAGCAGAGAACTGAACCTGTTTATACCTATTTGTAATATTAGTTCAATAGAATCTAAAATTTCAACTTATCCCCCAAAGTGAAATTAGAAATGATTAAGTTACTGTGATCAAAATAATTTCACCTTATTCGGGCGGGCTTAATTTACGTAGTCAAAATCTACTTACAGAAAATCGGTGTAATCCAAAGTAAACGAAAGATCTAGCCGCATTTTGTACTCTGAATGAGAGTCCCGGACGTCCAAAATCTGGATCCCCACTTCTCTATACTCTCTTTCATCTTTGACTGTTCCTCAACGATGGCATAGCATGTAAAACTACAGTTACTTACCAACGTTCCTGAGTGTCAGTAACCAGTTTCCATGAGATTAAACCATTTACTTGCCTTCTACTATATATATGTTATAAGATTACTACAGTAGAAACTAGATAATCCGGCCCTCAGTTATCCGAATTCGTGTTTAACCAGACCACTAAACGATTCAAAAATTATAATTCAGATTATCTTTATTCAAGTATGTAGGTACACACACTTTTAAATCGTCAATGATTACATTAAATTGGTCAGTATAGGCAGTCCGTGAGTAAGCTATCATCAGCTCGAAATGCTGCTCCGCTGAGAAGAGCAGGTTAGGAACTCAACAGTTGCTCTTTTTATTTGAAATACCTATCACAATGTTTGACTTACACATCAACTCTGCAATAAGACGATGACCAAAGTTTCACACATTTCTATCAACTAGAAACTCCGTAAAGCAATTATAAGATTTATTTAATAATATACTTTTAATTTTAGATTAAAAGATATCTCGTGAAACTTTATTACATATGCATACACTCAAGCCAATGAAGGATTTGTTAACTTCTTGAAGACGAAATTTAGACATTACGAGTTTATTTTGATTTCTTGTGTTGATCATATTTCTGTGGCTTTATTTATAAAAAGTATAAGTATATATTTATAAACTTATAGAATTATGTATTTACATATGCCCAAAACCTGCTTTTTCTCATACATTCGATTCTCCGGATTTTCGATTATCTGAATCCCTTACGATGTTGTCGTATTAGTCCGCTTAATCGAGTTTCTAATGTATTCCAATATCCAACGAATCTTGTATTAGTGTCGAAGTTGGTCTGGCAACCCTGCCTTGGAAATATTATTGACAAATGACAATTGCTATTAAGATTTAAATTTTGACATAAGTGTCAATTGTAAATTGTATTTTGTGCAAACATGAAAATAAGTTATTTTTGTTATACTATTGTATTTCATTAATGGTTTAGATGTTGTCCCTTATTTCTTTTTCTATCAATTATACTCTATGTAGTCTAAAAGTAATGTAAACAGGTTATATTTAGGAAAATCTATTGTCCGGTAAGTAATAAAATTCGATGCATTGTAGACTAATGTTTTGTTAAGTTCATTTAATATTTTTTAGTTATACACGTTAAATATATCCACTACAATACCTATTTTATATTATAAATATATCCACTACAATACCTATTTGCCTCCATAACGGATAATATTTTAATTCGTTCAATAGTTATATTATATAGTTAGTTATAATATTAATATTATCTATACAAACTATAATAAACTACAAGAGTTTTAGTACTATAGAGTTATAAAATAAATTTTATTATTTTTAATTGTTTCTGAAATTAGAATAAATTAAAATTTTGTATTTTCTATTTTTTTTACAATATAAAATCTTAGTGATTCCTAGAGTTTCTTGACATTGGATATCATGTCTGTTTTTGCCTTATATTATTTAGGTACTGAAGACATTAATTTTATTAACCCTTAAAATAAAAGAAATTGTTAAATTTATATTTACCCGGTTATAATCATGTTATTTTTAATCGGAATTTGCCTGACTAGTTTCGAACCTATTCGGGGTTCCTATACATAAGCTCGAAGCATGGCAGATTCGCGGCGTGAACTGTGTGCAGGTGCAGCAGTTTGCTGAGCCTGTCGTGACGGTGATGGTGGGGGTGGGGGAGAAAGTTTAGTATTGTCTTGAGAGGTTTCGTGCAGGCCTTCATTACTCGTTATTATATTCTGTTGTAAACACACTAAGAACTTGTTGAATATATTATTAAAAAAAAGTAAATAATGAGAGAGTATGTGACACATAAATCTGTTTGTTTCAGGATTACGTGAAAGAAAATTGTATGTAAATAAATATAAAAGATATCTGTCAACAATAAACAGATCACTGTACCATGAACTTAAAATGAATCTCACATCCAAAAATGTCTTCACATGTCTATTTTTTCGACCCTGGCTAGGTGTACCGTTAGGTATATGGGTGGCTGTATCTATTGTGTACTATTGGTGGCTGATATCACGGATAGATGTACTGGAAACTGAGAATAAAGTTATTAAAAAACAGTTATCTTTAAGTGGTGATAATCAGTTTTTGGATTCTGCTACTAGCTATTCTGTACCTGAGGTATATAGTATTTACTATAATGACATATACTTAGCATTAAATGATATATGCTTCAAGAATAACATACCCTTTTCTATATTTTAGATTCCTGATGCAGTAGGTACACTATGTGAAACAGTTCACATAGCGCTTGTTTGTATGGGAAAATGTACCCGCAATATAACACCTATGCTGAAGTCTCTCCTTCATCACCGACAGAATCCTATACATTTTCATTTTATTGTTGGTTTTGGTTCTATGCAGACTATTCATACACTGTTTGAGACTTGGGATTTACCTGATGGTATGTACAAATACATTTTAAATTAATATAAAATAAACAATTCATCAATACAAACTCAAACCTTCAACTGGTGAGAGTTTATTCTCTGTGCTCTTCCAACTAAGCCATGCTGAGTAATGACAATTACTCAGCCTTGTTGATGTGAGCATTCTAAATTGAAGGGAAATTGTTAATTACCGAATAATTTTTATATTCATATGCCTTTTGATCTAGGGGTCAATACAAAATTTTCGTTACATAAATAATGCCTAATTTTATTTTTAATAAATGGTTTTACATAGAAAGAGGTTTCTTCATAGTTGTAATTTATATCATACTAATAATGTTTTCTTTAAATAATTGTGCCAATGTCCTTAGTATAAATCACCCATAATTATATATTAGGATTAAGATAAAATCAGAGCTACCAGATAGGAATCCTATAAATCAACAATTTTCGTCCATTTGGTGATATCCAGTGTTGCGACCTTATTTCTATATAAACCTAGATTTTCATACAATCAGTTCACAGGACAGGAAATTAGTTATTTTTTTTTAAGTTTTGACATGACATGACTCCTATGCTTATTTACTTATTTACAATTCCGTCGTTTTTATAACTAAGATATTGTATTTTTAGTCACTGTATGATTTAAGCATACTATATAAAATCATATATATTATAGTTGTTTTTTAAACTTACCTTTCTCTTCTATTGGCGTTATGGTAAACTATACACATTCCTAACATTTCGCACAATGTGCTCAATATTATTATTAACATATACTGAATTCATAAATATATATATTATTTACAGTAAAATATTCATGTTATGACGCCCAGAACCGTCTCTCTGAAGTCAAGTGGGTACCCAACAGCCATTACTCAGGTGTATACGCTCTTGTTAAGCTACTTTTCCCCAGTGTATTACCAAATACATTGAGACAGGTGATCGTACTGGATTCAGATCTGACATTCTTATCAGATGTCGCTGAACTGTGGCATATGTTTAGGAACATGAGTAACGCTCAGGTTGGTAGTTTCTTTTAATATTTAGGTGTATTTATTTTGAACAAAATGTTACATTTTTTTTTAAATTAGTATAGGTGTAATGATTTCACACTTTTATATATATGTATGTAAATTACATACTATATTAATTGTAATCGTAGTACAATTTATACAGCTATAACTTATAAAAAATCCTTCTTGTACAGTTCATAGGGCTAGTGGAAAACGAGAGTAATTGGTACACAAACCAACGAATAAGATGGCCGGCATTAAGTCGCGGTTATAACACAGGGGTGATGCTGCTTAACTTAGACAAAATAAGGACTCGAACAGACTGGACGAGAATGTGGCATAATACAGTTAAAGAAAATATAGATAGACTGAAAGTTACAACCCTAGCTGATCAAGATGTTATTAATGCGATTATAAAGAAAAATGCACATATTGTGTATGATATAAGTTGCCAATATAATGTGCAAATGTCCACACAAACATTGGCCAAATATTGTTATGGAGAAGATATTAGAAATGTTAAGGTATTTAATATTCCTTATATGGTAGAATATGTAAAAGACAAACGGTCTGATACATCTTGGGTATAACAGTTACAGACTGTAAAGTTTATTAGTGATTTTAAAAGGAAGCAACATATTTTGTGATATTACTTTTGGGTTTAGGAGATAATTTTGTATAATATTTTTGTATAGTATTAGTAGAAAAACATTCAGTTCTATATGTAGACCTTTTTAAAAAGTTATTAAAGAAATCACAAACTGTTATTATATAGACTTACGTCGTCTAAATTTCCTTCTCTTACTGTATCCAAATTAACAAGTTTTAATTCATCCATTAACTTTTTCAAATAATATTACCAGCGCCCTTTATGATATCTGCTGCTCTCTTACCTCTCTTCTCTTTCTGAATATATCCTTTTTTCTTTCATAGCTTTTGTTCACCTTCATTCCACCACCACGTTCACGTACCTCTTTCAATCTTACTTTTTCTTCAGTCTGCCCAACTGAGGAAATCCTCATATACAGTGTTATTTGTAATTAGTTGGCCACCTCTTGCAGGCGGCCTTTTCATCAATCCCAACAACATTAATTCAACAACTTTTTAAAATTTAAGTTTTCCCATTCAACATTTATACATAAAAAGTACTAGAACAAATGTTGCTGGGATTGATGTAGAGAGGCTGTATACAAGTGGTGGCCAACTAATTACAAATAACCCTGTATAAAGCCATAATACAAAAATCGTCTATCCTTATCTCTTGTTGATGTTTTAAATATTTCTGTAAATAAATTACATTGATTTGAACATCATCGTAGCTATTTATTTTTCGTTGTACATATATTTAAAATAAAGATGTATATTTGCAGATATTACATTGGAATTCTCCACTCAAATACAACATACGTGTTCCTGATTCAGATCATTTTAAAAACCTTCACCAATCGTATGTTAATTACGACGGTATTCTATTGAGAGAGAAATTACATAGGTGCACGCAAAATGAAATTATAACATATAAGGTAAGATTGCTTTGAAATAGTTTTATATTATACAAATACATAATGGCAAACTCCTTCAAATCTTTAACTAGCCAGCAATGGTTTTAGCTGTAGATTGGTGGCTACATATAATTTCACACAAATTTTTTGAACATAATAAAGAGCTCTTATTTATCATAAAGATTATCTGTAGATAATCAAACCTGTAACTTTTGGGCCCAAATGCAATTATTATTTTCACCAAAGTGTCCTTCAATAAAACTTTTTTTTTATTTCGTTGTAGGTTTTTTTATAAATTAATTTAAATTTTCTTTACAGAAACCAAATTTACACAGACAAAAAGATTACGTTTTCAGAGTATTGATTAACAGAACCACAATTTTTATTAAGAAAAGAAAAATAAAGTAATATTTAAATCTAATAAGTTATTTGTTAATAAATATAGTTTTCTTATATATATATTTAGTTAGTCAGTTGGAAGCAGGTTTAAATCGCCACCAATGATGAATTTGGTATAAAAATATATATTTTAATATAGTGTATATAATACAACCTTAGTAGTAAAAAACTATCTTTAAGCTGTTCATATATTATTATGTATCCATGCCCTTATTATATTTCAGATGAACCATTCAGACCTCTGCCTTAGTTTTCGAGCTGCTCAAAGAGTAAAGCTAAGAACACACATATATTACATGGATTATAATTATGTGAATATTGATAGTTTTGATGTCACTTTGGTTCTACAATTGTCTATGGATAGATTGCAGTTTTTGGAAAGACTTGTTAAATATTGGGAAGGTAAGAATCTATACTAATTTCTTATTAAGTCCAAAAAAGTGCTACAAAATATTGTTATTTGTGGCTAGATAAAAAAAAACAAGATATTATTATTTCTCCACTGATTCAGATTTTCAAATAATATGAAACATATATGTTATATTTATCTAAATCATGGCTTATACGAATTTGTATTCAAAACAAAATATATTTTTTAAACTACAAGTTATTGTATGTACAGGTCCTTTAAGTGCAGCTATATATTTATCTGATTGTGAGGTGACAAAATTAGAAAGCTTCATCAAAGACTGGTCGTCTGCTCTAAGTACTAGAAACAATATTGGATATCATTTGGTTTTTAAACATGATTCGGTAAGAAAACTTCATATCTAATATAAAAAATATTATATTTATTTATATTTTTTCATTATATTAAATTAAATGATTAAAATCTTATAGTACACTGCAATTTACATCTTATTTGCAATCGCTTAAGGAATATTTTAGATCACACTATCAATAAATACGTTATATAATGTGGTAATACTATTTAGGTATATTAAGACTTATGAGTATTAATTTAAGGTACATTATCCAGTGAACTATCTCCGCAACGTGGCGTTAGAGAACGTTAACACGCCGTACGTGTTCGTAATGGACGCTGACTTCGTGCCCATGGCCGGATTATATGAACATCTTAGGAATTCTATCAAATTGATTAATCCCTATCCACAAAAGAAGGTAACACCTTTTAAACACACACACATTTATACATAGAATAAGTTTAAACCTCAGATAACTACGGAATCAATTTTATATTTTTTAATTATTCCTTGGTTAAATCATGTCTGACGATTTATAACTTGCCCTTTGGTTTATTCCACAAATGTATTTTAAATAAATATAATGAGAAATATCAACTCTATAAATACTCGAACCTGCAGTTTTTGGGCAACAATTAGTTGCTCAAAAAACGCAGTTAGTTGTCGCAGCAAAACACTTAGATGCTCAAAAAAAGTACGACGTATTTTTTTTAACACACAATACTATTTTTCCTTATTCACTACCATAGTATAAGGTCATTTAAGGTCCCAACGTCACAAGGTTTTTTGTCGGAAACAAGTATTAATTTGTTACTTCAAAATCTGACATCAACTTCTTACCTTTTAACAAGCAACAAAAATTTCAGTATCTTAAAAACTATAATTAAGATTAGCTTTTCTTTAATGATAATAAAGTCTAAACGAACAAATGAAACTAAAAAGTTAGAGTATTTAATTGACTTTTTCTAATATATCTTATTTAAAATGACGTAAATTGATGATGTTTCACTCATTTTTGAGGATTATCTCAACTTTTTTAGTCATTTGCTAAATCCATTGAACTACGCCTATTGTGCATATACATCAAAGACGGCATTATACTAGTAACTAGATTAAATGTATAAGTCGTAAAAAAAATGTATCAGAGGTCCTAAAATAGATCTCTGCGCCACTCCTTTTGTAAAGAAAAGTGGTTGTGATCTTTATTATTTCATTCTGTCTGCATTCAACGATCTATTGACAGTTATCAAAATAAGTTAAACCACAAACAAACAGAATTGCTACAGCGATACAATCTAAGTTTTTGAGTAAGATGTTTTGGTTTGAGGCAATATGCCCACGAATACGAATTGAGTTTGAAATTTAAGCTTGATTCCAAAATCGTATTGGACTTAACTGAACACAATACCGATCCGCGGATAGAGTTGGCGCGAGCTTAGCTACTTTTGAATCTTGGATCATAGATAGATTATGAATTCCAGTGCCTCGTGGTCCCGGCGTTCGAGACCCAGCGGTACCGCGCGTCTCCGCCGCGCTACAAGGAGGAGCTACTGTCGCGGCTGTCGCTGCAGCGCGGCGGAGACGTGGCGCCCTTCCGCGCCAGGGAGTGGCCGCGCGGCCACCGGGCCACCAACTACACCAGGTGGACCACCGCCACCGCGCCCTACGAGGTCTGGGACTTTTTAGACCTCATATACTAGCTGTTGCCCGCACTTTTGTCTGGTTGAATATCCGTGGGATTTGGGTTTTTTTTAATTAATGCATGTTTTTTGATATTCGAAACTTACATACAGAGGCTTACTACTTAAAAAGTATATGACAACCTAAAAACAGTTCCGATATGTTTTCCATCTGTTTATTTGGTCGGTCATAAACGCACACGCTAAAGTACCGTAGAGATAAAAATTGGTGTGGTGATAACTTATTGTCTACTATGCAAAAGATTATCATGGTTAAGATTGCAGAACTTCTATTTTAGGTTAATTTTAACTTACAGGTAGATTGGCAGTCGGATTACGAGCCCTATCTAGTAGTTCATCGCACTGTGCCCAAATATGATACTAGGTTTTCGGGTTTCGGATGGAATAAGGTAAGATTTTTTATTATTATGTTTTAACTAATATTATTTATTCTATTTAAACCATATTGGGGTTTTTTTTTTCGTCCAAAAGTTTTATATCCAATTCATTTTTTATTTTTTTATTTTTTTGCTGTAGACGCTAAAAAATATAATTTAAAAACTTATAACAAAGAGTAAAATCTGCTTTAAAATCCAAAGAAGAAAAAAATCTGATGAACAGAACAGAACAGAACAGGGACGCTGTTCTGTTCGGTATATAAAAGTTCGCTAGCAAAAGCCGATTTTATCATGATTTGCTCTCTGTATTTTTCTACGGCACTTATAGTACTAGTGATTCTAAGTAACTAACTCATTGTCCTAAAGTTTAGGTATGAAACGTTTTAAGCTACTACTGATTGTATTAGTTTAAACCTCCAGCCTCAGCCTTCACACTGATAGTTGTAAGTGTGAGTTGGTCTCCGCCAGGTGTCTCACAGCGTGGAGCTCCGCGCGCAGGGCTACCGGCTGGTGGTGTTGCCGGGCGCCTTCGTACTGCACACTCCGCACGCACCCTCACCTGACATCACCGCCTTCAGAGCAGACCCACACTACCGCGTGTGAGTGAAAGAGAGGGAGATATATACCTTGGTTGGCTGAATGATTGAGTGTCTATAAGTGATCAACTGAGTATATGATTATAGCATGGAACTGAGAAAATAATTGATGGAAAGAATGAATTCGTCCGTGTGGTTGATTAATTAATGGAATGAATGTGTGCGTGTGAGTGATTAATTTATTGAATGAATATGTGGAGTTATTAGTTGAATGCTTGCGTGCAATGACAGATTACTCAGTAAGTGACCATTTGTAATTAAGAGCAAATACGTGCACGATTTAGTACATTGTTTATGAGGGGTTATTATCGAAAATTCGAAAATATTGAAATAATGAGAGGAATGTAAATAAATAAATAAATGAAAGACTTGAGGAATGAGTGAGTTTGTAAATGTACACTACAGTAGGTACTTAAATAAGCTCTATTTAATTTCAGATGCCTAGCACTCTTGAAACAGGAGTTCATGGATGATCTTAAAAGAAAATACAATGTGACTCTCGAAGATAATCCAAGAGAGAAGATTGTCGATTAATATTTATAAAATCATTTGTAAACCGACTGCAACTTAGTACCTAAATTGTAGTTCAATAAATCGTTTATTGGTAATTGAGCTCGTTTCACAAGTATGCTTTACAATTATACACTGAATCTATCACAATTTTAATAATTTAACTTATTATTTATTCAAGTTACTTAAATGTGTTTAATCTCATTATTCATTTAATTATAAAAAATATTTATTTTCTAATAACAGTAATAAATATGTTTCACATGAAATAACCTTAAGTACATACATGTTACAAAAGTACAAGATACTATTTTGTATCACAATAATATTCTAGATAATCACCACATAGGCCTAAATACATTGCTTTAACCACATGGTTATAACTTATAATTAATTCAGTTGCTCCATGGTATGTTACGGCCCTTATATATGGGCTTTACATTAATTAGGTGATTTGTAAGATATTTACAAAGATAGACAGCTCTAACATTTGTATACACATACACACAGTGATGCAATTTTCAAAGAACACATGTATATTTTGTGTTCTCTTACACTATTATATATAAATTAGTTCCAATTGCGTTTCATAAATGCCCTTTTTTGATTTGTATTTGTTATTTTAAAATGTAATTGTAGTTTTATCGTATCATACAAATTTTCCTAATATTTAATAAGTTCCTTGATGTACCAAAACATAATATTAACCAAAAATTACAGTAAGGACAAGTATTTTTATAATTTATTAAGTACACAAATTATTTTAGATTTAAATCTAGTGTATATTTGCGTTATTCACGCTTAACCTATTATTTTTTTATTATTAAAAAAATATTACCTATTTTGTTTTTTCTTTATAATAAAACTACTAATTAATAAATCTCAGAACTTGCGAAAGTGGATTCGGCGCCGGCTAAATAATTATTACTTTTCGGATTCTCTTTTGATATCAACAACCATAATAGAATTATTATCTGAAAATCAAGTTCTTGAATATCTTTTTTAAGTGTTTCCACTGCCTTTTTGGCTGTAACTAACGGTGAGTTATCATTCATAGAGGACCCTCGAGATTCTGTCTTCTGTTTTATACTCTCAACTTTTACTGTTAGTTCATTTAACATCTCTTGTCTCTCACTAACTCCTGCACCAGCTTCTTTATATTCATTAGTAACTTTGTTTAACTCGTCCAAGAGAATTCCATATTCCCTTACTAGTGGTTCGAATTGTTCGTTTAAAATATTTTCTCTTGCACCTATTTTGTCCATTATAGAACTGATGTTTCCGGAAAGTTTGTTCAATTGTGTGCCAGTGGTTTTAAATCTATCAAATAATTCATCTCTATAAGATCTCATCTGGGCATGCCTGGCTCTCCAATCACGCCCGTCAATGGATATCTTGAGCCTTAAAGCTGGAGCTACTCTCTCCAGTTCTAATTTCCACGCTTCCCAATCGTGAACCTTATTACCTAAGTTACTTATGTCTTTTTCTTCTTCCTTTTCCATTTCACCCTCCGATTCTTCTGAATATACAGCCATTTCTTCCTCAATTTTATCCAAAATTATCTCAGATTCATCCTCAACTTGATCAACTTCATCTCCGGTTTCATCTGTATCGGGTACATCTATTATTGGCTTCTGCCACTCGAAATTTATAATTCTCATAGCCTCATCCGCCAATATATTCAAAATATAACACACCTGGTCTCCAAACCCTTGCTTGAGCTTATGAGAGGAAAAATCTACTGCTATATCTTTTTCTCGTAAGTAATCTAATATGGAGGCAATAATAGAATTAGGATCGTCTTCCTCGTTGGGTTGTTCAAAATCTTTTCCAGATTTGCGTATGAGCCATGCTGCTGTTGAAGAAAATACAAAAAACTGTTCGACGGGATTCGTAGACGTCACGAAGTAGTATCTGCTCATCGGTTTCATTTTAATTTGAGGACGTAGTTCTGTATCGATTTTTAAAATGCGTAACTTATCCATTATGTTAAGATCCATTGCTATAGGATTTTTGAGAAGGAGAATAGCTTAACTAATATCTTTTTCAAAATTCGCTGTTTGTTTTCCGTAACCATGGGAACAATGCGTGTTTTGCTAGAATAATAAACTTATTGCTGTGTTCAAATTAAATTAATAAACTATTATGCTATATTTTAATTAGGTATTATTGCAAGTCATAAAAGTAAACCTAACTAACGTCAGTACATAATATTGTTTAAATTTAAACTGTTTGGAAACGACCAAATACATTTTGGCACCTTAGTGATGTCTGATTGCGAAATATCCATTATAGAGAGTCATACACACTGATTATCATCGCCGAAATATGCGATTTTGTTATTATCTAAAGAGAACTTCTTTTTTTATGGGATATGATGGGAAACGAGTACACCACCTATAGAGGCGTAGCGAGGGGTGTCATCATGCCCCGGGTGCTTACCACATAGGGGCGCCAAAATGTCGGCAAAACAAAAAATTTAGATGTTTTTTAATTTGTATTATAATTAATTTCTTTAAAATATATTTTAAATCTGGTACCAGTATAACACAATAAATGTTAATACGTAAATAAAAAGGGGAAAAGAACAGGTCAAGTGCTGGAAGTCGGGCTCGCACACGTAGGGTTCCTTACCATTATATATAAAAACATAAAAAAATTACGCTTGTTGTATGAGGGCCCAACTTAAATATTTATTTGATTTTAATTTAATTATTTATAAATAAAGTCAATATACAACTAAATATTCTGTGTATATATTTTTTTAATGAGTTTATAACTAAATATTCTGTGAATATTTCAAGCAACTACGCAAAAATGTAGTTTGTTGTATGGGAGCTTCCTTGAAGTATGTATTTTATTTTGTTTTTAGAACATATTTGATAGAACGAGGCTCGCAATGAAAGTAACTAGAAAATAAAAAACTGTGCAAATTAGAAAGTTCTTAAGTTATTTAATATTTTCAAAATAGTGTACATTCACATCAATAGATCGCTACATCCGATGGAACCACGAAGAAAAACACTTTGCCCACCCGTCGTTAGGAGTCTTTGCGACGGAATTTTGAAACGCAGCCACTGCTTCTTCGGCGTCCATAAAAAGTTTTCCTCGAAGTTTTTTTTATTTTCGGAACCACGGCATTTGAGTCACCTCCGTTAAATCTTTGACGCATTTCACGGCACATATTAACTCGATGGAATTCTTGGGTTTCGGTAAAATTATCAGTTATCCAGCGGGTACAAAGTTTCCTGACCGTTAAATAGTCATGGAGATTTTGTGCACTTAGCTCTAATCGTAGCTTGATCAAAACTGCTGATGGGTCACTCTTTTGTCGGTGTCTATCATACACCGCACAATCCTGATGTTATCTTCACCGTAGAAGGACGTCCCTCGCGTTGATCATCGGTGGGATTAGTACGACCACGTTTAAAGTCCTTAAACCAGTTGTAAATAGTGGCACAAGATGGGGTTTCATCATCAAAGGCCAATTGAAGTCTATCATAACACTCTTATTGACTTAAATGACATCAAAAGCAAATGACAAAAGTATTGGCAAAGAGTTCCGTTTTCCAAATTTAAACCTATTTTTTTTTAATTATTGTTTATAAGTGGTTCTTAAAACTTTCCAATTAACCCTAGTATAGCGGCAACAGATATACATCATCAGTATAAATATCAACTGTCTATCGATTCATGAAATACAGTCTGGAGACAGACAGATTGACTATTACAGACAACGAAGTCTTAGTAATAGTTTTTTTTTACCCTTTGGGCCTTTTTTATAGACCTTTAAATATTTCCCTGGGTGACATGCAATCGGTGGGTCGGCTTCATCGGTAGTTTACATTGATTTTCATCTTAAGGCATTGTGGCAAAGATGACACAAATTTGTAATGTGATTTTCCAAATGCTTCCCAGCCAAGCTGCACTCTTCTGGTGATTTCGCCATCAAAGTTTTCATCAAAACTGCAAGTTTTGCCCTAGGTTAACGTACTCCTACGTATGATAGATCGTCCGTAAAGTGGTGGATAAGCGGGGCTCTAGGGTCGCTCGCGCTTGGTGGAGGGTTCGGTGCATGTGAGGCATACAAATTTACGTAGAAGTCTTCAAAATCAGCAAATATCTCCGGAACTTATGTGACGGTTTCACCATTCGAGGCAGTCAGCTTTGTCAGGTGACTTTTCCCCATGTCTTTGAATTTTTTTAACTTTTATTTCCTCCTTATCCTTTTGTAGAAAGACTGGGTGAATGACAAAGGATCCCTTTGTGTTTCTCGTCGAAGTCGCTTCAGTTTTGGGGCTAGAAAGCTGAGATTTCTTATCTGGTTGCCTTTTCCGAAAGTGCATCATTCTCACTTCGCTTACAACTCTTATTATAACGTTTTTTAAGTACTCGTCAACATTTGCCGGGAATTCTAGTGCAGCGAATCTGTTTTGCAGTTCCAGCGGGAACCCATCTTCTCCCGCTTGGGGCACCGATGGACGAGGAACAGAACCTCAATATGCGGTTCCGCTCAAGCTTAAAATTAATATTTTGGAGTGCAACTTACAAGTCGGTGATCGCTTCCAGTATTAAACGAGTTGATTACTAAGACATACCTAAATGTGTGAATTCAATTTCGTTTTTATACAATATATATACAGTCACTGAAAAAGCATGTAACCGGAAAATAACAAGTAAAAGATCATCTATTTTTGAATATAGATACTTCTCAAGGACACAACCAATACAGCGTGTTATAGTTTCTTGGAACCTATGACTTTATTTATATATTTATTAGGTTGGGAGTATATTTTAGATTTAAAATTTTATAGTTTTCAAAATGGGGGGCGCTATAACGGTATTGTGCCCCGGGCACGAGATAAGCTCGCTACGCCTCTGACCACATAGTTGATGGTAAATGGAATATATATAGTTTCAAATGTTTTACCACTCTTGAGGAAACGGTATTATATCATGTTAATGTTTATTCAATTGGTAAAGTGATTATAAATTAAAATGTACGAAATATACTTATCTTTATTAGAGCTAATAAAAAACAAATTATGTACAAAGAACATAACTAATTAACGTGTTATCTTAAAGACTAAAGGTAATACTAATTCTCTTCTATTTTATTTCTTATCAGAATGTTTGGGGCCATTTTTTACTGCTATTATTATGAATTAAAATGGTATATTACAGTAATTAAGAAAAAAAGATAAAATTTGTAAGTACCTACTTACAAATTTTAAAAGTTAACATCACCCAACATTTTGGTACTCTCAGAATATTTGCTTATTTCAAAAACATCTTGGCCAATTAAGACATCATACAAATTAAAGATTGTATGTATTTCAGACCGACAAGTACCAATAAAGAATGCTATATAATTTAATATGTCTGTGTGAACGGCCCTTTAAATCTTTTTAAGCGGCAGTAATCCAACACATGGTGAATAAGAAAGCTTTGCCAATAACGTTTCAAATTAATGGTTTGAAAAAGCCTTGTATTGTTAGCGCTTTAGGCTTTAAACGCACTCACGACTCGACCTTGGCAACTGTTATCGTCAGGTGAAATCTAATGAGATCATAATTACACAACAGAAAATAAATATTTCATATTTGTTCATGTTTTATACATATTTACATATTGTTTTCGAGGTCCTGCAATTTTATTTTTTTTTAATTTAAACAATTCAAAACAAATGTTGGCATATGAATATGTTTAAAAGGATTTTTTTTGTTACATACATTTTCTTACTGTAGATAAACTTTTATTTCTTACAAAAACATTTTTTCAGATACCAATAGTTTTGCATAGAATTCATTAATTATTGAATAAAATAATCATTTTAACGCCAAAAAAACATAGTAGGTATATATATATGTAAAGCATTTTTTTTTGAAAATGTACCTTTACTTGTCAAATTACATATTAAAAGTTTTATATTCTGAACTCACCTGCTACAAGTATTTATTTAGCCTTCTACATTATGTCAATTTATTTTAAAAAGTCATAGATACTAATATATTTTACATTGACTGCCTTGAGACATACTTATTGTAATTGTAAGAACGAAATATTGTGTTCAGGTCCATCTAAAAATAGATATCTTTCATTCCACTGGTAAAGACATAATTGATTCGGAAAGCACTTAGCAATGGTTTTCATACATTAGAAGGCTCTGACTAACAAATATGACGCACACAGATGACACGATTGGCGATCTTAAATTGGTGGAATATTTGAAGGAAAAATTTTAATAACTCATCTTTTGTGGTTAAGAAGTAATTTGTTTACGTTGGACGTTGAATAAAAGAATTACTTAACTAATTTAGTATATGAATATACAGTTATTTGTATAAAATAACATTTAATCCTACTAATATTATAAATGCGAATATAAGTTTGTTTGTTAAGCTTTCACGCAAAAACTACTTAACCGATCATTATGAAACTTTGTACACATACTTTTGGAGGCATTAAAAGTAACATAAGATACCTTTTATTAAACAAAAAATATATTTTTAGCGGGAAAAAAAAATAGAAAGATAAAAGCATTGTTTGTCACTAAACACGCGGTCGGAATCTCGGGCTACGACTAGTATAGTTATAAATAAAATTAGTTTGTCAAGTTTAAGTTTTTTAAAAATTGCACATTGCTTTGAGTTAGTCGTAAGTACCTTTGTACAATTACATCATATAATAATTTTAGCATTCTCTTATAACAATGGTAAAATCTTCATCTTATGTTAATAACCTTTCAAACAGCGTTAAATCAAATACTTATCTCTATATTATTTTAGGATCGCAGCGTCCGTATGTCACCGGCGCCATCGCAACGCCTGTGTTCACCTTGTGCAGTCGGCCTGTTATATTTTGGTGCTTTATTTTTACAAAAATATAATATTCCACACAGGATGATTTATCAATAAAAGCGTTGAGTCATTACAAAAGTCTTAAAATTTGACATTCATAATTTCTTTATGTTTACCTTTTGTACTACTATACCCCACTAGGTTTCTTACAAGAAATAGGAACCGAATAAGTCGTTTTTCGTCTTGCTATGCGATCAAATAGCTCCTATTATTCCTTTTTAGAAATCAACAAAGGTAAAAGCAAAAGCTCTAAAATGGCAAAGTTCAATGGACTAAACGCAAAATTCAATAAGGCAACTGATTGAGCAAGACTATCCAACTAAGAGGCTGTCTGGCCGATTTCATATAAGACAACAAAGTAAACAAAAAATAATAAAAAGTTCCCCAATAAAGAACGCCTTTATCTCGTATTACTGGCGCGATAAAATTAGATTCGCCGACGAACGCCTGCGCAGCGCCAGTCGCCATCAAGCGCCCGCGTCGCTAAGTTGCACTTAAAAACATTGATTTATTTATCGTGTGTTACGAAACATTGTGTCAGTGCTTTTATGTGTGTTTCTTTTTGCGTTTGTGTGTTTTATTATATAAATGAACTTGTGCTGAAGTGCGGTGAGTATTTATACTGTTCGAAAGTTGACTTTTCGCTTGTTATATTGAGGTTTACTTGGAATAAGTTTAGTTTACACACGTTACCGGGTCATGCCTTTATGGTGATATGTAGGCGAGTGAATTGATTTAACATACTTTTCAACATCTTGACCGCATGTTCACTGAAACTCTACAAATCTTTTACAACATTATTTCACTAAAGATATAATAAACCTCTTACTCCGGATTTACCAAGTTATTAGTGTGATGATAAGATAATGTAGTATAATGATAATATCATTAGTAATCAAGTAGAGCTAATAGAATATAATACCTATACCATACCTTAATGTATTTTTAATTCAATATTTCTTATTCACTCAAAAGAAAAGTTGATGATAACTCTCTACATAATAACTTAGATAACTTGAAGCGTCATAGAGTCCAAGTACACAGAACTGTACAGAAAACTATTTGTTGTAATTTTGAAATGGTATTATTTTATTTTGTTATGATTTGTCTTTTTTGACTAAAACAACTTTCGCACTACGTCGCTTGATCACTTTTACAAAATATCATTTTTATACTCAAGGTTGGTTGGAAAATAACCGCAAATTTTTATTTTATTACAAATGAATATTTTTATTTCAAATTATGTATATGGAGCCCGATAACACGATAGTAGAACATGTTTATATTTGTCAATGAAACAGTAAGGTGATTAAAAAACACTTAAAATTTAATTAATTTTCTTTGAAAATACATTATAATCTCCCCATTAATAACCTGTTTGATTTTTTTAAGTTACCTATTTGAAGTACGGCAAAGAGATAATAAGATGTATAAAGATCTTTCTTCACAAATCTAAAAGGGTTCTAATGTGAAGCCAACGACATAACATATCCTTATTTTGTAGTATTGAAAATATAGTCGTTTCGTTCTAGTTCGTTCTGCAACTTGTAACACTTATTTTAATATTTATTCAACCAAAGACACAAATCAGCTGATATTTTTTTTGTCTTTGCTATTTGATTTGTATATTGCAAATCGTAGGTATTTCATGGTTGCATATAATGTATGTAGTATGAAAACTGACGGAAATAGAAAGGTGACTTATCGAACTTTAGCTTATGTAGAAAAACAGATTAACAATTTACCTAGGAACAAGAAGGTTGTTTTTGTAAACAAAAACCATTGACGGATGAATGACTTCATGACGAATGAATGAATGAATGAATGAATGAATCGTTGTTTACTTGTTCTTAACAGACTTCTCGTATAACGCTACATTTCATATTTATGAAAATTTATACAGTAGACGCCGCTTATTGTGATCACTTTCAGCCCAGCCCGTTTCGATAACAATAACCGAATGATAACATTATGCGGATGGTACTTTTTCATGCTTGTTGGGGGATTTTAGTGCACATAATAAATGATCATAATGATAAAATATGAATTGTAATAATTTAGAATTGATTTAAGTACTCTATAGTATATTTCGATCTCAGATCTGTTTTTTAGAAACTTACACAGGAGTGATTGCGAAATTCCCAGTTGAATCGCAGCATCACGTTGACTTATTTTCGGTAATTGATCGTACTTTTCGAGAATTTGTTGTTTTTCTTAATTCGTATAATCTCGGCGTTTACGCATGACTTTAATTTTAGTTAAGCAATTCGAACGATGAAACTCAAAAAATGTTTCAAAATCTGTCTCAGATACGATTACTTCAACTCTATCGGTAGTTTGAGGAGAACTGAGGGAAATTTGAATTTTCAAGCTTTTTATAGACAAATGCAGGACCATCGCTTAATTGTTTTCAAAAAGGTAATTAACGAAATGGACCAGGTGTTCTTTTCCTTTTGAAAAGTGTGAAACTTTTAATCGGAAGGTCGGAATTTGTCCAATAGGTAAAGATTGTAAACTCAAACAAAAGGATTTTTGAATGAGGATTACCTTAGTAATAAATATTTCTATAAATAGCATTTGTACCCTTCTAAATCGATGACAATAAGACTTTTGATCACAATAAGCGGCTTTTTTCAAATGTATTTTTAAGGAGAAATTTGAGACCGACCATTTTCGATAACATTAGCCGGCTGATAACATTAACCGCGATCACAATAAGCGGCGTCCACTGTATAATGTTTTAGGTATAGTTTATGTGCATTTTGTACGTTAGGTACATCTTGTAACTTATCAGTAGGACAATTCTCTTTGGCTATTTGGATGTTAGATATATTAAGAGCTTGGTTGTTACATCCTGAAGAGTTTGGAAAGTAGTTTGGATGTCCATTTAATAGTTTTGATTTACTCTTTCATGCAATAATTATAAGACTAAATGCTGCATTCAAATTATTATTGACGTAATATCTTATCTTATCAGTTAAATACATGGCAATTATCTTTATTAGTGCATTTTTAATTTTTCTGATGTTTCTTTTGTGTGTGACATATACCTGAGTTGTAATTTTACTCCTAGCAAGAAGGTAGGTATAATTTAAATTATAACTTGCCAATGTTAGACACAATTTAAATGTAAAAAAAATAATTTTGGTTTTATTATCAATTTTATTTATATAGTCTATATTCTAGATTAAAACATTCGTAATAAAAAATATTAAAGTGATGTAAAATGGCGTCTCCAACATATTATCGGCATGTTTAGTCTCCGCTGTTCGAATTGTCCAAAAATAGCTGCGTCTGGCCTCGAGACGGACTCGATTGACATTTGAATCCAGGGATGCTTAGAATTTGTCCTACCTTTACTAATAAAAAGATTTAAATGAGTTCAATCAAGAAATTTTCAAATATCTGATTGGAAATTACTTAAATTTTACAAAATGATACAAAACAAATTAATTCAATTACAATAGTGAGGTTTCAATCATAATCCCAAGTAAATTTACCATATAACTTTAACAATATATATATAGGATTTGTTTTTTTTATTTTTACTATATTTTTTCCAAAATATTTTTAAAGCATATTTAGTATTCATAAAGAGTCATTTCGTTTAATCTTTCATACTTAAGTTTCCATAAAATGTACCGAGAAGTCGTAAACAAAGATAAAACTAACCAGTTCTTCAACAAGTAACCTATAGAGTCCCAGTTTTTGTCGCCATAATTACGTTTAATATCATTCTTAAATAAATATTTCCCCTACCTATTGAAAAACAAGGGTGTCTGTTTGTTTGTTTGCTTATACCGAGGACAGATCTGTTAAGATGATTTTTTACAATACACAATTTCTATATCGTCAGGTTTCACGTAAAAATATCAAGAATATTATAGATATCGGAATAAAAACCACGCTATAGATTTATATTAAATACCTATTATTTTAAGAAAATCCTGTTAAACTAAACTGAGAGATTGAACTATATACTTATAAGTTATAAATGTAATCCAAAATGTTCTAAAAAATAACATTTATATTCGTATTTTCACATACATTATCAAACACGGGTAATGTGTAACGAGTGTTTATCTCGAACAGGTTTGGAAAGCGGTGTCGTCGACCCACAGCCGGTTAAGTCATATTGAGGTTTTGAAAACGTGACAGGGCATGTTATTAGACTTTTCTTTTCTGCGGTATTGTACTGAAAACTATTTAGCACTAGCTTCACTAACGGCTTCGCCTGCGCTGTTGAGTAACCAGCGTTTGGGCAAAAGATCGTAGGAATGTTACGTTTCTATCCTTCGGGAACTGTATTTTTTTGGCTGAACCATATGTTCTTCAGCGCTGCTCCTTGCAACATGTGAAGATTTAAGATGATCGGTTGAGCAGTTGAGGAGACTAAGTGTAACAAGCAAACAGACTTACAATCTTTATAAAATATTATAACTAATAACTTAGGATGTTCTGTGCCTAAAGCCTAATCTGTGGAAAAATTTAAAATATTTTGAATGTAAAATGTAACTTGCCACATTAATACAACTTCATAAAATTGACCTGAAATACCTACTACTTACAATATGATTAGGTCCGTAACCTGTTTTTTTTGTAATATTCGTCCTTAGATTGGTTCATAATTAATTTAATATGATTATGGTATGAATGACCGTGAAACTTAATTCAACTGAAAACAATAGACCATCATATTATTAAACTTAGCGCCAACAGTATTACGCATAGAGCCATGAAAGAGTCATTTGTACGAACTAAAAACTATATATTAAAATATAAATATTAGCAATATAATTTTTGTATGTGTTACTTTTATATTTTTATATATTTATAATAGAATAATAAAATAAATAACTATAGAATATCTTTAAAGACAAAACATACTTTTATCTGTGTCTTGTTATAGGTTATTTTCGAAACTAAGAACAGTTATTAAGAGACATTGTACTGAATTCTGCAGTTACTTCAATATTTAAACTGAATCCACAATTATGTATGTACGTCAGACTGTCTTGACGTTCGTTCAAATTTATTGACACGCGGATGCCAATAGAATGTTAATACGCTAAATAGAAGCTAGTATTACTAATGATGTTAAAACTAGCTGGCACTTCCTTGATTGATATAAATATAAATTTATAATTGGAAAATATTTCAGCTGGCGTTGGATCAGGAAATCAGTGACACAAACTTACATGTTGTTATTTATTTGTTATTAACTAGTCTCTAGTTCGAATAGCTTATTGCATAATTTAAATGAGTGGAAAATTGCATTAAAATACGTTCAGTAGTTTTTAAATTAAAGACTTTGACAGATTAAAAGACAGAGGCGACGAGAAACTTTATAGTCTGTAATGTAATATTGATTCTTCAAGGCACAATAAAATGATACAAATTGCAGACTTAAAGCCAATTACCTACCACTAAACCGAAAAAATATACGTGTAGCAAAACAGAACACAATATAAATTAAAGGTTAACATGCATTTAACGAGTTTCGTATGGGTTGTTTTTTGAACGAAATGCTGAAGACTGGTTTGACAATCGTTTTTGTTCTTTAGTTCTAAATTCGAAAATTATTTCGTTTCCAGTTCAGTTCAATTCATTCACGATATTGTTGTTTAATGACTAACGACACAGATCAAGAAATATATTATATGATCTGAATGTTTTATTTGTAATTTTAGTTCTTTCATTCAATTATTTAAAGCACGAGAGCGGTATTGTTCAACCTTTTGAACCGAACGAGAAGCATTAATTTAAGAATCACTTTTTAACCACATGTACCTAGGTTATATATATTACTATGTAATATTTCTATACAAACTTCCATTTCTATACAAAAACCAACGGCTTCGCCTCTGCTATAGCAAATAATAAGATATTGTTATGTAGAATGTATATGTTATCCTCTAAAAATATGTTTATGTACCTTCACTAGACAATGAGTGTGAATAACAAGTAAGTTGTAAAAGCCAGCAAGTGTAACAAACTCACATATATCTATATGATATTTTTTATTATAATATTACACAAAAAGTTTTAAACAGTAAAAGTAAACATTGTGCCAACAAAGTTTCCACTTGTAAATAAACAGGAAGTGAACATTATCGCCAAATAATATTTAAAAAACTATCTAAGAAAAACTTATTGGTTAATATTATATAATAAAGTATTGAGTGTACGCGTATATAATAAATCTTAGATCTTCCTTTTCTTAGTTTTAAATTTAAAATTAAAAGTATATCATTAAATAAATCTTACTATAACAGTTTTTCGTTGATCGAAATGTGTAGAACTTGGGTCATTGACTCATTTGCAAGGTTGATGTTATAATGTATAAATCAAACATTGTTAAATTTAATTTAAAAAGAGCAACTGTTAAGTTTCTGGCCAGCTCTTCTCAGCAGAACAGAATTCCGAGCTGGTGATAGCTTACTCACAGACTCACTACACTAACCGATCTAATGTATTGACGATTCTAAAGTGCGTGTAAATGCCTGATAAAGATATTTTGAATTTGAATTGTAATTGTATCACTCTAACTTTTTTAATTGTAGATCGACATGTATTTTGATATGGGTTCAGAATAACGATAATCTCGCTATAATATAATCTCGCTAGCGATAATCTGATATTTGACACCAACACTCTACTTGAATCCCGGAGCTAGGCTTAACACCACGTTACTATGAAAGGCCTCACACACTAGCTCTATGTACATACACATACGTACATACGTGTATATAACTATCCATATTTGGATGTTCTTATTATTTGAACCCATTTTTTTTTATTTAATACTTCGTATAATTAAACTGTTGTTTTCTGAAACGATCGTAGTTTTCTCTTATAACAATGTTAAATTACTCCTGTTACTGATACTTATAACGCCAGTATAGTTATACCAGTAACTGCATTAAATTAGAGTTTACATACAGAAATAATTACAGTAAATTCAAGAAAAACTTAGTTCTTGTAATTTCAATGACCAAAACACATGGTAAATTATTAAAACAAAACATTACTAACTTGACAGCCATTCTGACATTTTTGCTTGTTGGTCGTAGATTCAAATATTTTATTCGTACATTTTGCGAAAATAATATTTTCGGTGATAATTCCTCAAGTACCGATCACTGTTGTTTTCCTTAATTATCGATGATAATGCTGATACCAAATAAAAAAATCCGATAACAATCGGTTCAGTAATTCAGGAGAAGAAGGATCAGGGAGATCGCATTGAAACCAACTATATAAACTTCGCTTAATTTAAACTGTAATTTTATTTATCATGTTTGTTCAAAATCTTATAAAGCCTTCCCGCTAAACTGAGAAGGTATTTCTGGGTTTAGTTTATCTTTTAAAAGGCAAAGTAAAAGTTTTATAAGTCAATCTACTAATCAGTCATTGCTACTCCCACAGTAAGAATTTCACCTTGACTCGAGAAAGCGTAGTAACCAAACTGATGCCAATCAATACATTATATTATATGTCTATCTGTTGAGAATATTGTATATCATTATTGCTTTCCTTATGCGCTTATATTGATCATTTTAATTTAATATCTTGGTTTATTGAAATTATTTTAAAACGAAACTCTTTTGTATTGAATAGCTAAAATATTATTATTATTATTAAAAATCCTTATATTTTTTTTTTATATTGGTCGTTTTAATTTGATATATTGTTTTATTGATTTTTTTTGTAACAACTCTTTTTTTTCTCAAATTATCATGACAAGCTTGTATTTATTTCTAGTATATACATACTTTAAAACATTAACACATAAATAAAATTAAGTTTGTATGTACCTACTTCAGATTTTTTTTTAAACCTATATGAAACTAATAATAAACACAAAAAATATTATTAAGTAAATGTTTGCTATACTTACACATAAAGATGGAGAACATTTTGTTATTATTCTCTTGCTAATTAAAATACAGTAACACAGTACATCATATCCAAGTATTTAATAAAAACATGCGTTAAGACAATAAGATATAAAAAGACAAATAAATTTACTCACACAAATACAAACAGACACACATTTCTATATTTGCTTATAAAATGATAAAAAAAAAATTCAAACTTGCAAAACACGTTGCAGAATGTAGAACAGCGGGCAGACTATATTTGGAAGGTCTGAAGTCTGCGCTAATGTCACTGGACAGTCAACTTTATGATCATAACGTTATATCTTAAACGAGTTACATATCTGTGTGATACATATATCTTGTATTACTATAATATTAGTTTAGTAATAAAGTCATAAATATATTTTGAAAATAAGTACAGGTTTTTTTTTATATTATATTTTATACAGAGGTGTTTTGTTTGATTCATAATAAGCATAAATAATGCAGTAATATAAAAAATAACCTTGTTAAAAAACTGATTCTAAAACTGACGTCAATTTTCTCTCAAGTCACCGGCGCACGCGCATAAACCCAAATAGTTGACCCAGATGCGAGTTAATTATATAGTAAACTTGGAGACTCGTAAACAAAGAATGTCCTTGAGTTCTGAGCCGGAGCTAGGATAGATAGAGTTGTATATAAATTATAAGTACTAGATAAAGTAGAATGTAGAGGCCACTTGTCTCTACTTCAAAGTTATTGCTGTTTAATGATTTACGAAGATTATTCTCTACCTTCTACAAAGAAGGTAGAGAATAATCTTACAGAATTAAATATATTAATATTATGGAATAAATTAGGTAAATGTATGTTTTGCTTATAAAATTATATAAAAAAATAGAATGGTTTAATAATAATGGTGTTTATTTCTTTACAGATCATCCGAAATGATCCACGTGGATGAAACTGATCCGGTTGGAGGTATGTTATGTCATCTCATATTATTTTATAGATGTAGAGTTTGACATTTCATAAATGCTATGTATGGCTATTTTAATTTAAAAAAATACTTATTATACGCCCTCATGGTCTAGGTATGAACCTAACTGCTGAGCCATAGATCATGGGGTCAACTCTTATACTATTTACCGATTTTTTGTGTACTTAGTCTCGTTTGTTATTTGAAGGGCTACCCCCTTTTCTACTCCCCGCAAAAGTGGTAGTATAAAATATAATAAAATAGTGACGGGATTTTTCTTTATGAATAATCGATATTTAAAGAGGCTCCATCTATATTAGTAAAAAATGTAAGACAGCCGTCTTAAAATTGTTCTTACCCTCAGGAATAGTACTTTTTTCGAGTTGAAATATACCCTGTCATTTTCTGTACCCCTGGTAATGTGTGTTTAGATATTCATAGTAATCATAGTTAAGTAAATATATAAAAGCTTAGCAAACAAACAAACTCACATTTTCCTTTATAATAGTAGTTAGGATATAAATAACAATGAAAGGTATATAATATTTTTAATACACATTTCATGTTTATACATATTATTTAGAACATAACTGTAATGCTCAAAACTAATTGACTTAATAAAATAATCAAAAACATTAGATTTTTGGCATAAGATCGGAATTCATCTTAATTTTAGACTCGAGTTGAACGCTTGAAATCGTCGTCGACGAAAGGTGTTATGGGAACTGACAAGACAATTTGAAGTGTTCAATTCGTTTGATAGTTCTTATCAACTAAGATCACATATTACAAATCTCGTTCTGTAATACATGCGGAAAGAAATATATGTCTGATATATAATATAAAATAAGAATTTTATTAGCTAACATCTCCTAAGAACACATTTAAATAAAACTATTTTGAACGAACTCAACTCGCTTTTATTTTACATTTTATTTTATTTCGCATATTATTTTATTTTGCATATTATTTTATTTTCCAATAATCTTATTTAAACATGTACAATATGTCATTAGCGTTCTCTACAATTAAAACGAATTTAGAATTCTTATTAGAATTATATTGACTTGTAAGAATCAAAGATGATTTTTTTTTAATGTACGTACGTCAGGATATTAATTAACCGATGTAAATATTTTTTATCCTTATTACTTAGTCATTTTTTTAGAATATTTTTATCTTAATAATCCATGAATCCGCGCATCTTGCCAAAGTACCTATCATATAGGAATCACCTAAATAACATTGTCACCTAACTGCTATCTACATTACTTATATGTAGATTGACTTCACTATGTGATGATTGGTATGAATAATTGGTATTCATATACCAACAACACTGAACACCAATCATATAAACTGAGCACCAATCATATAAACAAGGAAAAAGAGAGGCCCCAAAATTATACCTAAATACACCAAATCAAAAACTGTAAAATCATATTAAAAAATATTTATATCTTAGATTTGGATGTTCTCCAACATGCGGCTTCAGTAAAAGAATCATTTATTTCCAACAATGACATGTTACGTCACGTCCGCAATTCCTACATGCTATAATTATGCAGGGTGGAGAGCCCATTCATCTTACGACAAATAGATCACTAGTGACGCATATTGCAGACATATTACAAAACCATATTGCTTTTAATAAATTAATGAATTACACTTCAGAAAATGCACTTCTGTTTGTATGTAACTAGAAAACTGATCTAGCTCGCTGGCATTAAATATATAAATAATTCAAGAATGTAAGAAATATTGAATATTAATGAAATTATTGTTGGCAAGCTCACAAATGGAAGAACTTTTTCCGACTTTTGACAATTATCATCATAATTCGGTCAATTCATATGATTCATCTTTAATTTGGTTTGCAATCTTCCTTGACAATCAAATGTATAAGCATTGGTGGTATTCGCTAGAAAATCCAGATATTTCATATTAAGATAACAGTTCTCTGCCGTTTCTTACTTCTCGTTATAAGTTATAATTTAAAATTAAATAAATCTAATAATAATTTGTTATTCTTAGAATGAATGAATGAATATATTTACCTGATAATACTCTGGTCACTGACCTGTTGGTAATTAATAGATTAATTAGTTTTTTGAAGCATACAAGAGTTGTCCAGAACTTATGATGAAGATAGTAAGGTGTGCCAAAATGAAAATAGTTATAAAATTAGAAGTATTAATAGTTCTAATGCATATATTTTTAACATCGCCCTTTGTACGGATATAAATGGGAGTACGTCTTTCTATGATATGGTTTCCAAATGCTATAAGAATGACTGTCAAAACATACAAACTGATTTTACGTTTTAGCTTGAATATCTTTCCTTGAAGTAACAACTATAATTGAGAAGAGAACGAATTTATCTACAATCAGATGCAACAACGGACACACAGTAAAAATAGTAGATAAGTAAGATAAGAAAAGATATTGATATTATATATTAGCCGCCCCGTTGGTTGAGTGGTTAGAGCAGACGCCTAACGGATAACGACGCAATGGGTCTCGGGTGCGATTCCCGACAGGGACAGACACGTATGTGATGAGCATAGATGCCTGTATTTCTGGGTTTGGTCGTTTATTAAATATATTCAAAGTATTTAAAATGTGTAATTCCACGTATTTGTATCGTTATCTAACACCCTTAACATAAGCAAATAACTTGCTTTCTTTTCGGGGTTAGAGCAATTAGTCATTTGTTCAGTGATATTATTATTATATTGCTATAAAAACATTTTCAAGATAGTAATTGATTCATTCAATGGTGACATAGACTGATAGGTGACATAGGTTTTTTTTTATAATATTATTCCTATTTTATAATCGTAACCCAGAATAACATTCGTAAATAATATGAGCACTGGTGTGCAAAAATAGCAATTAATATGAACACTGGTGTACAAAAAATATATTTAGTCAGATCTAGATATAAATCAATTTTTATCATGTATCCCACGCACACATACTTAAGAATATGCTTGTACTCGTCACATGTGTGTACAGAATTTACGTTTCAGAATTTATTAAAATTGGTGTTATCTAGAATTTCCCCTACCAAGTTCTTTCAACTATTCACATGTTAGAAATACATATCGATAATTAAGGTTTTATGATGATTCTCAGCTGATCTTGTTACCAGGCTAAAACTAATATGTGCCAGTTCTTTCATTTCTATTTTTTTAGGCCTAACAACTTACATGATTTAATTGGTAAATGTTTAGGTGTCTTACACTTGAAAGTGTTTTGTATTTCAAATTTGTCCCAAACTATGTTTAATATTATAAATTTGTCCAAATTTTGTCCCAAACAAACATATGTCCCAACTTGTCCTGATCTTCAGTTGTCAAGATATGTTTAAAAGAACTTGACAAAGAAAATTTATCACGATCCAATATTCATCCTTTTATTTGATATCATCATCAATGCATTAATCATTTTAATACAATCAATATGCATGTCATCAATATGTCTCCCAAATCAAATTCGACTCTTTAAGTTCCCATACAACTATATGCATCAGACAAAATATTTCTACTTCAGTAAGGGCATCATATTAAGTGTAATTTATATTCGACAAGCTCTCTTGTATCAATATTATTGGTAGACCTCGCATCAACTGTTCCCTTATTTGACATAAATTATATGGAACGCTTATTTTTTCACCTTGTTTTATATCAGATATCAACAAAATAATATCTTAGATTGGGTTTGATTAGTGTTGATGGTTTTCTTTTTACAGTATACTCAATATAACACACCGGAAGGGAACTGGTAAAAAATCGTTATATCAAGTAATTTTAAGTCGGTTGTAAAAATTGGCTATAAAGTAAAAAAAAATATTTTTTTTGTCGTAGGATTTATGTCAACATAGTTAATGATATTTCCATTTTTCTGCCATTAATAAGAAACACCTTTTTCGTTTCTAAACCATTGCAAATAGAATCTTTAACATTAGTGACGAGCAGCACTATTTACATTACTTTTTATAAAACGACGTTTGTTTTAGGAAAAAAAAAGTGTCGAAACTAATAATACATAATAATAATATCACAGGACAAATTACACAAATTAATCTAAACCCTAAGTAAGCAAATTATTTGCTTTTGTATTATTTCCTTAAGTATTAGACAACGATACAAATACATAGAAATACACATTATAAATTCTAAGAATATATTTAATAAACGACCAAACCCAGAAATACAGACATATATGTTCATCACATACATGACTGTCCCTGTCGGGAACCGAACACGAAACTGAATCATATACTACCCATAGTATAGATTCAGTTTCGTGTTCGGTTTAATCCCAATTAAAGGTCATATTGGTGGGAACGTTACGCAAAATTTGTTGGTCAGAGTTATTTACACTTTTTTTAATAGCTGAAAATTCGTTATAAATAGGTTGTTCGTGAAAAAGTGTCTTAATGTAAACGTATATTTCACATTGACTCTAAAGGACAATTCAAAGGAATGACGAAAAATTTGTTGAATCGAGGAAGTAGTTATGTTGAGGTACTTTAGATTAAGGTTACACTGTAATATAATTTATTTTAAAACAATCAATTAAACGTTTAAAAATAACCATCTATAAAATGTAATTAGTTGAACATGTTATAGTTATTATTAAAACATGGCCCAAAAAGAGTAAACTGTCATAGACTTCAAAGGCATCATCGTCTTACAACAGGCGCCAGCAGCCACTGCAACAGACTAAACAACAATTAAGATTACGGCTCATTGCTCCCTGAAATTCTTGAACATTCTTGATGTCTTGCCAAAACTTGCCTTGTCACAAGAAATAAACAGATTACTTTCTAAAACCCGATCATCTAGTTTTTTAGTTTGATCATCGCATCTTAATTAGATTCGAAATGTCAATTGCAATGGGAATAGTTAGTTGGAAGTCGGATACGATCTTTAACTTTCATCTTTTAATATTTAACAAAACTGGTCAGCGTTTTGTTAAATATTATTTTAATTTTAACATAATGCGAGATGATCTTGCTGTTTATAAATCAAAAATAACATCCAAATCTGGTTCTTTATTAATATAATTTCAAACATTTGTACATCGAAAATTATCATAACATATCGATTAAGAATCTTTGATATTTATTGATTTAAAGAATATTTACATATCTTTCTTATAAACAAATGTTTCTATACTTTGTTTCAGAAATAGAACCTCCTTTCCCCTGCCGCGATGTAACCATCAAGAGGAACAGTGATGTGAACGACTTCTTCGACATGCTGTCGGAGATCGGCCGGTGAGTCACGACACTATTGTCCAATATACGACGTGCCAACGCTTGACTTATCAAGAATGCAAGTAGATATATAATCGAGAATGCATTGATAAATCACTGGAATTTAATAATGGATTAAAGTTTATCAAAACAATGTGAAGGGTATAATTACAAATAGATTGTATTATTTATAATAATTTGTAGGTATTCATTACTTTAGGTATTGGAATTTCCTATAAATTTGATTTTGTTTTATAAAAAATAGCCGAATTAGTTTAAATTGACTATTTTTGTTTCATTACTTCAATTATTTCATTATAATTTAACTTCCTTATCAATTCTATAATGTGGTTTTTCGAATATATAAGATCTTTACATATGACTTATAAAATTGTATGATGATTCTGAGGAAATAATAAACAATTACAGAGGAAAATTCGGAACAGTGTATCTCTGTCGCGAGAAAAGCACTGGTCTGGAGCTGGCAGCTAAACTTGTGTCTGTGAACCGACGAGATGAAAGACGCAACGTGGAACGAGAGGTGGATGTAATGAGGAGGCTGCGACATCCACGACTCATACAACTATACGATGCATATGAGTGGGGAAAATGCATGTGTGTGGTCTTGGAATTGTGAGTAATTTGTTTTTGATATATTTTTTTTTTATTTTTTTTTATTTTTTATTTATTTTTTTTTTTTTCAAATGTTGTCAAATGTTGGATGAATCTTTCTTTTGATCATTAAATTTGTATGACTTTTCTATACTGTAAAACGTGTTAGTATTTATCTGAAACGTGATTCTATATGGACAAAATAGCAGAGTATACTTCTGTCATTTCAATCTGTACCTTTTATGAAGCCGCTAAAGCAACTTTATTATGCTCTGGTACTTTTACTTTGACATGCAAATGGAAAGTTGTTTCATTTATTTTTATATCTATACTGGATTCTTAATACCGATATTACATACATTATGCATTATACTTCAATCTTCTCTAATGTTTTGAATAGCGTTTTGTAATTTACAGAACACGAATAAGTAAAATTACATTTGTAAGAATTACATTTTGAATGATAAAGCTCTTTTTATGTCTCGTAGATTATATTAGAAATTATCATTTAATATCTTAAATGCAGCTTTTATTTATCTTCATAACTTTATTAGTCATAAATGACACATACCTAATTAACTTCCTCTAGTAGGTATTTCGGTAGTTAATATAATGTAACGAGAACATATTATTGCATTTGTGGCCAAGAATGCACTGACAAATCTTTCACAATCACGGGACCTGCTAGGTTCGGCCAAAACCATTATTATTTGATGATATTCTTGGAAAAGTTGATCTGGGTAACAATAAATGTCATAAATGTTAATATCGTGAGCAGTTGTTCTCTGGCTCGCATTCACGTCGTTGCCCAGAATAGAATTGCTACTTTTTTATTTGATATATCTTACAACAGCGACTTATTAAACTGAAACACACGCACACACATGAAACAGCTACAAAAGCTTCTTTTTGTCCTTTACTGTAGCAGAGTCCGTTGTTAGTAGATATTAATATATGACCCTGTGTTTTTCGCAAAATTTAATTTTAATATGCATTTTTTTTATAATTTTACTGACTAAACGATAACATCACACTAACATTATGTCTCCTTAGAGAGACTTACTTACAAGGTGCAAAAGTGGTACTACCAAACAATATATACTTACTACGATCTGAATTAAATAAACATAAATAATATCTATACTAAATTTATTATAGGAACTGGACTTCACCGATCAGTCAGTATTATACCCGAAAACCAGATATAGCGCTTTTAAAACTTCATAACCTTTTTAGGAATCTGCTATTTATAAGGTGAATTAATTGAGTCATACATACACACATACAAGGCACTCCTAATTGTTCTGTTAACCGCTTCGCCTTGGATAAATTCATAAACATCTATTTATATTTCATAATAAATGCATGCACATGCCAATGTCATGTGAATTATGTTTATAGTAATTATTTTAAATGTGGGTGTATGTTCCTGAATCACCTGCGCCGGCGCATCGCGAGTAGAATTTCGTTCATTCCAAATTAGTCCGTTCATTCAATCATTCCAACCTCATGTACGTGACTCATAGATACGATTCGGCTTACACGTCGAAAATATTTGGTTGACCAATACTGACGTAGGTCAAGGTATTTTAATTTCTTCAAGGAAATTAAACCGCATTGAAATATACTTCTATATATTCATATTGAATTGTACTACACTTCAGGCCACAAAAAAATATATAAATTCTAGCACTAACAATAAATACTAAGTTGACAGTCATTCATCAGTCAGAATGGCTGGTTGAGCGCAGATTCAATGATTTTATTCGTACATTTTGCGAGATATGGTTTTTCGGTGATTATTCCTTAAGTACATGACCTATCCTTGCTTTATTTGTTGCTAGACCATCGATGATAATGCTGCTATCAAATAAAGGTCTTGTAATTAAAACCAAGTTAAAAATGTACGTTCGATAGATTCATAAAGTTATCGATATTAATAACAAATAATTTAAGCGTAGACAATAGCACTTATGATATTGAGATTGAGTCGAATCTAAATATGTGACATTATTTATGAGAATTTAACTCTCATTGTATTAACAAATATAACTGTGGCTGATAGATACTGTTGTAAATGTTTATTCACAGCAACAAATTCTAAAAAACATACAGCAGGTGCAAAAGTTATTCGTAGAACAATTCAATTCTAATTCGTATGCATGTCACGTGACAGTGAGGATGCGTGTCTATATGACGTGCGCAGGCGCAGCGGAAAACTTAACAAAACACCAGACAATGGAAAAGTTGTAGAGACAGATTGACTGATCGTTATGAATCATTGTGTACACTATGCATCATCTTCCAAGTTCTTTTCAAAGCTCTTTTTTATCGGCATTTCTGTATTTCCTACAATATAAGAAATCTAATCTTTACTAGACATTCCGGACCAATTCATATTATAATAAAAAACTCCACAAAAAAAAATATTTAAGCTGCCTCTTTAAATGTTCCGAAAACAACTGTTCAAAATTTTTAAAACAAGTTTGTTATCGGCGTTACAATTTTTTATTAACGTCTGTGCCAAAAATAAATGTGCTGATAAGTCAGGTACGGTAATTAGGTTGCGATGATGGCCGGCGTCAGCTGTTGCCTTTCAACAAATTAATTATAGAATTTTCGTTTTTATTTAGAAGGTTATCCAGGGCTGCTTAACTTAGTAATACGGATGGAAAAAAAACAAAACTAATAGATGTTGCCTCGATCCTTACAAACTTATGTGTAGAATGAATTGAACGGGTAGAGACTAGCGACACCGGCTCAATGGGTAGAGTGACGAGATGACAAGAAGCTTAATATGGCTATACCTATTATAGTCATTTGCATTCGCCAAAAGTTTCATTCTATATTCATTAAAAAAAAATAAGCTATAATTATCTGTGTATATTGAAAGACATTTACATTGAACCAAATTATAAAAAAATGTGTGCTTACAAAATACAAATCTATTTTTAAACTCAGTATCTACAACTACTAGTAAGTAATGAGAATAAACTGACAATAACTGTAAAGCGAGAAGATAATTAAAATAACTTTTGCGTTGTTTACAGTTTACTTAACTTGTTTACAGCTAACGTTAAGTCACCCAAAATTCTAAATTAATCGCAGTTATATACACAGAGATCGTTTGAACTTTCACATTGACTCATGAGCGGATTACCTCAATAACTTTGGTACACTTAAACAGGCATCTACAGTTAGTCACTTGGCTTTCCTACCTGTGGTAAACCGCAATAATATATTAGAGTGACCAAGTGTTTTATAAATTTAGCTATTGTCTTTTCATATAAAAACCTATTACTAATTTTAAAACTTATTAAGCAATATTAGTATCATTCTATAAGTGTCTATTTCTAACTTCCTTATAGGTTTTCCACACACGTAGTTCATAGCTAATAAATTAAGAAAGAATAATTGTCCCTTCAGACGTTAATGTGTAGTTTCAGATGCGCTAAGTTTATTTCCTAATTAATCACGTTAATGTTCAAGTGAGGAAGCACTGTTATTTGGATATAAGTCAGAAACATGTTTAATTGCGCTATTTCTATTAGTGCATTTTGATTTGTGCAAAATAGGATTTTGAATGCTTCTCAAGTTTTTGAATAATGTGTTTAATAATTTCTATGTAATTTTTTTTATATAAATATAGGATGAAAATTCTATGTTATTTTCATATTTCAATCGTAATTATTTATGCAGATCTACTTTTTGATTCCTAATTAGATGTGGTTGGTTCATTGTAATAAAGTTTTAAACTGTTTTATATTTCGTTTATAAGATTCTACAATAATCTTATTCCATCATTCATTTATCCAGTTTTGATAATGTTTAAAAGTCTAATGTGTAAAATATTATTAATAGTTATTGGAAACTACGCTAGATTTCTTTAAACTAATCGATAGTGCCGACAAATCATTAAACAACATAAATATTTGTACCCACGATACTATTCAATGTTGTAACTTGGAGCTGCGTGATTCTTAGATCAGTTTACGTCAGATATTACGGCGCATAGTTGGCACAACGCCATACTGTCTTCAAAAGTATACAACAGGGCTGCCAACTTTGACTTATTAACATTTTTATACAGTTTTTTTTAATTAACAATATAATTGGTGATTTATAAAAGGTATAAAAATTAAATCTTTGTCTTTGTTATATTTATGTGCTGTCATAACAATGGTAAAGGAACATATGTTATTACGAAAAGTTGGCTCGCCATTTTGTCATAAATTATTGGGCAAGTAAAATTTTATAGGAAATCTTTTTTTTATTATTTTGCAAGGTCTTTTTAAAGACTTTTTTTTTCATGTAACAATATACCTGCATAGCGAATCTTAGAAAAAAATGATTCACTTTAATGAAGAAAAATAAGGAATGAGACTACTTTACTGTACAAATAACATAACTGCTATAAAAAATGATGACGCAAAATATTTTCAGGAAAATGTTTTTAAACTGAATGTCACTCTAAATATTATTCAATGATTTCGTCAAATATGACTTGGCCATAAAGCATAGAAAATAATATGGAATTTAATAAAATCCAATTATAAAAGATCACATTTTTTATTATTTGTTCATATCTTTTTTTATTTCAGTGCAATCTTTTAAAAGTCGTTTTACCTTTTTGAATTTACAGATATGAGCATATTTACAATTGTAAATTTACACAGCCGATCATAAAAAATGCTTACGTCATGTGTTTTTGTAAATATTTAACTAATAAATAATACTGACCGAAAACAGCTGTGACGTAAATACGTACGTAAACGTTTTAAAGTCAGCTGAATCCTAAAACACGTAAATTCCTTCATTCATTTGAAAATATTTAGGAAATTCCAGATGCATTGAAGTAAACAAAAGTTATTGAGGATACATCATTTTGTACCTGCGTGATTAGATTTGACATAAAATAGTTTTTTTAATGCAGAATTGATAACACATAATCTAATTATTAATATGATACTTAAGAGATATACATAACTGAGAATATCTCAAATAAATTACTCTTATCTCTACTATTATGAACACGGAATGGGAAGAACAAGATTATTTATTACAATAACCATTTAACATTTCGAGATATGTCGACTTATTGTACCTATACCGAATATAAATTAAACATATAACGTTTACATTATTTTCTTGTTATTATTTTTATTATATATTAAAAGGTAACGATCATTTTCCCTGAATTTCCATTTTAATTCCAGGATCACAGGCGGGGAATTATTTGAGCGCGTAATAGATGAAGACTTTGTGCTCACGGAACGAGCCTGCACTGTGTTCATGAGACAAATCTGTGAGGGCATAGAGTTTGTACACAGACAGAACATCCTACATCTGGACATGAAGGTACAAAAGTCAAATATTAATAGAAATTTGGTTATTATTAATATATAAATATTTATGACAAGTTTTATGATACTTTCATGAACGGGTGTTGCCTAAATTGAGGTATTTAGAAATACATTCAATAAAAGCAATGGCAATAAATATGTTGTATTATTAGTAACGTTGTCCATATTGTTTTTCAACGATTTATTACGTGAATGTGTGCAAAATAGCGGAGCTAGTTTTATGAGCTGTTGTGGAAAAATTGATGGCAAGATGTTGACTAAAGATACTATAACAATAAAAGTTTGTAAAAACAAAAAGGACAGCTTCACCTCGACACATTTTGGTTCTGATCCAAGTCGTTAATCAGAATCACGGAAAAGCTTGAAGTTTTACGCCATTACTGTTTATTTCAGTGCTAACTTTTTTTTATATCTGTCATTTGTATATCTGAATTAACACTCATTTTACTTTAAATTATCCACACCTACGTCCGTCGAATATAGTGTGAGGCAAAAGCGGTTGGACCTGACTCATGATTTAATTCAGCTATCAGTAATTTTAGAACTTTTATTTCGTTCTACCTATTACTGTCATAACATTGATATTTTTGTTACAGCCAGAAAATATCTTATGTCTTACAAAAGCGGGAAATAGGATAAAAATAATCGACTTCGGTTTGGCACGTTTCTACGACCCAGAGAAGAAGTTGCAAGTTCTATTTGGTACGCCAGAGTTTGTAGCACCGGAAGTAGTAAACTTTGATCAGATCGGCTATGGAACTGATATGTGGTCCATTGGCGTCATTTGTTACGTTTTGTAAGTTAATAATAAAATTTTACAAATAATCTAAATTATAATAAGAATTTTCCTTATGTAACTAGTAACGTAACTCTTAACATTTACACTTACCCATACAATTCTTGATATTTTTTAAATATTTTTATCATTATCTTTAATTTTTAGACTATCTGGTCTCTCACCATTTATGGGCGAAACCGATATAGAGACAATGGCTAATGTGACAATAGCCAAGTATGACTTCGACGATGAGGCTTTCAACGAGATCTCGGAAGACGCCAAAGATTTCATCAGAAAACTACTCGTGAAAGACAAAGAGTAAGTTAAAGATACATTAAATGTTGGTTTTGCCTGAGTGTTGTAGTTAGTTATGCAAAAGTTGAGTAATTTATACAATAATAGAATATGTTGTTGTTATCATTTTGAGAGTTCATCTGCACAAAAGCTGCATAAACCAGCTTGAAGATAAAGACCCTTGGTACTTCAATTTCATCCAACACTGTATAAATCCAGTCACTAAAATATGTTTTATAAATTAAGTGTATTTATATGTCGCATAACCAATTTTGATACTATGTGCTAACATTTAAACTAAGTTTAGTATTCAGTAGATTAGCAATCCTAAAATAGTTTGGTGCATCCATCCATATATCCTGGCTTTACCAACCTTTTATGATACCTTTCTATAGTTTCCATTCTACTTGAGAACTGCACACATCAAGGTGTTGGGGTGATAGTAACAAGGGTCTTTGTCACAGGTCACGGCCGAGCGCGACGGAGTGTTTACGACATCAATGGCTCATCAAAAAGAATCTGGCAAAGAAAGACAAACCCAAGAAAAAGTCTCCGTCACCAAAACATGAACTGGACGTCGCAAAGGACAATCTTCGGCTCTTTGTGGAACGATGGAGTGAACATCCTAACTCGCCTTATGTTTTTGATATTCAAGCACAAGAAATTCTTTGTCTTGCAAATGGAGCCGGTGAAAAGTCTTCGATTGGAGGCTGTTCACCTTCACCAAGAAGTTCTTTAAGCAGTTCTCCGGACATAGTATTTGATGAAGATGATTTGGATCCTCCTCCACCAAGAGAGCCTAAACTTTCAACTAGGTATAACCCAATTGAAAGGAGAGCTTCTGACAGTAGTTGCTTCTTACATAAAAAGCAAGATATATTTGTTAGAAAAAACTTAGCTGAAGAAATAAAGAAATTATCTGACCATCTCTTCATGCTGTCGACAATGAACACAGATCTAGCAAATAATAACAGTACTAACGAAATCGATAAAAATGTTTCGGAAACTAAAACAAATAGCAGAGAAGAGAAAAAAACACCAAATGGCTTCCTAACTGAAAAAAGAACAACCTTTAGCAAAACAATAACAAATGGGAACGCAAGTAGCAACGAAAAAAAAATATACATGTCAAAATCTAGTCATAAAATAAACTCAAGCTTTCTAACTGAGAAAGACCCCGTCAAACCGATGACAAGTAAAATGCCATGGGTGAAGTCAACACGATCAAAGAGAGTTACGACCACAAGTCGAGATGTGCCGGACCAGCCAACTGAAAAACGGAATACATTCCTCGAGGAATATGATCGAAGACGTGAAAGAATAGACAAACTTGTCAATGGCTTCGAGAATGGAAGACAAGTACCATACAGACGAGGAGACGAAAATAATGCACACAGGACAAAGGATTTACTTCTACATTTGTTGGAAAAATGGGGAGAAAACGATGGTGGTGAAGGTGAAAGAACTGCTGGTGGCACTTCAAATAGCGGACGACATCAATCTATATCATTCGAATGGTCCCAATCAAATGAACTAGCTCAGAATTCTATGACCAGTCTTCACGCTTTCTTTAAAAGACAATCATCTGATGAGAAAGTTCAAAAGAAAAATAGTGCGACAAACGTACATTCAAAATGATTTATAATATTATAAATAACAGGGTTTGTGCCATGACATTGTTTTGTTCAGAAAAGCCACTTCGCATAAGCATTTATCATTAAGAGGCTTAAATTAGTAAATTAGAAAAACAAAAATTTTGGCTTTTAAAACATGACAACAGTTTGATCTCAAAACAAAACAAATTAGTCAGTTAACGACCATCATCTTTTGAACTATAACTAAAATAAGTCAAACTTCAACTTTTTAAGGTTTTCTGAACAAATAAAGTTAAATATATATACGAATCTAGTCTTCATACTCAAAGCTCTGTGTGGAAATAGCTTGCAGACAAGACTGAGACATATTGAAATTACATTGACAATAGCACATAATTTAGTTTTTTTTTTGTAAATAAGTATTCGTGTTAATTATATTCTGGCGTATTTTGAACTTGTTCCTTATCTGTACTTAAGTTTATAGTATTGATTTAATAATTATTAATTTATTGTTACAAGCGTATGTTGTTAATATAAGGCTTTGTAAAATATTTGTTTTATTTTATTTAAATAAATCCTAATATAATGTTAAGAATATATAGCTCTTTTGTATGCTATTTTATTCTGCATTGTCCTAAAATTCGTTAACTGAAATTTTTAATAATTTCGCAGAAAATCATCAGCACATATACATTTTGTTTAATACAATATTGGTCTATTACTAATCATACACTTGCTATAAATATTTAATCTCTTAAATAAATAACTGTAAAGTCTAACATTAAATTATAAAAAACAATTATTATTTATTGGGAATTTTAGGTTCTTATTTCTTTTTTCTTATATGTCTTTTAATTCTTCTATTAACTGCACTTACACACGAAATGGAATTTTGTAAAAATCTGTAAATTGTTTAATAAAAAATATTATAATTCCCACAGAAATCGTTTACCAGCTGCGGCGACATTGACGCATCCTTGGTTAATTCAATCCGCTTTGTGCACTGAACTACATGTCACAAAAGCTAAATTAAAGAGGTATGTCATCAAAAAACGTTGGGCCAAAGCCGTAGCCGCTGTGATTGCTCTTAAAAGAATGGGTGCGAAGTTTGAAGATACTGTGGAAGATAAAAATGGAAACAAATAATGCATGATTATTGTCATCGCAATATTCAATATTACAGGGAGGCTAATCTTCATGTATCATTTAAATACTTAGTATAAAAAATAAAAGTGTTGTTAGATAAATAAATTAATTATTAATATCACAATAGAATACTCTACGAGGTATACCTATGTGTTTTAAAACATACTAAGGCTGAAAAGGCTATGCTAGTTTAGATAAAAAAAAAATATTAAGGTCTGAATTTTATGCTGAAGTGTTAATAATCTCTTAAATCGATCTGTTATTTATTTTAATATCATTTAATATATTTATTAATAATTGTTGTTGTTATTTATGAAGAAAGACATTAAAATACTAACTTTAGATAAGTGAATCTTTTTATTTATATTAATATTTTACATTAATGTTGTAACAAAATAACTACTTTACATAGTTTTGTTTTTTTTGAAAGATTAATGTTTGCATTTAATTTTTGTGGTATACGAAATTTACAACCGGTTTCTTTTCTTAAATGTTAAACGATTGTTAAATCATATAATATGTGATACAATTATGGGCGTACCCAGATTCTGTGCTAGAGGGGGGCAAACCAGATTTCTTTAATATATTTTTGTAATTTTGGAGTTATAATTTTAATTTTCTGGGCATGCTTTAACAATGAAAGAGCAAACCTTTCATGCTAGTGATTTGTCTTTGCCGAATCTCGCTCTAATGAAGATTTTAGACTTTAAAGTGTTTGGTAAAAAATTTACTAGACAATTGTATTTGTTTGTAATATATAGATCTATAATAACAGTTATTATAGATCTATATATTACAAACAAATACAATTGTCTAGTAAAAAGTTGCTTTTCAGTTATTAAATAACTGAAAAGCAACTTTTCTCGTCCCCGACTGACCTTCCTAAGAAAGCATTTGTAAACCTACTTCAATTTTTAAAACTGAATTGGTTTTATTTTTTAATTTAAAATACCAATTTTAATTTACAATAGAAGGTAGTAGTAGAAGGATGTCCAAGGGGGGCCAGCTGCCCCCCCCTGCCCCTCCTCGGTACGCCCATGGATACAATGTTAAATGATAATTAATAAAAAGCCATTTAACTGTACTATCAAGTGTCAAGAAAATTGCCATGCTATCAACTTTATACTTACTACTCTGTAGTCTGTACTATCAACCATTTGGAAAGTTTAACATGGGATGTGATAACATATTATTCATAATTTATTTAACCGCGTTGAAGAAACTGGTTGTAAGAAATTTAATTTTGTAAGATAGACATCAGCCTTATCTTGGCAGTCAGTGTCTTGATTAAAATTCTTATGTTAAGTAGGTAAATGTGTTTTATTTTGATACTATTTTATTTTGACTAACTAGGACTTTGCTTTCCTTCATAATTCCTAATTATAACTATCAAATTGAATATTTGGCAACCTTAACCACCTCGCATTTATAGCACTTAAAGAAGACAACATTGAAATTATTCATAAATACTCAATGATTAATTAAGCAAGAGCGCGGAAGGGTATAACAACCACCAAACGATCTATAGAATTCGTAAAAGAAGGCTCCTCCAAAAAATCAAAAGCGAAGCCTTATTCAATATTAGGCGCGGCTCCTGATTGGATTCTCATGATGGACACGTATGAAAAGCATTACAAAATCCCTGGGGATGTTGGTGTTTCGTCATCCAGACCGGACTTATTCCTGTATTCGAAACATCTGAGACGCGTGATACTTGTGGAGCTTACTGTTCCTTGCAAAACAAACATCCCAAGGGATCACACATTCAAGCTCAATAAGTATTACGAACTAACCAACGAACTGATCAGGAATAAATTTATAGTTAGTTTGTACGCGGTAGAAGTGGGAGCGAGAGGTATAACAGCAAAATCTCTATAGCCTACTTAAAGATCTTGGCCTTTCTAGAACAAGCATCGGTTCATTTCTAGAACGTACTTCAAAGGCGGCATTGGTAGGTTCTTTCCAAATTTGGTTAGGTAGGGAGAGTAGTGTGGAGGGTGAAGGTGAGCGTTTTTGCGCATAATAAAGGGGCCCCTTAAACCTACTCCTGGGTCGCAAGTCCCAGGCACTGCTTGCACTCCTCTCCTTGCAACGCGATGGGCCCGGCACCCGCACGGTGAATCCATGGATTGCTAAGAAGCTTCGTCTCGTCTATTAACTTGATAAGCAGATCACTCAAAGAATGAAGCTTGAAAACAAAGTGTTATACTATATTTGCGTATGGAATTAGGTACTAATAGGTGGAGCTTTGACAATAAAAAAAGGTTTGATATGAAACTTATCTTCAAAAAAGATTTATGTTTCCATTTGAGTGAGCAGAATCGTACGGCCCGTCAGTGTTGACAACAGGGAGTCTCCTTGGGAGGGAGTTATCTTACACGGAAAAAAAGGAATTGTTATATTAAAGCAGGTTGCTTTAATTCAACGCAAATCCTGTCTTCCATACGAGGAAGATACAATATTTACTTAAATATACAATTTGATATTGATAAGAATTTTGCGTTCACGAAATAACACCGTATTATTAGAGCAAATATATTTGGTTTTGTTATCATAACAATATAGTTAATTTATCCGAAGCTATCTTATTAATTTAAAGTAATACTGTGGTTTATTTAGATAAACAAATCAAAATCTTTCTTTTAATACATTATATATTCTGTTACAACAATACTTATATTGTTTTTGCAAGAAAATAAATCTAATCGTTTAGACAATCAGAATTCTTATATCAACAAAATAATGTTTTAATGTAACACTAGTGTTTCTCTTATTTTGACAATATGATTGTTGATCTATGTTTAACAACGCAAATTCAATTAGTTTGAAAATCATGGTTCAGTTAATTCGACAGCAAATAGGCTTTCGTTGAACAATATAGAAATTATTGTTTTGAGGATAGTAAATTATTGTTTTAACAATAAAATTAACTTGTCTGTACAAAAAAAATGTCCATACTACGTTTTATCCCCTAGTTTCAAGAAAATGTATTTTTATATTGAGAATAATCATTAGCTTATTTAAAAACTATGATTTATTTGAATCAACCGTTGAACCGTTGATTGCTTGAACAATATACTCCATTTGGACCTACAATACTATAATTTGTTTTGAAACTCATGGTTGTGTCTGTGTAAGTAGCATTTGCTTGGAGTAAAACTACATTTATTTTACTTTAAGACTTTATTTATTCCTTTAAGAATAAAATTCATTGCTCCTAAACAGAGACCTTACAGTGCTTACCTTATAAATTATGGCAATATTTTATTTATTTTAAATACTATGATATAAATACAAAAAACATACTAATGTTTCACTCATTAGGTCATTAAATATTGGCCATTTTGCTCAAAACTCTGCCAGGTTGTCTTGCTCGGAAAGTACTCTTTCATCATATGTGTTTATCCATTTTTGTATTACAAGATCCCATGGTTCATGATTATTTTTCAGCCAAACAATGTCTTCATTAATACCTGGAATTTATAAGTAAATACTAATATATTTTATGCAAAATCAGATATTAACAAAACTGCTTTCTGGTAAACCACAAAGCTGGAATAATTAGCTAATTATTTTGATCCACTCAGTTCCACCAACATGATTCAGATTTCATTTAAAAATAAAAACAAAAAAAATATTGTACATTCCACTACATTTAAATACATGATACAAAGTTAAATGTAATCAGTTTTATTATAAATACATAGGTACTTGAAAGCAGAACTTTGTTCTAATAATTTGGGTTTTAATTTTTTATTTAATTGGATGTTGACTTTGGCTTTACCTGCAACAAACTAAATACAACTTGTTCCAAAAAACAAAGAACTATATTCAAAATACGACTTCCTTAGATTTAAAATTACTATTTAGTAATCTATTCCAGATTAGAATATAGAAGTAGAGATAGACATAAAGAAGATATACTTACTCTTATTATGATTAATTTTAGATAATTTAGAACTATGTCCAGACTCGATTGATGTAGAAGCTCTCTTCTTATCACCAGATTTGTAAATCAAATTTCGAATCTGGTCTAATAGCTTCCCTTTAGCAAATATTGATTTGCCAGTTTTGGATTGCGATTTTGGCACAGGACGCACAAAATATGTACCTATATTTTCATTTGGGAAGAGGGTTATTATTTTTCCAGCCAAAGAATTGTAATCACCATAGGATAGTTTTCTAAAATAATAAACTGAAAATTTATACTTTTCTATAGAATAATAAAATTAATAATGGTTAGAATGAAAATAAGTTAACTTACTGATTAACAGCATGTGTACATATGCCGTGCAATTACATCAGTGAGTCTATTTCGTCGTGTTATATCTACCTTTCCATTGGTAATATAATAGTTTAGGACAGACTTGCCTAAAGGTGTGGTCCAAAGAAGGGTCTTTAGGTCAAAATCAGTTACACCTGAGGTTAAGATTTGAAACTAACGTTGTAAACAATGTTGCATCGGATTGTTCAGTGCTGCTAGCAGTAGTTAGAGTATCTGCAACACTTTCTAGAGATTGGTCAATATGTTCCTTTAGTTCCAGTATAACACCTAATATTGGGCATAGTTCTTCTAATTCCGACTGTGTTAATTTGGGAAAGTGCTCTGGTCTTATTTTGTTCCCTGAAAAAATTAAAACAAGATCACATCTGAATATTGTATTGAATTGTGTACATTTTTTTATATTTACACTGAAGAACTCTTACATGCGTCTTCAGTTTCATTTTTTGGGTGTTATTATTCTCAAATAAATATGCTACACTAACGCCTAGAAGTATTGTTATAAATGATACTAAAGTTAAGATTATTTTGAAACCAAACTGAACGGCTGACAGGCAACGTTAATTTAAAATAACGGACTATAAATGGATTCGTAGTAATTTTACTTACTTTTAAAACTATCAATAACATCAAATGGCATATGCCATTTAGTCAGCAAATCAAGAGTACCTTTCTGACCAACGTATTCATCGTCGTGTAGCGTCTCACCGGCACGGGAGTCCATTTTTTTGCCCGGGCTACTACAGAAAAAGTAGTAGGCACTAAATATTCTTTTTCCACTAGATGCAACTAAATTAAAAAAAAATTATTCACTAATTAATAATTGACTAGGGTGTCTTTACAAGTTAACCAAGATTATCTAATTCTAACGATATTATTCAATATTTAACTCACCAAACGAATACGTCCGATGTACAGCCGCCACACATAAGACAATAAAAAAGAAAAGTGTTGTCAACCACGAAAGTTAAAATTGTCATATTTTTACCTAAAAATTATCGTTTTGTCTAAATATATCACGTGTCAAAAAAAATAACATGGAATATATTATTAATTAATAGCTGCATGCACTACGCTTTAGCCCGAGTAAATAAAAAGTACGTTTGAATGTGGAGATAAGAAATAATTTGTAATTTAATAAACCCAATCCAACAATTGCCTCGTCATTAAAAGTTAAGTTCGTTTAATTATTAAACTTTAATAAATGAATAAATGATGACTAGATAGTCCAAAGTGCTATGCTAAGTGGTATTTCGAAATAGTGGTAAAGATGACTGATAAACGTTTTCTTTAGTAGTTTTGGCAAGCGATCAGAAAGCACAACTAATGGAGGGGTAGGAAGTGACCCGCCCAGCAATCCTGCCGTGAACATTCAATTTGAGCCTGAGAATTGTACACCTACTAAATCTCAAGACAGCGTTTAATTAGCGATTTAAATCATAGATATATCGATCATAATTAAAGCGTCCAAGCGTCCAAGCTCTGTATATAGCTTACCTAAGCACTCTAGTATTACAAGGTCGATTGAACCAACGTCACATTTTAATACAGTACTTAAAATCAAAAACTAAACCATATAATAAAACGGTAGAGAATCGCTGCGGTAAATAAATAAACCATTTATTTAATAAAAAATACCGTGCTGTTAAGGTAATTATCATGTACCTGGCAACACTTTGTTAAAATTAATTGTTATTCCGAGTACCCATAGAACAAATAACAATACATATTATCGCATTGATAATATTGTGTAAACTTCGTTCTATGATTTGCTGCTTTATTCAAATAATAATCTTGTTTTGAATCAACTTTATACGTCAATTTATTTCAAAATAAAAATCATTTGTCTTAAGAATTGATATTGTTGTTTTATGAAATAATAAACCTACTATCAAGATGGGTGCTAATTCCAAGTAATCGTTTACCATATTCTCGGGTCGAAAATGTATTATCTTTGTCTCACAATTTGCCGGGTTATTCAAATAATATATTTATTAACAACCAGACGTCACAACTTATTTTAAAAATCATTGATTTCAACCGAAAGATTGATATATTTATCCTAAGAAATACTTAATTAACTTTATATTAAGACCACCTGTAAATTCTAGTAACAATTTCACAAATTCTTAGACGGCAGACTCTTAAATCTTATTTGCAATAAATTGCTACTCTTATATTAAGACCACTCATTAATCCAAGTAACAATTTAACATATTGTCTAGCTACAAATCTCAAATCTTCTCCTAACAATATATCAGTAAATTTCAAAAGAAATCCTTGTTTTAAAACAAGGCATCGTAAAATGTAAATCGGATAATGTAGTTTTCCAGAAGAACAACGGAATTATCAGTCTAACAATAAATTTGTCTTTTTATAACAATTTTCATTATTCGTACGAGATTAATCCTTATCTTAGATTTAAGCTATCATAATGTTCACCTAATAATATTTACTTCAATTGAGACTATAAAGCAACAATATTTTTTTGTAAATTTAACGAAATGGAAAATGTTACAATGACAATATATTGGTAAGTTAAGTATATATTGTCTTGGAATTGTTAACAATATTTTTGTTGTTGATAGGACAATTCCTTTTTTTCCGTGTATGCAGATACCTGTCGAAGCAGCTGTGACCTTACAGTATCTGCACAAGACGGTATATTAGAAGTCCTGTGCCGCCAATCTATCTACTGTTTGAAATGCGAACGTAACGTTCCAACAGTGAGCAAAGGCCGGATACTTCAACTCGTGCTTCCACCGCTGGATCATAAAGTTTCATTTTATGCTCAAGTACAGGCATGGACCCCGATTAATGTTCCCAGGGCGGTCTCACCGCGATTGTCCTCTGCGATTGTCGGAGGTGGGGGCTCTAGACCATATGTGGGCAGATCTTTTCACCTAACATGACCGCCTTCCTTCCAAAGAGCTGTTCTTCATATGAAGTACTATGAAGTTCATACGTTACAAATTCCCCACCAAGACGATATTCTAAATTGATCTTACCATCAATTTACTTTAGCGTCATTGGAATAAAATATATGAAAAATTCAAAGAAACAAACAAATAGATATTCAATACTTACATATACATATAAACATTTATAAAATATCTAAATAGTTTATTCAAATAAGGCTTGTACGAAATGCCGCCGTATAACTTATATTTTAACTGTTGCGTTTTCTTTCTTGACCTCAGAAAAAACCAAGTACAGATTTTTCCCTTTCCATATTATAACATATACGAATGATTTTGGTTCAAATATAAAATTTATACGTATATATAAAATGTATATGTATATTGTGGCTACAATGCATACGTCGCATTGAATAAATGATCTATAAATCCCTTGTCTGATTTATTAAATTAAATATAAATCTACGAGGAAACTTTATTTTTGTGACCGCTAACACCTTTCTTGATACTGCACACAAATAAAACTCTTAAGTTAAATACGTATGCATGCTAAAATGACTTAAAACATTTTTAAAATACGGAGATGACTCCTGCCATAACATAATAGCAAATCATTAGCAACGCCAATAAGTATAACAAAACATTCGGATATTTAATTGATTAATTGAAAAGGTTAAGAAAGGATAGAATCACGAAATATCTCTAAGTGTTTGTACGTGAGCTACACATTCGAATGGTAACTCACTTATATACCTCGAACATAATGTTCAGGCATTTTATTTGGGTCAAAAGTACATACTTTAAGTCATTATATTATAGTAAAGAGTTTAACGAGCAAAGATTCTAATAACAAAAATAAAGTACTAGAATTTTCGAATATAGCAGGGGTATACTGTCATTTAATTGTGTTCCTGTATATCATTCCCACTGGAACTTTGGAGTGTTGAAATAGCCATTATAGCCTATCACAGGAACCAGCATAAATTTTTCATCCTGTCAAATATTTCCAGCAGTAAATTATATAGAAGAATGGTTTAATTGGTTTGTAGTAAATAAAAAGATTGACCAATTTTATATTTTTTTTATTTCAAACTTGATGCTATCACACTGATAACAATATGCTTGAAAACCAATGTGATACCACCAAGTAAACCACAGTACTTTAACGGTAAGATTTCTGGTATCTGGCACGGGCTCCCGGACCTCCAAACTTCTTGGGCTCGCAGCGCCTGGGGTCAGCTACCAGCAAACTCCTATCGTATTGGACAAGGATGTCCTTGATTTCCTTCTTTGAAGCTTCATCTACAACTAAATAAAAATATATAACATTAGGTGTTGTGGAATCATGCTTTGGTAGAGTTTAAAATAACATCCTGAACTAAAATGTGTTCAAAATACTATCTTGGATTAAAACTGGATTCTAAATTAACATATTTTTTTTATATTATTAAAGCAATATTTTCAATAACATTATCAAGCTTATCAAATGTCTATATTTATAGCAGCTGGTAAAAACTTATATGCAAAAGAAGCAAAACATTCCTTATTCTTAATATCTAAAGCAATTTTTATTAATATATGTTGTGTACATTTCAAACAAGCATGGCTAGTGAGACACATGCTGTTTGGTAAATGTCACAGTTGATCTCCTTTCCCTGAAATGACTGACTCACATTGGACGAGACAGCTTTGGAAAGAAAGGGTTGTATTTGTAGAAACATAGAGCTTTTAAAAGTTATCATACTTGCCTTAAAAAGCTTTACTTAAAAAACATGTTTTTTAAAAGTATGTGTAAAAAAAATATTACTGTCAAATACTTACATTTCTGGTAGAAGGCAATAAGAGCCTTGGAAATGGCTTGTCTGATGGCATACACTTGAGCAACATGACCACCCCCCTTCACAGTCACTCTGATGTCTACACCGGAGAACTTTTCCTATAACAAACACAAACATAATCATTAAAATGAAATATACAAATACTTATTGTATAACATATTTTGGAAGTCAGAGCTTATTTATACTTCACATGGAATCAGGTTCGGAATAAGTATTATTCATCATTGAACCAATATCTTGTAAGTCTAACTACAACACCAAGCATTGTTTTTACAACACAACATGATACATACAAATAATTACAAACACACATACAATACTTTTGATACATAGTTAATAAACTGTTATTGGGTAAAGAACTAATTATACTCATCTACTTATTTGTAAAAACTACAGATACTACTAATTTTACATATATAATAATTAGAAAACAAGTTATTCAAATTATTAAAAAAGAAATATATTTTTAACTGAAGATTTTTGCTTTTTATTGTGAAATGGAAGGTCGGAACAAATGTAAAAATATATAAATGCCAGCTGAAATATTCACATGCAACTTTGAACCGACTGACTAACAAATTAAATATGTTGTACTAAAAATTTTATATGTTATTTATTTTAAGAGGCATGCCAGTGCAATAATTATTTTGAATTTTATTAGTAATTTCAAATTGCAAAACATCTAAAGATATTATTAGACATACACATAATACACAGATGATCATAATTGATAAAAAATAACCTCACCTTGCTGAGCAAAAGGATTGGTTCCTGTAGTTTATATTGGAGCAGACGTGGCTCTACTAGTTCAAGGGGACGACCATTGACTCTGAGGACACCACGACCGCGTTTGCAGTATGCTACAGCGGTTGCAGTTTTCTGAAAACATAAGTGACAATCATGATGTACTAATAAAACTATTTGTTTGTAACAAGGTAATAACAATAAAAATATTTGTTTGTTCCACTAGTGTTAAATCTTTCAACAAGATTAATACATAAATTTATAAATCTATATAATATTGCATGCTTCTCACATCACTAATACCTTATGAAATAAAATTATATTGTAGGTTAGGTTTAAAGTTTGTAAGTTTGAATTTTAGATTATTCATAATGTTCATCAAAACAAATTAAATGTAAATTTTATTTACACCACTTCAAACATGGTTTAAAATGGCTGGTGCAACAAAAAAAAATATCCTTTTCTATATTAGACAGTAAAACATTTAAGAGGTTAAGCGGCCAAGGCAGAAAAGGAAATATAGTTAATTCTAACTTATGTTACTAACAATACATTTAGTGCTATGACTAAATAGTACCTAATTGTATAGGATTTCGCGATATTTTAAATAAAACTATGGTAAAATTACTCAACACGTGGATGCACTTCTATATAAACTTACCTTACGTCCGAATACTTGGACGGCCTGAATCGGATCACGTCTCGCCTGAAAACACAAAGAGAGTTAAATTTATCGAAACAATTAATTGAAATCTTCAAGAAATATTATTTTTTCTTGATAAAATGAGCACGCACCTCTTGCGCGGCAGCCATTTTGACAGAAAAAGACTGTTAGTGTTACAGACTATAAGAAAGTTCACTTTACAATACTACAGTATATACTAAACAGCATCACTCAAAATATAAAGTACTAGTACAATGATGACAATATAATGAAAAATATATTAAATGAAACGTTTTATTTTGCATGTATTTAACAACCCATTTTTAAATTTAAAAAAAAATATTCAATTAAATTAATAATGTTTTCCATCTCCTGACATCTAGTATCAAAAAGCAAAGCTCCATAAGCCTAAGAACTACTAACCACTAGATGGCGTCTAAGTCTAAAGTGACGTTCTTTTCTATAGATGTCAGTGACTCATAATTTCAACCAAGTCCAACCCACAATGATTCAGTGCACCGTCGGATAACATTGTTTTGAATTTGTATTCGCTGAACGTAATCGAGAGGGATTGGTCGTGTTAACGCACCGTAGTGTACGCGTAATACAATGTGTCGCGAAAACATTATTATCGTGCGAGTGCTGTAGAACTCGATAAAAAAGTGTGAATCAAATTTACTGAGAGATAATTGTGATTTTTTATTCATGTAATTCTGTGGAAAATATCATTAAAAAATTGACTGGATTTCGTACATAAAATAAAACGAAGGTAAGTCAAAATATATTGTAATAAGACCTAACTCAATAATTATTTTTGTTTACATTTTTTTTAATTTCTTATATTTATTACATTAATACGTTGTTTGTAATCACACAATAATTACGTTGTTTGTCAATTGTTTAAATTTTTTTTTTACTTTTTTTAATTAATTATTTTGTATATGTAAGGAAAAAAATATTATTCTGAGTTGTCATTTAAAAGGTCTACGTGCACAGTTAGTTCTGATTTCGAGTAGGTACCATACCACAATATAGATCTGCCTTCGTGACTAATTGGCTGGTACGCGGTAAATGGTGTGTGAATACCACAAAAAACCTACTTAACAATCCTGCGAAGTATTAAATAAATGATTCGCCATGTGTTTTTTGATTTATAAAATATATGCCTATTATTTAATTTAAATTGTTTCTTTGTTATGTACTAAGTGAAACTTGTGGAATGACACAATGCTACATACAGGTATAATCCTACTCAATTATTAATATAGGAACATAATTTTATTAAGAGTTGACCATTCATTCTCTTACATTTTCAAACTAGCTTTGATTATGTTAAATATAAATAGATGTTGCAAACGGTTTCGTCTGCTCCCTTTTCGTCCCCTTATTTGTCAACCCTACTCGTTCATAAAATTCACAGCTTAAATTTAGACAAATCCATACCTCACAAACACAAAATGGTATCACCACTTAAAATATATAGAATTCCATGCCTTTTTTAGTTTGATTTTAATTAGGAATATCGCAAATCGTTTATATGGTTTTTTTATGATTTTTACCTACAGTTTTCAGAGCTAAAATGACCTATTACTTTCGTAACAGGTATACCAACACCAACAAAATAGGTAGGTTCTTAGCTACTTTCCTTATTATTATTATTAATAAAGGGTGTAAATACAAACCCTATTATTATAAACCCTTGGGTCAAAATTTTAAATACAAGAATCCTTTGATATCTTGAAATTGTATTTTATATTATTTTTAGTAGTATTTTATATGCAGAGAAAGTTTATACTTTCAATATGTTGATGCGTTCGTAATTGATATCACTAATTATATAAGTACTTAATTATGTATTACAACTTGCAACTTTACATTTGTTTATTTATTACTAGCTGACTAAACACGTCTTGATAAGAACAGCTAGTAACACTTAGTGTTAGAAAAGATTTTTACGTATTTAAAATTTTCTTCATGAGAATATTCCTCAAGGTACAAAGAGTGGATAAAAGATCTATAAAATGGTCCAATAGTTCTCAAGTTATGGCATGACCAAAGAAAATAGGGATTCATTTTATAAATAATAATCGTACTATTTATTTACTACTGGGACTAGGACTTGTCAAATGTCGAACAAAAATCAAAGACACTCTAGATACCTTCTATTTCTATGCCTACATAGCTTACGTTTAGGGTACTGTTCCTCTGACACAGTTCTGGCATTTTCCAACCTGACAAGTAATCAATCAATCAATCATTCATTGGAAATGATTTGACACAAGCCTATCATTAATGTCAGTGCTCACTTCATTCTTTCTATATTTTTAATCGGGGTCTTGATTCTTGTAGTTTACTCGTACCGTTTACTGACCGACTCTATACGGCTTCCTGTCTATTAAATGAGAACGAACTAATCTATTTAGGAGTCAACTAGTTCTTGTCATATGTATGTTTTTTAATAAGTATTAGGTTAAAGTACAATTGAAATACTCTATTTAGCATTTTGAATTATTCCTTTGTTTTTGTTTTGTTTTCAGACCTAGATATGACAGTCCTATCGTTAAAAAAATTCCAATATTTACTTAATTCTATAGTAATACATTTTTTTTAAATATTCGTAAATAAACAAAAAAAACACAAAACCATGTAACAGATCCCACTACGATGCAAGGCTATCCTTTAGAGTATAGGTTCTTAAGATAATAATAATACAAAACCTCCACAGAGTGAACTCAGTAGAAACACAATTAATAAGAATTGATTTATTGGATGGTCAATTTATTGGTTAAATGGTAACCTACTTTTTTAAAGATAACGTATTGCGCATTGATAACAAACAGGTTACCGTAGATATGTATAGTTTTATCAGGGAAACTGATTTAACAAATTTAGTGTTTTTAGGTTTCTCTAAGTTTTGGATTTGAATCATTTTATTATTTATAAATAATTACGTAGTTTTCGATGTATTTATATTATTGCGTTATTATTTGAAATTCAAATTTGATCCAAATTTGAAAAAAAAACACCATGTAGGCTGTCGCGAATCGTCAATGTAAATTGCTAAGGTAGGTACTTTCAGTGGCAATAAGTAGTTTAATCTGTTTAAATCAATACAATTACTAATAAGAGAGATAAGGAAAAAGAAAATAAATACGGATAATCCACATAACCATAGAGTTCGTTGACAGTAAAAAGGCGCGGCTAAACTCAAAGGGCGAGACAAATCGCCTCTGTAATCTATTTGATTGTAATTAAGACATTAGATACTTAGGTAGGTACTCCTCAATACATAAAAAAATATATTTCCAAATAAAATAATATATCCAATTTTTGGATTATATTACATTCGTCCTTATTTTTTTATTTTTTTTTTAATTTAAGTACCTACCTACAGTTATTTAACACAATAATTAATATATAAGTACAAATTTATAAATAGCCTATACCTATTAGTAAGGGATATTTTACAAACAAAAAAATCTGTAGTTGTTTCACCTAAGCTACAAAAAGAATAGGAAGCCAAGTCAATATTCTACAAATACCTACTACTTTAAAAATATATCAACACAATATCATGTGACTATCAAATTGCTATCTTAAGCTTTTATTATCCATACATATACCAGCATACCTGCATTTGAAACTAGTATGTTTCAGTTATGTAAACAATATTTAGATAGGATCAGCGCATCCTAAGTGAGGTTCAGGTTACTAATACTCGGTAATGATGGGTGGCCGTAATATCCGGAGATGATGATATTTGATTCCCGTGGTAATATCCTTTGGTTGACAATAATTTGACAGTACTATTAAGAGTTGTGATTGGCTGATGTATCAACTAATCAGGAAGCTTAACAGGTAAAACTATCTGTAATTGTAGAGCATTTAATATAAGACCGAGGAATTATCATCTTATGAAAAATTATTAAATAGACATTGTAGATGTGGTCCAAAAAAGAGTGTCAGTGAGCAAATCAGGATAAAAAAAAATTCCCGCCATTTATCTATCAAGACATTCACCATTCCATTTAAAATAAACGAATGAATGAAATGTTTTTAATCTGTAATCATGAGCATAATACCTTCTATCAGGTGGGAATGGACCCTAGTGAATAAAATACTGAGTCACCATTTTAGATAAGCCCTTAGTTAATGAGTAATTCTTTTCATTTAAATTTGTTTCTTGTTACTACCGTAATTGAAAACGGTGTCACAGTGTAACTGGTTTGTCTGAATCTACATACAATTGTCTATCACAATAGTCAATTTCACCAGCATGAGTTGAAATATCTTTAATAATTTAAATACCAATACAGGCACAATGGCCGTACTTCTATTGTGCTGTTGGTCGTGGGTTCGATTCCCAGACTAGAAAAATACTTATAATAAAATCTTATATGTAAGGTCTGAGTGTGATATCCATAAATGTATGTAATAAAGTCTAAAAAAATATATTTATTTATATATTATTATTTACAAAATAAACAACATCAATACAGTAAAGTTTTATCTCTTATTGTGGTTTTCCGAAGTCATCATAACTATAAATGTAAATTGCGTAAATACAAATCAATATGTTGTAATATTCTTTATATTTTCCTATACGTAAAATTATCATAAACAACATAACATAAAACAAGTTTTAACTTAAATATAAACTTATGTAATCACTTTTCCTAATATTTATGTAAAATAAATAACTCTTATGTATGTTTCTATAATTAGAGAAAATATTTACATATTTCTTCGCTATAACTGAGCTATAAAGTTTTTAATGTAATCAATATTTAGAGAAATTGGAAAATTTAGAATCCTAACGTTTTTTTATTCTATTAACATTTTCAAAATAAATAAGTATTACTAGTTTTGTTTGCTGACAATCTTGCAAGTCTTTTCCGATAAAATATTTTAAAGAAAAAAGTTTCATTCCCTATTCAACCTCTCTGACATTACAAACAGCGAAAAATAACAAATAAGTATTGTCCGAGAATAACTCTCCTCCAATTTATGACATATCTGAGCGTTGTTTGTTTGTTTGTTTGTTGACTAAAAGACTAGATTTTTTTTGGATTGTTGGGATCGCATTAGAATTAAATAAACTATTACTTCACACAAACAATATAATAACATTATATCTGTGTCTTAGAAGCCGTATGTACTTGTTACTGTCATAAGTGCTATTAGGTTTCTTTTAATTAAAAAATAACTCGATTACAGCAGATTACGCGATAAAGACAGGTATGTAATATCTTTAATTACATGATTTTTGTATTACAGTTGCTATCGTGTATGCACGATGAAAGCCACAGGTTAATTAAATTTAATAAAGCAGGTAATTTTTTTTTTTATTTTACTTTTCTAAAGACATAGTTATCGTTTATTTTGTTCATCAAAAGTTAGGCAAAGGTACAAAGCCATACAGCATTACATAAAGATTATACAGCATAACATATACATAAAGATTAGTCTTTGGTTATTTTAAATAAATCATTGTGGAAGAATGTATATATATATAATTGCGATAATCATGACATTATACAGACAGGTATTTATAATTCATATAGTCCTGCGGTTATCCCAATTTTATGGGCTCATCCCAATATCGTAATGTAAAATAGCTCCTACATGAACCTAGGAAAGAAATGTGGTCCTGGTAGCAGACATTATTAATTATTGTTGATAAATCTAAAACATAATTAAATTCTTTTTTTTCTGAATCACAAATAAATTTGGCTCAGTGCCATGCTATTGAACTTGGTTCAAGGTTGTAATTTAATTTACTATTGTTGATTGTTGTTGTACTGCGATGTACACTTCGTTAATTTGATCGTGGGATCGTTTTAGAATTATTTATTATATGATTAGAATATAATTACTACACATATATTTATTCAAAATTGTACTAAGTTACTTAGAAACCACATTATTATACGTTTATATAAAACAGGACTGTATCAATAATTTCCTTTAATAAAGAAAAAACATGATATTGATGTAAAATGTAAATTATATTCATACATTCAATTCATTCACTGAACTTTAATTTGACAAATTTAGCAATGACTCATCATAATCTCAGTTCCGTGTAACTTCTTAGAAACTGACATTCCCCGCGAATGATTGAATGAATGACTCATTCGCTTTTACTATGGAGTATTCTACTTTTTGGGTCTTACCTACATGAAATTCATATTACGTTTTTGACATTTTAATTAAGTGATACACTTTGTTTTTGTTATTATTACATTTGAAGATAACTTTAGTTGTTATCAACAAATATAAAGTTTATTATTTGGAGGGATTTTCCATAACGTTTTGATGAGGTTTTTTTTACCAATACAAGTTAAGAACGGTCGAATGGACATGAACTGAACTCAATAATACATTCAACTTTAAATAACTTTGTTTGGCTATGATTATTTCAAATCATTGAGACTTCCAAAACTATCTAGATAATATTTAAACAAAAATCTTTAAAGTTAAATCTTTGAATACTTAAATGTCATCAATTAATACGTCAACGTTTGAAGAAAAGTACGTAAAAAACGTAAGAAAAATAGCTCAACCCGTCTGTCTGTTGAAAATTATAATTTAAGTAATTACAATACAGTCCAAATATCAATTACTTCCATTTCAACTCGTTCAAGTGTAAGATGAGCGAATAAATAAAACAAATAACTATCTATTACTCTTTGTCTTTTTTTATTATAATATTTTCTTATGAAGATTTTTTTCATCTTTTATCGAACGGATTTAAACTCAATTAGAATAAAGAAAATATCTCAAAAAAAAAAACTATAAAATATTTTGTATTAAATTAAATTAACCTACTTATATGTGGTCGTTCATTTATTTGTGTTTATCTATAATCATGTTTATTTAAATTAATTTACAATTATAAAGTTTAAAATGTATCGCGCAGGACCCCCGAAACTTCTGGGAAACCGTCCGGTCCGTATCACTACCCGCTTTGATTAACTTTAGCATTCTATAAATGATCATCTTTATCAGGACAACATCTATAAAGAAGAAAGAAGCTCTTTTAAGAATTCGATTTTTAACTTCCTTCAATTTGCAGAAGATTATGTTAGGCATTTAAATAGATCTAGAAAATTAGTTCTAGATTACAGATCAAAATGGCCACGGTAGCGTCACAGCACAATCTAGTGCTTTGTAATAAAGTATATATTTTTATCAGGCGTACAATACTTACCGGAAGTATTACAATCAGTACAGCGCTTGACAATCAACGTACAATTTGTATGAGAATATATACCTACATTATAAATTACGAAAACATCTATTATTAAATTTAAATTAATTTACGTTTGAAATCTAGATATAGATATTAGCTCGCTTGTAGTTCAATTGTCAAGGAATATGTGCCTGATGTAACTTTAAAAGCTATTACTCCATTACACAATTTACAGAGTGCTATTGGACCCCAAAAAAATAGCGAATAAAAGTTTCCACCAAGCAACAGCACCAATCGGGAGCCGTAGCTTCCTAATAGACTTTTTATAATGCTAAATTAGTACACTAGTTTACCCAGCGCTTAGTATATAATATAATAAAATAGCTGCTTAGGTTTCGTACAGTGAGTAAGTACATTCTCTGGACAATGAACGTTCTTTCGCCTCTTTATGCCTTCTAGTCTCCTAAATCTAAATCCAGAAAGGTAAAAACAACATATCTGCAGCTCAAAATGTTTGCATGTCTATGGGCAACGGCAATTCTAACCATGGTGTAGACCAGGGGTGGCCAACCGGTCGATCGCGGCTGTAAGTAAAGTCAATTGCGACAAGGCCAAAAAAATGTTTTTTTTATTCAAAGAAGTACCTACTTCATCCCAAAAAATAAATAACGTAGATCCCATAGAGGTATCAGTAAGGTGTAGATAGTCTATTATATCGCTATAAAAAACACATTAAAACACATCAAAACTGTGCAATCCATAACAAAAAGTATACAACTAATGATGCCATTATCAAGTACTTGTAAATATAACACCAAAGGGAAAGTGTCATTTACTGGGTGTTTATTGAACACGACGCCTTCTCGTCTTTAATATGCAAATAATGATGGTTTGATGACGGCCGATCGGGACAGGATATCTGTTCATTGATTTTCGTGTGAATACATCGATTTTTTTTATATATTTGATGATTATGTCATTTGTAAGTGACATTCTTTTAGAATTCGTTGTTTTCCGTTACTTCGTTTTTTATAATTAAAAATATTTATAAATATGTATGGCCATGTGAATCTTATTGTTTTTAATAAATATAGAATAAAAAAATGTGGATCTCGGATTCGAATCACTGCCCGTGTCGTTTTCTTTTTTATTCTATACTTATTTAAAATTTATAATTGACTATAGAACTAAAGAGTTTGGTTACAATGGCAAACTACTTATTCATTGTAATCAATAAATTAATAAACTGGCACAAAATAAAAAGTACAAACAATAATTAATGAATATAATGATCGTGTGCACCATTGTCTATAACCTCGATGTCATAGACAACTTCTTGTAGGCACGACTTAACCGTTACAGGCTGGTGTTGCATAACAATACTTTTTGCGTTTGAAAATTGTGTAAAAATATTAAATTATAAAACACAATAAATTATATAAAGAAGCATTTGCATTTACATTAAAAACCCATGAGAATTATAATATTAATAGACAAATAGGATTCTATATTTTTTTAATGAAGGTTATTAATGACCATAGATGCAAAGCCTTTCAGTCGAAGTCTTAAAATACGGATTCTATAAAAATATGAAATAATAAAACACAATAAATTATGTAAAAAAGTATTTGATATTAAAATTAAAAAACCTATGAGTAATAGAGAAATGAGATTTAATAATTATCCTGGGGATACCATATAAGTATTTCAATTATTACTTCATTAATGCAAATAATTATAATTTATGCTATAAGTTTTTCAATCTAGTAATACTTAAACCAGGCTTCCGTGTGGTTCTTCGGCAGCCATCGGTGGTACGTGGTCAGAATACAAACTGATTCATCGGAATTCAAATGGGAACAGTCTGTCACAGTATTTGATATTGCGCAGTAAAAATAAGTAACTTAATACTGAGAATACTTTATTTTAAACCAAACTTGACACCAGTATACAGATAAAACTTAAGTATTAAGTGAAACCTAACAATGGTTTATAGTAAAAATATTTTAAAAGGTAACATACGCTTCTAAGATCCAAATTAGTTAATTTGTTTAGGTTGTGAACCCGGGACTTGAAGCATTCATACACATTGTTACAACTGAGCCAGAAAATCCCCATACAAAAACCTACTTAACTGAAATGTAAATGCTTTATTATTATTGCGAAAATTTTATACTAACATGGGAACAACTACGTTTTATATATTTTAACTCAAATTCCTCAAATGAGTCATGTGTTGTTATAAAATATCATATGAATTATAAAATATCTCTAGATAAATTTTATATATCTAGATATATATTACAGTGTACCTTGAAAAATTAATCCTTATAAAGAAATAATAATATATAATAGCTTATACTATTATTTTTATTGGATCAGGTGTTGTAATATTTCTTGTTTAATTTCACATCGCAATTATTTGCTCACTTTATTTAATATACTTGCTCATTTAAGTCTAACAAATATATTATTTTTATAATAATAAAATATAAGCAATTTCTTATAATATATCTAGCACTATTCTATTATTAATAACTGCTTCTATGTATCTGTTATAATTCAAAATATTATTTATTTACCCCAAATTCACTTCCGTAAATGTCTGAGTTAATGCTTTTCAAGTAGCAAAATGATGCATCTGCGATTTTCCAAGTTGCAGATATCTATGGACTGCGATAATTACCTGGATTAACTTTTCTTTTGACTTCTAAAGCGAGCTTATTCTAGTCTATTAAAGCTCTAAGTTTATCCTTATAGTCTAAGTTTATACCTGATTTTAATAATTCAGTTACGCAAGTTGGCGCCAATATCCTATCTCTTCCTTTGAGATCTTAAATAGATATTAGTATTCAGATCACGGCTAGACTAGCCGCAGGTGATCTTTACTGTATCTAACATTCCTACGAAGTTATCTTGATTTCATTAAACCTATCTATTTTCATTTAATATTTGAAAACTTTCCGACTAGTTTTGAACCCATTCCGGGTTCCTGTTTATGAGTTTGAAAAATGTTGGAGTCGCGGCATGAACTCCGAAATCTCCGATTAATTTCCTTGAATATAGCCGAATATGTATATATATAATATTACAGTTGTCATCGTTTTTAATTAGAACACTTATCCTTCTTAGAATATTAATACTGATTAGTTTTTCTATGAAATAAACAATAATATTTACAAATGTATATTTAAGTGAGGGTTTCATTTGCAAATGACGAGATTAACTGTCCTTAATATGATTTTCTTTTAATAAATGAGCTTGTTGGAAGAATGTAGCAATGCTATGACTTTCATATAAATGTGTTTATTGCACTACTAACTTTTTTTTAATTTATATCACTATTTAGCTACTATCAAAATCGGATGACAAATATTTTTGTTATGGAAATGGTTTTTAATTATTCAGCTTTATATACGATGTACCCACACTAATCATTATAATTTGTTTGTATGGAGAATTAATCACTAATGGACCTTGTAAATTAATATTAATATGCATGTAGTTTTAGAATGCTTAAAACCTTCAAGACTGAAGCGTTTTCGTAATCTCATCTCGTGTCTGTATCAATGGAGATTAGATTAGTCAATATCTATAAAAGATACAAGCAAAAGAATGCAAACAAATATCTTGCAAAATAATTTAAGAAAAAAAACTTTCATTTTCAATTTGCCTTATTTCCAGTACTCCTAGTACATACATAGAATTATTATGCACTCTATAAACTTTAGGACTCTCTTAATGAGACTACTAAATTAATTGTATGTTTTTGTTTCTGTTGAACTCCCTAACTTTGACTTTTTAATTTAATAAAAAATTTCTATCTAAAATGTACACTTACTGAATACTGAGTGAGTTAAAACAAGTAATTTTAGGTATGGACTAAATTATACGTAAATTTCAAAATATACTCAATAACTCCACTCAATCTGCTACTTCATTTAAAACCTGTTGAAAATCGAGAACACGATGTGCGGGAAAACTAAATGTCTTAAAAGTATACCGGAAATTATTATAGAGTAATAAATCCAGATAGTAAAAAATCTAGATTATGTTGCGAGATCTCAACTAATAATATGAGTTTATGTTTGTCCTTTCACTACGTCGCTGAGTAACATCATGACTGTCAGGTATTACCTGTACCCCAGGTCTGAATCAGGTAAAACGCGTGAAAAAAAATATCGTATATAAATGGGTAAACGATAATAAACAATTATCGTTAACTATTACCAATTATTCATATCTAGACTTGGCATTGACACTAAATCAAACGGATCGTTAGACCAAATCGTTAAATCAAGAGCCTCGTTGGTTCATGTGTTCGTGATCACAAGTTAATGTTATCTTCACGTGTCTTAAAATAACGATAATCTCCTTCTAGACATAGAAAGTTCGTTATTATAAGTAGCGGGAGAGGAGCTAATGCTTAAGCATCCCGAGTCGTTTCCGAGTGACCACATATATTTACATAATGACGAATATTTGTAGGTTCCGTGAAATATCGTGATGAAAATGTTTTCATCACGGTATTTTATTCAACCGCTTGTTCAACCGCTTTGACGCGGCTTGGTGATTTACTCTCTGAGCGTGCTTCATACAACATTTTTTATAATTAATATTTGAGTTTGAACTTTCGGTTCATTTAAACATTTATTCTATAATTAAGGGTTAGTCCTTGTATCTCTGATTTTTCAGAACTAAATATTATACGTGTGTAGGTATACTCAGATTAAATATATTTTTTTGGACTACTCATGGGCTTGGGCACTGTAGCCAAGATTACTAACGACTGTAGTCTAGACCAACAGTCAGATTCAGTTGAGGTCTACGGTAGGTCTAGACCTTAAAAGCTTCATACTAAATTGGGTGTTCTTTGTCTATAGAATAAATTTATATTTAACTAGGATATTAAAATAAATGATACAAGCAAGTTACATATTTAGTTACATTAGAATAGCTGAAGCATTAATAATTGCACGTGCAGATTCTTGCCAGTGATTAAGATCGCCATATTAGAAGACAAAGAGCATTCCATACAAGACCTCATATGACAAGGTATAGAAGTTAGAACTAATACAATCATTAATTGTAAACAATAATTTTAAATCGACACATGTCATTTGAAACGTTAACGCTATTGCCGCTGTTTCCTTTCCAGATTATTCCAAATGTACTTAAAGTTGCAATAAAATATTATTTAATATTTTCTTTATTTTTTTTTAATAAATAATATTTTTTTAAATCTGTAGAAATAGTTAGGTCTATAAAGTTAGTTGTAATGACTTAAGCGGTCTATGACATCCAACGGCCAGAGCACTTTGAAGCAAAGCATCTGCCGCTGAAAAATTAACTGCCAATTACACAATTTGCAGCTGCATTCTTAAATGTCAACGGCAATTGAAAGCCAAGGTTTTATTCTACAAATAAGTGAACTATATATGGCTATTTCCCAACCGCTTTTTTTTATAAATTGCCAATTTTTTTATATTTTTATCCGAATTAAATAAACAATATAAACTAAAAATATTACAATTCTATTAATACTATACAGTCTAGGCAAATGCCCACGTGTCAGAAGTTAACCATCGACACGCGCTGTTTACCGCTACTTTTTTTATCGGCCATATGACACCAACGCGTGCCCTATGAAAAGCATCAAGGAGGAGCAAGCAGTCTTGCGTAAAACCGTTTTATAAATGTATTTATACAACAAAAATATATAACATATTTATTATGAATAATAAATGATCATATTAAATATATAAGAGAAGAGATTATCATATTAATGATGTACTTATAAAGATATGTAATCGTTTGATGAGAAGTAATCGTTTCTCGTGGAATCGTTACGTAATGCGAAGGGATGAAGGAATGTGCCGAGAAGATACTTAAGTATAAATGTGCATGGTTTTAAGAGAAGAGAACTGAAGAAAACATGGATGGAGTAAGTGAAAAGTTATAGAACAAATAACAATAAGTAAGCAAACAAGAAATGCACATGATCCGACTCCAATAAATTAGGATAAGGACATGAGGATGATGATTAAATGTATAAATAATATTAGTTTTGTAACAATGTTTTTCACATCACTCGTATGTAAAGGTTAATCATCTGACAAGTCGTCACAATTTACGTAATACGTTACTTTCACTGCACTCGGAAGTCCCAATATCGAGTATCTAATGTGGAATGGAACGCAACAGTCGAGGGCAGATGTTATAGAACCGGTAAGCTACATTGAGAATGCGATAGACCGCCTCGTTTATACAGACAGATTAGAATAAATATTCTTAATTAAAAAGTTTTTATTCATTTTTTTTTATTATTATAAAAACGTGTTATATAAACACCATAATTTTAAAATATGAAATGACGAAATGATATGAAATTATTTTTTTACGCTAATAATTTTTAACGATTACATGATCATTGGAAAGTTTTCTATGAGCAATTGCTCCTTGCTCTCTATCCATACATTATTATAATAAAATACATTTGATCTCACAGAATAATATAATAATTCAAACCTAAATCAATGAAGTCATGCTAATAAGAGTTATTATAAATGGTATTATAGGTCTTAATTGATGTAAACGGAATACTTTACCAACACCTGACCTGGCTTAAAGGAATCTAAGAAATTTGCATTTTTCAATCAGATATAAGTAATTAGCACAATTGCGAAAATATTGTCTCTAAAATTCATTAATAAATTATTTCTAATAAATAATACTTTATTGTTGTTCCTTTTAATGGTATCGTTGACTTTATTAATATATTTTGTTAAAAATTAAAATATTTTATAACACTCTGTATACAGTAACCATAGCATCAAATGGGTGATAAGGGGCGCCAAAATAACCCCTCCTTTTAAAAAAAGCGGAACTCACACACCTGGCGTTACCATAGAGATCAAATCACTACACGGATGAATCGATCAATATTTGACAGTAACGGTTTTTTGCGCAACTATTTTTGATAAAGATATAATTATTTCTTGTAATTTCTAATTGTGGTATAGATTAAAAATAATCAATTAATTGATTAAATATTATTAATAAACAATATGTTGTTTTACAGGTTGTAAATTTATTCTAAGAATTACTATTTGATTTTGCGCGTAAGGACATAAATATTTTTTTTATTCGTATAATTCGTATTAAGCAAGGACGCGTGCCGTACAGCCAAGCGTGGCGTATGGCAGACGAGCAGATGACACGCGACCGTTATGCCAGCTGCACTATGAACGCATTCCTATATTGGTTTTTATTTAAAATACGTTTCGCATTTAGACGTAACATTAAAAATAACTAGTTGTCCTTGTTTATTGAGTCAGGTGCAAATAACTATTGCATATAGCTAAGATATATCGTACGTATAACACAAATGCATACTCAGCCCTTACTTCTAATGTTTTTTCCTTGTAAAATCAATGACAATTGAATTCACAGACTTATATTAAAATGGAACATATAAGAATAAAGTTGGTAAAACATAACATAAACATAGTATATGTAAGAATAAAGTGGGTGAATTTAATGAAGCTTGACAAATGTGCCATTTATTATGTTCCTTATGCTTTCGTTTCTCGATTACTATTTATGACGTATTTTGCTCTGATTCATAACACAATTACAGCAAAAAACAACTCGCTTATATTTAACAGTGCATCAATCGGTACACGATGGTCGTTAGTTGTTGTTTTATTAGCAATTAATATTATAAAAATAAATAACAATCAATATTTATATATATTCTAATGATATTTGGTTTACTTAAATTTAACCAAATATCATCAAATATTTGTTGATAAGCAAATTCCATTGTTACCATTGAAGCATATCTAAATGTACCAGGGAGACAGAAAACGAAGGAAGTCGGCAAGGGCTTCGTTATCACAAAGTCAAAGACATTGTAAGTGTGATAAAATTCCTTACATATTTTAATTTCAAATTTGTTATCCTATCCGTTTTTAATCTCCTAGTCTTATTGGAATACTAATAATTCTTTCATAAAAGAAACTAGTTCGTTATCCCGCATCCCCTATGTATTCTATATTACCAGAAACCCTAATTTTATAGAATTTTATTCTAAACACCTATAAGTAAAGAATACGAACACAAACAATGAATTTTAACATTCGCAATAATTGATTATAAACTAGGTTAGTAAAACAAAACAATTAGCGCATAAGTTAGTCCTCCGCTAATTCCTGAAATATACCTAATTAACGACTTATCACTTTTAAGAAGAATAAAACGTCGAATAAACGAATTAATATTTTTCAATAATGCATTAGCATTATTAATGTGAGTTATGAATTTATTCAAATTAGAAATATATATGATAAATAATTATTGTATTTATAATATATTTTTACCTAATACAGTAACCGATCATGTATTTTTTTGTTTTTTATCGTAAATTTAAGATTGTTTTATTATTTTCCTACACTTCGTTTTGCGCGGTTTCCAGTATTTCTAGACTATTAATTATTGCCAAACAATTTCTCACCCGTTCTTGCAATAAAATTAGCAAATATAATAATAGGCATATCAAAAAATATGTTTTTCGTTTTGAAACAATAAAAACATTAGAAACGATTTAAATTATAACGTGACATACGCACATAAAACAATAATTATTTTCAAATGAAAATTTGCATGTCATGCTGTAATTGTTTTTGTACAATTACCAGTGTCTATAATTTATAATCTCTGAAACATATTAATACTAGGTCGATAAAATATATATACTGAATAAACAATATATGTATATTTACGACCTATTTTTACGATCCTTTTTGGAACCATTAAAAAAATTACAAGAAATTTAACCGCCCAATTTCACATCTTAAAATTCACAGTTTTAAGTAGAATTTGAGAGTTTATTACTGATATTTATAAATGAATTAAATATAAAATATTAACAATAAAGGTTCACTTAAACAATGTTTACATAAATAACTTGTCAAAACCTAACTTGATAAACCCAGAATCAATAATTTGCACTATTAGGTATATTAGAGTGAATCAGAAATTGACTCATACAACCTCAAGCGCTACTGCGTTACTTTATTAAACAGACATTGTAATCATAACAATTTTAATCTTATTTTAATATTACTAAAGTTTAAAATTAAATGTTGATCCCAACAATGGGTTTGCACATATTCATAAAACCCGAGTGGACAGAATCCAAGTCAAGTAAGAGGGGTTCGAAAATCAAAGAAGTATTTGAATGCCCCTGCAATTACAATAGAATCTGCAACGGTTTTTAACATCTGCTGGAAGCGTGTGATGTTTCAGCTTTGCGGGTTGTATTAGAATTTGTCTTTTAAATGTATACTTTTACAAAGTCATCCTCAATATTGTTTGAAAATATCTATAAACATTTATAGCCATATTAAGCTTATTTAAATTTATATAAATGTAGAATAAATAATAAACTGATACGGGCAAGGATTCGAACCCGCGATTACTGGGAAGACTACGAAACGGTTTCCCAGTAATCTTGGGTTCGAATCCTTGCCCGTATCGGTTTATTTTTCATTCTATATTTATATAAAAATCCTCAATATTGTAAAAAGGGATACAAGATATTATTTATTTTATATCCCTCAATGTATGTTAGTGACACATTTTAAAATGGAGATACCAAATCATACAAGTAAGACAGTCACGCATCACGCGTTGTGCCCTCTCGAACTCTAAGCAACTATAATGGACCAAGAAATTACGTCATTTGAAACGATCATTACACCCAACGCCTTCAATTTTCCCACGAGTCATTTACCTTTTTGTTTTTGTTCTAGGATGTCGAATTTTCAACGAACAAGAAGCAAGGTCTGGTGGGGTGACGCACCGCCAAATGTTGGCAGTCCAGTGGCGCAAGCCGAGTGGAACCAAAACAATCGAAGAGAGGACCAAGAGTGGGAGCCCCAGCTTCCTCATTGGATTAATCAACCCGAACAAAGAAACAATAGTGCAGACAATTTGGCACAAGCAAATAATGTTCCCAATCAGTGGCCCCTTCGTCACGGCAGTCCCGGCAGTCACAAGAGCCAAGATTCTGGGTTTTCAGATTCAGATACTTCTCCTCCTACATCGCAATATTATTCTTCACCGGATAATGTTGATAAAAATAAATCAACAAATAGTAGCGATTCAAATAACAATGAAAATATAACAATTAAACAAGCCACTGATTTTCAAAACTCACTTCATAATAGTAAAGATGAGGTTGATAGTTCAAGATCTTCAAACAAAGTCAGCGGTGATGCACCAACGCCGAAACCTCGGCTTAGAAGCAGTAGTGTTATTCAAACTCCTTACGACTTACAAAAGTACTGCGAAGTTCACCAGGATGAAGAACATATGGATTTATTAAAGGATAAAGAAGTTGAAGAAATACGTGAAATAGAACCTAAATACCCCGCCACTAGAAATTTAAGTAATAACAACATAAGTAAAGACAGAATCCATAATAATTTAGAAAATGGATTAAATAGTAAATTTGCAATAAATGTCAATAATAGTTTGGTTAAAAACACGTCTCAAAGTATTAAAAGCAATAAAGAAAATAATCCAAATACAAGTGCAATAGAACTCGATACCAAAGACCAACATTTAAATAATATTATAAGTCCCTCTAGAAAATATCCAGCTAAGAAATTTGTATCTGGAACTGATAGCGATTGCAACAAAACAATAAAAATTGCTACAGTAAAAGATCTAGATACCAGTAAAAATAAATCTGATGATAGTCTTGAATATATACGATTATCGCACAATAATGAAATTGCTGTAAATAATCAGCCAAGAGTACGTACACCAATAACGAGTGTATCCTATGTTCCCACGGAACGAACTAAAAAGGCCGAATACAGGCGTAGCATGTCCAACGAAGACAATATTCCTATATCCACCACACCTAAATTCCAAAGGAACAGACTTAACCAGTCACTTAATTTTGAAGGACAGAAGTTAGATCGCCAAATATTAGACATTCAAGAAGGTTATCATTCTTTAGGATATATAGACGAAGAAGATTTACCCAATGAGACAACTGTGTATCCAAAAGAGCAATTCCATAAGCCTACTAAAGCTTTATTAGGAAAAAATATTATGGACAGTCTTCATTTAAAACCGACAAAAAAAATAGGACCCAAAGCCAAACACCGAACAGGTGGAAAAGATAAACCTAAAGAGCCATTCAGATTATTTTCAAACAAAAAAGAAAAGCCAGGAGTTGTAGATAAGACCGCCGGAGGTGTACTAAGCGGTAGTCGAGTACCATCTCTTGGATTACCAAGAACTTGCGATCAAAATTCTTGGGTTGTAGTTGGACATCCCCAAAAAGAAATGCTGATTCCTCATTACAATGAAAGACTCGTAGCGACAGATAGCGACATAAATCTTAAAAGTAAAGATGTTCAGAATGAAAACAGACTGACTCCACCTTTAGAATTTCAAGATAAACAAAAAATACCTTACGATTCAAATTCAAACACTGATAAGGTTTTAACACATGATTCTAAACGAGAGAAATTAAAAGATGATTATATAAACTTTATGGATGTACAGTTAGACCTAGGTTGCACTTCAACACCTAAAATGCTTGCGCCTCATGAGTTCATGAATGGTGTACTAAGCAGCAATAAAAAACCTCGAAGAGGGAATTTATTACAAAATTTTAACAGTGGGTGAGTTGTGATTTTCGTTTTTGTACCTTTGTCGTTCTAAATTAACGATTATAATGGTATGTATTTTCACAGGTTAGTCTTGAACAATCGCGACGAGATTTTATACAGGGAAAGAAGTATAGATCACACGACATTAGAGCGATTGTGCGATAGGAAATCCGAACCTGTACAATATTGGCTATGCGATTTGGTTGGTTCGTGTGAGAACGAATGTATGACAACTCTGCAGAGTAAGCCTTTAGGAGCGGAGATGAAGGCAATGGTTTCCGCCAGTTCAGCAACTATAACCGGTAACATCAAGAAGGTCCAAACTCACGGACAGATTATTGTACACCAGCACAGTGACGTTATAAGGTAAGAGATAAATACAATCAATAATTTCGGATATAATAAACTTTCTCAAAATACCTTGTGATAATTTTCTTTTCTTCCAGACAAATTGAAACAAATACCACCAGTGAAGAGCAAATATGTCTATTAGTAGCGAATATAAACGAGTTTGTACTAGCCCACAGTATCACACTAAACACGAAACCTCCCGGAGAAACTCCAGAGAGGTGGGATAAAATCAAAATGTCCTTACAATTGTACTTACAAAAGTTAATAGACATTGGAGAAGACGTTAAAGTTGAGTTGAACGAGAGCAAACCGGAATGGAGTTTAGTACAGAAACATTTGGATACGCTGATTGAAATATTTTTAGAAACCACTAAAGCGGTTCTCGTCCAACAAATGAAGGTACATTTTATTTAGTAACATTTATTTTATAAGTGTACTTCATATTTTCTCCAAAGTAAAAGTCTTTCACTGCCCTTCTGTTATAAAAACCAGCCGATTCGTTGCGAGTCCAAAAAGTATTTACGAAACAAACTATGCACTTTCAAATTTATTATACAAATTAGAATCATATCTTTCAAATTTAATAATCTTAAATGTGTGTTTTTTTATCAGGAACTTAAAAAAGTAATAGTTTTAATCTTCTGTACCTAGAATTAAACCTAATAAATATCTTGTATTAATTAGAGTCTGTACATAGATTTATTAGCATAAACAAGCAAAGTAATAAATAGCGGACGACATAATCATTAATTTTGTTTACAATTTACTGCAATCACTACTATTTCATGCTTATAGAATTCTGAGAGGATCATGTTTATGTATGAGGCATGAATTATTTAGTTAATTCCTGTTGAACTTCGCTAGCGTAGTGAATACAGGAAAATTTATTTAAATAAGTAAATACCAAAATTATTCAGACTATTATACCCTTGACTTATATATTCCTAAATGTTAAATCTAATGTTTGTTTGTTTGTTCTTTAATTACAACGAAACTTTAGCTTTGATATTCTATACAAGTGCAATTCAAGGGTAGTTAAGCGTTCTATTATTACGGTACTAATAATATAATATACAATTAACAATGAATAATTGCCGGACAACACGTTGTAAGATTATATTTTGTCTAATTCCTTTATTTATAAAAATCACTCTTTTTCCAGACGCTAGTTTCAATAATAGAAGAACCGCCATCTGACATGATATTAAAAAGCACTTTAACATCCATCGGTCATTTGGCGATGCTAACAGAAAACACAGAGAGTGCTCTACATTCAAAATGTGCTGAGATCATGAAAAGTATAACAGAACTGCCATTTGTGGACTGCGGGGTCCCAAGGGCGCTGCTAACAGCGATTATTGAGACAAAGAAGAGTTCTATAAAAGCGCTTTCTCTAAGAGCGCTTGCAACAGTTTGCGTCACAGGCGACGCTGTCAAACAGTTTGAAGAGGTACGTCATTATTGTCTAATGAAATTGAAGTTCAGGCCAATGCCGATCTTTTAAGTCCCGCGCGACTAATTAATTATAATCTAGTCGACGATATGTTAGTTATTTAATAATTGCTTTAACAGTTTGACCTCTGCCTGTTAAAGGTGAACCTGTGGATAAGTTAAAACGAATAAATACCAATAATTATTATATCACAATCACATAACTAATTAATATTAAATCAATTATTCAAAAATAAAACCTTTTCTTAACATTTCTATATTGATATATTATAGCATTGTTTGGTAGATTTAGTAACAATAGTAAATATTAAAAACAGAATTAAATAACATTATGTTTAGCATGGCTTGAAATTAGATAGCTCGATAGCTGGAAATATTTTTAATTTTATTATTTAATGATATATGAGTCTTACAACCTATAAAAACTGGTATAGTTTAGAAGAAAATTGTCGTTAAAATACCTTAAAACTAGCACCGTGGTAGGTTTAGGAACCACCTACCATTTCAATGTTTGGAAAATTTGTCTAGCTGTGAGACATACAGGGTCCTACAATATAATTTAAAATGATTACAGGGTGGCGGTATAGAGATCCTCTCAGACATACTGTCGGATAGTACTAACCCAGAACCTCAAATGCGGGAAGCCATCACAGTACTCACACAGATCACCGCACCCTGGCTCAGGGGACACTACGATATCACACAGCTACATGTCTACCTCGACACTATTATACAACATATTACTGGTGAGTTGTAATTATATATATTTTCAATAATCATCAATGTTATTACTAAATTACTGATCTGTGAAGTTTTCAATTTGACAATAGACATTTATAATATTTAATTCTTTTTAATGTTACTTCAACTTACTGATGTTTAATTTTAACTTTAAACGTTTTTAAGTAACTCAAATATTATTGTTTTCACATCCGATAAAGTCAATTTCCATTGTATTGTTAAATTACGATAGTAGTGTTAATAAATACGTTATACGCGGTATACGTAATGCATTACATTCTATCTGATTTACTGAATACATATTAAAATTTTGTTTGTTAGTACAGTGACATCTAGCGGTAAATAGCTATTTAAAACAAAATAGACATTTTTGCGGCAATTTTTAATGGTGGTTACCTTTAAATAAAGAGAAAAGTTTTAATAATTTACATTTAGTGGATTTAAAATATATTAGATATTATTAAACTTTTATTCTCTGTTAATGTTTTTGACAATGGTATCGGCGGGAAATACAAAAAAAAACTGTGAAAAAGGCATTTTATGTTTTTTTATTTAAATATTTAAGTTAGGACTTAAAATTTATTAAAAAACAAAGGTCAGATCATTGATTTATCTCCATATGCTTAGCATAATTAGAAAGGGAAATTTTTATTCATCAGAGGAATATTTAAATCTATAAGATTAGTACTTTATTTAAGAAAATAATATTTCCGTAGGTATTTTTTCCCGAACCGAATGCTGCCAGCTTTTACTTCTCTGTACGGCTTGCATCGTCAATCTCGTTAGAGAACTAGAAATCGAAAAGAAGGAAAATACGGGCACCGACATTATAGAGGTGTTAAACAAACATCATACAGTTGAGAAGCTTTTGGATGCTGTCAAACGACGCGGATCTAATATATCTGTATTCCTACAGGTAAGTCATTAAAAATAATATATAATTTGATATAACCTATCCAAAAATTATTCTTTATAACCATAGTCCTTTATCTTGCTTCCATATTTTGGTTATGATAGATATTCCAATAGTAAAAATACATATATACATACCTTACAAAACCGAAAATAAATTTATTAACTATAATATTAGAACTGAAACTGTAAGCTAATCTGTCCCTATATGCAGTTAAAAAAACCACACGAGTATTACCACCATCATCTTTGTCTACATTTTGGAGAATATAAACTAATAAACAACAATAATCATTTATACTAGGAGCAAACAGCGTCGCTTTTGGCTTCATTGTCACGTGTATCCCGCTGCGTGCTGCCGTTGTCTCGCTTGCCGGCCGCCAGCGTAGCGCTTGTGTGCTTCGCGCGCAGCGGCCCTCTCGCACCGCGAGCTGCAGAACTACGCGCACAACACCGACTACACTGTCATGCAGCAGAGGCTATATCTAGGTATGTCATAATATATCTAAAATTAATGTACTAATAATTGAGGCGTATTTTTTGTGCAAAAAACATGAGAATACGCTTGTGTAGTAAATTATAAGATTGGCTAAGAAAGTTACTACTTAAAATACTAATATCTATCAGATCTACTACCACTTTTAAGTTATAATCGGCATGCGTGATATTTATTCACCAAATATTACTGTTGAAAATAGGATTTGCATCATTAACATGCTTTTATAATATACATAGGTAATATATGTAGAAGTAAAATTAATATACATATATCATTTATTATTTGAATTTTATAAATTACATCTACTTACATACATACAAACATAAGACAAGCATAATAATAAGTTTATAAATATTCAATCCATAATTGAGTTAAAAGTAAAAAACAAATATTTTTTATTTTCATTCAGACTGGCAGTAATCCCAGATGTGGCTCACCAAATCGTCCAACTAGAAGGCATTCCTCATCTTATCCGGCTGGTTAGGATGCAGCGAACGCGCCCCCACATAGAGGTCAATCCAGACCAGACTCTCATACACACCCTCAAGGCACTTAGAACATTATACAAACATCACCCAGAAGCTTTCACCGACACCAAGGATGTTACTGAAATGATCAAACCGCATTTGATGGAATCACTCATGCTATTTTCTGCTAAACAAGAAAGCTATGTTTGAATTATTCTTGTTATTATACACATTTTATTCTTGATGCAACTTAACCTATGAAACTATGTACTTTTTGAGGGTAGTAGGACTTTGTCAAGTTGTTTGACAATAATTTTGAAAATAAAGTTTTAGTCCTATTCGAACTATTATAAAATAGATCTTCTTTAATAGGAAGGTGTAATTTTCTCAATAAATAAAGTGAGCAATTCCAAAGATTATTTATTTGCTCAAAAGGTTTATTATATAAGTACTAAAAGTTTTAATAATAATATATAATGATTTAAATGTTTTAAAAGAAACCAGTTTATTCATTTGTACATTTTATAAAAAAAAAAATGTCATTATTTTGAAGACAATATCTCAACCATTATTTGATTGAGTTACATTCTATAATACTTAGTGTAAGAACTAATACTTGTAAATAATAAGTGTACTAATTTTATTTTTCCGAGGCCATACTTATATGCTATGCTAGTCTCAGCTACATATTTATAAAATCATTTAGAGGTTTCATTGACTGCAAATGTAATTATATTATTGTAGCTTTAAGCATCTTATTTGCTTATTTATTTTTAGTTTTGAAACCACCTTAATATACACCATGTACTTGTTTATTTAAGAATATTATGTAAACATTTTCACCTCATTGTTATATGTTTGTGAAATAAAGTATATTACTCATTATTGTAACAATATTGTTTTAATTAATTTATCTTAATAATAGTACATGAAAAAATGAACAATAAAAACATAATAAAAATCACAATGCATTATGTAAAATGTGTCATTATAAAAAAATATATTTTATATAAAGATTATTAATACTGAAAACATCAACTATATGACTGTTTAATATTTTTTGAATGTACAATATCTACAGTTGTCTGGTGGCATTGTCTTAAATCCATATCATATACGCCAAGACAAGATTTGTTTTCAGTTGGTTTAAAAAAATCTAAACCTCTTCCTATCTTGATTATCCAACCGGAACTTAACCTGGAAATATCATAAAAATATTCTTTACTTCCATATTTCGGTATAAAGTCCTAAATATAGTTTATATTTAAGAGTTTATATCTAAAAATATACTGCTTACTGTTTGTCATCATAAAGAAATAAAAAATAACTATTCCCAAAAAAAAATCCCAAGAAATATGCATAAGAATATGAGTAATTAGTTAAAAAAATAACAAAATAATTAATATTATGAGTTAAAACCCCATATCATGTACATAGAAATCAAGTTCAAACATTTTCTTAAATTCTGAAGTGACACCTCAACATGTAAAGATGATTTAGTAGACAATAGATGTACTTACAGTATTTGCCTATCATGTAGAGTATCAGAGTAGTTTACAATAAGTTGTACTTGGTACTTGATGAGATCGTTTTGTAGATTGGAGAGCCACTCCTTTTGTACTTTTACAGTTTTATCATCTCTAGATGTTCTTAACTCTATATGCTTCAGGTTACAACAACTTCTCACTAGTAATTCACAAAGACGGAGGAAGTTAGAACACTAAAAAACATAGATGTGATTTATATTTTTAAACTTCTATATGGGTTTTCAAAGGTTTAATTGCAAAAAGTATTTGGATAACATTCAAATGCATGAGCTGATTAGAAAAGGTACAATGAGGTATGCTAATAAATTATACATATTTTGTTGTAAAGATTATTTTTTTCTTATAATTTGATGTTTTCACATCAATTTTTCTATCTCTATCTATCTCATTTTAACTTTAGAATGCTTAGTTAGATTTTATTTCAATTGTTTTTTCATAAGATATTTTGTCTGTAATTTATGTCATATTTTCTTATCAGATAAATACCTGATGAAAACTTCTGATATATGGGTCCTCAACTATAACAAATTCTACTTCTTCATCCAAAAACCTTCCAAATAAGGTTTTATAACTGTGGCCTGTCGAGTTATTCTCTATGTTGACTTGCTCGTGGAACTGGCCAGTCTCTTTGTGTTTTAAAACCAACTTTTTTATTGCTTCAGCTCTGTTCATGTATTCCTCTACTTTCTTTCTTAGGTAGTTTTTTGTTGAATCATCAATCTCTCCTTGATAAATAATGTAGTAATTAGATATTTGATATAATAATAACCCTAGATAACAAGATTATTTCTATTGTACTTGACATTAGTAAGTATTGACATTATTCGTTTTTAAGACTGTACAATATATATATATTTTAAACGTTGAGTTGTAATTAATATACAATACCCGACGATAAAACCTCAGACAGACAGACAGACCTCATACTGACAATACAAAAATCTAATTCAATTCCCACCTTTCATCTTATCAACAAGTATTTGTAAGCCCTCCTGATAACACACAAGGGCTTCTGTAAAACGTTTCTGGGTATCCAATTCGACACCTCTTTTGAGAATGTTGACTGCAGCACTTTCTATATTCATGTTTACTTTTTTTATGCACTTCAGGTATTTGCTATTTATTTCAAAGATATAATAAAACTATTGTTCTGAACCAATAACTGCGAAATGAATACGTAATCAAGATTTTTTTACTAATTACAACGGATTATTATATTTTGTAATTAAGATTACAGACTACATTGCTACTTTAAAATAGTTTATAAACAAAATTCCAAAAAAGATATGAAACGTCAACATTGTGATAAAAAGTAACTTCAAAGATTATACTTTAACTTCGAATTTTGACACACGAAGACTAGTGAGACTACAAAATTTAGTACACAAAGTCAAGAACTTGTATACATATTATTAAGAAAATCCCCGACTATAACTTAAAAATGTTGGATAACAATAAAAATAATAAATCAATGTTAAAAACCAGAGTCGAATTGAAAAAGTAGCAACCATAAAGCAATATTTATTAAAATATCCTTTAGCCATCATAAATGCAATAGTAAACCATATATTTATGATGTAAAATTTGCAATTGTAAAAAAACCTAGCAGAAATTACATTTAAATTTCTTAACTGGTTTCTTTTTTTTTTTAATATTATAAATTTCCAACATAAGGAGATAAAAGCGCCATAAACTTTTTTTAACGGCCACTATTATATATTGTTTGTTTTATTTTTAGTTGTTGTTGAGTTTGTTTTTTTCTATCCTACAATATAATATACATCGGTGCTAGCTAATAATAGAAATAAAATAAGATAAACTAGTCTCGAAAAAAATACTTTTGACGGCTAGCAACAGTCAATATTTTGGTTCAATTAATGGTTTTGGACAATAAATAGTTAAAATACGCTTACGCTTAGTGCTCAATTTGTTTATTGTATATTAGAAAAAACAACTTGTAAAATTATAATTAATTAACTTCTTTATAGCACATTTATTATTCTGAGTAAATTATAGTTTTAACCAAAAATTTATCCCAATTTTTTTTATAAACAATACTATTATTAAGCTATTTATTGAATTGCCTATATTTTTTTTCTGATACTAATATCTTAGAATCATAAGAATATCATATATTACTATGATAAAAATATTTTTTTAATTATTTAATAAAAGGTACGTTTTATATTCTAGTTGGATACGCAACTTACTTTACAAAATAGAGTCACAGAGTCAGAGTACGATATAACTTACGATAATAATTGATTACAAAAAACGTATGTTTATAACTGTCAGCTGTCACATTGTAATGTCAAATATGTAAACAAATGTGAAATGAACACCGGACAGTACGATATAGGAAGAAACTTTAGGAGCCATGTGTGGGAAATTATGATATCGAAGCGATAGTATTTTTTTACACGTGGTAGCTAATTTATAAAACCAAACATCTTATTTCAATTATTAACTTTGGTTAAGAGTTTTATTTCATAATTACACTATGTCACGTCAACTTGGTCGAGTAGTATCCCAAATCTTACAAAGATATTTTGGAGATATAGTTCAGAAAGTTGGCAATGATCTATTTAAATACGGTTCAAAACCAATTGGTTTGATAGTTAAGACAACAGGTCTTACTAGGACGCAGGTAACCTAATATGTACTTTATTTGATTATATGAATCAATTGTAACTTGAATAGAGGCATACATTTATGTCTACATTTTTTTTACGTTTATTAGAAATACGTATACGGATGTTATAATGTTTCCAGGTCATTGAGAGTTTACGTACTCTCCTTAAATTCGACCTAGCTATATTTGAAGCCAGAGATGCTATTGCTGATTACAAATTAAATCCTGATAACATTCTGCTACTCATCAGATATCCAAGGTATTATTAATTTAATAAACACTAACATTCATCTGCACAAGACCTTAAATATTTAGTATAATATTCATCAGTATCAACAACCTTTTCTATTTAATTCTACTACTACTACTACTACTACTACTATTCTACTGTAAGTCTAGTTTAATGTCAACAAAAACTTTAACATGAATAATCACACAATAAATATACTTTTCAGGTATCTGTTACAAATTAAGAGTAAATATGGCAGCGAAGCAGAGATGCTTATTGAGGAGCTGCTGCAACAGGCATCTTGCACTGCTACTGTGTTGATGGTCACCGTGATGAGCAAGTATAAGGATGACAAGGTAATAAGCTATATTTTTTTAGAAGAAAATTTTGTAAATATATTTCTTTTTAATTTTTTTATTTCACCAAAACTGTTTCAACATAAAAAATGACAGGAAAAGAACCTCAACCTTGTGAAACTGAAAGATACATTTATCAGCCTTGCAACAGCTGGGTACATCCAGCAAGCTCCAGTGGCTGAGAGTAAAGCTGAATCCATCAGTGAGATTCCAGTGCTAGTACCAGTGGCCACTATTGTTCCAGATCTAGATGTTAGGGACTTAATGAATGCAATGAATAGTAACCTCGCAGATGTTAATGATAGTAAGTTGGTTGTTTTAAAATAACTTGTAAATAACTCTATAAAATATAACTAACTTTTATATATTTATGTATATGACATGAAAATTGTTGTCTAAATGTTACAGATATTTACTGGAAGGTTAATTATGATAGATTTCATTTGGATTTTCGAGATGAAGTAATGATAAAGGCTATAAATCGTAGAATTGATGAGAATGGTAAGAGTATTTTTTTTTTTTTTTATTAATTAATAAGTTTTATATTTAATATACTATTTTATTGTTCATTAGAAAACATATTGAATGATTAAACATTTTTTAGCAGGTGAATTACTCCGGCTAATGCTTGAACAGATGTATCTATCATCATCAGCATGGGCTACAGAGTCCTCTCCAGTTCCTCTCACAGACTTGAAAGATGGAGCGCAAAGACTAGGCGACAATATGAAGCAACATCTTGAGCAGTATCTCAGAGTTATCGGTACCTAAATGAAGTGGTTAAAATTTCTTGCTCTTTTAATGTAATTTTATTATTCATTACATATATTTATATTACCAGCAGTTCTCGTGAGAAAGATTCAACCATAGTTATGCTTCCATTTATGTTAAAGTTATTTCAACATCTTTATTGTATGGCTTATTATGAAATAAACCCTGTTCTACATTTCTAAACTTAGTAGTTTTGGTTGTTAGTAATCAGGACAAATGTTTTTTTAAGTATATTTGTTTCATATTTCAGAGGAGAGTGGGTCAGGTTTTATTCGTCGGACGGGGGATGCTGGAGGCGGTCAGTACAGTGTGAAGACACAGCACGCGGCCACGCAGCTGCTGGAAGCGCTGTGCGATCACACTGTCACTGAACGACTGGGCGGAAAAGCAGCTAGAATATTTAGGTACTTCATATAATATTGTATTATATTCCAGTGAACTATAAATGTCATAGTCCATACAGACAATAAAATATTTGGGTCATTATTGTGTGAGTGGACTATCAGCCAAAAATTCATAATTGATTTACTGTCTTTAATTGAATGTCTCCCTAGAAACTCAATCCATTATTTTGGCTACTGATAGTTCAAAAAAACAAATAGATATTTCGTTTTTTAGTATCAAACATTGGTTTAGAATCATTTATTAAATCGTCAGTATAGTGATCTAGTTGTAAACACTCAGTAAAATAAAAGTTTTCATAATTAAAATATTTTCTAATATTTGGGTATCCAACCTGGAGCTAGTGAATTTAAGAAGAGACAGTAGCACCACTACACCAGACGGCCTCTTTGATAATTACTATGTTTTAGGTTAATCCGATCAAAAAAGTACATTGAAGAAGACGACATACAGAAATACGCAATGTTACCAAACAAAGAATGCAAAGAATTAACATATAAGCTATTGGAAGAACATTTTATAAGCGTTCAGGTATTTATTAAATTGAAAGTATGAAGTGAACCGTTTTATAAGTAGAAATTGTATATATTATTTTTATTTTAGCCTATGAGAAAAGCAGCTTCCGCAGGTGGAATGGCAAAAGCAGTTTATTTATACAATGTCAAAATACATGATGTGAGTTTTACAACTTTGAATTCTATTAAGTAATAAAATATACATATTTGATTCATAAAAGAGACTAAATTAAGTGGCACATCCATTTTGCAAAATATTAATAATTACAGATGAATTCGATCTTTATATATTGTTAAGATGACACTCTAAAGCCAATCACTCAACGTAACGAAAAAACATTTTTTTTTTGCAATAATAATTATGATTTAACACGATATGTAAAATGTTAAATATAAAATGTAATATATCCATCCAGGTAGCGCACGTGGTTCGTGAGATGTGTTACCGCTCGCTGCACAACGTGTTGCGCGTGTCATGGCACGTGCGACAGTCGCACGCGCGTCTCCTCGACAAGCAGCGCCGCGTGCGCTCCATAGTGCACGGCATGCGCGTGCGCGGGGAGCCGCAACAGAACATCGATGACGTCAGCATAATCATATTTATTATAGCCGGATTACAGAGAGGGGGCAATAGATAAAATTTTGATGAATATATGTTTAATTGTCGTATAAATAAAACTTAATTTAAATTTTAAATGTCAGCTATTTAATTATTAAAACTTGACACTTACTCTTTGCTTTTAGTATTTTTTCTATATTTAATAAAATCCATTCCTCCAGATGGAGGAATAAAGTAAGAAATAAAACAAATCCTGTTTCCCCGCATGGTCTTTAGCCTGTAATTTTTGGTAACTCGGGAGTCAGTTTTATTTAATATGATAAGATTTGGGTGTTTTAGCTTTGTTATATAATTTAATAGCTACTTATCGTTATGCACGGTGATGCATTATTCTGGTTATTATAATTCACATTAAGGACATGTCTAAAACTGATCAAACAGGTGGAACAGGAAACTATATATTTTCAAATTAAAAGTACTTATTTGCAATCAAGAAAAAAGTTAATAATGACACATTTCTGTATCACAATAAAGTAAAGATGTATTATTGTTCACCCTGCTTCAGATTTTAATATCTAGACCATAATTAAAAACTCTCAATACATCCCCAGGTGTTGGATACATTGACTCCGCCCGAGGTCGCTCAAACAGCAGCCGCAGAGCGTCGTCTGAACTCACTGGCTGCAGCTGAGATAGAACTAGACCGAACACTCTTCCTTCTCACTTGTTACTTTGCTTACTCGCGATAACACTAGTTATTATTTTTTATATTATAATGCTCTAAGCGAATATGTTATATTGGTATTTTTTACCTTTACTTTCCTGTTATAGAATTTTATCCTCATTTGATTATAATTTTCGGATCTAGTGCTATTTGGTCTAAACGACATTTTTGTCAAATTAAATGATAAACATATTTGGAATCAGCGTCTTTTTCTGATTTCCAATATGTAAATAACTCCATTTCGAAAATAAAATCACCTAGACCAAATAACTTATGAACTGTCGTCATAAATAACTTCATAATTTTATTTTTAAGAGATTTTTGTAAAACAGTGATACACCATCAAATACTTAATATAATTAATATTATAAGTGTTAAATAAAAGACGTGATACATTCTTAAAATTTTATTTGACCCCATCGAAACTCAATCTTTCATACAACCTATAATGTCCGATTACAAAACCCGCTATCTACAAAGAAATCGGATCGACACAAGCAACTACCCTGGAATCAAAGTCGCGTCAATTTTGTAACCAACCAGTGTCAAATAATCAACAATGTTATAATCATTAATTTATATTAACAAGTATATAATTATATACGAAGTAAACCTGTTATACAGTGACACCTATTATTTGGAATTTATTACATATCTACCGTTGTATGTGTAGTTAAAAACATTTAAGAACAAAAATTTTGAATTATGGATGACATAAAAATATTATATGGAATTAAATAATAATTATAATAACACAATATATTATTATAATGAGTATATGAGTTAAAAATTCAAGCCACATACAACGGTTAAAATATATTGAAGCTAATTGATAATTCTAGATTTGACTAAATAAAAAGATATTGTTATTTACATTCGTCGACGGCGTCTGCCTTACTACCGTCTTTGGGAATATGATGATATATTAACAAAAAAAAAAACTAAAAACTCTATTTTAGCCCTCTAAATAAATGTTTACATACACCAATAGTCCTAATAACCAAAATGGACTATTAAATTTAATATAATTTCTGAGCAATTCTCTTACAGTTTTAAAAATCCCAAAAACGGTAGTCATATACCTAAATATTAGCGTGTAGAAACACTTATGTCTTTAACCCGATAAAGTTAAGAGCTAGACTATAGAAATATTTAAAATACGGTGAAGACATCAAACTATATGTCCTAAGTTATCACCTTAACGCGATCAATCTACTTTTACACTCCACTATACATTATTTGAATGTTAAACACACTTGAAGCGACAACTATATACAAAGGATGAAAGCGAAAATAAAAATAAAACATGCGTGTGACGTTGTAAATTTATTTTAATTATAACTAGGTATTTTACACAACTTAACAAAATACATACATACACAAACTAAACAGTAACCAAAATAAAACTAAAAAATAAAGTAACATTCATACGGTGTCCGTAGTGTTGCCACACTTAGCCTCTGCAATGTCAGAACGAACGTTGGCAAGTATTTTCAGTCCACATCATAAATGTGGCATCACTACGGTTATAATCGACCGAAAGTCTACCACTTAATACTGCTCAGAGAATTTCACTCCGCCGATGGTCTGTCGTAATGTGTAAATAATTTTATTTGTACTATATCACAAAAAATATCGCATCTTATAAAACGACAGGATGGATTTCCGAAGTTTAAATAACATTAATGATTTTAATGAGGAAATTTCCTATAGCAAGGAAGAAAGCGGCTGAGCCGCTTTTGTTGAAACTTAAGCCAATAAAAAATAATTTTAAATTTCAGCTAAATACGAAAGGCCGATAAAAATAAAAACAGATATACATTGTAAAATAAAAATATAAGAAGCTCTGTTATCATTTATTTACAATATGTTATATGGGATTCGGAGACGCTAGAGGCATTATGGATACAGTAAAGCTATTGAAAATGTTACAAAAATAACATTGCCAGCACACAAATTAAGTCAAGAGCGGCCATTTTGTATCTGTGAATATTTCTAAAATACGTCTAATTTATGAAAGAAAAAAAAAGTCGCCGTGTTTAGTTCTTACAATATCGTTAGCCGCAAAATTTCGTAAAAGCTAAATTCTAGCGTAAGTAGCAATTTTTTTCAATATAACCGTTTATTGCGAGAACTTACCACAAAGTAAATAGATAGCCCGTTAACGTTCCCTTATTATAATATATACATAGCAAACGATATTAATATACACCCCATACAGTACTACATAATTTGTCATTTTAAAATTTCCATAAATATCTTCCGTAGTAACGTTAATATAAATTCATGTGATGGCCTAAATAATACTAATTTGTCAGCGGGTTCCACAAGCCAATACAACCGATACACGAACCATACATACAAACAATTTTGATGAATCCTTAACTCTTATATCTAGTAATTTAAACATATGTCGGCAGCATCTATAATGAGCTATAAATTACGCGGTGAGATATACATTCGCTTAGTAAAGCCATTTTTGAATTCATTTTCACTGTGTCGAAAATCTAAACGAATATCTTGAAATATTTTTAAGAGCTCCTTCGGTGTGCGTTTTGCGTATTCGTGTTATAACAGTAGAGAAAGAATGGTGCCAGCGATTTTATAAAATAAAAGTGTCAAAGACCAAAAAAACTGGGCTTACATGATGCGACACTACTTGACCTTGCATTGTTAATACTTCCAGATAATTAACCATGTTCCATTCCATGTATTTAATCTATAAATCTAACATATATTACTTCCTTGTTATAACACTTTATAAATTTATCCTCCAAGTCACAAACAGCATCAAAGCCCAATCCTACCAACATAAGAAGCGAGTCTTAAAAACATCCCAAGTGTAACACTAAGTTAGGAATGGAATCCTGTCTCTAATCACTGTGAACACATAGATCACCCGTCCCGCTCGCACCCGCCGCCCGTTCTATACCCGTCCTTCTCGCACATTACAATATACAGCACGACGCCGAACAACAACTGCTGGAGCCGCCTTTACTTTTTTGTCGTTGATCTGGAATTGAAATTAGAAGTTAAAGATTAATCTTTATACAATACTACATATTAACACACAACTAAACTAAATATCCAATATACGTCAGAACAAGTGATACAAAGGAACTTACAATCTTGAAGGAAGGAAGAGGATATGGGAATAGAGAAATAGGTAATATTATCCCCATCGGACTTCTGCAAGTTAAAAATTAATAAAACAAAACATCATGTAATCGGAGACTATTTTTATACAAAAAAAACAAGTCGATACTTAATCGATAACTTATACAATGTTGCATAATCTTGATTCTTGACCCACATGTAGAAAAGATAAAGAATATTACAAAACTAATTCATTTAATGTACATCTACTCTTACAAAGGATGAGCATTGAGTTCTGTTCACGAAGCTGTCAAAGCTAATAACGTTAACAGCATTTGAGAGTAAATAAAAAAAACGAAGTCGTTTTATTCTCTATCACTCGCTTGTAACATTTCTAATTAAGTGACCAAGGGACTTACATACTGTTCAATTTTATTAAATTATTAAAATTCATGATATTAAAAACGACGGTTTATTTTGTAGCATGACATTAAAATATAAAAAAAGAAGAACTGCTTAAGAGAGAGAGGAGAGATATATGTTAAAGCAACTCACCATGCGAGTTGGGCTCGGGCAGGTGTTCCCTGGGGACGAGGTGCATGACGGTGGTGCGGCCCAGCTGCAGCCCCAGCGCTCCCAGGGTCACGCTGCTGTGCAGGAAGCGACCCTGGTAGATCAGACGAAGGATCTCCGCCCGGGAAACGCACTCCGTCGCCCAATCCGCTGGAATCGTGAGTAGATAAGATCAGTTGGGATTTTATGTTTTTTAAGTTAGAGAATAATATTTATAAAATCTAATTTGAAGTAATTATATTAAATAAAGAAAAGTAAATAAAGTATCAAGTAAAATGATCAAAATAAGTTAAAAAAGTAAAAACAGCAAGATATGATAACTGCCCCCAGAGAGATTTGAACTCTCGACCCCTAGTTTACAAGACTAGTGCTCTAACCCCTGAGCTATGGAGGCTGACGACGATGCGGTTGTAAATATCAATGACTTATAGTGAGTTGCGTATAACGCACGCACACAATTATATTTGCATTTATATACACACAACCACGCTAATCAAAACATGATACATCAGCAGACCTATAGATGGCGTTGTAAAAAAAAAATATTATTTTAGTAAATACATATTTTATATTAAAGTGAAAAGTTTTCGTTTAAAATAAATAATGGAATATTTAAAAAATATTTCTAAAACATTTAATCTCTTGCATACAAAAGCCTGCGTACAAACTGGTAGAAATAGGTTAGATGTAATTTAGGCGGTGGATAAGCGGCGGCTATCAGTAGATTTGTGGCTGTGGCTAAGCTAATCGCGAGTGCCCATCTGGCTAGGGGTAATTCACATTTGTTTAAAATACCACCTTTAAAGCCGCTTTAAGGTTTAAATACTGTTTCATTTGTTTAACAACATTTTACTTACACTACGTAAGACAATATTATAATTAGGGAATATCCTTTATATGGTAATTTATATTGTAGATTCATTATTAAGATATTTATAACCATCATTATTGTAGTTTTTAATTTACAGCTGTATCCTGGTAACATTAATAGAGACTAATCCTTGTTACCCGCCAGTAATCATGTAAACAATTTCCTTGCAAATTCTTTAGGTAATCCTCAAAAAAGTATTCCTATAATAATACAAAAAAAAATAATAAATAAAAAAAACCCACTTTTATGTACGAAAATAACGAAAAATCAAACTACACGTATAATTTTCACGTCTACGGTTTCTGTAATCATAATGTATGGCGGTGTAGACCAAGCGCTAACAACGCCTGCCTCAATTAACTGAGTTTAGCTTAATTATAATAATTTACAAGATATTAACTCCTCACACAATAAGCTAGAAGCAAGGAGCTCTTATTTAGAATTTAAAAATAGCTTCCCCTTTAAGAAATACGTCTTAATATTTTCTTCTTATTGTTAGATAAAACACTTAATAATGCATTTTTAAATTATTTTAGATTTTTTTAGACGTTTATTAGAAGATTGTAGATGCGTCATCAAAAATATAATTACAAAATCAATAATTTACATTAATAATTCTTAATTAATAATTAATTGATATACGATTCGAGTTTGAAACCAACCTTACAGGCTCCCAATAAACTAAATTCACATGTTACTGCAATTGTTACTCAAGAATGGGATTGTAATTGCAATGTTTATTAGCAAAAATTGGATTGATTCTCAATCACCAATTTCGGTCTTAAATTATACAGGGTTATTTGTAATTAGGTGCAAGAGTTACAGGCAGCCTCTTTACATCAATCCCAACAACATTTGTTCTTAAAATGAATAGTTTTTAAAATTTAAATTTTTCCATACAAAATTTATTTGTTGTCTCTGAACTGGCATTAACTCTGAGCGTCGGTATGACGCCCGAGCATTGACCTTTTAAGTACTTCTTACAAAATACAGAGTGATAAGTAAAAGAGAGAGCAAAAATTATTTTGTTCGGTTTTTTTATTGTTGTTTTTCAAGATTTGTAAAAAGTTGTAGAAAAAATGTTGTTGGGTTTGATGAAGAGAGGCTGCCTGCAAGAGGTGGTCAACTAATTAAAAATAACCCTGTATAATATGTTTTTATATCACTTGGTTCGTCTGTACAAGCTATATAGAATCAGACAATTATGTTATTAATGGGCTGCTGACCTGACTCACTATCAATTGTGTTAACTTTGAACGCTTAATTGTGCTATTTTTCGCACAAGTGGGCTCACGAACTAATGTTAGATTGAAATGGGCAATGGCCGTGAGAGTTGCTATTGACATTGAAAGAAGATGTTACCGCGGGTAGTAAAAATAATGAAAAAATAGTTCCTTTGATATACAAAATGTGACAAATCAAGTTTTATTTTAGATACTAATCTATCTCATACATATACGAGCATGAAGTAACACAGAAAGGTATTTAAAATTGTATAGAAAAACAAAACAAATGTTCTTGATTTCGAGGAAAGTTTGCTCTGAATATACAAAGATAAAATTAGCATAGCAAAAGACTCAAAGCCCCGGACTCTCACACGAAATTAGAAATCAAAGAGAACCTATGCTAACAAAAGATTTTGGGTCCTTTTTCTGATTGGGTACCGTTAGCTACGATACAATAATTAATAAATGTTTCACTATCCGGAAAAGAAAACCATTTCATCACCTTTATCTAGTATTTATTTAAAGTTTTCTTTGTTCTTTATCTAATCCCCAACATTGCGAGTCTGTCATCCCTATTTGCGTGAACTGTCAGCTCATTTTGCAATTCACCTTTATTTGCGGCGACAAACCGGCGGCCTTATTACTTCTTTGTCATCACTTTATTCTACTTTTGTCCCCTTGTTTAGAATAAAATATTCTACAAATTGAAATATAATACATATTGTATATTTATTATTATAATGGAACCAGAATAACACTCAGAAGCACTATAATCTTTGATATATTAAGCTCAAAGTAAATTCCTATCGTTACAGCACTTTTCTTATTCTTCCTCTGCCCGGTTTACATTCCTCTTCAGACTCTGTAATTGCTAACTTTCGGAGTGCATTCACAATCGTTTGCGCTCATTTCAATAAACGAAACGATCTCAATAAAACCATTACACGACCTCTTATTAAAAATAACCCAAGTTACAGGCAAAGTCTTGTTATTATAGTTATTTTTTATGTTACGCTTCGTTGGTATAAAAACAAGCGGTTTTATTGACAAACTTTGCCTTGGAAGTATTGAGAGGACACATTAACGAACAAACAATATATCACCACCATATATTTTGAATAAAGTAACTTTAGAACTATGAATTGTATATCCTATATACAAGACTTCCCTCTGGACAAGGTAGGTATAGGAAAAGGTGTATATAGATATCCGTCTACCCGCATTCAAATGACAGACTTCCTAAAGGACCATGATGTATCCCTCTCATTAGAAAGCAGGATGCTTTCAAGTATCCCCGAGTGGCTCGACGAAGTAGTTATGATCTAGGTTCTAGCTTGAAATCTTTTTTGTTGTATATGTTATCGTAAATATTTTACTACTTGTTGGATTTAATTTATTAGAGTGTATTTAAGCAAGGTGAGGTAACGTGTAAGGTAAACACGCAATTACTTAAACGTCTGAGCATCGTTGATAATATTTAAAGGAATTGTAAGGTAAACATTGGTTCGCAATCCTTGAATTCATTTTACGCATCGCTGCGCAATGCGGGAAATATTAATAATACGGAAGACATTATTGTTTCTGTATTTTTTTTTTTCAAACGACATAATTTTGATAAAAAATTATATTGAACATTCGTTCAAAAAATATATAGAAACAATATATTTTTCGAGGAAACAATAATTTTTGGGTTCGAATCCCTGCCCGTATTATTTTTATTTTTTTTAACCTTTTTTTTATTTAAATAATTAAATTAGCTAAGCCATATTACTATACATGTTTAAAGATTATACTATATTGTTTATATTTTCAAATATAAACAATAACTTTAATTCATTTGCAACTGATCCTAGGATCTTTATGTTAGTAAGATGTCTCGAACAAATAGAAACTTTATGAGCTAAGAGTGGTCATTCAACGGTACAAAGTCGGTCCCGTATGGCCCAGCATCCGTTCTCGGTAGCTTATAATCGTACTTTTAATTCTACCGATGAAAGATAACTCTTTGTGCCTTCCACTGAACTAGGTCAAGCGAAATTTATAGTAAATCAGCAGAAATCCTTCTTACGTTCAAAACGAAATCGCCGATTTAGAATAATTTAGGTATGTTAGGATATCTTGTTGTATTTCTATTTTAGAATGTCATTTGGATTTTTTATGTATGTTGGTATAATATATAAATATAATATAATTAATCAAAATAAGTGTTTCATTTTTAAAAACATTTATGTTATGGAAATTTGAAGAAACATATGTTTATCTATATGTATACAACCGATGTATATAGACGTAGATGAAAGGTTCTTTGGAAAAAAATAATAAATAATATTAAACGAAAAGAATTTGATAAAAAAATATAATCAAATTATGCAATAAAATTTATAAGCAAAATATAGCATCCATTATTTTTCTTAAAACTTTCAAGTGTCAAGTTTTATAATCATCTTTTATTGGGAGGGAGGATCTTTATCAGGGTTCTTTTACAAATAGATTATTTTACAAAGTAGCGCAATGTGATAGGACAGTTTCCTAGAGGTCGCAGGTTCTAGTCCTGTTGTGGCGATGAATTTGTCTATAATTAATTAGACCCAATACCTTAACAGACAATTTTAATGTTTATTTCAAAAATATGAGGAGAGCCGATGATTTTACAAACTGAAATTATTAATTAATTCTAAGCCTAGATCATTCAAAAATAAAAGTATAATTAGCAACAGAGTCGCATTCAACTCTGTCTTTCATTACAAAAGTGAAAATCTGTGTCAGTAGAGAATACGACCTACAGCTGGCGGCGAGGCAAGGAGTCTTCATTGTCTCGTTCTAAAAGTCAAGTGTTTGCGAACGATGTAAATACACGACAAAGAATTGTAACAAACTAACGGCCACTATATAAAAGACTGTTGAATATCACGAATCGTGTTCATGTACCAATTTCGTGCCTTTTTAAATTCAATTTCGAGCCATTTTTAAATTCAATTTCGAGCCATTTTTAAATTCAATTTCGAGCCATTTTTAAATTCAATTTCGAGCAAATCTAAAATAGTTATTTTAATAATGGATATAAATTATATAGGGACCATTAGCGCGACAAGATTTATTCTTTAAAGCGGAATATTTCATCGCACCATTAGTTTCATTACTGTTCTAGGCAAAAACGCCATTATGTGACGGTAGTAAGTGTCGTCTCGATGGTCTGGCCATGGGAACCACGCTCGATTGGGCAAGCTATCTTCAATGCTGTAGATAATGGCCGAAAAGATTCGTATCACCTATTTTTTCGGAGATTTGACGTTGCTTTTAAACAACGATTGAAGGTTTTTTTTTATAGATTTTTTATCAACGTAATATTTTATATAATTTTAAGTTATATTGATAAAAGTTTATTTAAGGCCAGACGTCTTTAATTAGTAAAGCGGCACAACTTTGTTTGGAACTCGCAAATACGGGAATGTATCATCATACGTCGAAATTAATTTTATACTTTACTTAAAAAGTGATACGCGAAAGACAAACAAATGGTATTACGGATAACTAATTAAAGCTATAATAACTGATGAAACTCGAAACTTTTATTAATAAACTCTTCAAATTAATTGAATTTTTATATAGCCCTGTGATAATAAGAATAAATTAGTCCGTTACATACGATACCATTAAGAAGTGAAAGACGAAACATTAATTAAAACAGACAGACATACGACACATTTTTATAAAGTATCTCTGGTTAGTGTTTTTATTAAAGATATGTTAGTCAAGATTTAACAGAAGGCAAAGTTTAGAGTCTTGGTTTATTTTATTTATTTATATCTTTTACACTGAGAATCATAATCAGTGATCACTTGTGTACGTCAACATGGAAGTGTCAGGAGGGCCTATTACGATACCAGATCTATCGTAATAAGCCCTTCTGTAAAAGCACTTTCCATCTTAATGTTAAAGCTATGAGGGTTCCAAACCCATCCTGGTCTGAGAAGAACCACACAACAAACTCAGCCGGATATATTTTTTGTTATTGTGATCACTGTTTCACAAACGTCGATCTTAAAAGCAATTTTGGAACAACTAGAACCGTCGCAAACAATCAGAAATGAAGCCTAATGATTTCAGGCAACGAAAATGTAGTCTAGAATAGAAAATAGAGTCTAGACTTAGGTCCTGTTTACCTTCGGGCCAGTTGTCGTAAACGTGGACAGCAATATCACCAGCCGAGTCGACGGGGCTGAACACGAACTCCTTTGTTTTGCCGGACACTAGAATTAGCCGCAGGTTTATCTGAAACAACAGTTTGGTTTGTTTATACTCAATTTGGAACAAAAGACCGCGTTCAACTTTGGTTGGTAAGTTTGAATTTCCAACTACATTATCTTAAAATGTATTTTATACCTCCTATTCTTGATATTAAAACATTATTTCATTTTGTTAACCAAGATTATTATACAACGAATGAATAATTAATCATTAATTGTCCGAAAATTCTTAACAATTAATCGGGGATTGTACCTTTAATTTAGCAAATATCTGTCACATACGTTACTTTGTTGAGAACTTGGGATGATGTGTTAAGCCATTCCTTTGTGAAATGACAAATATTTTAAATATTTTTATGTTCATTAACTATGCAAACCTTATTCACAGTGACAATATTTACATTTTAGTTTATATATAAGCGAAGTTCTCATTCTGTAAAAGAAAGTATAGATGAAAAAAAAGCTTTATTTAAATATTCTAAATAAAAGGTAAAAGAAAACCAAAGCAGGTTCTAATAAAATTCTTAGAAAGACAGAAGCGGAAGCTGCAGTAAACATTTACTGTATCTCATGAATAGTGTAAACTGTTAAAATAAATAAAACGGTAACAGAACGTCCTCTTACACATTACATGGTCATTACCATGTCATTACCAGGTCATCATCACAAACTAGGAGAAAATCAGAAAACTCTCATGAAATATTAAATTCGACCATAATCGACAAAGTTATTTAGATGATTGTGGGTATTATGGGTAATATATCGATTTTCGAGTATTATTAGATTTTAATATAACGATCCGACCTTATGGTACTAGATACTGATAACACAGACCAATTATTATATATAAACATAATAATAATACTTTTAATAATAAAGGCAAATGAAAATAAGAGAACATCTCGTATAATTTAAAAAATATACAAAGATAAAAACCGCAAACAATTTCATGTATTATTTATTTTATTTCACTATAAATTGACAAACACGATTTACTTATTAAAAACATTAAAATCTTTCTGTATATGAAACCGTAAATATTTTATATCATTAAAACAAGTGCAAATTAATGATATTATGTATTAATACAGATTAATATTGTTAATAGAATGAACACTCACAATAAGTTTATTATAAGTATGTATTATATGCTACATTTTATCAATTTAAAGTAGCAATTTAAATGAAAAATATACAAAGGTTTTTAATAAAATAATAAATTAAAAAAAAAAAGTTAAAAGTAAATAGCGACCCTGCCAGGATTCGAACCTGGAATCTTCTGATCCGTAGTCAGACGCGTTATCCGTTGCGCCACAGGGCCCATAATCACAGCTACGAATTATATCAGTATACATTTTCACTTTACTTTTTAATCTTTACCTATACTTGAAATATGAATATAAATTAATTAATTAATTTTATGCAAGTAATTATTATTAATATAATAAATAAATAACAGGTATTATAAAGAATAAAGAATTGTTACTGAGATCAACCAGCTTAATCTTGAATAAAAGGATTATATTATTATTATTATTATTATGTACATAAGAGCTTTTATTGTATATCTCTTTATACAATCAACTGTCATATATATACAACTCTTTTGCTGATAATTAAATATTATATATAGATAATCAGTCATTTTAATAATGTATTTATACTACCAAGTATAAGAAGAAATAAAAATTTTGCGTGTAATTTTAACAACTAAAAATAGCTTTGTTGTCTACAAAACCGGCGCTAAGGGACGCGTATTGCGGCGGCCATATTTCATTTTTCCCGCCGTCCGGGGACAGCCGCCATTGTTATTCTTGCATTGCGACGCTATGAAAAAATTTCATATTTTCTTCAGTATTACTGTTGTCATTCAACGTTTAGAAATGTAATTCCGAAGATTGCAAAGAAAATAAAGATATATGTACCGCGGCATATATGTACTTATTATATAAAACAAGACATCAATTCTAATTGGTTAAAAATCAAAGCTTTTGATTGAGCGGTAGGTACGTAAAAAGTAAATTGCTACCCTCACCAAATAAAAAGAAAAATCAAGTCAAAGAAATAAACGAGGCTGCTTTTATCATTATCGTAAAAGACATTATTGTTTTATAAAATAGGTAAATAAAACGCGGGTTTTCAAAGAGAAATATATCATTTGATAGACTGAGTAGGCGTGGGCGAATGTCGATGTTGGCGTGGCGTGATAATAAAATATATTATTTAGAGCGTTCTCATTTCCTGTTTACTTACAATTAAATATACGGTTTATTTAAAAATATATATTACGGTGAACTTGTGAAACATTTAAATCAATACTTATAATGTAAACAGATGCAGCAATTGTTTTTGAAAACTCGATATTCACTGCTTATTATTAAACTTTCTTGTTAACGATTTCGGCAGTTTGATGATGTTAGTATTTTTAAACCAGCTTTCCGTGGAGTCAATCAAGATTTTTATAGAGGTTATAGTGACGGCTAGACAGGTTCCCGAGGCTGATGTTAGCGGGTAGTGTCAAACTGCCAATCAAAACGTGATTACCTAATCCGGGCAGATCACTGCAATACGTTCAATTGCTCTAACTGGCACGTAAATAGAATGTAGGTCAGGGCGTCGAAGGTAGGAAACAGATATTTTATACAAAGTCAGCATTTCCTGATCCTTCCACCAAAATTTATATTACGACATTTTTACGATGACACTGCTAGGTTCTTCGATGTTGACATGACAATCAGTATATTGTTTTTACTTTGAGGCCATCAAGAACATCTACATTTATATTTGTCCTTTAAAATCAAAACCTTATTAGATATATAATAAGCCAATACATGCAGAAGTAACTTACCGACCCTTCATAATAAAAAACAAATACATAAAAAAAAATGCCAAAGAACCACCTGCTAAAGCAATATTGTATTCATTTTATACAATTACATTGTGATTCAGGACTCTTGTTATTTATTGTCAGAGTTGTCTAACCGAACAGTTGGGTATCCACGTATTTTGCGAATCATTCCCCCCAACGTTAATATTGTTTACAAATTTAGGGGATGTTCCATGTGATAAATGGACAGTCGGATGACACAAAAAAGTGCTTGAGTTATTTTTATCGTAATGTTATATCGTTCATTGATTCCAAACAATTTAAAAATGATGGAGTAATGACAGGTTAGGTTTTTAGAATCATTTTACTTTTTCAATGATTAATGTTCGTGAACCACCCATAAAATAACGATACAATAATTCATCTATAACCAATAATCATCCAAACTGAACATCTAAGTAACGTAAACGAAACAGCTGTTACTAATACGTGCAGACATAGACGGGTAAGTTGCTGAGTTACGAGCAGAGTTCACCTTGCATACTGGCGATGCGCCAAGTGGTCGCGAATGTCCAAATCGCAAATAAGAAACCTCTGAGTAACTAGCGTTTGTGGGTCGGACTTAAAACTTTTTAATACACATTATATTTAAAAAAAATATGCCTGACTTTCGGTCGACTAAATCGGAACTCGAAACTCTAGTCTGATTTACATAAATCATAATATGGTTTTAGAATACTTTGGCCGGTCATGTCAATCATATCTGACTGCTTTGGCTTAGCAGTGACAGATTGAATTGCACTTAACAATCTAATCTATGTATGTATTACTTGTGAGATATATTGTGTTTTAATGCGATGGCAGTCAATATTTATTGAAAACGTTAATAATTTTTAATATTGACATGTCACTATCAGCTGTTTTTAGGTTACGTAGTTAGGTAATAACTTAAAACCGAAGTTACTTTAAGTAGGACCTGAATATAAATTAATAACCGACTTGGTTTTACTTGAACTTTTTTAAGGTAGAAGAACTGACTTGAGACACATTTTTTTTTACAAGTATTTTTTTGGTATATTCTTGACTAGTTGGTGTTAGCAGTGACAGATTGAATTTATGTCAAAACATCAATTGGCGCAGTGCGGTCTCTTTACACAGATGCTCGGTCATTTGGGGTACCAGCTGCCAAGGGAAAGGGTTCACGAGACCATGAAGAACACACTTCTATTGACAACAGATGCCATATAGAAGGCATATAGTACCTAATGTTGCAATTATATTTATTTTATGGTACTATTGAGATATAAATCTAAATAAAGACAAGATAAAATAGACAAAATTAGAATCATTATTGATCATACATATTTCTATTTAAATCTATTAAATACAAAAATTAAAGCAATCTAAGAAATTGTCTTAAAATTGCTTTCAGTTAATCTTCTCTTCGTAATCGAGATATTGAATTTAAATCTTTTAGAGTGCAAAAGCTTTATTCATCGAAGCTTTCCCTTACCGATAACAATGGACACTCGAGTCATGAGCACGCGACTAGATAATCACGTTTCATGGCGAATGAAGGCTGTATTCGAGAACTAACCACTGGATAATAATATCACTACGAAGTGCTCTAATTGTGCAGATATTACAATAAAAACGTCTACAAAAGTAAAGGGTTCAGACCGTCGCGTTGGTTCAATTTTAAATTAAAATTACTTAGAATATGTCATTCTATTAAATAAACAGTAATAATTTTTATTTTCAAAGTAACTGAGTTTTAAATTGTTATTATTAATGTTATCTCACAAATACTTAGAAATAGGCAATAATAATAATTTGAAAATATAAGTGGCATAAAACTATTCTGATAGCAAAATCAGAAATAAGTTACAAAGGAATGGCATCCCGGGGCAATCATAAATCAAGGCGTGCCTAAGCACCTATTGACCCGGTTCCTGTTTTTCGGAACTCATAATTCAACCAATGATTACTTGGGTATATTTTTCCACAACATTTCTCATTCCTCTTGGGATCTAAGCCTCTGGAAACACAATTTATATTAAATCTCCGGGGACTAACTAAAAACTCTTGTTATTTCGTTGTTATATTTTCTTTGAATTATTATTTAAGAAATAATAAACAAGCTTATCACATCATCATATAGAAAATTGGAAGACAAAATCTATTTAGATCTTAATTAACTTTTTATGTCATGTATTTTTATTAAAAGTATGTAGGCAGGAAATTAGGCCATACTATTATAGATAAAATACATTAACAAATAGGTTGATGTAGGTAAGTAAAACGTTTTAAAATAGACATAATTGAAATATCCCTCCGCGTCCCCAGAACAGTAGGTCACAGACGTATTAAATATAGCAACGAAAGTAATGGTAACGTTCTGGTTAGGTAACTAATTTATTTTTATTGAGAAAAGAATTTATAATAAGGTTTCACACACACACACACACATACAGATACTAATAACGTTGACTTATACTAAAATAATAACATTGATATTTAACTTTCATCTTATGTAAGAGACGAGGATTTTAAATCATTAGCTTAACAATAGCCTGATATGGAAAAGTGCACGCGATCAGAAAATAGCCTCAACGAATGCCACTCAAGCGATAGTTACTGACGGCAACAACAATTTTACGGCCTTTACATATTTCACTTATTGGAGGCGAACAAAATCGATAAGTTCGGCACAATGAAGTCTTGTGGTAGGGTTACCGATTAACTAATTTTATATATTATAAAACATTAGGCTCTGACGGAATATGATATTTAAAGTATTACGTGGTAGAGTCTAGCTGTAACCAATTGAGTTTATTGTATTTGGCTGCTTCTATCGCAGTACCATGATATAAGAACAGAGGAAATACCTGTTATAATAATGTTTTGTATGGTTGGTGAACAAGTAGAGAGATTATAAACTGCCTTTGCTTTTTCCTACTTTTCTGTTTGTTATGTGTTGTTTTTCTTTATTAGTAATATAATGCACGTCTTTAAAATAATTAATTATCACCATATAAAATATATTTGCAGTGTCAACCCTAGCTCGACCCAATTCCGCAGTGAACCAGTTCAGCTCACCCTGACTCTGAAATTATAATGGAACCGCATAACCTTGATTAGATCAATTTTATGAAGTGCAATTTTAGCACACTTTATAATAGTCTATCTGTTCTAAATTACATATCCGTTATGAAGTCAATATATTTATATATTATAACCGCCCCGTTGGTCGAGTAGTTAGCGTAGACGCCTAACGTATAGTGGCTCGATGGGGTTCGGGTACGATTTCCGACAGGGACAGGCGTGTATGCGATGAGCATAGATGTCTGTATTTCTGGGTTTCGTCGTTTATTAGTATTATATTCTCAGTATTTATATGTGTATTTCTATGTATTCGTATCGTTGTCTAACAACCTGAACACAAGCAAATAATTTGCTTACTTAGGGGTTAGATAGATTAATTTGTGTAATTTGTCCTGTGATATTATTATTATTATAATATAAATATTAAATAATAGATAATAACGAGCAAAGCATATGTAATTCCGACCAGTTTACGAAGATGATAATGAATATTTAATTACCCATACGACATGAAATATAGGGCTGATTAAAAATTCATTAAACCATACAACGACCCCCCGGGAGGTAGGTACCTACTTGACGACTGAAGCCGTAAACAGTATTGCCCAATAAATAAAGCTTTAATGATTGTCGCCTCTGCCAGTTAGAAGTCAAATTTATAATTTGGTATTTGGATTTAATTATTTGCCGTTTTAATTTACATCTTTGCGACTTGGATTGGCTTTACATATTATTATACAATATTTTCTTCAAAAGTTTAATTCTCATTTTCCGAATATAATAATTTATCTTATTATTATTTGTTTCTCATTGTTTCTTCTTTTCGAGACAAATCATTTAGTAATAAGTCTGTCAGATCTTAGCTATAATCTCCTTAATACCAGTAAAAGGAACATTGAAAATAAGATCATCTGACTAGGGCTTACCGCTGTTACACTACTACCTATTAACTGAAGCTTATATATCAGACATAATTAAATATACAGTATATATACATAACATAATAATTATGAATATTAATATGTAAATTATAAAACAACATACAATAATAATAAACGAGTTATCAGATAGCAGAACTTAGTACAAACATTAATATTTAGTAATTCGCAGAAACTACCACTACAAAAGTTTACGTAACTAGAAATCAGAATCCCCTGAAGCAAACTCATAATGAGACCACGTTGAATAACTTTGTTTAGATTGATGTTTATTAATTTTGCTTGAAAAACAACAAACTGGAAAAACCAATTAGGGGAAATAGAACGCGTGCTAAAATAATATAAAATAAATGTATAAGAAAATATAAGATTTATTATGAATTTGAAAATATTTGAATGTCTTGGTGACTAAAATAATTATGTAAACAATGCCAGTATCCATGTACATTCACGCATTCTGAGAGTAGATATTTAGTAAATAACTACAAGTTTAGAACAAGAATTTGTTTCTTAGTCAACATTCTTAAAATTCCTATTAATTGCGCGTGTGTTCGTGTGTTGTGTGTATGCGTGTATATGTGTGTGTGTACGTTATAATAAATGAAGTGCATAAAACAGTTTTTTGGAATTTAACTAAAAATAAACTTAAAGTATCAATTCCTTAAACTAATAAAATGATTATTAGGAGAAATTATTTATAAAAAGAAGTTCAAAACAAAGTGATTTTAAATAAAATAGGTATACATGACATTTATGAAACGTCAGACTTTAGTTGTACGGTTCCAAAGAGTAGATGCATGGAGAAATTACATGGGGACGGTAAAAATAGCTTTGAATGCTCGCAAGTTAGGAAGTGATTCTTTTATACACGCACGGTTTAATTGGCGACGAGAAAACAAATAAGAACCAGAAAAAAAAAATCAAACACGTTCCATTTTAAACTCATGCAAAAGTAGTATATTATATATATTGAAGGAACTTCATTAAACTGGAATCAATGATAGCTGATGTTTTCTATTAACAGAGGATGCATGATGTTTTTATATATAGCGATGCATTGAGCCCTTTAGATCCGAGCAGATGGTTTAGACGTCGTCTGGCGCGCCGCCAATGCTATTATTTCTTTTAATTACGACTTACGTCACACAACTTCTAGTTTCGGTAGTGCTCTTTGTATGTATGCTAGTGATGAAGGTCTGGAGTATACATACACATTCGCGTATAATACGTGGTAAAACACATTTTTATATAATATAAAAAATAAACAAGAATTTGGTATAAAAGACCTAAAAGAGCTTGTTTTGAAAAACAAATATTAGATTTATTAGGAGTTTGTTACTTATTAAAAATAATATTAAAAGTTTAAACTTACATCGATTTTTGATGAGAGAACTTAAGTTTTTGTTATAAAAAGAAATAAAAGTTTTATAAACAAAATTACAACCTCATCTAAGTAATTAAAAAAAATGAGCGGTAATCCAGACAAAACAAAAAAATACCTATCTTCTTTCAGGTAATTGTTCAGAGTCAGTGAGGACTGAGATGAATGCATCGCTGTACAGGAATACCGCACTGCGTACAAGGGCTTAATGAATCCTAATCAAAGAATTTACATTTTTCTGCTTTTGGCGAAATATGTACGGCCCTTGGTTGGTATCCGTTACTGTATCAGAAATCAGTGAAATTTTATAAACATATCATTATCCCAATAACATTGTCGATATTTGATGACTTGTTAATATATGAAGTAACTATTTTTTGTATATTAGATACCACATATTTTCTACACAGAGAAAATTGTAGTGTAGACAAATTATACGAAACTACAGTAAAAAGTGAGTTGCTTCTAAAATGTATAAGTACAGGATATAATTCTGATGCAGAAAGATGCAGATCCCTGGTTCTATAACAGGCTGTTACAACTTATATTTGTCTTTCACGGAACAGACACGAACCAGGAACTTATCAATCAAAAGGGAAGCATAAATCGATATGCAAGCCGATCAGGAAAACTAACCGGAAACAAACTCATTTAGTTTTCGTAATCTAATTAGTTTCTTAATACATAAAAATAAATAATAAATTGAATGAATTATTTTTTATTTAGTAACAACAAGAAACTATTGAATATTAATTATCGGCACGCGATTTGAATTATCCTTTTTATTTAATACACAAACTGGAATATTTAATTATTAATGCACTGTTCTCAAATATGAGTTAACCAATAACTAATATTTTTTATTTATTTATTTATTTTTTTTTTATGTCTATGCTGTTAGCCCGGTTGGCTATTACAGCGTCACCGGGGGTAACATTAATTAATACTGAAAACCAATACGTTTTTAATAATGTCCAATACCAATTTATTTAGGTTTCCTAGCTTATACCATTTTAATTATTCTATGACATTATTTTTTTTATCTGTCAAATAAATCGGCATGAATCTCAAAGAATACTAAAGCATCATTATAATATAGATAACGAACTAATCGCAGAATCAAACCTTGGTTACAGTAGCAATCGACGGCGCCATGGGGCGTGCTCAAGTGGCTGCAGTTACATACTACATCTACCCACAAGGTCGGCCCTGCACTCCGCTGAAGCACTTCATAATTTGTTCAGGGTTAAGATTTTTGTAGGAAATTAAATGTCAATTGTTGGTGTAGTGGTTAGAGATATAGATTACTGAGCTAAAATTAGTGCGTTCGATTCCCATATGGGATACTTTTTTTGTGCGTACTACTTTTGTTGTTCCGAGTTTGGGTGCATTTTGTTATCAGTTTTTATGTTCAAATAATTTATGATAATAATCTTTAATGCGGTAGCTGTTTTATTAAAAAAATATATTTAGTTGTCTATTAAGTCATATTATGTAGGTACATAATATGAGGAAGAATTTAATAACATAAAAGACCCTATTCCTTTTTCTCAAAGTTATTGTTCTTAAAGCTGAACATGCTGTAAAATAAAACTAAAACATACAAAATGAAAGTCAAACTTGTAATTCTATTTTCTGGTCTCAGCTGCAGTGTCGGACATTTTTCGTGCAACCCGCAACTTGGGCAGAAACATTACGGGGGCTTTATTTGTGCATCGTGTTTGAAATATGGAGAGAAATAGGAAAGAAAACGTGACCTGAATTTGTAGTTGTAGGCTAATGTGATAGAAAAGAGAATTCTTAAGAGCATAATGTAGAAATTGGAAATAAATCCCGCTGGGATGAAGCCGGGGTACTGAATGTTATCTCACAATTTATCTTACTTCTTAAGACTTGTGTTTGCACTAACAACACTTTATAATACTGTACGTGGCTCTGAGGATATATGAGATGCTCTTCTGGTGCAAAAGTGTCATAAATCATGTAAGTTCTAATTTTGAATGTTTATTTTTAAATTATAATCTATGTTAAATAGGTCTAAAGAGGATTTATTTATTTATTTATTTATTTATTTATTTATTTATGTACCATCAAAACTTACAAAATATGAACATATACAAAGAAAAAAAAAACATGTACAAAGGATGAACTTATCTCTTTAAGAGATCTCTCCCAGTTATCCTCCAAAGTAGGATAAAAACATTATAAATATGCGGTCGGGTACGTAGATAAGCAAAAATAATTTTAATTATATTTTTAACATATAAATTATACATACTACATAAAATATATACGTTATGTATAATAATAATAATAATAATAATAATTGTAAATATATTAAAGTTACATATTTACATACATATATACATACATACATACATAGTTCATCATATATTAATAAGAATTTAAGTTATTGAAGAGAGATAGTGCTCTTTAACTCTAGTTTTAAAGGTGCTAACAGCTGGATTATCTTCAAAAATATGTTTTGGAAGAGAGTTCCAAAGGCGAGCTGCAACAATAGTAAAAGAGTTCGAATAGAAAGTGGTATTGTAAGAAGGTACTTCCAGAGAATTTAGTGAGACACACGAACGAAGAGGTCTCGTTCGTTTAATTGGAAGTTGGAAACGTTCACGTAAGTAGGAAGGAGAAGAAGTTTTAAAGATTTTATAGATCAGGGATAGAATATTTACATTCCGGCGAAGGCGAATAGGGAGCCACTTTAATATGGCTTCCGTTTATATAATCCGTTTATATTTTGTTTATTTATAATCAAAATATAAACGGATCAATGGATCAATATTTTATGGTTTACAAAACATTCTGGATATCGTCAATAGCCATTTTTATGATAATTATATTAATTAAAACAATTTAATTAATTTTTCATAACAAATATATTTAATGCAAAAACGAACCACTCATATTTCTGAACTTAAATCAAAGTCATTTCCGCCACACCTCATTAAACTTAGGATCTCCATAGATATAGGTTCTCATTAACTTTCCCCGATGATGGATTCCCCGTCGTGATGTATGAAGCAACTGAGATTGTTAGAGGGTTCTGCTGACTGTGATAAGTAATTATTTGTGGTGAGTATACGACGATTTGAAGGATTTGTATGATAAATAGTTGTTTTGTGTTGTGTCCTATCTTTATATATATACTTCTTGTGTGCGTGTGTATGTCACTGAACTCCTCCTAAACGACTGGACCGATGTTTATGAAATCTTTGTGTGTGTTCAAGGGGACTTGAGAATTGTTTAGATTCACAATTTGGTCCACTAGAAAATGGTTTTTTCATTAATTTTTAATGTGTAAGTAAGTGGTGATTTTGGAATGTTTCAGATTGGTTCCAACGGACTGCGTTACCATGGCAATGTCAAATATCAAATAATATTATATTTTAATTATAGTCTGCCCTGACAGTTGCGTTGCGATAGAACTGAGAAAAATATTTTATTATTATGTTATTTTCATCCACGTGGTGAATTTATAGTATTTTATAAGCAAATGTTTAAAGAAAGCCAATAATTTGTGAAACTACATTTAAAAAAGATATCAGAATATAAAGATATAATTTCAATTATTTTTAATGTTTGTAAATCAGTATCAATAACATAATAATATTTGATATCAATAAATGTTATATATAATTAAATTATTCTCAATGATATTCAAATTATTCAGATACATTAAATCAGTTTAATATGATATATAATTCGAAATAAGTTTTTATCATTTTAAGTAGGTCAATCGTAATTTATATAATAAATGTGAAAGTGGGTTTATTTGTCTGTCCTTCTTCCACGGACCAATAGATTTATACCGACATTATGCATTGTTGCAAGGTAAACCTTATTACAAATCAATTGTGTTTTACTAATCATTAAAAAAAATATATATAATCCCCTATAGAAAACCTGAACAATATAACAAGACTGTAAATGTTAAGTGCAAAACATAGTTCGCACCACATTTTTGGCAAGGCATCTCAAAGACAGCAGCCATTACAGTGACGTCACACGTAAGTTTTGCCAACTAGGGCACTGGGCTACTGTACGACCCTCGGGTCCCACCACATGCCCTTGTAAATCTTTGTATCAGCATACTTTTATAAGTGTGCTAGAATAGAAGTTCGCTTTTATGCAATACTGGCTTCATTTTCGTGAGCGAGAAAGAGTTCGAGTGCTTTTGATAAGCTAAGCTCAGGGAGATGTGCATTTTTCTTCTAATATTTTTATAGACTTGACTTATCAAGGATAGTGACGTCACAGAACAGAGTAATAGTAACATTAAAGTCTACGTCTACGTTAATCTGTACAAGTACTACGATGACTCGTGTGACGTTTAATTGTATAGTATAAGATAAAAAGGGGAGATAAAAGCTTGGATTATAAATGATTTATGGTTTCAACGTAAATATTGCCTCTATCTTTGATAAAGCCCTGGTTATTAAGTTTTAACATAAACAGGAAGTTCCGGAGATAGATTGATGTAACTACATAATTTCCTGTAAAATATCTTGCAATTTTTTTAATGCTGAGGAAACGTATTAGACATTTTTTTTATACCTTACATCACTAAGTTAATAGGTTATGTAGCTTATATTAGTGTTTCTTTGTAAAATGCATGACTGCTTTTGAATTTTCTATTTCATTTTATAACCATTGATGTAAATTATAACATACATATCATTAAGAAAGCTATCAAAATAATGTGATTAAAATTATGGTTCCGATTCAGTCTCAGTTTCATAAATTCTCAATTAAATTGGTTATTTAGTTTTGCAATTATTAATAATATAAGAAATTAAGAGACATTTATAACATTGAATCTGAATTGAAAGCATATTACGAATAATTGAAGAATAAATATAAACACATTCGAACATATACCGACACCTGATTGATATAATAGAAAATAAAAGCAACGATACAATACAGAACAAGAAACTCTTATAATAAACGAATAAAATGTTAGAATGCAATTGTTACACAGACAGACACATCAATTTTATTTTATGTGTATATGTCATATGAAGTGTTCTGAAACACCTGGTACATCTCCGAGCTGAGTATTTTGTACAGCTTTTACCATATCATTATGTGCTATGTGTACACTTGAACTCTATATGCTACTGCAATGCGCTATGATAAAATATTTTAAATGGTTTGTATCTCGGTGTTTAGATTAAAAATATAGTGAAGATCGTTTCTAAAGGGCTAAGATAATTAATTTATATATATTCCTTACAATATGTATATTTTAAACAATAATAATTATTAATGCTTATCAAACATAGAATTTTATGTCTTGGTAATTGCAACTGATCATTTAAGATAATAACATATAATTATGTAATATATACCTATATAGTACAGGTGTTACCAAAAAAAAACATATATATAAATATAAATTAAATATAATTCCGTTATTTAAAATGCAATATATGTATTAATACATTATCAAAACATGTTATAAAGAAAGCATAGACAGTACCAAGTCGGGGTCTGATAACGGGATATTACGAACCACTCGAATAGATAGAGTGGTACAACGGGACACTATAACATTCATGGGAAAGCGGCCCTTTGATGACTATAGAACTATCATTAATAGTACGACTTCTGTCCTGCAATCATCACTACCAAAGAATTAATTGAATTTATGTCCAGTAAGTATTTTTTATTCAAACTGTTTATAAAAGCAAATAGAATGACATAGTAAGCTTAAGAAACTGGCTTAAGAAGTTTATAGCTTTTCTGATTATAACTTTTTTTTGCTAGTTTTAGTTGAGTTTATTTAAAGTAAAGAGGTAATAATTTAAAAATATTGTAAACGATAAATTAAAATAATTATTGAAAACCTCTTAATACAATACTCAATTAAATAAATCATATACACTATAGATTGATTTATTATTTTAGTAAAATTTTACGAATAATAAATTACATGACGTGTGCACAAATTTCAAGTGTTTCAAAAGCCAGGCATAAAAAAAAATACATTCAAATGGACTAATGAGTAAAGCTTTTACACAATATATAAAAAAAAAAATAACCGACATCGGTTGTTTTGAAATAATAAAAAACAGACAAAGCCGTATAATGATATATTATTTATTGCGTACATTGACACGTTGAAGGTTAAATAAGTAATTGGTTAGAACAATGGAACATCTAACGGGGTTATCGAAGATGCAAGGCGTTGTCTGATATCTTAATTCTATACTTAGATGAGCTCCGATTAAATTCCTTCAGTATATTACTTGCAGAGGCTTTGAACCTTTTAAGATATTGATTAAGGAATTTAGGTCACTGATTAATTCCACACAGGGTGGTGTTTTATATATAATGGGCTGATTTTCCTAGCGATTTCTTGTTGACGACGAGAATATGTGTTAGCTGCAACTAGATTTCTATTTCCATCACTTTTATAACTGTATATATTGGTTAGATAAGTAACCAACTTCCCATCTTTTATATTATCAATAATAACTACAGATAAAAATACCTGTTATAATCATTGAAATACAACTGTAATATTTCTTACTATTGGAAGATTAAAACCAGGAACCTCGATATACCTGAAAACAAAAAAAGCAATCAGTAATTCATATAACGTATGATCTAACACCAGTAGTAAGTAACATTTCTTTAAATAAAAATGACCGAGGACGTAGTTGAGAATTCAATTTTCGAGTCCAATATTTGTAATGTCGAAAGCGCTTGCGACCAATCGCACTCGATATGAAACCGAGACGTGGTAGAAATACTTCAGGAGCTTTCGAGTGAATCAACTAACATCCTGGAAACGAATGCAAATAGTTTTAGAATTTGCCAAGTCGCGATTCATCTGAGGAGATTGTGAATACGTAATCCTTCAAACGCTGGGTATCATATTATAGTAGGAATTGATATTCCAATGATTTTGAAACAGTTACTTTTATTATTTAATCATAATAAAATTCATAGTTAATAAATACAAATATTCATTAATGTATGTATATTATTTAAGTAGGTAGGTAAATATTTTTATATCGATCGGTTAACATGTAATGGAATATGATGGATGGATGGATATGTATGAAAAAGTTGTGAATGTTTAAAAACTCTATTTTTAGTTATATTTTTATTTCAACTGTTTCATCCGAAAATATGTATACCAGTTACACGCAATATATATATATATATATATATATATATATATATATATATATATATACATATATTGAATCTTTATGTTTGTTTAAGAGAGCTTATATCTGGAAGCACTCGTAGGATTTAAAGAAAATATTCTTGCACATGAATTATGGGAATTTACGCTATGTTACAACATAAAACTAGGAGTCTTGGCATCAGTATTAGAAAGAGCCTTCCTTGAAATATAGCAAGTATTCGAATAATGATATTTCATGCCCGGTTTCGATCAGGAATTTCGAACGTGCAACCTTCGTCTTTAGAACCCGAAGACGGAGTCGCGGGGCATACCTAGTATTTCATAAGTCAGCGATTTTAAAATTTTACTTTTAATTTTAAGTCATACAAAATTAAATTGTCCACATTAAAATATTAATTATTATAAATGGTATTTTAGTTTTTGTTTCTTGTTTACGTTTATTTTCAATGTTAACGTAATATGATAAAGTCATCCTTGCAAAGCATCGGGATAACATCCCTATTTAAGTTTTAATACTTTAAGCAACGTTGCCTTCTCTGGAGAGCTGCCAGGAGCAGTTTAAAAACTATACTCAATACACACAGACTACAGAATTATTCATGTATGCAGACTGTTAGGAATATTTCAATTTATTGTTTTTGATTTAAAATGTACAATTTTATACTTGTTTTTGTTATTCGTAAAAAAAAATATTTTTTTTTTGAATATCCTACAAAATATCTAATGGAAACTCTTAATAAAAAGAAAATCATATCATATTCTGGAGTTTTGACCAGGTTTGTAAAAAGTACGGAAACTACCAAATGTATGAAACGTTAACATGTTCGCTGCGTTACGAGGTCTATTAGATCTCTTGCGAGACTTTCGTATTGTGCGTGGACTGAAATGCTGTTTTTTCTTGTACTCTAACTTGTAAAGTTCTTTATGTATGAGCAAGACAAATATACACATTTGTATCCTACTTGAAGGTGAGTTCATAGACATAATAAAAAAAATTAGGGATGGATTAGGTCCCAAACGCACAGTACTATAATTTTTTTCATTACTTGCGTTAGGGGATATTTTATTACTCGTGGAATCATACGTAGGTAGGCTATAATTTTTTTCATTACTTGCGTTAGGGGATATTTTATTACTCGTGGAATCATACGTAGGTAGGCGGCGCGGGCGCTGCGTGTCTCGTTTTAGTGTTGTTCAAGTATCGATGAGAGGGGACGCGGTCACGTTTCAAAAATAGCACTCGCGTAAATATATCGACATGTTCATATTTTAAATTGTTTTATTTATTGGTAAAAACAATGAGTTACTTAGAAAAAAAAAGTGTAAAAAAACAATTAATTTTGGTGAGCATTCTAAGAAAGAAAAATTATCGTCGGTTAATACCGCGGCATTATCCAGTAAAATAATAAAAAATATCCTGAAGGAAGATGTGTTGATCATGTTTTCCAACGAGGAAACAAAAAAAGACGTTGCGTGGGTTGTTATGAAAAAATACGACGCACGGTAAACAGCTCTGAAGCTTCTAAAAAAACATTTTGTGGCGAGCAGCTAGATCTTTATTATTGTGCAGAATATCTTATACCATATTGGCCGCAAACTGTTAAGTGTGTCATATATAAAAAATAAAATAAAAAAAAATCATTACGATTTGCTCACAATACGAAAAGTCTACTTGCTTGCTTTAATGACAATACTTCGTAAATTAAACTTTTTCTATCGACAAATGACATTTTATTTTATTCCCATCACTAGTCACTTCACATATTGGTCTATCTCTGGTTGCGGAACGAGATACAATCGATGTCTAATTTTTGATTTGTATTTGTGGCTTATTCATAACTGCGTGCGAACCTAGCAAAATATAGAACAGTAGACTATCTTTGACCCACAAAATTTTTAAGTATATGTCATTGTTTTTGATGAAGATATAAATTATTTTCAGAATTGTACTTTTAGGGGACTGATTAGGTCCCCAATGCACCCGGGGATAAATTAGTTTCGAGATCTTTTAGATCCCTAACGCACCAGCTGAAAGTTTTTTAATTATGATGTGGCAGGGAACGTGTTAAGTAGGTACTACTACAGCCTACAACGTATATTATACATAACAACAGCGTACAATGTATGCCAAATTCAATAATAAGAATATTTGTTGATATTTATGTGTCATCAAAATATATATAAATTTAAATTTAGAACGGATATGAAGCCTAGTTAACATTTGTACAATTTTGATGTATCTATGAATTAATCTCCACTAAACGCATATGATTATTGCTAGTTCGGACGCAACATTATAGGCGATTATGTAATATGCGATAGTGATACTGTATATAGAGGCTTTGTTGGCTTGTTGTCTATGCGATCTGCTTTAATAGATGGAAAATAGGAAGAAATTGTATCGGTCACTTACAAACAACATTCTAAAAGTGGTACAATACATTGTCGTTAAGCATGCATGTGGTTTTTTTATACCAAACACGGTAATATGATATATCTGATTCGGATAGTGATTCAATATGGCCGTTTCATACGGTGAGTGATAGAGCCGAAAGTTTATTTTTTTTCCTCTTTTTCATTCCTCCTTTTTTTTAAGGGTGTAATCGCATTTTCAAGCACCCTTATTGCAAATGTCTATAGACGACGATAATTACTTCCAACCCGGTGGTCAATCTGTTCGTTTCTCAGTCAAGTAATGTCCTTCCTGATATTATTATTACAAAAGTGTACACAAGGCCTAAGTTTTGAACCCAAGTTTACGGATCCCTGAAAAGGTAAAGTTTGCTATTGCTAAAGTTTATAAAGTATGTATGCATTTGAATATAAGCAAGGTTACAACACGAATATGTCAAGATTTTGTATAATTTTGTAATTTTGAAGTAAGGTTTGTTCATAAATTTATTCTTATAATAGGTTAAGTTATTCACCCCTTGAAGTTTTTGAATTCGTATAAAATACACACAAGATGGATCTGGTTTTATCACCTCAGAACCTTTTACTTAAAAGAAAAAATAAAATGAGTTTCCTTTTGATATATTATTAACATCAAAATTATATATCTCAAAATATTAAACAGTACAAATAAGGATAACAATATCAGCATTGTTAAAATCAATCAAACAAAACCGAATGCATACACAGATTTTTTTATTAACGCAAATGCCAGACGTGTCTGCATACTCAGTACGTTGCCTGCAATTCGCCTCTTGCATATAAAATAAACTCATTGTAGAGACAAACGGGCAGATAAAAATAGTTTCCATTCTGTGAACAATAAGTTACAAATTTCCATGAACATAAATTCGGATTTGGATTCCGTTAGTGATATATAGTAAGGTTTGTTTTGTAGTCTAGAGCGTGATCAAGGAAAACTCACAAACGATTAGATTCAACATGATTTAGCATATGTGAAGTACTGTTATTGTCTATTTGATTCACTGCGGGTAGTTGTTATTTTTTTTTTATATTTATTTATCTTATTAATTTTTACTGTTAATTTAATAATAAAACTTCTTATAACAAAAAAAAATATCACTTTATACGAAAAACTCAGAACAAAAAAAGTTGATATTAAAAATCAGAATCATTATAACGCACAAAAGAAGTAAGTACCGGGTCAGTTCGTTCATACGATTTAGGCCGTATAATCGGCCTTTACCTCGATCTCGAATTTCTATTAGAAAACAGTAAGAAATCGCTTTATTAACCACAGTTGGTAAAAAAAGTTACTCTTGAAACGTGCTGATGGCTATGGTAATAACAACTCTTCATTCTGATAGATGACATTAATCTATGAGTATTGATGAGTTCCCATTTTGATATTTATTCCTCATATACAGTCTTCTTTTTTCTTGGTAATCACCTAATGTTAGATTTTATTGTTAAAATTGCTATTAAAATTTGTTATGATTCCAAGGTTTAGCTCAAATCTTAGACACAAAGAATGAAAATTTGCCTCATATAAGTTGGTAAGCAACTCGTAAATTTTAAGTTTTTGTCAAGAAGGAATTAAAAAAATAATTATTTGATAACCATAAGAGGTTTGTTTGTTTGGATGTTCGATTAAGAGATGTGATCATTAAATTATTTAAAAAATATATAAAATAAAAATTATAATATATTTTTTAAATATGAATTTGAACTCCATCAACGAATAATACATGAAGTCAATAATTACAGTTAATGTTATTATAATACACAATATCATAAACTTGACAACATTTTACATAAACTTTTCCATCTATGTTTATTCTTATAGGCATCTGTTTCATGATACCAGATAAAGGATATTCCTGTAAAAGAAATGCATTGCTAAAATACTCCCAACTCTTGAGTAGTGCAATACTTAATCCAACGAGGTTTATTAGGGGCATTTGAGAGCAAATTAAAAAAAATATTTTTTACCCTTTCATGTCTGGACATAAAGGGTTGCTTGTACCCTTTGATGGTAATGTTTCAGTCGCTCCACGTACTCTAGTGGAGTGCAAGTCGAGTGTTTTGATAATAGAACGCAGGATTATGGTCTGTTTTACCAACTATATTGACCCTCCAATTACTTTTTAAATTAAATTGGGCTCTTATCAGACTTTTAATTTTTTTTTGTTTGCTTTACTTTATACATTGTATCATATAAGTTAGGCATAACCAAGTATCAACTGATACGATTCTAGAATATCTGATGCATTGAAATGAACAATCTTCAAGGAGACAACGGATTCTGGATAATTTGGTTAAGATGCATTCATTGATAATTAGATTCAGATGGATCCAGTGTTTACGTCAACCGACATAACAATCTTGACTGACGGTTTACAAACATAGTAGCTTAAATATATTATGATGATGATTTTACGAGTATTCCTCCCACGTATTCCATTTAACTTTAACGTGCATACAATTACCCTTATAAGGATTTGTATCTTAACAATACTACTAAATAAATATATATTTGTTTTTAATTGTACAATAAAAATAACATTAATATTAAACTAATTAGGTACTTAATGAATAAAATATAACAAATACAAATATAAGCTTATTAAAAAATTGATAGTCAAATGAACAGGAAAATCGGTTTATAATGCCTAATTAGCAATTATTCAGTGAATACTTAGTCCTGGGATGGTTTTGTCTCTCCTTATTCAATGCTTAGATCAGACGGGGCTTGGGTTGAATAAAGTAACCGGCTATCCTTATTGAGTACTTCTTAATTACTCTCAAAGTATAAAAGAATAATAGAAAACAACTTTTTTTAAAACTTCAAATCCTCTTTTTGTTTCGAGCATTTCTACAAAAATAGCAGTTAATTGAAGATATAATTATAATATATACGTAAGTAGGTAGGTGTATTATGCTTTTGAGTGACGCGGGAAGACAAAGTTCAAACATATACCTACAAGAAGCAGACCAAGTCTAACTCACTCCAAGGTATTACCATAGCAGTAATTATAATCCCGCTTCGAGGAAGCTTTAACATTATAAAGGAAACTTAGCATATTATGAGGGTGGCACGTGTTGTGCTTCCCAAAGACGCATCTTCTATCTTCTTCTGAACGAATATTGAAGTAATAAAGGTAATATTTTTATATAGAAATCCATTTGTAACAAAAATAATTCATGGTTATATAAAAAAAGCTCTGAGTGAGTAGGTACTATTATTTTTATTGCTTTCCTCTGTTCTTTTATATTGAAAGAACAGAGAAAAGAGAGGCCTTTTGAAATAGCCGACGGTCATTCAGACAGCAAGCAAACGACTTCGGATGCCAATAAGTCCTGTAATTTTCCCTACTTTCTGCTACTCATTATTTTTCAAGTGGTTTTTATATTTCGATGGTATAATTTCTCTTTAACCCTTCAACTAAACTAATACGCTTTTAGCAAAGAGCCACTACCCACTGCAGGAGTCGAGTGGCGAGAAATTGTTCATATGACTCAGACTTGACTGAAAGGGTCTTGGAAACCCAAAAGGGCATATTAAAGCCTCCATCGACGTCGATAGTTAATGACCACGAACATGTTTTATAATAATTTAATACTGTTTTGATTTGATAATTAGATTTAAAATTATATCACTAACATTATTGATTGATTGAAATTTATTATTATAATTTATGTTTCCTCTATTGCGATTTTTTTGAGTATCAGTTTTACAATATCCATATATTTGTTAATAATCGTCTCGTCTATCAAGGTATATATGAAATAAGCTACATCTTATGTGTTTTATGTTATCTAATATTTCAAGCATTCTGTCCGAGCTACTTATCGAACTCTGGAAAAAAGTATATTATCCGACGGTTGCAGTAGAAGACCTTTCAAATATTGCGACTATAAATGCGAAATAAATTTCTCAGATCCGTTTTTCAGAGATTAGCATCTTCAAACCAAACTTCCGTTTTAGTTTTGATATGAAATGGAGATCTATCTTATCTATGTATATGATCTATTTAGTTATTAATATTTTATGTTATGTTACCTACTACGTTTTTCGCCATTCATTTTATTATCGCCAGTGTAAGATTGTCTGGAAGAGTTCACTTCTTCGCGGATAGACCGCCCTATCTATTGTATACAGAAATAGTTTTTCTTATTTTTTTATTATATTCCCGATACTGAGAAATGTGCGATAAAGTACAAAATATAATACAAAGTTATAAATTATAATATTTTACAGTAGTACAGAAAATTATAACGAAATTATATTATTGGATAACAATCAAAGTAGGTTAATGAAGAATTTTGTTCTATCCAATTTACGATTCAATAATCACTGAAATGTAAAATTAATTCACCAAATCAAATATCAATTTGTAATAACCGAAACCATATAATATCACCATCAACTTTCCGGCAACATAAACAAGACTATTTTAATTATTTAAAAGTTTCTTACCCTGAATCATCCCTTGGGAAATACATACGTAACATGGTTCTAGTCGATAGTAAGAGAAAATATGAACCAAATAAAATATATTTTTATTAAATCAGTATTAAAATATATAAATTATATGTTATTCTTTATGTCTATATTATTAGATCTGGAACCAAAATGGCGTGTGACATTTCGAAAATAAACATTGTCGTGCCGTATTTGAACACACCGGCTACCCAGGTATACCCTAAGGTAATCACCAGAATTGATGATATATAAACCTGTTACAGTGTAAGAGTATGAGGGTAACTGGCAATACATATTTACGTCCGACTTCATAACGACCCACAGTGCTATTGTCTCCTTTCCCCCTTCATATATCTATAATTCGCCGGTTTTTAGTAACCGAATCGCCTTTTATTCACGTATTTGCTTTAAGTCCTTACTGTTCTTTTTTATATCTTTGTTATTACGTTTCCTTGTTCATTGTTATAATATGTTGCGGGGTTGTATGGGTGGGTTTTCTGTAAGTATTAGCCCTGACATTCTGTACGCTTAAGACAGAAATAAAGCCTTGGATGGAGTTTTCATACAATATTATTTTTATTAGTAATACAAAATGAAAATTATATATTCGTAATAAAATAAGTAATTAAAATCATAAACGGTTTAAACGTATAAAAGATACATACAAAACTATGAACTCAAAATTATTTTAAAGTTTAAAATTAAATTTATTAATTACAGGTTTAAAAACAGTTTCTAACAGCCGCAATGTAAATTTAGATATAAAACCAAAATGCGTCCTTTATACCCCTCATGTATTATTCAAGCGATTTCAGTTGAATAGCCTTTTATTTGTGTCTACATGAGGTGAATGGTTACGCCGTTTTACTGTATACCCACAAAAATTGAATGAAATAAAAAAAAATAATAATAATTGTATTAACTGACATAAATTCTTATACAAAAATAAAAGGTCAATAATTATAATTATCAGCGAAAATGGTGCAAAGACTCAATTGAATTATATATAATATATAATGTATATTTAATATCAATAAAAAATGTAAATACATCATTTGAAATCATGTCAGTCTGTATGTTCGCATACAATGTAATAACTTTAGAACCTATTTAAATTTGGATTTTAGTAAATTAATTATTCTATGGTAAACCTCACATGTACTTTCAACTAGCAATTACCGAAACAATATTTTAATGACGGCATCCCTCCATAGTTAAAACACAATAGATACAGGTTTTGTTATAGTTTACTAGATACTAAAGTTAGTATTTCAATATTTTTAAATATTTAGGATTTTTATTACCATGTTTTAAAATATCTATTAACATGTATTATGTTAAGCTTATTTTAATTATAATAAAAAAATAACAGAATGCAAAATTATTACATTAAATTAATTTACGCTATACGGCTACTATTTCTATGAGTATAGAAATTTTCAAACTTAAGCTTCGTTTGTGACATCTTTTCAATGTTTAATCTGTACTTCAACATTTTTAAAAGTTTTTCGAAAATAATCCTAAAATGCTAAGTTCATCGAAGCGGGTGCAGAGATACGGTAGCTCAATTGGTAGATCGACGGGACGGTTTCCCAAAGATCGAATCCTATTCGTAATTATTAATTTTTCTTTCTGAATTTATTTAAATTTCATTTTTCAATTTATTAAATACTTTCTTGGAGAAATGGTTTATGCAATTTGCTATTGACATTGTTTGACAAGTCAAAGTTTCTGCTAAGTACAGTATAATTGAAAACTGCATTTTTTTAAATAAAATCATTACCGTTGAGTATGTAAATGAAATTCGGAATGTGTAGGAAGAGTTCCTCGAATAGCCATTCTCTCAGGCTATCTCGATGCAAATTCCCCGCAAAGCTCTCTTCAATGACTATACATTAGAATTTTTTACTTGTACTTGGACTTTCAATTTAATGAAAAATAGACAAATAGAAGTCGTTTTACTGTTATTAAATTTTATTTATAAACAGTATGTAACAAACAGCATTGAATTACTAAATTTAAATATATTGAGTATTATTTTGTAAATAACCAAAATAAGTATCAAACTATTGGATAATAAAAAATACATAAAATGTACTAAACAGAATGGCAACAACAAACTCATATTTCGACTTTACATGCTAGCTTGTTTTGGAGTTCGCTGCGGATGTATGTACATACATAATTAATCCGCTAGTGGAATATCGAGCTGGCCATTTGGTGCACGCATCTTGATATACATACAGAGAGGAAAATCATTATGCAATGTCGTAATTTTCGAATATACAGAGACTTCGAACTTTAAGGATACGTTAAAAATGTTTTCTGTCGAAAATTTACGATTATGATTTCAATAACTGATGTAACTATATTGACTTTTATTACATCATATCTCAAATAAAAAAAAATATATATACATGTTACCAGAAACAATAACTTTCTACAAGATCTCAACAGCTTACCATATCCATTCATATTAGATCCTTTATCGTTGCCTCTGAAAGCCAGTGGGTTAAAGTGAAAGCAGTTTTTATGTTGGCATCATTGTGACTTTGAGTGAAAGTCTGACTGGTTCGTGTTCTTTGTAAAACAAAACGTTTGTTTTACGTATTATGACGATTGAAATTGCAAAACTATTACATCACATTTTGTAAGTGGTAATTTTTATAACTGGCTCGAAGGACCAGTTTTACAGTTTATATATTGTTGATATTTTCCTTTTAAACATACAATAAAATCAGAAATATTTCTGAATTCGATATCAAATAATTGGTATATAAAAGTTGTTTCACAAATTGGTAGTGCTTATCATTTGTTTCGTTTTTGTCAAGTTATTTTATCGAACTTGAAACTGATTGGACAAGCTAGTTAAGACTCGAATATTTGGCAATGGCTACCAGCAAAATACTTAATGTTCCTCGACGATATAAAAAAGCAAATATATTTTGTTAATTATTATGTTTTTGCTAAAGTTTTTCTCATTTTTACAATAAATTGGGAATAATTATAATTATTATTAATAAAAAATAGTGTATTGAGTAGATAGAACATCTACTTCTATAAAATAAATTCTATATATAAATTTATTTAACCCTATTTGATACCGCTATGGTTTATGATTTAGATTATACTGTCACAAGCCCTCCTTTGACAGGACATGTCAATACAAATACAAACAAAGAAGATCATTAATAACTCCAGGACAAATTTCCGTCACGGCAGGCCCTTGGGGCCTAAACATTAATTCTTTAATTAACCCTGTACCATTGGGGTCGTGAATTAAAAGGAATGGCCAGAGATAACTCGTCGGTTCATTTGTCTTTATCCCACGGAGCAAGATCGCGGCCAATGGAAGAAAAGTAATTTTTCAAGACAAAATCAAGAGAAGTTGGTCTTTTAGGGACGCATCCGTCAAGCGTAATGCGGGTTGGGAAATTACTTTCATCAAAAATTTTGCAACTATGTATCAAGGGAACAGAATGGCCATAATCTTGGACGTAAGAATAATGAACACGTATAACAGCCAATATAAACTATGTGTATCATAAAGTGTAATAAATTTATGTATCATACCAATATAAACTATGTGAATCATAAAGTGTAATAAATTTATGTTTCATACTTTAGGAGCTAAATTATGTTCGGAATTAATAATAGTTCAAGCGATTGAAATCAATCTCCAATCAACTTCCTACAAACTGTACGGCTTACTTATTGGCACTGATAATTGAAGAAACAAATTGAGATTTCAATGTTTAGTATTAAATAAAGATCAGTTAGTCATTGTACAGTCATATCTCAAATAAGTGGGCCGAGCCGGATCTCAGTAGAACTAGGTCAAGTGTAAGATATTTTTAGCTTAAATTCTGTAAAATCCGATTAGATTAAGTATGAGTGGTTCAATATTTTATAGATATATTATGTACGATATTAATCATTAAATAATTTAAATATTTTTATATGTTAGAATCATTATTATATTTTAAATATATTATGTACGATATTATTCATTAAATAATTTAAATATTTTTATATGTTAGAATCATTATTATACTTTTAAAATTTAGTTGTAGTCGGCAAAAACTAGAGACATTTGTTATTCGCTTCTCAACACAACAGGACATAAGTCAGTCAGTCAGTTTCATTTTCAGTTGGCTACTTCAACCGCGCCCGCATCCCATAGATCGCTTGGCAAATAATTGTCAAATGTTGGGAACACACATACCCATATATGTAAACCCATATATTTGTTTCTCCTTTCCCACTGTTTTATTTACGTCAGTTTCTAGCTCCAAATTTCAGTCACCAATTTTTTATAGTTATTTATATATTCATTAAATATATTAATAACGATAAATATCTATGAATACAAATAAGACTCGGTTAAGGGATTAATTATGAATCAAATTATATTTTTATGTATTTTAAAATGAATATAAACTTGTTAGTATCATATCATAATTGGTATATAATTAATATTCAGCACAACACTGAGGTGTTCCTGTGGATTATAATTAGAAGCCCCTGAAAGGGATAAGGGCCTATTAGCTGATATATTAGCAAAACGTGTTTTAGATCGGAGTCGAGGGTAACTACTTTATGGATGGTGTAAATTTTAATACCCATTTAATGAAGTGATTTTAGTTGCATGTGAGATTAAAGTCTACATTATATAAACATTCTCGTAAATTTTATGTTGAACTACCAACTATACGTTAGGGATAATTTTATAAGGAAATAATAAAACATTAACAACTTGAAATATCTAATAATAGCTTCCAGAGAAATTTAACCTAATTTAAGTTACGAGTTGAGACTCGCTGCGTTTAAATGTGCTAATATTTAAGATTTTCTTCGAATAGACGGCGAGAAATAAATTACATTTAGAACTATATTTATATAACCAACCAGTTGGTTAACCAGTTCACAGTCTAGAGATAAAAATAGCCTCGGTTAGTTTTATTATTATCAGAAATATCTAAAAAAATGTTTTTTAAACCAGATACTCTGTAAAAAAAGATATGTTTTTAATCTATATATTTATTTTGATATTCATCTAAGTATCTCATTGTGTAAAGAGGGGCAATGCTCTATTAACCAAATGGGCTCTCAGGAAATAGGCTGTGCAAGCTTAGTCCATTACTTTAAAAGCCAAAGCACGCTATAACGGAATCGTAGGATACATATTAAACGACTGACCCAGTGCCATAGCAAGTTGGTTAAGAAACGTTGGTTACTTGGTAAAGAAATAGCATAGGTTTCTTGTAAATAGAATTATTTAACGCTGTGTTTCTAACGTTTATGTTCAGTAACAGGTTTGCATGTTACTAAGTCTCCTGAACAATCAGGGAAATACATTACTAGGTTGACAGCCATTCACACAGCTGAGCGCAGATTCAAAAACTGTATTCGATCATTTTTGTGAACATTCTTTTTCGGTGATTATTCCTCTATTACATGACCGTTCACTGATTCTGTTGATGCTAAAACATCGATGATAATGCTGCTAAAACAAAAAAAACCCAATGACAATCGGTTCAGTAATTCAAGAGGAGTTCGCAATGAAGTCGCGTCCTCTCTGTGCTCAATAATTTGGTAAAGAAAATAACGTTTTAAAACTTGTTCCTGAATAATACAATAAAATGTAAATGTAGTTTAACTAATAGTTGTGACGTGTCAATCAAAGGTTGTCAGATTAAGGGCTGAAAGCTCCCCCAGTCGGGTGTCAATTAATGGTAGATTGCTGATAACATCGTTTCTGGGGTTGAATAGTTAAGGGTGAATTGAAGCAACCGATTAGGTCTGTTTTGTATATGCCAGTAATATAATGAACATTTTGGATAATTTTATTATTAGAAGATGTAATGTTATTTCTACCAATTGCCTTGTTAGGAATAAGTAGAAGTTTTCTATCACAAATCGAATATAAAGTTTTTTTTAATGTCCTGTTAATGTCAATCATATTGCGTGTAATATTTGTAAGTAATATGAATAACGAATTCATGTACTATAAAGTACCTAGTTGCGTGCTGTGGTGTCATTCTGTCTCGCCGATGCCGACTTAGTCATTACAATCCATTATGTGATTGGAAGCGAAATAGTAGGTCGTTTCGAAAATATCGTTTTGGTTTAATTTTGCAAATGATAATTAACTTTCAATTGGATATTATTTATTGTTATATCATTCTTTTTAAAATGGTATTATTTATAAAATTTAAGACGAATAATATATTAACGTTGCAGAACTAAGTAAGGGTTATTACACAGCCGGGACCCTATCGGATAACATTGTCTTGTTCTGAAAACAAATAAAACTAGCATCTAATTACAGCACCAAATGGATAAAATTTACCTATTTAGGGACAAAAATACACTTAAATCAGTCCCACTATTTAAAATATATGAAAAATTTGCGAAAAACAAAACTAAGGAATTAAATGTTTAAAAATATCTAAAAACATGTACCTATAGCCATTTTAAGCTTGAATGAATATAGAATGAAACTTAACCGATACAGGGACGGATTCGAACTTGCGATTTCTGGGAATAACCGTCTCGATAAAGACGATCGTATATAGAATGCTTAATGCACCGAGACGGGTGGTGATACGGTAGCCCAATTGCTAGAGTTTACACAGAGTTCGCGTGTTCGAATCCCTGCCCGTATCGGTTTTTTCGTTATATATTTATTTAAAAAAAAGAATTATATAAAGATAGGTAATCAAAACTATATGAAATAGAACTGAATTGTTAGTCATGATATGGATTAATACTGAAACAGCTGGGATACATCACGTGTGCAAGCGAAATTCATATGCAAATTCTGATGCCCGTAACTCGAGCAAGTTTCATACAACCCACTAAGTTGCCTGTAATCCTAAGCACAAACTTTGTGGAGTTTCTATTTCGTAAAGTTATATTCCGCTAAGGAGTTTGTTATTATTTTTATTGCACAATAACGAATCTAAAAGTTATCTTTTTAGAGCATTCTAACCGATGTTTTTTTATGCATGTTCTTTGTTATATCTAGACTATTTTATATTTTGGATTATATTCTTAATAAAGGTATAGTAATAGTTTGCACTTCCATTAACCAATTTGTAATCTTAGTAATTAAATTGAAACGCTTAATTGTATTTGATGCTAGAAGCCGGAGTCGCAGTGAAAATATACTCGAAACCATCAAATTAACGTCATCATATTCACAATTTTTTTGTTATTTGACAATGTATTAACCTTATTCTTTTATAGATAAGTGTCTTTTATAAAATGGAGCGCTATATGGCATCTTGATATTTTTTATGGAAGGCTCATGTATACAAATATTTTAATTACTGCGATAACAGAAAATAACAGTTTTTTTTAATATTTTCTTTATTAATCTAGTTTTTATATTTATTCTATGACAAAGTTTAATAGACAAATTACAAATAATTTAATGGGCAACGTATATCACTGTTATATTTTACTATTTAAAACATTTAAAACTAGGTTAGTGGAACATTCATAAATTCGATAATAAAGTAATCCATGTAAAGTTATTTTTTTATATATTTAATGCACAATTCATCTAAAAGGATCGAACCTGCGTCATTTAAGATACCGTTCCGTCGATTTGACAACTGAGCTACCGTGTCGTAACCGTTCTTGACGAATTTATCATTTTTTATATAAATCTTTAACACGACGGAAACGAGAGATGAACATGCTTTAAGATTACCTACACATTAATATATAATCAGAGAAACTTCGCAATTGAAAATTGATGTTACATAATCAAGGAATGTTTAAATATTAACACACGAAGTACACCTAAGTGGTATATATACCGCTTATTCGATCTCTTGCTACTGATGTGCTCTAGGTTGAGAAACAAAATAGGTTTATCTAATGTAAAACTTATTATACAGTAAGTACACACAGTCTTTTGTAACGGTTTAAATTGCTCGGATTTCGATTCCAGATTCTATTCTCGGTTATGATCTGAACCAGAGGAAATAAAAATGCATTTTTAAGGCGAAGCTCCATGACTCCATGTTTCATTGTTTTCTTTTTCTACGAAAAGAAAAGATATATCATAAGATTACACTAATGGTTTTTATATTATGAACATAACAACTTTCCTTAGTTATTTTTTTTATACAACAGTGTACACATCCCCTTATCTTATCAAAGGTGATTAACTCACACATAGATTTACTTATACAAATTTGTTAAGCCCCATAAGTTAATCAATTTCAATCAGTCGTTTATCTAAATTGAGATTGACTTGGCTTGGCAGGGTCGATCGCCAATTATAAGTTTTCAGATAGGTCATCGTCTCTGAGTCACTTCTTTTATTTATTTATTCATTTATTCGTATTTGTAAATATTTAGGCTTCATATTGACATTTCGTTTTGAATGTATAAAAGCTATTATATAAAAGTTATTATTTATAATAAGTGCGTGTAAATGCCTACTTCAATAAAGTTATTTTGAATTTGAATGAATGTGGCCTTAAGATAATTAAAACATGTGACTTTTTTAACAAAATACACAATCATGAAAAAAAAATTCTGCAAATAGATATTTTTTTTTTTAATGTTTTGCACTTTTTTTTTTAATTTTTATCTTTCGTGTAAATTGTTATTCATTAAGTTATTAATAATTTATTTTTGTATTTAAAAGTCCTGTAAGAAGCTAGGCTACATCAGTCGGTTAATCCTAAAAAATTAATATACAGAGACAGGACTCAACTCTAAGAAAACCTTGTTTATATAATATAATCTTCTAACAAAACGGAGGCGATATCTTTTCGGTTTTTTTCGAAAATCCAAGCCAATGATTCTAATCTTGCATTATAGAATATCACTCATTGAGTCCAGTGTTGATGTATTTTTAATTCTATATTAAAAAAAAAAAACAACTAAATAAGTAAGTAAAAAAGGAACTAAATTGGGAAGCATTATAGCTTGGCCAATGTCAAAGCGCAGTACAAAAAAGGAATTTATGAAATCAAAGGCATCTTATATATTTCATTAACATACCGACATACTTAGAAAAGTATATATTTTCATTGTTATGTTCGCTTAAACCACAAATATATACAGTGGAAACGACTTTATTATGCAGATGGTTAGTGCTCATAAAAATGTGTTTTTATTCATACGGGAATGACACTTTTATTTTTATTTTTCCGTTTTGCTACTTCTCTACGTTCTAGTCTTACTGGTGTTTACTTAGCTGTGAATTTTTGTGTTTTAAGGTTGTAATGTAGCTAACTTATTATGAGTCTAACGTAAACATAGCTTGCTTGTACCAGTCTAACACAATTTGATAATCTATATATAAATACGTCAAGCAAAAACTTTGGATCCCTTTTTACGAAAATTGCGCGGACGAAGGAGTACGAAATTTGGCATACTTATAGTTTATGTGTAGAAATGCAGAACGCTAATATTTTTCAATAATATTGCACTTTTAACACATTTAATCAATTTTAAAACATTACACACACTGCGGTACGAAACATTACACACACTACTTCGTTGGTAACGTAAACGTTGACATGTTCAATGTATATTTGTCTGATGTCAAATAATCTCACAGAGTTGATAGTCACTTGACGTATTAGAATAAAAATCAAAAATAAATATGCATAGAGGTTTTATTTAATCCAAACTTTCATAAATATTAACACTTTAGATTACGGTCAAATTTTGGCCGTTGGGCGATCACTAGTGTACATAAATAAAAAACAAATGCAAACAACTATTTTTTTTTGTTGTTGTATGTTTTTTAATTCTGCGTTAAATTAAGTTAATCAAAAAGTTAATTAAACAGAAAGTTATTTTGTATAAAAAAATCCATAAAAATCAGATTGCCTAGTTCTCCTTGATGTAATAACAGAAAATACACAACTTAGACTATTGGATGTAGAAAAATTATTAAATAATTATTTCAATTGTGGTCATTCGCAGCCTAATTTTATTTACTAGAATTCGGAACGACTTGCTAGTTATACATAGTTACCATATTTCTATTCCATTTTCAAATCTATTGTGTACGCGATCTTGAACAGTAAAAACAAAACAAAACTATGTTATATACAAAAAACTAATTTTATATAAACTCTCTTACCACCCATAAGAAGTACTCTGACAATTGATAACGATTATGTACCTGAAACAAAAAAAAATATCAATTTAAGAAAAAAACATTTAAAGTATCAATACTAAATGAAAACGTCAGAAGAACCAGCTTCTTTGACAGCCTCATACGTTATGTGTAAGTAAAAGTAATATAAGACCGAGTGTTTTCTACAGGCGGATATTAAATTCATAAATGTATTCAAAGAAGCAAAATGGATATCTCTAGACTACACTGGAAGTTGAGACAACTTCTCGAATATTTTAGATGTTCTGATAAATTGCGTTCGTTCGAGCAAACGAGGTTTCTTGTTTCATAGAACAACCATTATTAAGATCGCAAACTGTCTCATTTAATTTATCTAACACGGTTAACAGACTAAGATTTAGTGTTAGTGAAGGATTTAAATTTTAATTGTACTGCTGGATATTTTAATGTAGTGTAAAAATATTTTAGTTTGACTAATTTTGTAGTGTTTAAGGACTCATTTACAGTCCAAAAATAATAAAGTTTTTGGTAGTTATTACTACAAAACCACAGTTAATGTAATTAAATAAAATACATAATAGCACCGGATATAAGGTTTCTTTATCTTTAATACCTTGTTTTTTTTTAATTAGATATAATATTAAAAAAAATATTCTGATGTTCCTTCATACATATTCTGTGATATCTTGAGGTTACTGTACATCTTTCTCCTATTTGTTTTTATATATTTTATATATTAAAAAAATATCTTGTCAAAACTAAACTAGCAAATTGAGCCTATACTCGGGACACCCAATTACATTCGTTTAAGAGATACAATAGCATCCATCAGTCACCAAGTCCCTTCATCCAGTCGATGACGATAAGATCTGATCAAAATTAACAAAACAAACCTAAAATCGACAAACAATATTCGTATTATCAATTCGCGTATATAGTTTACTTAACACAACGGCCTAAACACGGATGACCTAGCTTTTTTCGTTTATGAGATCAGAACAGCCATTGAAGTGTACATTTTCAGGCCACAGTAAAAATAATATATTTATCATAATAATTATAATGATATTACATGTATTACATGTCCATAGTTATACAAAAAATAATTGAAGTATATTAAAATATAATATATGAAAAAACAATAAATTCACACCATTAAAATTCATTAGGTATATATTATTCCCGCACTATACATGCGTACGTGTGCGTAGTTTAGATTTGTCAATGTAGTGATGCGATTAGAAAAGATTTGGAAAAGAGTGCCCGAAAGGTTGTAAATATTATTAAGAACGTTAAAACATATACAACTAATAAATAAGGCAAAATAATTTAATAAATAAAAACCTATAGTAACCACCTATCTAACTTTTGAAATTGAATAAAGCGTAAAAACACAGAGTATTGTTTTCCATAGGTATATAGTGTACAAATTACTTTTGAGGAGACAAAGCTTCGGTACAGATACATTTCTATTATACGTCTGCTTCCAGTCCTACTTTATTGTAGACTCTTTTGTTGGAGTTGCATAAAAGTTTAAATCCATCATGTATTAATATTATTATGATAATAAACTTCTACATGATAAGTTGTAAAAGCTTTTTTAATCGATCGATTTAAACTTCAATGCAAATTTAACAAAAAAATCAACTATAAAGTGGAACTTGAAGAAGAAGCCAGTATAAAATACATTAGTCGTACCGGGAGGCGATAAAATAAAATTTGTATCAATAACAAGCGGGTAGTTGCGCAAATGTCACGAAAACTACAAAAGTTTCGGAAACTTCGCTCGTGCTCAGTAATCACTACTCACAGATGACCCAAATACGGATATAAAAATATATAACGTAAAAGCTATGACGTAGCCCAATACCGTATAATTATAGAATCTTTTGTAATATTGGTATTAATTTCCAAATCGATTATGAATCATTATTAGAACTTATTTTAAGATCATACCTACTCAGTTATAGATTTTTTTTTATAAAGTTACTTACAAATAGTTTAGTTAGATGCAGATAAATCTATAGTAGGTAATAAATAAATAGCATATAATACACCTATGTAACTCATGTATGCATAGATTATAAGAAATGTAAATTTATAGGAAATAAAAAGGCTTTATTGTTATTATTATTAGAACTAAAAGGTTAGATGTCTTAAAAGCTAGCATAGAAACAGTCGGTTAGATCTAAGCTGCTAATCAGGGTGACCTCAATTTTGTACCGCAAAAAGAATAAGACATTTCTCTTACATAAATTCTTACATGTCGCTTTGAATTAGATATTTAACTTCCAAGCTTTATACCTGACCTCATTTTAAGAAATAGAATCTAAACGACTTTAGTCTCCAGTCGCCCTAAATTTTGTACGTGAAAGGAGTTATATCCCTGAAGTCATCAGTGGCACGAGGGAGACTTATCGAAGTATATCCGGATCCTCCTTGAACCAAATAACTTATATTTGACATATTAAAATTGGACTATGTGACCTTTATAACCCTTAAACATTATAAGTCACCTTGAATATGATTTGAAAGTATTTATAAATTGTATTGTAATCTAAATCGAACAAACAACCCACCAATCAAAACTGATTCGATGGTATTCATAGAATGGCAAACAATGCTATAGTCATATCGAAAATGGAATTGTATTTAATAGTATCAAAATATATATACTACCTACTGCATTGCGTCTTACTTGCAAAAGTAAAGAAACTGCTCGTTAGTCGGTATACGCTTACATGACTATGGACAAAATAATTCTTCGCCTTCAAATGTTTTCAGTGCACTTGACCTGCTTCGTAGGTAGAAAATAAATTCGCATGTATGCTATATACTGGGCTCTTACGACCTGGTTTAGTCTCCAATAAAACGTCAATGTGAGCTACATTTTACAATAAAAAATACTTTTTGATGATACCTATTTACCTAAACCATATATGTATGTACAAAGACATATATCTACTCATACTTATGTATACGTACGACTTACACTTTATTAGTACAAGTGTATATAGTTAAATTACTTCTGAACGGACATCGATTAAATTAATGAATTTTATACAATATATAATACCTAATACGTTCGAAAGTTTTACCATCATATGATAATAACCAATACTATGACAGTAATTGTGGTTATATCCTGACCCTTAGTCAATATGCGGCTACATAATCATTACAGGTCAGACAAAGTTCAACTAACGTCGGTCATTAACACTTTCGATGTACAAGAAATAACAATATACCTACTCAATGCTGACCCTTGACATAATACTCATACACATGTTAGTATTATTTTACCTAACAACTCTATTAGTGTAATATATATTCTCTATTGATTATAATGAAATTCATCATTATATAGCTCCAAGTTCCATAGCTTCTATAAGGCTATAAGATATAACATTAAAAGTATTTCACTTCCATGTTGCGAACTTACATAGCTTCTATAACGGTATAAGGTATATATAACATTAAAAGTATTTTATTTCCATGTTGCGAACTTATATTATTTAATTTAATCTTGCGGTCTGTAATTATGTATTTAAATTAATATGAAAAGTTCACTGATCCTCCTACAATAGTAACTGCGACATGTTAAACAACTTCATTTTAATTAGCACCATCTGATAAAACTTTGACATTTAATTTAACATGAACGTATAACATGACATATATAGTTATAAATATTGATCTGAGATTGAGTTTAAAAAATAATATAGTTAATATATAACTTTACCGTATAACTATGTGTAGTATTATATATATGTATATTAATAAATACCTGCTGATCTGATATCGTGTTAAAATTAATAAATTAAAATTAATATATGTTTAAGCTGGCACAACTTTTCAGAGAACCTTGACACTATTTCGTTAACAAAGATTGACTAAACCATTAAAAACTGAACACTTTTTAAAAATGTATAAAATAAATATAAATAGAGTCCACCTCTATAGAATTATTCATGAAACTAGTGACACTCGCTGGGGCGTGCTCAGCGCTTACATTTTTATCACAAGTGGATTATACGCTGACATAGAACGATGGCACTAATGAAATCGTACGGGCAGACTAAATATCCAGACAAACTACCAGCTATATATAGATTTATTTTTGGATAATATATCTCATACATCTAACAGAGAGTTTAATGATAGAGTGGAAATATTCGACTGTTGGAAAATATTTATAAAAATGTACAGCCATGTTAAGTTTACTAAATATTAAATGAATATACAAAGTAAAATAAACCAATACGGGCCGGAATCAAACCCGCAACCGATGGGAAACCGTCCCGTCGCTCTACCAATTGTATCTAAGGTAGATCAATTGATTCCTATTAATTGGCGACAATATCTGACAAACCGGCGACACGCCGGTTTGCCAGAGGTCGGGGTTCTAATCCCTGCCTGTATTGATTCATTTTTCATTTTATATTTACTTCATGTTTGAAATATTTCCAGTAAGCTCTGACCTTTATAAAGGTTAGATATTTAATACCGTCTTGAAATATAAGCGACCTATCAAACGATAAAATTCATATAAAATGTATATAAAAAAAAACAATTATGTAAAAACAATAAATTGGTAATCTTATATTACAAACAATTAACAATTATAATATACCAGAAGGTGTAAATTTTGGAGTGAGGCCGATGTGATGTCCTTAATTTACAAAGCAAAGTACTGATAAACTTTATAATGTCAGGGTAAATATATTATTCGCAGCCTTTCAATGTGGTGAAATATAGTAATTGCAATGAGAGATAATGAAAATGAAGCAACCTTACATTGCTCAATCCTTGAATTTTTTTTACAATAAGAAACAATAGTTTTAATTTCATATACACTTTGTTTCATATTCATTTAAGTGCTTTTCTATACTTTTAACTCCATTAAGAACTTCATTTAATAGATCTTACATTTTTTGTTGTAACCTCTTTCCAATGGTTCAAATAGGCAATTTGTCTAATTCAGTCGTATTTCAATTAAAAAATTTCTTAAAGCAAAAAAACACACAAATGGCCCGAAATAATAATTCTCACCAAAATTAATATAGAGCATCTGACTGTATATACGTATGGAAGCTTGTGTGGGCAATTTACTTTTTCGGCACTTCAACAAGAAATATCACTGAGAGTTCTTCTTTACAAATGATCCAAATTTTATTAAGATTTATTGGTGATCTTAACGACGTATTTCCAAACAATATAACAAAACTATTTGGAGACGCATTAAAAAATAATGAGCTAACATTATACCCATTTGTCGAGACGCTCGAGGTCAAAGCCATGCAAGGTTTAGTACTTACAAATCCTTGCCAGACTTTAATGTTTGCCACTTCGTTTAACAGACTTGGAATTTCTGGTAATTGATTTCTTGGATATAAGGAAGTTTTAAAATAAAAGGCAACATTTTGTTTTGTATACCCGATATCTCAGTCTCTTTTATTTATCATTTTTATCTTAATCATTAGATCAACATTTTCTATCTCAATCATTACATAAAACAAAATCCGGATTGTAAGCTGTCCTATTCATTATTGTCTTCATCTTTAGTTTTAGCTATAAAGTTCCTTCTATAACTATGTAACAAATTAAAAAACAAAATTTCATAACATATTGAACCAAACATATTTCATACCTAGTTCTCACCAAGGACTTTTGATGCCGTTAAGAGAAATAAATTATTAAATGAAACTGCAACTAGAAATTCTAAAGTTAAATTAACTTGTTCTGTTGTCTTAAAACGAGCGATGGAAATTAATATGGAAAGTTATAACAGCGTCATAATTTAAGACGCGTGTGCATTTTCATACGAATGCAATGAGTTGTTAGAATAACTTAAACTATTGTAAGTTATAAGTATGATTGTCTAAGTAATAACGATCTAACTTACTGATTTATTATGTTAAGTAGTTATTACTTGAATAAAAATCATAAATACATTTAGTAAAAAAATAAATACTCATACATAGAAGGTTCGTTACCTTTAAAGAGTATTAGTATTTTATAATCTATTACAATATCAGTAATATTTAAAACAAGGATAATATCCTCCTGATGGTGAAAATATTAGTAAGAACATATTTTAAACAGATTACGAACAAGCTGTAGACTCTCAAAAGATATTTTATAACAAACCGAATTCTCTTTGTTCGCAAATGAAACCAATATCTAAGAGATTGATCAAGAAAACCGCTTGATTTATGAACATTATTTATAAACCGACTTTACGACTTTCCTTGTTTAAATTAAAATGTTGTTTCATAATCTTTAAGGACAAAACACTTTTAATAAAAACGATATTACTTTTTTATATCTAAGTGTAAGCGTGGGCTGACGAAGCCATATATATTAGTCTCTTTAGATATATTTTACTTATTGATATTTTTTAGGGTTCTCCAGATATTATTATAATACCATGAGAAAAAGATCTTTAGGTTTTTTGGGTCCGAAGCCAAGAAAAGTCATCTAGTGAAATACCTATGTAATGCTTATATGAAATATTTAAGATTCCGCATTTCTTAAACTTCTGCCTTATTCTAACTATTTATACTATGATGCCTTGTAAGGATATCATAGTATAAATAGTTGTTTTTTTTAATATATTTATATATTATTTTATAAGAGTACAATTTTTATTCCCATTTATTTTTAAATAGCAGTAACGATTACCGCAGCTGGGTGCGCGTGAATCAATTCGTAGCATGTATTGGCTAATTCAAAATCTAGGTCATTGCTTTAAGTTTAAAAGCCGGAAACAGATATTAAACGTATATTTTATGTATATCAATATAAATATTTTTAATATTCGTGTAAAACTCGTTTTGTGTCCGGGACTTTACAAATATCGATATAAATTAGATTTTATTGTGTAGATTATAGTAATCTCAGGTTTTTTAATTATTAACTAAATTATCGTGAGATTATCCGTTGCTATATTTAAAAATAAAAACCTTCCTTATTTTATCTTTTTTAAACTGAACATATTGCGACATTATTTTTGCGTACTTATAACATTTATTTCTAAAATAATCCTAAAGTTACTGAGCATTGTCGCTATATGTAGATTTTTTTTTTAGAATAGTTTAAGGGAACAATAAATTGTTTTCTATTACTTGTATAAGATTGAATCTTATTAAGGTCTTGTTTTTTTTTTTTTTTTTATATATTTTTAATACACGCCATTATACGTTTTTTGACCAAATAGTGTATAGTATTAGATTATACCCATGTCTGCTTGTCAATTACTGGAAGGGCACAAGTTACACAGGTGACGTGGGTACAAAGAATGAAGGGATTTGTGATCGCAATGAAAAATAAGATTATTTTTCACCCAGTTCTGTAATTGAGGATCTTTTTAGGTACGTTTAAAAAATATATACCTATTAAAAATTTATGACATTGTAATAAAGTGTTTTACATTTTATAAAACCCGTTATAAATTAAAACACTTCTAATTTTACCACACTGATGATTTTAGTATAAATATTTTAAAAAAGAATCTCACATTTAAGTACTTTTCGGTTGATATTATTTGAGGAGGTATTGTCATGTGCCGGCTATTTGTATAGGATAGTCGTTGAGCGCGCTCGCCAATAATATATTTCAAACCTACGCTACGTTTACAAACTAGCTCTTAATTGAACAACATAAATATGTTACGGTTTCTATTCCGATATATTTTAGTGCTAGGACATGTGTGAACTATTTGTATTGTATGTACATTTTATATTTCTTTAGTGCTATAAAATAAGTAATAAAAAAAGCCATTGAATACACAGACTTGAAAACCTACTTCAAATATATTCCTCAATTAGTTTCCTACTGTTTGTAAAGGAAATTAAAAACAATTGTTAGAATTTCTTAATTTCAAAAACAAAGCTGTTTTACAATAATTTATTAATATAGAACAGATTACAGCTATAATTACTAAAGATAATAATATCTCAGATAATTTGATAAATTACACATCAAAAATAAGTCAAAATACAGGTTTAACACAGAAATGCGCTCGCGCAGGTCTTCCCGAACACACCCTAAATGAGTCATAGCACGACGACCTATCAAGCGCGTCGGTCGTGTACATGATTCCAATAAACACGCCACTATTACCGGTTTTACGCATCAAGATACATAGTATGGTAATTAATGCGATTTACCTATATATTATGTAGACATTTTAATACGATTGTTTCTTTCTTCATAGAAACAGTACTTTGGTTACCTTTAAAAATATAATAGACAGAATTATTCCATCACACGAAAGTGACAATTAACATGAATATTTAGATTTAAAAATAAAAACATAGTTTAGTTTGGAAATTGACAATAATATTAAGTATAGCAAAGCAGGTGACTTGACGAATATTTTAAAGTTAGTAAAAATAGATTGTCTGGGATAACTAAGTAACAATCAATTAATGTCATATTTACTAACGATGTATGACAAGCCTGACATGACAGATGACTCCCATGAATTGAAACTTCAACCACCGATGAGTGACGGGTATTACACCTCGATTTTATGAAAAACATTTTTAGATTGATGGTAATTTTTTTATTAATTTTACCAGCTGAGTTTCATTCATTCTTGCAACTAAGCTTAATATTCCTGGAGCCTAATACTGTCTATCTCGAAAGTGATCTAGATTAAAGGGAGGTTAGTCTACCTGCTTTCTACTTTTTAAAGCCTTTTGTTAACGAGATTAAAAGTGAAGAACATATGTACAAAATACCATTTTTAATAGAGTACTGTAATAGACCGAGGACGATACGATAATAACTACATAATGTTTTAATAACATTTTCAACTTAATATTTGATATATTTTATGTGCGGGTTAGTTACATTAATACTTTAATCTTTTTGTACATACATAGTTATTTTAATAAAGTTTGTAAAATCTTTTCAATGTTATTCTATACAGCAGAGTTGGAAACATGTTCGTAGGATGTTCGAAGGAAACCTAATGAGTGTAGCTTCCGGCCTGATAAATATGTTTACCTATATATAAAATGCTTAATTCATCAAAGCGGGTAATGAAACAATACATTACAGTGATAGTTCAGTTAGTAGAGCGTCTTCAGTATCCTGGAGGTCGCAGATTCGAATCATACGGCCTACCTGTGGATATTTTTTTTGATTCCAGACTTCATTTCAAAATAATGTTTCTAACAAAGGATGAAAGTAGACCGCACAAGTTGAATCGATGTAGTTAAATTGATGAATCACATAATTGTCTTATTGAAACTTGCTGGGGAACAGCTCCCTGACGTCCGGGAGTTCTGATACAATATCAAGCATGTTTAGACATGTTTGGTTCAAGCAAAAGGAGTCATGTATGTATATACATGTACACACATGAGAAAAATCTTTGTATATCAAGTGTAAAATACCGTTTTCTAGTTTGTCTATAACCTATTTCGTACCAATAAATTTAATGATATGCCTTAACCGACCGACAAACTATTCCAAAACGACTTTTATATCACCATTAAAACTTTTCGAGGCGAAGTCAAATAGACTGCAAGTTTTTATTTCCTTTGTCTTCCGCTAACCACATTATACGTGGGGAGTAGAAACTTTCGATGGCCAATTGAATTTTCTTTTAATAAACTTTAATATGATGATAGAACCGCAGAGGCAACTTTACACACATTGTTTTTTATTATAATTAACATGCATGTAGGTCCTCTCCACTCTTAGGTCCAACGATACTCCCGTTATTATAATAATTATTATTGCTTCTGACATTCCACCAGTACACGCCCTCATAATTTCTCGTGAAATGTACCTACTCGTGAGTACATAATAATTAATTAGTAATATTGATCTCTATTTTATTAACTGAAAAACTTAATATTATGGTGAAGTAATTATGAACGAATAAAATGTTCAAACATTTTTCACGTTTATTATTAACCTTTAATTTGATATTCCATCAAAAAAAAATTTTAATTAAATAATTTCATCAAGGTCTGATTAGGGAGATTGCCAACAACAACTCGTTTAAAAAATATTTATTAAAATGGTGTAAAAAAAATATCGCTAAGATCTTTTTAAAAGTTTAATAAGAAACAACACAAAGGATAAAATCTACGTCCTACGCGATGTTAACTCTATAAGCGATCTGTTTCATCGGGGGTAATTGACTTCAACACCGGCGAACAGGTCACATTGCCAGCCGCTGGGGTCAAGAAACGTGACCCTAACTAAAATTATTGAACCTTGAATAGAGTAAAAAAAAATTAAAACTTAAATTAATTCCTTTGCAATATTTGAAAGATTTCTTTCCTTATATCTATCAAATTAAAATAATCATAAATCTTTTTTTCATATGGTCGGCTAATATCAAATTCTTCCAAGCTGTATGATACGACATGTCAATAGGGACTTTTTTTTTCCATATATTTTTTCATACACTTCATCCATGTCTCTTTCGGTCGGGTTATTCCCTTATATTCATTCATATTGAAATATATAATGCTTACTTTTATTATTATCTAGTAAAATTGATGGCTTTAGTCTACAAACAAAAGTAATTTATTATCTTTTTCTTCCAAACTATACAATGCCTATCAAAGGGTCACAGTTGGGAAATTGCTTTCGAACATTTTAAGGACGTTATGAAAGACACATGATCTGCAATAACTTTTCGAAGTATAATGTATACAAAATTAAACGAAATAAACTATCGTGAGTTAAACTATAAATTCCAGGATTACTTGATTTTTTTGTGCAACTAGTTTGACCTCATGCAAGTTAAACCACTGACGGGATTTTTTGACATCCTTATTATTTCTAACATAAATTTAATTTTATTTTTATAAAGTGACATATTTATAAATTGATCTCTATTTATAGTTATAACCTGACCTTTAAATCTTATATCTATAGGAATTCTACGACCATTTATAAGCCGTAGACGGCTTAATATAAATATCTAATAAGCTTAGCCGTTGAAGCTGTTTACAAAGTTCATAAAAGCACTCGCATCGAGAAAGGCTTCGAAAGCAGCACGTTTTGTAAGCGTGATGCAATTAAGGCTCCGAGGGCGAACGAAGTGAAAGAATATTCCATACATTTAGAGTGCAAACAAGTATTTTTAGAGGTTTCTATAGAGTTAAGATTTTAAATCAAACCTTCGTATATTATGACCTAATACTACTAAAGCCATAGAATATGTTTATATAGTTATTATATTATGTATAATTGAATATAATTAAATTTAAAGGTTTCGTTAAAAAAAATAATTTATATTTTTGCAAAAAAACCACATCTAATGCTTTTATCCTTGCACTAAAAGTAAGCATATTTCAATAGTATTGTAGATAAAATAAAAAGACATATACTTCACCATCTCATAACATATTCAAAACAACACAATGCTTTCAAAGGCTTTATCTCATGATAGAAACAGTAAGGTGTCGAGTAAGCAAAGGAAACTTTATCTATTTCCAGTTTGTGGTCAATTTGCACCCATTGTATGGACTTGCGGACGACGAACTTACGTTGCGGTGTACAGTAAGTGATCTGCTGTATTTTGCACAGAGTAATAAAAGTAGCATTCGATTTATATAATAAAACTTTTTGCAAAAAAAATCTTGAAAGCACATTAAGTTACAGCGGGGTATTTCGTTATAATTTCATTAGTTTTCACAGGATTTATCCAAATTCCAAATAAATTAATGATAGTTTAAGTACGTACTAACATATAATTCCGTTGTGTGTGATAAAAAAAAATATAAATTAAAAAATTGTAAACTAAAACAAACCTGCGGAAGGCTGAACTAAGTGTGCTATTTTTAATTTGCCACAGTAAATATAACTTATATATACTAGGGTAAGAAAATATCAAGATTCGTATATAATTGTCTATGCTCTGTGATTATTTAGTTAACGCATCCCGCTCATCTCCAACAAAGGCAACGAAGTGTCAACGTCAGGAGGACGGTGACAACTTTATCTGTTCTGCATTGTCCGGACTCTGTACTCTGTGAACAACCAACTTACACCGCAGAATGTTGCACTTTTAGTTACACACACACTACTCAGTGAGTAGTGTGTTTCTATTGTGTTAGTATTCACACAACACTACAACAATAGATTTTTTTTCTTCAATTTTTATCTAGATTCCCTAAGGTTGTCTGGAAATCGCTGTTAGACGATAAGGCTTGTTGTACTTCATATATGTAATAATACTTATGTATGTAGTTTTTTTGTAGTGTACAATAAAGAATATATAAAAAAATAAATAATACTTTTACTGTTATGTTTATCTAATTATTAAAATTAAAATATGTGCAATCTCTTATCGCTATTCAATGTTTATGTATTTAAGATAATTGTTTTTAGTTAATCTTTTTATTTGAAGGTTTTTTTGTATAGATAATATAAAGTAATTTCAGATTAAAAACCATGACGATAGTCAATAAAGATTGTCCTTAAATTTTTATCACTTCCTAATAGCTACTTCCTTGTTACAGAATCAACATATAATCACAATTATAGATTATTTAATATTATCACTTTTATCTACTTCTTGTATAATATAGATAATTATAAAATATGTGTCAGAAACAATTTTATGAAACATCATAACTGAATTCGAGTCTCTATTAACGCTTATCCTTTAATGGATTTAATTTGTGATAATGGTAGGGGATTTATACCTCAATAATACAAGATTTCAACTCATTGCATAGCCGCGTTGAAATGGTTCCGGACATTTCATCTACGTGATCCAGGCCTACCCCGTGAATTTAATTAAGCGCCAGCTAGCGATATATCTGCAGGGATGTCAGAATTCGGGTTGTAGGTACAGGGCTGCGAGGATTTTAAAATAGTTTGGCCATATATTTTAATATATATATTATTTTGTATGTTTATTTGACTCTTGAACCGATTCTGCTGTAATTTTGTAGGTTGTAATTGAATATCTGGATATTCAATTATTTAGATTTATAACAAGACCCGGTAGATGGCATTGATGATTCCTTTTTTTATTTTCGGGACATGACAAAATCGTCCACAATTAATATAGACATATCTACAACAGCCGCATAAAATTTGATCCTCAATAATTATTCCAATAAAGAAACATTGATTTTGTAGATTAAATTTAAAAATATTTATATATATTATTACGATTTCTGTTAACAGGCGGTACCAACCTAATAATGCATTAAAACAGCTGAATCTACGACGGACAGGACGCGTGTTTCATTGCGCAAAAGTTAACTCTGACGTGCGGAATGGCGTTTCAGTATTCAAAGGGAAATCGCTTGTGAAATCACGGATTACCAACATTCATTAACTATTGTTGTATATTCAACTAAGCCTTATAATCGGATTTGTGAAATACTAAACGTTATATAGATAGTAACGTTAAATGAGCAAGAGCTCTCAAATATATTAACATAATATGGTAATGTTTATATCCTTTCAGTTTAATTTAATATTATTTTATGTGGGTAGTTGGACTTTTAGTCGTAACTTATACAATAGAGTTTCCTAATTGTTTACTATATCTGTTAATAACATCATTTGGAATTAAAAAATATAAGTTTTTTAAATTCAAAAGATACATAAATCCTAAAAAGCTATGAGAATCTACAAATAAATAAATTATACAATTGTAATACTAATTAGGAACTTAGTCATCATATACATTGTGTAATTAATACTATATTTATTAATAATAACTTATTTATTTATAAACTTCCAATTGTATGACATAATTTAGACAAATTTGTATCATTGCTCAAGAGTCTGTAGATATTTTTTTTGTTTTAAGATCATTTTTTTTATTTTTTAACCACTTTTCATTTTTGTTTTTATTTTTTGTTCGACAAGAGAGCTTTAGAAGCTTAAATTTTTACTTCCGTTGTGTAAATTTCTTAAGTGGATACTTTACTATCCGTAATATTTTGTGTTTTGTTGTTATATTATTGTAAATTGATGCTGTTTGTTGTCCCAATAAAATAAAATAAAATAAAATAAAAATAAAAATAACAAACTAAAGCATGTATTTTTTAATTCTGTGTATAATATAATATCACCCATTATATAAAGTGGATAGTACAAGTCCGTTACGTATTCAATTGGGTGCTACATAGGATTAAAGCGGTAAACTAATGGCTTTTCTGAATTGATTACAATGGGCAACTGCAGCCCGATATGCTTGTACTATGTAGATTCACGTTTATGTTTACGATTTATGTTTTTTGCAGCTTTACGGCCTTTATTAAGCTATTTCGGTCGTTTTATTATTGTAATTCGTTCACTTGTTTCTAGTTTGTTTTAGCAGTAATAGTAGATTTTGTATCATATGTATAAACATAAATTACATTTTTGTTTTTGTTTTTCTTTTATCTAGTACAGAGATTGTTTTCAAAGATCTCTTCTAAATTCTTACGTAGATTAAACCATATACAATATATAAACAGTTTCAGCTGATATATATCTACCTTTTGATCAAACCAATAATGACCGTTGTACATACGTCTTCCAATAGTAAAGCAATTTTGAGAATTTTGATAGTTCGGTCCATAGCGATCCTAACAAGGAATTTGTCCTATTAGATTTATTGAACATAATTGAACTGTCATTTATTATAGAAATATATATATTATTGTATAATACAAAATAAAAGGTAGGTATTCATTGCATTGTCTTTAGTTAATCATATTTTAGTCTACTTTTACATTAACAAATAGCGTATAATTTAACAAAAACAATGTTTCCACTATTATAAAATCAAATAGATCGTAAATCATAGATAAATTTACATTGTAATTACAATAATATGGTTATTAGTATTGATGACTATATTAAAGATAACATGAAGTTAAAACGTATAATAATATTGAAAAAAAATATAGAAACAAACAACCATGAAATAAAAACAATTTGGTATAACAAAGAATACATAACATTTCTTCGACTGGTAATTTCGCACGCGCCATAAAATGTCGCAACACATTGTGTTGATTTAAGCCAAGTAGTTGTTAAATAAGTTAATTTGAACCTACTTTCTTAGATCATAAGGTTGTCTGTTGAATGACATTGTCAGTCACCGTGGACGGTAATGAGAATGAAAGTTGTGAAGCAGGAATTGCCCCACGTTTGATTTGCAAGTGAAATGAGAGTCAGTTCCGGTTTCCTATTAATAAATAATATAACTTATATAATATATAAACTATATAATTTAAACTAATTATCCTTTGACATTATAAAGTAAAACACTATCGCTACCAGCAGTGTTTTAAATATTAAAATAAATAAAAAAAAATGTTTCATAAATATCAAATAAGAAACATTAACTAATATGAAAGTACATAATCAATATTCATTCCAATCAATTATTTTGCTTCAAATACCGCTACTCTCAATTACATCTTAATAATTTCTGAATACTTTAGCACTATTGTGAAAACATGTTTGACCATGTTAAAGTAATATAATTTTTGAGTATAAAAAATCATCAACACGGGCAAGACTCGAACTTGCTTCCTTTGGAATACCGTCCCGTCTCGGTGCCAATTGAAAAACCGTGTCACTGCATTGCTGATATTCTAACATTTTTAACATAATCATAATACATATAATATAAATTTAACATAATCATAACCGATGTTTCTAAATGTGTAGTAGATATAAAATAAAATTGAAAAGTTGTCACTGTCGAAATTATTCATACATTAATTGTGGTTGTAAAAATGTCAGCCATGTTAATCTTATAAAAAAAAATACATTATATATATTTTTTTATTTGTTTATCTATGGTCTATCTGCTGGAACGCACGAATCAAGTTTCTCATATTAAATTATGTAATTACTGCATATTCATAAAACCCGTTCGAACATCAAGAATTTATCTGTTTTAAAATTAGCCTTTTCTAATACTTTTTTGCATATTTAATCACTGATCTGTAATGGCTAATAAATATTTATGTGAATGAACCTAACGGAGAACGCATCGCTTAAAGTGCTTTAAAATTCAACCAATTAATCTTACTATACACTAGAAGAGCTGATAGTCTTTATATAAACCTAAATATTAATTATAGATATATCTACATAATATATGATTTTCTAATGTATATAAATATTTTTGTATGCAGTGTTAACTTATAATTTATATATGAAATTGTAATTCTTTAATCGTTACAATTTCATTATAAATTGATATAATAACGAATTTTTTTATTCAAACTTTGTTATGTTAACGTTAACGTTCCAAATTGTTATGAAAAAAAAAACGGGACCGAGTGACTTGGCAGTATTTTACAATAATATTGAAAATTGTCTACAAACTTCTTAATAATGTTAAACTTACTAAATTTTATACATAGAATAGAAAATTGATCAACACGAGCAGGAATCGAACTTGCTACACTTGGAATACTTTATTCTATAGGCAAAACCGTCAAAGATCCTATGCAAATTGTTTAAATAATCAAGTCGAGTACAAACACGAGAGCTCAAATGCCAACATGGACTGCACCCTAGAGAATGCCGGGTCGAGTAAACTTTAGCCATTTTTTTTTATTCCAAAATTATTTATAATATGATACAAAAAGATTGTTATTGTAAGTAAAAAGAATAATTAAAATATTATTTATTCTTTATAAAAAAAAACCTACGTCGTAATTTCTATCTGGCGATAAAATTTAATCTGAAGATGTCACGACCGCGGATACGGAAAATACAAATAAATACGTATCCGGGTACAGGCAATATCGCTAACCGAGTACAGGATAAAATAACTTGAATCCGATAAAGAAATATCAGACACGTCACAATTTCACGTGTATCCGGATTGTTACATTTTCCTCGTCACGTCGCGTGTCATACCCGGCATTCGTCTCACGTAAGCAACGTGACGACTACGTGACGACTACGAGACGACTACACGTCGAGGTGACATAGGTTTATTGATTCGCCCTCTCGCTTCGCCTCTGTAAGAATGCTTAGGGTGAGAAAAATAATTTCCCTGTCTTGAACGATGGTGCCGTCTTCAATTACGAATACCCACCCTCTTCTATACTTAATACTACAGTTAATATCTTTTGTTTATCCATAATATATGTACTGTTTAATTAAATTACAGGAATTACCCGAGAGACAAAGGATTAGTATCAAGGCCTAGCATAACAAAGTAAATATATTCAGGTGATATATAATTAGATTTAGCGTTAGTATTACATACATAGGTGTAATATTGTCCAACGTAGAAATCGATACAAATGTTTCAACTTTACTAAATTAAATTGTGTAACCGATCTTAATAAAGACCAACATACAAAATAAAAATGTCATATGAATTGTTTTTATAAAACATTAAATGTCGACATTTGATGCTAATAATTTAATAATTTTCTTTCAAAACATTCAACATTTATTTATAGAGTTATCGGAGATTACTATAACAACGTACATAAAAACAAACCTGCAGTTAAAAACAGGTATTAATTAACGAATGAAAAAAAAAAACAACAAATAATATCCGTATTTCCAGTTAAAGTAACAAAAGCTCTTAATTAGTTCGCAACAATTACTGAATATAGCAAAACTTGTCGAGATTAATTCTGTAGCAGAATAAAGGGGGAAAAACCTGTTTAACTACAGTAAACAGAATACTGTGGTCGGCCGCAATCTCCGCAGTAATTAAAAACTGAACGGAGACGGGAAACAGGTCGTTTGAATACCGATACTGACCAGTCTCATATCTTGTCCTGATCAATCTACCATCAGTCTTCCCTATCTTATAATAGCAACCGAAACCTTGTCCACGACTTATATTTGAAGTGCTTTAAGTGTAGTAAGTCGCTTTTACTACCACTTTATTAAAATCAAATTTTAACTGTTACATATTAAGAGATTTGTTGTAAATATATGTTATAATATAAGTGCAATAAAGATGTGTGCTGTATTATTTTTACGTCTCAAATTAAAAAGGAACCCAAGCTCGACTTATTAGCCCTTAACATTAATGTTTCCTTCTCACTCCTGTATAACGATAAATGACATTGCGATTTCCTTTTTAAAGCTATTACCATTCATAAACCTTAGCAAGGGCTACACCGTCGTAACTTTAGATGTAACATCCGCATAATTTCCGTACCTGAAACAGAATAATATTTTGGGTAAATAACCTAATTTATCAACCGAAGATGTAGTTAATAATTCTAATTCTAAATTATGATACTCGAATTTCTAAATGCAAGAGATTATAATTTCCATTATTTCAAACAAATATACCAGTTCAATACGATCTGTTTTGCACACTGGTATATCATATGATACTTATCGACAATGCTTAGCACACCTCGTTGACCCACTGACTCCAATATTGAATAATCTTACAATTACCGTTTGGAGCTCAGTTCTAATAGTAACAAACACCACTACAATACATGACTGCACACATACATAGGTTGGGATTTATATTAAATAAGGGAATTATAAACATTTGCGATATAAATGTATAAAGTTTCGAGGACTAAAATTAAGCTGCACATATATTAAGAATAGTTTAGGTCAAAGCAGCAACTGAAAATTACCGCTGGACTCATATTGAAAAATCTAAATGAAACTCCCGAAGTCACTATTAGTTTAATAATAATATAGAATTTTTTGTGTATTTTCAACTGAGTTCAGCAAAGATTTTTTAAATTGAAAATGATATTTTTTTGATAAACCCGGGAAAAGTAATAACGAAATGGAAACAGTAAGCGAAATAAAAATCCAATAAAATACAACATTACACGAAAAGCAATCAAAAGTATCGGGTGATCCAATTCCTAAATCTCGACGTTACAACAAAACTGTCCCGAGCTTTTGCCCGAAGCACACCGTAATTTCCGTTCACTAACAACTATTGAAGACGATATTGTTTGATATCTCTTCCGAATTTCTCATGTTTTTTGTTATATAAAACTATGAGCAATTCTCGTTTCGCTTTCCAAATTAACTGTTACGTCATATATAGATAGATATGTTTTGTAGCTTTGGAAACAAATAAGAAATCAGACATATCATGCTGAAATAATTTGAAAATAATATTCAGGCAATCCTTTGTTCTTGTTAACACAAACATAAGAATCTTTTTATACCATGTTAATAATGAGAAAATATTCTTTGTTGCTGTTTGTTTGTGACAATTCGCAAAAAGAAACATAATTCGAGAATAATTTCGTTAATCCTAAACGAAATAAATTAAATTTCCGATATTTACTTCTAATCCAATGGTAGTGAAATTTTATTTACTCAATTTTTAATATAAAAGAGATTGGTTTTAGGTATCATGAGGAACCTCGGCCAATGGAAGTCGTATACTAAGAGCAGAAGTTATGGAAATTGCTTACAGGGATTCGGCTTGTTGATTTGTTTATAGACTGGTGCAAAAACAAGTTGGTCGACTCGACTTTATCAATACTTGGGTGTATCTCTTTCGCTTTAATTTTCTATCAAGTAGGTAGGCGTTATGTTAAAAATAAACAATGGCATAAAATAATAAAAAAAAACTTGAATTTTAAGCGACAGCAATTGAAAAAAACAACTATAGTTTTAGTATGCTTTTCATCAAAAATGAACACAGTTGACGAGTTCCCAGATCGGTCCGCGGACTGAAACTGAATAGACTGACACTATGACCTATTTCCGAAAGGGGTCACCCGTGTACTTCCACGTACAGACTGTCCTAGCTTTATCTATAACATTTGGAAGAAGGCAAGTTGTATTGGACCCTACTCCAAGTTGTATGAACATGACAGATTATTGTAGTCGTAGCACTTTTTAAATTCAAGAATGTACTATAACTTCAAGGTCACATATATCGTGATATTCGTAATTAACTAATGTATTTTGAAATATTTAATCGACTTATATATGAGGGACAAATTTACCTTTTTGGTATTACTTGAGAGGTCGACATATAAGACAATTAAGGAATAACAAACTTGTATTGTATTTGGCGGATTCCCTAAGGTTATATAACATTGAGAAATTGAGAACTGAGAATAATTGATGAATTTAGGTTGACCGTATTTAGTAATGTGAATTTAATTGTCGTATATTTATTTACTCCCAATATATTTGTACTTATTCATAGTACAAGATTGGAACTTCCAATTAGGTTATATATAAAGACATTTTTGGGAGAATGTTGCCTGGAAAGGATTAACGTCATGTATACATACATACATAGGATAGGTCATCAATACATGTACCGATAATGATATCTATATTACAATAGAGGCTAAGTTTGAAACTATAGGAGATACTAAACAAAGAATTGTACTGGTTACTGAACAGTTTTATCATTCTATACTACAAAAGATTTATTAAGTAGGTACCTAACAGCTTTTTATCAAAGACTTTATCGATTATAACAGATATAGCGAAACACGTATTTTAAATGCCACATGATATTTATATAGAATAGAAGTTCACATTCAAAGGAGTCTAAAACGTATAGATATTTTAAGAGCAAACAGATTTTAAAGTTGGAATTCAAGCAATATTTATTTTCTTACTTCGTATATTAAAAAAAAAACTCAAGAAGATTTGCATAAAGTATAAAACAATATAATTTAATTCTTTTTAAATGAACATTACATATAAAATATAATATTATATATCTAACCATTTGAATGAACAAAACTGTTTTCCGTTATAATTACATTTAATTTATTTGTAGATACCATAATCACGAGATCGAAAATAGATATTATTGTTAAAATTCAAATACCATTTTATTAATTACATAATTGTAAAACATAAGTAAAGTAATTACCAGATAAGGTCATCTTTCCTTTTAAGAAGAATGCTAAAGATAACTGATTTAACTTTCACTAACTTACTTACAAACATCAAATTTGAAATCGGAAGAAATGTACTGACTTATTACTGCACTTTCAATGCGAACCTTTATACTATAAATAGGATTATTGTAACATACAATAAACGTATTATCTTAGTGAGAGGTAGTTTTATCTCCATTTCTAATACCGACGTCAACACTGTGACCTTGCGACTCGACCCTTGTCCAATCGATAACGCGACTCCGCACCAAACATGTTAGGTATAGAATTTACAGATTTTCTATATATATAGGTTAGATTATAATTTTCTTATACCTTCATAAATATAACAATGAAAGATAGTTTGTGTATGTAATATGAAAGAGGAAAAACCATTGGAAGTTATTATCACTGAATTTGTAGGAAGTTCCTTCGCATTAATAATGTATTATTAATTATAGATTAGAATTTCCTGATGTTTTATTCTATTATCGGTAATTAAGTGCTATCATCACGACATTGGGTATGACTAAATAATTAAGTTAAAAGGCCATTTTATTTATATTATTTATTCCTAATATAAAATTTAATAAGGTCAAATCAAATTTTAATAAGCTTTATGACATCTTATTTTCTTTATTTTCCGCTTAAAATATATTTTGCAGTCGTCAAAGGAATAAATTACTTATTAAGTTAACAACCGTCAGAAGTTCCTTATTTTTCGTTTATACTTAATTTTTTAAATATTTGTATTTAAGACCTAGTAAATCTTTATTTACAAAAAGTTTCGTATTTCGTATTCTCCGTTCATAATTAATTCATGAGTCCACATAGACGTCCTGCTGGGGTGGGAGTTTATTTATCTTGGCTTTAAATATATTTAAGGAACCGAGGACCGCTTTTTGCTATGTAAAAACATACATCATTGTCCATGCAAACGAGCAAAAGTCAAGAATGAATATACATGTACTATGTACATGTAACATAAACATGTACATACTTTGATGATTTGATTTGTTGAAATGATGCGAAAATATTTTTATCGTAATAATTTGATACTTACAGAAAACTTTGAAGGTGAGTTTTGAAATTATATTCGAAACAGAATGACTATAAAAGTAATAACTCCAACTCCAGCATTTCTAGTGCTTACAATTGTTAAAGAAAGTTATGTACAGTTAGACGAAAAGGCTTCAATAATTGTAACTCAACAGGTAGGTACTCTAATTTTTAAGTATCATTGGATACTAAAACCCACATTTTTAAAACAAATAACTCTTAATAAAATGGTGCTCTCAAAACAACAAAAACGCAAAAAATAATTATAATGAATGATACAGCAAAGTTGGAACAATTTTGCAGCTGAAAATTACGTAATAACATATCCACCTAAAGTTAAGGTTACCCTAGGGTAACCATATTAAAATGGTAAAAAGGACATCTCTATTATTGTGGATTATTATGAGATGAACGAAATTTGGAAATTATAATTATCTCTAATGAGTAAGGTTTAAGAAAGTAAGTCGCAGACAAAAAATAGTTCTTAAATGAATTAAGATTCAAAGTTGGTAATTTTGCCCCCATAATATCATTAGTATTAATAACATATATTGAGTAGCTACTAGTTACTTATAGTGAGACTCAATCCAATTATCGGAAATTGTAATTAATTTGTAGTACAACAACATTAATGTAGTTGAGTGCGTGTGTGTAGCTTTAATAGTGTTATCCCAAGGAAACCAAAACGTATGGCATGAATAGTCTTGAACTGACCACTGAAGTATGGCATTTATACTCAAGGTTGTTCACACCAATTGTTACAATTCCTTACAGTTAGGTTGTGATTTAACCTCATTTTGAAACCACTTTAGATTTCACACGAAATTTTAGTATCACTTGGTATTTAGTTCACATGATTGTTTATAATCTGAATTGTCAAGATAAGTTATTATTACTTATTGTTTAATAATTGTGCAATAAATATATTTTTTATAATAAAAAATATTTTTTCTAAAAAAATAATCTTATTTTTAGTCATGTCTAAAATATGACAACTATGAAACCGGCATGCTTCATTAGATACAATAAAAGGTTCAACTAAATCGACACCAACATCCCTCTACAAGGGGACGAGACGAGGGTCAAAGAACACGTTCCGCATACTTGGATTTCATATACAGACCCACGAGATGTAATTTTGGTTGTATCTAAACGAATTTAATATTTAAGAACATATTGGATATTCACTTTATTAAATTACTGGAACTTTAGACATAAAACATAGAATACTAATGTCAGGCGTTTTAAACACGTAAGAGTAAATATATTTCAAATAGTGAATTTTGTCTGAATTAATTTATTAAAGAATGTTACGTATATCAATGACGTATATCAGTGACGTTGCTACAACAAACGCTAGCTCCTTAGTATTCATGAGAGGCTACAAGTTCTCCATTTCCCTGATCTTTTCGAGAGTAGTTTCGGATTAGGCACTCCGGAATTCGTTTACGTACGCTGATCTCATAAGAAACTTACATCCTGGTATATTGTATCAGATGAGTGCTATTGTTAAGAGATGAACAAGAACCCGTTATGCTGTATTTTAGAAATAATTTCTAGTTAAAATAACTTGATAAGAATGTATCATTCTGTATAACAAAGGTGTGGTATCGGTATAAGACAATTTCTTTCAAGCTTCCAATACGTCAATGATATTCATTATGTGATATATTAATAATAATTTGATAGGAAACCAATTAAGCTAATTACCATAATATTGATTTCATTGGAAGCTGGTTGATAGCAACCAAAACCCGTTAAACATCACGTCGATAAGACAGGAGATTACATGACTCCCGCGAAAGTACCATCAATATTCATGAGCAGACAACATGTCAATGAATAGTCTATGAGTGTGAACGAGTTGTCGCATATACACCCCGGATAACTTTCCATCCAAATGTCACTAACTCTTAGTATATTCTATAAATTAAAACGGTTTTAGAATTTTTAAATACTAAAACTTTTCATGAGTTCCGAATTTATCAATCTGTAATTGTCTTGTCTAACTTTGAGTTTACTCTGACCTTGTTTTAGACTTAAGTGTATCCAAAGATTTGTTTTGGACAAATTGGGTATAAAATACAGAAAATAGGTTGATTAACGAGCCTTGACCTGGAATTGCTGTCCATTAAAGCAATCCCTCCGCAGCTGGTCACATTAATATGCAAATGTCTCGTGTTTCCCTCGTGTTCTGACCGTCAATAAAGTCCAGGTGCTACCGTTATACCAGATACACCGACTTTGTTGACCGTTTTATTAACAAAGAACTCATTTAATAATTATTATTTTTATTGTTTCATTATTATGCTCAATATATGACGGAATAAATGACGATTAATAATACTTCTCATTTTAAGGATTTCTCTATATGCAGACCAGAAATAAGGACAAAGCGACATTTACAACATAAACAAGTTGACCTAGATTTTCCATTCCTGAAGCACAAAATTTTCGTTCCAATTTCAAACCGCTTTTAATTTTTTAAATCTTTATTTGCGCTTGGATAACAAAACAATGACAGGCTTTAATTTATTATTTTGATAATGAGAAAAAAAAAAAAACAAAAAAATATATCAACAAAAAAATATCGTTATAACGTTACACCTTCCACACATATTTTAACCATTGAATTTTATAATAGGTAAATCATATAAAAAGCACAGAAGCCATCGATCACACAATTAACTTCGACTTGTATGAAGGGGCATCCATGATCTATCAATGTCTATTCCACTCTGAGGGATGAGATTGATCATGAAATTTTTATCAGGTACATGTATTTGGCGCGTATTCAAGAGACGCCATTGTTCAGAATATTGGCTTATGTTATCTCGTACACCAAGCACTGAATCATCATCACATACAGATGATGACGGCACTATTCATATTTTTGTAATTCAACTTTCGTGAACCATGATCATTATTAGATATATATTTGGCAGGCTATAGTCACGTTATTTTATCGGAATTTTGCCGAACAAATTTCGAACCCATTCATGGTTTTTAATTCATGAGTACGAAGTATGGCGAACTAGCGGCGTGAGAACCCCAACCCGTATAGGTTCGAAACTATTTGGGAAAAAATCCGATTAAATAACGTGAATATAGCCGGGTAAATGTATATACAATAACTATTAATAATATTTATAAATTCACAAAGATGATACAGAAAGTACTTTAGGACTGTTTTGTATAGAATGGAAATCTAAGGATACCGTTAGAAAGTCTGCGATTACGCGTAGCGTAAACAATTGCCAGGTGAGGTGAAACATCAAACCGTCTATAAACAAAACAATCATTTTGCCGGACCGGCGACGCGGTTTATGTTTTATTAACCTCGTCACATAACCAACTGGTTTTCCTTTGTTCAACTTTGTTTCTTTTTAACTAAGTAAAGTTAAAAAGTAGTTCAAAAGTCCGCATAACTACCGAAGGACACTACACGTTCGATATATTAATTCTAAACTACTATTACAACCTGTGAAAGGTACTTATATCATTTGATATTTAGTAGCTATTTAATAGATAAGTAGTTCGTTAGATTTATTCTTAATATTATTATAGGTAGATAGAAAGTCTTACGGATACATAAATTGTTGACTACAACATTATTGTATTATCTAAACAACTTATAGATAATTTAGTTAATATGTATTAAAGGTGGAGATTAGTAATTTTTAAGTACATGACTGGCATTTAGTCGTATATTTTATCAATACCACTATTAAAATGGCGACTGGCATTTTTAAACATTAAGATATCATTGTTATTGTTAACTGAAGCTGAAATATGGTTTGATAAGTTGAAAGCAGAGACTATAAATAAGATAAGATTTATTGTGTATATTAGTAGCATCAAAACGGATAAAGCATTAAAGATTTTATCTGATATGCTAACCTAATTTGAAATGTTGCATAGTTCTTATTTTAAAATTCAGCTCTTTGCTAATTCCAAAGATAGATTTAAATATAAATATAATATGTGAAAATGACATAGCAAAAGACAATAGAAATCCATTACCAACGCCAACATACTGTGATGACACGTGGGCAGTTACGATTTACGGCTCCACAAACACGTAACGGGAAATATACCCGTTAAAATTGCAAAATGTTGAGCCGAATTTTACCGTTATTCTGGCATGATGACTAAAATTGCTATGCACGAACTAAAATTACCCATTTCAAAAATCACACTAACGAAAACAAGACCGACACTAGTTCTAAAAGCTGATTTTGGAAAGCTTGGACTGGGAGTGTATGAGCATTAAGCAGATGTCGAGGAGTAGTTCACCTCAAATCACATTTGAATTTGAATTCACATTACTGACATTTAACAAACTTCTCTTATATACCTGTGTCTATGTCTGGTTGAAAATATCAAAGTTAAGCTGTATATTTCCTATGTTTCCAACACAGAAACTTAAAATAGTATAAGTTATGTTTTGCATATTTAAATATATATATATTTATACTATATTTAACGTCTGTTCAATATTTCAGTTCAAAAATATATTTTAAATGTAACATTTTAACGATTACTTTTTGATACAGTTGTTAACGGTTTATTATTTCGATAAAATTCTCCAATTCAAATTCATGACATATTATAATGATATATTTAAATTATCCCATAGAAGACTCAACTTTACATTTATTCAATAAGTGTTAAATTCCAATTATAACGTAGGAATCTGTTAGTACAGGGTGATAATGAATTAAACAGAGCGACCCTAACTCCCCTCTGTTTGCAAACCATTTCTATCGAAATGAAAGGTGGATTCGATCAAAATTGTAACCATTAAATGTTACTTATAATGAATTTAAAAGCAATTTAGAAATTGAACCAGGTCGATACCTATTTTATACTTAGAACACCTCACAATATAGTATAGTTAACAAACATTTCTCATTATAAATACTTGGAAATGGTTCTAACTAAACAGCATGACGTTAAACATAAGTCCTTTGTGTTACTAGTTCTTTGTTTACAGGGAAGAAGACTAACAGATACATCGTTATTTAGTTACAAGTAACTTTCCTGTATTGAATTACTGGTGTATTTTCTTTCCATTACTGTTTTCTAACTTTGGCAACAAGCTTGCATTATTGCGTCTTATCTTTTCTGCCAGATAAGTTCCGGACCTAATCAGAGTGAAACAACCGCCTGAAGATACGTGTATTTCTGTAATCGAAATTGAATTGTGGCCAATAACGACCTCTGAACAAGCTAGTCGTTAAACTGATGAATACTCCAATTTATAAGTAACGTTTTAATTTACCAATAGTTATACTTCTTGTACGAACAAAAAATAACAAACGCTAAATTAAATGTAAACGAAATTGAAACTTCTAACTAGAAACCGTTAAGAGGAAACTGTTTACAAATCGTTAAATAACACGAGCATTGTTTGTTGCATAATTAACAATTAATTAATTATTTAACGGTGGCAATGTTCCTTTTATAATCTTATTTACTCGACCCTAATTCTAATTATTGTTATACATCAATATCGTTAAAGGGACCTATTAATTGTAAATTATTAGGAGCAAGGCTATTGGAGTCCATAGCAATACCATACCAAAACTGGAGTACCTAATGACAATCTATCACAGGGTCGTTGTACGACATCTTTAGACAATTACAAAATGATGGCCGCCATTTACTGCCCTACTTGTTATGTTAACTGTGAACTCTTTAACAGTAGATGACGATGTAGGCATAGTACTTAACTGTTTTATTATATATTTTATGTTAAAGACCTTGCTTATTTCTATGGCGTTAAATCGTGATATAGAACTAGGTTTTTTAATTTATTATAGATTTCTTGCGAAAAGCGATTCTAGTTTAGATTTGAACTTACAAATATACAATACTAATTGTGGAAAAATCATATTAAGCAAGTAGGTATTAATTTGTCATTAGGAAAAAAAGTAAAAAAAATATTTTATCACCTCAAAGAAAATACTAAATGATTTATATATTTTTTTTTAGTTTCTACATTGACTATTTCTAATTTAGTTACCTACTAGGAATGCTCAACTAACTATATTTGTTATTTAGTACTCAAAATCTTTAATTATACCTAAGTGACAATTCTCATTACACAGGAATTAATTCAACACCAGGCCTTGAGTGCAGCCAACGAGATGACAAAGAGAGCATTCCACTAATGAACAGCATCCGTGGTCACGAGCTCTTAATTTGTATGACGCCGTTATTCTGTTTAGGTTTGATTCACATCCGTGACCCTTATCTATTACAGACATACGTCGCCCTACTGAAAGACGAAACCCTAAACCTGAATTATCTAGGTATAAATGCAAATTTTAGTCCCTTTAAGTATTGATGTTTTAATATTTAACCTTACATCTTATACTGACAATTCCTGTTTATGTAGCCTAAGTAACTTTTTTTTTAACAAAATATAGATATACTCGTAATCGGAAACATATATTAGGTATAAAGGGTAAGTTACTATGGTAGGTAGGTTCGTAACCAAAAACAATATTAATTAAATATAGCCAGATTATTCTACAAACATGCTTGCTTTGATGTCTGTAGATGTGAATCGAACTAAATTCATTTGACGCCGATGTGTTGATTAATGTACAGCGACGCCTATACACGTGTATGTATGTATGTACCAAGGGTTATAGTGTCAATTGAATAATTTCTACATTACTAATATCTTGGTTCAATTGTTTTTTTCGTCTAATAGCAATTAACTGTCTGTTAGACTTTAGTCTAGTACTTTGGATATACAAACGAAATAAACGTAAAGTAAAGTGGTATACATTTTATAATAAATCGTTTTAAATGTTTACATAAATTGTTTTAAGATATGTTAGGAACGAACGGATGCATCACCCAGATCAATCCAAGTTACATAAACCACGTAGGTACCAGTTACGAAACCGATATCAATTACCCATTCTAATTTTACAACTACCCGCCATGTGATATGGAGTTAGTGATCATTAATACTTGGTTTTAGCTCTGTTTGGACGTTGCTCTGTAATTAATTATAATTTTAGAACTGAATCCAGCCAATCGTTTTTAATTACAAACAACATTCATATCATAATGCATATACATTATTATATTTTAATAGCAATAATAAAGACTTTGTGCTTTCAAAAGCTGATGCATTAATCTCTTAGTAAAATATGTAACAAATGGAACCTGTTCAAAAGCGAACCGGTTTAGAAGAGGTTTCGTTTCGAGCGAACTTGACGCCTGAAGTCATTTAATGTTAGCTTCTATTTGAAAAGAAAATATAAAACATTTAAATGGGTTTATAGCTAGCTTCATTTTAAATGTCATTCGTCTCAATGATTTTAGAGTTCCACTTTCTTTTATTTATTATTTTCTTAGTTCCGTGTAAATTTAATAACATTAATTAATGAAGCTTTAATATAATAAAGTTAAAGATAAACAAAAACATAAGTTTGGTATTGCTGTTAAAGTTTCGGTCTAAAAGTATAACAAAAAATATGAAATGCGACAACCTTCACAAGTATCTATAAATTTACTTATAGAGGAAATACAGTTAATTCAGTTACATTCCATATTGAATACAACATTGATCTATATAAAAACCATATAAAATTGTATGGAGAATTCAAGATCGAACACATGATCAAAAATGAATCATATCTCTTAGTAACAAATGCTATACGTATAAAATATACATTAATATAAACGTTCCCAAGCTAACAATGCTGATATTAATATGACTGAGGAAGTTCATCTTACATAATGCAATCCATAAACAAAGTCGCTGAACAAGTTATGTAAATATTATAAATTAATATTGGTTTCAATCTATACATTTCTTAAAGCTTGAGTGTACTTTGAGTTTAAATGTTCAATAATAATAATAATCATAATAATATCACAGGACAAATTACACACATTGATCTCACCCCTAAGTAAGCAAATTATTTGCTTTAGTTAAGGGTGTAAGACAACGATACAAATATATAGAAATACACATTATAAATACTTTGAATATATTTAATAAACGACCAAACCCAGAGTTACAGATATCTATGTTCATCACATACATGCTTGTCCCTATCGGGAATCGAACCCGAGCCCCATTGCGTCGCTATAATTTAGGCGTCTGCGCTAACCACTCAACTAATGGAGAGGTTAAATATATCTTTGCAAGTCAGTTATACCAGCAAAGACATATATTACATAGAAAAGTGAGGGTATTTTATTCGAGTCGTTTCCACGACTTATTCAAGTAGGTTACCTTAATCTGGGGCAGAGTTGATTTAAATCGCGAACGCCTTTCTATTAAAACTTCGCTATGTTAAATGAAAGAATTCGTGTAGCTATTTCTGTTTAAATGCTGAACATTAATTATTCAAAGAAAAGAATTTTATGAACGTTAAATAATTTGTTTGATCGTTGAAAGGTCGATATTGATTACTTTTTACTATAGGTACAACAATATTTTACCATTCCAAGTGAATATATTTTTATATAAATATATATTGGTTTTAACTATAAATTTTAGAAATCCAAATTCTTTGAAATATTTTGAATCTGTATGTTTGTCTTTGTATCAAAACGCAGAAACTACATTTTGAAGAAATATAATATTTCTCATAATACTATATAATATACATTACAATGGTACATGTGAATGTAGAGCTCCGTTCAGGACAGACTCGAGGTAATATGTATGAAAACAACACACTAAATACAGCAAAACAATTATTTACTATCTATAATATACAAGAATAAATCAGAAGTCTATAAATTTTTATCACAAGCTGATTCAATGTTTATCAAACATAGCACTGAAATTCAAATATGAACTTCCCACATTTAACAGAACGTTACCAACATACAAATATAATCGATTTAACGAGAACTATAAACAAACATGTTCTCGAACAAACGCAAGAGAATTTCTCGATTCAATAAACAAACTGCATCGGATACGACAGGATATTAAAGCATTCTTACAGGGAGTGGATCCGGTAAAAAGAAATAAAACTCCCTATAAACGATATATTGTTTGTATAACAACACTTTTAAATTAAAATGGTACAACACTATCTTTACTCTAGTAGGAATAATTTATCTATTGAATAATAACTTTCTATAAAATGGATGAGAAGAGTCAAGTCGATAAATAGTATATAATATATATCAGACTCGGTAATAAGTACTTTCCTAGTTAAATCAATAGTATCACAGCACTATATTTTATTACGATTAATATTATAACATCTCATATTACTATTTGAATAATAAACAGGAAGGTGACTTAGTTTAGAATATAGTTGCGTAAACTAATAATTTCTCATAAATGTGTTAAGATCAATATTCAGTTATGAAACTTATGTTACGGGCATGTTTAAATTTAGATAGTCACTACTGGATACATTACATTCGCAAATACATTATATGAAATCTAGGTTAATTCTCGTCTGCCACTGGTTTAACAATAAAATCAAAATACCAAATCGAGATAAAGCTCAGAGAAAAACTAGCATTTAATACAGAATACTAATTAATATAGTTTTTTTTTAATTAGTACTTGGTTTATTTTATGTTTTTTTTCGTCTATCACCATAAAGGCTACCTGGTACAAAATTGTAACAGGCATTAAGTTCGCCTTTTGTTATCGTCAATAAAAGGTAAAGTTAAAACAAATCAAATGAAATATAATAGAAATATAATTTAAAAATAGCGTGACCAGCCAACCCTAGCTATAATTTCGCTTGTGATACTTTTGAGAACGATCTGCAGACCTTCGTAGTTACGATTGCAAAGGCGAGATTTCGCATTTAATCTCGCAATCGACCAAGGACAAACCAGTCTACGCTATGCCTACCACGCGTTATTGCGGTCCTAGTACAAAAAGAGACCGCCATTTTTATTTACGATTTGTTTTATCTTACCGCTGCATACTTAAAATCTCCTGTTTTATATTTATTTTCATACTTTAGCAGGTCCTGTTTAATAATATGATTACCACATCATTAGCTTGTATGAACGTTTCTACAAGAAACTAATTAAGCCAACCTTTGTAAGGTACTTCTGTTAACACGATACTTATTTTAACATATATAGGAAAAAGGGCGATTAATTTAATAAATTATAATACAAATTATATTAAACATTGAATCCAAGTTTATAATTCACTATAAAATTAATAGAAATCTAAGTGTGAACTGCCACACTGTCACGTATAACGAGCGACATGTGTGAACCTCACTTAACAGCGGTTAGTAAAAATAAAAGAAGTCTCAATGAGTCGTTCGGAGAAATATTTTTTTAGTATCCATTTTACACCTGCGCTCCACAGCTACAGATGTTCAAGTATGATATTAGATATTTAAGAGGCAATTTCTTCTTTTCGGCAAAATAAAGGTATTTTATCACTAACTTTTTTAAATGACGTCATCTTGAATAACAAAATTAAAACTCTTCAGTACCTAATGCATTCACTTTTACTTTTTTTAAACATAATCCTTGATCTAATTGGATTACGCAATCCAATTAATTTATATTTTTTGAACAGACAAACAAAAAAACATTACAAGAAATAGGAAAAAATATATAATAGTATAGTAGTGATAAAACCTTGTAGTAACTTTATAGTTATAAATATAAGCATTATTATATAACTAAATACAAGCGTATATGTTGCCTTTGTCGTAATAACATTGCAGTAAGTTATGTAACGAGATCAGACACTGCTAATGGATATCCTATTATTAACAACATACTAGAATGTCATATAACATTCATATAAATATAAATACATTTATTTCTCTCAAGTCAGAAATATATATTTACTTAATATAAAATTTCTCATTATTAACGAAAGACTTCAGGTGCCAATCACGTATCGGTTCAACATTTAATATTATCAACACATGTTCCTTTATAAAAAACGCCATAAATAGACTCCCCTAGACGTTTTATCGTCGATAAACCCACATGGATCACGTCGCATCGCTTTTATGGGGATAGTTTTTTGATGTATTTTTACAAAGGACGATTCCTAAGCAAGTTTTATGTTTGACTTTTACATAAACATTAAACATTTCTAATTAATTACATTCCTTAACAAATAAATTGTATGATTTAAAAAAAAATATTTTGTCAATAAAAAGTAACAGAGATAATTATACAAGTTAGGCTTAAGAAGCAAATTAGTTTAAAAGTAACGTAAAAACATCAATACTACATTAAGAAATTAATACACAAGAATAAACTACAACTAATTCGTTATACATCATTGTTAGGAGAAACTGTCATAGTGAACTAAAGACAAAAATCGTATTTAAAAAGAGCCCTAAACCAACATAGAAAAGGCGTTAGATTTAGCCTCAGACAAGACAAATAGACAAGATTTATATCGGGGCGGTATGGGAGCCATCGGAGAGATTTGTAACTCTACACGCAGAATAGGGCAACTAAAAAGCTGTTTTAGTAACCGTTTTCTCGGAATAGTGGTAAGTGGCATCATTTGGAATAGTTTGAACGCTTTTGTCTTTAATACCTACCAACTTTTTTCAAGATTCGAATACATAAATATATATGAATAGCAAGCAAAATGTATATGTGGAAAAGGATCTTGCTATATGTGTTACAATTTTTTATAGATATCTGATATATAATTAGAAAAAAATATAAATAAACTACCTGAAAACCAAATACAAAGTTCCTTGAACTGTATTAACGGAACACATTAATGGGAGTAGAAAAAGTAATCCCCGGGCTTTTATCTGCAAGCGCATCTCGGTTAGATTAGCTAAGCGTGAATCAGCTCAATTCAGCCATTACCATAATCCTGCTTGAAATCAAAAGACCCCTCCGTTACACCCTCGTCCCTTCCATTCTTTTTTTTTTCTTCCATTCTTTAACCTCCCCGTTGGTTGAGTGGTTAGCGCAGACGCCTAACGTGTCACGGCGCAATGGGGCTCGGGTTCGATTCCCGGCGGAGACAAGGCATTTATGTGATGAGCATAGATGTCTGTTTCTGGGTTTGGTCGTTTATTAAATATATTCTCAGTATTTATATGTGTATTTCTATGTATTTGTATCGTTGTCTAACACCCTTAACACAAGCAAATAATTTGCTTACTTAGGGGTTAGATCAATGTGTGTAATTTGTCCTGATATTATTATTATTATTATTATTATTATTATTATTATTCTAAGCACAACCTCAGCATCTTGGGAATTAGGTTTTTCTACATTCACGTCACTCCCCAAGGGAGTGCATGTCATACTATGTAATAAAACAGTAAAGTTATTAACTTTATAACTTAAGAGGAAATTCAGTTGAATTTCTATTACTTATTTTTTTAACATCCTGTATTTATATAGAAGATCAAGTACCTATCTAAATTTGTATCTTTTGTTAAAATACACATAAATTTAAGTAGCTGTTACGACTAAAAGATTTACTAAACGGCACCAAAGTAAGTGTTTGTTATTTAAAATAAATCTCAGCACAAAAGCTCATATCTACGTACCTTCCGGCTTAAATCCTAAAAGAACCACCTGATTTAATGCCTCCTGTCGGCGATAACGGAAAACAAGTTTCCTACTAGGTCCATAAAACTACCCGCATTTCATTGAAGATAGCTATCGCTTCACATCTCGGCCGCAGTCTTACGCCGTCAGCAGTGCGCCGCGGACGCAAATTATGTAGCCATTACGCTTGAGGGACGACTTGCAGCAAATCTGATAAAATTCCACTGAGCTATTGTTCGATTAAATACGTGGGGAATTTTTGTACGCCAAGCGATTTGAATGCATTCTTATCAGAAGGCATTGTTACACCGAATGTTGCAATAATGTACCTTTAAGGTATTCAGATTAAATCACCCGATTAGGTAGCATCGAACAAAAAACAAACGTATCTGCCTCATTAAAATATTAAATGTTCACGCTCTGTTTTAAAATATTGAAAAACAGTATAAGCGCGCAACCCAGTTTAGTTTTCATACACTACATAAATTAAACACGTTATTTTTCAATACTGTATGTTGAAATTTTACTCTTTTTGTTTAACTACATATATCATACATAAGAAGATTTAAGTTATAGTAAAAGTAAGAAACGACATAGAGAAAATTAAACAGAAGCCAGAATTGTACGCGACACTCGAGCAATAATCTTTTATTGCTCCAGCACTTGAAAATGCACCCTACTATTGTGAAAGCTTTGGAAACACCAGTGATGTGGCAATGTGAATAGAGGTGAAAATTTCCAAAGGTTCTTATAAAATACATACTGTAGAAAAGGGAACCCCATATCGCTGGGGATTATTGGTATATCTCTTCACAAAGCGGTTTCCTGATAAGCCGACCATAATCTTAACGACCCTTTTTGTCTGTATTGTTAAGTGTGTCGAAATCGTATTTGATCAAGTAATCAATTGCAGTTCAATAATTATACGGCTTTTGTTCAATATACTCACCTAAAACCTAGCATATATATATTTCTGTGTATGTACATACATATGTATGTATATTATAATGTGTATTTCTATGTATCGTTGTCTAACAACCTTAACACAAGCAAATTATTTGCTTACTTAGGGGTTCGATCAATGTGTGTAATTTGTGATATTATTATTACATTAATTCAATACCCTTATAATATTATGACATTAATTCAATATGTTTATAATACTTATATAACTGAATTAATCATAATATGGTTAGATAAAGGCCGTATAAAGAAACGTTACATATACTGTTATGTATCTTGAAACTTAATAGTCTTGATGGTATCAAAGTTCAGAAGCGGACAATGTAGTAATGGTCATCTGGAACGTTAATAAGTAACACAGACAACCCTCCCTACTCGATGAGTCAGGGATAGACAAATGACTTTGCATGACAACGTTACATGTCCCTTGTCAATTAGTTTTGTGTCGAATTTCATGCTTGGACCGGCAAAGAAATTTCGCCACACATGTATTCACTTAGAGTATACGTTTTACATAAATTAGAAACAAAATACTGGCCAGAACAAATAAAATAATATATTTTATTTTAAAAGGATAGAATAAAAAGATTATCTTATATTGCAAGGGACATTGGCAAATACCACACGATCTGGTTACGTAAGAGAATACTGTACGACCAATAAGATATAATCGGATTACTTGTCTACAACGAACGTATTCTTGAAATTCTGGAAAACTGTTACGAAATGCATACTAAATTAATGATTTAAGATCCACAACAATCTAACGGTTCATGGTAGCAGAAAAAACATCAAAATTCAATTAGTATTATTCAAATTCGAACGCTTTGCTGAATGTTGATTTTATTCATATTGTAACAAAGCTTTTTTCAAATGAAATATGGTGGAGCGTTCGTTGTTAGAATGTTTTTCATGTGCTAGATGTAGAGATTTAGTCCAAGGTTATTTCAATGACATACAGCTCCGCATTGTTTATCGACGAATTATGCGGTCTAACTTATGTTTATACAATATTTAGGATAGCTTATAAAATTCCGAAGTCATCAAGGCTCTTGCGTGACGAAAATGATTGCAATTTTAAATATAGAACAGCCTACCCGTCGCTATTTTTATAACCTGATAGTATAGTTCTAATTATGTATAAGATGGATGATATTTATTGTGCAAAATAATAACATACAGACGACTATACTTGTCATTAGTAACGTATATAATACTATAGATATTGTTAAGAAAACAAGAGCATGCCACGTTCGCGCGAGATTACAAAGGGTGGTAAACTAACAAGGGTGCAATATTCTTATTAACGGCCTGTCAAAAATATACCCCCATAATCCCTAATTATTTATAGGTTTTCCCGTGCTATCGAACCCATTGTCTAAGAAGAAACATTAGTTAAACGACTTTTATAGCTGGTATTTAAATTATCATCAGAAGCAAAGAATTTTAAATTAAATTCACAAATTTGTAATACTAATGTTTTCCCTTGCCATCCAAAGCGGAAGCGTTGCCATTAAACAGAAGACAGTCTAAATTAAATAAAGTTTCTCCAACAGTTTACCAAAGAAAAGGGTTATTTCACTTCGAAGTTGTTTAGAAGAGTAGAAGTTGAAATAATGGAACCTTTCTAACAAAGAAGAATATCCGAGATCAATCGATTCCAGTAAGCACTAAGCGGGAAAGATTTTAACACGGGTGTTTTATATTTTTATTATTTTATTTTAAGCTTTTATATACAAGTTTTACTTTTAATTTTAATAGATATATTCATTCAATATTGGTTACATTGTTATTTAATAATTCAACAAAAGAATTGTTTTGTAATTTAATTTTAAGATTTCTGTTACCATTAATAACAAACTATAAATATCGCAAAATTTATTCGAGCTTACATTTTAAAAGTCGTCATATGTTTAAATGAAGTAATTAGTTTTATTTTACTTTTATGATAAGTGATAACAGTTACGAGAAACCGTAGAGCAAATAAAAAGTGAAGGGACATTTTGTTCAACTTAACAAACAAGGAAAACTTATATTAATTATAATATATACTATAGTTGTATTCTATAAAACGTTACTACAAAGGTTTCAACAACAGAATTCTTCTAGACATTTTTCAAACGTTTTACACATTACCATCACGATCTTTAAGGAAGGAAAAAGTAGCCAATTTATTGTGTTGCCGCAAGGTGAGGGGGTCAGAAAATCTCCCGAGTGGGAGTCTCATTCCAGGAGGCCTCCCTTCGCAAACACTTTAATATAGCACCAAGCATTCGTCCGTCTATTTTGAAGAAAAAGGATGAGGACAAATATGATGCATTCGAAGAAACTCTTTACTTTACTTGCTTGCATCGAAGGAATGTAAATAAAGTGACTGAACATTTGCATATAGCAGCTTTACTTTAAAATTCTTATGTCTACTCGTTAAACTTTCGAAATATTTTGTTTATAATTGAATTATGTTTGTGGTATGTTTTTAAAACAATAAATAAACCATAGTAAAATTTATAACCAAAAATATAGCACTAGCTATGAATACGACCTTCTAACATTTAGGATCATTTTGAAAGCTTTACAGATAATATATAATATATATAGAACGATAGGTAAAAGAAAATATATATTATAACAATAATATGTATATGTAAATAAGTCTCACACTTTCTCCACTCTATAACACTCGAATGTTAGTTATTGATCACAAGTACTATAAAAAAAACTTCTGGAGAGCGTACGAATGATAACAATTGAACGCATCACAAGTACCTACGTGCATTGTGAACGCATTGTGAACCCAGTGTGAACGCCCTGCATCAATGACCGTGATAATGAGTCGGATACCATGGGCCCACCACTGTCACTTACCTGTCTGTTGTGAAAGTTTTAATGCAATTGACAGACCTGAGCCCGAGCTCATTTACATAAGGATAAATTGCGCGATTTAAAGTATCAAACAAGTTTGACGATAGGTATTTTGATTAATCGTTTATTTGACTAAGTCGAAGTGGTTATAAGATAAGCGGAAGACGAAAAAAGACATGGATGGAGTATCGAAAAAATTATATGGGGAAGAACCAAGTCCCCAGTGAGATGACGTATTATATATGAGGGGAAGAAATGCGACACATTGCCCCCCAATTGATCGGGATAACGACAGGTTGATGATTTATTAAACTGATTATGACTGACTGTATTGGGGGCAAAAGTATCAAAATTTGTTAATCTTTGTGTACCAAATAGTTTAGCGTTCGTTCGTTGTTTGAAATCAATTTTTAAATCTTAACCACGTTTATTTGACTCCGTTCCACAGTCGCGGGCAAAACCATTTGATAACATTTTGACTTCGTGGACACACAACAGTGATACAACAAAATAATCGATGTAAGCACAAAATAACAGTGCCTTCAGTGAACCGCTACATGCTTTGTAATAAATAGTAGGTCGCCGTTGCTTGAGATCGAACTTACTGTATCAGAGGTTAAGATTTAATTTTAAATTTAAATAAAATATTTTTAACTTAAATTAACTAACTACTACTAATATAATAAGTATTTAACGCTTGAATGTGTTTCTAAGTGAACATTTATATTTAAGAACTTTAGAATGTTAGTTTATGTGATATGTTACTTTATGTGAAATAAGGCATTAAAATATGGACTGAAAGTTATAAAAGTAAACGGAAACGTATTTACAGTAAAAATTAATAGACCGTTGCGTCCTTCCTGTCTTTTCGTACACTTCTAGTACTTATCGGTATATTTTAAGATCTAGACCTACTTAGGACTTACTAATGGCCAAGCAAATTTAGCGGTAGATTTTAATCTAGTTGCTTTAAAAAAACATACACAAAAAAAGAAAATACCTTTAATTCCATTATCTTACAAATAAATGAAAATATTTTAAAATTTTTACAATTGTTTTCTATTATTTTTTATAAAATTTTATATTTATTGGAGCAGAAAATTCTGATAGGATAATTCATCACTCTTCAATTCACGTTCAATTCAGAGCCAGTTATTTATTAGAGAATTCCTTTAAAATTTAGCTCCAATGGAAAAATTATTTCATAACAAAAACTACAAATATATAAAATAATTTGAGATGCAATTAACATACACCAATAATGATTACACAATTTATGTTATAATTAATTAATTACGACGATATCATACTATGTTATTCCTTTATTCATGAGGAAATTCAATTAAATTTTATATTAACTTCGTATTATACGAAATGTACCATTTTATAAGTTGGCATATGTCTAAAAGTTAGAAGGTAGAATAAAAAAAAACACCAAATCGTGAGATATTGGCGATATTAAGCCGGCAGTCATATTGTTTGAACGGCTTGTTTCAACTAGAACCATCTCATTAGCTAAGGTCATTAACCTCCATGCGGGTCTCTATCGAGCGCTAATTGGCAAACGTTATGATTATATTGGATATTGGTTTTATTATTATATATTGATTATAATACCGCTTACATATCGAGTATCGAAACCAAACATATTCGATGTTTCTGTGTTGACTTGGTCGTGTTTAAGTCGGATATGCAAATTATAAACTATTTCATAAATATCTTTATAAAATTTAAATATTCGAATGAAATTAGTTTATTACATATGAAACCGTCAGAAATTTAAATAAAAACAATTTTCTACATTTCTGGATACAATATTAGAAATTTAGACATAATTTACGTCAAGTCCAATAATGAAAGTTAAATTATGTTTTATTTAAAAACATTAATGTATTTGAGATAACAAACATTTCTTAAAATATACAGCAAAATAAATTAATCAACAACATACCAACCCATCTTAAAATACACTATTATTTTCTTCACTCTCCATGCATGAAGTTGTAAATCAGTCAGCTAAGAATTCCTTGGCCCGAATAAAAATGTTACGTTTTTATGAAAACTAAGTAGAAATAATTATGTAACTAATACACCGTTAAATTAAAAATAATTTTCTTTACAAAAATAACAAGCAGGTATCCAGTGAATACAAACTACCCTTTATTTATTAAACCAGAATAGTATTACATAATTTAATGCCGTGAAAGCATATTGTATTATATCAACTAGTAAGTAATCATGATGATCAAATACATAGTAACAAAAGCACACACACATATATATGTGTGCAAAATACTACAAAATCTACAAAAACCATGGAACAAATTAAATAATCTTTTATAGGTACTTCACGAACAATTTAATATATTCACTTCACGCGCAGTAAACGAAATTAATGATCATGACTAATATGTTTTTCAGTAATGGTAAAAGGGTTTCCAGTTAAATGTTTCAACGATTACCTAAGGGCTCCTTAGCTCTAAGTATCCCTTTAGTGTTCAGTACATCTAATACGAGTTTTCTCGTTGCGAAAACTATGATAACTTACGAAATCATCGAATTGAAATCAGATATTTAAACAAAATATGTTAAAAATTATATTATTTAGGATGATTACTAGAAATCGTTCGATTTCAAAAACTGTCGTAGTTTTCGTAACTTTAAAATTCTTACTAGGGTGGTACTGTACAGTATTTGTAGTACTAGTAGAGTAGGTACAGTATAAAAAGAACTAAATAGGTCAACCGAAAGTATTATTATGTAATTACATTAATATGTAAAAACCGGATAACATCTGAAAATAAATCAGGGAAACACTGACAAAGAAATTAAACACGCAATTTCTGTACGTATAATAGATCTATTTCAAATTGCTGGGCCGACAAACGGTCAGTAAATTTAAACAATTTCGGTGCGGTTCTTTGCTGATTGCTTATGAACCGAGAGTGAGAAATTTCTCGGTTGAAATGTTAGGAAACGTTTACTGTGGCTAGTTATTAAGGAGATCGTTGCGGACTTTCAGTTGATTGAAGTTGTATTGAGATCACTTTATAATTAAAGTGACGAGAAAACTTACCCTTTTATAAAGCTCTATAGATAGATCTATATAATATACAAATATATGTATATAATACCGTTTTCCATAAACATGGAACGGATGACCTTATAGGTATTTTATACATGTGTTTATTTATTACCTGGTCACGTTAACGTTTAAAATGTTGACGAAGATAATTACTTTTGTTTAAATATAATCTAGTATCGTCATATATAAAGTATACAATTTATTTCTTTGTCTTTTCATACAAATACTAGATTTATTGCTTCTTAAGATAATCATCTTACAGATGTAAGTTCCATATAAATTTGAGTAAGTAATTAACAATTCGACAAAACTGTAGTGTATGAATGTCTTGATATATTTCTCATGAATTATACAACCCTATGAAATCGAACGACATCGCCCTTCCGATTGAACGCACTGGTGGACCTCTACACCCACGGCATATGCACAACGATTGTCGCCGAAAAATAGTAATGTGGATGATATTATCTTAAATCTATGTTCTATAAAGTATTGTGTACAATTACTCATGATAAATTTTAAATCGGACCATAACACCTCATAAGGTTTTTTTAAAGGACAAGAAGCATTTCATTACGTCAATATAAGACTAACCAAGTATTAAGTCATCAAAAATAATTTTAATTGGTTATAATAGGTATAGGTATGTTTAAATTCAGAATTTCATATTCCAACACCTACACTTTATAAAAGCATGCACTCATTCTAAAAGAGGAGTGCTTAAGAAAACAAATCTTAAATTTCAGAATCAAATGGAATGTTTGTGAAATTAGAATCAACATTTCTTTGATGTATATTTATTGTTACCTTCAAATTCAAAGGCTTCAGTGCAATAGTTAATTTACGGACCACCTTTTGTTTGTTTTCTTTTTGTAAGATTAGAACTTTTATGAATTTTTAAGGTTAATATATTTATGTTCATTGCTCATAGGATAACAAGAAAGTTAACGATTTCTTTTATAATTAATTGAGTCTAAAGCAGGAGACAATGCTCTGTATTTTAAACCCGTGTCTATTTTATTATTCAAAAAAGACATTATCATAAGAATAACTTTATTTTTATCAAACATCTCATACAGCTCTTACTATTTATCTTTTTAGAAAAATAAAAATATAGCTTAATGTTAGGTAAGTTTATCATACCAAGTTAATGTTTATTACACAACTATATAGTCTAAATGCTTTAAGTGTACTGGATTAAAAAGAAACCTTTTATCATGTTTTAGCATTTAACATTTTAGCTCTTAAAAAGAAAATATAAAACCATATATAAAAAAAAAATGAATAATGTAAGTATTTTGGGCAAAATCTTTAAAAAACAAAAATTTAAAAAGTATCCCCTAATTTTAGAGCATTATGCATAAATAATTATTTATTAATTTCTCCAAAAACTAATTTGTTTAATTATTTAAGAGCAATTATTAGCAAGGTTTATGCCTGAGTATGTTACTAAATATACTCAACAGCTAGTATTTTTGGGGCAGTCCACGCCTCGCCAAGAGAAAGGAGACGTTATAGAAACAAACAAAAAGACTGGCTTTCGTGATCTCTTTGAAAAAGTAACTGTAAATACCTTGTCTCCAGGAATGTTTTTCGCCGACATGGTGCGTCACCTTCCAGTTCTTTTATTCGACGTCGTCTTGAGGACGATTTATCCAAAGTAAGGAGCTCAATGTTGCTGCCAGCCCAGCATACGACACAAAACACTTCACTTTATCAATCACTCGGCCATCATCACAGATCGAACGTTGCATTAAAAACACAAACACAATAATTGAGCCATCGTTTGGCGTCGTAATCAGCACGATTTCCCATTGAGATTCATCTGTACTAATAATTTTTCATATCACAACACACAAACACAGCGACTGACAGAAGCTAACTTGATTGAGGTTGACGGAAAATGGCGAGGGATGGCTTCTGCCCCCCTCTTATGCCGCGCATGCCATATTACTACGGACTTTGGTTGTTAGTCGTCATTTTTTTACATTTTGTAATCTAGATGGCAGTCCTGGACAAGTTTTTGATAATGTTTGAATATTGTCTAATCATTAGTACTCTTCTGAACACACAGATGGGTCTGATGACAAAAAACTTTTATTTAGCATTGAGTAACACCAAAATAGATAAATTAATATGTGGCAATGCCTAAAAATATAATTGATGTACTAAGTTTGGAACATTGTTTAGCCTGAAACACCGGTTTTTTAAATCCCCGCTAAATTTTAACTATAGTTTTCGAACATCTTTCAAAATTTTGATTCTATTCAATAATCAGTGCTACTACATTTCGGATATAATGTTTGATTATGATTAAAAAAATGGCCCTAAGAAAAAAGAAGAGTTACTATATATTTTTTATTACAAAGAATAGTTTAATGCCTAAAGTAAGATTTGCAAAACGTTTAATTTTGCTTTTTGATAAATGTATTTGAAGTGAAACTTCTTTATCGGGGTTGGAAAAAAATTTAGTGTAACATTTTTTCGTTACGCGTCACATTTTTCCGTTACGCGCCATCTTTTTTGAAGTGAAACTTCTTTATCGACAGGTGGGACAAAATTTTATAGCAATGTCAAAAAATTATGACGTTTTTCTGTTACGCGCCATCTTTATTTCTAAGTCACATTTTTTCCGTTACGCGACATATTTGAAGTGAAACTTTTTTATCGACGGAAGGGAGAAATTTTATAGCAATGTCAAAAAATTTTAACGTTTTTCTGTTACGCGCCATCTTTATTTTTACTTAAACTTTATCTAATTTAGCTTAATTAGCCATTCCTGTAAAGTTGTAATTAGTGAATCATTTTTCAAAAAATTATGTCATAAAGAAGTTTCGCTTCTTACATGTGTACACTAATACACACACACATACCTATATTTTTTTTAATTAAAGAGGTAAGGAGAATCGATTACGAAAACTTATTATTACGTAGATTTATTTAATACTTGTTTATGTTTTTGTTTATCATTCTGTTATAAAATTATAATAATAAACTGAAGTGTTTGATAAAATAGCGATAACATGAAAATAAAATTTATAGGGAGAAATAACATATTTTTATTGAAACATGTATACAAAACTAAGAATGTTAACTAAGTATTATTTACCATCTAAAAACGGCGTTCATTGTAAATATACAGGGTTATTTAAAATTAGTTGACCACCTCTTGCAGACAGCCTATCTGCTTAAATCCCAACTACATTTTGTTAGCTTTCCTATAATTGGAGGGTAGGTTTTGATAAAAAAAAATAAAGATATCAGTTGATGGTATGACTGAAACACGTAATGTTTGTATGGATGTTTAATTGACTAAATAAATAATTGTAATATTGGACACTGATTTGATTAAAAGTGGTGTATATATAAATCGTCTCCCAGGTAAGCGAAGGTAGTTTGATATCGAGAGACTAAGTTGTGTAACAGAAATAGTATAATAAAGTGAAAGTAAAGAGTTTAAATAGTATACAGTTTAGGGTGTTTGTTAGCGGTGTTTTAAACCATAAAGTTTTTAAAGATTAGAACGACTGTCATCAGTGATTTTTTGCAGTAAGGGAGTTCTAATTAATAATTTGTTCTACGACTATTTAAAAATCTTGATGAACAACACAAAAACACGAAACAAATAAAAATTTGCTCCCTCTTTTACTTAATACTCTATATTCTGTAAGAAGTGCTTAAAAGGTCAATGCCCAGGTGCCATATCTACGCTCAGAGTTTATGTCAGTTCAGAGGCAATAAATAAATTTTGTATGGGCAAACTCAAATTTTAAAAACTATTAATTTTAAAAAGTCGTAGAATAAATGTTGTTCGGATTGTTGTAGAGAGGCTGCCTGCCAACTCATTAAAAATAACCCTGTGTTATAATACGTAAGAATTAATAAATATAAAAAAAGAGTAATAAATTTTCTTTACATAGGATCAAGGTCAAAACTAAAGATACTTAATTATTCTCCAATTATGTTAGCAATAAATGTAAAAAAAACTGTTCGTATAAAAATACTTTTACAACAAAATAGCAAAGATATGAAAAAATGCGGTAATCATCTTATCCTATTTCTTTGAATAGTGGCTAAAATTTCAATATTTCAAATTGGGTAATTTCGAGGGTTGGCGTTAGGCAATGTTTCGTAAACGATGAAAACGGATGAAAAATGATATCAGAGTAATAAGACCTAACTGTATTTGACATTTGTGGAATGCTGTCTATAGCTAATGCTACAGCATAAGTATTACGCACATTGGAATAAGATCCTGACTGGACTAATAAGAGAGCAAGTAGTGCCATAAAAAAAAATCTAATATCGGAGAAGAATAATTTTAATTATGTTTACAAGGTTATTTTTATGATTATAGGCTTAAATCCCTTACTTAATACAAATAAGAGGAATCACCTTGGTTCATGCTGTTTGGTTACGCCAATTTGATTGTTTCTGAAGCAAGATAAGATTACAGAGTGGAATACTAAAATAAAAAAAAAATATGGAAAATAAAAATCTGAAGATTAGTTAGACAAATTTTAAGTATGGTTTGAAAGCATGCAATACATGTAATTAAAATTATTTATATAGACTCTACTAGTGTATAAAAAAATATTAATACCGTTCCAAGATTTTTCTTAAGTGATAACTAAGTTTTTATACATAGGTATGGAATCGTTAAAATCGAACAAACGCTTAGCGTCACTAATTACTATGAAGTTAGGTGCGGTTTCAACTTTTCAAGTGAGCAAGCCGCCAAACAACAACTTGTATGAAGCGTCGGAATCGCCGCCCTGCGTTGTTTTAATTCGCAAAATGGCGGATGGAGGTGTGGACATAGATCTATACGCCGATGATATAGAATCTGATTTTAATAGACAAGTAAGTTAATTCATTTCATTATTATCAGATGGGCATGTTTAAAACATATTTAGACAAAATAATATATGTAATACTTTTTATAACACCTCAAAATCGATGCCGCTTTCAGGATGACTTTGGAGGGGAAAATGTCGACTTGTACGACGACGTAATAGCAGCTCCTACAGTGAAGACCGAGGATGGAGATGGGCCGCCGAACTCATCAGCTCAACAGCACTCTCATCCTCCCGAGGAGACCAATGGTTCTGTTCCTTACCACAACAACGCACCCAGTCACGGACATCATGGCCGCCGCTTCCAACTTTACGTCGGCAATCTCACTTGGGTTTGTACTTGATTTTCTTTTAGATAAATATGTAAATATAGGTTTCAAACCTTAAAATCAATATCTGTTATATTAAAACAGATATCTTGCGGACTGCCATCTTGTATTACATTTTAAGCTGTGGTATATTATTGATTAAACTTTAAACGAGAATAAATAAGCGTAACATTGTTTTACTTTACTTTTATATATATATATATATATATATATAGATTTTGGGAATTTTATCGTTATAAACATATTCAATACCTATATAATTAAAAGAGAATCTGATTTTTTTAGGTTATAACTGATTCTCATAGAAGTTATTTTTAACAATAAATTTAATAGCAGCCGATTATTTATATTGTTACATATTAAAATTTTATTATGATACACTCAAACAGACAGATGGCAGTCCTTTTGATATATAACCAAATGAACATGTAAAATTGTACATTTTATCAATAGGTGGCTATTGTAAATAAGTTTCTATGTTTTTTTAATAGGAATATATATACATTATGTATATAATAAAATATCTAGAATGTTAAAATTATTGTTTGATATTTGTCTCCATTTCATAAGATTGTTTCTTTAGTATTTTGTAAATATTTTTGGGATAATAAAAAATATATAGATGAAGTCAACATTTATATAACAAAATTAAAACAATTATGTATTAATTTTAATTATTGAAAAATTAACTGTGTAGTTCTAACACATCAGTATTGAAATATGGAAAGAATTATTTTAATGTAATTTCCTTATAATAAGGGGTTTTATTGTAAAAATACTGTTCACATAATCTATTTAACTGTACTGTGTATTATAAACATAAAGTTAATTGATAAAATGATTAATTTGTAATTTGGCTTTTAAAATTTTATTAACATTGAACAAATATTTTACAATTTCATTTGGTTATTATCAAACTAGAAATGCTACTATGCCTTTTGTTTTAACTCTAAAACATAGTAGCATTTTATTTGGCAAATATTTGGCTATATATTTACAATGAAATAGGCTATATAATACTATTTTATATCCTTGATATAGCAACATTATTTTACTGTATTTTGAACTAATAGCATAATCTTAAATTAAAATAAAATAAATGGAACTAGAAATGATAAACTCATTTATTGTGTTATATGTTATTTTTATTAATTGCTGGTGAATAATTGTAATTAGAAATGCATATAATGATGCTATGTCAATATTTGATAGCAAAAACAAGTAAAATGTTAAAAAAAAATGGAAGTAACAATATTAAACTCTCATTAGGTCTCTTATTAAATTCATAAACTTTTTTTTTTCAATTTTTACTGCAAATGTGTAACTTACTGTTGCTTATTAAATAATTATAAGTTGCAGTAACTTTAAACTTGTTTTTGCGTTACAAACATAGAAGTTTTTCATATAAATTAGATAAGATTTTTTTATATTTTTGTTGTCTCATTTCATACATAACATAAATGATATTTGATTAGTAAAAAAATCTCTAAACAAAACTAGTCCTTACATTTAATAGTCAGGTATGGAAAGTTGAGTGTTTTGTTTTTTATGCCTTGGTGACAGTTTACATTAGGTGAAAACAATTATTTATATTATTCTCACTATTGTCAGTTTGTACCAACAAAGATGAATACCAATAATTTCTAACTGCCGCTTATAAAATTTATTTTTGACAAAATTATGCTATAAGTTTACTGGAAACTTAATAATAATATTTCTCATATTTATGTATACCAATTATTATTATTTATTTATTGTAAATCTAATCTAATATGAACTGTCTCAAGAGATAAATTATGCACTTACAAACTCAAAAACTGATTGCGTTATTTGTGTTAACATTATTATTGTCTTGTTCTTTATTAAAAAAAAGAAGAGATATTTATGTATTTGTTATGTTGATAGTTTTAGTTGACCTCTATGTCAATAATTTTTTTTAAAGAATTTTTTATAATTTAAAATATTTTTTTTATAATAATATTAGAAAACTTGAAATATATTAGATTAAAAACCATAATTGTAATCATAAGAATAATTTATAATATGCCATACTAGAAATCAAAAAATTGAATAACTCATTAGTAGATAGGCGAGTAGTTATAGAATTGTAAAGAATATAAGTATTTTCTTTGTTTTGTATTTAAATATCATAAATATCTCTTAAATTATAATCATAAAATTGTGATTGAAGTGGTCTTGTTTGTTGAAAGGGAAGCTTGATAAGAATGGCTGCTTGAAAAATATATATATAGTTACTGTATATTAACTTATCATTATATACTGATTAATTATCCTTACTTATTACTTCATTTAAGAGAACTTTGTTGATTTACACATGTGGAAGGTTCGGCAAAATAATGCAGTGTAATTTTTACTATAAAGTTGCATTATGTGTTCGCACATGAAAAATAAACGGTAAATTTTATATTTTTTCTATTTATAAACGGTTTGGCAGGTGTTTTGTTATTTTTTATGTGATTTATAAAAATACGCTTTCAAATATGTTTATCAGAATATTGGATGGAAAAAGCATGCCTCAATAAAAACACCAACATTCTGATTGCGTTGTTATTCATTTTTACTAATTTGTTTTTTATCAGGTTTTCAAAAAGGTAAGGATGTAAGTTTTGTAAGTGTAGCACTTTAGATTGTAATATGTCAACAATTATATTTTATCTGTTACTGTTACATGTTGATTACTATTCGTGTTCTCACAACAATTTCAAATAATGTACAAACGGTGTATTATCATAAAAATAACAATTTATATAAAAAATCGGTTTCGCCTTAGAAGTCGTGAAGGATTTATAATGTAGCTTCGTAAGTGGTGTTGAATTGGAATGTACAGAAAATATAATGTACAACTTTCTGTACTACAACTGTTTTGATAAATGTTTTTTTGGTCCTGTAAATTGATTTAAAATTTCGCGTCGCTTTAACTTATGTTTCATCTTCATTATAATTTTTTTATAACTATTTTGGTAAAATTTCTTATTACGTTGTATGTTTCTTCAAATAACCATACAAAATTCAAAACGAATATTCATTGTATGATATTGAAACTCTCATGGCTTTATTAATTAAATTAATTGTATTTGATTGAATGTTACAAAAAAACCTCAAATGTCTTACTTAAATATATAATACACTACTAATTTAACTAAGTCTTTTAAAATGCATTTATAAGTTTGATTTAAAAAAAATCTCTAATCATAATTAATGTTAGTATAAATAAGTGTATTGTTTAATATTGTTAAATAATAATAATTCCTTAATGTTGAAGGAAATCATCCGATATCTTAAATTAAAAGAGCACTGCAGTATGTTAACTGCTTTATTTGCGTTATAATATCATAAAATTTTTATTGACTTATGTGATATTGAAAATAAAGGATGGTCAAAAATAAAACTGTTTCCTTTTCACCCAACGTTTTCCTAACGTGGAAAAAAGCTAGGTTAACAAATCATTAAAAAAAAGAAATATTTCGAGAGGGAATAATGATATTTAAGGGTGTGACCTGAAAGATTCAAATACACGAGACACGTTGATTTAGGAATCATAAATATAGTTAAAACAGCGGGATCAAAAGCCTTATTTAGGATATAGTGATACATTATCAGTCTTAGACAAAAGATTCGAGGTACGAAAAACAAGCTCAGAGTCAAGTATGTATTTTATATTTCGCTTCGCATTTTATGTGATAGCGTTTCCCTGAGGTTTGGATACATATTTTGCAGTGGGCTACCGATCAAGATATAGCAAACACGATCGCTGATATCGGCGTCACCGACTTCCAAGATGTCAAGTTCTTCGAGAACAGGGCGAATGGACAGTCGAAGGGATTCTGCGTCATTTCTCTGGGTTCTGACCAGTCTATCAGGATGGTTATGGACCGGCTTCCCAAGAAGGAGATCCACGGTCAACATCCAGTTGTGACCCTTCCCACTAAACAGGTATAATTAAAATTAATTGACGCTGATGACTAAATTCTTAATGACTAAGTATTACTGGGTTGATAAAGAATCTCGTGGTACCTTTAAGCACAAAGATATTCCTTGTGGCATTGTCATGACATATGACCCCTGATGACAACACATCAATTACTGAAAAAAAGTTAGTTTAGTTTTATTATTTAGTGTAAAATAAATTATAAAATATTAATTAGTAATAAAGAAAACCATAGATCCTCAGACTTAAACTAAATGGGATGTTTTGACAGTTTAGGCTAAAGATATTTGTCAAATCTTAAAGTTATTTCATAGTTGAAAGAGTCATCTTAAAATTGAAAAATCGGCGTTGTGACTAGTAGACTTTTAACTTAAAATGTACATGATGTCATTATTTTTTTAGGCGTTAAACCAGTTTGAGAGTCAATCGAAGACACGATCAACTCCGCCAGGTCCGAACCCCGGCATGCGGGGGCCGCACGGCCCCGGCGGGCCGCCAGGGCCGCATCCAGGAGGTAAAATATTTTAAATAATGTAACAATGGTAATATTTTTTATAGTTAAATATTTAGTCTACATGTCTTGATAATTTATTTGCCAAACTGACACATAGGTAAAGAATAAAACGTATTAAGTATAAAACTAAATCTTTATATAATCACACAGAGTATGTATAACAAATAGATAAATAATTTCATACTACCGAAAACGTAACAACAAATCTTTGTTAGAATTTTTTGGAGGAGGACCAAACGGTCCAGGTCCGAACGGGCCCCGCATGATGATGCCGGGTCCAGGACCTCATCATCAACTACGAGGTCCGCCGCCGGGACCTCACGGACCTCCACCCCATCACATGCCCCAGCACCAGGGTCCACCTCCACACCATATGCAGCCTCACCAGGGTCCTCCACCTCATCAGGGGCCCCCGCAGCATAGACCACCAATGCAGGTATGTTTTGGTTTTTGAAGAATTTGGTCTAGTTCAGTAGTTCAGGGCAAAAGTTTATATGTATAATGTAGCTTCAACCTTATATACCTCAGTTCCAAGGTCCGCCGCAAATGCAACGTGCCGGTCCAGGAGGTCCGGGTCCGGGCGGTCCTGGGCCCGGGCCAGGCCCCCGCGGCCCCGAGTGGCCCCGGCATTTGCCCCCCGCGCCGCAGTATGGTCCTCCACAGCACCAAATGCCGCACCAGATGCCGCCACCGCATGCTGTAAGTGCTTGTTCTAATGAGTATAATGAAAAAGCGACACTTATATAATCATTTCTCTCAAAACAGTCATGGTGATTAAGCATTTCAATCATTATCATTGTGTTCGATAGTTAAGGTTAAAAAAATACAACTCTAACTAATATTATTAAGTATTAATGCTACACGTTCTTCAGCAACTGGGACAGGGAATGCCGCCTCCGCATCATCAGTTGCCGCCACACCAGCAGGGCCCGCCCAGGGGACCGGCGCCATTGCCGCAGCATCCGGGTTAGTAACATGTTATACTTATGATTTCTACTTCTGCCAGAAATAAACAACAACTATTCTATACTATTCCATGCTAACAACAGCAATATGTAATGATTGATGTGGAAACTATTAGTTCCTTATTATGAAATGCCAGATAAAGTTATTTGTTATATGGGAAAGTTATTTCCCTTCACAGATTTCATGTACATTATTATTCTGTAATATTAAGATGTTTAATTTGTTGACTTCATTAATCATTCCTCAGGTGTAGGCGGAGCCCCGGCGCCGCACGTGAACCCAGCATTCTTCAGTCAGCAGCCGCCCGTGCAGCCCGCGCCCGCTGTGCAGCCGCCGCAAGCAGCGCCGCCAGGTACTATATCACATTTACATAGGTATATACAGGGTTATTTGTAATTAATTGGCCACCTCTTGCAGGCAGCCTCTACACCAATCCCTGCCTGCAAGAGATGGCCAATTAATTACAAATAACCCTGTATACGAACTCCATCTGACTGATCTGATCTATATTCCTCATATTGACGATAGATAGCTATTGCTGTCAAAATGCCATCTGGACTGAGTACCCAAACACACTAACATCACAATCTGTCTATATACTATGTATGTATTCCCCGATTTAATGTCTTGTGGCTCCGTGATCACAATGCTGTCTTTGGTGGTGCCACTGGTAGTCGAAATGATCTTTACTTTGAAAATATATTCCTGTGATTTGATGAAAACTTGTCACTTTATGATTTGAGTGATTTATATATTTCATATGTCTGTATTTTATGAACCAGGTATCTGGTCCTCTTACTATATTTTTTGTTTTGTATACCCAGATAATTTAATACTATTTTTTGTACAGGTCCAGGAGGACCCTATGGTCATCCAGCACACGCGCCTCCACCTACGCAGGGACCTCCACCAGGAGCTAGACAGCCTTACGGAAGACCACCCGCTGTGAGTAATGTTATTTAAAATTAATATTGATATACACAGGCTTTATATAAGCTATGTTTTGTTTTTACATCTTTGTGAATTGAATGTGATATAATATTTTTTATTACTCATGCGGGGAAAGTACTATCTTTGCGCATGCTTTTTGGGTTGAAAAGACGCTAATTGCCCACTTCAATAATGTAATGTCAATTTGAGTGCGACAAGTAAACTTTTCGCACCCAAATTTTCATTGTCACATAATTCGCAAATTTGCGTGTGCCAATGAAAATTTGGCATACTCCAAGCATGCTCAAAAGATAGTACTATCCCCGCATTTGTAATAAAAAATAGTATGTGCAACTAGTGCGAGGTTGTCTTGCTCACTCGAGCGAATGACTTGAACTTCGCACTCGTATGCAATTGACAATTTCTCGCACTAGTTGCACAATAAAATGTTAAAACTATTTGTGAATATATATTTACACGACAATTATATAGTGTAGTTTTAAAGATTATCTTGGTTAAGTTAAAGAATAGAAAAATAATCCTTATTACAAAATACCTTGCTTGTTCTTTATTAATTTATTATCTTTACATATTTTCCATAATAAACAAAACGACAACATTATCTGATAGTTTTGTTCTAAACCGATTCTTTTATTATCTTCTTGTTGTATGTTTCCAAATATAATTTATTACTTGATGCATTTCCTGAAAAGATATTTTTTTTATTGTAGTATGTTTACAAAGGTTCCACATTTAGTAGGCTATAAAATAATATAATTATATAATAAAGATAATTTTCTAAATATGTAATATAGAAGGTATAGAAAAAAAAGTTATATAAATGTATATTCGTCTGATCCAAAACGAACTAACTAAGTAACTAATAACTCGTTGATGATAAACATGCCTAGATGAAGATCTCGGGCCAACAAACATCCAAAGTAATGTAGTACGAAGAATTATCTTGTAATATTTGTGTGTCAAATGTGACACCATTGAACTTATACGAATTTATTTATGGCTTGGTTGTTGCGCGTTGCATGGTTGATAGTTGAAACATCGCTTAATTTAATTCAAACGACTAAAATGTTAATGTGATAAAAATATTTTTATAATAGGTGTTTTGTAGTATCAAATTAGTAAAAAAAATACCTCTACATGGTGAAAATGTTTTTTTTATAAATAAAGAGGATAGAAAACAACTAAGTATTTATTATATTTGAAACACGCAAATAAGCTTTCTTAAATTAATAATTTCTTGTATACTATAAATTAGCTTTCTATTGTATGTTTTCTTGGAATAAATAATACTCTGAACGGTATTAGAAGGACCCGCGGAATGAGAACCTTAATATTTAATCTACTGTTAATTTTTGTTTTCCTATGTACAATTATTTAATTGGGTAAATTGTTTATATTAGATATTTTCTCTCACCGAGACAACTTGTAAAACAATAGCGGAGCAATTCTAGGGTCTTATTTTTAATGGATTTCTATTGACGCAGCGGTTTCTAAGCATATAAATATTCAAATCCCTAACCAACAATAATATTCCAGAGCTACCCTCCTGCGGACGCCCGTCCCGCTCACCACGCGGCGGCGCTGGGTCCTCTCCCGCACGCGCCGCACGTGTCCCTGGCGCCGCACGCGCCGCACGCACCTATTAGCGAGGCGGAGTTCGAGGAGGTCATGAGCCGCAACAGAACGGTGTCCTCCAGCGCCATAGCGAGGGCCGTCAGCGACGCCGCCGCCGGAGAGTACGCCTCCGCCATCGAGACGCTTGTGACCGCTATATCGCTCATTAAGCAGAGCAAGGTAACCTAAGCATTGCATTAATAACATTCCAATAACCCTAAATCTGGGTTACTCTGTGTTATCGCTCAAACTCGTTAATTTGACTAGAATTAAGGACGCGTCTACAGTTATACCTAAAATTATCAAGTTTTCAGTACATATTGCTACAAAATCAAACTAAATGTAATTAAACCAATAATTGAAACGGTGTGTTTCTTTATACTTAATTTCTTCAAAAAATCAAATATGGTATTTTATAGTTGTTAGCACGCTACATACTTGTGTACATGCTTAGTCAAGCGCTGCCTGTTGCTAAATCCATTTGAGTTTTTTGTACGTGTAATCTATATAATAATTTTATTATCTCAGGTGGCACATGACGATCGCTGCAAGATTTTAATATCATCTCTGCAAGACACACTTCATGGTGTAGAGACCAAATCCTACGGCGGAGAGCGACGACGGTCCCGCTCTAGAGAGAGGGACGCTAGAGCCCATCATAGAGCCCCTAGACGTAGGGAGCGATCCGCCTCTAGATATCGGGATAGGTCGCGGGATAGGGACGATCGGGATCGGTGAGTCAGTATTAGTTAGCATAAGGGTACTAATGTATTGATGTGATTTGAAGACGAAATTAGTGTCTATAATTAAATATTTATTTATTTGTAATATATTTGTTGAAGTTATGTTTTTATTTTATTGTGTGATAAGCCAACACTTTTTCCTGTATCCTGTAGTCTCGGGTTATATTCATGACATATTTGTTACTAACATTATTTATTCTTTTCTAATAAATATTCTTAATCTAAAACTGTTTTATTATTAACATTTTAATACAGAAACAGCATTAGAAAAAAAAGTTTGAAAAGCTTGAAATTACACTTTACTTCATTGCTAAGAAAAGTCTATCAATATATAACCAATGTGGTTTTGGAGAAATTAAAAAGTAATCACTTGATTACAGGTACAGGGAAAGGTCGAGGGACCGCGATCGTGAGCGTGATGCGTAAGGAATAGATTATTGTATTTAACAATGCAATTAAAGTTCACCTTATGAATATTTCGGGGTTTAGAATTTGACAGGTTTATATGTAGGTCGTGTATTATACTTTCTAAGATGTTTAATGTATCTATATGTTTTGCAGGTATTATAGAGATTATCGGGAGCGTGAACGCGATAGGTCCAGATCAAGGGAACGGGAGCGTACCGACCACTATAACAGAGGACACAGTCGGGAAGAGAGGTAAACATAATATTTTACAAATTATAATTTATAATTTTGTATGTGTTAAATAATAGTAAGTAATCAATTTATTTTAAAATATTCCATTTCTTAGTTATATACGATTCCTTCTCTTATAACAAAGTTATCGTTGTATTGAAGGCCCCGTAAGTCCCCGGTGGAGCAAACGGCGGAAAGCGGGGCGGGCGACGCGGCGGCAAAGGGTCGCACGGCCGCGCCCTACTACGACGAGAGGTATCGCGAGCGCCGGGACCGCGAGCCGCCGCCGCCCGACAGGGACCGCGACCGTGACCGCGACCATCGCCGGGACGCAAGACACTAGCACGCTTCTACAACACGGGACCGGTCGATGTAACGTCACAGCTGCCTCGCGGCCGAACGGTGTGATGTCACAGCTGACTCGCCCGGCCCGTGTGACGTCACAGTTGCAGTTCCGCGTCCGGCAGGTGTGTGGCGCCACTCGTAGCTGCGCCGTAACCGTACAGTTCGTGAAGTTACCGTCAGCTGTGCCGTTAACTACTGCTGCTCTTACTGGCCTTAATTGTAACTTAGGTTACTTTTATTAAGTTATCGGCGGTATTAGTGACCGTATTTAATAACTTATTATAACTTAGCGGGTTAACGCTAGTCGAACGCGGTTCGGTTTACGGTGTTACATAAATAAGTCTGTAGGTACGTTTGTTTTTGTATCAAATCCTTTTGAAATTGTTACGGCTACAATAATGTTTGTTCTTGTACAATAGTGTGCATATATCTGTAGTTTTATTTATCTCGATAAAGATAATTTAAAAAGTTTTTTAAAAGGTACAAAATTGATAAATAATTTTACTGCAATAATTAGATGTATTTTCATTAATTTGGGCTTTGATATAGTAATTCTAGTTGAGCAACTAAGGTGTTGCTATCAATTTAATTATTTATACTAATCTTATCAGAATTATGCAAGTGAAGCTGCAGTTGATATTTTTTGGTTGTTTGAATTTTTGAAAGTTTGGCTTTTTTTTTTCTGAATGTCATTTTAATGTATTCCTTATAAGAAAATCTATCACAAATGCATAAAAAAATGCGTAGTGAATCTAATTTGTGGGTCTTATTGTGCAGTATAGAAAAGAAAATATATATATATATATATATATATTATTTTATTGTATTATTTCATATATAAAAAGTTCTGTATCAAAATTCTGGTAATGCACACTTAGTAAATTTTTAATGGAATTTTCCACATTCCATTTTTCTAGTTTCAAGAAACATTTTATAGATTTTGGTATAAGAATTATAAATCTATATTTCTATCGAGTTATGTTCAATAGGAGTTTGATAAGTAAAATTAGATATTAATTAGGACGGTAGTTATAAGAATGTTTGATTGGATTGTTCCATACTGATTGACACTGATTTTTAGGGCTTATTTTCCTTAATAAATTGATGTATGATAGTAATGTTGTTTTTATTACTCCTATTTTACACTCCGATGTAGTTTATTTTTTTATAATTGCCCTACACATGTAAGTGTAGTACACTTTAGTACACATGCAGTAGTACTATACTGGCAGTAGCCCTTTTTTTTTAAATATGTATGTGATAAAGACATGAAGTCACTACAACCTGTAGTCAATGCTACATTATTTTCGTACAATAAACGATTTAAGATTATTATATATAACAATCCGTATAACATTACTAAATGTTTGTTGCATAGCCTAATTTCGATTTACATTTGGGTTTAACATTAACAAAACATAAAAATAAGCTTCTTCATTCTGATATATATTAATTAATTGATTAATAAATATTTTTTTGGCTTTTTGCATTCGTCTGCATCTCGTAGTCGTGGCGTAAAATAAAATAATGTGGAATCTGTGGTTCGTTGCTCCGGTATAAATATAAATTTAAGTAATCTTTTCTCTTTTTTAACCCCAAGGCAAATAAAGAATTACGATATCTAATCGTATAGTCTAAACTCGTAAGTCTTCAACGATTAATTTCTTAAAATAGACACCATCGTCAACGTACTGTTATGATAGATATTTCCAAATAAAGAATGCTGGTCTAAGTCAATTAAAACCGCGGTCAGAGAGTAGGTACATAATAATATTATTTTTTTTCCTTTTAGAGTTATTTATATATGGGGGTCTTTTAATTTTTTTAATTTAATAGTCCTAACGTATTTGAAAATACATGTGTTATGACAAATAATTATTTCATAGATATGAAATATAAAATTATTATATTTATAAAGTCAATAAAAATATATACAAAATCGCAATACTTTTTCTGTGCAATAATCTATAATACAATACTTCTAAAAAAGGTAAATAACCTTAATTCTAAACTTTGTTTTACTTAAAAGTCTAATATCATAATATATAATAAACTTTCTTACTTACTTTTTGTTTTACATAATAAAAACACGCTACTCTAGGATATTGGACCGAAGTTTTTAATTTTATAAGACTTGTTTAATTATTCCTTTTTTTTTTAACATATTCTACAAAATATACTACCACAACTACTCTTCGGTTAGCTCTCCAATAAATCCAGAACGTAATAAATAAAAGCGCTGTAGTTTACAATTAAAGAAATTATGAAAATTGAAAATAAAGTAAATTGTACGTAAATGTATTATTAAGCTTGAAAGTGAAGCTTATAATTAGTTGAGAAAGCAGATAGCAAAAAACAGTACATAACCTAATGTTTATTCATAGTTTTATTTGAATAATATAAACTAAAATTTGTGAGCACATGATTCTCAAATCTATACATATAATAAAATTGTCACTGATCGATTTCTGTACATAGAAAATATTTTTTTTTTGTCTGTCTATGCTGTTAGCCCTGTTGGCTATTACAGCGTCACCGGGGGAGCGGGTGGGTCAAGAGACCCACCCTTAAAAAGGGGGGGCCAGATGGGCCCCCATGGGGAACGATGTCCCGAGGGCGTCTCAGATTGAGACACGGACCTCGGCTCGGGGCGTCGTTAGTCAGGAGGGAAGCTAAGGACATTTGGACACTAGCGTCCTCCGACGGCAGAACGCCGGAGCAACGGAGCACTTACTCAGTTGGGATCTCGTCTATACCGGTATAGACGGTGTGTGTCTGTATGTTGTGTCGTATCACTTATGCCTACGCGTACACGTTATTACCGACTGTGAACACGTCGTCGGGGTACATAGAAAATAATAAAAAAAAACGTAATGGGGTCTTTTATAAGAGCAAGAGAACCCAAAACAATGGTTTTCCGTTGTGTCTGTTTGTCTGTATATCTGTATGTCTGTATATCTGTATGTATGTATGATTGTGCACGCTAATCTCAGAAACGACTAAACCAATTTGAATGCGATTTTTAGGAATATATTGGAACAGTCTTCACTTAACATTTAGTGTTTATTTCATTTGAATTGGTTAAGAAGTAAAAAAGTTATGTCAATTTATGTCAACCATGTAATAAATGCGATGCAAATCTACTTATATACATGTAATAAATCTATAGAGAAGTAGTCTCTGTACATTAAAAATATTTAGCCAGGATGTATAGGATATGCCAGGGATAACTCACACAATACATTTCTATCATTTTTGAAATTTTTGTCTAGTTAACTGTTTTTCTTTTAGTTGTGTACGCAACACGACAAAAAATGTATGGCTAATGTAAATAACTTTTATATATAGAAATTGAGCGTCAGTCAGTCAGTAACATTTAGTTTTTAACTTTCATTCCACTCTTTACTCTATACAAAGATATCTCTCTAGAATATATTTAAAGTACAAAAAACTACAAAGATCTATATATATTTAAAGTAATCAAGAAATGTATCTTTGTACATATAATGAAAAAAATACATGTACACACTACGATCAGTTACATGGATTTTTTTTCAAAATTTCAGAATGGGGGACCTTTTTTCAATTGATTATAGTATAGCAAGAGAACCCAACACAATGTTTTTTCATTTTGTTTAAAAGGGATTAACCGATTTGGATGAAGTTTTCGGGAATATATTGTCATCGGCTTAGTAGTTTTATTCTTCATGATGGGGGCATAATATATTTTAGATGTATAGCTTCATAAGTAGGATATTAATTTATATTGTATTTTATTTAATAACCCTGTATGTTAACTTACTTTTTAAAAATCTTGTTAAATAACACAATAAACACGAAACAAAAAAACGTTTGCTCCCTCTTTTACTTATTACTCTGTATTTTGTAAAAAGTGCTTAAAAGGTAAACGCCCGGGCGCCATACCGACGCTCAGAGTTAATGCCAGTTCAGAGGCAACAAATAAATTTTGTATGAGAAAACTCAAATTTTAAAAAATATTAATTTTAAAAAGTCGTAGAACAAATGTTGTTAGGATTGATGTAGATTATAGAGAGATTGTCTGCAAGAGGTGGTCAACTAATTTAAAATAACCCTGTATATGGATTGATAGTACATATTGGTGGTACATATTGACAGTAAATATTGATACATATTGATACATATTGATAGTTTATAACGATAGTACATATTTATCGTACATATTGATAGTATATATTGATAGTACATATTGATAGTATATATTGATGGTACATATTGATAGTATATATTGATAGTACATATTGATAGTACATGCTGATAATATATATTGATAGTCCTCCCGTCAGGGAGTAATAATACAATTTTATAGAAAAATTACATAATTGGTCTACCTACTCGTTAAAAAAATATTTGTGATTAAAAATAAAAAAATATATAAAAATAAAATAGAAATACTTCTACACCCAAAAACTACTTACCCGAGTTTGATGAAACTTTGAACGGGTACGTTTTATCGAAATAAGAATCTATGCGTAGAAAGTCGCAGGCACAACTAGTAGAAAATAAAGTTATACCTAACAACGTTTTATCAGGCAAAGGTATTTTGTGACATTTTCTTTTGTTGGTTGTTATAGTTAACTGTAATTATTTTTCTATTAGGTTTAATAATTAAAAAGTTTATAACTTTTCTGCTTTAAAGTATTAGAAAGGTAAAAGAAAAAAAAAATATATTAATTTGTGTTTACTTATATACATTAATACATTTAGATGTATATGAGACTGATTACCCATAACATAGGGAAGAAGTCGATAATGAACCCAACTAAGTCCAACTTTATTAATGACCTCTCCAAAACACCGTTTACACTAACTTTTTCCTCTCTAACAAACTTTGACTAGGATTAACAACCAATTTGTTATTAATAAATACAATTAGGCACATATGTTAACATAAATTACAATATAAACACTTAGAATTCTATGGTAATTTTCTATATTTAAATACAATTATATTTGAGTGGTTATTTTTAAATACATAGTTATATTTGCATCATACAAATATCATTTTTAATACCCTACCTCTTCATATACATATTTAAACTAAGCCGTACCTTCATTTGTTGATAAACGATGTTTTTAAATATCCTTCCTATAATTATTAATACGTCAAGAACTACGTAATCATTACATAAGTTACAAAGGTCCTCACTATGCTTTTGTTGCTTGAAATTTAATGACGTTATTTTTAAAGCTCAAATAAAAAGGCATTCTATAGGTGTCGCAGGGATCCAATTACGTCGTGGTTCTCAGCTCTTATCGATCTTCATTCATAGTTCTACCGTCTGCAATGCTCTTGTAAGACCAAGATCAATGTATTTCAATTTAAAAATTTAATCTAAAATTGAGTGAGTTTTAACATTGATTGTATCGAACACAACTTTGCTGTTATAGCTACGGCGTAAAATGATATTTATCATTTAATTTTAAAATATGTATACATTTTTTAGAGATATCTATGCAATATTATAAAGTCCATACCTAGGTATAGACTTTTTTTGTGTAATTTACAGCTCATACCAAAGAGAGTTTCAATATTTTATTTAAGATGAAATAAGTACTTATCTAATCCTATCACTGATTCCTTTGATGTATGGTAAGTATATGGATCAATGTCCTGTCTCTAATCCAGGAATGAAAGTTATCCATTTACTATAGACTCAGGCTTTGACGCCAATATCCGTTGCTTTCTGATTAAGTTTGTCATATAAATAATGTTGAGCTCTATTTCTATCACAAAACAAAAAAACTTTATTTATTAGGGGTATTAAAGACAATTAAAAAATTTTTTGAGCTATGTTAGGTATAATATCGATAACGTTATATATTAGGATGTTAGTAACTAACGACAGTATATAAAAACTGACCATGACTTCGCGTGTTTTTAATTTTGTTATACGTTATAAGTTGTACATAGTGTCGCAAATAGTTTAAATTTAATCTCAATTTTGCCTGTAAATGGTTTAAAATAGTTGCTAAATAAGTAACTAATAATACTAGCTGATAAATACCTTGTGAATAGGTAAGTCTATCTGGATTCACTAGCTCTGAAAGGGCAATCCTGTTTATGACTTTTTGGAAGTCCAAAGAACTTTGGGGGAGTGGAATTTATTAGACGTAGGTAGGTAATGGTTTTAAAAGGTTATTTACCTTTTGAAGAACTTTTAGTTTATTTGTAGTTCTGTTAGTAAGACTGTAGTTTACTTTTTAGTAGGTGTTGCGTCTGATAATAAATGAATTATTTTGTTTTCATATAACTCCATATCTACAACCATTGTATCATTTCCTTTATCCGGTAATATTAGAATATCGTGATTGTTTCGCAGTTTTGACAAAGCAACTTTATCTCCTTTGTTTAAATTTGAATTAGATGGTGAATCTACGTAATAACGCGGCTATGAATTATCTTCAGCTCTCTGTATCGTTAGCTGGAATTGAGTTCCCGAATAAAGTGTCGTCTATACCACGAAATATAGTTTCTTTAGGTATTGAAGATGTGGGGGCGAAATTAAATCCTTTTGACAATACTTTAATGTCAGTATTGTTAAATTTTATACTATTAAATTAGTAAATAATAATTGAAAAGTATGTTTGTCATGAAAGACACAATATAATGAAAATTTGGAGGTTCTATAATTAAAAAAACATTAATGTTTAATGGTTTTTTTTAAATTAATTCATTAGTTTTTTTCATATTATCTAAAAGAAAAGAAAAGTAGCACCTAGTAATTCAAGTTGACAACGAAAGTTTTCTAATTACACAGTTTAAATTAAAAAACCTTCGGCGGCGTAAGGCCTATCATTTATAAAGCGTTTCAAACAATCCCTTTAAAATTAAACTTAGTTTCTTCTTGCTGAGGAGCTACTGTTGAGTTGTTTGAGTTGCTCTAAATCTTTGTTAACATCATCTTTAACATTTTTGTGTGCTATATTTTTTTATACTAGTTATATCCAATCTAATATGGATTAGATTGGGCACAAAAAGCAGATATCAGGATTAACAGTTTACCACAGATTAATGACTAATTAAAAAACCTCGGTTCTATTACTTGGTTAAAATCAAAGTACAAAAGAACAGCTAGCAAAGAAATGATTACTTTTAAAAGTATTTACCCGTATTCAACGAAAAATTTGCTTGAAAAAAAACCATAATCGGGCCGAGAAGCATTTATAAAATTCAAAAGAACTCCATTTTACAATAAAAAATAGGTATATTTATTGATATGAAACGATGTAATCCATTACCATTGTTTATTTTATTATTATTTTTGTTTATTTATTGTTTATTTCTCTCAACATTTAATATAAGGATATTAATGTCAGTTCGTAGGTATTTTCTCGATGGTTTAAACCATCACAAAACATTCACAATTATTATGTGTTATAATAATTTTATAATAGTTATCGTAATAGGACACTCATTTATTGAAAATATGAGATGCATAGACATACCTATATTATTATATATAAATTAGATATATCCACTTATGTTAATAATACATTGAATATGATTTTGGCGAGGAATATTCTGAATATTAGTATATATGAAAATATCGTAAATATAATTTAAAAAAAATAAGTTATTCTATTAAACACATTTATGATTATTTTATAATATATTTAATTTTTTTGCTTTGAAAATGTTCAATTCTGAAATCAAGTTAAATAACTCACAGCATTAGAAAGAAACCTTACTGAAAGTATAAGCCCATTATATTTTGTTTTAGTTCTAAAAATAGTATGTACAAAGTTACTTACAAAGTGTCGTTTTAACTGAAAGGGCTGTGGAATCAAGATACACCCACTGGTTTTAAAATTAACTGTAGAATGTAAAGGGCCCGCCATTTATTTTAGACTTACTCTGAACATTGAGGCGTGAAATGTTCAAATTCGCTCCATTTATTTTAAGATCTTTATCTTCCCACCTTGTCTATGGAAGTCAAGCGACTGATAATTAAATAAGTTGCGGTTTCTCATAAAGTAAACAATAATTTACAAGAAAATTTAAACAGGATACGATATAATTAATTTTCTTAATAAAAATATACTAATAACCATTATGTAATTTGTAATTATTAATTTAAAATTTTTTTTATTTGTATGATTAAATTGTAATTAGTATGAGTTATTGTTTAAACTTATTCTTAAAAGGAATGATAATATGACGAATGTTGAAAAGAAAATCTGTTTGCAATACTTTTTTATTTAGGCATGTTAGAACCGTTGTTTACTTTTATTATTACAAAGTCAACTGCCGTAGGCTGTAAAATTAAACGTCAGATAAAAAACTCGTTTTAGGACAATCCAGTTTCATCCCAATTTACTATTTCACCACACTGTATGTTAGGGGTCTACATAACTGGCCGAATAAAGCTGCACAACTGCGGCAATAAGTAATGTATGTTTTTAACCAATATATAAGACATTTGTTTCTTTACAATTATAAAAAGAAATTGCTACTGTAGTGCATTGAGTAAAGAATGTTATTATGATATTATTTACAATATATCTATAGTCACACAGACCATTCTAAGCCGGTAGAGGGTTCGCGGTCCAGTGAGCTTTATTAACGCAGTTCCAACAACCATTATTGTCTCACAAACTTCAGTTCTCATCAATATCAGTTACTTTATTAGTTTCATTTGTTTACGGTCCTAAATACGCTCTGGATAACTTTTGGTTTGGAAATGAAATTCCAACAAATAATTTCACATTTCTACATAACTCAATCTAGCTCCTAACTAAGCAAATCTTGAATATTAAGCAGAGAGCTGATTGAACTAAAAAAAATCATTACAATTACTTTTTTTTCAAAACCATTATCACTGGCACATTAGTTGAAGAAATATTTTATGTAAAATAGTTTGGTTCAAACGTTTATTAACAACGTGTACTTAAGGTTTATTTTAGGGATTGTTTGCATATCAATTATTGGTTTAGAGTCTAGACTTATACGTGACAAGTAACTGGCGTAAAGTGTATGCTAAATTTAATTAAAATAACATTTTCAAATAATTAATTAGTCTCATACTTGACAGCAATTATGAACTACGCAACAAGGAGCTTCAGATTGCCTTGTGTAGTATGGCTTTATATTGCCGATTAGAATCAAGATATACAAAAATAAACCGTATGCCTGTTACACACGTTTCAAATTTGGATAACACGATCCTCAATGGTACGGAAGCACTCAAATCTTCAATACTTCGTTATCGATGAATATATTCCTTTTAGATCTAAACGTTACGTTCAAAGCGAAATAAAGAAAGGATTCGAATACCATTATTTTTTGTATATGTTTTGTTTGTTGTTTTTCCCGTAACTGTAAAACTGTAAATACAATGTAAAAAGTAAGTAATTTTCTGGATCAAAAGTTCTTTTGAGTATACTAATTTGATCTTTTATGTAATAATTATACTCGCAATTGTACTACATTTGAGTTAAGCTATGTTTTAACTATGTTGTCTATGCTAACATTTTAAAAACTGTTGGAGAAAGGTTGTCAAAGTACCTTTTGTAATAATGTATAGATCAAAAAAATCTGTTATCAAAATCCATTGCGTGTTTTCTTCATCTATAGATATAATAAAATTGACACTGATCCATTTCTGTACATGAAAAATATTAAAAAAAAAATCATAACGGCCTTTATAAGAGCAAGAGAACCTAAAACAATGGTTTTTCAGTATATCTATATGTCTGTATGTTTGTGCACGCTAATCTCAGAAACGGCTTAACCAATTTGAATGCGGTTTTTAGTCTTATAGTAGTTTTAGTTTTATTATCACAGTCTTCACTTAACATTTGGTGTTTATTCATCTAAATCGGTTAAGAAATCTGTGGAGGTGTAGTCATTGTACATTGAAAATATAAAAAAATATACCAGGATGTGAAGTGATAACTAACCGAATCCATTTTCGGCATTTTTAAAATCTCTGTCTGTTTATGTTTCTCTTTTAGTTGTGCACACAAAAATTCAAAAATGTATACAGGGGACCTTTATATAAGCAAGAGAACCCAAAACAAAGTTATTTCATTTTGTCTATTTGTCTGTATGTTTGTGCACGCTAATCTCAGAAACGGATTAATCGATTTGGATGCAGTTTTCGGGAATATATTGGCGTGGGATTCATTTTACATTTTGTTTTTTTTTTTAACAATCGGTTAACAAATAAAGAAGTTAATAATCTCTTATTGTCGTACCAGTTTGAGATACCAGTTACCAGTTTGAAGGTTTATAGTTTTTACTTACATTGGTAAGTACAAAGGGTACGTTTTATCAAAATCGAAATAGTTCTTAATATAATTTAGGATTGAATATGAAGAATAATTACATTTTCGTAGGTATATGTTTTTTTATATAATAACAATAATAGGCAATTTGACTGCCATGGGCACGACTCGAACCTGTAAACTCAAGAAAACCATTCCTTCACTCGGTCAATTGAACCACCACGCCGTGGTTCTTATAAGACATCCGTAATGTTGGCAGTATGGAATAACATTAAAAAGATGTCACAACCGAATTTAATGTTTGAATGGGTAAGGGCAGAATTCGTGATACTCGAACATGATAAAGATATTCAACATGATACAGATTTACAACGATATTCGGACGAACTCTATGAATTTTTCATTCTATATGTACACAACAGACAAACACATAACATGCCTAACCATGTCTATGGACAGTTTTAAACAACAATGATGTTACCAAAAATTATTTTTCATACCATTATGAAAAAGAAATTAATTCTATATATTTTCGATATATTTTTTCTTCTACGCTAAAAGACTCATTTCGACATTGCCAAGTTAGTCTAAATACGTATCGTCTGTGGATATGTATCAAAGTATTCAAATATGCCGGGAATACCTTGTAATTAATATAACTTTTAATTGAATTACCGTAGATTTAAGATACTTATACCCGGGTTCGCAAATCGAATTATTGTTAAATCCCGTGTTTACCTTTCCGACTGGAGGAAGGCATAGCGTGATATCCAATCACAACTCTTAACAATTCAGGACAGCTACTTAATAACCTTAATGTTTTAGTTTTTTCAAAATAAGAAATCCGATTCAGAGACATAATGAAAAACAGTTAAATTAAATTATACTTCTATCTCATTCCCTCCTATTGCAGGAATAGATAAGCATTCGTTCATTTACGTCACTAAGCAGGAATAAGACAATATTGTTTTACAAAGTTTATGGTACTAATTAAAGTAATATTATTGTAATTTTGCTACAAAACCGTTTAAAACTATGATGGTTTTTAAGAGTTCATGGTAGGCGCCAATTTGTCATCTAATTTAATTAACAGTTTATACCACAATTATATACCACAATTGCCATGATTACCAATAATTTATAACCTAATTAATATAACATCAGTTTACGATATAAGCATACAAATAAAATGTATTATACATTCCTAGAACGAAGTCTCATTAGCGACAGCTCATTTTTTACCAAATATTTGAGTCTGTTTTTATTGAATGGACAAAAAAGAATGGAGATTATTCAGTAGTTAAAATAAATTTAACATTTCGTAGTAGTAGTATTAAATTTGACATATGAAGTTAATATTTAATTAGATCTTTTCCAAAACAGAACATGTTTTTGGTTTTTACTCTTTATATATTTTTTCGTTTTTGTATTCAAATAATAATAGATATTATTAAAATGAATTTCCAATCCTTAAAAAGTTGTATTGTATATAGTTCAGTAAAACCGGAAAAATATCGACATTACTTAGAAATGTATGTGAATGGAGTCGTAGCTTAAAGTAATATATAGTTGTAGTATTGGTACCTATAAATATTTATAAATTTATTTTTAGCCTAAAGAAGTTTCCATTGAATGATCTGTTTCAATAACGTTTGTAGTTTAGCGCTCTTGTTTCCAATAATGAAGGATGTTAGTTTCTAGGCCAGGTATGTACAGTCAATCCCTCAGGTAAAGTAAGGTTTAGTAAAGGTTATAATTTAGGTAAAACTTTTTTTTAAATCTTGTAACTACACTTTTTTCATTACGTTTTATAAATGCGATAACTTGGAAGCTCAAATTATCATTTTTATTAATTACTTAACAGTCGATAAACAGAATATAGAAGAAACTAATATATTTTTTATTATATTAAATAAAAATCATAATACATAAGTTTGTAAATGGACATTTATAAATGTTTAAAACTTTCGTTCAGATCTGTACTATAAGTTATAGCGCCCTTTTCATAACTCCTTATTTCGTTAGCTTCGAGGGCTTATTAAGTGGCTGATGTATGAATTCTCCTTTTTCGATAAAATATTTATTTCGATAGCTTTTGTACAAAAGAAAACGTTGAAATATTTATTAAAATGACCAAAAATACACTTTCAATTTATCATCACAGAGATTAAATTAAGATACTTGAGGATACTAACAAAACAGTGTATTGAACAAAACATGCACGAAATTGATACGTTTTATATTTTTTAATATAATGGCGATAAAAAGTAATGTGAAACCAAAATATATATATAAAGGGTTCCTAGAGTGCTCGGGCTGAAAAGTAAGCCTAAGCCGCTGAACTAGAAATTGGAAAGGATTATCTATGAACACGTGCCCAGAGAAGGGGTTTTAGAATCCCTTCGTGTAAGAAAGGGGTAGAACAAAATAGTATTTTTAACGTTCAAGTTGATTAATATTTAAATAAAAATTATAAAAAATAAAAGATTTATATCTAAACCACATTATTTTTAACTGATGTGATACATGTACTATGTATATATAAACTAGGGTTGTATTATCTGTTTGTGTAAGTTGTAGCCTTGGTCACGTTGGCTGGCTCTAGTAGTATTTGCTTTTATATATAAGATTGAGTTACTTTTTGTCCTTCGGTACTGCTTTTATTTATCTTGGTGAATGGAGTATATGTTTGTTTTATGTTTCAAATACAACTGTCCTGTTGATATACTACCGTTTGGCGTTCATTGATTGTTTTGAATTTTTAAAGTTTTCCTATAGTCATGTATAAAGGGTATTAGGTTATTGTTATTTGTTAATTTAATAAATTTACAAGTAATTAATAAAAAAATTAATTATTTGAATAAAATGTATATAAGAAGATAAAAAAATATTGTAGCATGTGTAAAAGATTTTTTGAATAAGGTTGTCCGATTTGATTTGACGAGGCTTATAAGGAATTATTTTTATGTATGTTCTACCAGATAAATATCATTCCATATCCATATTGAGTTTTTTTATCAATATACATGTGACAGTACAGTTTGACAGCATTTTGACAGGTAACAGGTAGCTTAAACCATATAAAAAAAATATGAAAAATATATATGTAATATATGTAACCAAACGCATAATATCATTAGTAAATTTAAGTATGTACGATAATAAATAATATAATAAAATGATACGGTCTGCACTATTATATATATTATTATATTATATTCTATAAAATATAAGATAAAGTTCACTAAGGTCCAAGTCAATCAAACCTTCATTCTTTTTGCATCGTCACCTGTCTGGAAACTTTTAAATTAAGATATTTAACGTGGCTAAAGAGGATAATAGCTTGATCGGGTCAAAACAACTATGATATTTCTACTTTGTGAGTTTTTTATTTTGTTTTTCCAAACATAATAAAAAACTCACAAAGTATAAGTTCTATATCTGTAGACAATAATTATTTATATGAATATTTAAAGACACTACATATATTTACATATGCTCACGTAAATATATTTTCATCTAAACATATATTCTTTATAATTTATAATGAAAATTTCAATTTAAATTGAATTATTTCTAAGCGGCATTGTACGTGTAAGTGTCATTTATTCCCTATTCTATTTCTCGTAGATGCAACTAGCCAAGCGGCAACTTTCAATCTACTGGCGATACTTTTTCTTTTAAAATAATGAATTTTAAAATTGTTATGTTTTAGGTATGTTGTCTTCGCAATTGTTTTATGAATATTATATGTATTTAAAGGGTGTATTCCCCTAACATTCTGAACGTCTCAATGGGTTTCGTAAATGAGGCGTGAGAAACGTGTCTGATGTGTTTTATTTTCGAGGGACATAGAATAGACTGTTAAAAAACAAAATGGCGTAGGCATTTTACTTCTTATTTAATTTATTTTAAATATCTATTCTATAACTGAACTCATTCATTATACATATTTACATAATTTAGTACCTATATTATTGAATAAAGCAAGTCTAACTACAATTGTCACAAAAAACATACTTAATAATGTACCTAACGTAAGATTCTTAGGGCTTGCTATAAAAGTGTATTGAGGAGTAAATAGATTTATCGTGCTAACAACAAGGTCACTTGGATCTTTAGGAGAGTGTACGAGATAATATAGTGAGTTAACTGCCACTGTACTACTACTTTTATGGTCCAATCTTGGTTGTATGGTTCTAGTATTTGATAACACGAACAGATGGTATATTTTTTTATCATGTACTGAAATATATATCACCTAAATATTGTTGTAATAGATTTTTATTAATAACGCGAAATATCCATAATATTTTAGATAAAACATTGAAAGAAAAAATATAAAAAATAGTTAATCTTTAAAATTAGTTTTAGTTTTAGTTGAAATTGTACATAGGAATGAAATAAGTATCATTTCGATAATGTTAAATAACACGTATATTATCTTTATATTTATAGTTGGATTAAAAATTATTATAGTGCACTTTATGACGGTAATAACTGGCTTAATGTTGTCCTGAAAAGCCGCTGTAATTATAATGTTCCACAATACACATGATTCTATTATATACTAATGTCCTATTAAAAACATCTGTAAGCTGTTCCGGTTATACATTTAATTTAATCATAGATAACATGTTTAAATTATTATTTTTCTATCATGTTATAGTAAGCATATTATATAAAATAAAATATATATATGAATAAGACACATAATATACAATATATATACATAAAATATAGTAGACACACGAAGGGAACATTGAGTTAGAACTTGACATCTCAAGGGATTGTAGATTTGCTTGTGTTGATTCTGACATTCAATATATATTTTTTTATATATAATATTATTTCTTATTTTACTCTTTAATAAAAACAATTTTAGTGGTACTTCATGTCTTTAAGTATTGTTTTTTTATAGAAGGAATTTATTAAAGTAATAAATAAACCTGCATTTATAAAAAAGAACGCAATATATCTTTTCACCTAATTATCCAATTTCAGACTATAAATTTTAGGTTTTAAAAGCAAAAAGCCTATAATTTGCTTCTAGAATAACTTATTTGCAAGATTACTAGTTATACAAGAGCATGTCATATAAAATAAACTTTATTTACAGGTAATAAGAGCCGTTTTGGGGATCAGTTTTGATATCCCAACTTCAGTATGAGTAACAAAACCAACTGTGTCAACAATTAGCCTCTGTTACGAATAAGAACACATTATTTGGTAATTATATACGCATATATTTAAACAAGATAAATTATTGTTTAGTTTAACATTTGGATGATGATAATTGGAATTCATATGTACATATCGACCCAGGAGATATTTCGATTCTGGAATGGATAATGGAACAGTTTTATTGTTCAATAAAACCGCAGCTCAGCAGCCTGTCAAACACAATGTGCATATTTATTAAAAACAAAATGAAAAATATTTACATTTATTTAGGTACCAATTCATTATTGAAAAACTATACAATACAATGGAATCATTTAAAAACAATGTTACTATAATAAAGTTTATTTATAACATTTTCCAATAATGAATCTGGAAGAACCAGCGTCACTGAGCTATAAGCATCTTTGAGTTACATCTACATTGTAATGAAGTTAAAGGTCTTGTTACATTGGACATCAGATTATTTGTATTGTACGATTGGTATTAAATATTAAAAAGTTCAAATTACTGCCATATTTGTTCAGTAACTGTTGTAATAGACTTTAAGCTCGAAACTTTTTTACTTGTTAATTATACAATTACAAAACTTCGCGCAATTCTAAAGTCAAACAAATAAAAGGATAATATAAGCACGTTACGTCGCGTTGCTACAACGCCTACGATCTGCTACGCCACTACGAGCGCCTACGGTTCCTTCATTGCAATCGACAGCGCGTGGGCTAAAACAACTTCATGTGATATTAACACGTGAAATCTTTTTATAGTTATCTATAATCTATTTGTTTATTTATTGTTTTGTTATATTTGGATTTCCGCCTTTACAACTCTAAGAAGCCATTATTTTGTTACATTTCAAATCAGTACATTACGTTGGGCTTTTGCTGCATATTTTGCTTCACTGCCCGATCTGGGTTTGAATACTGTGGTTTTTTTGGGAGAAGGTTCGGAGTATGGTACAGTGCTAAATTTTGTGTATTGAAAAATTGTTTCAGTTACTAACTACAAAACAAAGAACTAGTTCTTTTGTGAAAAAGTTTCTTACTTTTCAAATCTCAATGTTATATAATCTGGGTTGGAAATGTTTGTATGGCCATATTGCAAACGTCAAGGCTTTTTATTTCAAATTAATTTAAATATAAAAAACTTTTTGTTAATTAAATTAAAATATCAGCTGTCTCCTACCAAATGTCCCCAAACACCCGCTAAGACGTAATTTTTTAAAAGTAATATTTTTAATAAGAATTCTATGTCACCTAATATCTAATATACATACTTGTTTCTAATAAAAAAGTTTTTTGTAAACATTGAAAGTTTGCACCTTTACGTCGTAATATAAACAAAGTTGTAGTGCGATAAATGTTAGTAAAGTTCGTTATTGCACTAATGTTAGCCTTATGACTCATATACTAATGGAAGCGCAAAAAGTTTTTGTTATTATTTGCGTGAGCTTTGTTTCAGGATTTCAGTAATGTTCGTCTATGTATATAAAACATATTATAATAATAAAATATAAGGATTACTTTATACTAGCTTCTTACATTAATACGATTGATTTACTATTTTAATAAAATTTAAATTAATTAGATAGTGCACAACAGTCTATAGATGTAATAAAAATTTGTGAATAAATAACAAGTAACTAATCTCTTATGAATAGTATAAAAAAAATATCTGATTATACTAAATATTACTTTTGATAAATTATATAAATCTATTCCAAACACTTGGCAAAAAACTAATAATAGCTTTTTTTTATAAAATCAATGTTGCTTAAAAAAATAAATAATAATAATATAAATTAAAAAAAAAAGTTTTCCATTTATTTAAATAAGAAACAAGAATAAAGATATAAATAATAAAACAGCGAATATTACAACTAGAATAAAAATGTAAGATTATATTAGAACAATGTTCTTCTAATGAAAATGTTTCAAACTTCGTCTTACTTGTAATACATCGAGAAACTTAGTCCAAGTATTAACGTACAGGATTATATTTATCCTAATATTACCTGATAAATTACATAATCTTTAAATTTATTTTAATTTTTCTACTCTTCCTTCCCTTATGGTTTAAATGAACAACATATTCTTTACGCATATTAGATAGCTGTTTAAATTTGTAATCAACAAATATAAATTTTTTGATATATATATATATATATATATATATATATATTTTTAACATTCAAATTATATAAACACATGTTTAACTGAACGTAAGTGATGAATAAGCTGTATTACGTTACATAAGTTTAATTTTGGTTAACTTCAAATAAACTTGAATATCATACTTAATCAATTAAAGCTACTTTTAAATCCTACACATTTAACCGACAAGAGTAAAACTTGTGTCGGTAAGTTGTTTCGTTGTATCGATTTTGAAACTTTCCAGACTACACCTGATCATAATGTACTGGAGCTGTGTTGCCGTGCAGATGTTAATAACATTTTATTTTGTTTGTTTAATTTAATTATATGAAAAATGTATATTTTTTAGGATATCAAACACAACATTACATATAAGTAGCAATATTTAATATATAACGATTGTAATACCTTTTGTAATTTTTTAGGGTTTTTTAATGTCGCATTCTCCTTAACTAGTCCTTTCACCAAAGGTTGTCTCTAAGAGATTGCTTTAGCAATAAGACCGACTTTGCATGATTTTTGTGAAGCCAATTTTTTTCACCTACATTTGTTAATTTTAAGTGTTTTGTGTGTTCAAAGGCTTTATTTGTCTATGTGTAACATATGATATTTTTGTCAAGAACAAATATATACATGAAAAGTGAACAAGGATGTAATATATAACTGTAAAACAATTAATTCTAAGACTTGTTGCATTGTCCTTGAGCCATGAAATGTCCCAATTAGTTCTGGCAATTCAGCTTTATGATTAACGTTTCATATATCTCAGCTTGTTGAACACATTTATATGATGTATTCTCTCATTTAAAAGAATGTTTATATACGTTACCACCCAAACTGTAAAGATTCTAAATAATGCTGATAGTATCACAATGTGACAAATAACAGGCAAAATGCCCTCCCCAATGAGGAAAAAAACACCCTTAAAATAAAAAGAATCTAAATTATAGAAGAAATTGAATATACATGTAAAGAATTCAATTGATTCAAAGACGAAAGCTAGACGGATGTGGGTCGTGAATGGCATATGTCAATACTATCCCGCTTCACGGAAATAGGAAGAGAGGAAGTGTCATACTTTCATCTCTTAGAATTTGCTATGAGAATTTATGTTGAAATGTTCAAAAAACTTTTAGTTTAAAAGTTCTTTGTGTTCGCAAACCTTAAATGTAAACAATAAATGTAAACAATAAGTTAAAATATATCATTTTCACAAGATTGGAGGAGTTGTTTCCAAGTTGTTTTATTACAAAGTAAAAGGGGAAATTCTAAGTATTCGTTTAGAAGTCGCGGGCCTAGCATATTATAAAAACTTTTATAGTGATTATAATATATTGGAATAAAATTATATGCTCATATACAACTTTAGTAATTTGGCTAACTAACTGGGTATAGCAGTTCCTTCTTTTAATGGGGTTATTCTCATTGAGAATGGAAAATTATTTTATCAGATGCTTATATCTGACCATAACCGACGATAGAATACATTATGAGGAAAATTACATAGTTTGGAAAACGTGTTCTTCCTTTATGACTTGGGTTAAGTTCAATAATCTTTTTATAGTACTAAACAACGGACCTGTATTAGACTAGTGTTTTGGTTTATTGTTTATTTTCACATTGGAAGTGATAATGTTTCCTAAACTGTAACACATTTATACAAAAAATAACTTCTATATAAATGTTTAAAATTTGGAAATAAGTCTAATAGATGTCGCCACTGTCGATAGAGGCAATTATATACAGAATGATAGAGTCATCGAAACGGGTTGTAAAACGATAGTTCAATTCGTAAAGCAACTTTACGGTTTTCCAGTTTGAGGGTTTAAATCCTGCCTTTAATTATTTAATTTATCAAATATTACTAAAAATGTTTTCAGAGTAATTCAAATATTATTCTTATATTATTCGATATGTTTAAAAAAACAGAAAAAACCCTTACGTTAAGATAACTTTTATAATGATTACTGTAATAAAACATCTTACCCAATTCAATCTTGTCCTTTTAAATGTCTAAAGGTTCGTATTCTGACGCAGTGACCTTGGAAGATGTTCGCCAAACCGGTTTCAACCGGTTTCCACAATAATAAATCTATAATAATAATGATATTGGAAACGAAAGGTAATATTTTACGTACTCCATAACATTTATCAATTTACCAGATTGGTGATTTTTATTGAAAATAATTTGAGTTTGTTATCTTTCTCTCAAATTTCGTTATTCTTTGGGCTAAGTAGGTAAAAGTATTTTACATAAAACATGTTCCTAGAAATACAATTTTACCAAGAACTGTACTGTTATACATTTTTCAGGTGAATCGATTGATTTGTTGATGATACATGCGGTGTAGATGGATTAGTATCGTTAGTATTGTCTTATACTTGACATATACAATGATTTTGTTATTTGAGAATAGTATAAAAAAAAATGATTGTTTGCGTGGATGATCAGTATATTAAAAATAATGGTAATGTTATATATATATATCTCCATAACATTACTATTATTTTTATCATCCACTGAAATAATAATTATTTTGTTTAAGAAATACTGATATCCGATATTATCATTTATCCACTAAAATAATCATGTATATATAATACATGATTGCAATATCTTTATTTCAGAAATCCATATTATATAATGGAGTATTTTATCTTTTTTTTACGATCATTATGAGCAAAAGGATTAAAAAATATGTTATAATTATTCAATTCCTTAAAAAAAAAATTAATGTAAATAAATATTAGTAAGCAAACCTAAACTTGTTAAGCTGCGGGGCATGTTTCCAACATGTTCTAATGAAAGTATCTCTATACCTTATGGTTTAGTTTTTGTGAAATAAATTTACCAGTCTTTTACTCTTACTCTCTAACTCTTACAAATGCTTTAAAGCCTTAGTAGACTAAAATATATAAACTTCAAATATTCTATTAATTTATTTTATTAATTTTCAATATCAAGACAAATCAAATAAAAGCTTTTCACTTTAATGAAAAAATCCACTTGATGATGGTCACTATTGAAAACCTAGTTCATGAGACCTTTGTTTCGATAGCGTAGCGACTTCTGCTTAGTTTAATACTAAGCAGAAGTCGCTACGCAGTGTAGCAGAGCTACGATCGTCGACAATAGTAAGCTACCATAATTACACTTTATTCAAATCTACTACTTTAAAATACGCATTAAAGACTGAAAAGATAATATTTATCAGTATTAACATTACATTTGCTATTTTATTTATTAGTTTTTAAATAATAACATTTTCAAACAGACCATTCCGAATGTCCCTAGATTTTTTTAAATGCAGTACATTGGTAATTTTCAGCCAAGGTCCAGCCGGAGTTACCTGTAGTGGCAGTTGGCACGGGTAGGTTCAGCCATTCGCGCCCAGACCGCCGGCAGTGATGGGCGTACCGCGAGTCACTAGCACCGCGCCAGCCGAGCTGGGGCGAGCGAGGCGACCCCACCTGTTGATTGTCGACGACTCGAGGGAAGCGCGCGCTAGCGAAGGTTAGTGCCCCGTGTTTTTGTTCGTTTTTGTCAAAGAAGTTTTATATCATATACCTTATTAATAGATCATTTTTAATAATGCAGCTAGGTTTTTATCTACGTAAATAATATTTAATTTTAATATGAAGTGCAATTACATTTTATTCAGCCGAAAGTTAATTAACAATGAATACTTAACAAAGGGATATCGTTGATTAATTCTGCCACCTCATAATTTGTTTATCATTATTCGATTCAGTGGAAGCTCTTGGTGAAATTTAATTAATTTGGGCATGTGTAGTGTTTGTTCCGCTTTAGCGGTAAATGTTTTAATTGGCCTGCATTATCATCTATCGAGGATAAACAATTATTTTATAAATTACTGGTTAAAATATTTTTTCCGTTGCCCTGTCAGCTGTCAGTTTTACATTTATACAGAATATAAGCATTATATCAGACATAAAGTAAATAAAGTATAAAGTATAAAGTATTAAAATATACTTTATTCAATAAAGTATATTTTAATCAACTATACTTTAAATGTTTTTATACGCAATGTACAATTACGTGTTATAATTAATTAATTAAATATAAAAACTAGAAACAAGACGTTAGAAAATCTAATAGAGGATATATAATTATCAAAGATGTTCAAATGGGATTTAATTTCGGTTTCTTAATTTACTATTATGTACTGATTAATAAAAAAAAAACTGTTTGATACACTCTTTTAATATAATTCATTAATACGAATACAAAGCCCAAAATATTGTTATATAGGAATTTATATTCAAATACTTCATTTTTGTACCACAGAAGTAGGAAAAGAGAAACATTTTTAATTGATTTCTTTAATATAATATATAAGTAAATGTAGCATTGCTCTAGTAATTTATTTCACAAAAAAATAAATTTAAAATATGTTAATTTTGATTAATAACTATTCGGAATATGTTACAAATCTTAAGAGTTATTTGTTTGTTTTAAATACACTACACCCTGGAACCAGCGTTTGGATTTGAGAAATTCGTTTTTCATTTGGTATCTTATGGTTTTTTATGAGGTACTGTTATAGGTTGGTGTTGTATTATCACAATATGACCATTACGAACAGTAGCCAAAAAATTTATTTAAAGAAAAATACACTTATTTTGGTAGTTCTGTGTTGTAGCTGTTTTATTTCCCATAAACACAGACATTCCCTCCTAAGGTCCCATCAGTAAGTTCAAACGAGAAACAGTCTTCTGTTGTTCAGGCGAAGTCGCGGGAAATAGCTTTATATATGTTTGGGATCATTTACGGATACTAAATATTTTTGTTTTTATATAAATTTGTTTGTGGTTTCCGAAAATTTCTTGAATAATTTTAATATAATTTTTGGGACATTTTATCTTTCTTATCTAATATAATAAATTTACGTGGTAACAAATACCGGACTTCTACTTAGCAACAAGCAAATTAATTTATTTAAAATATAAGTTTTACGTATTTATTATCCCTCATCTTTTCCAATATCTAATAAGAGAAAACTTTCTTGTAAGCATCTTGTTTACCCCATTTTACTGGTCTGATCTTTTCATCTAAATGATCTGACAGACTTAAAATAAATATTATTCGTTTAAAATGAACTGGCTTATTATATGAAATAAAGCTACTGTTACAACAAAATGGTTACCACCCCAAAGAAGGTTTTAATGATTAACATTTTGGTAAGTAATTGTATATATAGTAGCTCACCCATAATGAAGTTTCATGTAACATCGTGTTTCTGGCTGAAGATAATTTTCAACTGAATTCCCTGAATCTGTTGCAGTATTTTGTGATAAATTTTGTCTGAATGAAAATCCAATGTAAGTTTAAAATTGAAAGCCGAATGCATAATTAATCAACTTACTGTCAAAATCTGTTCTTTATTAAAATTTATAACTTTTAATCGTATTACAGTATTTATAATAAAGATATTAATGAGTTTTACGGTTTCTATTATATTTTCTTTGTTGAGAGTTTCTTATTTTTTCTTTTATGAAATAGTTTGTATAATTAAAATCTATCTTCTTAGTGTAACGAAGTACAAAGGTTTTAGACAAATTGTCGTAGTGTCGAGAAAATTGTCAATTACGTAGTTGCGTTGAAACATAGCGACGTACGTCCTAATTAGGGACTTTGTTTTTGTTGGATAAACAAATGTATCACATTGTTGTTTTTCCACAAATATCTTGTTTTAATACATTTTTAAGTATGTACATAATAATTGTATTTAATTTTGATAAATATAATTAAGCTGGTTATATTAATTTCGTTTCTGTAAGTCTTCAACATGAAACAAAAAATCTATACAATATTTTATAGTTATTAAACTAAATAGTATAAAATGTGATATTTACGGAACTCTGATAGAACTTATCCGTCGGATATGTACATCCTGTGCTAATGTGAGAGTCGAGTTTGTTTTTATAACTCTATGTAGTTTTGTACGTGCAAGTTGTCTGTGTTTAACGTTTTGATTCAAAAGTAAGTATCTGCATTTATTTTGCTAAAAGTTTAGCTCCTATATTAACATATTTATTCTTTCGATGTATATATTAGATACTTTAAAGAATAAACATGTATCCATTTATTCTCTATAATGTGTTATCATGGTGTCATGACGAATTACAGTATAGTAATTTCAAAACATTATTTTTTTTGTAATATTAAAACGGTATAATATAGGTTGTGTTTTTTTTGTGTGAATGTTCTTTTATTTCCAATGTATTTTTTATAAAATCACGGCACAAACCTTCATTACCGTCTATTGAAGTGTACAAAGCGGTATATTCTAGACGCGCCTCTAAATACAATTTGGAACAGATATATTTTCATTATATTTATTTAGAATGATCAAGTTTATAATAGAAGCAAAATGTCGTATTCTCATAAAATTATACATAAAATTGCGGAGCCATAGACAGGTCTATGAGTGTCAGTGTTTGACAAATTATAAAAGTGATAAAATGAGAGACCGATATTTATGTTTATCTAACCACACATGCTAGAAAGAGAGACCCATAGGTAGACTCATTTGCTCTCTTTTTTTTTTGATGAACAAATTTCAGGCTCGTTTAATAATATGTATAATATGTATAATAAAGTACTATGTATAATAACTTTATGCATATTCCTATATAATTTGATAGATCTTATCTGACTTTGGCATTTAGTCTTAATCAGCTTCTATTTAATTTCTCGGTTCACTTCCTCTTTTATATTGTTACTTGCTTTGAAGTTGCTTAATTCTGAAGAATAAAACTGACGTCCCTCGAGGCTTTCATTGTTAGTTCATACTGGAAGATAATAAGTACGAGAATTTTAATATTTATATTATATTATAAAACATCGAATACTTGTAGTAATTGTATGCTTATCTTTAACGTTTCTTAAAGTTTGATATATCGGTTTTCATTGTAAAGTAATATTGGAAGATAGCGTGTATTTATTTTATATCCTTAATTTAAAATAACAAATAAAAACATAAAAAAATTCGAACAAATCATACGTAAAATTTTAAAAGGTTGATAATTCAGTTATAAACAGAAGGTTGTATTTACAAATAAAGCTATCCAGACATACCAGTGTGGGCGTGGCTGGCGTATTCTCGGGGATCCCTTGCCGGTAATAAGCACTCTGTTTCATTTTACGTTAAACATAAATGGAGGAATATGGGTGGAAAATGAGCAAAGTTTTTTGGAGTTGACATTGAAAGATTCTCCCTAAGTTTTTAGATTCTACAATAAATATATTTGATTAGAAAATATATATGCGAAGTTAAAAGAATATTATTTTTTAATTTTGAATACTTTCAATGGTTAAATTTTCTTCAGATACTCGTATTTGTATATTATCTGATAAATTTTATTAATTCAAGCAAAAGCAAACGATATATTATTCAAGAAACATGTGAGTCTTAAAATGAAATAGAATCTGGATAAATTACCGTAACAATTTAGGGAATTAGCAAGAATTTGGGTTCAACATATCGACAGCTGTTTTAAAATTAATTGAATTCTTTTTAAGCCGTGGAATTCCAATTTTATATATAAAATAATGTATTAAAACGTAGTAGGCTCTGATATTTTTTATAATTTATTGCAATTTATTCAAATATATGGTTTTTATTGCTTGACTCATTAATATGGTTTATAAAAATGTAGTCAAGTGGTCAACGACTTGTGTTTTGATGAAAGTAGTAGATTTAAGCACGTTGATTTCAAAAGTATATTCGAGTTATTTAATTATATCATGGTATGTAATTTATTTTTTTTCTTTAATTAAGTTATAGAAAATGCTCTACAATTATTCAATCTCTTAAGACTAAATATATAAGTTTTAAGCAAAAGGTAAATATTAAATATATAGTTTAAAAAGTAAGTAATATGTTTGAAATCTGTAAACACGTGAAACCGAATAAGCTGCATTATTTAAATTTTAAATAAATATAGAATAAAAAAATTATCGACTCGGACTGGACTCAAATCTACGAAATTGAAACCTCTAGGAAACTGTCCTGTTCATTCAGCTTTAGGGTAGCGATCTTTCTCGATAAAAGAAGCATTCTATATATAATCGTCAACATTTATTAGGCTTCTTTCGAAAATTTCTTCCCAGAATGTGCCTCATCAACAGGAATCAATTTTAAGAAGAATCTTAGTAAGAATTTAGCTCTTAAATTCCTATATATTATCATACAACTATTAAATATGTTTTTTTCTTTGAACTTAATTAGTTATTGACATAAGTATATTCGAGTAATATTTTTATGATAGGGGCTGTGACTCTTACTTTAAGGCACTAATTTATTAAGCGCACTGACTTAACGCTACTTTACCTGATAGAGTTGACGGAGATAACAGAATAATCTAACTACCTCACATCTCCTGGAGATGTAATTCTTGAAAATATTTGTTTCCACCAATAAAAGCTTAAATCACATAAAAATAAACATTATTTAATTATCAAAGGTTCGAATCCCTGCCCGAATCGGTTTATATTTCATTCTATATTTATATGAATTTAAATAAGCTTAATATGGCTATACATGTTTATAGATATTTTCAAACATTACTTTCGGTAGTGGTATCTTTTCAATGTTTATCTGTACTGAAAAGTTAGAAACATTGGTTAGGATTTTCGAAAGAAACCTAATAGATGTCCCCGCCGTCCCGATAAAGACGATCACATATAGAATGCTTAATTCACCGAGGCGGACAGCGATACGGTAGCTCAGTTGGTAGAGCGACGGGACGGCTTCCCAATAGTAGCGAGTTCGAATCCCTGCCCGTATCTGTTTATTTTTCATTCTATATTTATATAAATTTATATAAATTTAAAAAATAATAAAAGCTTACTTAAAAAAGTTTTGGCTGTGAAACCTTGCTATCTAGTGCAAGGTTGCGCGGGAGGTGACCTGTTCCTGGGTCAAGATCAGCTAGAAGATGACGTCACGCGTTTGCGCAGTGAGACAGAATTATTTTGAATGAGTATTGTTTTTGGTTACCAGGAAGAGGAGGGAGGGGAGATGTGATGCATCCATTTTATATCAAGACTGGAATTATTTGTATTTTACCTAATAACTGTAATCTTTTGAATCGCAAACCTAAAGTATTTTAAGAAAGTCAAATTTAGTCAAGGATAGAAGAAATTGTTTTAAATAAAAATTCACTTAACATTCCACCCTCCGTAAATTAAATGCAGATAAAATAATTCAAATATTTCGCGTGTAAATTCCCTGAATAATTTCTGAACATTAATAATACTTCGTGCATAATATTCTTTTATTATAAAACACGCAATCATTCTAACAATATAAAAACATAATGTAACAAAAAAAGTGTATGTAGTGGTTCTTATAAATCATTGTGTTATAACATTTTTTTTTTGGCCTGAAATAAATAGTATTTATTTATAAATGCCTAATCTTATCAATTGAGAATGTTTTTAAGAATCCTACTTTGATATTTCAATGAATATCGTCTAGATTCCCTAGAGACAATCAAAAAGAGATATCATCTTCAGTCTAGATCTATCTCCGGACATAAGCCCTCTCCTATCTCTGTGGTCGGATTCGTGGCGACGCCACTTAATAACGGCTCACCACAAGCTGGCCTGATGGTTTTATTATTATTATATTCAGTACATAATCTATCTTCAAACGTTCATAAATATTCCTTGAATAATATTTATTATTCTTACTTGGATTAGAATTATTGTTTTAAGATTTTCTTTTCAAGATAATGAAATACTAAGTAAACCTTTAGTTTGTTTCTTATACCCAGTTAACGTGGTGTATACATTAAATATAAATGAACATAAGCATAATATCGTACTTAAGCTTTCAAGACAAAAGAAAATATAAGAATTCTTTAACAAAATATTCAAACAAAAACAATTCTTATCCGTTAAATTTCATTGAAACCATTTGTCTGAAATCAAGCAATAGAACTGTTACAATGCTTTAATAAAATGATTTCAATGGTAAAAATCTTACAGATTAGATTTTTTCTTGATATAAAAATCTTAATTTTAATATCTTTAATCAATATTTTAATATATCTATATAGAAATATTCCTAATATACAAAAGTTTTTAAGTTTTTTACAATACTTTACATTAGGTACAGAATTCAATATAACTTTAAATAAAATTGTAAAAAAGGAATCTTAAATAACTTCCAGATTTTCATTACTGAAGCCATTATAAATTGAATAAACGATTGAGGTTTAATTTCTTATATTAGTGGGAAAAGTCTGAGAAAGTTTGTTAATATTACAAATTATTTAACATATGTACTTCGTGGAATAAGTTGAATCGTCTGCTCTCTTAACGAACTAATTGAATCACGTTTTCAACTAATGGTCTAATCCTAGAACTGCATTAGGTTTACTGATGTAGTTTAAAAACGGGATAGGTTTAGACTTTTAAATTATAATTTTTATATAATGAATTATTCAAAATATGTTTTCTCGTAGCCTTTTTATTATAGGACCTGATATGATTGACATTTTTGTATTTTACAATTAATTAGATAATATTTTACACAATTATACAAACAAATCATATACATTATATTTTAAAAAAAGATTTTCCGGGTATCATAACATCCGGGTGACGCCCAAGAGTATATCGTTATAACATTCCTTATATCGGTAATCCAAAAGTATATTGTTATGGCTATCAAAATCATGTCTTTCACACACAACGAATGATACGAAAAATTCTTTCATGAAAATTCAGCTGTAATAAAAGATATCATTATTCTCACGGATTCTGCGAGGGAGTGAATGATGATACGTCTTATATAATTAAGGAAACCTTTCTCCGACGGTATTTTTTCTTGTCAAGCATTTTTTAGTAAAAAATGCTTTCTTGTATCGGGTCCTTATTCAATTATCATACAGTATTATAGACGTTTTTTAAATATGTATATATATATCTATTCTACAAAAATCTTTATATGTATAAACTCCCTATAATATAACACGTGTAGCTTTGAGTACTTGGTACTGATTTACTGTTTATTAATTAAATGAAGTATTCGTTTAAGATTAAAAGGATCTTGACTTGTAATTAATTCCAGTTAAGATACTGTTGAAATACACTTTAATCATTTCAGTTATATCTTTTGACTTGATGAAAGCTAATATTTGCAAAAGAAATTATTAAATCAGTAGTCAAATATTATCGTTCGTATAAAGAATTATTATTTAAATATTTGTAAATACTTTTAATATTTGTAATAACTTTTAAAAATATATGAAAAAAATAGTTGCGTGTAATTAATGTTGCTCGATTAAATTAATCATGTTATAAAATAGAGTTAAAATATATGTTTTTACTCGTTGCTTCTATTTTTTGTTACGTTACACAACCAAACCTAAACGGCCCGGTTTATGTCACTGTCAATTTGTTATTCGGTTAGACCCGGTTAAGTGCTGTCGTTAATCATTTGTTATTTATATTAAGACATGATTATACTCTTATTATGAGACAACGAAAAACATTGTGAAAACTATCTTATAAGAAAAATATGTTTTTATGAAACCTTTTTAATTGATAAATAAAAACGACAATATTTGCACACAATTCTATTGTACGTGACAAACCACGAAAACAAAAGGGTAAGGCTGTATTTACATAAAATATTCCCTCAATAAACTTTTCAAACCAACAATATAATTAAAGAAGTGTGGTTTTATTAAATTCCTTTGTAGGCGTTATTGCTCTGTGGAGCATTCTCGCGGTGACCCACTTTCGTGTCACGGCCAACCGGTTGACCGGTTAATTATTGACGTGACGCACATCCGGTTATAATATATCTATACTGTATATAAAATAAGCTCTATAAACAAACCATGCAAGTAATTTTCTGTGTTTAAATTTTAAATATAATTTTGATCTCGATATAGATTTATTATTCATTTTTATTAACTATTAGTTTCTTTTATTTCACGTGTGCTCTGTTTCATAAAATGTGATAGCTAATGTTAATCGTCTGCTATTTTATTAAGGAAACCTGTTGATTTACTGAATTACATTAATGTAACTCCTTGGAGTGTGGCTGGGTCAGCTTGACCCTGTAACGTGTCATGGTCAGCAGTCCGGGATGCGCGCGCACGCATCCTATGAGAGATACGAGGAGATAAAATACTGATGTATTAAAAGCAATTTGTAATAATTAAATTATTGGTTAAAGTTCTAACTAAACGTTATAAAAAGCAACAAATCTAACTTATAATTATTGTTATAAATTTAATCGAATTGTATCTATTCATAACTAAAAAATATTTTTATCCCTGTGGGATATCAAAAACTGCTTCTTACTACTCTTCTCAACCACATGTGTTTCTCAATTGCGCTTTCGTCAGGTATGACGTAGGTTTGACCCATTTTCGTGTCATGGTCACCGTTCACCGGGTGTAGATGCGCGCGCACACCCGGTTAAAGTACAAGCTATACTTTTAAATTAAATGTGGTAAACTTAGAATTTACTACACAAAATATAATATATTTAAATTTATTACATAAAAAAAGATACAATCTGTTACCTTGAAATAATAAAGTAAATAAGATCCTTGTAATTTTTGTGGGTACTTCGTTTGACCCACTTACGTGTCATGGTCATACCCGGGTGCGCCAAACCAGGTCAAAATACGGTTACTCCCGAACACGTTGTACCCGGTTAGGGATCTAATTGACGTACGAATTGATTTTCTATGGTTGAATTATTGTTTAAATATATGTATTATCTTACCAATAGATTTATTGTTTGTACATTATAAACAAAAACTCGATGTATGTGTTTAAAAAAATGTTTTTATGTCCAGATAAGAAACTTTTATAGAGTGATGTTATAGATGTGTAATATAACAAAAATCTATTTAAGTGTATTCTTAATACTTTTATATTTTTTATTAGTACTTTGGCGCCCTCTAGGACCTGGAGAGATCATTTCGCTTATACATATTATTAAGAACGTTAATAACAATTGGTAAACTACTTGTTTTGATATAATTTGTTTTACCTTTACAATTATTATAACTGTTTCTTACTAATAATGATTGATTGACAGATAGGAAAACTAAGTATTCCAAAAGTACGATTTGATAATTAATTATCATTTAATTCGTGATTTATTTTAGATACCTTCATAAATATCGTAATTACATTATTGTTTCAGTCTATTGAACATCTTATATATCAATTATATCAATCAGCATGTAGAGCTGAAAAAATATTAGGACAGATTATATATTGTAAAAAACTTTATAAGTAATTACTAAATGGTCAAAACACATTTTCAACGGTTATTGTCCCAGGCTACTTTTCCTGAAACCTTAACGATGTAACAAAGTCCATCAATCAACTCGGATAAAAGTTTCGTTAACTCAGCTGAAAAGTTAAAGAATCCATTATTTAATTAATTATTATTTATCATTTTAATTAAAATTTTAACTTTTATTTTATTTCTCTAATCACTTTAATAATCTAAATACGAATTACTTTTGTAATCATGAAGGCAATATAATTTTGAAATTAGTACAATTTAATTATCTCTATCTGAATGTAGAAATATTAATGTTTTATAATTTAAGTTTCTTGCTTTCATTCCAAGTAAGCTATATTACATAATTTTACTAAGAATTAAATTATTAATGTCTGAGAACAATGTTTTATGATATCATTTGTTTTTTTATTATATTTTTAGTACATTATACGAATATTTATATAAATATACTAAGAATATGAGTTTTTTGTCTATGGTCTTGAGATCCAAACCCACAGTGCTAGACTACATAATTTTAATTTTAACAACTTTGTAAATGATGTAGTGTTAGGGTATAAACGGAATCCTGTTATTAAGATTTCACCGTTCTGTATGTCTGCCTGTCTGTCTCAAGGCTGTATTTCAGGAACCGTGAAATTTTCACATATGATGTATTTTTATTTCCGTTATAACCACAAATACTATAAAACAAAATAAAATAAATATTTATTTGCTCCCATACAAACGTCCATTAAATTTTAACCTTAAATTCATTTGCTTGATTTTAATAACGCAACAGATAGGCACTTGAAATATTCACAGAATATTTTGTTTTACATTTACTTTAAAACCAAATAATTAATTTAACATAAAATAAATATTTAAGGAAGGCTTCAATACAGCCAACTTATTTATTGGCGTTTTTTTACAAATAATAATACGAAACCGGAAAGGTTAACAACTTTTATAAGTTGCATATAATATGATATCAAACTTGCAACATAATTAGTTGTATAATATAAAGTCAATTATGTAAGAAAATAAAACGAATAATTTGCCACAAAATAAAAAACACAACAGAAATAATAATTAAAAAAAATATAAACAACAATTATTTTATTAGTATTCCTTTAATTAAATTTAAAGATACTTTAGTATTGTAAAGTAATTCCACTGAATGTTTCGTTGCGATATAAAGGCATGACAAGGGCGTAACGGGAGCCCTATGAATATTCATATGTAGTTAATATTCATTCAAGCCTTAACATTTATTTAAAATAAAAGTCAATATCATAACTGTTATCCTGTTATCGGAAGGGAAATATTTGTATAGGGAATCATTTTAATTTTCAAGTTAGTTGAACAGCGTTTTCTGCTTTTTTAATTGTTTTTCAGATTATTAAATTATACTATATTATTATTATATAATAAATTGAACATTTTATTAATTTATATGAAATACGGTATTTATTTTATTTACTTTTCCATTCGAGTTCGTTTTTCTGTCAACAATAATCGCATGATGAAAATGTTTATAATTTAATTTGGACTAGTGTAGAATATTTATTAATTTATTTTGATTTAATACTAATATTTCAGTAATATTAAAGTTCAAAGTAAAGAAACATATAAAATTACCGTTTAAGTAATGAGGTGCTTGTATTTTTTATAATAATGAAAAATAAAAATTTTAATATGTCGCCATTTTTTGTTAACAAAAATCTGGTTAATTTAATTAATAACACGTTTTTAACTGTTTTATTTATTCTTTACACGTACACACATATACCTATGTAAGTAATTTTATAAATATGAAAAAAAATGATAACATATAAAAGGGAGATAAATATTTTTGATAATATTAAATAAGTAATACATTATAATATCCGTAAAAAAAATAAACGTCTTAAATCTTGACAGTGATAAATTATATCTTATTTACCATATTAAGGTTAAATTATTAACGTTTAAGAAAGCTCTGACAGCGGGTGGAAACCATTAGACCATTGTTATCATAAAAGGAGGATTATCTAGTTATGTCTACTATTCAATTCTTAAAAGATTGACGCTTTTATCAATCTCAAAGAATATAAAAGATCTGAGGTCTTTAAGAATTTGTTAGGATAAAGATAAGGTATGTTAAAATTAATATATTACTTCCTTACAAATCTTTGCAAAGAATTGTATTATATATGGGCGTGATAGTTGTGTCGTTGGAAACTAGATACAGATAATAGGCCCTTCAAGTGATTTATTGAATATCTACGAAATGAAAGTCCCCAAATGTCGCTGTTATAATATTTCGTCGCTTAAGGTCATTCTGTAGATATTTGAGAAGAAATATATTTTATTTGTGCTCGAGTGTATATCATTTTATAATATTTTTTGACGTCGCCTTTGCCTGTAAAAATATATAATTTGATTACTTTTATAATGTTTGCGTTATATATATATATATTATATATATATATGCTGACTATGCTCATAACCGCCCCGTTGGTCGAGTGGTTAGCGCAGACGTCTAACGTGTCACGGCGCAACGGGGCTCGGGTTCGATTCCCGGCAGAGCACAGGCATTTATGTGATGAGCATAGATGTCTGTGTTTCTGGGTTTGGTCGTTTATTAAATATATTCTCAGTATTTATATGTGTATTTCTATGTATTAGTATCGTTGTCTAACACCCTTAACACAAGCAAATAATTTGCTTACTTAGGAGTTAGATCAATGTGTGTAATTTGTCCCGATATTATATATATATATCAAAAAAATATGTGTGTGTGTATTAGTGTACACATGTAAGAAGTTAAACTTCTTTATGACATAATTTTTTGAAAAAAAATATTCACTAATTAAAACTTTACAGGAATGGCTAATTAAGCTAAATTAGATAAAGTTTAAGTAAAAATAAAGATAAAATTTCTCCCATCCGTCGATAAAAAAGTTTCACTTCAAATATGGCGCGTAACGGAAAAATGTGACTTAGAAATAAAAATGGCGCGTAACAGAAAAACGTCATAATTTTCATTAATATTAATTAATAAAAAAGTAAGAAGTGAATCGACTGTTTCTGACGTATAATATTCTCGTAGAATAAACACAAAAGTACCGTAAAAACAGACAAATGTACACAATCCACTTTAAAAATAATAACTTTAGGCTTCTTAACATGTTGGATCGTCACTATATCACAAATAAAATTATTCTTCATCATGGTTTCTGCTGTTTCGAGTTGTTGTTCGTTCTAGGTATAGCAAAACAGACCTTGTAAAGATCAGGACCCCAATGCTCCATTTCTCAGCCAAAACTCATATTTCTTTTCATTCTTACTTCTTCTATTTCAGACAATCAATGTATTTTAAAAATATTATACCTAAATTATATTTCATAATTTCTTCTTCATGTTATAATCTTGAATTTATTTATTAGTTTCAATAGCAAGTCCATAAAATCGTATTGTCCAGTATGTAATTACAATTCATTATTTAATTATAAAACCCTAATCCGATAATTTTATTTTTGGTTAATGTAAATTGTGTTTTGTAATCCACATACTTGTCATTTTGATTATTTAGTATTTCCATAGCAACATGGTGTAAAAGAGATGAAGCTATACGAAAAAAGCTGGCGCGTAACGGAAAAATGTCACGCGTAACGAAAAAATGTTCCAACGTATACGTAACGTGTATAAAGAAGTTTCACTTCAAAAATTTCGTATAACTAACTAAACTCTTCTTTTATCTTATTATCTTATTTCACTCTTTATTTATTATGAAATATAACGTAGTTTTGCGGCTTATAATTCAATCAAACAAACTAAATATAAAATACTTTATTAAAATATATATTACTTTATTAATCAACTTATAAATCTACTTGATCAATATGGCGAAATAAGAGTAACTATTAAATATAGCAATATAATAATTCATTATCAGATATCCTATTAGTAAATTCACGAGTGTGACGCAATTTGTTCAATATATGGCGCCATCGCTTACTCAGGCGTCGGCGATGCTGGAGTATGTAACAAGGGTGTTTATTATTGATACATTATTTAAGATGAGTTCGAATTATATTTTACGTTTATCAACATGCATGCATCATGCAAGCAACGTTATACATGCAGCAACATGCATGTATTTTATATGCAAACAGCATCATGGGTATTTTGTCTACCGTATTTACATACCCAATATTTAATAAACATAAATACATTTGTTTAAAATTGGTTATAGATGTTTATAATAAATTATATTATTAATGTATTTATTAGTTCATCTGGTTTCATCAGTAATTATTTTTTTGGTCGGCGGTTTAAATAAATCTTTTATCATATATCAAAAATTACTTATAAAAATATCTGAGTCTTCCTAACCATGCCATCCAATCTTGAAATTGAAGTTGAAATCAACAATCCGACAAACGCAACAATTGAGTTTGTTTTACATTATGTATTAAGTTGTGATAGTACGAATAGATAATACTATTTATCTTTGAGCGTCGTTCTAACGATTATGTCGATTATAACGACGTAAAATTTTATGATATGATATAAGGGTATGTATAGAAAACTGAATGAGGAGAAAATATTTAATTTATTATCACAGTGTTGGCCATCTGTCTCCGTATGTGTCGGAAAGTAATTTCTTATCTCAGAGTAGATACGGTTTTCAATTTGTCAAGTATTTTATTTTAAGTTCTTATAAATTTATATAGTAAATATTTTACAAATTATTATATCTAAAACAAAACCAATCTTCTGATATAAGTATTGAAGTACTTTTATATAATTATTGAGATTATATGTTATATTTCTTATTGAAAGCGATACTGAAACATATTTTATTTGTTACAATGACTGACGGCATTTTAATGGACTATTCGGTATGATACTTCTATTTGGACATCTTTACTGACGTTTATTGAATTCCTTTACTATTATATCTTACATATTCTGTCAATATTATAATAACACACTACTACAAATTATATTACCATATTTTATTATACTGGGAGTCGAAGTTATATTAAAAAAAAATGAGCTAATCCTGACAAGTATAGCGATTGACAACTTGTTGATTGATGCTCGTGACTTGTTGATTGATGCTCGTGACTTGTGAGTAACTTGTTGATTCATACTTGTGACTTATTGAACGTTAAATAAACAAGTTTCGCGATCTTTACGGAAAACTATTATTTATGTTAATTACAAATTGCACAATTTAAGGGCTGTTATGGACTGCTTTTTGTTAATAAAATTTCTATTAATAAAATGAGTGTTGATTTTCTTCAATAACTTCTTTATATTTGGCAAACTGATTGTTGGGATCCAACTATCTCAGTACATCTCCTTTACTTAATCTTAAATCTTGGCGGTGTAGCTTTGTTTTACATAAACATGTTCTCTAATTACCAGTTGTAACAAATTTCTAAAACAAATTTTAATTGACATCTAGCAACTATTTTTTTACACATATGTGGGTATATCTAAATAAAGAACATCTCATGGATCCGTAGTACTCTATAAATATCATACCCTTTTCAAGCTTTATGTCAAACATTTAAATGATATTTTTACATACTGTCATTTTGGTGGTTAGTGGTCATGATTATTGGCTGCCAAAGGTCGTGCGTTCGATGTCTACACGTGACAATCGAATTTCTTATATGCGTTATTTCAATAGTTGTAAGACCCTCCGATACATTTCTCTCTAAGGAGGGAGTTGTTGTATGAAAAGAAATAGTTCTTTAGTTGTGTTTTATAAAAAAAAGAGAAAGAGAAACAGTTCTTTGATTGTAATACAATCCAATAATGAGATAATTCCCTAAAAATATAACGATATTTCACGTGAAATAATCTAAATTTTATTTAATTACGATAAATTACGGTAAGTAGCTTAGTAAACAATAGTTTAAGAAATTGACGGCCATATTTACAATTTCGCCTACATTCAGGCCTTGTAACTAACTACATTGGTTTCAAAGATATTGTAATACAATATCGTTCCATCAAAAAATATATATTTAATACTTTTTTATCTGTGTTCTTTTTGTAAACATCTCAATAGGTAGTAGGTACTTCTTACCAAATACAGAGTAATAAGTTAAAGAGGGAGCAATAACTTTTTTGTTTCGTTTTTTGTATTGTTTATCAAGATTTGTAAAAATTTGTAGCACAATCTGATTAACTAATTAAAAATAACCCCGTATATATATATAACATATATAACAGTGTATTGTACATTGTGTGTATATATATATATTTATATATAAATGTAAATAATTATGTTAACTTCAATATTCCTATTCGTATAGATTACTTTAATCAACATATTACTTACAATTTTGTTCATTTTGTGTATCGTAAATAAGAATATTCAGGGATAAAGTGGTATTAAATCCATAAGGTTAATAATAATATTATGTAAAATTTCAGTGCATTACCAACATTATCATAACCATTATAAATGTGTTTCCTGAAAACAAGATATATTTGTTTTCAAAGGCATTTCCTGAAATTTCGGCTTTACACTGAAAGCTTAATCCTTAATGGATTAAAATACTCTTTAGACTTGTCCGATATTATTTTATATAAAAATATGGTATAAAATAATATTTAAGAAAGAAATGTAAGATAGCCTTCTAAATGGAATCTGAAAAACTATAATAACTGTCAAAAAAAATCCATTTTTCAAAATAAATAAATTTGGGAACTATAATGCCACATACACACACACAGACACACACACACACACACACACACACACACAGACACACACACACACACACACACACACACACACACACACACACACACACACACACACACACACACACACACACACACACACACACACACACACACACACACACACACACACACACACACACACACACACACACATACATACATACACAAGCTTATCCTCGGTCAAGTAGATTTGAAATAAGTGGAATTAGTCGAACAAAGAAACATACCAAATACACAAAAGATTCTTTGAAGTCGAAGTAAAACCTGTCTGATAATTTACTTCAATTTAAACAAACTTTTACTACTGCATACATGTATTATAATAATATTATTTAATTAAGAATCTGGTACATTTGGAACTTTTTTTTTAAATTGATTGTTGTGCCCAAATTATTTAAGAAGTAGTAAAATTCTCTATGTCCAAGAGAAGTTTGTAAAAAAAATATGAGAAATTTGAATAAATTTATATAAATGTAAGTGAAATGATTTTATTATTGTTTTACGATGATATTTAATATTTTCGTATTTTATATCTACTTATTTCAATAAATATGTTGTTGTCTATTTACTACAAAATACTCACTAATATTTTCTTAAATAATGTATTTTTAATATGCTATTACCCTAGTTTATAAACAAACAAATAAATATACAAACAAAAAAGAGTATTCATAATCTGCTTACTAATGATGCCCAGAAAGTAATGTGCTTTCAATGCATTTTAAGAAACATACAGAAGGTTATCCGAGTTTAATATTATAATAAAAAGTAATGTTACTTTTCTACCCGCAGAATTCAATAGACGTTCTTTGTTGTTTAGTATTATGAAAATCTACCCTTTTAATGTACAAAAGGGTAGATTTTCATTTTACAAATGTGCCTGAAAATACATGAGTATATCAAACCTGAATAACAATTGCTATTAGTAATTAATTCCTAACAGATATCGTCACAAATCTGTGGCAGTGACGAATGGCGTCATTTGGTAAATCTCCAAACATTCGTTATGTAACGGGTATTGTTTTGTTGTCTTGTTACGTTGTCCGTTGTCACAGAGATGTCTTATCTAATGGAAAAGTTTTGTGTTATTGTACACATCGTTACTACCGTGAAAGTTTATAACCTTGTTTCATCATATACTAAAAAAACATGATAACATCAAATTATTTTTTAGTGTATATAAGATATAAAAAATATATAAGAATGAGATATTATTTTATATAAATTTTCCGATTCATATACACGATAGTTTCATATGTTACGTTATAAAAATCTGGCAATCTGTAATATGTTATATTTGAGTTATTACATTCGTGATATTAGTTCTCCACGCCCTTACAAAGCTTTCAAATTAAATGAATTTACCAGGCTTGACACAAGTATCATATTACACCATCATTTTGTATGTAATTTACACGCCTTTGTATTTTTTGTGTCATTTTGTCACAAACTGTTATTTCTGCCCGTTTCTGGAAGAATAAGTAAATTAAAAATGTGTAAACAACATTCCAAAACGAGTGATTGGCTATTCACCACGCGATTAACCAATAAGAACGATTATCACAGGATCTGAGAAATTAGTATTTTTTTCCTTGATCGGCTTTCCGGAAACCGTGAAAATCAAAATGTTATTAATATCAGATGATGTATCATTTCAAATCCCTTCTCCTATTGTCATACCGGTCACATTTTTCATTATTCGATATCTCTAACACCTTTCTTTGCGACATTTATCTCTTTCCTTAAATGCAATAAATCTTTTGTAATTCCATTATGTGCCTTTTGTTATAAAGATTGTTTTTTTATCCCAAAATCCAGGATTCTGATTATATAAATTGTGAACCTAAGCCCTAGTTATTGCTACTAACTTTGATTTTATGAAATGCTTTACTGTTCTATAAGTTTTTAGAACCTACTTTTAGTACCACTTTTCATTTGTTTTTCTTTATATCTTCGATAATTTAAAAAACGGTAATCATTTTAATCAACTCTTGTTGTACTAAAGTTTATCATAGATTTAAAAAATTGCTGAAGCTATAATTTTTTAATAATATTTTTTTTAATAATATAGAATACATTTAACTTTATAATTATATAACCCTTAAATTTAGCTGTTATTTAGCTTTTATTCTTAAAGTGACATCTGTAACAATGATTAAAGTAAAAATGATTTGACAATTCTTCATTACCTAATTACGAACCAATCGGAAAGGTTGATACTGGATTGCATTTCACTAGAAAGCCAATAGAAACTACGTCTGTGTCAGTAGTAGTTGTCCAAAGTATTTTTGAATTAGGAACATTTATAATCATCTTGTTATTCTGTATTCTTATTTTGTATTGTATTCGGTTCTGAATTTCTTCTTTTTCTTTTTACGATCTTTTGTTACTTTGTAACAATTTTATAAAATTTATGACTACCTAAAAGGATAGCTTTATATTCAAAGCGATAATACCAAGGATTATTACTTTTGGAAAAGAAAATTACCTTATTGCTATCATATGTTCGAACAAAATTCAACCTAACTTTGTTCTCTACAAGACTAATATTTCTTTGTTCCCATTTTTAATATGTGGCTGTTTGAATCATCTTTATGGTAGAAACGATACAGTTTTGTCATAAAAAATCATTTTAATGATATCTTATATTACAATAGAAAGTTAATAAAGTTTCAGTTTATGAAACTATCGAGAAATATTTATTTAAAAACTTCAATTGTTTTTACTGCTATATCAAAAAAACCATTCATCCTATTCACCTCTTACAAAATACATAGGTAAAATTTGAAGAGCAGGATTTAACAACATTTTCTAATAAAATATTCTCTTAAAACGAAGTTTTAACATTTCCATAATGCTGATACTGTGAGGAGATAAAATTCAAAATGTTTTTAAGTTTAGATTTTGGGATGTTTTAGATGAAACATAAATTGTATGCAAATCATTGTTTACAGAATAGGAATACAAGCTCGTGAGTAAGGTAAATTAAAGTTACAATAAAATGTATTTAAATTAATTTAAAAAAAAACAATGCTAAAATATTGTAAATAAATTAATTTCATAATAGAAACGTTGGTTAGAATTTTCGATGTTTAGAATTTCGATGAAATGTCGCCTCCGTCCCGAAAAACAGCATAAATGCTATATTCATGGAACGGGCCTGCGCGTACGATAGGTCAAGTGGTAGAATTACGGGACGGTTTTCAAAATGTCCCTGGTTCGGTTACTGTCATTATCTATAAATATCGATTAATCAATGTCCAAACATGTTTACAGACAATTCCTCACATACATTAATTTACGTAAAATGCCACTGTTTATACAACATTCTAAATATAATTACATTTTGAATGTGTGTCTATTACTTAGGAACTTTACCATTTCGCTACACATGCGTCTACAAATCTGCAATGATAAATATTACTTTAGTCCGTACTAAGTATCAAAACCAGCGGTAATTCTGTATAACTGTTCAAGTTGTGGTTGAATGTTCTTACTAATGCTAGCGTTTACAATTTGGTATAAAACGCCGCGATTTTAAACGAACAAATCGCTGTGTTTTCTGTTAAACTATTATTGCAATACCAATTACAAATTTTAATCGTCACTGTATAATTTGTTCAACGTAACTCGTAGAATAACCACAGGTAAAATAGCATTAATGTCTACTTATAAAAGTTGTTCGTGTTAAACTCATTTAGTTACATACTATTAATAAAATAAGCTTTCATAAATAAATTAATAAGAATAATTCAAGTAAGCTTTTGGGATTATAAAAAATATTAATTTGAACAAAAAACGCTGCGATTTTATTTCATGTGTAAATCTTCTCAAAAGTTAAGCTTAAGTTTTAGTTGAACGGACTCGTAATTTACAATGGCACCCGCCGTTTTGGTTATAAATGGGAATAATTTTACAAGTTTCAGGGACATTGTACTTTTTATTTGATTTGTGATGGAAAAAAGAAAATAAACATTTTACGGTAACCCAAATTACTGTAACACAGTTATTTAATTAATTGAATTTACTTCCGGTATCATTTAAGCTGATAATTAATTCATATGCAAAGTTTGATGAACATTTCAGAGATTTTTGGGTTTCATAATTTAAAATACAAATCCTTTCGAACTTAATTAAGAGGTTGACGCCGTAGCGTGTTTCGTTTATTTATAAGTGGAAACGGTTTTTTTAAATTTATTGTGACATGTTTTGATGAAACAGAGAGATTCGTCCTTAATAATATCATTACTACAAAGATATTTGTAATTAATTTGTATATGAAAATACTTTTGTGTGTGTGCGTGTGTGTTGGTGTGCGTATGTTGTGTGCGTTTGTATGCATGTGTATGTGTATCCATGTGTTTGTGTGTGTGTGTGTGTTTGTGTATGTGTATGTATAACTATACTATATAAAACTCATACCATTAATTAAGTAGTAATTATATTTAATTATAATTATAAATGGAAATTTGATCATGAATTCAAAACAACCTTGCTCAAGTTAGGTTTTAGTTATTTGATCTTAATATTAAATAAGGTGAGAAAATATTAAATTATAAAAATTATACAATTAATTATCAAGAATATAATTGGTTTAATTTTACGTAATATATATACAAAGATTTTATGATGTCGGGAGAGACAAGTAAAGTAGCCATTTATGGTCCATCTATGGTATGGTGGTAGTAATATTCTATATAGTGGGCTCAGTCAGGTCGATCTTAGTTTGGAAAGGTTTCTACCCAACATCGGAGGGCCGCAGCCTCCTTGCCGCCGGTTATACGCAGACGTGGTGAGGAGCGTGGCCATGTACGGTTCTCGGGTGCTATGATCGGGAGTCCTTTCCGTAGATTCCAAGGCCCTTCTGTGTAGCACGCAAAGGGTCCTAGTGGTGATCAGGTGGTACCGTACGGTGTGATTTACTGCGGCCATACTCTTAGCGGGCGATCCGCCTTGGAGATCTATAGGCGGAGGTTCTCGCCGGAGTGTATTGGCTTCGGGTAGAAACCAGGGCCGAGAAGGTTAGGATCGAGGGGGCTCGGGTCAGAGCTCGGTGAGCTAGAGCCCTGATCCAACGGTGGAGTAGAGACTTGGGGTTCCCGTTGGCCGGTCTTATGACAGTGGGAGCTATTTCCCCCCACCTCGATCGTTGGATCGGCCGGCGTGACGGGACCCTACCGTTCCGTATTGTTCAGGTGCCCATGGGGTATGGCTGCTTCGGTGAGTACCTGCACGAAACTGCACGCAGAGAGGCGGCCCCCTACTACCCCCACTGTGACGAATCCGTCGATTTGGCTCGTCACACCTTGGTGGAATGCTCAGCCTGGGACTGTAAGCGTACTGAACTGGTTGCCGTGGTTGGCAGCGACCTCTCGCAATGATCGGCGACGAGAGGTGCTGGGTCGCGATGGCTTCGTTCTGCGAGCAAGTAATTGTCGCGAAAGAGGCCGCGGAATGGAACAGGGAGACAATTGCAACCGGAGCAATTCAGAGGAGCAGACAGGGGTAGGCTGAGTCGAAGGAGGCGGGATCACGCCCGCAGCCTCCTTCCCTAGCTGTAGTGTCAGGGCCGAGAGAGGGATGACCTCTCTCGCCCACCATAGGTCTACGCCGTGAAGGTAGCCTAATTCACGGTGATTGTGAAGACAGTCCCCTGACGTCCCACTAATGCGATGAGGTCAACCGTTAATTTTTTAGTGGGTAACCTTAAAAATCGCAGCGTCTTTTATGCTGCCAGGTAGTCCTACATAACCCCTGGCCTGAATAGTGTACGGAAGGAACGCATTGTGTGCACTGTTTTTGTGTCAACTTATGTTGCAGGCTTGTTCAACCCTAATTATTTTTTATATACCTACTTACATTCTATATGTTTTTATTAAATGAAACTCCAAAATAGGCGAACTCAATGTAAAAAAGTCTTCTCTACAAGCATTCTTTAAAATTTTAATTATTAAAATATTGTTAAAAAATATAATAAAGGCATGTTGGGATTATAGTTCAATCTAAACTTTTTTTCTAAAAAATTGTAAAAAATTAATTAAATATTTTTTGATCAGGTGCTCCAAGAATTGTATGTGAAACAGACACATTTCGAAAGTGGTAATAATATTGTATAATAATTTTACACAAACTGTATTGTCTCAAGGGTTGTCAATTTATTTTCATGTGAAAATTTATGCCGATTTCCGGTAAAATACAATAAATATTGAAGCTACAATTCTGTCTTATCTGTCTAATAGGCGTCAATCCTGTATTAATTGACTAACTGTAAGGCGAATAGCCAAAACCTCCTTTGTTAATATCGTTCGAATTAACAATTTTCGGGTTTCCTTCAAACAACATAACAGGGATGTGATCGGAATAAAATGAATAATTTAACATTTATTGGAACGTGTTTTGGGATTCCATTTATTCGACACACGTTGGTTGTTAGGGTTACGACGTACTGATAGCGAATGTTTGATACGAATTCAGGTAAAGGAAAGATTTTGTTTTTATATTTTACAAAACAAAAATGTTTGAGTCACTATCATCACCAACCTGCTGATATGTCAATTATTTTGGGTTGGCACAATATGTCTAGTACTTTTCAAAAGATATTGCAAAACGTTTCAGAAAGACCACCGAGCTGTCGTCAGTCTTTCTTGGAAATGGAATGGAATGTTAGTAGGATTTCCACCACATTACGGATAAGTGGTATCCATTTTCATTTTTGTTCCTAAGGCACGACTTACGACACCCTCGGTAAGATATGAGCTGGTCCCATTCTAAGACGACAACACAAAAATCTGTAGAAGTATGATACATAGTAGGATATTCACTTGCTGCAATATAGACTACTTCGTATAGCTCATAATACTTTCATAAAAAAAGAATAAAATAAAAACCAATTTGACCTAGAACAATATAGTAAAACTACAAAATGTATTTTTATATAATTTCCTGTAGGGTTGGCCTACAGTCCAAATCGCATTTTAAAGTTAAAATAAATAAATACATTGTATATAATCTAAGTAATTATTAATTTGGACGCACACATAACAATGATATTAAATGTCAATGATATTAGGAGTTGGAGGCCCTAAATTAAATTAATTATTTCAGTACATGTTGGTGTAACGGCTTATCGTTAATTTAACAAGATAAACCCTAAAGGGTATTTGAATACTCTTTGTTGGTAATTGGCGGAAGTGATATGAGATCTTATGTTCAAATTATTACAGAATATCCATTTTCATATTATGAAGTATATTTTCACAAGTCGATGTAACAAAAGTTACATAAATATAAACCATTATATCTTAAACTATTAAACCGATTTTGATAAAACTATTTTAAATTTGCTTAGTTGGATTATTTGTCCTAATAAAAAAGTAACATTGCTATCGGTCAGTAGCTTCTGAGGTACGAGGACAAACAAACATATGTACATAAAATGAAAACAAAATTTTGTACATTCACCTTAAAACCCCAGTGTGTAACAATCTTTTAAAATTCTACCTATAGCCTCATATCAAATACAATTAATAATTGTACCTGTATAAATATTTGTAAAGCCAGTTGATAATAAACAATTACGGTATTAAACACTATGAATTTGTTTAAATCGGTTTTGTTAAAGTATCAATTTACAGCATTATTTTTCTTATTGCAAGACAATAAGAAAAATAATGTTTTCTTACAGATATAGGTCTTCGAACCTGTTGCTTATAATTAATATTGATAATTTTTTACGGTCTAGTAAATTCAATAATTTTTATCTTTTTCGTCAGAGCTCTTAAAATTCGCTACTTTAAATTAAAATATATTATATTGAGAATACTATTTAATGATAAATGAAAGTAAATTAAATTTATTATTTCTATAGTATAATTTTTGGAAAAATATATAGTTTTAACCGATGCTCGTATATATTTTGTATATTTGTTTTATATACTTTTCATTGCTAAAATAATAACAAACACTTAAGACAAATACTTTGGGGTTTTAAAATTACAAACATTATGAAAATTTACTATTCTGTTTATAAAATAAAGTAATTAGCAACTTGACAGCAGATGATTAACGAGCTGAAAGACACTTTGAACATAAACTTTCGTAGACTATCGGATTTCAGTTAAAAGAATTAGATAATTACTCTTATACTTTTCAGGAATAAGTAGAAAGTTAAATAAAAATATTAATATTTAATCCTATTATATCCTTAATAATAATATTTCGAAAACGGATTGGGCTCACTTTTTCATCCCTGACGAGGACTTCATTATTTTGGCCTTCACTTTAAATTTGATAAACTTTTCTTGGATTTTAAGTATACAAATGTAATTAACTTACTAATGGAATTATCTTGAAATGGGCTGTTTATTACAGATTCTTTATACTTACTTAAAAACGTTAAGATAGATATTTGGCGTTGCGTTGTAATATCACAATAAACGTTTAATTTTAAGGTTCCAACCATGTAAATGATTTATTTCAAAAGTTATTTCTATTGGAATAAAAACAGACAATTCATGAAAACATCTTATCATAGAAATCTGGCCTCCTGAGGGTCTTGAGCTGCAGACGAGTCTACGCGGCAGTTCGGTGGACTACGCGGCAGCGTTGATGCTAGCAGCGATGGCTGCTGTGCTGCTCGCTGCTGTCGGCTATCAATGTGCTGCTACGTGGAGATGGATTATGGGAAGGTTGGTACATGAACTTGTATATAAGACTTATTTATACACGAATTTATATATATATGAAATGAATGAATGAAGGTAAAAACTATGCAAATTTTCCTCTGTATTTAGTTCAAAACACGTCACGATTTCTATAAACTTATTATCGATAAACCGTTTCCGAGCTTGTCAAACGGAGTAACGGTTGGATGATATTAGAAATAAAAATGCGACAGATTTAATTTAAATTTTTAATGGAAATGTGTATTTATGTCGTATTCTTGAACTTGAAGTGTTTTTCCGTTTTATTTCTTACTTGTATTTTAAAGCTTATTTTTGAAGTATTGAATTAGTTTAACCTCTGTCTTAGAAAATAATTTATTATTTTAACTTTTATCAGAACTCGTCGAGATTCTGAAGACAGCAACTGCGACTCCCTCTCTCGTCAAGCAGCGATTCGAATCAGCCACTCTCTCCCAGATCTACAGACTGAACCCTTGAAGCAGGAGTATGTACAAGAGCATAAGGATGCTGGAAAGAAGGTAAAGAATCATATTTATCATCCCTAATACGGCTTAATGTGCAAAAAATCCTCAACAACAAACTACTTTTTTTCTTCGTTATGAGTACAATTTATGAATTCTGTCGCTTGTAGACTGTTTTGTAATTACAATATATAGTTTACAATTACAAAATATTGTTACGACATAAATTTATTTTACATCTATAAAGTTATTATATTATATAAGTAATTTTAAATATAACTGACTAATATCACACACAAATCTCACTTTACATAATAACTAAACGTACCTTTCAGTACTCTTATTTGATTTCGTGATTTTATATTTAATTTTGTTTTTAATATTTTTTGTTCTATAACTTTTTAATAAACATATAAATACTTTTGTTTAAACTTATATGTACCTGTAGCATATATAAACAGATTTATTATTTTTTATTAAAAAATATACAATTTTAATGTTTATAATATAGGTTTATTTATTTTATAATAATAATCAGCAATAATAATAATTAATCGTAACCCCTAACTAATAGTTTTTGTTTCATTGTTTAATAATTTACATTAATTACTGAGCACATTATGATGAAATTTAGTAAGATAGATAATAATTTATTGATTGATGTTTTCTTGCAGATTTTTTTTTGTAATGCGAAAATATAAAAAGTTATAACCTGACAATTACGATAACATTTTAAATGTAAGGAGCAGATTGTATCATATTAATAAAATAATGATGTTTAATTATTACGGTATGATAACAATAATAGTAAGGAGAATACAATTAAAACATTTAAAAAATATATATAAACGTATACCAAGTAATTATGAATTGATACAAACATATAAAATCATTTAAATGAATTAGCATTTTCTTAGACTTTCACGAGTGCTATTAATTATCCCTGACAGACAGACGTCTTACATCTCGTCTTACCTTGAACATGATTGCTGCAAAACATTCGAAACGGTGATTTAAATATAACATTTAGTTATATGCATTTTTAGTCCGTAAAAACAGTTTTATTTCAAAATTTAATTAATTGACCTCTGTTTGGATACTAAGTTGCTGTTAAAGTCCACTTTCATTAATATATAAATATCTAATTACGAGATTATTTAAGATTCGGATTGTATTGAGAGTTGCTTAAGTAAAAGAAAATGCAAAGTTTACATCGACTATACATTTACTTTTATTTTATTTAGAGCGATAAAATTGGAGGTTTTTGTACTACAATACTAAGTAACTGACTTTAAGTACATATAATTGTGTTTATTTGTTCTGTATTTTATTATTTATATATACAAAAGTATTAACACAATGAACACCTTAATATATGTATATAGATATAATTTTCCATAATAGATAAACATACAAAAATATATTCTTAAATATTTCTGAGGCTACCTTTTGTTTGCGCCCCGGGTCGTTAAACTTTGAGCGTATATACTGTCTGCTGCGCCTCAAAAAAATGATATAATACTGATCATACTGAATAGTGAAGTTTCAAAATGCATAGACCGTGATAAATAGTCTTAAACATATTAATAAATTAACATATTTACTCTTAAATATATTTAATTTTAATGCATTAATTTATTTTAAACCATTCTAAATGAATCTTCCTGATCAAAGTAATTTAGTTCGATGGCAAAGCCACCGATAAATCTTGCAACATTTGTGAGGACGCGGTAGGAACCACGAACCGCTTATTAGGAACCTTCTAAATAGAGGTCAATGCTCGCGTCGCCGCGATAAGGTATCAATCACAAATCATACGGGAAGCGGTTAGTCTCTTGGTAGAAATATCGCGAAATGGTATAATAATAACAAAAAAAAGATGTGATTTTCTATTTCTATTGTATTATTACAATAGCACATAACTAACTTATGTAACTTTGTTTGTGACAATTTAAATAAAAGGTATCTTTGATGCTGACCGTGTAAGAAACTTACAGCTAAACCACATTTTATCAAACTATTTTTGATAGAACTTGCGTAATAGTCTTAAATGCTGAGTTTGATATTAAAAAAAAATATTCTCCGTTTATCTTAAGACAAGTTTTTTAAACCATCCCTTAATAAGTTAAAGCCGTTGTTCTTGTATAAAAATCATATATTTTATACTATTTCTGAATTGGGGGAAGTAGTAACCATTTTTTTATTACTGGTAGTTCGGTACGGTAGTACGGTAGTAACCGAGAAGTCAGTAGGCAATAAAATAGCATAGGAGCACATTTTAACCAAAAGTGTAATATTCTTGAAGGAAAACATTACGTCGCTTATAAGAAACAACTCGCTACAACAAAAAGCTTTTATGAACTATGTTACTTTCTTACATAAAGATCACAACACTACGAAATAAATAATATATACTTGATTTATGATATGACATTATAATATTTTAATTATTTTTGTACAGAAACATAAAAAGGAATCAATCTTAACTAATATTATAATTAACGTTCGTAGTTTCTATTTTTTATGCGCAGTATTGGGCTGTATACACACTTATATTTTTTATGCTAGCAAAAGCTTTTATCTTCTATATCTTCTTATAATAGACAACATGTAAAAATCTACTGATGCCACAAAAAAGCACTTTCAAGACCTATCATTCTTGTCGTTTGATGTTTACCGAGATTTTTTTTTTCTTCATTCTAGCAGTAAGGGAAAAATATGTATTTTTCCCTGAGTGCTAGCCATCCATATAGGTCTAGGTACAGGAATATTAATGGTAGATTGTAATACATTATAACTGTAAAGTAGACAGACATGTTGTAAACATGTTTCTCTATCAATCTTAGGTGGGGATACAAAAACAACAAACGGTTATGGGTTAACTCAAGGTTCAAATGGTACCACTGCCGCAGTCTGTTAGCTTATTCTTTTAAAGTTTATCCTGCTCTTTATTATTTTTCCATGCGAGTGCAGTGAAAGGTAATAACATGTGTACACTAAAAAACTATGTCATCGTTTTTCTAAATAATAAGTATTAAGTATAAAAAGAATGAGATTTATTTTATTTTATATTTTCTGATTTATTTAGAACATGAATATTTTATTATGATTTTAAATATAATTAAATCAGCTCTTAATATATTTGAATGTAATTTACACAAGGTAAAAAGATATCTCGTTAAAATAATTAAATTATACTCCAAATGTTTTTGTGGATATAATAATATGTATTAAAAGAATATTTTACAAACTCGTGACCTATGGAGACCTATGTTTTCAATAGTGAAAAATGTGCTCTGTAATCCTCACAGAGCTATTTTATCTTTAAAGATATGTAGGTTTTTTCACAATATCGACTACAGAAAAGACCGAGTCGAAAAAAAAACATAGTAAAATTCCCTAAATAATTAGAATATTTCAAACACTCCAAATTAAAGTAAGCTGAGATAAAGAAACGTAAAATATGATATTTCTTTTTACATAATTTAAATAATCCTGAATTAATTTACAGGTATTTTAATATTTATTTTTAGAGACAATAAAGCTCAAAGTACTGGCAATAACGCAGGTCATTGATATGATCAAAAAGGTTTAAAAGGTCAATGTTTTGTCAAATATTTGACTCATTTAATATATTCTGTGATCTGATCACTATTGAGTTTGTACGGTCACGTCTCTGTCACATCTTCATCTCGTGAAGTCAATATTTAGCCTCTTATTATTCAAAGATTTTATATCATTTCCTTGTTGCCTCAATTTCATAAGTTTGATTGATTAGCTAGTTTATATTTTATTATTTAACCAGGAATGAAGGCGTCCGGAATAGGTATCACATACCTTTTATTTGCCTGACGTTTCGATTTTTTAAATAATAATATATAATGAAACGCGATAGTTTAAATGTTAGTATAGTTTATATTTACCTGTTAGTTACATATTATTTTATACAAAGAAACAAGTATTAATTTTAAGTAATACTACGTAGACCATGAGGGGAATGAAATAATACTATATTGCTAGAATAAAAAAACCCAATTATCTATGATCTTATATAAACTAATTCATTAAAATAATATAAAGAATTAACGTTTTGAAAATAAATAAAAACAATATATTTATGATAATGATAATTTGTTGTTATAAAAATATTTTTTTTATTGAACGCGTGTCAAAGTTGTATTTCACAGTAACTATCTTAAAGAACTTAATTAGCAAGAAAACTGAGTACTTCAACGTCATTTCTAATCGACTTATGAAAGAACTTTTTTCAAATAAAACTTTGCTCGGATGCCAAACGTACTCTTTTATTAAGAGAAATAGCTGCTACTAGTTGAGACATAATTATGACCCAGGCATCTTAAATTTCTGTACACTTTCCAAACTTAATATAATGTAATGATTAATTACTTTTTTAAAGAAAAATGTGTAGAAAACGTAATAATTTGCATACTCAAAAAAAAATGTGTAGCATACCTATGTGTGTTATTAAAACAATATTATATAAATTATTACCATGCATGCACTTTAAAATTAAAGAAGTTTTCTACTTAATTTCTCATTTGTGTCGTTAAAAGAAGAATTTCTTATTTTAGATAGGCTTTCAGTACACTTCACAAACAGATCAAAGTGGTGGCATTAGGTGACGTCCTACGATGTTTTTGTATTGTTTAGCTTTTGTAGAAAAAGTACAAATGATTACTTGAAAATGAGAATCATCATAAGCCAAGAGAGACTAAGTATTTTTTTTTTTTTTTTTTATATTATCTAGGGCAATGCTTGACTACATTCCACCTGATGGTAAGTGGAATGTAGTCTAAGGTGGTAAGGCGCATTACCCTAGCAGCCTATTCACTCTTCTCTTGAATGTATCCACATTGTATTCTTTCGGCAATACCGACGCAGGCAAGCTGTTCCAATCCTTTGCTGTACGCAGTAAAAAAGACGAAGCAAAGCGCTTCGTTCGGACAGGTGGAATGTCCACAACAACAGGATGGATTCCTGCAGTGCGTCAGAAAGTCCGATGATGGAAGGGGGCCGGGGGAATTAGATCGTGTAATTCCTGCGCACACTCACCAAAATGTATCCTATAGAATACTGAGAGGCTAGCAATTCTATGCCTGTATTTAAGGCTTTGGAGGTCGGCTTCGACCAATTCGGGATCACCTATGAGCCTCTTTGCTCGCCTCTCAATTGAGTCCAGAACCGCAAGATGAGACTTTGCGGCACCAGCAAATATGTGGCCACAGTACTCTACACACGACCGGATCTGTGCTTTGTATAAAACAAGAAGCTGTCCCGGTGTAAAGTACTGCCGAACCTTTGCAAGAACGGCAAGCTTTGCTGCTGCTGCTCTTGCTCTGGACTCAATGAACCGACCAAAGTTGAGGTTCGAGGAAATCTCTAAGCCTAACAACTGAAGCCGGTCACTGTATTCCAAGGATACATTCTGGAAAGTAGGAGCCAAGGAGAAAGGGCTCCTTTTGGCGGTGAACAGACACGTCTGCGTTTTGGTGGCGTTGAATTTGACAAGATTGGCATTGCTCCATGCGGAGACTGCCTGAAGTTTGTCATTCAAACGCTGCACCATGGCTTCTTTTTCAGACTGTACTTGATCTCGACTAGCCCGAGTACTCGGCAGATATCTTTCTACAACTTTGCTGTCGTCTGCGTACCCATAGATACCGGGCTTCAACAGATCGTTAATGTGCAGCAGAAAAAGAGTTGCAGAAAGAACGGACCCCTGAGGCACTCCGGCATTTATTGTCAAGGATTCCGAGGAACACCCATCGACAACTACTCGGAGAGATCTCTGGCTCAGAAAGTCCGTTACCCAGCCGATCAGACCAGGAGATATACCGTACGCTGAAAGCTTGCTTATAAGGCTCGCATGCCAGACCCTGTCAAATGCCCTCGAGACGTCCAGAGAGACGGCGACCGCTTCTCCGTTCTTCTCGATGGCCTCGCCTAGAATGTGTGTAGCATACACTAGGAGGTCCCCAGTAGACCTATTACGGCGAAACCCGTACTGTCGATCACTGAGGAGATCGTTACCTTCTAGGTATGCTAGAAGGCGCGAGTTCAATACACGCTCCATAATCTTGCAGAGTATGGAGGTGATTGAAATCGGTCTGTAGTTGACAGGATCAGCACGGCTGCCTTTTTTGGGCACGGGTTGCACGTTGGCAAGCTTCCAGGATTTCGGCACTATTCCAGTCTTGAAAGAGAGGCGATACAGACGTGTCAGTACAGGAGACAACTCAGCTGCACATGTCTTGAGCAGAATGGCTGGTATACCATCAGGACCACCGGCTTTATTCACATCTAAACGACACAATGTTCTCCATACCTCTTTGTTAGTGATGCGGATTTCAGGCATCGAAATACCGCAGTGAGGAAGATGTGCTGGAGAAGCATTGCCAGTATCTAGATGCGAATTATCAGCAAACAGAGAAGCAAATACATTCGCTTTCTCTGTTGCTGTGTGGACCAGGGATCCATCCGGCTTCAGCAGAGGAGGCAGTGAGGGTTGGCAGAAATTCGACTCGATCGCTTTCGCAAGAGACCAGAAAGCTCGACTGCCAGTTGGTTTGACAGAGAGCTTTTCGCCATTCTTAGCGATTCGATCGAGACGAGCCTTCCGCAATGCCTTTTTGTAGGACTTGGCAGCTAGGTTAAAGGCTCTCTTCTTTGTACTTACATCCGGAGTTTTGCGGCTTCGAGCATCAGCCCAAATGAGGTATGCCGAATGTTTTCGGTCTTGAGCATGACCACATTCGGCATTAAACCATGGGCGAGCTTTGCCACCGACGGGAACTTCAGCAAAAGGAATAAAATACTCCATTGCCTGATGCACCACATCGGTTATAGCATCCGCGCAACTCGACGGATCCAAAGAAGAGAAGCAGACCTGCCGCCAAGGATAAGATGCAAAGAAGTGCCGCATCTCATCCCAATCTGCTGACTTGTATTTCCATACTCGCCTAACACCATGTGGTTCGAGAGCTGGTGGGGAATATGTAAACACAGATTTCACCAGACAGTGATCGGAGGTTCCCAAGGGGGAGGTGACCTCAACACGATACCTGTCCGGATCAGTTGTCAGCAGAAGGTCCAGGCAATTGGCTGTATGGCCTACCACATCTGGTACCCTTGTCGCTTGCCTCACCAGCTGAAAGAGGTCCAAGGACAACGCAAAGTTCCGCGCTTCTCTTCCAGCATGGTCGGTTTTCTGGTACGGGAACAGCCAGTCTTGATGACAAGCATTAAAGTCCCCCAGAAAAACAAGCTGCGCTGAAGGGTACTGATGCAAAGCCATATCAGCAGCCTCACCGAGATACTCAAATAATCTAGTTGTCTCCTGGTCACCGCTGTGCGAACGGTAGACAATAGAACGGAATACAGGATTTTTTCGTTTCCTGTGTCTACTAAAACCCATATAGAAGAAAAAGTGGGGTCTTCAAGGTGACGGAGACGCTGGATACAGAGGTCGTTCCGCGCGTACACGCAGACTCCGGCACGTGAGCGAAAATTGTGTTCAAACGTGTATCCGGGATAATGCAGGTGCGCAGCGCTCAAAGGACATTGTATCTGCGTCTCCGTCAAAAAGAAGAGGTGCGGCTGCTCTGTCTCCAGGTGGTGATGGACAGCTAGGATATTAGAGTGCAAACCCCTGATATTAGTGAGGTGCACTTTAAATGAGGAGGAGTGCAACCGCTGTAAAAACATTTTCTTCTTTTTAACTTTACTCATAAAAAAAATAAAATAAAAGTGAATAGGGATGGGAAATGGCAGTTGAACGAGGCGGTACGTATCGAACCCGACGTCGAAATTGGTGATGTCTTGCCACTGGGAGGCTAGTCTGGAGACTGCGGGGACGCCCGAACCCCCCCAGGGATCGCCATAGGGCCTCCTCGTCTGGTCGCCAACCAGCACGATGGAGCCACCCTGGGATTTTTCGCAGCTGGCGGGGCAGCCTTTCGTGGGTGGCTAACCCACTAATTGGGCCCCCAACTATCTGCGGGTGGCCAAGAACCCACCACCAACCCATGGTCCTACCAACCGTCTTGGTTATAAGGACCGAAACTATAGAGCACTTTCTGTACTCTTACATATTCTTTTTTATCTTATCTTTCCTGTCCCTGCACCTCTCCCCATTCTGGGGCGTGCACAGCACAGATACGGCTTCGCCGCCGGGCATGGCCTAATCCTCCAAAAGCTTCCTTTTCCTGTGCCACTCGTGTGAAAACTCCTTCAGCTGTTTGAAGTTTCCTTCGGACCCAACAAGTTCTTCGAAGTAAACTGGCCCTACTTTCGTCCTTATTATTCGGTCGAGCATCTTTTGTCGCTCCTCCTCGTACAACTCGCACTCCCAAAGCACATGGTCACGATACTCCTCGCTGTCCCCGCAATGACACAAACCGGTCTCACTCAAGGCTAGGTCCCGTAACCTACCTCTGAACATACCGTGTCCAGTCAGCATCTGAGAGACCTCGTAGTCCGGCTCCATGTACGCCATATTTAGCCGCACCTGCACGTCCGGGAAGAACCTAAACAGGTCTCTTCCTCTCTCACTAATCTCCCAACGCTTCTGCCACTCATGGGCTGCTTCCTTAAGTGCCATTTTCTTTTTCTGTCTGATTTCGTCGATATTGACGTTTTGGCCTCTTTCTTCTTCAAGCTTTCCAGCGCTGATAACTTCAAGGTCAGCCGGCATTACTCCAGACAACACAGGCAGAGCCGCAGTACTGTTAGACCCGTACGCTTTTGTTAATAAGACCAGAGCTGGTCTCTGGGTCCGCAGCAAAGCACTCCGGACAACATGCAGGTGTGCCCGCCGATGCCAGATGGAAGCGGCGTAGACTATGGTAGCCACGAAGGTACCATAGTATAAGTATCGGAGCGCACGGTAGCGTACACCCCAGGAACTGGCAGACACCCGAGACATCTTGCCGAAGCACTTTGCGGCCCGCTCCCCTGCGTATGTTGCGTGTTGTGCAAATGAAAGATTTTGGTCTATAACCACCCCCAGTACTGTGGACTCCGACACACTCCTAACAGAGCGTCCTCCGAACCTGACGAGTGGCGGACGCTGAAAACGCCCCTTCAAAGTCATCATCTGTGTCTTCAATGATGAAAACTCCAGACGATTTCGCTTCCCCCACGACAAGACCGCTTCAAGGGCACTCTCAGCTTTCCTCTCAATCTCGATCCTGGAGTTCGCCTCTATCAAGAGCGTGGCATCGTCCGCATATGCCACGATTGACGCCCCATCGGGCAGCGGCAACCTGAGCATGTCGTCCATTAAGACGTTCCACAACGCAGGGCCCAAAACCGACCCCTGAGGACACCCCATAGTGGACGCCTTCCACACCACCTGGCTACCTGCAAACCAGCCCACCCTTCTGTCCACAAAGTAGCTTTGCAGCATCCTGTAGCAGTTGGGCGGGCAAACCGTCTGCTTGACTTTTACAAGTACCATGGGCCACCAGGCGTTGTCAAAGGCACCCGAAATATCCAGGTATATCGCCTGGACGTACGGCCTACCCGTGCGCCGAGGAACGTCCAGGACTGCCCTAAGCGCTGTCACGGCTGATCTGCCTGTGGTGAAGCCATGCTGGCGTTCCGAGATGCGCGTTTGGATGCTCGGCATACAGTCTAGCATGATGCGTTCTAGTAGCTTGCCCAGCACGGGGAGCAGGGTGATCGGACGGTATGCCTTAGGGTCCGACAATGGCTTGTCATTCCCCTTCGGAATAACCACCAACCTCCCCGACTTCCACACGTCGGGAAACACACCGTCACGCACGCATGCGGCCATGGCAAAAGTTAATTCGGCAGCACATGAGGGCCACGCCTGCTTAAGGATGCGCGGTGTTATGCCGTCCAAACCTGGAGCCTTGTTTGGCAAGCGCTTCAGGTGGAACCACACTCTTCCCTGGTCTACTGGGTCCGCATCCTTTCCCGGAGGTACACACGCAGCCGCGAGCCTCAGTTGCCGATGATATGTGGTATCCCGGGTTGCGTCATCATCTGGACACAGGGAGCACAGCAGGGATCGCATCGCGGTCAAATCATTTTCAGCGTACCCCTCTAGTAGTTTAGTACCAGCAATCACGTTTGCGGGGGGACGCACGCGGCCCGTAGCGGTCCTGTACGCTAACCCCCACGGATCGTGATTGCCAGCCTCTGCAATATCCCTATCAAATCTGAGCTCCGCCTCTGCCATCGCTCTGCGATATCTGGCCCGGGTATCGCGGTAGATACCATGGAGACGGGGCTCAGAATCGCTGTCGACAGCACGCGCATGCTGCCAGCCCCGGCGTGCCCTGCTGTGCTCTTTTCGGAGTATGTCCAAGGAGGAAGACCACCACTCGTATCCGGTATTACTTCTCTCCTTTTTGGTGCCAAGGCAGTCTCGAGCTGCACGTCCAAGTATGCGGGCAAAAGAGGAACACACATCGTTGGCGTTCCCTTTGGTGCCGAAGCTCCCCATCCTGTGATGGAGACAGGTGCGAAAGCGGTACCAGTTCACTCCTCGGTCCCTGTAGGTCTTAGGTCCCTCCTTCAACGTTGAGTTTTTCACACTTGCAGCACAGGAAAATTCCTTCTCTTCTGCAGTGGCGGTTCTAATAATGACCCCTGCGTTGCCAACTTTCCGAAGTTGGCTTATCTGGGCCCCCATTTTTGCTGGATCAAGGTGCTTTTTCAGCTCGTCCTTGGTTGCCGCCGCTGTTTTGAGCTCTGTGCCTTCCTCGGCAGGATAAACCGCTATAAGCGGACCCTGATGCGGTCTTCTTACAGGCAGCTCTCTGCCCCTTAATTTTAGTGCCCCAGCATATGACTGTTTATTTGGTTCTATCAACCCCTGATTCGCCGCATCCGTGCTGTTCTTCGCCGCTTCAAGCTCCAATTCTGATATGCGCTCGCTCATGGCTGCGATTACAGCCATGATCTGCGTCCCGCAGTTTCCGATCCGGGCAATTTCGCTCTTGTTCAATTTCGAGGTCGAGCTGGACACTGACTCCATAATTCCTTCCATGGAACTATGGGCCATGGCGATGAGCTCCCTCTTAGAGCCATGCCTTATTGCTTCTGCGTGTAGAGGCATTGGAGACATTGGCGCAGTCGTGGGCGCGCTCTGAGCTCCCGCCAGGTCTTCCGCGCTGACAAATGGGGTGTTCGGAGCCGATCTGATCTCGGATGTCAACAGCCCCGATACTGGTGGTATCAGGACCAGCTGGCCCCTGCGCGTCGTCCTCACTTTAGGTGCTGGTGGCTCCTCCGGTGACCCCAAGGGTCGTTTTTCCCTCTCTATGCTGAATGATGATGTCCTCGAGAAGCTGTCTGGCGGCGTCCGCGCCAGGGACTTACGAGGCGCGAAGGCCTCCCCGTCCTCCTCCATCTCCGCACTTTGTTCGTGTATAATTACTTAGTAAAGGTTAAGACAAAACAAAATAAAAATAAAAATAGTTAAAAATAAAGTCTGTTAAACGGAACGTATCTCTAAAGCACGTCAGTTGTCACTTGTCATACGTCAAACGTCAGACGTCAAACTTCATACGTCAAACGTCAAACTTCATACGTCAAACGTCAAACGTCAAACGTCAAACGTCACACGCGTCAGAGCCGCACGTCACTCATAATTGTCAGCGTTAATGACCATGCGGTAAGCACATGGTGCCTAACCTATTAAACTATAATAAAAATTCAAATAATAAAATAAATGTCAAAAATTAAAAGCTAAAAGCGTCCATGCGCACTATTAAAAACTATGAATTACTAATAACTAAAATAAAAGCAGTAAAAATACGTCACCAATGGTGTCCGGGAGTACTTTAGAGCAAAAGCATGCACATAAAGCAGCACAAAATACACATAAATCACACACAAAAACTAGTATATAATAATAATAAGCAAAAATAAAGCACTAATAACTAATAAAAACTTGAAAATAAGCAATGAAAGGTGTAATGGAAAAATTCCAATACTCGGAGCGCACACTGTACACACGTCCGCTCGCTACGGCGGCCGACGGCGAAGTCTGCGGGTGGCCAGCGGAAAGCCGTTGCTTCGGATCCCGCTACCCTCCTCGACTCGACACCCGACAAAACTAACACCAACTCGACGTCAAACCGGTTCGCCAACGCACCGCAGCTGTTCAGACCCATTTCCCATTAACGGCTTCATCGAGCAACGTGCCGGAACACGACTAGGTCGCTTTGCGGCACGACTTTGCCCGATGGGTGGTAACTTTGCCGGCGACCCGATGTTATGGTCTACCATCAAGAAAATCGTTTATTGACCTTATAATGTGGGTTGGTGTAAGTTGTGACATAATTTTGAAAACAAAACCAATGAGGTTTATAGCTAAAAAGTTTGTTTTTGTTAGCAATCAAACTTAAACACAAGTCTATTAATAATTATATTAAAACTCTCTTACCGCAAAGAATCGCCAACGACAGTTGTTCTATTCTTTAAAGCACTTTATGACACTGTTTACAAATACACTAAACTGTTTACCATTTAAACTCTTAACTATCACTGTTACAAAACTTAGTCTCTCAATCTCACACTCAGCAGTCTATTATAACTGTTACACTTTTATCACAATAGTACCACCCCACAACTTGTACTCCCAATTTCACACAATGCCTTCTCTTAACCGAGCTGCGATTTATATACTTCTTATTCTTAGTCAAATCAGTATCCAATATTACATTTATTTTATCAATTAAACTTCTATACAGACATTCAATTGTTTTAGTCAAATCAACAAATTATATCTTTATTTTTAGTCAAAACCAAACTACTACATGTATAAAAGCTAACAATTATAATTAGTATAATGAGACTCGTCTTATGTACTTAACGTTCTTTTTGTTTTGTCTATCAATACCACTGAACAGTTGACATTGTCAACATTTCACACCATACAGATTGTAAAGATAAATTATAAATTTAATCTCTATGTAAAATAGTGTAGTAAAGATTAAAATCACATTATTTGGTAAGTTACATATTTCGGATAATGATGTACTTTTTTCTTTATATTAATTATATCAATAAAATATGTTTCAAAAAATAAACAGTATAAAAAAAACATTTTATAAAATATCAGGTGTATTTAACATAATCTTGTATTTTTAGACCTGTTTCAAATTAATTATATTTCTATAACAACTGTCATATCTCTTACCCTTATATCTGCAGATTTATACTGCATACCAAAATATAATCCGCTTTTCACGTGGTATATGAAAATCATATAAAACGGATTTACTAAATCCCTTTTTTATGATATTATCTCATTAAAGTGGTAAATTAAAATTAAACTGCTTACATACGTGAAAATTAGTATACTTTATATTCTTTAATGTTAAAATGCAATTTGAAATAAATGTCATATAGGTAAAATAGTCTTTTTAAATTATTAACCATTCATAACTAGCGGTTGCCTTTAGCTTTATCTGCGCATTTCATTGAAAAAACCCAAAACTCATTTCTATATTTTCTTTTGAAGATAATAAATTTATCAGTATACTATATATGTCATATATATAGTTTCATGTACATAAAGATGTTTACATGAACATGAAACTAAACATAACGAAATATAACTAATACAAATTTCATCAAGATCTGTCCAATATGTTTTGCGTAATCATTGTACCAACAGAAAAAAGGAGTAAATAATCTAAAACTATTATTTATAGGAAACTAATCAATGTAGTCTTGGTCTTTTTTTATTACATGATTTCGGTTCTACTTTATTATGAGTAAGAGAGAGAATATATTTTTTTAATTACCTCCCAGGTTCTTCGTCAAACTACGCTGCCCATTGTACCGGATCGCCACCAGACGTTCCAGCGGCAACTCTCCCACCGCCTGGACTTACCATCTATACAGTTTAGCATTTGCAGCTTGGAAAGAGCAGACTCCTCAATCGGACTTATAAAGGTAATATACGATATTAATGATATAGTTAAATTTGTTTTAATGCTGTTGGTTTTGAATAAAACTGGTGAAGTGTTTTCTTAAATAACAAACAAACAATCATTTTATATCATTATGTTTTCAGATTGTATACTTTTTAATAACTTCTTTGTTCTAAATAACAAATATTGTTTTTTTTTTCAAGAATGATAAATTGTTTTTATTTTTAATGTTTTATGCACTTTAATTTTGATCACAAATAAGTTATTACAAAAGAAATTAATGCAAAATTAGCATAGTCATTGAGACATGCTGTAATGAAAATGTAATTAGAATTTATTGGTTTCTTTGCATATACATTTAGTTTGTAGACTAAACTATTAGTTACAGATCGAAGTGATGTCAATGTCTCAAGGACAAGAGTCCGTGACCTATTGAAGTTGATTGGGATTGCCTTTTATATTTAAAGTTGACATAAAAGATAAAGTGACAACTCGTAAAATAAGATATATTTCATACTTCACCAAAAATTTCCAATTTCAAGGCTTAAGTTTAAAAGCTTTTAAAAACTCTAAAATAATTTCAACAGGAAAACTCGTGTACATAAAAAAATAAAATAAAAAAGCAACAGAAAGAAGGCACGAATGCTAAGTTCTGTTTTGTTTTTTGTAGTATTTCTTTTTGACAGTGAAATATAGAGAAGATATTACAGCCGCTTTTTGTGCGGTGAACCGGAATTACAACCATTTAGACTTCTCCCTCTGTTACTCCCTTGCCGCCCTTATTGCTCTTAAATACAATCTTACTAATGGCAGTAGCGTGTCCAAATCAACCCTTAAAATTGCAAGCCATGGGTAAGCCATTAATCATCAATATTTATATATACGTACTAAAATATAAACGTATAGTTTCTACGTTTAATTACTGTAATATAATAAAAAAGCTGTAATGGACTTGAGCTTTTTTACAGTCATTTACCTCTAGAGTGCTGTTAAATTATTTTGTGAAACGGCATACTGTTATTATAACTCTTATAAGCTTAGACAATATAACTGGCTGTAATTTTCAAACTAATATATGCATATTTTTATAAAAAATGAAATGAATATTTTCCTTCCTTAATCGGCAAGCGTCAGAAGCGTTGATTTATGTTGTGCATTTTTATACAATATAAAATTTCTCTGGTATATAAAAGTCATATTTTTTAAAATTTTTTATACTGTTATACTTTATATACATTTATACTTATAATTGTATACTACACATAAATTAATTAATTGGAATCGACTTTAAGTTTGTATCACTTTAAAAAAAATGTAAATTATAAGCCCGTTGGGATTGTTTCGCAAGCTTTCTAAGGTCTTATCAAATAACTTTCAAAAGTATGAGCGCCTACAAAATTTCAGAAACTATTAACATTGGATATGAATATAAGAATTTTAAAACATTCTATCTGCGACATTCGAAGGAATATTTCTGTTCCAATTAACAAAGACCTACTTTTCTATTTATATGATGGAAATGAGGCTAGTAAGGGAACGGCGTTTCAGACTGCGTTCTATAACAGTTAGTTTCTTAGTATGTGTTATTTACTATATATGTGATATATTTGGTTTACTTTAATTGGTTTATTAAATTCACGTAAGTGTAGTAGAAACTCTTATAAGGGATATCGATGTGTGAGTGACGATTAAACTATGTCTACAAAATGTAAAAAAAAGATTCAGATCAAGGGTTTATGAAAATAAATTCAGATTATGAATTTTCTATGAATCTGTCATTATTGGTATATAAACTTATATTCATATATTTCAAGTACGATATAATCCCCTTGTTATAAAGGGTCACAAATATAATCCCCTTTTACATATCTAAATCAAACAAAATCCTAAAACAAATAATGGCGCTTGAAAGTCGAACTGTCAAACCTTTTTTTGTAAACCATGTAAACTACTATATAAATCTTTATTACATTTTTACGATTCCTTTTTCGTAATAATTTTTGATGAATATTTGTTTCATCGCCCATCAAATTATATATTTTTTTCTGTATTTAAGATCCTCTATAACTTTATTACTGTACTAAAATCTATAAACTGTGTACAGCAAGTCACGGACAAAACCATCGGCTAGTCTAGTATACCATATAGTCAATATTTTTGTCAAGGTTCAAAACGTCAATATGCGATCGGTCGATATGTCTGATTAATGCATGAAAATAGTGCTGAAAGAAACCAATTTATAAACGCAATTACATTAATTATTCTTTACTTGGATCATTATGTAGTATTTCCTAACGATTTCAAAACTAGACTTGACGAAACCTTGTTAGAAGGCGGAGTAACATTAATTAGTATAACGATGTCATCTGTATCGCATAAATTAAATAGTACAAGAGTTGTGATTACATCTCATAGGTGCCAGAATTTATCCGAAATTCTGAAAGATATCTTATATTTAAATTTAGAATTATGGAGAAGTTCCGTTAAAAACCACGGTTCTAAGAGTCGCTTATAGATAACAATTTGTTCTTTTGCTAGGTTCGTTTTCCTAGTTTTTCTTTCAACGATAAAAAAAATATTATTCATATAAATCCTTTTCCAAAATTGATCTGGATATTCAATAATAGTGTTGAGATCAATCGATTATTCAATCAATTCAATCGATTATTTCTTTTGAAATCTAGCGTTACCATCACCAAATGGGGGTATCAGCAATGCAGCCAACTTAACATAAATTAATTAACCAACGTGATATTATTCTAATAATAAGCAATTTAATGTTATAAAATTATTTGTTCTCAGCCGGAACTTTACAAGAATGAACTGGTTCGTCAATCTTCAACAGATAGCGGAGATCTTGAGTTCTGTGGAAAACTACATTTCGCGGTGAAGTACGATCAGGAAGTGGAAGCTTTGGTTGTGAAGGTGACATTAATTAGATAGCCTACGCTGGTTGTCAGCTTACATTTATATGTATGATAGCAATTTGTATGCCTTTTTAAAATTTATTTAAGTACTCAATTGAATAACATATATCCATGGTTTAAAACAATATTGCATTATTAGCGGATTAGTTTAAGCACCATAATTTAAAATTTCGGCAATATTTACAAAGTTACCCTATTATCTAGTTACCTATAAATTCATAGGTTTTCGAACTTTATCTTTTTATGGTCAATGATAAAGCATGCCACAGAATATATTAAAATGAAAATTGTAAGTATTTTGTCAATATTAAAAGAGCATTTAACATATAGGAATATGTTTTGACAGTAATATATATATTATATATGTATTGCTATTTTTAACGGTATTATTAGTATTAGTTTATTAGGTATTAATTTAAAACTTCATCTATAATATATTTTGTTGAATAGGTAGAAATAAATAGAAGAAAACAGATTTTTTATATATTACTTTGTCCTACAAAAATTCATATCATAAGAGTTAGGTAAATATCTTAATTTCTAAAGGTATTCAAAATTTGAGATAACCAAATAGGTGAAACATCCGTGAAGTAATTACATTTTGGGTTTTCCTCAATCATTGCTTCCGGTACGAGTTAACTTGAAGCCGCAAACTTAGATACAATTTGTTAATGTCGTAGAAACGTTGTAGAAATATATTTTTGTATCTTTAACATCTATGAAGTTATTAAGATGAATAAAGAATGTTTGACTGCAATGATTTTGAGAGTTGGACATCTTAAAAAGAAAGAATGATAAAAGAAAATTGTTCCGTAATAACTTTTGAAGAGGCCATTAAAAATACTGAAAAGATTTATGAACTATGGTCAGTGTAGATTTTTATTTAATAGATATTTGAAGCCCGGGATCTACCAGTGAAGGATGTGTCAGGAAGCAGCGACCCTTACATCAAGGTATTCCTGTTACCAGACCGCAAAAAGAAGTTCCAGACCAAAGTGCATCGGAAGAATTTGAATCCCGTTTTCAATGAAACTTTCTTATTTAGGTAAGTAACATTTTAGTCTGTCAAAAAACTAAAAAAGCAAAACTAGCACTAACTAAAAAAAAGATTTTTTTAATAATTGAATTAATTTGAACCTTTTGTGCTGAACTTATTTCTTTTTATTTTTAATGCAATTGAAATATAAAATAGTTTTGCTAATAAGTAAATAACCTTCATAGCAATGCTTAATGGGATAATTGATCGCTACAAAGTAAACATTTCTCGCCGGAAGGTCGAAGCGCTCGGTCTCCTGTGTCCTAAGGGTGGCCACGTGGAACATTAATTATTTACCTACGTCGTAACCCTTCCTATAAAAACAGGTTCATTGCTTCTTGTTAGCTGCAGACATGTGTTATATAGAAAGCTTATATTTTACAATGGAATAGCTCATGTACATTATATATAAAATGTATATATGTATATATTTTTATATTATATATAGTGATAATTCCTATAAATTATTGTCAACATAATATATAATATAAGTAATATATTGAAAATAATTTATAAATTTATATCAATAACATTAACTGTATTTATAACGTAGGCAAAGATAATCTATTACCATAGTAATTTGAAAGTCTAATAGAGTTTAGATGGTTTTGTTGGTTTGTCTGTCTGTACCGGATGCAAATATTAGGTAAATAGACTTCTTGCGTCTCGGAAATTACTGGAACAAGGATAAATACGCTGAAATAAACCAACTCGTAATGGTTTGATTTGTGGACTATTATTTAGAGGTTTTCTATCAAACATAAAATAATGTTTAATTAACATGATAAACAAATAAACTAAGCTTAATGATTACCTCCATCTATAATAAAATAAAATAAAATAATTTATTTCTTAAGGAACTTTTAAAAATAACATTAAAAGAAACGATATAAGTTTAACTGTAATCTACGATTAAAATCTTAAGTGAGAATTGTTGGAATTAGTAGGGCTTTGTGAGAATTGCATTCTAGAATGAGAGCGCTCTGGGATTACTACATCTTATATAAATTATTAATGGTTATATTATCATTAGTTATATTGCTTTTGATTAATGTTTGAAATTTTCTATATTATTAAGTATTCGTATTTCTATTTTAAATTAATTTAGAATGAAAAATTCTTTTTTCAAAATTTTCAAAATTCATCTCGTAGGATGGTGGGAGAGGTCACAGTTTGGATTCTACTCGTGTTGTTGATTTTAGCGTCTATATTTATTTAAAATATTTCTGATTAGTTTGATGAAACTGTTATTTCAAATAGCGGTCCTTTGAAGATGAAATAATTGAGATGAAGATTTGAGTTCTCTCGACAATAATATTATAAACTTTGGTTAGATTATTTAAATTATTTGATATCTTAATTAGAAGCGAATAACTAAAAGGATACTGGGATATTGTTTTCTTTTTTCGTTTTATTTTTCCGTTAAATTTATTTAGCTATCTCTTTTTTCATAGTGTCCCTTATGAAGAACTTCGTCAGCGCTACCTTCAATTCTCAGTGTATGATTTCGATCGCTTCAGTCGCCACGATCTGATAGGTCACGTGGTTTTAAAAGGACTCCTAGAATCAGCTGATCTGCATCAAGAGATTGAATATACTATGAATATATTGGCACCACCACAGGTGAGCTTATATACATATCTTATTTGTGATGTAAATGGCTTAAAGTGACACGATGGTATATAAAAAGTTTTTGAAACTGAACCACTGGCTGCGATAGTTAATATACAAAGTTTTTTTTATAAGTAAAGTAAATTGAGTTAACATTAAATGAGATACATTTATTATTTGCGTGAAAAACAAAAATCGAGCAGAAACTGAAGTTAGAAAGAACTATTATATCGGAAGCACTGTACTTTCACTGTCAATTTCAGTCGAGCAGATTTTCTTGGAAGCCAAGATAAAAAGTTAGCGAGTATTTTATTTTCTTATATAAAGTTCTTGCGACTAATTTTATTTCTTGGAAATGTTTTTCTTATTTATGGTGTTATCGTATATTATTGTATTTTTCTAAGATGGATATAAATGAATATTATGCAAATTAAAATGTCTTTCTCTGTTTATGAGGACTCTATATTATTACGTTCAATAACAGAAATATATATAACTTTAAGGTTTTATAACAATATTATCATTTCTACACCATAAATGACTAGTTAAAATATAAATTTAGTACTAATAATCCATTCTATTACTTTTAATTTATGATCTTTCTCCAAAAAGATTAATTTCATACTTATAAAAAAAAATATTATTTTAATTATGAGTTCACTAACTTGAAATATCCAGTTACCGTTCACCGATTTATATTTCACCTCGGAGTGACGAAGGTCTTATCCTAAAGAGGGATATTGGAGTGATTAATGATCATGTAATACCCTCATCACGGCGTGATTCCAGTTTTTGTGAAATGTACCTACTAATGACATTAAACTAATTTGAAATTGACATTGATTGTTAGTCCATTGATAAGAATCTAATAGATTTTTCTAGAAGGTTAAAGTGTTCAAGAAAATGAATAGTAAATTTTTAATGAATTTAGAATCAGAAATGCTCGACTGGGTTTGAAGTTGAAGAAGTGTAATCTATGTCTTATATAAAAAAAAATCTATATTTTTGAACAGGTATTGTCTGTCTGATGTTAAATTCATTGAAAAAAATCTAAGAGATTATGAACTAGACTCCTTTGTGAAGAATTTAATATTGCCTTTTCATTTGTATCAAACATTTCAATAGTTTGCATTTTTTGTTTAGGAGAAAAAAGATCTCGGTGAACTGATGCTTTCACTCTGCTACTTGCCGACTGCGGGCCGACTTACTGTGACTGTCATCAAAGGAAGAAATCTTAAAGCAATGGATATTAACGGATCGTCAGGTATTACATTCATTTGCTTTAAATTGACGACTCCCGCCTTTGATTCAATACACAATGGAGCAGCCTAGTTTAAGCAATGGAACACTTTAGAACCTTTGTAAACTTAAAACCAAAACGATATCAACTAAGTGCAGTTTTCGAGTTACATTTTATTTTCACTTAAAATGAAGAATCCTTTCAAGCATATTAAGTGTCGTCTGTAATGATGCGAAAGTCCCTGACCTACTTCTTAATGTAACGAAATACGAACTCGAACAAGAAATAAACAAGTTGCAAGAAAGAGTAGGTTTTACTGTCTTTTATAATGTAAATTGAGTTATACGTTTTGTAAGATGAATATATAAATAATTTGGAGAACGACGATATATGATTTATGTAAGATAATCAAACATAACTGTAACTTAATTCACTAACTTCAAAGTGATCAAATAAAATATAATAAAGAATAGCAGCTTAATTAATTATTATTTGTACTCTATTCTATTATATTCAATGTTGTGTAAAATATGTTTAATTAAAAAAAAACAATTATTTAACAGATCCGTATGTCAAAATCTGCCTAAACTGTCAAGGAAAACGAATAAAGAAAAAGAAAACTACAGTCAAAAAGAATACCCTCAGCCCGGTGTACAATGAAGCGTTAGTCTTTGACCTTCCCGCAGAGAACGTGTATGATGTGACTCTACTTATCAAGGTCATTGACTACGATTTGTAAGTTACAAATTTACTATAGTTTACAGAAGTGTTTGATTTTATTGACATTTTTTTTGTGATCCATATTTGAATTTTATTATATTTTACAAAAAACCATATCTTATTTGTAGCTTTATTAACTAACATGTTGTAATTAGTTTCGATAATGACTAACTTTCTCTAGATATGAAACATAAATCAAACTTTAAAAGGCAACTTCAAACCTCGAAAGGTTAATTTGAAAAGTTTTATATAGTGAACGAGTATCAAACGGCTTTATGCAACTAACTTGATCGCTTTTTACGGATTATCCTCTTTTAACGATAACCGACCCGTACTAAAAAAGCTTTGGGTTTAGATTTTTACTTACATAACAAACTTAGTTTTAGTTTGTTGATATCGTAGATGTAGTTTAAGGGTTCTTATTAAGCACATGGATTTTATATTTAAGAAAAAAAAATGCAATCATTTTAATGATTTCGTATCTGTCGTTAATTAACCTTATTTATTATTTACATTATTTAATTGGTAATTCGAAAACAATATGTTAATATTCGTATAATTTAAATGAGTTAAATTAATAATTCAAAATACATTGTAAATAATTGTTGAATATAATAAACAAATTAATGAAGTTAATAATAAGGTTAAATAAAAGCACTGTTAAATAAAATTATGTGATATTTTTTTTTTGTAATAAAAACTTTTCTACAGAAAAGTTAAATATATAAAAGTTAAAAATATTTGCATAACAATACATTGACATTCAAATATTTTTTATATTTTTTATTAGTTTTTCCATTACTTTTAACTAGGATTGGTCCCAATGAACTAATCGGCTGCACGGCAATCGGTTCTTCACTGATTGGCATCGGCCGTGATCACTGGCTTGAGATGCTGGACAATGCTCGGAAACCAGTAGCACAGTGGTATTCTCTGAACAAGAGCCCACCAACCAACATTAACCTACCAGCTAATGAACAACAGAATGCGCCACTAAGTTGCTTGAATTCAAGGTAAATTCTAAGTTACAGTATTTTTTTTGTAATTTTATCTACCATTGACTATCTTACATTAGCAATCATACGTTCTGCGTCTGCTTTGCATTATTCATTTCTTTCACTGCTGAAACTTGGTTTCTTTACACGACATTACCTTTTTACAGATGAAGAGATAAGTTTAAGCTGAAGATGTTTTAAATCAACAATGAGCGTTTATAAGAGGATATTTTTTGAGAAAATAGCGTTCTCACGATGCCAAAGATTAGGGATAGATAAATGCGATTAGGAGGTTACTGGTTTGTCCATTGACTTTAGAAAGATTTAGAAAGATATTAATGAATGTTAAGTGATATCAGAAGAAATTTATAATGTATCTGTTAATATAATCGTAGATAAATGAATTTATTCATTATATTCTGATTATTTAACATAAGTTACAATTTCATACCCATATAATTTGTAGAGGTATTAGTGGTTATATTTAGCGTTTTATTAAATATATAATTGTATAGACTCATGTTCATTGTATTCTGTCCTGTCATTTGTTTATTATCATATCTTTATTATATATTTATATAGAGATGTGTTATCATGAACTGTATCTTTTGTATTTAATAACTTTGTCTTTAAATGTAAACGCACATTTCTAATTCAAGACTTGATCGTATCATGTACATATTGTAAGATGTAATAAATATTAATGTTGTAAAATTGTTGTCTTTTGTAACTTATAAAAGAAACGTATCTTATTTACTATTTATATAATCTCATATCATATTTTTAGTCGACGTAAAGTGAATTTATTGTAAATTTATTGAATTTTACACTAAAATCTTAATCTGCAACTTGTGTTTTTTTTTGTTAAAAATATCGAATGTTCCAAACATTCTTTTTGTGTCTGACAATAAGTAGAAGAATGAGATGCAGAATATTTTTTTCATTACAAAATTTCAAAATGAATTGTAATGTAATTGTCGTTCATATCTATATAAGATGAAAATGAAGCTTTAAATTGTGGTAAAGTAAATATAATATTTTTTAAAAGTATCTATATGTATTCATATATTAATATTTTATAATATAATAACAACTTATTATGTAATATAATTTTAACGTCTCTCAAGTCTTGTAATTTCATAAGAATATTATAGTGTTATTACGTTACATAAAATTAATAAAGCTTGAATTTGTTATTACGCTTCAGCGATCAAAGTAGTGTAGTTTCTTAGTTGGTTTTATAATTAATTTATATGATATTATTTAATGAGAGCATCACAAATTTATTAGTAAATAAATAAATTTTATGTAAATTTCTTCAAGGTTTGTTCGATAACAATGTATCAGAACACAAAAGTCTAAAGTTTTGTATAATGTAATAAATCATTAACGTATCAAAACTGACATATTTAGGTTACTAAAGTAAATACAAAGTTACTTTATAACTTATTCTGTATATACTATTGGGAGTACATATGTTTTATATATTGAATTCTACGAAATAATTTTATCCACACATTTGCTATGAAAATGATGTACTTTGGTATATATAAGACGAGGCAACAAAATATCCTCAAAAGATATTATTACAAGTAGCTTATATGAAAACTTCAGTGCTTCTACAAAATCTTGAAAAATTTTCTGTGTTTACATTCAAAAGTATTATCGATTTAAATGTTCAAATCTTGATATGCAGAACTCTTTTATATTACATTTCCATATATATTACAAATACATTCATTTATAATCAGATATATACTGTGATCGTATAATACTTGACTAGTAATCATACATATTTAGAAACCTGTAAGTTTGTTAGAAAAGAAATATTTATTCATATCTGTTATCATCAAAGTATTTGTAAGATTATCTGTTATCTACGGTAATACGAGCTCTTGTCAAATAGAAACATATTATATAATGATTGTATCATATAAGTAGCTTTTGTGGTTTATTTCTAAATTCCTGATTCCCGCAATACATTTGAAGATTTTGGGGAGAACAATGGATTTGAGCAAGATATTATTTTTGTATGAGGTAGACTTCGTATTTAGTCTGTAAACTGAGTCTGTACTGTAGTGTAACTTCTACTGGTTTATGAAATAAAATGTTGAAATATTTACAATGTTTTTTTTAACCAAAAATTGTTACAATGAATTAAATTCACGTAAACGTAAATTGTTAAACAAGGCTGACTTGGTTCAGGTAATGATATGATGAAGTATAGAGTAATGTGCCTCAATTATGAACAATGTTACACCTAAAATAGAATTTACAATGTTATGACATGTCACAACACGTCTTGTGTAACAGCTGTTAACTCATATTGCGAGCGTTTCATCACATCAATGGAGGTTTATAACGGAACTGAAACTAACAATGTATATGTATGTATAATATACATGTTCACACTTAATTGTTTGTATGTGTATAATATATACATGTATATAAGATATAGTTATTGAGAATGCTCTAAATTTTTCTACTCACACATTCACATTGTATAGTACTAATAAACGTATGTTTGTAATATTTTCTATTATTGTTTGGTACGTAGTCTTTAAATGATTGTTTTGATTATATTGTGAAGTCATTTTAATCAAATAATATCTAAAATTAAGGCACAGAAAGGGTTCACTATGGATTTTGTTTTCCTAAGATAAATATGAATGTAGCATATATGCTAGGATAGAATAAAATGTCATAAAACTAAGGTAAAGTTAATTTGACAAACATATATAAATATTTATTAAGTAGGTATATGCAAATATTTAAATTGTCGTATATATGTCGTATATTTAGAAAGAGGTGCAGAGAGCGGGTAGGAATGTTCGTAATTGGTCTGGACACGGTTTGTATAAGCAATCACTTTATTTAAATCTACCATGATTGCTAGAAATTTAGATAGTATTTTTTAATAAAAGTTAATAAAAAAATTTGGACTACTGGAGATGTCTATCTCATACATATTATATAATAATAGAATTTTTTTTTCGTCTAGTACCTACCCTTCTCATAAAAATATGTCCATTAAAATGAAATGCACTGAAATTTTTTTTTCTTCTATTTTTGTTATTAGTTGTTTTGTTATAATTTTTCTTATATTTTCGTTTTTAGTTACAAGATATCATAATCATTTAAGATCTTACAAGTAATGCATTAAAATGCACTTTATTAAATTATTTTATACATTCGGTATCATTATCGTTATAAATAAAAGTAGGAACCTTAAACGGTTTTCTTCCCTCTCCTTGACCCATATTTTTTGCATCCACCCATTTACAACATTCCATTTTTGCAGATATTAAAAAAGAAACATACTTCATACCTCAAACTTTCTCATCATATTCTTTCATATCCATCTCTCTGTATTACGTGAACATACTCGATTGAAACCATCGGAGCTCTACAAACATCTAAGAGTTACCAAAAGACATATCATCGGAAAATCTAAAGATGATACTGTAACTTCTCTCCCAAAAGACAAAGTTGCCTCAGAGCTCGAGTCACGACTTCAATTCCATAAAAAGTTTATGATAGGTGCTCAAACAAATAAAGTAGGGCTAGGATCAAGTAGGAAAGTTCAAGACATAGACAAAACAAAATCTTTTATTCGACAAGACGAAAACGATAATTACCGACTCCACGCGATGAGCCTAGAAATTCAAAACGAATGGGTGACCATAGGAGATTTTTGTATTCCACTAGCTTTGAAGTGGCGCACCTTAATTTATGATTGGTCCCCAGCATTATTAAAATTCTATCTTAATGCATTCCAAATGACTCTCCCAGATCAAAGTAATTTAGTAAGATGGGGCAAAGCCACCGAAAAGTCTTGCAACATCTGTGGGGAGGCAATAGGAACCGCGAAACACCTATTAGTAGGGTGTATGGTACTTCTAGATAAAGGTCAATACTCGCGTCGCCACGACAAGGTATTAGAAATTATACGGGAAGCGGTTAGTCTTTCAGTAGCAAGAGCGCGGAAGGGTATAACAACCACCGAACGATCTATAGAATTCGTAAAAGAAGGCTCCTCCAAAAAATCAAAAGCGAAGCCTTATTCAATATTAGGCGCGGCTCCTGATTGGATTCTCATGATGGACACGTATGAAAAGCATTACAAAATCCCTGGGGATGTTGGTGTTTCGTCATCCAGACCGGACTTATTCCTGTATTCGAAACATCTGAGGCGCGTGATACTTGTGGAGCTTACTGTTCCTTGGGAAACAAACATCCCAAGGGATCACACATTCAAGCTCAATAAGTATTACACCAACGAACTGATCAGGAATAAATTTATAGTTAGTTTGTACGCGGTAGAAGTGGGAGCGAGAGGTATAATAGCAAAATCTCTCTATAGCCTACTTAAAGACCTTGGCCTTTCTAGAACAAGCATCGGTTCATTTCTAGAACGTATTTCAAAGGCGGCATTAGTAGGTTCTTTCCAAATCTGGTTAGGTAGGGAGAGGAGTGTGGAGGGTGAAGGTGAGCGTTTTAGCGCATAATAAAGAGGCCCCTTAAACCTACTCCTGGGTCGCAAGTCCCAGGCACTGCTTGCACTCCTCTCCTTGCAACGCGATGGGCCCGGCACCCGCACGGTGAATCCATGGATTGCTAAGAAGCTTTGTCGTCCTCTGAATTACGTGAACAAACCAACAATTACGTACTCCTTATCTTTTCTATCATCGCTAAATTCAAACTATCTCCCACTAATATAAAAATTGTTTATTATCATAATATTTTATTTTATTATACCACTTTTTTTTTCTATTTTGATATATCTGAAATATATCAAAATAGAAAAAAAGGCTGTTAAAATCATTTTGCAATGAAAACATAAGAAGTAACCATTTGGACCATCAGTAATTTTTCATAAAGTACTACAATTGTTGACATTGTGAAGAGAAGTAAAACAAATTAAAAGTTATTATATTAGTAACTTACTGAAATGAAAGGTTTGTAAGAAATAACAACCCGACTTAAGTAAAAGCTTTCACCGTAATAGGTTTTATTAGAAATTACTTCTTTCTGTTTATTTTCATGGAGCGAAAGGTCTCTTGAAACTAGACTTTATTAGAGAAAAATATTGTAAGTGTTCTAAAATGTCTTTATTTTATGGAAATTTGATAAAATAGTTCAGGCTTTTCCTGAACTGAAAAATGTACATGTTTATAATATACATATGAGTATATGTTGAAAATTAGTAATATTTTTAATAAGAGAGTAAATTAGTCATAATTCTGAATTAGTTTAAGTAAATTTGAGAAAACGTAAAATAATATAAAATTAAAGATGCAATGACCTTTAACTAATAGAAGTACAGGTGACGAGACGTCATAAATTCTATCTCAAATAATATCACTGGTTATGAACAGTATTTATGATATAATAAAATATTCGAACATCTTTTATTTGTTTCTCTAATAATGCATCCATTGTCATCTCGTATAATTCTGTTGTCTCCTTTCATATGCTAAAACTGAATTCCCATTTGTCATTTTATTATCTGTATACAGAAATAAATATATAAAGTATACAATAGCTATGTTTATATTGGTACAGTAACATTTCTATTTTGTTATATATATATATCGAGCCCGGTGGTAATTGGTAGAGCAACAAGACGATTTCCCAAAGGTCGCGGGTTCCTTTTCTTCCCGTATCGGTTTATTTTTCATTCTATATTTATTAAAATAGTTAGCATTTCAGTGTAAAGCTACTTTAAAATCTAAAGTACAGAAGACTTCTAACAATATTAGGCAATAATAATCATGCAATTTGTAGTAAAAAGGAAAAATAGCTAGTTTTTTTACAGACAGAGTTTTTGTGATATTACTGTAAAAAAAAACATATTTCTCAATTAAATAACAACTACTGGTAAGCTTGACAGACATTAAACAGGTGAAAAAAAGAATTGTAAATAATTATATTATTAAATAAAAAAAGCATAAAAAAAAATCTTCCAAAATTGGTGGAGAGCCTTTCAAAACAATGTTGAAGAACATTGAATTGCTGCCACTTCTTGTAGCTATGAATGTTAAGCGAGAGATCATATGTTTGATTGATCCAGGGATGTTAACAACACTGTTACTGTTAGTATTAGTGATAGTGTTAGCGATAGTAATAGTGTTCATTATTACAGAGGGAGAGAGAGATACACTTATCCACAACTGCAGCCAGCCAATTAAGTAGTTCCATTGAACTAAAAACGCAATGAATAAAACTATACAATTGTCCACTTAAATAAAGCTATTTTTATTATATTGAAACTCTTGAACAACTTATGATTTGTTCGTTCTAATATGTGTTTTCAGTCATTCTATCACTAAATTATTATTATTTTTAAATTCTTAAAACTATTCATTTTATTTCAAGTGTGTAAATAGATTTGATTGATATTTATTTTAGTGCGTGATGTAGAATTCTATTTATAAAAATCATATTTATATATCTTGATAGCTACCCGATAGATTCGGCTGTTGCCGCATGTGGTAGCGTGGCCGAGCGGTCTAAGGCGCTGGTTTAAGGCACCAGTCTCTTCGGAGGCGTGGGTTCGAATCCCACCGCTGCCAATATTTTTGTGTTTAGATTTTTTATTTATAATTGTTAAAATATTTATATAGTTAAAAAATAAAGTTAAAATCAACTTTTACCTGTATGTAATCTTTCAGTTTTATACGTTATATGGACTGAAATATACGAACAAATTGTATAAAATTTTGTTCAAAATTATAACATTAGTTAAATAAAAACAATATTTATACTAAAATATTTTAAACTAAAAGGTTAAATGTAAAATCAACTTGTAACTGAATAAATAATAAACCCTTTTATGTCATCTACATTTTTAAATGTTATATGAACTGAAATTTGCAATAAATCGTGTAAAATATTTCACAAATTTCGTGTAACATTCTATAAAAAAAAAAACAATAAAAAAATATACAGCAACAATTAATATTCAAATATCAAATAGTATATTCCACGTCTAAAATTATTAAATAATGTTTAAAAAGAGCCCCTAAAAATACCCAAAACACCAATATTATCCCAGTTAATTGGTTCGCCTAATTGGAACGTAACACAATAATTTAATTGCCCTCAACTAGTACCACGTGAGAATATTAACAGCGGTGAGTTAGACAAGCCACGCAGCGGGGAAATTGGTTTTGGCACAGAGTAATGAAAGACCAGACTTATCGAATTATATTTTTAAAATTAGATAAATAATATCTCAACTACTGCCAAAATAGAGTATTGACAAAAACCCTTGATTCGTAGCAAGGTTAAGAATTAAAATGTTGTTACTGTTACAATTACAATATAATATTTTTAATATATATTTATGTTTTTAGATATTACATTTTTGTATATTTTTACGTAGTTTATTTGCTTGGGGTTTTTTTTTATTAAGTAAATTTAAATTTAAATTTAAATATTACTTACGTTACATCGTCTTGATATCATTAATAGATATCAATAATATTATCGTAGAGCAAAGGTGGCAACGTCAATGTTTTCTTTAATAAAATATATAATTATGTAATACTTAGTCTGTACTTTTCCCTCCTCTCCACCTACGCTATCATGACTCATTTGACATCTGAAATAGCTCAAATGTTTACCGAGCCATAATTCACATAAACTGCTCGTTATTACTTTGTAATAAGGTCTATAATTTATTAATCGAATGGCACACACAATCTTGTAAAGCTACGTGGACACATAATGTCTAAACATTAAATTATATCGCTTAGTTTTTATTACCATAGACAAAAGGTTGGAATTTGCTTGTAATTGTATCAAGTTGAATTGGTTTGACCGCGTTGCCTTGTTTAGTCGCTGAATGCTGATGACATTATCAGTCAATGTCAATTTCACATTTTCGACGTGCACGTGACGATCACGTGGTCACTCTTGTAGAATTCATAATTAATTTAAATTTAAATTGATATAAAATCAGTTAATAGCTCCATCTCGTTTTAACCCGCTTTAAAAAACCTTCCTTTTTTTCGCTCATATTTAACTACAAACGATACTAATGATGGTAGTAAAGTTAATAATTTTGTAGTACTAATAATTACGCAGAAAACCTGATGAATACTGTTCTCAACCACAAACATAAATAATAATGCGCGAAATTTTTTTTTAATGCTCTCTAAATTGTTAGTAGTTTATTGTAGTGAAGAAAAATACATCTTAAATCTATATGATCCAAGAAATTAATTATTATTAGTAGTACAAAGTAATTATTAGTACAAAAAAAAACTTTACTACAATCATTAGTATCGTTTGTAATTAAATATAAGCGAAAAAAGTAAGGTTTTTTCAAAGCGGATTCCAGCGTGATGGAGCTTTAGTTAATGGCTTAAAGCTACTTGTTGCATATAAATTGGAGTTTTTTTTTATTATGAAAATTTAAAAGTTTGTTGTTTTTTACATAGATATTTTTATGGGGTGGCAAATAAACTGGCAATAAAGTGGGTGAAGCACTTACCATCAAGAGTGGTAATGCATTTGCATGCAGACCACGATCGACAGCACCATCTACCATCAGATAGACAATCTGTTCGTTTGTCCCCGAGTAACTTAAGAAAAGCGATTTCGTCCATATTGTGTATGTAAGAGAGATGCAGTCAAATGACTTCAGCTAGACTGTATTTTCATTTCAAGTGTCTTCTGTGTTGACAAGGATCTCCTTCTAACATCTTTCTACCTTTCATAATGCAAATTTAATTATAATTAGATTGAAAGACGTTGTTGACGTTATTATAGGATTTGAATGTTATTCAAAGACGCTGCCGTTTCAAATTAAATTCATTAAAGTGACATTCATCGTCTGACATATATTTTATTTCTAAAGGTACCTTTAATTTGAAAATATTTATATTATTTATAAAACTTTAGAATGTGACTTAATATTAAAACAATTTTGTTTTTATATCTTATAGAATATTGTTAAATTAAAAAAAAAAAAAAACAAATATTGCCAAAGTTTTCTTAAGTATTACATATAATTAAAACCCAAGTTTATATTTAAAATACTCCATTATTATTTTTCTTAATATTATTTTGTTTTAATAAGTACGTATCAATATTACATACCTACATCATTATTTATTATGTGAATAATATAACCTCGGTTTCTAAAGCGGAAGTATCTCATTATCAAACCTATTTAAATTCTAATTAAATTACCCGATCTTGATAAATTGTCTTTCTAATGTTAAATCCATTTATAATTTACTCTTTTGTTATTAAATTAATAAGTTTTTTTCACTTTATTTGTGTCATTCTCTTACTTAAAGTCTATACCAAACAGATAATTATCTTACGAACAAATACTTTAATACACGTTAAACTTAGGTGTTAATTATAATATTAATTAAAGTTGTTTTAATGAACCTGTCATTATAATTTAAATGAAACAACGGGACTTCACATTCAGTGAATGTATTATTGTTAAAGTTTCTTAGTATAAAGTTTAACTCTTAAACTAATAGAAACTACGCAAATTATAGTTCCGTAAGTTTCATTAATTTGGTTTTTATCTCTTATTTTAAGCAGCGAGAGCATTTTATTACATTTAAAAATAAAATTTATCAGGTCTGGTAATAACCTATTATCATGTAAATTTTGCCACACATCGGAAATCTGAATTTGATTACTGTTGCATAAATGAAGAAGAAGAAAGAAGACGTATTACGTACGTACGATATGTATACGTAACTCTTCAAAGACTGTCTACTTTAAATAACATTATATTGATGATTTATAAAACGTCAAACTAGTTTTGATTTAAAATTCGCCAAATACTATTTCACTCTTTTAAAATGATATATTTTTACTATAGAAGTAAATAAAAAAGGAGCTAACATTAACTCTACCACAATAAAATACATCTGTGAAGTAACTCTCTCTGTCAGGGAATCTCTAGCCTTTAGTTTACAAATAGCCTATATAGCTGTTTTTTGTAAAAAAAAATATAGAAAATAATTTTGACAGCACTGCCACACAGTAAAATACTGTAAGATAAAATGCTATGAAAATAACGAAAATAAACGACGAATTAACGACGTATACGAAAGTCGTATTAACGTCTGTTAATTTTCTTCCTTTTTCAATTTTAAAGACGACTGAGCTGAATTTACCTGCGATTGTGGAGAGATGGGGTTACACTGGAGCTTTTTATCTAAAGTTATTTAAAATAAATTACGATAGTAAAATGATTAAAAATATTAACAGGAAATAAAAGCGATACTATGTTAGATGGGACTTCGTTTGCCGCTACCGGAACTTTTAACATCATTGTAAACAGCTCCTATACAATTCAAATGAATAAAATAGTTTGAATAGCTCTTGGATAACAATTCCTCCATTAAACTGTACATCAGTAATTGTGTAGTGTTTGTACATAACCAGTTTTCGTGCAATTATTAGAAAATAACGGAAAACTGAAGCAGAAGAATACAATATTTTTCGAGTTAAAGAATTATTTCACTTGACATTGAGGGAACGAGGAAATTTTATCTGACAAAGACAGTCAGCACAGTTAATTTCCGGCAGTGTTGTCAGCACTGAAAATTAAATTTCTGATACATATTCCAATTCACGCAGTCCATCATGGATATCCAAATTCAAATGCAGTTTGATAAAATGAAAATAGAGATGCGGAATCAAAATGCCGAACTAAAAGAATCTATCACGACAAGTATTATGGGAAAAATAAAAGAAAAGTTAGAGCCTTTAATGGAAGAAAATAAGAATTTGAAAGTAAAAGTAGAAAAACTGGAAAACGAAATAGGATACTTAAAGAGAGGGGAAAAGAGCAATAGTATTATAATATTTGGTTTGGAAGAAAACGAAGCATCCATTCTAGATCTAATCAAAACTGACCTCGATATAAATGTTGAAGATTATGAAGTTAATAAAATACGTCGCATAGGGTATAGAAAAAAGGAAGATATTAAGCCGAGACCGGTACTCTATTCGTTCGTTAATAATTGGAAAAAGATCGAAATAATCAAAAAGAAAAAGTATATCAAGGGTATCTACATTACTGAGGATTATTCGAAGGAAGTGTTAGAAGAAAGGAAAACTTTACAAGCACAGCTGAAAATGGAGACAAAAAAGGGTAATATAGCGTACCTTAAATATGACAAATTATTAGTCAAGGTAAATAATACCAGCCAAGAGAAAAGAAAAAGGGAAACTTCTATATCACCGTCTGTTCCTCAAGATCAATCGAAAAATCATCAAACACTACCATCAATCAAACCAAACAGAACAAAAGCCTTCGATATGATGCGCAAGATCCAATTCCTTTTCCAGCGCAACAACAAAGCAATAGCAACTAACGAGTGGCAAACGGGATTCACAACTAAACCTAAAGAAAGAAGACAAAGTAACAAAAAAACAACAAACTTCCCCAATGTGACTGGTCCTCGTGGGGGAAAGAGACCCCAACCCTCCAACTTTAAAGGTTGAAAATCCAGAAAAAAGCCAAGCAACAAAAATTTTCATAGCTGCCTTAAAATTTTTTACTTTGAAAGAACAAGAATCTCTCACTGAACTAATGCTCGCTCTACAACATATCAACTGGGATATAATAGGCCTCAGTGAAGTACGAAGAATGGGAGAAAGGATTGTTGCTCACCCAGGTTACCTTCTGTACCATATCGGCAAAACACCAGGTTTATATGGAGTTGGGTTTCTTATTAAAGAACACATGCTGGAATATGTAGAAGAATTCATAGGAATCTCAGAACGTATTGCGATAGTGAATCTGAAACTGCTAGGATATAAAGAAAGTTGGTCCATTGTGCAAATATATTCTCCTACAGAACAGTCCAGTTTAGAAACAATAGACACATTCTACGCTGACCTGAACAAAGCTATCAAAAAGCACACAAACAAAAAATTAGTAGTATTGGGAGACTACAATGGACAAATTGGGGAAAGACGCTTAGGAGAAGATGCAATAATGGGGCAATTTATATACAGCAATAAAACAAAAAGTAGAAATGGACATAAAGTCATCAACTTTGCACTAGAAAATAACCTAGCAATCCTAAACACTAAGTACAAGAAAAATAAGAAAAACATGTGGACATGGACCTCGCCTGATGGCAAAACAAAAAATGAAATCGATTTCATATTAACTAATAAAGACCATTACTTCACCAACCTCAGAGTCATTAATAAATTCAATTTCAACACCAATCATAGACTAATAAGAGCAGAATTAAGAGAGAAACAACCAAAAACGCCCAGACCAAGAAAAGACCAAGGAAATACAAAGAATCCAATAGACAAAACAAGTAACAATCGCATTAAAAGACAGTTTTAAAGACTTCAATGCCAAATCAAAGGAGCTAACAACACAAGAAAATACAACTATATTGAAGATACAATTAGAAACACGATAAAAGCCGAAGCAAGTATAAAAACAAACAGGATTGAAAGGATTCTATCAACGAACACCATTAAGATACTGGAAGAAAGAAACAACCTATTAAGCGCAAAAGATACACAAGATAGAAGAAAAAAACTAGCGAAAATAATTAAGCAAAGCAATTAAATAAGCAAAGAAATTAAAAACAACATAAGAGAAGATAGGAAAACAAACAGAATGGAAATTATTGAAAAATGTATTGTAAGAACCGGTGGAATCAAAAAACATACAAGAAACTAAACAAATCTAAAGACTGGGTTGTGAAAATAAAAAATTCTATCGGAAAGTGGAAACATCGCAGAATAGACATATTAAAAACAGTAGTATCTTATTTTAAGAGACTTTATGAAAACAACACAGTTCAAGAAGAAGTGGAGTGGATCGAAAACTCGAACATACCTAGCATCCTTCCTGCAGAAACCAGGAAAGCTATAGAGACTCAAAGGGAAGATAAAGCTCCAGGTCCAGACGGCATCAATAATGGAATACTAAGCAAAGCAAGGAAGTATTGATACCCATTCTCACAGACTTGTTCAATTTAGTTTTTAGCACCGAAATCATCCCACAACAATGGACAATATCAAACATTATCTTGCTATACAAAAAAGGAGACAGACGTGATATAGGAAACTATCGCCCAATCAGCCTTATGTCCAACATATAAAAGATTTTTGCAAAAATAATTCTGAAACGCATAGAAAGAATATTAGATGAGAATAGGCTATCGAACAAGCAGGTTTCCGAAAAGATTACTCGGTGATTGACCATATCCATGTAGTGCTACAAATTATTGGAAAATATAAGAAATACCAGATTACTTACTATATCGCCTATAGCAAAGCGTTTGATTCTCTGATACATGAAAACATATGGAGAGCACTGAAAGAACAAGGTATAGAACACAAATACATTAGAATAATAAAAAATATCTATAATCAAAGTACTGCGAGAATCAAACTGGAAAGACAAGTGCCCCTGTAAGAATATGAAACGGAGTTAGACAAGGAGATCCCCTGTCTCCAAAATTATTCTCAGCGGTACTGGAGTCAATATTCAAAAAACTCTACTGGTGCAACCTCGGGATCAATGTGGATGGAGCATGTCTGACACATCTAAGATTCGCAAATGATATTGGGCTATTCGCCAAAACATCGAATGATTTAAGTAGAATGATGAAAAAACTAGCTACTGAAAGCGAGCAGGTAGGATTAAAACTTAACCCAGATAAAACGAGAGTGATGACAAACGGAGACAGAAATAAGATACAATTGGGCAAAACAGAAATAGACTACACGGATGATTATATATATTTGGGACAGGTCATAACCCAACAAGAAGCTATGCTCAATGAAATAGATAGAAGAATCAGTAATGGATGGAAGAGGTACTGGGGCCTCAAAGAGGTTATGAAGAACAAAGAACTTCACATAAGCATAAAGAGTAAACTATTTAACACCTGTATACTCCCTGTTTTCACGTAATGCTGGTATGGCGTCAATCATGGGCTCTAACACAAAAAATGACAAGCTTGTAGTTTGCCAACGAGCAATGGAAAGAAGTATGATGAATATTAAAAAATCGGACAAAATAAAGAATAATGTCATCAGAGCCAAAACAAAATCCAATGACATCACATTTAAAATAAGGAGATTGAATTGGAGATGGGCGGGGCATATGGTAAGAGGAAAAGATAAATCGAGTAAAATAGTTACCAGATGGAACCCCAGGGAAGGTAAAAGGAAGAGAGGCAGACCCAAAAAAAAATGGGATGAAGACATCAGGCAAGTTGCGGGTGTGACCTGGAATAGAGTGGCTGTAAATAGGTTGGAATGGAAGCGTTTCGAGGAGGCCTTTGCCGACTGGCAAACAGATCTTCAAAAGATAAAGAAAAAAGAAATTTTAGAATAACAAATAAATAAAAAATTAAAAAAGGAAAAAAAAATAAAAAACATGTATATACATAAATGATTTCAATTTTAGTTACTATATTCACGAAGTATTACTTTATAGGACCTGAATAAAAGGCTATTTTATTTTTATTTTTATGTTACTATGATATTTTTCATTTTGATACAAAGTTTTCTTATTGTAATTTATGTCATCGTATTGTCTGGTGTAAGCATAAAAGCCTAATTTAGTACATTATTCTCATACTAAACATATTATCAAAAATAGTGCTGGATTTTATCGTATTCAGAACAACTAATGATGTTCTTATGATTGGCTATCTTATTTTTTCAAAGAATTTTTGATACTTTTCTGAAAGAAAATACCCCCCCTCTAAAAACGAATATAATTGTAAAATATAATATCTTAGAAGATGTTGAAGGCTATTCGAATGCATTAATATTATAATGGAAAAATCCAGACAGTAAACAAAGTTTAACATCAAACATATTATATATATATATACATTTACTGAAACTTTTGTATTATATTTGCGGATATGAGATTAAAAGTTAAATATCTTTTAGTCGTTGTGGGATAATCTTTCATCCTGTCACCCGGGACTTTACAAACAGAGGTACAATCAGCCCCAAAAGTAGTTGACAGAAAAAAAAATACACATAATTTGTACAAGAATTAAATGAACCTCGCAGAATTCATAAACTATATAATCACTATTAGAGTTAAAAAGTAGCAAAACAAAATATGGAAACCCTTTTTTCCGGAGTTACTGCAGTTAGTTTTCGGAACCCAAGGAACCAATGTCAGTGACGGCAATATTCTATACAGATATAGATAATATTCGGATACAGATATAGATAGATATATATTCGGAGTTCTTCGAGGGTAACGATATCCGATTCTTTCACCAAGTTCTCAATGTTCAAGGACAATCCGTGTTAGGAATATTTTTAACGAAAATTTGTAGACAAGGTCCGGACGTTGGCAATAAATAAATTAATTATGTATCCAAAGTCGAAACCAACAAATAAAAATCAACAAAATGTTTATGATAAGCTTCTTCTCGTAGGTTCGCCTACCAAACCTAAAATAAACAACGATATACAATTTCCTAACTTAATCTCCGAAATCTAATTTACCAGGCATTAATGAATGGGTAAAGTTTAGCAAAAACAAAAAAAAAACGCTTTTCTCGGATTTATTGATCTGAAAAAGAAATTATTCTATTTATATTTATTTTGAGATTCTGATTTAGCAGACTAATATTTTATCCTACTAATATTTTGAACTTAATAATCCACATTTGAATTAACTTAGTAATTATTAGATGATGTGCAAACACACTTTTGAAAAATAAAACGTTTAATAGCGTTTGTGACGTAAGACGACCTTTTATCGGATCCAAGAGTGATCAGGTATTTTTTGGATCTGATTTTTGCTTCATTTATAGTTTTATGCTTTTTATCAGTTCTTGTACGTGTAGTGACTTTGTATGTCACGGTATACAGCTGTTTTGGAAATTTAAATCAGTTTAACAACTTTTAGGGATGACTGTACGAGTTGGATCAAGGTTGTATTGATGTACCTGTTACAATGGCGAGCGAATTATCCGGTGGACCGACTTAGTATATGTATACAGTATTTTTCAAAAGATTTCATAAAATCTTTCGAAAAATAAAAAAAAATAAATATAACCTATTTCCGAATAATAGATTGACACTGATCCTAATTTTGACAAAACGATAATATTATATTTTGACGAAACGGTAATATTATCGTATCGGTATATGGTAGCTCAGTTGTCAGAGCGACCAATACGGAGTCCCAGACGATGCAGGAGTTCTGCTTGATTTATCTATTCATAGTTTGTTAAATGTTATTAATCTTGGTTATAAAAAAATGTCAAATAAATTAAGAGTCCCAATAATTTTACAAAATAAAGGAAGCTTTTACAAGTCAAGGATTTTCCACAGAAGCTATGAATCAGACAATGACCTCTTCTTGTCTGCTTTAGACCTTTACTCACGCAGCAGATATCATTCTGACGACGTCTTTGATCCATGTTAGGATTGAAATCATGTACTTAATATATTTTTTACACCGATGCTTATCAAATATGGCTATTTCCTTTGTGAGCGCTGCGTCCCCAATGAGCTATAAGAGGCTTAGGGTTTTAATATAATCCGAAAGTAAGCTTAATGAAAAATTAATACGGCGAGATTAATTTATTTCATTTATGAATTATGTTTGGTTGGATATTTTATAGAGATAAAAGTAGTTTTCGGTCCTATATATATTTTAAAATCCAATCAATATCTCGTGGAGGTCAAGTTCAGGCCTCCAGGGTGACCGGTTCTAGCGATACAATGGCGTGTCACACGCTAGTACTAATATTTTGATTTGATACTACTTTTGGCAGTACCGTCAAATAAATATTAAAAAAAAATATCACTAGAAATACAAACCTACTTGTTAAGAAAGTATAACAAAAAATAACGAAGTAAAGCAGGTATTAGCACAAAATAGAATTTCAAATTAGGAAGCTTTCTGCAACTCAAGTTCAATATTAATTCCCGACCTGCTTTAGTGCCCTTGGCCTATTTGAGGATAGCAAAAACAGTGAAAGTCTTGATACAATACCGACCATAATAGGATTATTCTATACCTAGTCTTGCCATAAATATTGTAACAAAGAAAAAAAATAATTGTAAATAACGTTTATTACTTTTTCAGTGTGTTAGTTTAATACACAAATATAAAACCCGTCCCGATAAAGACGATCGCATATAGAATGCTTAATTCACCGAGGCGGACAGCGATACGGTAGCTCAGTTGGTAGAGCGACGGGACGGTTTCCCAGTAGTCGCGGGTTCGAATCTCGGCCCGTATCGGTTTATTTTTCATTCTATATTTATATAAATTTAAATAAGCTTAACATGGCTATACATGTTTAAAGATATTTTCAAACTGTAAATAACGTTTATTACTTTTACAGTGTGTTAGTTTAATACACAAATATAAAACAATTAAAAATATAAAAAGCTTATTGAATTGGTCCTTTAAATGATTATTTTACGGACTCCAAATAATCATGACGTTTAGAGCAAGCTGTACTTTCTAAAACTGACCATAACTCATAATCCAGCAGATGAATATCGGGACTAGATGACAGGCAGTCTTCAGGTCTAATGAAGTCCGAGATGTTCGCTTCTAACCAAGACTACGTGGACCGAGCTTTATGACCCCGCGCTGAGTCTTGCTGGACCATACTTGGTTATCGAACATGGTGTTATTAAGGGGCTTAGCTACCTTTTTAAGAATGGTATCTTGATACACTTGTGCCGATATTTGATACCTTTTTCACAAATATATGGCTTTCGTAGAGCTTTGATCATAAATATGGTCATTTTGTTTGTTAAAATGTTGCTTAGTTGTAAATTTTTTCTCATCTGTGAACAAAATTTTTCAGTAGTCGTTTCGATTTTACCACAGTTTTCATTTTTAATTTATCAGTTAAGAAGTGCTAACTTCATTTCCCGTGATAAAATCTTTTGCTTTCGGACAGGATTTCTTCAAATTCTTTCTTTTACTGCTTTTACTGCTTTGTTGAAAAATGACAGATTCCAAATTCAAATGTAATATTTTTTATTTTTAACTGTAACAGTATTTATGGCCAGACTAATTATAGTAGCATTTGAGTATTATGTAATAATTCTAAAAATTAATTTGGTGACTGAGAATGTTCATGTTTTATTAAAACCACAATTATAATACGATTTTGAGAAACAATTTATTTCCGATGTGTCAACATCCCTAAAATTTTACCGATGACGTTAAAATACAATAACTTCAATAAAGAATAATAATTATATGATAAAAGCTTCTTTTATATCGCTTGTAAGTTTTGAAGTGAGCATAATCCTAAATGATAGTATAGATGATGTAATGACGACACACTTTCTAATTGATTGGTATTGCACTGAACTTTTTGTGTGAATTTTGAAATTTTCTAAGAACTTATAAGTGTCCTATCCTATCAGTTGTCATCGTCCACATTTTTCATATTGTACACATATTACATATTGCGATTTGAACTGTGGTATAATTCTAAAACACATATTGATAGTTTCTGAAACACTGTCGAGATGAAGACAACTTGGTAAGAAGTCATAAAGACGTTTCTAGAAGTTCGTGTTGAGCTTAGAAGACTAGAAACTTTTGAAAAGTTAGTATAATCAGTAAAACAAGTTTTATGAAACTTTCAGTAGTTTTATAAGACAAAAGAAACTTTTCTTGATAGTTTTATAAATCATTAGTTTTGTTTTATATGAGTTATAGTAATGAGTTGCCTCCCTCGAGATATTGGCAGGGATCCACGAAAATCAGGGCACATCAAGAGTATAATGCATTTTATAAGTTATGATCTGTCAATCACCATATGAGACTTAGGTACTTTTAATAGCTATTCTACGCTAATCTTCTAAATTAGGTAGCAATTCTGGTCACCTTCACTATTTTTTAATGACGGTTAAGACGTACGTGACGCGATTAAAATAAAAAAAAACAATAATATAGAATTAAATTAATTTGTGACAATACCTGGGTATTGGAACGTTTGTACCGCTCACAGAATGGTGATACCTTCTGTGACAAATATCCCTGAACTTGAATTAAACGTTTGGAAGGCACAAGTAGATATTACGCATAATTTTATTTTGTACCGAGTTAACAACGATTATAATAAAGAATCTATTTTAGAAATAGTAAATTTTAGATACGTGGTGTCAAAAAGAGAAGTCTATGAATTTATGTGAAGACAATATCTCTGAAAGGAATGTTTAGGAATGTTATTAAGTCTTTCAATTGCACGAAAATATTTTTTTTTATATTTTACACTCTTGTTAATTATTACAGCTGTTAATGTAACATTCACAATGTCAGTTTGTCAAAGATATTACGTAAAAAAAAAGTTATCCTCTGAAATAGATGATTACTAGCTACTTGGTCGCTTAATTCTAACAAGTTTTATTAGTAATATCGCTTTGTAGAAACCTAATACAAGTAATACAAATTATTCTAATAAGACTAAAAATTCATTTCAAAAATGATATTTTAGGTTATCTATAGGTTATCTATAGGTTTTTAATGAAATTTCATAGTTCCTTTTTTATACTTATGGCGGGTAATAACGAAACTAAATATTAAAAATGAAACTAAGTATTGTATAATCCTTTTTAATTATCACAGTCTTAACTAGGTAGCAACACGTTCCATATGGAAGACATTATTACCTGGCAGTATTATACTTTAATCATATTATGTACCATTACAAAATCAATAATATAAACCTGGACAAGGGCTTTTGAAATTATACTTTGAAATGATTGAAATTAGGTAAATAAAAATGTTGCATGTAAATCTCATAAATCAAATAAATCTCATGAACTAAACAATTTGCAATCAGATTTTTGGAAGTTTATAAAGTATATCAAAAAAAAAAATTACATCTTACAGGGGATATCTCATTTGTTTTTTACTAAAATAGCTGTAGTTAACGTATATACGTTACTATAAGTATATTTTTTAATTATGCTAAGTAGTATATAAACTATACCTAGACTTAGACTTAGAACAAGAATCTATGGATCACACGAGAATTCGATTACATTATATATAGTGTAATCGAACCCACGACCTTTGGCCTACCAGTCAGGGTCACTAACCACCAGATTACCAGTCCAGAAAAGTTTATTAAAATACGTCGAGTTAACATTATATTTTAATTAACTAAAACATTTCCATTGAATTTAATAAATAAAGAAATGAATTTAGGGCGCTTAAATATTTTTTATATGTCTTCAAAGAATAAATAAATCCCTAGAATTTTAATTCAAGTGATATTCAAGTTAAATAAATATTATTTATTTAACTTGAAGTCTTTTTATTATCTTTAAATCATTTTAATTATAGAATTCAATATTATTGTTCAATCCTCTGATAACTTTTTATTAAATATTTTTTATACCAACATGTGTTTTGTCTAGTTACCGAAATACTAAAATTACCACCCTAATATATAGCTAATTTATTTAAAAGATATGTATATTATAAGATATGTATATTAATGTTCATACGAATAATATTCTAGTTTGAAGTCAATATATTTTTATATACTTTTACTATTTTAGCTTAGTTCCAACATAAGCTAAAATGTTCTATTGTTTTTCACATTAAATTCTGTTCCGGTGTTCTCTCTCAAATAATGAGCAAACGTGATCCTTTCGGGTTTAAAAACGCCTTTAATTTCTTCTATAGTTTTTAATGATTTCACATTTTTTCAATAATTATCTTTTACTTTCTTTTTAATACCATTGTTTGAATTCTACTGATAGTTGTTTTTATTATTCCTTTTGATCTGTATACGCTTTTAAAATCTTCCTTTATTTTTTTAATGACTTTATATTCTTCTTAACAATTACGTTCTAATAAATATCTTTTATCAAAATTACTTTTGAACTCCATTTATTAGTGAAAACTCTATTGGTCTTTGTTTTAGTTATTCATTTTGACCAAAAAGAGTTACATAGTCTAACTTATATGACTCTACACGCAAGAGAGGTATCTTTAACTCATTATTTAAGTAAACAAAGACCTGTGGTATACAAATATAGTTTGGTCCGAAAGAATTAGAAATATATAATGTTAGTAATATAATTGTAGACGACAATTTAAGTTTAAAAAACTTACTATAAAAAAATCTTTTGTATTGACATGATGATTGTAGATTTAAGTCCCAAAATGACTTCTTTTAACAAGGATTTCATCCAGAAAATATACATATGTTACGTACCTACGTTATCCTGTTTGTCGTACGTAAAAGTATGTAACGTAAATGAAAGGGAATTAATAATCAATTATATGAATCATTATATGTAGCTAGACTATTAAAGTAAGATTCATTAAATTATATTATTTTTGGAAATTAAATGTTCATAACATATAAGACAAAAATTAATTAAAATTGAAAAAAATTAATTAACATATAAGATGAATTAGTTATTGTATGAGACTGTTCTCGATATAGAAGAGTAATTAAGAGGCATGTTTTCATTTCTCTCTTATTGTTAGGAACAATAAAAGCTGAAGGTCAGTCAATAATATGAGATGATAGAAATATAAAACTACTAGACATACCTTTGTTATTTAATCGTTATATTCAATATTAGATAGTTGTAAAACTCCTTCACATTAATATATAAATTATAGGACAATAATATGGGCTCTGAATATTTTACTTGCTATCTAAGGGCATCGCTTTACTTAATAAATAAAATACATTATACGGTATGGACTAAATTTTTTTAAAATTATTCTTACCTTTAAGCAAAAAATCGTTGAAACTGCACTTTGCAGCAAGCGAACTGCATGTTGGTCTTAAAGTTTTAGATTTTACTTTTTATTATTAAAGAAAGATGTATAATAATAATTGGTTAGTAATTAAAATAAATAATATGTTAATTATCTGTAAAAACAGCTGCACTCGAATTTTACTTAAAAGATTATGTTTCTTGAATCGAATTTAACCAAATTTAATTAAAGTATACTTGAAGATAAAAATAAAGCTACTAAATATTAAATGAATTTTAGAATAGTTTATAACTTGGTTGAATGAGCAATTTTCTTACGGATGTTCAAAACTTTTTTCAACTGTAGCTCAAAGAGAACTACGTAATAACCATTTTTTTTTTTTTTAATCGTTGGAAAAATGCGTTACGCATCATCCCTGCGGCCAGGAAGGGGATGACCGAGGGGGTATGTGGGACTACCCGGCAGCATAGAAGACGCTGCCATTTTTAAGGCTACCCACTAAAAAACCAACGGTTGACCTCATCGCCTTAGTGGGGCGCCACGGGATCGCTTTCGCACTCACCGTGACGCCCCGGCGGAACCCCCTGCGAGGGGCCCCGATCATATAGGGACACCCTCACCTCGTAGGCCTATAACGGGCGGGAGAGGTCACCCCCCTCTCCCGTCCAGGCACTACAGCTGGGGAAGGAGGCTGCGGGCGTAATCCCGCCTCCTTCGACCCAGCCTACCCCTGCGGAGCGGTTCAGAGGAGGCTGCCTCTCTGTCCCGCTCCGCGGCCTCCTTCGCGGCAATGACTTGCTCGCAGAAGGAGGCCATAGCGACCCAGGACCTCTCGTCGTCGAGCATCGCGGAAAAAACGCTCGGCAACGAGAGGTCGCTGCCAACCACGGCCGTCAGCTCAGTACGCTGACGGTCCCAGGCTGCGCACTCCGCCAAGGTGTGACGAGCCGTGTCCACGGGCTCGTCACAGTGGTGGCAGGAGGGGGCCGCCTCTCTGCGTGCGATCTTGTGCAGGTACTCACCGAAGCACCCATGCCCCGTGAGCACCTGCACAAGACGGAACGTTAGAGTCCCGTGCCGCCGGCCGATCCAACGATCGAGATGGAAAATAGCCCCCACCGTCGCAAGACCGGCCGACGGGGACTCTAAGTCCCTACTCCACTGTCAGATCAGGGCTCGGTGAGCTAGAGCCCTGATCCGATCCGCCTCGAGCCTAACCCGCCCGACCCAGGCTTCTACCCGGTGCCAATACACTCCGGCGAGGACCCGCGCCTGTAGCTCCCAGGGCGGATCGCTCGCCAGGAGTGTGGCAGCAGTGTATGACACCGTACGGTACCCCCTGATCACCCTCACCGCTAGACGCATAAGGGCCCTGGAATCCGCGGTGAGGACTTCCGATCATATGGGAGCACCGTACAGGGCCATCCTCCTCACCACTCCGGCGTATAACCGGCGGCAAGGAGCCTGCGGCCCTCCGGCGTTGGGTAGAAGCCTACTCAAGGCGACTGCAGTGGAGATTAACTTTGGGGCCAGCAGATAGAAGTGAGCCCCGAAGTTCCATCTTCCGTCCAGGGTGAGACCCAGATACTTCATCTGGGCCTTCACCGCCACCCGCGCACCCTGGACGGAGATGTACGCCCGACGAGGGGGACCCCGGCGAGGGCCGTGGAACAGGATGGCCTCCGTCTTGGAAACGGAGACCTCCAGTCCCAACAGCCCTATGCGGTCCGCTACCAACGTAGCGCCGACCGTGGCAAGACGGGCTGCCTCAGCAAAGCTCCCTCCGCGCGCAGTGACGAGGGTAACATCTGCGTAACATAGCACCCTCGTCCGGGGGAGGAGCGGACAGCGAAGCAGCCAATCGTAGCCCAGGTTCCACAAGACCGGTCCCAAAACGGACCCTTGTGGAACCCCTCGGCTCACACCACGTCGGTAGACCCGCCGGTCGCCGCACTTCCACAGGACCTCTCTATCCTGCAGGTACGCCCTCAACAGCCTGCGGAGATAGGGAGGCACTCCATGGAACCGGAGTGCCTCAACCAAAGTCTCGAACGGCAGGCTGTTGAAGGCGTTGGCGACGTCCAGCGAAACCGCCAGGACGACATCCCCCTCGGAAACAGCCTCTTCGGTCAGGTCTCTCAGAGCTCTCAGGGCGTCGATCGTTGAACGACCCGATACCGTCCGGCCCCGGCGCAGTGTTGCGGGCTCGCAGGTGATTCAGCGCGACCTCCAGCTCGGCCTCCGTGATGACTGGGACAGAACCAGCTCCCCCCTTTGAGAGGGGGGAGCCATCACAGGAGGAGAGTGGCCGGTGGAATCCGGGAAAAGTTCCCCAATCAGCCGCTCGAGGAAATCCGGCTGAAGGGACTCCATGACCGGGGCGGTCACGGCGCGGATTTTATTCCGCGCAACGCGATACGGTCGCCCCCATGGGTCCCTATCGAGACCGGCCAGGATTTCCTCCCGAGCCAGGTCCTTCGCCTTCCGAATCGCGAGCTGCAGGGTCGACTTCGCTTGGCAATACTGACCCTGCAGCTGGGCCTCCATCTCCGGGTACGAGCCGCGTCTGCGGCGACACCGGAGGAAGGCCCTGCGAGCCCTAACTACGTAATAACCTAACCTAATCCTATACAATTTTAAATATTTTCTTACTGTATTACTTTTCACTGGTAAAACAATTAACGGTTGAAGAACTTTAAAAAAATGTTTATTATATGTAGTGCTGTTACAATTGTTAAGAAATAATCCTACTACTATTATAAAGGCGAAAGTTTGTAAGTATGGATGTATGGATGTTTGTTACTCTTTCACGTAAAAACTACTGAATGGATTTGAATGAAACTTTACCACAATATAGCTTATACATCAGAATAACACATAGGCTATAGCTTATACATCAGGGTCAAGGTCAGGGTCAACAAATCGCAGGGTCAAACCTTGAAGGTAGCAGGCCTACATTTGGGCACACCATGTTTTTCTCACGGTCAGCTCTATGTGGCTTGCTCACGTGTTTCCAAAGCGAAGAATCTGCATGTTTATGCTGAAGGAAAAAGATCGTTAAATGTAGTTTATAGGAGCATACTGCAGTAGCTACCTATAGGCCTATGATTAGGGCTTTGCAGTGCTTAGTTACCGTATTTCTTACTTATTACTAGACTAGACGGGACGAACCTGAAGTCCACGCGAACGAAGTCGCGGGCAAAAACTAGTATATAATATGCCGCGTCTAATTGTTGTAAACCATTTTTTTTTTATATTTTTTTGTTGATCGTTGACCTTCTTGGAGTACAAAATAATGAAAAAAAAATGGTTCATTTGGTTCATTTCATTAGATTTAACCAATAATAGTAAATATCTTAAGTATAATTTTGTTATATTTTTGTTGCCTGTATAATCCAAAATACTGATTGTAATTTTAAACGTTTAAATTTTGTGCATTTATAAGTGCTTATTGAACAGAAAAAACGTTGAAATATAATATATTTTTTTAATAAGGACATTCAATATCCTTAACAGTTCTAAGCCATCTCACGAAACATGTCGCTGGTTTCTTGAGTGTAGACCAAGCAGGTTGAACTGATTCTGAACAGCAGATTAAATAAAAAATAATGTAATTTACATAAAAAATATAATCCTGTTATATTATTATAAACAAACAACGTTAGATTCTCTTTGATTTCTCATTACAGTTGTCTTTGATTTTTTCCGAATAACCAAGGAACGTGCTTCTCTTGTAAATTAGGAGAAGTTTACAATTACAAAGTTTGAAAGTTTGAAGTTCTTTGCTTTAAAGCATCTTTCTTACAACTCATTATCTGAATTAATTAAAATATATAAAATTTAATTCACTAATAGAAACGGCGCCATTTAGAGTTCCGTAAGTTTTATTAATGTTGTTTTCATCGCTTATTTTGAATAACGGGAATGTTTTATTTAATTTAAAAAATGTGTAATTAGGGACTGAACATTGCCCTTGCCATCCACCAACAACTTGACTTTGATAGCTGTTGTATAAATATTGATATTTATTTATATATGAAGGCATCACTATAACTCATCAAAGACTGTTTATTTAAAAGAAGAATATATTTAGTTTATAAACCGTCAAACTGGTTTACGGTTCAATAAGGGGCCAAGTAAAACTGGCCACTATTATACACAATCAATATACAAATAGTAGATTTTGTACCGTGGGACTAAAGCACTACTTTAAAGGGAGAGTGTTTTTTTAATCCAGAGCGAAGCGAAGGATTCTAATGTAGAATCCTGAGCGAGCGAGGGATTCAAAGTACATCACTCGAGCTTAAAGTAGCTTTAGTCCCGAGGTGCACCATCTGCTTTTTATCACATCTATGAGGAAACAAGTAAAATGCAAGCTATGAATAAGAACAGTTTATTAGAAAAAAATTAAATGTTAATATTTATATTTGTGCAATTATTAAAGTGCATATTCAGCCTACTTTTTTCATACAAGATTCGTAATCGATCTCTTTCGTAGTTGAAAATTACGAAACGCATCCTTTCAATATTGGCGTTCAAAATTCAAGAATGTTTTAATCGCGGAGGGACTAAAGCATTGTTTTAATCCCTGTTTTTCGGGAACCAAGCAGATGTTTTTGAATAGATGAGACAAAAATGATATGTTGTATATTTTATATAGAGTTTAAAAGATTACATAAACATTAACTTTACCACTATTAAATACACTTAAGAACTATTACAGTTAAAAGATTATATATTTTAAATTATGTACAACAGCTAATTTTATTATCATCAAAATGATTTCGAGTATAAACTGGAAAAAAACGATACTATGTTGAATTGTTTATAAGAGACTTTTTTCATTTGGCTACAAGAACAAAGTTTTATTATTATAACTTATGTCAGGATATTATATTGTGTCAGCGTAAAAGCCTAATGTAGTACGTTATCCTTACATAAAGCCCATTACCGAAAATAGTGCTGGGGTTTAAGGGATTTAGAATACCTAATGAAACCTTGTTTCTTTAAAAATTTTACACACTGTTAAGCGAAATTAAAAAAAAATATGTCTCTCAAGAATATTTTTAATTTAAAAAGGTAATATCTAAAAAATGTTTAGAAATACTAATATTTTAATGGATTAATTACTATAAAAATTACCGTCCTTATATACATCAACTTTATAAAAAGATATTAATAACTATTTATAAACATATTAATAAACTTATAGTTTTATGCCAATATATTTTTATATATATCATTTTAGCTTAGGTTGAATTTATCGTATTTCACATTAAATTGTATTTCGGTTTTCACTCTCAAATAACGAGCAAACGTATTTCTTTTGGGTTAAAAAAGGAAACGATTTTAAAAAACTTACTTTTTTTTTATGACATCACATCTTTTAATAAATATCGTTCACTAAATACTTTTGCTTGAAACCATTTTTGAACTCCATTCATTGGTCAAAACTCTACTGATAGTTGTTTTAATTATTATTTTTGATCAAAAAGAGTGAATTCAAAGGAACTAAAAATCCTTTGTAACTTACATGTCTTCAGAAACAAGAGAGTTAACATCTAAGTAAATCATTTAAGTAAGCCATGACGTGTGATATATAAATAAAGTTAGGTCCAAGAGAATAGGAAAAACTGTACACACTATATATTGGGATTGTGGATATTAATTTAAGTTTAAAAGACTTACTGTAACAAAAAAAATGGCATTGACATGCTGATTGTCAATAGAAAGCTAAAATGATTTCTTTTAACAAGTTATTGTTGATTATTTTTCACACGTAAGTTGACAGTAAATAATAATTAAGAGTAATCAAAATAATTATGTTAAGATTAATATTAATATCGATAAAAATGGTAATGATAATGCTTATTATCTTTTTAAATATTATAAAATTATCCCACACAAGGAGATAAACACAAACCCGCATTGCCTATTTTCTATTATATCCCTAAACATATCACCATTTGCTTAATATCTAATCACCCAATTTCATATACTGGCTGTGATTCATTTAAGATAAAGAATCTTTTGATGGGTTCTATGATTTTAGACTTCAGCCGACAACTTCACTTAACGGCTTGCCTGCTATCATAAAAGCCTTAATAGGAGTGATCTATGGAACCAAGTTATCCACCAATTTTTTTTAATACTTGTTCTATATTGTAATCAGCTTGTAAAAATTTTATTACATCTCATAAATTCTTTAAAAGGCCATATTCCAAAACCCAACGCCCAAACAAAGTAAAAGTTGCTATTGAACAGGGCCATGGCCTCTTTTCTTTTTTGGGATATCCTTTATAGATATCACCCGGTTTAGAAAATAGCCAGGATGGGTTGGTGGAAATTGCTGGCAAAGAGAACGTCATAATAGTAACTAAAACTTAACGGTTATTCACATAGTATTCATCGGACGCCGCGGGATTGCTGTTAGAGTTGCCAATGGTCCTAGAGGAAAGACACCACAGGTTTTTAATTTGACTTTTCTTTGTTGGATTTAGAACTTTAACATTTTGGAGAATGGATAAATTTGTATAATATAATATGTAACGTATGTGAAAGGATATTAATAATTAATGATCTGAATCACTTTTTGCCTAAAGAATTAGGCAATTAAAATAATATTTATTAAATGAAATTTACTTGAAAAATTAAATGTTTGTAACATGCATTACATAATATTATATAAGATAAAAACTACATGAGAAACAAATCCAGGAGTCATTATTAGTTATTGTATGACTTTCCTCGAAATAAGAGAGTAATCAAGGGGATGTTTTCATTTCTCTCTTATTGTTAGGAACAATAAAAGCTGAAGGTTAGTCAATAATATGAGATGATAGAACTGTAAAACTACTAGACATACCTTTGTAATATAATCGTTATATTCAATATTAGATACTTGTAACAGTCCTTCACATTAATATTGTACGAATTATAGGACAATACTATGGACTTTTCATATTGAATAAAGAAATCATCTCATACTATACAGCTTTATTATTTTATTGTTATTACCTTTAAACAAAAAATAGGTGAAACTGCACTTCGCAGCATGCAAATTGCATGTTGAGCTTTAAGTTTTAAGCTTTAATTTTTATTATTAAAGAAATATATATAATAATAATTTGTTAGTGATTCAAATAATAATGTAATTTGTTAGTGAGACAAATAATGTAATCTTTGTCTATAAAAGCAGCTACACTTGAATTTTACTT